>BSBM01000101.1:16500000-17835000 GCA_027924585.1 Larix kaempferi | reverse complement strand
TAATAACCCTAATGTTTAAATTGTGAAAAGGGGTATGAGCTCTTTCTCCTCGACACTGGAATGCCTAAATTGTGAAATGGTATGTTCTTTTTCTCCTCATCACTGAAATTCCAATAAATGGCATGCGTTCCTTCTTGTCACCAACTCTATCCCTAGATTTTGGGAAAGGGCATGTGCTCCTCATCACTTTGAATACCTACATTGTGACAAAGGGCATGTGCTCTTTCTCCTCATCACTTGAATGCCTACATTGTGACAAAAGGGAGGTGCTCCTTCTGCTTATTACCCCTTGCCTAGATTGTAAGAAAGGGTAGGTGTTCCTTCTCCTCATCGACACCATGTGTAGATCGCGAAAAAGGGCATGTGATTTTCCTCTCCTAAACATATAAATCTTGTTATGATTTTGATCATCTTATTTAGTATCCACTTTCGTAGAATTGCTAAAATGCTCAATAAAACTGGAATTGCTTTAGTGGCACTATTTATGAGAATAATCCTTCCATTTGACAGCCGTAGGGGACACCATTTGCATATTTGAGACTTAATTTTTTCAACCAAACATGCCCAATCATAGCACTTGTAGCGATCAGCTTTGAAGAAAAAGACTGTATCTTATATTTTCTTAAAAGGAGTGGTTGTTTCATTATAGAGTGTAGATGCAACCACAATTTTTATATATGCAGAAGTAATTTAAAGAAAACATTTTTTATATAATATTTTAAATTTAATTCGCTATTATAATATTCACCATTAAAATTTTGAAACTCATCGTTTAAGGAGATTTCAAGTTTATTATCTGCATAAGTAAATAAGGAGCAAATCACACATGCCAAAAAAATCATTGAAAATTCCTAGCAATTACTTTCATGGTGTCGTTCATATTGTTTCATTATTTCAATTAAAGATTGTACATTGTCCACATTTTTTCGTGTAAATTGTGGCCATAAATATTCCAACAAATAATTATCAACATCTCCATATCTGTAAGTCTTTACAATAATATAATTTTCACAATCATTTTTCTTAATCTTCTTTATAGAGACATCTACAAAAACTGTATTTTTGCAATCAAATAGATCCATATGCATGTTTCAAGCTTTTGATAAAGGGTTGAGAAATCATTTTGATTTGTTTGAATGGGTAGCTTTGACAAGAAATTGTGTATTGCACTCTTCTTTTGCATAGAACCATACATGGTTCAGTTCAAATACCATAAATTCTAAAATCATGGCATTAATTCTTCAATATTATTTTCAAGTACAAAAGTTCATATCTATTTCAAATCTCTCAAATCATTTTTAAGAAAATCTTTCACATCAAGAACATTGAAAATGACTTTTGCACCAAACAAAATTTTCAATTTTTGTTTTTGTTTTCATATTCTTGTGTATTGCATTAACAAGCACACTATTCATATAAAAATAGAACATTTTTGGGCTTCAAGTCTTTCACACTTGCATATAAAAATACCAAAGTAAGTATTAATGTAAAAAAAGCCTTGTATTAAACAGCATGAATGCATTAACTATCAAAACTTTTTACAAGTTGATATCATTTGCATTTACTCTTTAAAATAAACAACTAAGAATAATTTTCACAATCATTTTCAAGTGTATTTTTATATTTGCTTTGGTTGATACTTTAAAAAAGTTTGAATATTGGTTCATATATATCCATCTACTTTCAACAAATAGTCATATCAACTTAGGAGAATGTTGGCCCCTGGGGTGTAGATTAGTTGGTGATAGGGTGCATTGTTAAGGCACTTTTTGCGACGTTATTGGTTCAAACCTTGACTAACCTTCTGTACCACACGTGGGGCAATGTGGGTTTACCTAGAGGTTAGAGTGGTAGTGGATTGGAATCAACTTGTGTCCAACGCGTACGAACCTAAACCAGTGACCGATTTCACCATATACAAAGAAAAAATGTAGGAGAATGTTAAAATAATTTTTATTTCTATTATAAAGGCTATGATACATTGTTTTTATCTGTAAGCTAGTACCCACGGGGATTCGAACTTGTAAATTTCCATTTACAACTTCTCATCTCAATTACTAATTACCAATTGTTCTACCCTCGTGGGCTAACTATGATACATTGTTTCGTCTATAAACATGTTTGATTTATTAAATTTTTTACTTGGTAGATATCAAACACCTTAGATAGATTGTTTTGGTAGGCAGGAAAATCTATTCACATTGACATGTAATCCAAACAAGTATAATTATGAGATCATCATCATTCAACAGATCCATTTTTTGAAGGGGGGAATGTAATTTTTTTTAAGTGGACTTGTGTTGATAATAATTGTTAGGCGCATATTTGAAGTCGAGCTTTGAATGTTGTGGTTTTGTTATGACAAACTCATGTACTCTAAAAAATTATCCTTCCACCACCAATATCAAGAGTTTCTTTTGAAATGAAATCAATTATATAAAATGATTTAGAGCTTGGAAATAAATAAGTAATAGAGGACCTTAAAAACTCAAAATCAAGCAATAAGATATTATTACAAAATACTAAAAGAAACTCTAGACATGCAAGAAAGGCATGCATTTATGACCTTTAAGAATATCTATATTCGACTTCTTTGTAGTTTAAAGGGTATACCAAAAAAAATCCATTGTAATTATTCATTATTTTATCATTTATCTTATTCAATTATTTATTACTTGTACTATATGGACTTTTGTCTATTGTCCTTATTATGTTGGTTATTTGTTAGCAAATGAACTTCATTTCATTGGTATTAGAGGTTTGTTTCTAATCCGATTTTTTACCACATTTTTTTTAAGACCTTGTTTGACATAATTTTTTGGCCAATCTCAAAATTTTCAGAGTTACTTTGATCTCCGGGTCATTGACCACATTCAAACCTTTTGCTAATCAAAAGTTCAGAAAGTCCATTTAAATAAATGATTTTTTAATAAAATATTTTCATAACAAATTCGAATATATATATATATATATAATTCAATTGTAACTACGCTAAGCATAGATGATTGTGTGTAGATTCATCATGTTTGTGTTTATTGTAACTGTGAAGAAATTTAAAAACTGTCATCCAAACTAGTCATTGCTAAAAAAAAATCAGATTGCAGAGGTATAGGGGTGTTCATAATCACCACTATAGTGGGTGCTTGAAACATCACATCACCCTCTAAGATCTGATTTAGTGGTAGAGAATTAGTAGATATTTGAATCATAGTTAACCTAAGCGATTCATCATATAATTATTTGGATTTATTAGCTATTGATCAAGACATTAGATGAAAGTAAACTCCATATAAGGTAAGCTATCGAGTTAGCATTTGCTGACAACCGTCACACTAAGAACAAACTGCCATTACTATCTGTCCATTAAATCAAAATCACTGCTATAACAACCACCATTACCTCGCAACATCATTACGCTGAGGACATATATGTTAGAAACCACCAAGAATACTAGGACAAGGCCACCATTACTATTAGTTGTTGGAATATCAAACAATACTGAGAGGGGGGGTGAATCAGTGTTAGGCTATCTTTTAAATTTTTATCACATTTGAAACATAATCAACAAAGAAGATAGAACACACAATTTTATCGTGGAATCCCAATTGGGAAAACCACCAAAGCTTTCTATTACTGCAAAATTATATCTACAAATAGTTTGCAAGTACCAACTTGTTGGAGACTTCAATCCCCAAATTTCTCAGCGACAACTGAAGGATGCACCAACACCCTATTTTGTCAGCTACAACTAACAGGATGCTACAACACCCTTAGCAGGCTGCAACCTGCCCTAGCACCACCCTTCCACCCTTTTTATGTCTTCTTCATATTTCCGGAACTTCTTTTCTTTAATTATGTTTCTTCATTTCATTGGTCTCTGACTGATCTTCCTTCTTTTTTCTTTTTCTTTTTCTCTGGACTATTGAGACATCTTCCTTCCATCTCGAATGCTTGTTTATATATTATCTATCTCATTTTTAATCATTGCATCTCTTCAAAATGGGCTCGTGGCTCTTCATACTTACGCCTCTTCAAAAGAATTAATTTTCTGTTTATTAAGTAATAAACCCTGTGTGTTTTTCCTTACCTCTATTTAATCCTTGTTCTAATAATTGGTTGAGCAATATTTCTTATTTAAATCCCTGTCTTGTGAGAGCATTTAAAAAATTTAACATATGCTTAGTTTGGGCATATTCAGATTTTGTGTAAAACAAAGTTTTTCTTCAACTTGGGAGGTTGATTTTTCACATGTGTGACTACCAAAGAAGAGACTGACATCATGGCTAGATGGCCAGTTCATCATGGAACATACCCATGCTATGTGGAGAAATTATTAGCACAAGGATCACTTCTGGCGGGCATTTCCAAATGGCCCTTCAACCTTCATTTAGATAGAAGGACAACCTTTTTCTCAATTTGGCAGGCTTGTATTTCTCACCTGTGACCTCCAGAGAGAAATCTGAGACCATGACTAGATGGCCAGATGATCAAGTAACATACCCATTCCAACTGATCAATTTATTGACACACACACACATCATTTGGTGGGCATTTGAAAATAGCCCATTTAAACTACTGATTTAACACTAAGGCAAAATTATCATACCCTAGGTTAACATGAGGAGATTTTTATTTTCATCAAATTGGAAGAATGAGACATCCAATGGATAGATGCCAACAAGGTGATTCCATCCAGGCCAATTTCATCCTTTGAAACCTCTTTCTCTCTCCTTGGCGGGCATTTTTCTGGAGTAGTGCAAATCAAGCTAGGAGGCACTTTTGGCAGATCAATATATTAACCTACAGGGACTTTTTGGACAAACCAATGATATGGTTGGATGCACCAATCAACATTCTAGAGACCCATGCCCTCAAAATACTTTAAGACATCAACCACAGGAAATGATAGGCATTTTACTAAGGTCACTCAGGCATTTTTACCAGCATTTTTATACTTAGACAATTTGTGCAATCTCCAAGGTGGATTTTTTATTTCACCAAAATACTGAACCAATGGTACCAGATGATTTAATACATGTCACTGAGCACAACCAAACTGATTTCATCTTCAAATTCATCTTCCTTTGACCTAGGTGGGCATTTTACTGGATTGGAGCAAAACTGCCTAAAACCCTGTTTTAGCAGGCCTATAACTTCTTCCTCAGACACTCTCAAGACAAAATGAGACCATGGTTAGGTAGACAGATCAACAAGCTATAGCCTGGTGCTTTCAGATAATTTTTATCATTCCCCTATGAGGTACGATGTGCATTTTCCTGAGGCCACTTGGACCAATTTTCCAACACGTAGCCATTTTCCAGAATTTCTCCAAACTAACAAATCAATATATAATTAGGTCAATTGTAGTAATGACATCATGAAGGTACTAGAACGTCATTATGTGGATTTGCATCTTCATCAACCATGTCATCATATATTCCATATCATCATATCCTTTGTCATTAATGAATACTTTTGTCGTCAATGACAATTATACTCAACATTCTCCCCCTTTGTCATTGATGACAACAACTAAAAAATTTCTCTCTTTTTTTTTCTTCTCTCTCCCCCTTTTTGACATTAATGACAAAGATTCTTAGTTCTCCCCTTGTCACTATTTCTCCCCCAGTCAACTATGTCCCCTTTTTTTGACAAGGTTACAATCTTCATTTTATTTTAATGAAGGGAGATAACTCCCAGTTTTTTCCTGAGATATGCAAATGACTCTCTAGGTAGGGGTTTAGTAAAAATATCATCTATTTGTTCCTTTGTGTCAACATACTCCAGTTTAACAGTCTTTTGTGACACTTGCTCTCTTAAAAAGTGATATTTGATTGGAATATGTTTTGTTTTGGAGTGCATGATAGGATTTTTGGATATGTTAATGGCACTTGTAGTATTGTCACAATATATAACTATGGGATCTTCATATTTTACAAGTAAATCTTCCAATGTATGTTTCATCCAGATGACTCAAGTGTACAACAAGATGCAATAGCAATATACTCAGCTTCTGTTATAGATAGTGAAATGAAAGACTGCTTTTTGCTTAGCCATGATACCAAGCAATTTCCTAAGTAAAATGATGCTCCACTAGTGCTTTTTCTGTCATCAATACTTCCTGCCCAATCTGCATCTGTGAATTCTTTTAGAAAGAAGTTATTTTTCTTTGGATACTATAGTCCATAATCCATACTACCTTTTAGATATCTGAGAATTATTTTTACTGCAGCCACATGTGTTTATTTTGGGGCTGACTGAAATCTGGCAACCAAACCTTCAACCTGCATTACATCTGGTCTTGTTGTTGTTACATATAATAAGATACCAATCATTGACCTGTACATGGTATGATCTACTTCTAAGGATTGATCATTTTTGCCTAATTTACAACCAGTAACCATAGGAGTACTAACAGGCTTGGATTCTTCCATTTTGAAGTTTTTCAACATCTCTTTGATATACTTAGTTTGAGAGATGAAGATCCATTTTTCTGATTGAGATACTTGTAAACCTAGAAAGAATGTTAGTTCCCCCAACATTGACATTTCAAATTCCTTCTTCATTTCTGAAGCAAAGTTTACAGTCAAAATTTGGAGTTCACTTCCAAATATGCTATCATCTACGTAGACTACAACGATGATCATATTTTTGTTTTCAAATATGTACAATTTACTGTCAGTAGCCCCTCTTTTATATCCTTCTTGTTTTAAATATTTGTCAAGTCTTGAAAACCATGCCCTTGAGGCTTGTTTAAGACCATAGAGTGCCTTCTTAAGTTTGCAAACATAATCTTTATTTTCTGATAAGAGAAAACCTTCAGGCTGCTCTACATATACTTCTTCTTCAAGTTCTCCATTAAGAAATGCAGATTTTACATCCATTTGATACACTTTGAAGTCCTTGTAGCATGCAAAAGCTAAGAACAATCTAATGGCTTCAAGCCTTGTCACAGGTGCAAAAGTTTCTTCAAAATCAACACCTTCCACTTGTGCATATCCTTTGCATACTAATCTGGCCTTGTTCCTTATCACGTGACCATCCTCATTGAACTTGTTTTTAAAAATCCATTTGGTCCCTATAACATTCATGTCCTTAGGTCTTGGGACAAGTTCCCAAGTTTTGCTCTTTTCTATTTGATCATGTTCTTCATTCATAGCATTGATACAATCCTCCCTTTTGCAATCTTCTTTGAATTTTTTAGGTTCTACTATCGAAAGCAGTGCTTGTTCTTCAACATAAAACAATCTTCTCGTTGTTTGAACTCCTGAATTTTTGTCACCAATAATTTGACTTTCAGGATGATTCCTTTGAACTCGTTTGGATGGTGTTTTTGTGTCTGATCTAGGGAAGTCTTCATTCTCTTCTTTTTCTTCTTCTAACTCTTCAACAATACCTTCTTCTTGTGAACTTTCTTCTTTTTCTTCATCATCAGTTTCTTCAATATCCACATTTTCTTGGACTTGTATTCTTCTTGGTTTAGCATCATCTATAGGTACATTTGCACTTTCTATGATCTTGTGCAACCTTAGATTATAACATCTGTATGCTCTTTTGGTAGAAGAATATCAAAGATATATGCCTTCATATGTTCTAGAATCAAACTTCTCTAGATGATCATCATTTCTTTTGATGTAGCACTTACTTCCAAAAACTCTAAAGTATTTAACTGTAGTTGGTCTTCCAAACCATAACTCATAAGGAGTTTTGTCTCTATTTACTCTGAGTTGTCCTCTATTTTGTACACAGACAACTGTATATATTGCTTCTATCCAATAGCCATCAAGAAGTTTTGCTTCATTTAGCATAGTTCTAGCTGCTTCTTGAACAATCATGTTTTTCCTCTCGACTACTCCATTTTGTTGAGGAGTTCTGGGAGCTTAAAACTGCCTTTTGATTCCATGATTTTCATAAAACTCATTGAATTCATTTGAGGTGAACTCACCACCATTATCTGATCTTAGAAATTTAATCTTAAGACTTGCTTCATTTTCAATAAGTGCTTTGAAGGTTTTGAATTTCGTGAAAGCTTCTGACTTTTCTTTAAGAAATTCCACCCAAGTCATCCTAGTATAATCATCAATAAGTAACATGAAGTAAAACTCACCTTGAAGGCTTTTAGTCCTTGTAGGCCCACAAATATCAGTATGAATTATTTCTCATGGCTGAGAAGTTGTATGCTCTTTGACCCTGAAGCTTGATTTTGTTTGCTTCCCATGAAGACAGTGTCTACAAACATGGTTTGGTGGTTTTATGATCCTTGGTAAATTTCTTATAGCTCTCTTCTTACTAACTTTTACAAGATTGTCAAAGTTCAAATGTCCCATCCTTCTATGCCATAGCAAGCTTTCATCAATTTGACTCATGTGACATTGTTCTTCATTTTCTAGGATATACACATTGCTTGGAGTTCTCACAGCAGTCCCAACAATTTTTCCTAAGTCCTTATTTCTGATTTCACACTTCTTGGAATCAAATATACATATGTGTCGTTGATCACATGTTTGGCTTACACTTAAAAGATTTGGTTTCAAATTTTTTACTAGTAGAACATTTTCAGCTTTCATCTTGTCTCTAAGAGCCACTCTACCTTTCCCAATTATTTTAGAGGATAGGTTATCTCCAAAAGTGATTTTTCCTTTCTGATTTTTTTTAGACTTATAAATTTATGTGGGTCTCCTGTCATGTGTTTTGAACATCCACTATCTACATGCTATATATTTTGTTTTTTTGTTGCACATAGAGCTATTGAACATTTCAAATCTTCCTTTTTCTTCCAAACCTTCTTTTCTCCATTGTCTTGGGTTTTTGTGGTATCATTCTTCATAGGTATCACCAGTTTAAAATTTCTAGCTATATGTCCTAGGTTACCACATTTGTATCATTCTATACTATAACTCTGAAGGGGAGCAAAAGAGTTGTAGCTTCTTCCTTTTGGATTACTTCTAGTGCCATTCTTCGTATACAATAGAGAATGTGATGTAAGACCTTTCCCACTAGGAGCATTTAATTTACAATTTCTAGCTATATGTCCAAAGTTGTTACAGGCATAACAATTTCCCAAAAAGAGTTGCTGATGTTTACTTGGCACATTATTTGTCCTGCCTTGAAGGTGAGCAAATTTTTTACTGTGATCCTTTACAACCAGTTTCATAAGTGCATCAACATAACTCTTTTTATTTCCTTCTTTGTTCATGAAGGAGGATTGTTCTGACTTCTTTCCTTTGTCATAACCTAGTCCAGTTTTATTGCTCAATGATCTTTAACACCTTAGGATGTCATCTAGAACTTTTGAGTTTCCCTTAAATTTTGATTGAAAGGACTCCTCACATGTCTTCTTTCTAAACATGCTTAATTCAGCTTCGAGTTTTTTTAATTTTTCTTCTTGTTTCCTGAGTTATTGTTCTAGATTGTCCTTTTCTTCACAGGTTTTATGAAGCTGACTTTTTAAGTTAATAACAAATCCTTCTAATTCTTCAACACACTTTTAAGTTATGTTTTGAAATATGCTACGCCTTCTTCATCTTCTTTATGTTCTACTCCCATGAATAGAACTTCTGCTTCTTCATCTTCACTAGACTCACTGTCATCCATGGAATAAAAGGTCTTTCTTTTTCTTAAAAAACATTTTGTTTTTCTTGAAGTTATCAGGGAACTCACTTTCTTCTTCTTGTTTGGGATAAGGAAATTTGGTAGCAAAGTGACCAATTCCCCCATAGTTAAAACATTTCAAAGGCAATTTCCCTTTGAACTTACCAGTACCTCTCTTAATATTTTTAACTAGAAGTGCTTCTTCATCATCAGAAAGTCTGGAGTTTTGCCCTTTTTACCTTGGTGTCTCCTTCATAGATGGTTTGCAATTTGTCCCAGATTTCCTTTGATTTCTTAAAATTCATCACTTTGGCAAAGACTATTCTAACTAATCCTGCTTAAGACTATTCATCAAATTGTAATAATGACATCATGGAGGTACTAGAACATCATTCTGTGGATTTGCATCTTCATCAACCATGTCATCATATATTCCATATCATCATATCCTTTGTCGCTAATGAATACTTTTGTCATCAATGACAATTATACTCAACATTCTCCCCCTTTGTCATTGATGACAACAACTAAAAAATTTCAGTTTTTTTTCTCTCTCCCCCTTTTTGACATTAATGACAAAGATTCTTAGTTCTCCCCTTGTCATTATTTCTCCCCTGTCAACTATGTCCCCTTTTTTTGACAGGGTTACAATCTTCATTTTATTTTAATGAAGAGAGATAACTCCCAGTTTTGGCTGAGATATGCAAATGACTCTCTAGGTAGGGGTTTAGTAAAAATATCATATATTTGTTCCTTTGTGTCAACATACTCCATTTTGACAGTCTTTTGTGACACTTGCTCTCTTAAAAAGTGATATTTGATTGGAATATGTTTTGTTTTGGAGTGCATGACAGGATTTTTGGATATGTTAATGGCACTTGTTTTGTCACAATATATAACTATGGGATCTTCATATTTTACAAGTAAATCTTCCAATGTTTGTTTCATCCAGATGACTTGTGTACAACAAGATTCAACATCAACATACTCGGCTTCTACTGTAGATAGTGAAATGGAAGACTGCTTTTTGCTTAGCCATGATACCAAGCAATTTCCTAAGTAAAATGTTGCTCCACTAGTGTTTTTTCTGTCATCAATACTTCATGTCCAATCTGCATTTGTGAATTGTTTTAGAGAGAATTTATTGTTCTTTGGATACCATAGTCCATAATCCATAGTACTTTTTAGATATCTGAGAATTCTTTTTACTGCATCCACATGTGTTTCTTTTGGGGCTGACTGAAATCCGGCAACCAAACCTACAACTTGCATTACATCTGGTCTTGTAGCTATTACATATAATAAGCTACCAATCATTGACCTATACATGGTATGATCTACTTCTAAGGATTCATCATTTTTGCTTAATCTACAACCAATAACCATAGGAGTACTAACAAGTTTGGATTCTTCCATTTTGAATTTTTTCCACATCTCTTTGATATACTTAGTTTGAGAGATGAAGATCTCTTTTTTCTGATTGAGATACTTGTAAACCTAGAAAGAATGTTAGTTCCCCCGACATTGACATTTAAAATTCCTTCTTCATTTCTGAAGCAAAGTTTACAGTCAAAATTTGTAGATCACTTCCAAATATGATATCATCTACGTAGACTACAACAATGATCATATTTTTGTTTTCAAATTTTATGTACAAATTACTGTCAGTAGCCCCTCTTTTATATCCTTATTGTTTTAAATATTTGTCAAGTCTTGGAAACCATGCCCTTGGGGCTTGTTTAAGACCATAGAGTGCCTTCTTAAGTTTGCAAACATAATCTTTATTTTCTGATAAGAGAAAACCTTCAGGATGCTCTACATATACTTCTTCTTCAAGTTCTCCATTAAGAAATGCAGATTTTACATCCATTTGATACACTTTGAAGTCCTTGTAGCAGGCAAAAGCTAAGAACATTCTAATGGCTTCAAGTCTTGCCACAAGTGCAAAAGTTTCTTCAAAATCAACACCTTCCACTTGAGCATATCCTTTGCATACTAACCTAGCCTTGTTCCTTATCACATGACCATCCTCATTGAACTTGTTTTTAAAAATCCATTTGGTCCCTATGACATTCATGTCCTTAGGCCTTGGGACAAGTTCCCAAGTTTGTCTCTTTTCTATTTGATCAAGTTCTTCATTCATAGCATTGATCCAATCCTCACTTTTGCAAGCTTCTTTAAAGTTTGTAGGTTCTACTATCAAAATCAGTGCTTGTTCTTCACCATAAAACAATCTTCTCCTTGTTTGAACTCCTGAATTTTTGTCACCAATAATTTGAATTTCAAGATGATTCTTTTGAGCTCGTCTGGATGGTGTTTTTGTGTCTGATCTGGGGGAGTCTTCATTCTCTTATTTTTCTTCTTCTTCCTCTTCAAGAATACCTTCTTCTTGTGAACTTTCTTCTTTTTCTTCATCATCTATTTCATCATCAGTTTCTTCAATATCCACATTTTCTTGGATTTGTATTCTTCTTGGTTTAGTGTCATCTATAGTTACATTTGCACTTTCTATGATCTTGTGCAACCTTAGATTATAACATCTGTATGCTCTTTTGGTAGAAGAATATCCAATAAATATGCCTTCATCTGTTCTAGAATCAAACTTCCCTTGATTATCATCATCTATTTTTATGTAGCACTTACTTCCAAAAACTCTAAAGTATTTAACTGTATCTGGTCTTCCAAACCATAGCTCATAAGGAGTTTTGTCACTATTTACTCTAAGTTGTCCTCTGTTTTGTACATTGACAACTATATATACTGCTTCTCTCCAATAGCCATCAGGAAGTTTTGCTTCATTTAGCATAGTTCTAGCTGCTTCTTGAAAAGTCATGTTTTTCCTCTTGGCCACTCCATTGTGTTGAGGAGTTCTGGGAGCTGAAAACTACCTTTTGATTCCATGATTTTCACAAAACTTGTTGAATTCATTTGAGGTCAACTCACCACCATTATCTGATCTTAGACATTTAATCTTGAGACTTGCTTCATTTTCAATAACTGCTTTGAAGGCTTTGAACTTCATGAAAGCTTTTGACTTTTCTTTAAGAAATGCCACCCAAGTCATTCTAGTATAATCATCAATATGTAACATGAAGTACAACTCACCTTGAAGGCTTTTAGTCCTTGTAGGCCCACAAATATCAGTATGAATTATTTCTAATGGCTGAGAAGTTGTATGCTCTTTGACCCTGAAGCTTGTTTTTGTTTGCTTCCCATGAAGACAGTGTCTACGGATAGGGTTTGGTGGTTTTATGATCCTTGGTAAATTTCTTACAGCCCCCTTATTACTAACTTTTACAAGATTGTCAAAGTTCAAATGTCCCATCCTTCTATGCCATAGCAAGCTTTCATCAATTTGACTCATGTGACATTGTTCCTCATTTTCTAGGATATACACATTGCTTGGAGTTCTCACAGCAGTCCCAACATTTTTTCCCGAGTCCTTATTTCCGATTGCACACTTCTTGGAATCAAATATACATACGTGTTCTTGATCACATGTTTGGCTTACATTTAAAAGATTTGGTTTCAAATTTTTTACTAGTAGAACATTTTCAGCTTTCATCTTGTCTCTAAGAGCCACTCTACCTTTCCCAATTATTTTAGAGGATAGGTTATCTCCAAAAGTGACTTTTCCTTTCTGATTTTTTTTAGACTTATAAATTTATGTGGGTCTCCTGTCATGTGTTTTGAACATCCACTATATACATGCCATATATTTTGTTTTTCTGTTGCACATAGAGCTATTGAACATTTCAAATCGTCATTTTTCTTCCAAACCTTCTTTTCTCCGTTGTCTTGGGTTTTTGTGGTATCATTCTTCATAGGTATCACCAGTTTACAATTTCTAGCTATATGTCGTAGGTTACCACATTTGTAGCATTCTATACTATAACCCTGAAGGGGAGCAAAAGAGTTGTAGCTTCTTCCTTTTGGATTACTTCTAGTGCCATTCTTCTTATACAATAGAGAGTGTGATGTAAGACCTTTCCCAATAGGAGCATTTAATTTACAATTTCTAGCTACATGTCCAAAGTTGTTACAGGCATAACAATTTCCGAAAAAGAGTTGTTGATGTTTACTTGGCACATTATTTGTTTTGCCTTGAAGGTGAGAAATTTTTTTACTGTGATCATTTACAATTGGTTTCATAAGTGCATCAACATAACTCTTTTTATTTCCTTCTTTGTTCATGAAGGAGGATTGTTCTGACTTATTTCCTTTGTCATAACCTAGTCCAGTTTTATTGCTCAATGATCTTTGACAGCGTAGGATGTCATCTAGAACTTTTGAGCTACCCTTAAATTTTGATTGAAAGGACTCTTCATATGTCTTCTTTCTAAACATGCTTAATTCAACTTCGAGTTTTTCTAATTTTTCTTCTTGTTTCCTGAGCTGTTGTTCTAGATTGTCCTTTTCTTCACAGGTTTTCTGAAGCTGACTTTTTAAGTTAATAACAAATCCTTCTAATTCTTCAACAACACTTTTAAGTTCTGTTTTGAAATCTGCTACACCTTCTTCATATTCTTTATGTTCTACTCCCATGAATAGAACTTATGCTTCTTCATCTTCACTAGACTCACTGTCATCCATGGAATAAAATGTCTTCTTTTTGTTTTTCTTAAAAAACATTTTGTTTTTCTTAAATTATCAGGGCACTCGCTTTCTTCTTATTATTTGGGATAAGGACATTTGGTAATGAAGTGACCAATTCCCCCAAAGTTAAAACATTTCAAAGGCAATTTCCCTTTGAACTTACTAGTACCTCTCTTAAGATTTTTAACTAGAAGTGCTTCTTCATCATCATAATCTTATGCTTGAGATTTTGTTTTAGATTTCTTATCTATTTTTTATGCTTTAAAAGTTGCTTCCTTCTTTTGAGAATTGTCTTGCCCAATCCTCATTTCATAAGCTATAAGAATTCCATATAGCTCATCCATGGTGAGTTTGTCAAGATTTTCTCTATCTTCTAGTGTGGAAATCTTCGGATTGTAAATCATTAGAAGTGATCTTAGTACTTTTTCAACGATTTCTTTTTCTTCCAATTATTCTCCTAGCCCTTGAATTGCATTTACGATTTCATCAATTCTCTTAAAGTATTTTGAAATGTTTTCTTCTTCCTTCATTTTTAGATTTTCAAATTGGGTTTTAAAAATATGGAGTTTTTCCCTTCTTACCTTGGTGTCTCCTTCATAGATGGTCTGCAATTTGTGCCAAATTTCCTTTGCTGTCTTTCAATTCATCACTTTGGCAAAGACTGTTTTGGCTAATCCTGCTAAGATTGCATTAACAGCTTTGGCATTGCTTCCAAACTTTTTAATTCCTTCAAGATATGTAGGAGGGTCTTTGGGATATGTGTACCCTGTTTCTATAGACATCCAAACATCAAAACCAAGAGGCATTATATAGCTTCTCATCTTGATGCTCCAGAAAGCATAATATTCTCCATTGAATAAAGGAACCTTGGAGGACACTTTTACTGGCTGATCCATAGTGATAAAATATTTCTCTTCAAGTTTTTAAACTTTTAATGAAGAGCATGCTCTGATACCAATTGTTGGAATATCAAGCAATACTGAGAAGGGGAGGGTGAATCAGTATTAGTCTATCTTTTAAATTTTTATCAAATTTGAAACATAATCAACAAAGAAGATAAAACACACAATTTTACCGTGGAAGTCCAATTGGGAAAACCACCAATACTTTCTATTACTGCAAAATTATATTTGGAAATAGTTTGCAAGTACCAACTTGCTGAAGACTTCAATCTCGAAATTTCTTAGCTACATTTGAAGGATTCACCAACACCCTGTTTTTTCAGCTACAACTGACAGGATGCTACAACACCCTTAGCAGGCTGCAACCTGCCTTAGCACCACCCTTCCACCCTTTTTATGTCTTCTTTAGATTTCTAGAACTTCTTTTCTTTAATTATGTTTCTTCATTTCATTGGTCTCTGACTGATCTTCCTTCTTCTTTTTTTCTGGACTATTGAGACATCTTCCTTCCATATCGAATGCTTGTTTATATATTATCTATCTCATTTTTGAATCATTGCATCTCTTCAAAATGGGCTCGTGTCTCTTCATACTCACGCCTCTTCAAAATAATTATTTTTCTATTTATTAAGTAATAAACCCTACGTGTTTTTCCTTACCTCTATTTAATCTTTTTTCTAATAATTGGCTGAGCAATCTTTGTTATTTAAATCCCTGCCTTGTGAGAGCATTTAAAAAATTTAACATATGCTTAGTTCGAGCATATTCATATTTTGTGTAAAACAGAGTTTTTCTTCAACTTGGGAGGTTGATTTTCCACATGTGTGACTAC
Source organism: Larix kaempferi (assembly GCA_027924585.1). NCBI lineage: Eukaryota > Viridiplantae > Streptophyta > Pinopsida > Pinales > Pinaceae > Larix > Larix kaempferi. The sequence goes on along the minus strand of BSBM01000101.1, from coordinate 17,819,079 downwards.
CAAAGAAGAGACTGACATCATGGCTAGATGGCCAGTTCATCTTGGAACATACCCATGCTATCTGGAGAAATTATCAGCACAAGGATCACTTCTGGTGGGCATTTCCAATTGGACCTTCAACCTTCATTTAGACAGAAGGATAACCTTTTTCTCAATTTGGCAGGCTTGTATTTCTCACGTGTGACCTCCAGAGAGAAATCTGAGACCATGACTAGATGGCCAGATCATCAAGGAACATACCCATTCCAACTGATGAATTTATTGACACACACACATCATTTGGTGGGCATTTGAAAATAGCCCCTTTAAACTATTTATTTAACACTTAGGCAAAATTATCAAACCCTAGGTTAACATGAGGAGATTTTTATTTTCATCAAATTGGAAGTATGAGACATCCAATGGATAGAGGCCAACAAGGTGATTCCATCCAGACCAATTTCATTCTTTGAAACCTCTTTCTCTCTCCTCAATAGGCATTTTTCTGGAGCATTGCAAATCAAGCTAGGAGGCACTTTTGACAGATCAATATCTTCACCTACAGAGACTTTTTGGACAAACCAATGATATGGTTGGATGCACCAATCAACAGTCTAGAGACCCATGCCCTCATAATACTTTAAGACATCAACCACAGGAAATGACGAGCATTTTGCTGAGGTCACTTAGGCATTTTTACCAGCATTTTTATACGTAGACAATTTGTGCAATCTCCAAGGTGGATTTTTTATTTCACCAAAATCCTGAACCAATGGTACCAGATAATGTAATACATCTCATTGAACACAACCAAACTGATTTCATCTTCAAACTCATCTTCCTCTGACCTAGGTGGGCATTTTATTGGATTGGTGCAAAACTGCCTAAAACCCTGTTTTGGAAGACCTATAAATTCCTCCTCAGACACTCTCAAGACAAATTGAGACCATGGTCAGGTAGACAGATCAACAAGCTACATCCTGGTGCTTTCAGATACTTTTTATCATTCCCCTATAAGGTACAACGAGCATTTTCCTGAGGCCACTTGGACCAATTTTCCAACACTTGGCCATTTTCCAGAATTTCTCCAAACTAACAAATCTCTATATAATTATGTCAAATTGTAATAATAACATCATAAAGGTACTAGAACATCATTATTTGGATTTGCATCTTCATTAACCATGTCATCATATATTCCATATCATCATATTCTTTGTCATTAATGAATACTTTTGTCATCGATAACAATTATACTCAACATTAATCATATAAATTAAGCTATAGTAGTTGAAGCTACCACCATAGCATGATAGATAGTATGGAGGAGTTGACAATTAACATCATCTATTGGTATTGTGATTGATAACTATTTAAAAAAAACACAAGGAATTGTTGCCGCATGAATCTGTCACAAGTCAACTTGACCACAACTACAAGATTGGATTAAAGTATGGTTGATAATTCATTTCAACCTGAAACTATCGAGCCTATGTACCCAACGTGAATATTCATGACAACGATTGTTTGTAAGATTAAAACAAATGTTAAAACTCCCCTGTTAAATGATGAGGGTAAAGGACTCTAAGTTTCAATGTTATGAAAAGTAAAAAGGTTAGAAAAGGGTTAACAAAAAGGTTGTTAAGTTCTAATTCAAAGTTATAAAGGGGCTACATCAAGTTATAGAAAGGTATTTAATATATTTTTTTAATTGAATGAAAGGAAGATTACCAAAGTCACTTCCAAGAAGATATATTTAAAATTTTATAAAGGAGTAATTAAAGTTTTAGTATCCGAGCTTGACAAAGTTAAAAAAAAGTGAAGAGGTATATAAAGATACTAATTTTCAAGGTTAGAAAAGGGTTAACAAAAAGGTTAGAAAAGGGTTGTTAAGTTCTAATTCAAAGTTATAAAGGGGCTACATCAAGTAATAGAAAGGTATTTAATATATTTTTTTAATTGAATGAAAGGAAGATTACCAAAGTCAAACTTCCAAGAAGATATATTTAAAATTTTATAAAGGAGTAATTAAAGTTTTAGTATCCAGGTTGACAAAGTTAAAAAAAAGAAGTGAAGAGGTATATAAAGATACTAATTTTCAAGTAAATATTTGTTAGAAGAATAACTAAAAAGTTATTTTTGGGATAATAAGTCATGAACAATGAATTTCACAAATAAATTATTTTTTTATTTTTTATTTTTTGGATGAAATGTCTCTCTTTTTGTGCAAAGGAGAGTAAATGTTTGAGGTTTTAAAAAATTAAAGTGGTATTTGTCTATTACATAGTTTTTATTTTAATGAATTATCAAAGTTATAAGTAAATGCAATTGTAGATTAAAAAAATAGAGGATGAACTATCGAAATAATAAGAAAATATAAAGATCTTGAGAATATAGTTGGCAATAAATTATTAAAAAAATATGATGAATTATTAGAAAAAATGAGGAAGTTTCTCTCCTAAGAGATCATAGAAAAAACTAGTTGCAAAAATCAAGAAGTTAAAGGGTAAGAAGTAGTGCATTCAAAAGTCGGAACAAAAGAATCAAGATTTCAAGAAGAGGTTATCAAAAAAAGATAAAGAAAGTTCTAACTAAGGAGCCTTAATTAGAGGTTGCTTGGGTAAATAAAAAAGTTAAAAGATGGGCAATTAGAAAGTCGAGACCTTAAAAATAAAGTCAACAAGTTAGAGAACGATGAAGAATTTTCATTCTTAAGGGGTTATAGTCATATCTTACTTACCCAAGTCAAGAAGTTATATAATGATAAGAAGTCAATATAGGGAAAGCTAGAGCGACTTACCAAGAAGAAACCAATGATCGATAAAGAAACAATAATCAATCTAGTTGAATCAAGAAATTCATTAGATGTAAAAATTCAAACCATGCAGAAAGGAACCAATACCGATCTAATTGACATTACAAATCTTAAAGATGCAAATATAGTTAAATTAAGGATATCTTTAGATGACAAAGTCCAAACAATGGAAAAAACAAGTGTCCTTACCAATGAATATTTAGTGATCAACAAATCGACACAAGTGCATGAAGAAAACATCATGCTAGAAGTGGATCAAGAAAATGCTACAATTATGCTAAGGAAAAGCATGTTACAAGGACACCTTTCCTACACCCAAACCACAAGAATTTATACTTTAACTGGTTTGTGGTATGATTCAATGTTGCTCAAAACAAGGACAATATTTACACTACATTCCAATAAATGTTAATTTCAATACAATTTGGTCTCAAAATGGAAGTATTTGATACATAATTCACAGAAGATCGAATTAGGGTGGACAAACCCTTTTACAATGCCATAGTTATGCTCGACTCTTAGAAGATCATATTGTCTTGTATCATCAACCATCACAACTACAAGAACATAGAATCAAGAGAGCGAATCACAAAACAAAACAAGAGATAAAAGTCATTCCATAAATACGATTTGAGGACAAAGCATTTTTAAAGGGGAAGGCAATGCAATGGACATGCTATATATGTAAACATTAAATAATAATGAATAATAATAATAATTAGTGAAGTGACACATCCTAATTAAAATACATGACCTAATGAAGGGACATTACTTATAAACCATGGTGAGCAGTGAATGTGTATAAGTATATCGTCCAATTACATTGCAATCAATTCATAATTCTATCATCTATCTTATTCAATTATTTATTACTTGTCCTATATGGATTGTTGTATATTGTCCTTCTATATTAGTATCACAATTCAAGGATAAAAACTTACCACTCATTCATAAGAAGGTTTATTTCCCCTCCCAAGATGCTTTGGCTCACCAAATTCTTCCAATGGTATATAGATTTCAAAATTTACAATAAACTCTATTGAACCCATGTTTTGTTTGCCTCATTTTGTTGTCTACAAAGATTTGGGATTGTGGTCACAAGTGTGGTGGGGACTACAAGCCACGCTACTTTCTCTTTGAATTAATCATGAAGATTACTATAGACTTTATTTTTTTGTATTTTTTTAGTAGCTTCTAGCATTTGTTTCCCATCAAGAATAAGAAAATGTGCATCTTTTCTTGAAACATCCTCCTCTAATTCCAATTATCTAATATTGAATGATCACTTAGTACCTCCTTTTTCAGAATTAATAATCCATCTCTTTGCATTGTGTTTGGATTTTCTACCATAAATTGTATCAGTTTAAGCACCAAATCCTTATTGATTAATCTATATTGATACTCTTCAATTTCGTCATGGCATTGTTAAATATCAATTTTTAAAAAATTTCTATCAAATAAAAAAGTAGACATAATTGTTTTTATTTTTCCCCTTGGTTTTTTCAAACATTTTTGCTATTGCTTCCATTTTGATGTTAGTTAGATCCTGTTTCAAGGGTTTGAAGTAGGATTTGGTCATATCCTTTTCCAAATTGTGTGTGCACCTATCCCTTCATTGTGTTAGGTTTACACCAAAATGATGGTTAATCTCTTTTTGTTTATCATATTCACATAATGCAATGCATCCTTGTGTTCTCGTAGTAATTTGATTGGATGTTCTATTTGTTGGGCATGAACTTTATAATTAACATTTAGTTCCCCGGATCAATATCTATAAGTATACTAGTGGATCTAATGGTACAACAAGGAGTAATAGGTATAATTTTTGTTGTTGTAAAAGAATTAGCCAATGAATAGTTTTCTTGAGTGTCAAGATCCATGATTTGATTGAGGATTTGGGAGGTTGACTGAGAGGATGAGGAAGAATTTGTTATGAAAATATCGATCACATCATCCTCTATCTTCTCCTTGATATAGTGATATCGGTCTATTGTAAGCAATTGATGGGCATTTTCTTCAGCATCATTGTCCTCTCCTTCCACCCATATCAATAATTATGATATGTGCCTGGCTACATAGGAGGGTATAAGGTAAGTCTCTTAGTATAGTTACCATGGGAGATGGTCACATTTCCAGATTTGCAGCCAATGTAAGCATCGACTATGGCCAGCCAAGGCCTCCCTAAAATCAAAGGGTAGCCTCCCAAATTGGATTTGGTCTACAAAATCATGAAAATATATAGGATACTCCCATGAATATAGAGAGATAAATAGATATTAGACAATGCCCTTCAGTTTGACTATGGACTAGTCTGCTAGTTGAAGGACTGTAGGAGTCTCTCTAAGGTAAGATAGTCCAAGCATTTCCATAGTTTTTTGGTCGTTACATTGATTGTATCCCCTAGGTCAATCATAATGTTAGGAATAATAACATTATTAATCTGGACATCCACTGTGGAGCTTCCAGAGTCTGAATATGTGGCAGTAAAGAGCTTTCCAAGCATTAGATTTGTTAACTGGTTGATCACATGAATGATTTGAGGGTATTTTCTTTAATTGCTTGGTTTCCTCAAATACAGTTCCCTAATGGCCTTATAATAGATATAAACATCCTTAATCGCTTGGAACAAAAGAATTCTTACACACACATTCCTCAAATCCCTAGAGAAATCAAACTTGGGTTGGATATGGGGCTTCTACAAATTTGGCCTCTTGAGATAAAGGGGAGACAATGTGATTTCTGTGGGTTGTAGTTGGTCTGAGATTTGAGAAGGAGTGGGTGATTGATCATCAGAATGATTCGTTGTGGTTTCTTGAACTTCTTCATCGTCTCTTGAAATAGCATGAAAAATTCTTTTATTGAGGGTCCTCCAAGATTCTAATTGAATATCATGACATTCCTTGGAGGTGATGGAGTAGGTGGGATACTTGAGCAATTCAACAACATATGTGGGTTGTGTTGCTTTATTATTTGGGTTAGTGGTGGGTTGTATAGGAAGTTGTGGGTGGCGAGGTGGGTCATTTGTGAGAAACTATGGTTGTTGCTGAGGGGGTAATTTTAGAGGTAGTGGTTGCTGATGAAACTGAGGAGGGATTGTTTTTAGTTCCCAGCGGTTGGGAGATTCCTCCACCCTTGTTGCCATGGATAATTTTGAGGTTGTTGGGGCATCCATTATTGTTGAGCTATGAAGGAATACCAAGGCTATGAGGGTTTTTACAATTGAGGATTATTCCGCCAATTATTATAATATTGCAAAGGGTACGGGGCCATACTCGAGGAAGGAGACTGCCACAACCGTTTCTGGTAAATGAAGCAAACATTCTCGCTTTTTGCATTCACACTTTGGTAGACTGATTCCAGTCCTAGTAAATAAGGGAAGTTGATGGTGGCATGCTCTAATTCACAGATCTCACATATTTCAACCTTATCCAATGGGAAATCCTTCAAAATATGCTTCTTTCTACACTTGGGGCAGAATATTGATAGTGCCAACTTTGCTTCCTCCCACTTCTTCTTAATTTGAAGTGTGTTTAGGTGTGAACTCAAAGAGCTAAGTATATCGGTTTTGAAATATTCTAGAAGGTTTCCAATCTCCACTTTGGTGATGCCTCGTTCGGATGTCTTGGTAATTCCAGTTACCATGTCTCTTAGCCCCTTTCCTGGTCTAGAATTTCCTTTGGAGTACGTTTTGCACAAATTACAAAGTTCATTGTAGGTAAACTATCCTCGTTCCCCATTAGATTTTGAATATCAATGCAATCATCTTTTATTCATCTTAACAAGAGAATTCATAGAGTTTCCTCATCTAGTTTATTATGTTTTGACTATTGTAGGTTGTATTGGAATCGTTCTACATAGTCCTCTAGGATTTCATCTTCTTTCTAAGTAATCCTGAATATTGCATCTATACGGTCCTTGTCCTTGCAGTAATCTTGATAATTTATTAGGAATTCTTAATTCATTTCTTCCCATGTCCCAATATTGTCTCCACCACGTCCCATAAACGAGCGCAGTGCTGAGTTTTTCAAGGTGGTCAGAAACAATTTTAATTTTTGAGCATATGTGACGTAGTCATAGATTTTTGTAAAGGACGTCAAATTTGAAAAGAAATGTATATGGGTCTTCACTTGTCATTCCATTGAATTTTGGTAGGGTTGAGGGGGGAATATTCTGCATTTGTGTCGGGCCCTCAGGAGTTTCTTTGGGAACTTTAATGTGGTAGTTTCTTTCTTTACGACTCCTATCCCTTTTTCTCATGTCATATTATACTAGAAGTCTCAGAAGTCAATCTTTGTATGTGTCATTGATTCAATATAGGAAGGGTAGTTTGGCTCTTGAATTGGATTTGAATGAAACTCTATGTCAGGATGGACACTAAGGGGTTCCTTTGTAGATTCTACAAGTGGGAACAAAATTTCACCCTGTATAGAGGAAGCAACTTCTGCAACACGTTCAATTGAACGTATATATTTTATCACTGGGGCTAGAGGTTTCCTCTTTGCGGCAATGCTACCTGTAGATGTCTTCTTCTCAAAGCTAACATGTCTCGAACCTTCCCATTTTACTGATTTTCCTACACAGTTAGTATCTTGGGGTATTTTGACTGAGATGCTCAATCTACCTTGAGGATCTCTAATTCTATTCATGAATCAAGAAAAACAACATTCTAAAACTAACATAATATGAATCCAGTGAAACAAGGACTCACTACATAATTTATGTAGTGAATGCATAGGTTCTTACCTCTTGTCTTACGGTCTCTATTCCCCTGTATTCATAATCATGAAAAATAAATTTAATGCAAAAAACTATGTGCAAAAAATTATTTGTTGTTTTCTTTTATTGTTTTTTTAAATGCAGATTTCTAAAAGTAAAATTGTTCATGTTTCACACTTATCTATGTATGTGGAGATTCCTAAAATCAATGCAGGACTCTTGATTCTAATGTGTTGTTGTAACTCCTCGACAACGACGCCAAAATGATGGGTTTTTAAATCACCTTCCAATTTATAGCAAGGGAAATAAATATTTTGTAAATTAATTTGTCAACCCAGGATTCTAAGGTGGCTTGTGGTAACAGTTACCATGCACTGTATATGCCATGCACAACTCCTTCTTACACTGATTTCTTTAATGTGAAGCTGTAGCTCAAAATCTTATTTGTAACACTAGTGTAGATAGTTAATAGGTCTTGGAAAGAGACTAATAGGTAAGCTAAATAAAACTAATCAACACAAATATAAATCGTAGAAGCATGAATCTATACTATATTAAAAGGAATTGTTGAAAATAAAATCACACTTGCTTAAAAGGAATTACTGGAAATAAAATTACACTTGCTTGAAAGGAATTGTTGGAAATAAAATCATACTTTGTAGGAAAGGAATTGCTAGAAATAAAAACACACTTTGCAATAAAGGAGTTGTTGGAAATAAAATCACACTTTGCAGGAAATAAAAACTATATTGCCAATCACAGATTACTGCCCAAAATTAATGTAACAATTGCAGATATTGGAAGTTGGATACTTTCATTACATATTAGGTTAAGCTCAAACCAAACAAATTGAATTCCAAAGCGCTATGATATTCTACAAGATATATCACTCAGCTTGAACAAACCTCACAAATATCACTCAAGAATTGCAGAGAAGAAGAAGAAGAATTGAATCAGTATTCACACATTAAACTCAAAGAATGATAAAAACTGTTGTATAGTCATTCATCAGTTGTAAGCTGGAAAAAAAATGAGAGTACAATAGAATGAATTCGAATTACCCAAAGGTCATTCGAATTCTCCTCAATAGCATGTTTTGACTGCATTGGAACCATCACCTAATCAGTGGTAGTGACCACCAATAATCAAAGATCAGTCGAATGAGTCTAACTGAGTCTAACTGATGCATGTGGCACTAATAAAAGGAAGGAGACTCCAAGGTGGGTGCATGAGAGACTATCAGTAGTCAAGTGGCACTCCGATATAGACAATTGGGAGCTATAGGCAGTTAACTGGGCAATCAATGCAAGAACTGATTGCTCAATGTATGAACTGATTGATGAGGTCCTAGTGGTGTGTAGTAGGGCGCATTAGTATCCAAGTGATGAAAACAAGGCGCACTAGGTAGGTAGGAGGCCTACTGCTGGCTAGGAACAGGCTCCATGGGGCTCAAAACTGAGGACTAGGGGTTGGGAGACCACCATACTGATGACTGGATGCATGCATGCCTGCAAATACATAAATGATGGTGAGAATATTCCAACAACCCCCCGCAAGTCGTACTATGAGGAAACACATAACTGAAAACTAGTAGGGCCCTGGTAATTGAGACCAAAGGTCACCCCATACAATAATCTAAATAAATAAAGTGGGGAAAGAGGGAAAACCCGGTGGGAAGAAATCCCCCCCTCAAGATAGACTGTGGGATTTAATCAATCATGTACATCACTCACCCCAAAAGGAGGCAAGTGACCTTCTTTACCGAGAAAGGATCTATCGGCAAGAAATGGATCAATGTGTGAATGATCAATGTGAGAAGGATGCAACCTTCCATTCTGAAAATCAGATCTGGTTCTCCTTGGATCAAGTGGATCTCCAACAAGATCACCGACAGATCTAAGAGTTATGGCTTCCCATCTCGGAAGAGGAGGATCATCAGTTGCTAGATCTTTGGGTTCTTGTGGATTTGGATCTAACATTCACTCATCTTCATTGTCATGTGCTAGATCTTCATGTTCTTGTGGATGTTGATCTAGCATTCGCTCTTCATAACTTTCATTTTCAGATCCAAAATCTGAACTTTCTTGAGATGAATCTTCGCTCTCTTTCTCATCAAGCAGTGGTGGTGTGGTAGGAAAGCTCTCTTGATCAACAGGATGAGTATCATGCAGTGGCCACTCCTCAAACTGAACACTTCTCTCAAGAAATGTATGCATAGTAGAAGGATCAAGAATTTTGTAGGCCTTTTCACTTAATGCATAACCCACTAGTATACACTCTCTGCTCTGTGGATCTAGGGCTCTCCTTTTCTTTGTTGGAATCCTAGCTCAAGCTCTGTATCCAAACACTCTAAGATGAGATACACTAGGTTTGTAACCCATCCATGCTTCGAAAGGATTTATCCCTTTCATTCCTTTGTGAGGGACTCTGTTCCGAAGGTAGGCATCACAGTTGATGGCCTCTGCCCAAAGACTAGGATGCAATCCTTTCGACTTTAGCATGCAGGTTTCCATCTCCTTTAATGTTATGTTCTTTCTCTCTACAACACCATTTTGTTGTGGTGTGTAGGGAACAATATGTTTCATCTCTATGCCTTCATTAGCACAAAAGGATTGGAAGTCACTCTTAACATACTCTCCTCCATTATCAGTGCGGAGGGCCTTGATCTTTCTATCTGAAAAATTTTTCTGCAGAAGACTTGAAAAACTTAAAGTATCCAAACACTTCTGATTTTAATATGAGAAAGTATACCCAAGTAAATCTGGAATGATCATCAATAAAAGTTAGAATATACCTTGCCTTGTTTAAAGACAGATCTGGAAATGGCTCTGAAACATCACCGTGAATCAGATCTAGAGGTTGAGAAGCTCTCCTCGCCTTCCCTTTCTCAAACTTCTTTTCTGGATGCTTTCCCATCAAGCAACCTTTACAGTTTCCCTTAGCAAACTTGATATTGGGTAGACTTTCAACCATCTTTTGAGTATGCATGTCTTGCAAGTACTTGTAGTTGAATGACCAAATCTTTCATGCCATATTCTAGTCTCTTCATTTGCATGTGTGTGAAGAGCAAACTGTTTGGAGTAAGGTAGGAAGTCAGAAAACTCATAGAGTTTCGACTTGTGATTAGAAACGCCTTTTGCTATGATATTTCCAGTTGACATCTCCTGGATTTTGACCTCATTTGGAGTGAAGATCACCTTCTTGGGTACTCCAGTATGGGTCATCTGGTAGACAGAAAGTAGATTGGCAGTAAGAGTAGGAACATAGAGAACATATGAGACGTACCCATGCTCAAGGTTGATCCTTCCAATCCCCTCAAAGGAGACCTCAAAATCATTCCCCAACAATATTGAAGGGCCAACTATGGATTCGAAACCAGAGAAGCGATTCTTGGAGGAAGGCATGTGTCTTGATGCTCTAGAATCAATGATGAAGGAGGAATCTTTTGAAGCACCTACCATGAGTGCATGGCACCTCTCCTTATCCCTAGACCTTGAAGATTCAGCTTCTTTCCTCCTAGCACCTACAGGTACTGGAAGGTTGTTATTTTCAAGTAGCTGAGCCATTAGATCTATTGTCTTCTTCATGCAGCTGCTCTCAGGATGGAATCCTCTATTACATTAAGGACATTTGGATTTCTCCTTGTGAGATTGATTTCCTTTCTTGGAATTTGAAGCCCCTTCTGACTGATAGGGAGCTTCTCTTGGCTTCTACTCATTCAAATTTCTTTCTTTATCTTTTTTCTTGCCTTTGCCAATCGCTCTCTTCCCTTCAATAGCTGCAAGTGTTGAATCCAACCTTGGTTTGATCACTCCCATCTGGACCAACTTTTCCTCCTCTTGTGTGAGAGACTGGATGAAGGTTTCAAGAGTGGGAAACTTCCGTTTTGGAATGGACAGCTTCGCTGACTGGAAGGTGGAGACAAAAACTGAGTAATCAGGGCCCAATTTTGACAGAATGGCTAGGACTAGTTGCTTCTCTTCTTTCTCTATTCCATATGTCTTCAATTTTGAAATCAGATTTTTGAACTTGGTAAAGAACTCATTGATTGAGTCGAAACTTCTGGGGCTCAGGGAGATAAGCTCATTTTCCAATTTGTGACCCTTCAAATCATCTTTCTTCCCAAAGAGAGTTTCGAGCTTGTTCCAAACCTCCAATGGAGTTTTGAGATCAATGACATGAAAACGTAGATCATCGAAAATATTGAGGAGTAGTAGTCCAACTGCTTCATCAAGTTTATCAAGATACTTTGATTTCTCAACTACACTAGTGGGTTCGAATGTTGTACCATTAAACACTCTAGAAATACTTTTGGACTTCATGAAGATGTCCATCTTGGCTTTCCATTCAAAATAGTTGAGAGAGGTCAGTTTTAGATCCGTGATAGCTGTTGAATTCGAATTGAAGATGGAGTAAACCTGCAAAACAAATGAAAATTTTGATGGGGATTTGTTGAAAATCTAAGGAACACTGCTTTAGGACAGTGAGCACATGTGACTGGATCCTTCACACTTGTCTAGACCTCACTGGATTGCTCCAGTGAATTCAAGACAATTGCACCAGGATTTTTTGTGGAAATCCAGAGGCTTCTGGTGCTCAACTGAAAAACAACTGCTCAATAAACTGCTGCAACTACTGCAGTTCGAATAGTTGTATCAAGCTCTGATACCATGTGATATTCTATAGGATAGATCACTCAGCTTGAACAAACCTCACAAATATCACTCAAGAATTGCAGAGAAGAAGAATAATAATTGAATCGGTATTCACACATTAAACTCAAAGAATGATAAAAACTAATGTATAGTCATTCATCAGCTGTAAGCTGGAAAAAAAATGAGAGTACAACAGAATGAATTCGAATTACCCAAAGGCCATTCGAATTCTCCTCAATAGCATGGCTTGACTGCATTGGAACCATCACCTAATCAATGGTAGTGACCACCAATAGTCAAAGATCAGTCGAATGAGTCTAACTGATGCATGTGGCACTAATCAAGGGAAGGAGACTCCAAGGTGGGCGCATGAGAGACTATCAGTAGTCAAGTGGCACTCCGATATAGACAACTGGGAGATATAGTCAGTTAACTAGGCAATCAATGCAAAATCAATGCAAGAACTGACTGATCAGTGTATGAACTGACTAATGAGGTCCTAGTGGTGTGTAGTAGGGTGCATTAGTATCCAAGTGATGAAAATAAGGTGCACTAGGTAGGTAGGAGGCCTACTGCTGGCTAGAAACAAGCTCCAGGGGGCTCAAAACTGAGGACTAGGGACAGGAGACCACCATACTGATGACTGGATGCATGCAATGCATGCAAATACATAAATGATGGTGAGAATATTCCAACAAGCGCAACCTGTTCAAATGAGACTAAATATAACAAACTAGTTAACTAGGGAGAATGCAAGTTAAAGCTAATAATTCTATAAGAAATTGGTAACCATGCTTTGAAATTAAATAAAATCTACTTTACCAACACAACTGAAATGTACAGAAAATGAAAATCAAGCATAAATCAATCAAAGCTAATTTTGAAAGAAATTAAATATCGACACACACACACACACTTAATCCTACATATCAAAATACAACAACAACACTTGTCTATTAGAGTGGGCCCTGCCTCCTCATACAGGGTGTTGGGAGTATCCTACAATAGCAAGTGAATTAGCTTATGCACACATGAAAGAATTAACAACCAACTCCACAAGTTTAATTAAGCAAAATATTATATCACATAAGTTCTGGTATTATTTCTCTATTCAATTGTTTACTAGCTCTATGAGTGTTGGGGATCTAGCTTTATAGCAACCCCAGACAATTATAAAATTATCAAATAGATTTGGACAAGCTTGAGAACCAACGGCTCTCTTAATATGTCCTCATGATTATTTAATAATAAGTCAAAATACAAATTAGATATCAAATTCACGCATAGATGGACAAGTCGACCTCCCAACAATATGGATAATAATCCTAGATTATGTTTTGACTTTTACAACTACAAACTGGATTTAAACATAGGCAACAACTCTAACATATCTCTTTTTTAGAATTTCATACTCTTATCCAACTGGTGTCTCATCCTGCCACATGTGATCCTAGGCATAAGACTTGAGATCTATTGTATCTTGACAAGCCAAATCCAAAACATATTCATAATGTTCTACAGGATTCCTGTAGAATTTCTGCAGTTTTTTGTAGTTTATGTAGGGTCACTGCAAGACCTTCCACAACTTTTGTAGAGCCACTGCAAGGGCTTTCACAAATTATGTAGATCCTCTACAACACCTCTTTCCGTAGCATCAATGGTTCCTTACTACAAAATATTTTGTAGCATGGATGCTTTTGTGGTGCAGATACTTCTGTAGCGTCCTGCAATTCCAAAATATGTAATGCTCCTACAAGTGACCATAAGCACATATATCCTTACTTATTCATCAGGACTTAGAAGTGAACTAGCATTTATTTCCATAAGTTCATTGATTTATATTTTCCATTAAAAGAGGGCAACTTTAGGTGAACTGATACCATTAAGGGAATCACTCATGATTACCTTGGTCAAGTTCAAAATATAAAATATTTAGTTGTTGGGGAATGAGGACTTCACCACCTTATTAAGTGCTCCCTTATCATAACCGTCAAATACTTAGAGCAGGTAAGATAATGCACATTTGCTCATCCCAATACAATGAAGCCAAAGCCTCCTAATCATGTCCCACTTCGATATTGTGGCTTGCTAGAAAGGATTCACTTTGCTTCATGTGCATGCACGAAGCACACACGCATCAATTAGAATCCCAACAAGTTACCTTTGGTGGTTCTTATTGTTAGACTCTCGACTTGGAGTTTTCTAAGACAACCAATATTCATAAGGAAATTTTCAAGGATCCTTACTTATATTAAAGTGTAGAAACTTTGGTGAATCTTACTAATTCTCAAAATGCCAACTATGAAATATTTAGGGATTTTTTTTGTAAAAATATTCAAACTTATAAAGATTTCATATATATATTTTTAATGGTGATTTTCAAAAGTAAAATAATTTTATCCTATGGAATTTGGGTGGATTATTTTTGTAACGAAAAGAAGGAAATTAACCAATCTTTTTTGGAAAATTGGCCAAATGGTGAAATTTAGCCCCTTGAATTTTTAACATCAAAATTTATCTTCCATGGTTCCTTTTGTTAGATTCCCAATCTAGGGATCTCCCAGACATCCAAGAACATGAATGATTATGCTCCATTGTTCTTTCTATTGTACTCCCAATTCAAATTTCTCTAAGATAGATAAGATCACTTGTTAGTAATCATTTAAATAATTAGTTGGTCCAATGGCATATCACTTCCCTTAACCTTCACCTTCGGTCAACATCACTCTCCACCCAAGATCCCTATTGCTCTCCTCAACCTACCACAACTCACACTTGCTTAACGACATCAATAGTCGTTTATTAGCATATCAAATTAGCATTCTCGTGAGCATGTCATCATTAAACTAACAATCACACATATCTCATGTGTATGTTGTCAAACACATTTCCAAATACATAAGAAATATGCATAATATTAATCAAATTCCAAGTCATAAATAAGATGAGTCTTCCAACTTACCAAGAATGGTGATCCGTAAACTATAGGCTCACTGCCTTATAGTTTCACCAACACAGTTCTTCGTGGAAAATAAGTTTTGTTCTCTATCCTCAACAATCATTTTTCATTGCTAAGATCAAACCTCCGTGCATGAATGGAATTATTTGTTTTATAACACATCCAAAGCAAGAGTTAGAAATAAAAAAAAACTCTTTCCAATTGAAAGGAAATTATGCTCTAGAGATGTGCCCTCTCAATGCTCTGGCTATTATTCAAATGCCTCTGACTCCATTCAGACATATCACCCATGAATCAAAGGACTTCTATTTTAAATCAAGTTTATTCCCAGTAGTTAGTCAATGACACATCTTAGATGCTAGATGAACACACTTAGATTCAAAACTACCCCAAAAGGATTATTAACCACTGTTGTACTCAACTACTCAATGCAACGTCTATTTGGAAACAATTGAACTCTGTTTGTGAAGAAGGGTTACATTTCTTCTTTGTTGTTTGAAAGTGACAAGGAATTAATTACACCAACAATCACCTCATTGAGAGTTGAGTCGTAGCTTTAATTAAACAATCCAACAAACAAGCAATTGCGGGATTGGATGTAGAATGTGGTGAAACAATGAACCAATGGGACATTACACCAATTTCAATCAATGTTAAATGGCTGAATACACTATTGTTGTAGTGTGATTTTCACAACACCTAAGCAATAAATTAAAATGAGAGCTAAAAAGCATGTAGAGAATGACACTCACACAACATTTAAATACATATATTTTTACCCTGGAAGCCCAATTTGGAAATCCAACATTCATGGGGATTTATAATTGCTCAAAAATTATTACACGGGTTAGCCATGCACTCTCAAATGAGATTTTGATGCATTGTTACTCATTAACAATATTGCAGATGTCATGGCTCAGACAACCTTTTGCTCATGCGTGAACATGCACACTAACTCCTTCTTCCATCAATCTTTGAGTAGGATGCCTCTTCAAGCCTGTTGGCAAGCAACACCCTCCGGATCAATTCAACGTTGAAATCCAATTTGGCCATTACATAAGTCTTGATGATTATGAACGATGTTGCATATCACAAACCTGATCGATACTCGTCAATAGATATTTTAGGAGTGCCTTCAGAATCTTTGATTCTGGAGGTACTCCCAATAGAGGTTGATAGATTGATTGGTATAGGGGGATTAGCATCGGCCTCTATCTAAATTGAATTTCTTGACTTTGGTCTCATATTTCTGGTTAATCATTTGTAAAGTTCATAATTCTGAAGATTAGCAGCTCCTAATTTTACAACATCGATTGTCCTTGCAAATTCAAGGTTAAGCAAATTCATTACATTAATCATCTTTGACTGTTGACTTAATGGACCAACACTTCATATGACAATTTGTTTCTCTAATCTATATGCTTGGTCTAATCAATTCTTCTACTTCAAATCAATCTCATTATGACAATCATGAATATAAAAGCTCATCTTATATCAATATCACAAGTTCACCATCTTTTATACACTTATCCTCATTTGTGAACTTTGGATTTTATGATGAGATAAGGTCTATTGGATTATGAAATTTTCGATCATGCCTTGAGGTAAGGTAAATGTTAGTAATTCGATCATAAGTGACTAAAGCGATCCCCTAAGGATAATGGTGGTCTTGGCTACATCAACTATTTGTTTCTCATCATTATAACATCAACCATGATTTTAATTAAATCGATTATATCTTTCCTTATGAAATCTTGGTATCAATGATATATGATGGTAGAAAATTATGTGGTTGTAATCATTCACTTATGTTTTGAAGATTAAAACCTTTGGTCACCTTAACAATCACATTGATATGAAAATGTGTTGGTTAACATTGGCATTATTGTGGAGATTGAAGGTTTGATACATGCATAATCAAATTGTTTGCCATCTGTTGATTCGCAATGATGCAAATGTCATGTCTAACTACTGCCTGCTTGTCATTTTTCTGAGAGCCATTATTGCACCATAAGTTTTCTGCAAGTTCTGATAACCCTTGCCAATTCGAAGACATCTTAACCCTGCGTTCCATGACTGCGCATGAATGTTCACAGTACCCTGGTGGAATGAAGTCGGTTGGGGTTTTGTTAAACCTGCACGGGCCGATGATAGACCTATTTCATTTCTCAGTTAGGGTTTTGAAAATCCCTGAAGCTTGTGTAATTGCTATCATGGCTCCTGTCTCAAGATTCGAGCTCATTGGGGATGAATAATTAGACGCTGCTCCAGAGTGTCGTAAATGGGTGGAACAGGTAGGATGGTTAGGGTTTTTGCATAAATCCTCTGGTTTCAATTTAGTGGTTTCTAGGGCATTTGCAGCTTCGTTTGATGGTATGAAGGCACAAATTGGGGACCTTGAGCTACAACTAACAGAGGAATTTGTTTCACAGGCACTCGGGTTGCCAATGGTAGGAGAACGCTGGTACAAGGGTAAACATATGAAGAACGATGACTGAAAGGAGTTTTTAACTCTAGCTAATCGGAAAATTGAATCGAAATTGGGTTTTCCTTCCCAAAAATTGAAATTGAAGTGGCGAGCATTGCTTGGGCTAATTATTAGGTACGCCACCTATGAAGGTCGACTTTCTCAAACTTAGTTCTATCATCTTCGGCTATTAATGATTTTCAAAGGACATCCTGTGAATATGCCATATTACTTCTTAAGTAGCTTGTAGAAGATGGTTTGTTCTTATCAGAATAATGTGGGAGAGAAGGAACGAAGCCTTTTTCATCATGGGCTTATAAAGATCCTTATCTCGCATCGACTGGGAGAGTTAGGTGATACCTAGGAATCGTTCCTAGCCCGGAATGGTTTTGGGGAAAATGATGAATGGCCCCGACGGAGGTCCGGAACCAGGCGAAAGCGTATCGAGATAGAAGTAGGTGAGCTTGGGGTAGAAGAGTTTGGTTCCCAAAACAATCCAAATGATGGGATACAAGAGCCCGGTCAAACCCTAAGTGATGATGGCCCTAAGGTCAAGTATGATGCGAACCATGAGATACCTGCTGGTGATCCTCAGCCTCAAACGAACGAACCTATGGTTGCCCACCCAGTCCAAATAACAGCCTTCCATATCCAGATACAAATGTCAGTAACGAACCGGTCGATGATGAAATTAGTAAGGTGTTGAGTAATCAGGTGATTCGCCGAACTACTCGTAGCATGATTGCCGCACTTCTTGCGGGTAGGTACTTGGTTGCAGGGGATGCCCCTGTTGTGGAACTAAGAGATTCTGTGGAGTCTCGGCCAAATCAAATTCCAGTTGGTTTTGCAGTCCTTGATCTCAAGTATGTATCTACCTCTGAAACTAGGGTTAGGAGCGCTCAACGATCGAACCCTATGCCTAACCTAGATCAAGAAGTTGATCAGGAGCCACGTACAAAGGTAGGAGGTATTGAAGAGCCAAACGCAGAAGTAGCAGAACAACCTATCCCAATACCCCATGCTCAGGTCATATCACATTTGGAAACCGATCTTAAAGAGGCTAAAGTCGTGAATGCATCCGCCATGGAAGAAATTGTGAGTTTGAAGGCTGATTTGGCTACCTAGATAAACAAATTGAAATGTGCGAGGGACATGAAGAATGAATACAAAGTTTGTAGAAAGAAATTAATGATGAAAAATAAGAAATTGATCAAACGGAGTAAGATTGCAAATATTAGAGCCGCAAAGTTCAAAGCTAAGCTAGATGAAGCAAGGAGGAATGTGCCAGTTTGACTTTCTGTTGAAACATTCCCTAAAACTTGATGTTTTTTGTTTGCGACACAAAGTTCAATTTTGTTTTATGATTTAAACTTTGTCAGGCATACAGATGGTTAAAATTGGCTTCTACAGGTTAGTGATTACATGTATTCGGATCCTATCTCTCATGCAAAGAATTGTTCTTTTGATTTATAAGGATATCTGCAGAATTAAAATTCTGCAGGCATCCTGTTTACTTCTTCTTTTGTCATTTTTAACTTGCTAACTGACTTTGTTTGAAAATTATAGGTGTCATGAGGTATATGAGATGAAGGTTAATTCTGTTGCTACATTTTTGGAATTCGCTTGGCTAGAGTTCACCTGTTCGAGATGCTATGAACGTGCAACCGTGTTTTTACTTTGTTGGCAGCTCATTTCTAATTTTGAATGTCGACGATTGATGATATTATCAATGCAAGGATATCTCACACCGAGGAATAATGATGTTGGATTTTATCCAATAAGTTAGTGGTTATCCTTTACATTATTCCATCCCAGATGTCGCTCAAAGGCATGCCTAGAATCATGACAGAAACGATGTCAAGTGGTATTTCTGTTATTGTATATTCGGATAGAGATCCACGTGGTATCATAGAAATAGGGTAGTTAGATGGCTAGAAGGAAAATTGTCTTCTATATAAACAAATCCCAAACAATGTATCGTGGTTCGATTTCTGAGACATTGGAGAGCTCATGTTATACAGCATTATACTTTATTATGTTTCATTGATGTTCTTCGAACTTCTTCTGGAGATTATTGAGTGTTGCAGGTTACTAAAGACCCTAGCTAAGTCTTTAGAACATCTATATTGTGTTGTTGATTACTCTCTTTTGTTATCTATATTTTTCATATATATATATATATATATATATATATATATCTTACTATTATATGTGAAATATCTTTGATGAATTTCAAATGGTTATGCTGCTCTGGAATGTAAAATGGTTTATTTTTATATTGATATTAACGAACTTCTTCATGATATCAATTGCTCATAAATCAATTCTGATAAATTTCTAACTTGCAGGTTGACCTTATCTCATTTACAAGTTAGTATATGGTTATATTTATATGTTTCAGAATGGTATATCTAGTTAATCTCATTGATGTGGGTTTTTAGTTCTGTTACATTTATTTTACAATAGATTGTTTTCTTGCTGTAAGATAAATTGAGATCTACTTCTGTAATTGGGGTATTTTCTACCAACCCATAATTGTTGATCATAATCATCTTTTAAACCCTACATCGGTTTTAACAACTCATGCTCTTGGCCAAGATAGGTAGTCTGCATTTAGGTTATCATAGGGCAGAATTAGGAGCTACTATTTTCCACATTTAGTTTAGAATAGTCTTTAGAATTAGCTAGGCATCATTTTAAAACTCTTTGATTTGTTAGTAGATTAGTTAGGAAAACCTCACACATATCCACAATGGAGAGACTCTCTATTCTGAGAGCACATCACACAGGCAGCAGGGCCTTGATCATGTGAAGGACGGTCATTTTAAACACATATAAGATTGCATTAAGTCGGGTGTGTGGGCTGTCTTTCCATAAGTTGGCTTAGGACAGTTTTTCCGTCCAACAAATGGCGCTAGAAGGAGGGCATGAAATAAAAGCTTAATGGCTGAACAATCACATACTACCCCTACAACTAGTCAAACTACTTCCCTTCTTAGTAACCTTGAAATAGTATCTAGTCTAATCCCTACGTCACAAACTGACTCCACAACTACACCCCTTGTGAATACAATTAGGGCTGCTATACTGCGTAATACCAGTTTTCCACCAGTTACTCCTGAAGATATAAACGAAGCCATAGAGGAATCTAGACGCATTTTGACTAGAGGCTATTCTCGCCAGGCAGGCATTCCCCCGATCAATTTCAGTATACCTAGAAGACCCCGCAGCCAAACTCCAACGGTTGACGATCCAAGTGGTGAAGAACCTCTTCATTCCCCAGTAGGATCCCTTGACTATCATCTTAGCGGCCTTCTCAGAGGAGAAATAAATACAAACACTGCACAATAACTTCCGACTACCGGTGGTTTTGACGAACCTCCGTCACCTCTTGATTCACCACTTGATACTCCTTGTGACCATAACAACCAATCTTCATCAGATTCAGAGTCCGATCGAGACATGGGTGACGGTGATGGAGGAGACCAAAACAATAATAGACCATGGTTATGACGCAGTGCAGTTGCTGTACCTGGAGTGCAACACAACTTACCCAAGCACCCTGATAAAATCCTACCCAAATTTGATCCTGACAATAAAGAGCCTGCAGAGAACCATATTGATAACTTTATCCTGGCTATCCAGACCATGAATGTACAGCATGAAGATGTTGTATGTCGCATTCTACAATTATTTGGATAGTTTGCAGAACTTCTGGAACTATCTTCAAGACCATGAGCGAATAGTGGCTAGTTCTTCACTTCTTCAATTTTTGGACAATCCTTTGATGTCATCGTTGATCCATATTTGATTCCTCCTTAAAGTGCTACAACTCCTGGATTCAACCAACTATGATACCATATGATTCGTAAGTTGTAGGCTCATTGCCTGAAAGTCTCACCAACACAGATCTCTGTGGAAAACAAGTTTTGTTCTCTATCCTCAATAATAATTTGTCATTGCTAAGATCAAACCTTTGTGCATCAATGGAATTCTCTGTTTTCTAGCACATCTAAATCAAGAGTTAGAAATTAAAAAGCTCTTGCCAATTGAAAGGAAATTGTGCTTTAGAGATGTGCATGCTCAACGCTCTATCTATTATTCAAATGCCTATGAATCCATTTAGACATATCACCCATGAATCAAAGGACTTATGTTTTAAATCAAGTTCATGCCTAGCAGTTAGTCAATGACAAATCTTAGATGCTAGCTGAATGCACTTAGATTCAAAACTACCCCGAAAGGATTATTAGCCACTGTCGTACTCAACTACTCAACTCAACATCTATTTGGAAACAATCGAACTCCGTTTGTGGAGATGAGTTACATTTCTTCTTTGTTGTTTGAAAGTAATGAGGAATTAATTACACCAACGATCACCTCATTGAGAGTTGGCTTGTTGTCACATACGCAAGTTCTAGACATTTTATGTTATTGAGAAAACATTATGTTTTATTTTTATTGTAAAGTTTTATGACTATTGACCAAGTGGGGTCATGGATGACTGTAATTAATTACTTTGAATATTTTATTATAAATAAATAAAAAGTGGTGACAAACATCCAAAGGAGACTGTTGAATGAGTGTTCACTGACCCACTAGGGGGAATGGACTGTGGTGGAGAGCAAATTGACACTTCGAAGCATCCTCAACTCACTTCTAATAGTTGCAGGGGGGCAACTTCCCTACTTTTATGGTCATGTTCCCAAGAAAGTGGAACTGAGCAGGTGGCTCATTTACTGGAATAAACTGACCAAAAGACCTAGGCATGTTATTTATCTACCCATCAAATTCAGTAGGAAGCTGTTCATTCTTACCTTGTGATAATTTCTGAGCACAAGAGATTTGATGAGGGGAAAGTTTGCTGAGTTCAATATTGCCAAAGGCATGAAGTACTACTGCTAAGTGCTATTGCTGAGTTGCAAGGGAATTTATTCCATAAATCCACACAACATCTTCGTCCTAGTGGTTTAGTGAACAGGCTCTGGGGCCCTAAGGAAAGTAGCTTAGCTGTCTTTAGGAGATTGGTTGGGTGGAACGGGCTCCTTTGGCCGTTTGTTTCTTCTTCAACAGTTTCCAGGTTCATATTGTGTTATCTTATTTTACTTTTTTCAAGTTAGTAAATTAAATATGAATGCTTTATATTATCAGTTCTGTAATTAAATCTTAGATATTCTGTATTGTTGACGAATGGTTTTACTTCTGTAACTTATAATTGTTGGGATAAAATGCTTATGAATGATGTAGCTAAATGAAATTTTTTATGAATGATGTAGCTAAATGATAGAACGATTGAATAAAATTACTTTCCTGCATTTTTCCACACACTGAATACAGTGTCGTACTCTAGTACAGGAAAGGACAATTAAAATAGATCAGGATGATTTTATGCAATGAATAAGTTTGAATGATTTATTTTATAAACAGAGCTATAATGTTGCAGTACTGTATTATGGTCTCATTTCAGTAGACATCTTAGAGTTTAAAACATAAAATACAAATACTCCAAATATTTCTTAGTTATGCATTATATTAAAACCCTATTTTCTTTTATGTATAATAGTATAGTATTCTAAGTATATCATTTTCAAACTATAGCAAAAACATTATGAAAAATCAAATTTTTACAAAGAGATACTTTCAGAATTAGCAAAAAAAAACCCACTGTATAAGTATTTACAAGCTACTCATATAAATCTGTACAATACTGAGATATTGTCAAAGTTTCAAACTACTATGGTATAAATATCTATCTTCATCAAAACAACATTTTGGTGCTGCCACACAGAGCTAGAAATAAATCATCTAGGTATACAAACATTTCTCGTTCACTACGAAATAATACTTTATGTATTAAACAACTTCATAAATCGCATTTAGACGTAGAGAATAAGTTTTCAACTATAAAAGGTTAGGGTTTTCAACCCTGTCTTAACCATAGTTTATTCATCTACAAAAGTCGATTAACATTCATGTCATTTGCCCTTTATTTATTATAAACAATCTTAATAGTTAAGGTATCAGGCAAATGACTCAGGATTCAAATCATGTAGCTCAACCTCTTCGATAACACTTTAAAAGAAAATTTGCTTAACATTAAGAGAAAATCTCATAAGTAAAGTGCGAGTACAGAGACTCGAAAACCTCGCCACGGGTCCCTTTAAACATTCAATGACGAGCCTTGCTTGAGTTTCTTAAACTAAACAATGTTCTAGAATCAAAGAAGGTATTAACGCAGAACAAAATCATCACCATTATTGTAAACCTGAGCAGTAATATTATTTGCAAAACACAATCAACATTTACATATTGGAAAACGAAAACCCTACTGTATACAGTAGTAACGACGGCCATGCTTTCACAAAATAACAAAACACTGTATATTCTTTTAACTATGGATTGGCCGAGAGTAGCTCGCCATCTGCGAGTTTAAATCTTAAACATTTTAGAGTAAAACTATTGCATCTTTATAAAATCGTCGGAGAACCCCAACGACAGCCATGAAGGGCTCGGGAGTCGTAACTCCAGTCTTTTACAACTATGCAAATGCCATGCGGCTTGACCCTTAAAACTATAGTTAGAGAAACCAACAATAAAATAAACAAAATACATTGTTTCATCATTTCAACGAAGGCCGGTCTGAAGCCATAGGCTCAGTACTGAAACTGCGAAATACTGGGTTACCCTGAGTATGTCTCCGAGGCTTACCAGGGCCCATTCATTAGCTTGCAACCCTTATGACTAGCTGCAACCACTGCCGAGAAGGTCACCTACCCATTAAATAATTACGACGAAGGGTTAAAGACGAAACCGGTAATAAAAGCAGTAGAAGTAATTTATAAAACAACCATTGAACCTTTTTGCAAATGATTACTTCACCTGTAAATGAATAGAGCACGGACGTGCATGCCAAACACAAGATTGAGGAAGTATGAAGTCCCACCTAAGACTCCAGGTAGAGCACAACGCTGTGCATAATACAAATAAAAAACCCTTGAACATACAAAATCTAGCAACAACCCCGGTTCAGGATAAAGGATCACACAACGAACTCCTTTACGGTAAAACCTGTACAGTTGCAAAAAAAACCCCTGAGAACTTAGTTTTTATCAAGGTCAGGGTATCGAAACCCATGAAGGAACCTCCCAAGAAAACCCTGAAGGATCGAGAGCCTGTTGGCCTCCCTTCATTTTCGCAAAATGAATCAAATCTCGAGTAATGGGGTATATCAATGCCAGTGTTAGGGTTTAACCCAAAACCCGAGATCAGCCACAAGATGAACGACACAGATTAAACCACCGAGGCAAGGTTCTTTCATGATCATATTCTCATTTAATGACAGTTAATACGACAACGTACATTGTACAATTTATTGCCAACAAAGAGATCCAACTAGGATCATATTTTGCCAACCTTGCACAGCTCGACGATACCGTGCACCACGTATTAAAGGTTGCCTCCAAACTCCAAGTCAATTAACGTAATACTTGGCCACAAATGCAGCCATCAACAATCCACTGAGATCGCAGTTAAGGAGATATTAATTACTCAACCACCGGATCGTAATGCTTGCCAACACATTTTCCACCACCAAGTTGATACATTGTGTATCATATCGTTTAGAAGCCTATAGTAAGGTTATAAAACGTTACATTATAACAAGCCCTGATTGTCGATCAAACAAAAAATGTTAGGTTATGCATATAGTTTCATACGTATGGTTTATGTAAATATTTCCATACTCATAGTTTACGAAAATAGATTTAACATATATCTTTCCTACATAAAGTTTATGAATATAGAATGTTTATTGCATCCTAAACATAACGTTATAAAAACTATATTAATTTGTTTAACATAGGTAAGCTACCTATAGTCCATGTAATGGAATAATATTGCATTGTCCCTTCCATAGTTTTGGTAGATAATATGTATCGTAAGAACTATGCATTCTTCTATTGAATTGATATAAAAATTATAGGACTTTGATACACAAACTTCTCACCATTGTAAGCCTCGGGATTCCGATATAATGATGGTAACCAGTTAAATTACGATAAAATACTTGAGTAGATTTGTATAGCAGAAAGTCCTCTATGCTTTCATTTTGTTAACTTAAAGGACCACTATGGTGCTGTAAACTAAATTGAAACACTTATGAAGGCTGCTTTGGATTTTCTCTGTCTTACCTGTTCATTGCAAATAGAATTCATGAGTGTTAGCTAAGTAAGCCTCGGGGCTATTCAAGGACCCCCTTCACACCATCAAAACAAACATTAGTCTCTAGAATCAAACTTCATATTTTATTAGAACGAAGAATTTATGATATGTTTTCTAATCATTAAATACTTAATGTAAGTTTGCAAATTCCATAACATACGGACAGTTCAACGACGATACAAGAAATAACGACTCTTTAATACTTTAGTTAGCGATAGTAGGAGCAACAACAAATATTTTGTTTATGAGAAATTTAAACCATTAGGCTTTACGACAGTTATAGAAGTTGTTGTCATTAAGCTTGTTCAATTTAGAAATGCCTAATTATATTTAAATTTAATACTGTTGTATAGCAAAGTGTAAGCAGTTAATGCTACTTGAAATTTTTTTAATTTTTAGTGAATTTTGGGGATGTTACACTTGTAGCTTTAATTAAACAAGCCAACAAACAAGCAATCGTGGGATTGGTTGTAGATTGTGGTGAAACAATGAACCAATGGTACATTCCACCAATTCCAATCAATGTTAAATGGGTGAATACACTATTGCTGTGTCATGATTTTCACAACACCCAAGCAATAAATTAAAATGACAGCTAACAAGCATGCAGAGAATGACATTCACACAACATTTAAATATAGATATTTTAACCCTGGAAACCCAATTGGGAAAACCAACATTCAAGGGGATTTATAATTGTTAAAAAATTATTACAAGGGTGACCCGTGCACTCTCAGGTGAGATTTTGATGCATTGTTACTCATTAGCAATATTGTAGATGTCATGGCTCAGACAACCTTTTGCTCATGCATGAACAAGCACATTAACTCCTTCGTCCATCAATCTTCGAGCAGGATGCCTCTTCAAGTCCTCTTCTCTGCCAATGCTCCCAAGCTTCAATTCTCCTTCTAGTTGGCTTCTCCCTTCTTCATCAAGCTAGCACTCTTTAATAGAGCTGTCCAGATTGCCAACCATCAAGGTGATTCGTTTCACCTTCTTGAGGCCTTTTGGCCTCTTCTATATTCAAGCTCAAGGCTAAAATTAATTTTGCCAAAATTAAATTTTGACTACAAAGTTCAATGAGGATCCGTTTTAGATCAAATAGACATCTTTGTCATATACAACACAAATCTAGGCAAAATAGGGCATTACATCAAGTGCATCACTTGAGTAAAAGTCTAGAAATTTGGGCACTAAGTTGCCTCTTTACTAGTCATGAGGCAAGAGGGATGGGCTCATTGGTCAAGTGTGTAGAGCAACATGAGAGGTAGTCTCACACATCTACTGTATGCCCTCCTTGTAACATCATTTTTTCAAGGCAGGTCCCTAACCACACCTCAATTAATCAAGGAATTCTCTCCTCACTTTATTTAACTTTTAGTTTTGGTTTCATCGATCTTGCACTATTTTTTTATTAACTATCTTCAAAATCCTATTATGATTTAAATACAGATGTTGTTTGTAAAATTAGGTAGCTTTGTTTTCATAGGCCACTCTTTGATGAGTGGATACCAATGTGGGGGTCATAAGCTACAACATTTGTAAATGGTTTAATTAAATTGAGTTAATTAAGGTGTTTGATTTTATGGCGACATTTCTTGCATAAAAAGGACCAATTAGTTCTTAAGTGATTCAAGTGAAAGGGTAATTTTAATTAGCTTGTGCTTAGTTGGTCATCCAAGTGGTAATTGTTAGGTTAAAAAATATGTGTTTTATGGTGTGTTAGAGCTTTGCTTGCAAAATGAAAGAATTTCTAAACAAAACTTGAAGTATTGAAAATGAAACAAGTCTTTGAAGTAAAAAAATTATTTAAATAAACAAGGGAGTAAGGCAACCCTTTGTTGCTTTTGATTCATCGAGGTTGCTTAGTAGTGCAAGGTGAAGAACATACATAAAGAGGTGTGCGTCAACCAATTAATTCATCCCAAGGAAATATTAATGCTTACATTATTGTATGGCAAAAAATGCATATTATTCCTAACAGTAGGAAAAATGCATTTTAAAAAGGCTTAAAATTCAAGGATGAACCTTTAGTTTTGTGGGAAAAGCTCAACTTAGATATGGTGTCAAAAAATGTGTCATTGAACATGAAAAAAGTGCTGCGGCATGAAATTTTTTAAACTAATTGTTTCGAGCTTTATAATGGGAGATTTGTAAAAAAATGAAGAACTATCGTATTTCAATGGCTGTGGGGGTGAACATTGAGTGTTGCATTGGCTTGAGGATGACTAAAACAACCATAAATACCTACGAAAATAAGGATTCAATGAGAATAAGAGAGATTTATCTTAGCTTAGCCAAAGGATTTTCTAAACTCTATGAAATTTTGGGAAAATTTTCATAGTGGAGTCTCCAAACTATTGGAAGTAGATTGGAATTAAGTTGGTGATTGACTTTTTCATATGTAGGGTGGTATGATATATACCAAACAACAGATGTAAGGGGTTCTTTTAACAACTACTTATGCAAACACTTCCATGGGAATGGAAGGCAAAAAATAGCTCACATTTCAAATCCTTTTCCTACCAAGCACTTGTGAGTCTACAACCAACTAAGACGGGAGAAACAAGCCCTTTACAACACTCCTAGCACCTACACACAAACAACCACAACATAGCTTACACATATAAGAAAACCAATGTAAAATTCACATAAACAACATCATAAAATACTCTTGACCTATTAGTATGCATACGCCACAATAAATGAAGCAAATGAACACATATCAAACTTATAAATGATGGAGGAGTAGGAACTAGGTTGTATTAAATGAAGGAGGAGATGTTTATAATGGGAAACCAATCACTGTGAGAAAAATGATCCCTCCAACCTCCTATTCACCGAGTTCATCTTTCTAAGACTTTTCTCTTCTCTTTTTCTTCAAACTAAAATGATCTTGGTGCTTATAAATACTTCAAAGCAAGTGAAGCAAGGGAAGTAATGGCTTATTTTGCAATTTGGTAGCATAACAATGCATTGAATTCAATATATCAACTCATTCCCCAATGCTTGTATTTATAGATGATTAAGTGCTTGAATCTGCCTAGAGAAGCTCTCAAAGGGAATTACCCTTACCATAGGTCAATCCCCTTTGACAAATTGTCCTAATTTGGACCCTTATCGACTTGCCTCTATTGCTACGTGCACATTTTCTTAACTATATGCACTTGTAGAACTATGCATAGATATCTAGGGGTTTTTTCGATCGTCAACACAACTCTTGAAGAAGTAGTTACATTGAGTTGCATTTTTAGGGAATTTGATGTATTTAACCATATATAACCTTTAGGAGGGAATTTGATGCATTTCATTATTTGGCATTTCCCTAAAGTTATTTGCATTGTATAACTGCTTGTTTTTGTTGGTTTGCTAATTTCGATAATGGTTCGAATTTGGTCATTGTGTGATCGATTTTGCACTATAATGGGCACCACTCCCTTCTGGTTGTCGCCATTGACATAAGTGTCATGGTATATTGGGGCTTATATGTCACCATGTACCAATAATCTAAACCAATGTGTGCTAACCAGTTTTCTTACATAGTAGGGTTTTGATGTTGTAGAAACAATTCCAAAATGCATGGTTTTTAGACATATTCAACTTTTGTTATTAGGCATGTACAAAAGCTGTGAAAGGGGTGTCATTGAGTACTACCATAGGAATACATTTTAGTTACAAGAATATTGGTTTAGATGCTAAAGGGGGTTGGTTTTGTAACCATTGATGGGCTGATTGTTCATATTCTTGTTGCATCATGTGTTGCTATTGGTGTGTACGCATTAGCTTCCATTGACCTTTTTTCGCTATAGACAAGCAAACATTGAAGTGTACATAGAAGCCATTAAATATGCACATAAGGTTTGAAACTTGGTGTGCATAGTGTTCCTCATACCAAATATTGCAAGAGACTATAAAAAACATTACTTCTTAACTCCATAAAAAAACTAAAAATCAATAATAATATAACTAAATGAAGCTAATGCAATAATGAATGTGTTATCATACATAAAACTAACCTATAGCTATTCTCAAATCACATAAGTTACTTCAACCTGTAACAAAATCAAAACTTAAAAATTCAAAATATTTAAAATTATTCTTCATTTAAAAAAAACAAAACAAAACGTTACTCTAACATTATTACCTACTCTTTTGAAAGGAAGGTGTTTTCTTTCTCTAAGAAAAGGGTGAAAGCAAAGAATGATATTCGAAACCCATGGAAAATGATGTACATGGGAGGGAAGAAGCAAAATCCTAGAAAACTTCATTACTATGTTGTCATCCACTATTTCATTTCATGGACTTTTTTAATGTTGGCTTTCCTTCCCTTACGTGCCGAGTCTCATCATCGATCTCATTCAAAGAAACACAAAGCCATCACATGGGCTTTACCTTGTAAGTTAAGTTAACGTGTTAAACTCCCTTGGGTTTACAACTTGGCTTTGCCTTCCTAGATAGGACGATGTCATCCATAACAATTTATTCCTTTATTCTCATTACAATTATTGTTCATGACTTTATACTGTTGTTGAAGTAGTGTAATACGATAAGCAATGGTCATTTTCCAATATAATACGTGTGAGATGTGTAATGGAATATATTGTTATACCAGTAATCAAATTTGTTATTACTCTCTCTCTAAGAATGAATTATATGGAAATTGATATGTGTTTTATAATTAATATTGGAAAGATTATAATAACTATTTTATTTGTCATTTTCGAAGTAGTGAGGGTGGAAAGGATAACACTTCATCCCACAACCAATCGAGTTAAAGGATAACACTTCATCCCACAACCAATCGAGTTAGACACCATTTTATTTGTCACTCTCCAAAGTAGTGAGGGTGGAGAGAATAACACTCCATCCCAGAACCAATCAGGTTAGACCAAATTCATAAAAAATAACATTATAGTAAGGAGCTATCTAAAAATTCAACGATTTGGCTCGAACAAGGGCTTTTCATTAGAATTCATAGTTTTTTTATTTTGCAAAATCTGAATTTAACTGTGTTTTAATGGCGATTTTGATGGTAGAAACTGATTGAACACCATTGAACACCCTCGAGGCACCAAAAATTTTAGAGTTGGAGAGTTGTAACCAGGAATTTTAAAAATTCTTGCTGGATTTTTTCAAAATTGTGCCGGAAAAATCAAAATTTTCCGTTTGAAATCATAGAACTTTTAGACTACACGTTATAGTAATTGAATTATAATAATCATTGTTAAAAGAGATATCTAAATTAAAAGGCATATATCAATCATTAATATATATGTAAGCATACTAACATTGTGGATCCAAACTTCAAATCTGTAAAGTATTGGGAGATTTATATCTCGTTATTTTTGGATTCTTTTTAAACCTTAATAAATTGGAAGTTAAAATGGATTTATGCTAATAATGGAATATACATGTGTAGTTATAAAAATATCTATTTTGACAGTGAAATTTTGTAATTATTGATAAATCAATGTTCATATTTATAACGTGTAATATGTTATTATTGACAAAATACAGGAGTTGAACCTTTATAATAATAACGTATAATATGTTATTATTTACATGTGACATTAGTTTAACCTTTATAATAATGTTGACACCAATCCCATTCTTAATGTATACAAGGTGTCAAAAGTAAGTTGACATGTATAATGCTCGTGGGGGGAAGCTCAAGTGGTAAAGATGAGAAGTTGTAATTGGTTGTAAATGGAAGGTCACGTGTTCAAATTCCCCCAATCTTGCTGTGCGCCATGGTTTGGGCCTTGTGGTGCACCTAGGGGTATAGTGGTAGCGAGATTGGATACCTGAACCCCGTGTCACGCGAGTACCATCCCAAACTCCAGTTGCTGATTCCCCTAATACAAAAAAAGAAGAAAGTTGATATATATAATGAAATTTGAAATTTGGAGGCACCACCTCTTAAACTCCATGGTAGAAGTTACACATCTTAGAGTTATGATACAAAGGTTGAAACAAACAAGAAAGTTTGATGTTAGCAAATGCCCATAACAAAAAAAAAGTTGATATGAGTAGATCCCTATAATTAAAGTTGGAATTTCAAAATATTTCACCAAAGTTGGAATTTCAAAATATTTCACCACTGAAAATTGACAATGTTAAATGTAACAACAATTATTTGGTCAACTAGTGACATGTTATGATGTACTTTGTAAATACTTTAAGGAGTTGTCTAAAACATCTACGATTTCGCCCGGAAATCCTTTTTCCGACGAAATCGTAGATGGTTGTTCGGGCAAAAAATTTGTGAGATTCCGCCAATGGAAAGCTTCAGATGTAAAACAAGATGCGTTGGTGAAAGACAGAGGTCCATCAAAAAGCAGTTTCAACTCAATCATCGGGCAGGTCCATCGTAGAAAAGGATTTTTTGCCCAGATAACCATCTACAATTTCGCCAGAAAAAAGATTTCCGGACAAAATCATAGATGTTTTAAACAACTTCATTCTCACTGAATAACAAATATATGATCTTTACGTGCATATCACCACACTTCAAAACTACAAAACTAGAATTATTTGATAGATTGCTAAATTCTACTATAAATATTAACCATATTTTGGCTAAATTTTTTAACACTCGCCATAGTTACACAACACTCTTTCACATTCCAATACCATTAAACCTCATAAATTTCATCAACGAACACGAAAAGCATCATTTTCATGGCCTCCACTCAATGGAGAAGCGTAGTCGACCAAGACGAGGGGACTGGTGCCATTGGCTGTTTTTACCCGCCCGTTTCGGCTAAATTTGCGATTGATTTGTCGGCCTTTTGGAGTTCCGAGCAATCATGTAGCGCTATTTAAAAGCTTAAATCCGCAGCAGCACAGATATTTAGTTATTCGGAGCTATTTTTCGGGCCAACAATGGGTATCATTTGGCTGACATTGGCCTAAATAGATGGTAAGAAATGCTAAACCCAGTTGGGCATATTTAGTACATGAATCCGTGACACATTTTTCGTTTAAGGTACCTGCATTTCTTATTTTATTTGAAAAGAGCTCCATTCAGATCCCATGTGAACCAAGATGATTTCTAGCCGTTAATGGATTTTGTGAAATGCTCAGTTGATCGAATGTGGGCGGGCTCACAAAACCACTTATTTTAGATACTGAGGTGCCCAAATGCCTATTACTGTTAATCTCTACTGTTCTTTTGTTTTGTCAAGTCCAAAATATATATTCTTCAACTTACATTTGAATTTCTTTTTTATTACGGTTTTTGTGAAATTTAAATACATTTTTTTCATTGTCCATTGCGATTATTATCTGGGGAAGTACGAATTTCTCACGAACTCACATCCTTGAAAAACACACTCATTAACATATTTTTGAACTAATCTATTCACAGAATGTCTGTGCATCTAATATCAGGTAGAAGGCTTTTTCAGTGGTGGATTTTTATTTAAACAGTCGCCCATTATGCCTTGTTACCAATTTTTTTGTTTTTTACCTTAGCTCAATTGCAGGGGAGGGCAAGTTTCACGCACTTGACCAAGGTTCCATTCCCACAGGCTTTACTTTTCTGATATTATCAGGCAGAAGGCTTTTTTTTTTTCACGTAGTTTTTTATTTTGACCATTAACCATTCTGCCCTGTTATCAATTTTCAAAATTTTACCTTAGCCCAACCGCAGGAACGCCAAGTTTCACACCAAGGTTAAGGTTCCATTACCACAGGCTTTAATATATGCGCATTTTCTGATATTATCAGGTAGAAGGCTTATTTTTCTTTCCCGTGGGTTTTTATTTCACTGGTCGCCCGATATGCCTTATTATCAATTTTTACAATTCTACCTTAGCCCAATGGTGGGGAACTGGGATCTAGATGCCATTGACCAAGGTTGCATTCCCACAAGCTTTAACATATGTGCATTTTCTGATATTATCAGGTAGATGGCCTTGTGCGTTTTCTGATATTATCAGGTAGATGGCCTCTTTTGGTCGGTTTTATTTCAACCGGTTGCTTATTATTATTTTTTTCCTTGGAAAAAATCGTAAATTCGATTTGAGAAAAAAAGAAAATACATTTTGCATATGCATTTGCATTTCAAGACCATCCAATTGATTGGTCCTTTAAACTAATATCTCCAGAAAGACCATAAAAAAATCTCCTAGCTAGACTCTGATCTGTTCTAAAAATTCACACATCTACATAAAAGAGACTTACTGGTCGTCCATTATACCCTGCTATCAAATTATAAAATTCGATCTTAACCCAATTGCAGGGATTGGTATGTTTCACAGCATTGACAAAGGTTTCATTCGCAAAGGCTTTGAGGCGGCCATGGGAACACACCTGGAAGCAGGAGTTGAACAATGTTGCACTCAAGGATGATATTCCAAGTGCACATAACGAAGAGGTCTCAAGTGCACATCTTATGGACCCAAGTCTGCCCTCATGTTCTTTTAAGGCCTTCTATGGAATTATTAGTCATGGTTTCTTCCCCACAGGCTTTACTTGACACCTTAAAGGTAGCCACGGGGGCTTGAATTTATTGCACTGGGTGATGAATACCATGCATTCATATTATTATATTACAGATCCAAGCCCATCCTCATGGTCTCCCTATAAGGCCTAGGCCCTGCTAATTTAACTAAGTAAACTGGGTCAGGGTCCAATGGCTAATTGTTGTTTCTGACCTGAGAAGAACAAGGTTAAAAGGCCTAGGCCCTGCCAATTTAACTAAGTAAACAGGGTCAGGGTCCAATGGCTAATTGTTGGTTCTGACCTGAGAAGACCAAGATTAAAGATCCCTTGGAGAAAGAAGCAGTGATTCTTTGAAATTGTTTGTGCACACCTTCTTCAGAATAAATAGGTTTGTACTAGTTACCTTGCTGCTTTGTATACGTTTTATAGGAGTGGCCTTTCTGCTTCTACTTTGTATTGCACACTATTATACTTAGCAGTCCCTTTACCTATTTGTGATTATCTTCTTGAACAGCAATAAAATTATTTTTATCTTATCTTATCTTGGTAAATTTATCAAATGCTTCTTTTTTAAAGCACAAAATGATCTTTTTTAAGTTGGCAGTATCTTCTGCATTTACGTTTGGTGTGTGGCTATAGGGTTTAAGTTTCTTTTTTCCAATCACCAGTTTCAATCCTCAGTTTATGCAATGTAGTTCTGTCTGTATAAAAATTTTGTTTAGCTCAAGAGGTTTTCTTTGAGAATGTCACCAGGACTCAGTTTTGCATTTGAATGAAAAGGGACTTGCTATGCTACTTTATAAATAGTAAAAAAATTATACTTTTGTGTTTTGGACCATCATTGTATATATACCAGTGTAGATCTGTCTTAATTCCAGATCAATTAAGCACCCAGAGGAATCAAAAAGAAATTGAGATGCAAGTCTCTTGGTGCTTAAAATATCCAAGTTTAGATGGATCTACAGCGGGGTGTGTGTGTATTAACTAATGCCTTCTATTCTTTTCTTCATTTTTTTACATTATAGTGTTTTTAGTCTGAGAGTAGCAAGGTGCTTTACAGCCCAGTATGGGGGAGATGTTGTAATGCGTAACGTTGTGAATCGTTATGTAACATGCCATTCCCATAAAAAAAAAAAATGCAAATGATGTCGGCTTAAACAAAAAATATTAAATAATATTGATTTCATCTTAAACTTAGATATATCAAGCACGGGATCAAATATCCTGATGTGTAATTTTTTTTTAATGTGTAAAATATTTAAGATAAAAAAATTTACACCTAAAGAAATTGGATTCCTCTCGGTGCTTGATAGATCCGGGTTTAAGATGGATCTATGTTGGTTCTAATACACATCTACAAATCGTGTAACCTTGCACAGAAACTTAAACATCTCTTCCTTCCTTTGTTGCTTTTCTTTCACCATTTCTGCATTTTCTTCATCATGTATTGTGTAATACCCCGGTTTTGACCTCGTAATGTAATTTTGTAAATGTTGATGTAAAAGGATAGAAGCTAGAAACAAATGGTTCAACGTGACCAAACTATTGTAAATATGTACATGGGGATTGAGAGGGAAAAAACCTCCCACGGGGTGTAGAATAGACGGTGAATGGGTGTACTATTAAGGCACTCTTTGCGTAGGGTCACCGGTTCGAAACTTTGTGGGTACGGCCTTACAAAAAAAAGAGGGAAAAAGCCATGCATATAAAAGAGAGAATTTAAATTGTGAGGGGTCTGTTCATTCACTCATGGGAATTCATCCATTCATTCCTCCTCATTATTGCCATCACATTGGAATGCCGTGAGGCTCGTACATGTGATAGAGGACCCGAGATGCCATAGGTGAATTCAACCATTCCATGCCATTGACCCTGGGAGACTGATGCTAGGGTGGCATACCCTTGTGTTGAGAGGATCCTGTCTTGTGTTGAGAGGATCCTGTCTTGCAGTTGTGTTCCTTGTAGTTCTAATTCGAATGCTTCTTGTCCAACCTGTGCTGGAGCGTTGGAAGGGGGCTGCCCAAGGGATTGTTAGCTTAGAGAAGGGGGCTTGTTCCTTGCATTGTGCAGGTTGATGGGGAATGAGATTTGAGGATTGGGACAACTGTGGAGGGGGTTTCGTACACCTGGGGTTGCATGGGAGAGTGGACTGTGTAGAGGTCTTGTAGAAGTTTTGAGGAAGAGCTTTGTCCTTGTGGATTGATAGCCCCAGCTTAGGGGTGGCCTGTCATAGAAAGATAGCAGACCCTATGGCTGGGAGGAACGTCCTTCACTTGCAGCTAGTTGGAGAAAAATTTATGAAGATAAGTGTCTAACTGTGTGTGAATGCGATGGATATATTTGTGTTTACCTCTTCTTTAATTAATTGTTATGTGATTGTTTATGTGCAAGTAATTATTTGGCATTCTTTACCAATGTTCCCCCAAGTTTCTGGGAAGCGAAAGCGGGGAAACATAGGAGCGGCATATGCAAAAGTACCCCCCCAAATTTTAGAAAACATCGGAGGGGGTGTCGGGGTCTTCAACATAGGGTACCCCATCGAGAATACTACAATATTTATATCATTGAAATTTCAATATTTTATAATTTAAGATTCTAAAGATTAATAATTTAAAAGTAACAAAACAGTAACACTAACATCATGTAAACACTAAACTACTAACATCATAAATCATAATTCATAATTCATTCATAAATGATAAATCATCTAACTAAAATAAATCTAAAATGAAGTATAAATTACGACTTACAACCATATATAAGTTATAAATTACAATTAGAATTGATCATATTAAAAACAAAATTGAAAATGCAACCACATTGAAGTTTGTACAGTGAAATAAAACTTAAAACTGTGAAATCTCAATCTTATACATCAAGATTCATATTTTTAAATGTCTTGAGACTTAAAAGTTAAAAGTTAAAGAGTCAAGTCTGATATATCAAGATTAAAAGAAAGACATCATTGCTCAAGACAATGCGCTGGGAAAATGCCAAATTGGATCATGGAAGCAGACGGCTATGAAAATGGGTGGGTAAATGCTAAAAAGCATTCCCAGGGTTAACCACAGGACTCATAAAGACCAAAATCAATTAAAAAATCGACCACTTTTTTGTTTTGGACCATGGGAGGAGGAAACTCGGGAAATGTTTCTTGGTTTTGAGGAAACATCTCCTGGTTGCATTTCCGAGAGTTTCCAAATTTGGGTATGTGAGAGAAACGTTTCCACTAGCGTTTCCCCGCCCTAGAAACTTGTGGTGTTGCGGAATCGTGTTTCCTGTTTGGAGTTGCCTGCAAATTACATATTTTAATTTTGGGTGACCATATTGTTTATTATTCCACTGTAAATTGATAATGATAATTATGTAAAAAGAAATTGGGTGTCAGTGATGATTTGAATAAGCTACTTAAGTACCCCGTGGTCTCTATGGTCGACTGACACTGTCGGGTATGTGACATTGTATGTTTTAATTTTTCCAAATTTTATCATTGCATTTCAGATTTTGCACATTGGAAAAAAATATACATGTTAAAGTATTTTTTGCATACTTTCTGTACCGCTTCGGGATGCCTTATTTTTTTCTATACTGAGGGTTGTGTGGTATGTACACACTTTAAATGTACTTTGTGGCTCAGCTTGCTACTATGCACCTATACTGCAGTGATAGACATTGGGCTCACTGGTTAGCAGTCCCTCACTGCATTTTATAATTTCAAACTAAATACAGTTCATGAAGGCAAGTTCAATTATTGACTTGATTCCAGGTGGGTCAAGTATTTGCATGAGTTGAATAGAGGCTTGTGTAAGTAAATCACATGCTGACTTTTTCGAAATTTGGTGGTCATTTTATTTCTGTCGTTGTAGGCTGTTGAGTTCCGCCTTATGCCTGCTTAAAATTTGAATGGCTTGGAGGTGATGTGGAGCTGGTTAATTTAGGATGGTTTGGGAATCACAAAATTCAATTTTTTTTCCGGTGGAGCAGGATATTCAAGTAAGTGTCATTTCTGTAATATTGAAAACATCCTCAAATGACAGCAAATGGTTTTATGAATGGTAATTGTGTAATTGTTTGACGAGGAAAATGGTTTTTTGAATGGTAATTGTGTAAATGTTTGACGAGGAAAATGGTTTTGTGAATGGTAATTGTGTAAACTTTCAATGAGGAAAAGAAGGGAAAGGAATGTATACGTGTTAGTTGAGCAAATGACTTCTCAGGGTCTCCATATGGATTTCTATAAAACGGTTGAAGTTCTTAAAACAATTGGGCTATACCTTCTACTGCATACTAGTTGAACCAATTACTTGTGAGCATCTGATGTGAACTCTGTCAATCTGTTTGAAAATTTGAAAATAATTTTGTTACAGTTTGTGAAGAATTACTAATTTTGTACATAACATATCGGTGTCTTGACATGGATTTCTATATGTGATCAAAATTCCGTGGATACACTGATGCAATGTTATTTACCTGAAGGGCACTCTTAAATTCATGGCTGCAAGTATACTGATTCAATCTGAAAGTGCTCAACATAAGCCCTTATCTGACAGCAATAATGAGACTGGATAATCACCTTCATTCAAGTAAAATAGAACATAGGCTGCCTGAAACAGTAGAGTGTACTTTATCCTGCACAACTTTTGCATGCCAAAAATCATAGACAAATGAATTATAGTTTTTTATATGACCCAAGGGGGGTCATATAATGGGTTAAATGTATCATATACATTTAACCCCATATATGATCCCCCATGGGTCATATCAGTTTTCTTTTCTATTAGAAAAGTACATCTATGAATGATATGTTAATCATGGAGCTTGTGAGCGATGGTGATCTCATAACCTTTTGTGCTGGAATCTAGCATTTTTTCCATTTACATGAAATATGATGACTGATGCAGTTGTTCGTTTACAGAAGATTCTTCTATTCATGTTAATACTGTTGTTACTTGGCATTGCAGGGAGGATCTAGTTTGCCTCAGTTGTTGTCTACTTGTAGCAGTTCCACAAGCCCAGGGACATATTTTCCTTCTGCAGGACTGATGCATGAGCCATTAGGTGTTGCAACAACGACTGCAACTACTACAAAAACAGCAGTTGATGAAACTGTTGTGCATTTTGTCGAACACAAGGTTCAAAAAGGAGACTGGCTATATGAGATTGGCCGTCATCATAATGTTGATTTCAGGTTGGTTATTTTCCTTAGGCTCATTCACATTATAGACTTCTGCCTAATATGTTCCACTTTCTCAAGGATTGGAATAGGAAGATGGAAAATATTGTTAAGGTCTGTTGGGGAGGATGATAGATTATAACTGGAGGTAAACAAAAGGAAATAGGAAAAATGAAAATTTCTTGTAAGATACATTGGATTTCAGTTTTGGAGGTTGCTTACTTTTAACAGGGTATTCCTGCTGCAGGACAATACTGGATGCTAATCCTACTCTGAAGAACCCAGATAATCTCAGAGTGGGGAGTATAATCAAGATACCTCAAATACCCTCTGCAATTCAGTGCATATCTCCTGCAAGATATCAACCAGATACCCAAGGTTCATCGTTTCTCAAACTAGCTACCTCAGTTGCCACACGGCCAGAGAGTGTGACATTGAGCAAGATATTTTTTCTAGCAGGTCTAGTTCTTTTCAAAGAAAGAAAGCATAGGGTCATAGAAGGTGATTGTTTAGAGGGCATAGCTGAAAAGTATGGTATATCTGTTTCTGCTATAAAGAAGCTAAACAACTTGGATGATGATGTCATACATATAGACAGGTTGGTCATATATGTACACTAAACTTTTCATAACTTGGAAATACAGTATTTCACTGGTTCTTCGTAGACCATTAACAGTATTGGTGGTGTAGCTTGGTACTGTTAAACTTTCAAGAAGACTTTGTCTAGTTGTAAGATATAAGTGTATTTCAGGGATTTTAAAGGGAACAATAATTGTCTGGTTTGTATTGATGCAGCATACTGAACATAGATAATGGAGGTTTGCACAAAAAACATCAATCTTTGTTTGGGGAGAAAGCATCTATACATGAACGAAATACAATTCTTGAGCATGCACTTGGAGACATGCCTCAAATTGCTCGAGCATCCTCAATAGCGAACCCATTATTCTTTTTATATCCACTTCTTCAACGAGGCAAAGGTGCTAAGTCTCCAGCTCCAAAATTGATTACAATCAAAGTTAAATATGGTGACACATTGGCACATATTTCTTGTGAGCACGGGTATGTTATACATCTCAATGTATCTTGTATGGCTTGAATAACACATGACTGCTAAGTTATATGTGAATGCTAATGTCATACAACCATTCTATTGGCACATAGCCTGATATGATTTACTTTGTCTATGGTTGTAGAATAATTAATAATTATAATATCTGCAAAATTTAATGTTGCTTTAAATGGGAAAGTACAAAACACTCAAGTTGTGATGAGATCCCAACTTATTTTGTGAGACTATGGGCAGATGCTTTCCTTCATTCGCATAATATGATGGCATAATATGCACCTGCCATAGGTTGGAAGTGGGAGAAATCTTTCCACTCGTTTATACATGGAAAATTTAGAAAGCATGACATTTGAAGAATTTTAATAGTTTCGCTTCTCCTCGTGTATAGTCTATGTTTTGAGCTTATAGATGGATCATAATGAATAAGATTTGGCACTTTATGTTCTATGTAATCCTTCCATTTTTTTTGGGTTGGTAAATGACCCTTTATTAATGAGGTGGGCGTACTTTCAACTCAGATGCCATGACTAAGGGATATATATTCTGCCAACTTTATTCTCTTGTTTTTCTGTGCTTTTTTATATGTCGACAATTTTATCGTTAAGGATGATATGGTACGAATATGACTCCAACATCTATAACAGTAATGGAATATCTGAAGTATTGCCGAGATGGCTCATTTTAATACTTTATAGAGTAAAAATATCATATTGAAAAGTCGAGCCTTACCATTTTATGATATAGTTGGTTGTTGGTATTTGCAATGTTGCAGTATATTAATTTTCCGTCTGCATTTGTAGCTTAAGTATTCGTGAACTCCAACAACTTAACAACTTAAAGGATGATGTCATAATTGAGGGTGATGTCCTCGCTATCTCTGCTGGTAAGTATTGAGTTAAAGATTATTATTTTATTTTAGATAGTTTGCTTTCATTTTTTAATTTCAATTTTCACATGTTAATGAAGTTGCATTTCTAATCATTTGTTTTATCACTTTGAAATCTGCCCTTTCCTAGCGACTTTTCCTTCCTTTATCCATCTTTTCGTATGAAATTGAGTACAAATACATAGCAAGAAAGAAAACTATAAATTTTTTTTCCAAAAAAAAATCGTAATCATTACTAAAGTGTGAATGAAAACATTCTTCTGGTGTCAAAGGACACAATAAGTTTACAGATCAAAGCCTGAAAAGACAAAAAAAACCCATAAAAAACCCATAAAAAACCACATATCTGTTCATCAGCATATCATCCAAAGATACCTCATAACTAAAATAGTAAAATGTTTGGAAACATCTCATCCCACCGTTGAGCACTTAAGACAGCGTGAGATCACTGTTACCTTGCAATCCCCAATCGAACCACAATGGGAAAACATGTCACAAGGAAGATTTGAATGTGGCTGAGGAGGATAACTTCTCCTTTTAACTACCCAAGATATACCCAATTGACATAGAAAAATATTGCTTATATAAGTAGCCATTTAGGTTTCAATTTTGAATGCTATTTTTTGAGGGTATGCTTGAACCTTTTCTGTTGCTTATCATGCATAAAGCTTTTCCTAACATCGTATATTTGCACTTGGAACTGAGTAATGGGTTTTATATGACACACTTTATGTTGAAAATGTACTTAGGAAGTGTTCTCCCAATCATTTTATGTCCAAGTAATTAATGAGGAAAAATGGGACATGACCTTTGTATTAATTGCTTGACATGAGCAATTAATTCACTATATTTTTATAAAGTGACTTTTGGTTTATTTAAGTGGTAGGTGAATGAATTTAATTTATGGAGAGAATAATGAGCATTTATTCTCATCCATTGATCTAAACCAATGTGGGCCCTTGGATTAGATGACTCTTCAGTTACCCTTAAGAGGCAAACCAAGAGACAAGATTTTTGAATTAAATAAGCCCTCCCTCATTCATTTGCACATATCCCAAGAGAGTTGGAGAAGTGGAGATATTCCAAGAGAGTTGGAAAGCAAGTTGAGTTGCAGTTTGAGAGAGAGAAGGTAATTGTCTGAAATAACAGCTCGATTCCCAAGACAAGGTACAGCACGGATTCCAAGACCATACAACAATTATGGGCACAATTTTCAGGAAGAAAACAGTGGCATGCATTTCCAGGCAGGTACAGAAAATTAATTCCGTACAGTCTGTACAATTCCATATAGTTTGTATTATTCTGTACAGTGGCACGAAAATTGAGGTCTGAGATAGGCACGATTTTCGAGGCAGAAAATTAATTTCTGGGCACAAATTTCGAGGTCCGTACAGTCAGTCCGTACACTGCTGGTTTGGCACAAATTCCAAGACATAATTTTTGGGTTTTGCTGTTGAGATAAGTTGTAATTCTGCTGTTTCAATTTTTTTTATTTTGCTGAAGAAATAAAATTAAAGACCTCTCTCTGACAGGTTTTCCCTTCGGGGTTTTTCCTGGGCCATTTTTGCAAAAATATCTGAGTCTGAAATTTTTCTGTGCATGGCTGTTATGTTAATTCTGTTCTCAGTATTTTGGTAGTACTTCTCTTGTGCTTCTAGTTCAGATGTGTTTATGAGTGAAATTTCATTTTCAGCTGTCTATGGTTGTATGAGATGCGTTATTAAACATTGTTAATCTGAGTTTAACTTGAAAGCTTGTTAGGGAAGTGAAATTTCTATACATTAGACTTTCTTGTTTATTGGTCTCTATGCTTGGGTACTGCTTACCTTGTTGCAGCGAGACTAGTGAGGTGCTCTACGAGTTTACAGTTCAATATGGGGGAGATGTTGTCATGTAATGTAATATAACATATGTGGCAACAAAAATAAATAAATAAAACTATTTGGAAACATGTGTTGGCCCAATTTTAAATTTTACGCGAGGTGCTCTACAGCCCAATATGGGGAAGATGTTGTCACATAACATAATGTAATGTAATATAACGTATATGGCAACAAAAAAATTAAACAAAGCTATTTGGCAACATATGCCTGCTCAATTTTAAATTTACATAAACGTTAAAAAATTAAATTCAGCATAGATCCCGGATCTATCAAGCACCGAGAAGGATCAAATTTCTCGAGGTGTTAGTGTTTTTATCATTTAATTCCATGCCATGTCTTAATTCCTTTATATTAAATCATAAAAAAATTGCACGTTGAGAAATTTGATCCCTCTTGGTGCTTGAAAGATCCAGGTTTAAGATGGATCTATGGTATAGAGTGCAAAGTGTTTCTTTGTTGATATATATCTATATTTGCAACTAAAATATAATTTTAGAGTACAAGAAGAAGAAACTGAGTATTAATTTGGAATGAAATCCCAACATAAAGATATGTCGCTGCAGAGATAACTTGTAACAACTCAATAATAGTTACACACTTTATATAAGTTAGTTCTTCTAGTTTCCACTTATTTATGAGTTTTAAGGTTGTAGTATTATGCGGTTTGTTGAATATGTAGGTGGTTGTGACTAGACTCAATTGTTTCTTATATATGGCATTGCTCCTACTATTGTAAAGGTGTCTTTAAAAGGGGAAATTGTCATTATTTGTATGGCTTGTTATTCATTATTTTCTGCCTAGTCTCATTGTCATTTCTATTCCCAATTCTATTAACAAAGAGCATATTATATTCTTTGCACACATTGATTTCGATCTAAATATGGTTTGTTACTGACCAAATTCCTATACCCAAAATAAATGAAGATGATTATAGGCTTACCAAGGATGCATGCTGTAACAGAGCAAACACACCTTATGCGGAGCCGTCATAAAAAGAGGGACAACCCTATATATCTAGAAGGATAAATGGTGAATATTGATATGAATTTATATGAAAAATGTTGTTTATAATTGAACATTGTGATCTCTTATATAAAGTTGAAGAGACGAGTTATGATGAATGGTCATGGCCTTATCTCCTAATTAATTAATTAACAATAATAATAATTTATTATATAATGAGGCTAGAACTATGACTTAGTTTATATACTTAGGTATGCCACACATGCCTACTTAAGTACTTAGAGGAAATAATATACTTGTTGTTGTTATAGCTATGCGAGGCATCCTCACTAGTCCAACCGACCTGAAGAAGCAAAATCAAACATTAAATGTAATTTTATAGTGCAAAAGGACAAGTCAACCCAGTAAGGGAATTTTCCAAAAGTAATGTATGAATAGAAGTGTTGCCTATCTCATTTCATTATTTCCAACTCAAGCAAGTTCGTACAAGTGAAGAAGTTCGCACTCTCTGGGTACCAAAAGAATTTTGTAGCTGATTTCTTGGGCATCTATTTTCATTGTACTAAATCTCAGAGTAAGAAAGGGTTGTTGGGTTTCTCGAGTTTGGGTTTTCCCAGGGTAAACTGTTGTGTCTATTGTTTTTTGTGCATTGTTGTTCTTTCAGTGATCCTTTTTATTGCTTATTATACTTCTATAAGTAAAAACACTAACATGGTATCAGAGCTGTACTAAAAGTGACTATTGCCAGGAACTAGGGTTTG
Source organism: Larix kaempferi (assembly GCA_027924585.1). NCBI lineage: Eukaryota > Viridiplantae > Streptophyta > Pinopsida > Pinales > Pinaceae > Larix > Larix kaempferi. The sequence goes on along the minus strand of BSBM01000101.1, from coordinate 17,774,085 downwards.
AAGTTTCCTTAACTTCCAACCATCAAATTGATTTGATCTTATCTTCATTGAGCTCGCCTCAGTAAGGCGAATTTTTCTGTGCAAACAGAATTCCATTATGACAATTTTCATTTTTTGACCTAATTACTGCAGTTGCTGCAGCTAGTTAAGAATTAGGGTTTGCTGGTTCTCAATGTTCTGACCACAGATCAGGAAGAAAATAAGGTTGATTCAACTCACCCTAGGAGGGCAAATTCATATGTGAAAGTGGTTTTCCAAGAATCCAAAATTCAACATTGACCTAGCTCCTACTAGGGTTTCTGATCCAGACTGCAGATTTACTACCCAAACACAATGTCAAGCATCAAGGTTGAAGATAGGCTGGATGGAGCTTCAAATTACCATTCATGGAAGTCTAGAGTGCTTATTGCTCTAGAAGAAAATGATCTATTAAATTTTGCTGTAGAAGGAGTGTCAGAACCTGAAGGAGAATTAAAGCAGACTCAGTGGAAGAAGAATGATGCCAAGACAAGGAGGATCCTAATAGATTCAGTTAAGGATCATTTGATTCCTCAAATTTCTCAGAAGAAGATGGAAAAGACAATGTTTGACACATTGAAGAAATTGTTTGAGAATACAAACATTAATAGGGCTTTTGCCCTAAGGCAACAACTCTCAAGCATCAAGATGTCTAGATCAGACACAATAGCTTCATACTTCATGAATATCACAGAGATTAAAGATAAATTGGCAACACTTGGTGAAATTATTGCAGACAGAGAGTTGGTCATGATGACCTTGAGTGGTCTCCCTCAATCTTGGAAACCTTTCATCCGAAGCATATCGGGAAGATCAAAACTACCAAATTTTGAAAGGCTATGGGTAGACTGTACACAAGAAGAAACCAGACTTGTGGTTAGAAGCAAAATACAAGCCCCTCATGAAGAAGATTAAGCCCTCATTACATATACCAAGAAGAAAGGAAAGATGAACTTTGGACGAAAAGACAAAGTCAGAAGATCAAGTCCAGATCCTGATCAAAGGAAGATGGGCATCTCAAAGGTTCAATGCTACAAGTGCAGAAAGTTCAGCCACTGCAAGAATCAATGTACATCAGAGAAGAGGAAAGAACATGCTTCCACAGCTGATGTAGATGAAGAAACTCCACCAAAGAGGTCAAGGATTGCTGAAGATGATGACCATCAGAAGGAGTTCTTCTTCCAGTACACCAAAGACTGTATTATCTCTAGATAACGAGATTGTCATTAATGTTGTATGAAGATCCAAGTTGCAGTTAGCTTCCAAGTAAGAAGATAAAGATCTAAGGAATCCAGTGATCCCTGCAAGGAGGCAGAGATCAAGAGGGAGCCCACACAAAACAATAAGAGATAAGTATTTTGATTATCATTTGTCATTATTGCTCTTGTATATCAATTTGAATGTTCATAGCAGTTGTATGCATATCTGTATTCTTAGAAACAGGAAGTGTGCTATGCATGTTATGATATAGCATGTTTATATGATTGAGATTGACTAGCTGTGGGCTCATATTGTGCATATGTTGAGTAAGCAACTTGTAGTGTTGTACAACAATCCATGAACCCTAGATAGAACTAGTCTAGGATGAAACCTCTTTGCTGACATACTGGAGCAGTGCACGCTCCTGATAGTATGTTCTGGTAGAGATGGAAGGCATCCAGATAGTGACCAAGTATGTTCGGGATATGGATGGATGTTGTGCTGAAGCATTGGTTAAGATGCTTACACGACTGTGTGAACTATTGTCATTGAAATATAAGTTAATTTCTCATGATTATGCAATGTTGTTGACTATTTGACGAAATTTGACTTGTAGGGAAAGACCATATGACTATGGCCACCTACAAGAGAAGGATGATGGGACTTGTTCTGAAGAGTAGGTGATGGATGTATAGTCAGCTAGATTAAGATCCCATTGATACTGATCAGTATTCGAGAGGGAGCAAGATGCTCAGAATTGACTCTCAAGATCAGATGGCGGGATGGCTTTCATGACAGAGGGAGCCGATAGATCCAGTATGTTCTGTAGATCCGATGGATCTAGTTGATCCAGTAGAGCCCACAGATGTTCCTAGAGATGTTGCTATTGATAGGAAGAGGCCTATTTGGGCTTGGCAGACTTTAGAGGATGCATAGAAGTATGCTGCTCCCCCAGGTACATTTAGGGAGAGCAAGAAACCTCGAAGATATTCAGGATACGTAGCATTGATGTCCCAAATTATTGATTCTAAGCCTTCTAGTTACGAGGAGGATGCCAGCCAGCAAGTTTGGAAAGATGCCATGATCCATCATTAAGAAGGACGTGCCGCGACATGACGGTAAGTTAGTGGTGACTTCCAAGTGGATCTACAAGATTAAGCATGCAACAGATGGGAGCATTGGGAAGCACAAAGCAAGATTTGTGGCTAGAGGGTTCTCTCAGAAAGAGGGAGTCGATTATGAGGAGACATTTGCTCCAGTTGCACGATACACGACCATCAAATCAATCATAGCTCTAACTTCAGCTATGGGATGGAAGTTACATCAGATGGATGTTAAAATTGCTTTCCTCAACAGAGTAATTGAGGAAGAAGTATACATCGAACAACCAAAGGGTTTCGAGATTCATGGGAAGGAATCCCATGTGTGTCGACTAAAGAAGGCCCTGTATGGCCTCAAGCAGGCACCACGAGCATGGTATGCCAGGATTGATGGACACTTGGTGAGCTTGGGATCCATCAAGAGTGAGGTAGACTCTAACCTTTACTATAAGGTTGAGGATGGAAGACCATTGATACTAGTAGTGTATATTGATGATTTGGAGATGAGAAACTTACCGAGTGGTGCAAGAAGATGCTAGCCTCTGAGTTCAAGATGAAGGATCTTGGTCCGATGCATTACTTCTTAGGTTTGGAGGTGTGGCAGAGACATGATGAGATTTTCCTAAGCCAAGGAAAATATACCATTGATATCTTGAAAAAATTTGGTATGATGGACTGTAAGTCCATGAATACACCCATGGAGATAAACCTTAAGAAGTTGAGTCAGAATTAATGGATCCTACCATGTACAGACAACTGATCGGTTCACTGATGTATCTAGTTAACTCTAGACCAGATATCTGCTTTGCAGTGAGTGCTCTCAGTCAGTTTATGTGTGAATAAAGACAGGTACAATGGGTTGTTGCGAAGCATGTGCTAAGATATTTACATGGCATTGTGAAATATGGATTAAGATATGCTTCTAGAAGTGACATGAGATTGTATGGATATGCAAATTCAGATTGAGCAGGAAGTGCTATGGACAGGAAGAGCACCTCTGGGTGTTGCTTCAGTTTGGGTTCTGCAGTGATTTCCTGGTGCAGCAGGAAGCGGCGCTCAGTAGCATTGAGCACTGCAGAAGTAGAGTATATTGCAGCAAGTGTGGTGGCACGAGAAGCAATATGGCTTCGGAAGCTCTTTGCAGGATTGTCCAGGCAGACACTTGAGCCTACTGTGATTCACTGTCACAATCAAAGTTGTATGAAGCTTTCAGTGAATCCTGTATCTCATGACAAATTGAAGCATGCGGAAATCAAGTACCACTATATCAGAGATATGGTACAGAGAGGAGCAATTCAACTCTAGTATATCCCAACGGATGAACAGATTGTAGACATTCCCACCAAGCCTCTTTCCATAGTGAAGTTTGCGTACTTCCGTGAAAGACTTGGAATATTGGAGAATGCTTCCCTCAGTGAGAGGGAGTTCTCATAGTCCAGGTAGGACAGGCGATGCTTGTAGACCGATAATGAACTCTGTTCAGGACAGGCGGTCCTTTGTAGACCGAAAATGAACTCAGTCCAGTTAGGACAAGCGGTCCTTGTAGACTGATAATGAGTTCAGTCCAGTTAGAACAGGCGGTCCTCGTAGACCGAAAAAGAGTTCAGTCCAGTCAGAACAGGTGGTCCTCGTAGACCGACAAGGAGTTCAGTGCAGTTAGGGCAGGTGGTCCTTGTAGACCATGATGAGCTTAGTCTAGATAGGACTATTGTTCCTATGAGGAACTTTCTCCAGTATGGAGAGGAATATTGTATAGAGTATATTTGGATCCCTGTATGGGATATCGTCCTGTATTGACGATGTTGACCCTTTTCTTATGATGAAGAGATGTACGAGTTCAGCCATGACGATCAGAAGATGTACGAGTCCAGCCGTGACGATTAGAAGATGTACGAGTCCAGTCGTGATGTTTAGATGATGCCCAGATGTACAAGTCCAGTTGTGACGATCAGATGATGCTTGATGAGTTCTAGTGTGATGATACCTCTCTAGCTAAGAGGGAGTGTTGTTGTTATAGCTATGTGAGGCATCCTCACTAGCCCAACCGACCCGAAGAAGCAAAAACAAACATTAAATGTATTTTTATAGTGCAAAAGGACAAGTCGGCCTAGTAAGGGAATTTTCCAAAAGTAATGTATAAATAGAAGTGCTGCCTATCTCATTTCATTAATTCCAACTCAAGCAAGTTCGTACAAGTGAAGAAGTTCGCACTCTCTGGGTACCGGAAGACTTTTGTAGCTGATTTCTTAGGCATCTATTCTTATTGTACTTTCTATCTTCATTGTACGAAATCTCACAATACTAACTGTTCTATCTCTTTAGCTTCCACAGGAACATATGCAACATTATGGCATCATAGGTTTGGCCACATGAGTGAGAAGCGGATGCAGATTCTTCATTCAAGGAAGTTGTTGCTAGATTTGAAGAAGGTTAGTTTGGAATTCTGTGAGAACGGTGTTTATGGAAAATAGAAGAGAGTCAGATTTCTCAGGGTTGAGAAGCAAAAGAAGAGTGAAAAGTTAGAGCTTGTGCATACAGATGTATGGGCACCAGTTTAGGTACAATCTCTTGGTGGATCTCATTATTATGTTACTTTTATTAATGATGCAACAACTAGAATAACTTGGGTTTATTGCATTCGACAAAAAATTGATGTCTTTTCTAGTTTTAAGAAAATAAAGCTTTGGTTGAGAATGAGATAGAAAAAAGGTTGAAGTGTCTCAAATATGATAATGGAGGTGAGTATTGCGGTAAGGATTTTGATAGTTACTATTCATACTATGGAATCGTAGAGAGAAGATAGTCCCAGGAACACCACAAGAAAATGGTGTGTCAGAAAAGATGAACAGGACAATCATGGAGCATGCAAGGTGTATGAGACTGCATGCAGGGTTGCCCTTACAGTTTTGGGCAGATGCTGTAGATATTGCGGTTTACCTAATAAACAGAGGGCCTTCAAGCTCCTTGGATGGTGGCTTTCCAGAGGAGGCATGGACAGGTAAAAAGGTAAACTACTCATTTTTGAGAACTTTTGGTTGTGAAACATTTATCCATATTGATAAAGAAAAGAGAACAAAGCTTAAGGTTAAATCCATGAAGTGTACCTTTATTGGATACGGGGTTGATGATTTTGGTTATTGCTTATGGGATTATGAAAATCACAAAATCATTAGGAGTAGAGATGTGGTATTCAATGAAAAAGTCATGTATAAAGATCAGTTGCGGGGAAAGAAACAGGAAAAGTAAAACACAGAATACACAGTGCTTGATCAAATCAAAGAAAATGAAACTCCAAAAGTGTCAGAAAATGAAGAACAACAACAGGTACCTCAAACTCCTGCAAGTGTTAGAAGATCTACTGAGTTAAGTAGACCCCCTGAACAATACTCTCCTTCACTGCATTATTTATTGATGACTGATTCTGGTGAACCAGAATGTTATGAAGAAGCAATGTTGGTGGAAACTAGAAAGAAGTGGGAGCAAGGCATGAATGAGGAGATGGACTCCTTGGTAAGAAACCAGATGTGGGATTTGGTTCAGTTGCCTGCAAGTAAAAGAGCATTGTAGAATAAATGGGTTTACAAGTTGAAGGAAGAAATGGAGGCAAGAAGTGGTGCAAGGTCAGACTTGTTGTAAAGGGGTTTGCACAAAAGAAAGGTATAGATTTTGATGAAATATTTTCTCCTGTTGTTAAAATGATTTCAATTAGAACTATTTTAAGTCTAGTGGCGGTAGAAGATTTGCATCTTGAACAGTTAGAGATGTAAAAACAACCTTCTCCATGGGGATTTGGAGAAAGAGATTTATATGCAGCAGTCACAAGGGTATGAGGTCAAAGGGAAAGAGAATTTAGTATGCAGGTTGAAGAAGAGCTTGTACGGTCTGAAGCAAACTCTAAGGTAGTGGTATTTGAAATTTGACAAGTTTATGACAAAACAAGGTATGCAGATGTCATTTTGACCACTGTGTTTATTTCAAGAGGCTAGATAATGGAAGATATATTATCTTGTTATTGTATGTGGATGACATGCTTGTTGCAGGGTCTAACATGCAGGATATAAATGTGCCCAAAAGGAAATTAGCTAATTCATTTACGATGAAGGATTTGAGTGCTGCAAAGCAAATCCTTGGTATGAGAATAACAAGAGACATGAAAAATCGCAAATTGACATTGTCTCAGAGTGAGTACATAGAAAAGGCGTTGGAGAGGTTTAGAATGCACGATGCAAAACTAGTTAGTACACCTTTGGTCAGCCATTTCAAACTATGGAGATTTGTCCTATGACACAAGAGGAAATAGAATACATGTCCAAGGTCCCTTATTCATCAACAGTTGGCAGTTTGATGTATGCGATGGTGTGCAGAAGACCACCAGATATTGCACATGTAGTGGGAATTGTGAGTAGGTATATGGACAATCCAATTAAAGAACATTGGAAGACAATAAAGTGAATTCTCAGGTATTTGAGAGGCACTACTACTCATGCATTATGTTTTGGAGGTTCAGACACTGTTCTACAGGGATATATTGATGTAGATATGGCAAGTGATAAAGATAGCAGGAGAATCACCACAGGGTATGTCGTTACTATAGGTGGAACAACAGTAAGTTGGATTTCAAAACTGCAAAAGGTTGTTGCACTTTCAACAACGGAAGCAAAGGATGTAGCTGCTATAGAGGTTAATAAAGAGATGATTTGGCTACAGAGGTTCATGGAGGAATTGGGTAAGAAGTAGGAGAATAGTAGGTTGTACAGTGACAGCCAGGCTGCTAGAGTGCCACTCATCTTGCAAAGAACTCAGCCTTCCATTTGAAAACTAAACATATACATCTCAAGTACCATTTCATACGATTTGTTCTGGAAGATGAACTGTTGAAGTTGGAAAAGATACATACTAGCTAGAATCCTACAGGAATGTTGACAAAGGTAGTAACTAGAGAGAAACTGAGTTCCTGCTCAGTTTCAGTTAGCCTTCAAGCATGAAGGTTAATATGAAAAATATGCTAGGTCCAAGGTTTGGAACATAGTACAGTAGACGCAGTAGCAATGGAGTTGCTATGATCAATCTCCAAGTGGGAGATTGTTGGTTGTGGAGCCTGATTATCATCTTGATTCAAAGATCTAGTTGTTCAACCGTGTTTGTACCCCCATTTTTATATGCTGTGCAGGTGGATTGTACACTCGTTCCAACGGGGGGGTGCAGGGGGCTTAGCCAATGAATGGTTTACGGGCCCATGGTAATTGCTCTTTAAAAGGAAGGCATTGTAATACGACTGTATATTGTATTGTAATATTGTGAAAAAGATCTTTGTGATTGCGTGAGAAAGACTGTGAGAGAGTGAAGAGGAAATTGCAGTGGATGTGCTGTGGGTGGTATCCCTTCATTTGTTGGACGGTATAATAAAAGGACTGGCAATTTCTCTGTGGATGTAGCCCATATTGGGTGAACCACGTATATTGGTGTCTCTCTTGTATTGTGTTTGTGTTTTATTTCTACATCTTATTTTATGCTATTGTTCTGCGATCCTGTTTTTTTAACATCATTGTTGTTGCATGGTCATCCTCATCACCCAAAAGCTCTTCCTCCAAACACTCTACAACTGAGGCTCCATCCCCCAAGTTATGCTCCTCCGGATTGTTGTCCCAAGTGACATGATCTATCAGTTTTGGCCCGCTCATAGTAATGAGTCAACAACCTCAAGTTGTAATGTATATAAACCAAGCTTTTTGCCCGGTTTTCATTTAATCCGTTTCTTTTCACTGAGTGGATGAAGCTATAGGTGCTCCAACACCTTTCTGCAGAGGAACTGTTTACCACCTCTGAAAGCACTCTGATTGCCAATTTATACAAGCGTGGGCATGTTGAGCCATACATGTTCCACCATTCGATAGGAGGCACCCTATCTCGATCTTTGATTGCATGCAAAGTACCAAATGGACCAATTTCAATGAGGTATTTGCTTAATTCACTGCGTAATAAGGCACATTCCTCTTCATTAGGGACCAACTTGTTTAGAGCAACCATGTACCCAACCTGTACCTTTGGATCTATTAGGGGCTTTCTCCTAACCCCACCCCCAGGTGCTGGTTTGGTCAACCAAGATGGAGAATAATATTTTGGTGTTAATACATATGCTAAGGCATACAATGGAATGTTGAGATGTTCTCACCTTTTGACCATATGTTTGTGAATATGGTCATATATGATGGGATCTTTCGGTTCAACAATATCTTTAGTTTGGCCCAACATGCTATCCATTTGCTCATACACCTCCCCAATCACCTGCTCATCTGTATATGCAAAACAAATCATGTAATAAATGCGCTTTGTGAACTGCAAAACATACTTGACACTTGCCCAAAATTGACCATCAAATATGTGTCCTCCACCTCCTGAAAATCATCCCTGTTAGATGTGGATGTAGCCCTATCTTTCAAGGTATGTCATGATTCACTTGATACCATGCTAGCCAATGCCTGTCTTACCTTTAAAAGGCGCCTGAAGGTGAGGTGATAACTAGGAAATCTAGTCTTCTGTCTTTCCTATCTTCAATAGCTCCAACTTTGAGTGACTGTGGAAAATGCCGTGGGCATTGCTATGGTTGGTAATAAATTGTTGAACTTTGGTTGTCATTGATGTCAACTGATGTCAACTGATTTAGTTTGAGTCATTGATGTCGAGTGGATTCAGTATTCCCATGCTAGCTTGAAGAAATATAGAAAAGCCACATTGAAGAAGTATATGCGCAAGCACAATGGCGAAGTATATGGATGCCAGTCTGAAGAAGTATATTTCAGAGGTACATAATGCACATGTACATGAGTAGGTCACAAGTCCTCCAGTCATAATCCTTCAAGGTACAAGCTAAAGTGTTGGTTGGACAAAAGGTTGAAGAGTGCGCAAGTGAGCCAAATAATACATGGGATGAGGTCTAGTGTGCGCAAGCAAGTCAAGAGAAGATTCTAGATTGCACAAGTAAGTCAAGTGGAGTGCACATGCATCATGAAATAAGAAAGGGTTGAACAATTATGCAAGTCCTGAAAGCGCGCAAGTCTCACCAATCAGAAGAAACTTTCAGTTGTTGAAGCGCGCACAAGTTCCAAGAAGGGTATAGCAGTGGAAGTCAGTATATGTTCAAGTTCCGCAAGGAAATGATACATCAAGTGTGCAAGACCCACAAGTGATGGTACAACAAGGGTGAAAGTACCACCAAGTCAAGGACCATGTATGCACAAAACCCACAAGTATGGGACACATTAGCTACGCAGAACATGCCATGTGGAAAAAGCACAATCTGTGAAGCAAGGAAGAAGGAATGCCACAACCAACTTGTGGACATACAATCCATGCAGGACATGTATAAAAATGAAAGCAAGTTGGAGATTTGTAGTAAGCTTGATGGAAGGATGAAGAGCTTGTAAGTGGAAGATACAAATTTATATTCGGGGCATCAAGGGCTCGTGGAATCATAACAACATGATATAGACGAAGAGCCGAGTGCGCACATACAGAGGAATGGGATAGTTGATAGAATGATGCTGTAGATCTGTGATGATTGCGCAAATACATAAAGGAAGATCTAAGGAAGTATGCGCAAGTGCGTGAGGACCTAATGACCATATTGTAGACAACACACATACAGTCACAGATGTTCTAAGGTGGATCCGCGCAGAGACAGACATGAAGTATATCAGAACATTCACGAAGTGAAGAAGTTTGACTGATGTATGAGGAGTGAGTTGAAGTGTGCTAAGTAAAGAAGTCCATCAGATGCATAGGGACCAAGTAGCAGCAGAATCAAGTATGCACGTCATGATGAGGACGATCTAAGGCAAGTGTGTTAAACCAAAAGGACGAATCATATGATGCATAGCATGTCGAAGATTGTCTGAAAGATTGTGGCACTTAAATCGAAGAGACACATCTCAGATAGGGCACAGTTCCATTTGATATTGGTGTGCGACATCAAAATAGCAAGTCATCAATTGATGCACAGTATTAGTTGAGAGTGCAGTTGCGCAATAGTAGAACGACACAGTAAACCAGTGGTGCAAACTGCAGCAGATGAAGTAGCACACCACATAAGAAGTGCGACATCAGTTAAAGTGAAGTGTTGAGTGGAATGAGAAGTCAAGTGATGTATGCAGGGAAGTGACAACAATACGACTGTATACAGAAGGTGCGCACAACAGAACGAACATTAGAAGATCAAAGATGTGTGCGTGTTGGAAGTTCAGCAAGGCAATATCTTATTTTGTATATCTGAGCGGCAAGACGGGGCAAGGAACAGGGGGTTGGTGCCTCCTTCTAGTTGGTGCTTGTAAACACAGGAATTCAGTGCTTCCTCGAATGTAATCTTTTCATCACAAAAGAGCATTCTGTGGTTTTCTCCCGTTTGGGTTTCCACGCCAAAATTTTGTGTTCTATGTTCTTTGTCTTGGTGCATATGTGGATGAATGTTTTATTTATGATGGATGGATAATTGAAGATCAAGATTAAGTTTAGACTAATCTGTTAAAGAAGTTAAAAACTCCTCATAACTGCTCTAATATTGATTCACCCCCCCTCTCAGTATTAAATCGATTCCAACATAAATCTTATCATGTGCTTGCCCTTTTTGTACAATTCACCAATCCATTTGTAATCATTTTCCTTCAACTTAATAATGTCATGCATCAAAAGGTTCAATGTGTGAACCAAAAACCCGAATCGAAATATGTTGGGGTATTTATCTTCAATGATTGCTCTTGCTGCCTTATAATTAGCAACATTATCAGTTATGACTTGGATGACATTGTATGGACCAATATCTTCGATGGTTTTGAGTAGGAGTTCTGCAATGTTCATGGCAGTCATGAATTTATCTTAGTCATGGGATGAAAGGAAGAATACACCAGTAGCAGACACACCAAGAACATTTATCAATGGCTTTCCTTTTACATTTGTCCAACCATCTGATACAATTGATACCCCATATTCATTCCAAGCATTTGTGAATTGCCCCAAAGCACTTTGGATCTTGTCTTTTTGCTTGTCAAGCTCAACAGTTCTAACTTTGTCATATCTGGGGCTCTTGTATCCTGTTGGGGCAGTGCGGATGGCCTCTACCATTTCATGCCAATAAGGTGAGCGAAGAACATCGAATGGTATGCCACATGCATAGAGAAACCATAACACTTTTGCATCCACGTCATCCCTACCACCTTGGTCAAGGAAATCTGATATTGTCTTGCATGACCCCATGGGCGAGAATCCACTACCTTGGGTGGCTGGGCCTCCAGTTCTTGATGAGCAACAGGTGTCCTGGTCAACCCTTGATCCTTTTGATTTGTTTTGTGCTTCAAATTCTTCCTTCTTATACATGGCTCTTTGTGTTGATGGCACATTTGGGCAAACACAAACTCGTATAGTTTTGTTTCCATCACATGGCATTTGCCCACATAGATGTCTTCTCACATGGGTATATGAACTTGTGTAAGTCTTTTAACAATGGGGGCAAACAAATTTGGTGGTTCCTCCCCCTTTTCTTCCTCCCGACTTTGTGACATATTTCCACAAGGGTGATGGGTCCTCTTTGGTTTTCTTTTGGTTTCCCTCCTCCTTCTCCCTTCCTCCTCCACCACCTCCTCCTCCTCCCCATGATATGTGCCACTACCTACTTCATCATCCTCCCCCTCATTCCTCTGGTTTCCAATCACCATCATCAAAATAACAAATGGAACCAACAAAATAAACCATATACCCATCATCATGTTTGTTAGAAGTTGGAAGTGGAACTAGAGATTTAACCTGTTGCCTGCAATAGAATGAGGGAGGAAGCATGGGAAAGAGTAGGCAGGAACATCTACATTCTAGAATCTAGATTCCAAGAATTCAACATATAGATCAAAGTTCAAAGTTCAGAGTTCAAACACAAAGCAAATCAACAAGAAAGGGTTTAGAGCCTACCTCTTTGGCTCTCCAATGGTAGTGAGTATGACAACCTTATTCAATCTCCAAGAAGAACCCAAGCTTGATGGCAACGTTCTCCTCTTCTCCTCTCCTCTCCTCTCCTCTTCTCTTCGCTTCTCTTCTCTTCTCAAGCAAAGTGAGAATGTGAGTGGAGAAGAGGGATTTATCCCCAAAAGCTCTTTACCTTCCCTTCAATAGTCCAAATGTGGACCCCACCCCTTTTTCCTTGCCTTTTCCGTGGGTTGACGGGGAGTGTTGAGAGAAGCAACGAGAAGCATTGAGAGAAGTGACGGAAAGCATTTTTTATGATCTCAGGAAGCATACAAAAGTGTTGTTTACAAAAGCATTGAGGAAGTGATCATGGAGCAATCACTCCAATCGCTTCCTCAATGCTTTCGTACAAAGGTAGGGACCGCTAAAATTAGCACCGAACCATGCTCTCACTTGGAAGTGAAATGGAAGCACTCTCTCTAGATGCTTCAACATAGCTTCAACTCGAATCAAGCTTCCAGAGCGAGGGCGAGGGGGGGGAGGGCATTTACCTGCAACATAGGTTTTAATAGATCCAACAAACTTGGCACACTTCACTTATTTTATTGTTTATTAAAGGAAGTTACAACAACATTGACACAATCTCCAAGGGCACACTCCTCTTGTTGGTTATATAACCTTGTCAAGGTAGTTGGCATGGCCCCATGTTTCAAGGGTGCCTCATCTACTAGAAGATTATTTTGTTGTTTCCTTCGTCAAGGTTATTATTCATGCATATGCTTCAAGGGTTAACTTGTTATTCATTGCACACGTTTGGTTGTTGTTACACATGGTGAGACATGCTAAGGGATTGGTTAAGGAAGTGCCTAGCTTCAAGGAATTTGTTAGAGCCACACGTGCCATTAGAAGGAAATTAGTTGCACACTTATGAAGGATGCACCGCATGCTTCGAGCCTTGTTCGCATGTGGAGACCTCTTCTTGAAAGGTGCACTCAGGGGGGGATTTATTTATCAAAGGTTATTGCTTGGACAATCCCTCATCTAAAGGAGGCTATTTTTGGATATGGTTGTTGCTAACTAACTCCATTATTTTATTAATTGTTGAATTCTTTCATGGAGTTAATTACATGAGAACTCTATTGTGTTGTTTTCCTTGGAGCAGAGGATGATTATTTTATTATTTCTTCTAGGAAAGGAAGCAGATATCAACAAACTCATTGCTACTTTTGGTAGGGAGAAGGTTGAAGAGGTTAGAGATGTAATATTTTATAGTATTCCTCGGAGAACTAATGGATCTAGGGAAACATGTCCTTGTTTATTCTACAAGGAGTTGAGCTCAAACCTATATAAGGGTTTTCTAAGGTGGAATGGTTTGGAGAGAAACTAGTAATATTTGATTGGTGACAATGGAGCATTTGGCATTTGCATTGGAACCTTGTTGCTGATGTGTCTTGGCCAATTTGCTCGATATAGGTTTATATCTATGTTTTAAAAATCAGCCAAATCGGTTTCGAAATTGGTCGATCTACCGGTTTGATAAGGAACCGAATCAACTCGGTCGATCGGTTCGGTACCGATTTGAACACTGAATCGGCCGGTTCGGTACCGAACCGGTCTAATCGGCCGAGTTATGTAAAAAATCAGTCGGTTTGTCTGGAATTTTGTGTGGGTGCCCGCGGACTCAAAAAAACAATGCAATATCCCCATGGTGCAGTAGTACTTGGTGATATTAATGGTAATGTTAGATTCTTAAAGTTTACTTAAATTTTTAACATTACCATTAATTGTTTCAGGATGTTTGAGAGTGAAAGTCCCACTCATGCATTTCCTCATTTCCAAAATTTTGGGGAGGTCACGTTTCCCGTTTTCGTCCTCGTTTCCCCGTTTCATGCAACTTAGGTTGAAGCTATTCAAACCCTTGTACAACAATTTTGAAGCAAACATGTGCCTTTTATGACCTTTGCAGCAGTAAAAAGTCATGAAAATCACCTTAAAGGGTTAAAATAAATTGTGGGCAGTACTGTGGATGAAAGCAGCCCTAAACTACAAGTATAGGTGCTCTTTGGCCTTCAAACAACAGGTCTGGGTCATAACAGCAGTCCTAAAATCTTGAAAATGTTTTTTTCTTTAAAATTTAAATATTTTATGTATTTTTGAGTAAACTGATTCATTAAATTCAAATCGGCCGATTTATGACCGATTCATTACCGATTCCGATTCCGAGTTGACCCTCAACTGATTCCAAGTCCGATTTCGATTTTTCAAACATTAGCTTATATGTGAATGGCTTCAAAAAATGTTTAACATTATTTTTATTTGAAGTTGCTTTTAGTAATTGATTCTCCTTCTTGCTCTTCCCATCCTATGCTTTAATATATGTATTACCTTAGTATCATTTCCTAAAAGAAAGTGCTTGGAATACATAAAGATTTATGGTGGTTTTCCCATCACATATTAAATCTAGGGTGTTTTGCTTGATCCATTTTCACCCCTAGTTAAATCTGCCAAGATAAATGGTATAACTTGTTGGTTGGGAGTCCTTGATTTGGTTATTAACCTCATGCTTTTCATAAGAGTCTTTAAATGTTTGCTGCCCTATGACTCCATACGCCCAATGAACTTGACATTGGTATTGATCCTCCCACCACCCCTTTTTTTTATCCTCTTTTATAAATCTATTTTTCTAAAGTCACTCTTCAGTTTCCCCTTGAGCCTAATTGCTTAAGCTTTAGCAATCCTAAGTTACGGAGGCCCCCCTTGTGCTAGAGGAGAGAAAACCTAAAGTGAGTGGGGGAGCTATTGTGATGACATTGGGTAGCCCCTCATAGTTCCTCCAAGGTCTTGCTTGTGCTTTAGGGATTTATCACAAGAAGTAAGGGTTTGAATGGTAATATAAGAGACATTACGATTACCCCCCCCCCCCTAATGACAACATTCTTCATCCCAAGAATTGTATAGAATTTGACAAACTTGGTCTCTATTAAAGGTTTGGTGAGGATGTCAACAGTTTGGTTGTTAATGCAACAATAATCCAAATGAATGATTTGATCCTGGATCAAGTATCATATATAATGATGATGGATTTCAATGTGTTTTTCTTCTAATACACTATATGACAAGTAATTTGAATGGCACCTTGATTATCACATTGAAGTGACACCAATTGCTCATGATGAAGTCCAAGCTCATACAATAATATTTGAATCTATACTGCTTGTTATCTAGCTACAACAACTACTTTTTATTTAATCTCAATGGAAGAGAGTGAAATTGTAAACTTTGTCTTACTTAACCAAGCAACATGATTTGAACCAAGAAAATATTCATAACCAGAAGTCGACTTCCACTGATCCTGGTATCTAGCTCAATTCGAGTTGGTGTACCCAACCAAAGTAGCCTTGAGTATTGAATACCAAATCGATAGGCATTCTTAACATATTTAAGGATTCTATTTGTTGCTTGCTACTGACTTATCTTTGGCTCCTACGTGTACTTGGAAAGAAGATCAACAAAAAAGGCAATATCCAATCCACTATGAGTCAAATACATGAGATTCCGCACAAGCTATTGATACCAGTGTTACAAAACTTGGCCGAGTTCTCGCGAGTTGTCGAGAACTCGCGAGTTTTTCCAAGCTCCGAGTTTTACTCAAAAAATCGGCCAAAAAATCGGGCCCTAGTTTTGCCGATTTATTGCTGAGTTTTGCCTGAGTTTTCGGCCGAGTTTTGCTCGAGTTTTGTCGAGTCGACTGAAAACGTGGGGTTTAAGGCTGCGGATTGGTCATTTTTGGCCTCATTTGGACATTGCAGCGACAGAGAGATGAGCTAAGGAGCAGGGGATCATTTCACCTATAAGCCCATGGAGGATTTTAGCCATCATTTCATTCGCCATCAAGGATCTAATTTGAAGATTAGAGCTTGCAATTTGGAGATTGGAGCTTGCAATTTGAAGATTGGAGCTTGCAATTTGAAGATTGGAGCTTGCAATTTGGAGAGGCAGCGCGTGATTGGCTAGAGGATGATCATGATGGTGCTGATGATGATGATACAGAGGTTCTGTATGACGATTTTCCAATTCTAGAGGAGTTTCAGGCCGAGTCTAGGAGTGTGCCTTTGTCACCAATAGAGGGAGATAGACTCGGTGGTAGCACTAATACTCGTAGAGGAGGAGGACTGCCTCCTCGACCTACTTCTTCAGGACATCAGTTTCGGCCACCTTCTCCAGTTTTTAGAGGAGGTCATTTTGCAGGGTCTTCTTCTAGAGGATGTCGGACTCCAGTACGAGGCCCGCAAGCCTCAAGGGCACCTACTTCTAGTTCTAGAGGAAGGGCCATTTCCACAACGATTACCTTTTCCCATAAAAGGGGTAGAGGGAATCGATAGTTTATTTACTTTATTTCATTGTAGATGACTCATGAGTCATGATGAGGATCATGAGATACATTTATTATATTTTTGATAACTTAGGCTTCAGAACGCGATCTAGTTTTGATGTGTGATGTATCTGTAGACATCTTATATATCTCATATATCAGTTTTCTTTCCATATTCACGTGGCAATGTGTTTATTTGATGTTATTGTTGCTTTAGATGTTTAAAAAATTGAAAAAAAAATAGTATTTTTGTATTTTTTAATTTTGCCGAGTTATTGTCGATGTGTTGTCGAGAAATCCCGAGACGATGTTTCTTGGACCTTGCCGAGTTTTTCGCCGCGCCGAGTTTTGTAACATTGATTGATACAAAGTGGCATTAACCTTAGGAGAGGTACACCAACTAGTTAATTTAACTCTAGAGTAAAAAGGGGTAGGACAAGGTTTGCAATTTTCCATGTGAACCTTTCACAAGATCAAGAGCATATTTAGGCTATGAAATGGTAATACCATCAATAAGCTGCAAGATTTGAATACTAAGAGAATAGTGCAAAAGGCCTAAGTCAGTCATTACAAATGTGCTCATGAGTTTCTTCTTCAGGTTGAGGATCATGTCAACACAATTACTTGTAAGAATCAAATAATCACATATAGGACAAGTATGAGAATTTCACCATTGACATGTTTTGCATAAAGATTTGGATACGACTTCAATAGGTGAAGTGACTAGCAATGAAGAACTTATTAATCTTCTAATACCATGCCCTAGGTGCCTATTTCAACCCATACAGAGACTTATTCAACTTACAAACATGTTTAGAGGTCCCGATATCAACAAAATTTGCGGCAATCTTCACATTCCTATGGATAATTTCCCAATGAAAACTAGTAGCTAGTGAATTTCCCTGTGTTTATGGGGGGATGTTGGAATCTTGTAATGGTATGGTTGGTAGTAGTAAACCTAACTTGTAATAAGATGCAAGTGCATGGTGTGGATCAGTGCAATACTCAATTGATGAGTGTGATGGTGGCTAGTGTGTTGCGTGGACCAAGGATCATTGGAGTTGACTAGGTCCACTTGAGGCATGTGTAACCTTGAGTTATTGGGTACCTTTGTTGACTAATGCGGACAGTTGTGGGTTATGGGCCCATACTTAGGGTTTTGGGATGCTAACCTAAACCTATATATATGTGAGGCTTTGGCCTGATTTGTAATCCATTAGCGATCATATTTGAGATTGTGTATTTTACGGTTCATTGTGCATTGCGATGATGTTTTGAATTATTGTGCTTAATGATTATCAGGTTATAAAGGATGCCCATAACATGTCTTGTGTTGATGGCTTTGCCTATGGTGTTCTTTCTAGTAGAATTGTTAATGTCTTTATGCTTAGTTAGAATTGTTAATGTCTTTATGTGAAGTTATGGCTGATTAAGATACTCTGTATATGTAAAATAGGTGAAATACTAGTATTGGGCAATAAACATGAGATCCACTATTGAAACTTTGAAAGACCATGAAACCACCCTTTAACAACTCCAACATTAGTAATTGGGGCTTTTGTTATCTTGAGACCAGATAACATCCCATTGTGTTGGCATTAGTATTCATGCCCTTGCCCGAGTGGTTTGTAGTTGTAGCCCCCCTAGGGGCCAAACCAGTATGGTACATGTTGCATACGTTTTCCTAAACTACAGTCTATCTAGAGCAGGTTGTGGGCCTGGAATGTAAGCCAACTAAACCCTAACAAAGAGGCAGAGCATTGCTAGGGAAGAAAAAAATGAATCCCTAATGCAAAGCCAACACTAGTGTGGCTAAAGCAAGAAATCCTAATAGAAGTGCAAGAGAGAACCAACTATGTCAACTTTACCAAACGGACCCACAAAAGCCGACCACAGATACTATAAAGAGCAATGTGATAGAGAGAGGCAACCTAAGTCAATGCTTTCTAAAAATTCTTATGTAGATTGTAATGTTTTTATTGAAACCTAATGGGAAATGAACTTAAACTATGCAAATCCAATTGGACTTTTTCTGGATCATCATCATCTTTGACTTTACCCCTTGAATAAACCTTGTGCAGTTTGAGAGGTAACACCACCCATCTTGTCATATAGAGATCTTTCCCATATTACTTTATGGGTGTGAATATGGTGATAAACTTCCGGCTCTAAAATTTGAAAGTTAGAAGATATACGGGTACTCTCTGCACAGTATGGTATCGTCAAGGATATTTACCCTATTTGGATATAGATCCTCAGAAATAGTATAATCAATCAACAGTGATGATTACTTTATCAATTGATAATTTGATATGTATATGGATAGGTCAAACACATCATTAAAGTACTATTATGCTGTGCAGTAGTCCATTGCACTTAATACTTTTGTGCTATTTATTTGGGAATTTGCAACTAGTTGTGCATTAGTCAAAATTGTCATCACTAATGTTAGGCAACCTATGCAAATGAGTGCTGCTGGTTATAATACTTTACACCCTAATTAGTTATGGGTGACATTTTTGGTCAGGTATTTTGTTTTGAGTTGCATTGTCTAACAGGAATACAAATCATACGGTCTGTCATTAAGTTTGAAATGAATGATACTTTGCGCAAGTCAAATCCATTTTGCTCAACTTTAGGTCTGTTTTGCAAGTGCACATCTGTTTGTTTGCCTTTGGATTTTAGAAAGGAACTGGATCACTTACCTCTTGCAATTTGAATAATGAAAGCAACATGCCAAACTAGAATGTATGCTTATTTTCTGGTACAGTCTATATTTCTATTCTAGATCCTAGCTGATTCTTTTTTATTTTTCATTTTCACTGAACAGTGCCATTGAAGAAGGAACCACTGGAGTTGAGGCAAGGCCGAAGAAGGACCAATAGATTCCTTTTCTCCCGGCAGTTTCTTTTAAAAGGATCTAGTTTGGGCGTTGGAGGGCCTGAACCCCAAGGGAAAGCCCAAGCTGCATCAAGTGATTTGAAACTTGAAGGTTGGATTTTAGCAACAAGATCCATTTCTGTGAACATCTAGATTTCTATTAGTTTTTTGGTATTGAATGTACCACTGTAACTTGCAATTCTAGTTTTGAGACTTATTTGTACAAAATTGCATGTCTTACAGGAAAATGGAAGCATGTCAAGAAAGGATTTCAGCAGCGGGATAAGTCCCTGCATTTTAGTGCCCCACTCAGAGATGGGTGAGCATGTTGAAAAAGTGCGCTTGAGTATATTGAAAAATGCACTGTACACTCTTTAATGCTTGTTTTGTTACATGCTTATGGTATTTTGCAGATTTGTAAGCAGTTCTTTTGGGTGGCGGTGGGGTGCTTTCCATGAGGTACAATCTGAGCAAGCTATTAACCAAATATGCTACAGCGTACAATGTATTTAAGCTACCGAAATTTTGAAATCTGTATCTAGCTTATATCTAAAAATGGCATATACATATCTTGCAGGGGGTTGATGTGGCCGTAGAACATGGCACAGCAATCCTCGCTTCAGAAAAAGGAAAAGTAACTTTTGCTGGATGGAATGGTGGGTGAGTATTTGAAATTTTTGAGTGGATTCTCAGAAAATTACAGGTTTTGGCCTAAAATCTTACAGCACTTCAAAGTTGAAAACTATCGTTTCAAAGCACTACTCTCAATTTTTATAAAATTCCTTGTGTTTCCAAATAAAAACAGCAAGTAGTGAAGCCTTTGTATTGCTTAAAAAATAGTTTTATTTAAAAAATGCTTCATATATAAACTTCAGAGAACAAATAATGCCATATGCTACATCTGGATCCAAGATGTTTACAGCATGCATACAACAGGAATTCCAGGAAAGCCCTGGTCTACAAATGCTAAAAGTTCTAGCTTATGACCCCAGGCCCCCATAGGTAGGGACTTAACATCACAAGAAAATGCACAGAGGTGAACTTGCAGGAGTAGAGCCAACTCTTGCTTAAAGTTCCACAAATCCGCAAGAGTAAGTGGATGAGGAACCTCACTCAATGTAACTTTACAACAATGCTTCCACAAAAGGCCAATTGCAACCAAACAAACTGAGAGACAAAGGAAGTTGCAGCTGAATTTGACCATCCAAGTGTTTCCCAAGAGTGGTCCCTTCCATGAGAGCAGAGCTACAAAAGGGGAATGGAATTTAACCTGAAACCATGCCCAAGAAACATGCTGTACTGTCGTATCTTTACTGCACAATGCACACACTGAATTAGTAATGCCAGCTGTGTGCAACCTCCTCCTGGCAGCGAAGCCTTGATGACGCATTAACCACCCCCAAAATTTATGTTTAAAGGAGGCATGAGCCTTCCAAATGGACTGATACCTCAGCCATCTCTCCACCTGATCTCCATGTCCCCCCAATTTATTTAAAGTTTAAACAGGTGCCTAGATCAGAGGAGTTCCTAACTAGCTCATAAAGAATCCTTCATCTCATACATATAAATAGGCTTCCCACTTCTCCATCTCCAATCCCTAAAACAATGTTGTCACCATAAAGGTTTTGAGTGCAGCAGTTAAGAGTCCTCCATGTAGGCAATCACCAAGTGTTTTGATTCTACAAATCCCTTCCAAAAAAATCCTTTATGAGCCAGCCTTTTACCCCCATAATTTGGTGAGCGACCAATCTGACTCCCTAAAAGTTGGAACGTCCATATTGGTTGGGATGCTAGATTCCAAGCATCCGGGGTCCCCTTAAACTGCCAACAGATAGATGCAGAGACTCCCTGCCAAGAGGAGCACAAAGTTGAAAAGGGCCTTTAATCACTCCAATACGTTGAGCCCACTGAATTTGGTGATGCACTAAGACTTGTCAAGGGGCATCCCCTTCCACTGCCTCCAATGCCCATTTGGTGGCAAGGGCCACGGCTTGGCCTTTTACATCTTGGAGGTTCAAACCCCCTTGAGCTTGTGGTAAGGTACATATGTCCCAAGCCACCAAAGGGAGCCCCTTCACCCCCCTGTTTGCCCTAGGGAAAGCTCTAGAGCACACTCATTGGAGCTTTATAAGTTGAGTGGAAAGAAAGAGACATGAGGAGTAATACACAAGTCCTGATGCTAAGATTCTATCCACAACCGTAATTTGCCCAGCTAGTGGCAAGTTGAGAAGAGACCAAGCCAAAAGCTTCTTCCCAAATTTGGCCATGATCCACAAGAGAAACTTGTAAGCCAAACAGGATACTCAAATACTGAATTTTTAGTCCAGGTCTTATGCAATTCCATTTCTGATTCAACCAATGTGGGGGGTCCTCCTGCCCAATATGAAAAACCTCTGTTTTCTCCTTACTAACAACCGCCTCAGAATCATTCATTGTGATCATATTAATCGCTTATATCTTCTTTTCCTTCCCTTTATTGAGCATCTTTATGGGATTATTTCAGGTTTTGCATATCTTTTTCTTATATGTGTGTTTCTGTGTGTTTAATTCCTTCGTAGAATGCTGTAATATTGTCGCAATTTGAGGTCCATTTCTTTTTCTTATGTGTTGTGTTATGTTTTCATTCTTTTTTTAGCATACATTGCTACTATGTTAGAAAATGAGTCTCAGCCTTAAAACTGCATATCAGTGTGTTCTTAAAACTTAATTATTTATATATGCAAACTTCTTTGGATATTCTTTTTTGCAAAGAACTATATACACGAGAACGTGACTAATTACTTTGCCTTTGTTTTCAGTTACGGGTATCTAGTTGCAATTGAACATGAAGGTGGTTTTGTGACGAGATATGCACATTGCTGTGCTATTCATGCTCGAGTTGGACAGGTTAGCATTTCCATCGGTATCTCTATGTGCACCCTTTTATTGAGGAAAACATATTTTGGCTAAAAAGCAATTATGTTTGACCATTGGGCAGCAAGTACAGAAGGGACAAGAAGTTGCAGCGGTTGGTGCTACGGGCCGTGCTACAGGACCGCATCTGCATTTTGAAGGTAAAATTGTGAAGGTGATATAAATGTATTTGATATAACAATGCACATCCAATCTTAGATTATCTGACTGTATAACTTATGCTAAACATTGAAATGCAGTGAGGAAAAATGGTGAAGCATTGGATCCACTAAAATGGGTAAATCTTTGATAGGCTTCAAAAAATTTGGTCATATTGTTTGGTAATGACATATGTTTCTGTGCTTTTGATTTTTAATCCCATTCATTGTATATTTAGCTCGTCAGATGCCCTGAGAGCATTTTTTCAACATTTTGCTGTTCCATACACATTTTTACGAGATAAGTAGCCTCGATGCTGTGGGGATTGTCCAATGAGCAATTAAGCTCATTTTGCTGCTTGTTTCCTCTTCTTTTTGTATTTTCGTAATATATATTATGACTCTCAGGCGAAGGTAACCATGCATTCCAATTTTGTTACATGGTAATTAGATGATGGCGCAATTTAAAGTTGTGCCTTTCATAGAGAAAATAGATTGATTTAAGTTTACCTATTTAACTGTATTTGTTAGGATATCCATATTCTTAGTGCACAGGAGGGAAACGTTATCAAAAGTCAATGCAATTCAACCATCAGAAGGTGGTTGCCTTGAACAAATTTTAAAATAATTGGGACAACGAAACTATGTTTATGGACACTAATTCATGATGTGCGACACCTTGATTTGAATGTTGTAGTTAAAGTGAACTAGGATTTCATTCTGCTTGATTTGAGATTGCAGTGAACTTATTGTTTGTCGACTGTTAGCCTACGGAATTTGTTTATCCTTTAATCATTCTTTGAATATAAACTTGTGCTAAAGTAGAGCAGATAGAACCTGCCTTTATTTATTATAAAAGGATGAGGTTATTGCATTTCTCACCATGCTGTTTCAGGGTGATAGTGAATGTCAGACCAGCTGCTTTTAGAATTTGGTGACCTGGTTCCTGCTCTTGTTCTCTACTGCTATAGTATAATGCTCTAAGGGTCATTTTGAGCAGGTCGATATGCGTGAATAAGTTGAATCTGTGAAGAGTGACTATAGCAATTACAAATGAGTTATGTTAAAATAGGCAGAGAGATGCCTTAGAACAATGCATTAACTTATGCAAAAGTTAATTAAGATTAGTTGTTTTTATCCTTAGGAGAACAACCTAACAGAATTCTGTGTGAAAAAATAATATACAGTTAATACTTGTCTTAAACAACCCGTGCAAAATGGCCCAGTGATGTAATTACACATTTCAGTGAGGCAAAGCAATTAATAACCGCTAACATCCAAGGAGGAAAAGGTTCAATCGTGGTCTTTTCCCAGTACAGAAAAGGAGATCACTGTGTAATTGACCATAGTGGTGTATATATTTAGATTCGACTTCTAATAGATAATTTTCTGTGACTTCACTAATTTTGCTAGATTGATGTAAGAAAAAAGAAAATATCGAATTCAAATTTATTGCTAAGCAAGAAGTTATTTCTTCTGGTGTTTCATTCTATTGGCCAATGAAGTGCTTCATTTGTATGAAATGATATGAACATGTTCCTTCGAAATTTAAGGATCTCAGATGATTCTTCTGGAAGCATTCTTTACTCAATTCTAAGTATACTTTGTATGCTAAGGGTTTTCTGACTGAATCTGATTTGCTCAGTTGACAATGATGTGGTGGTGGGAAAGTATTGCTAATGGCAAGGCAATCGATTTCAGAAGCATTCCCATCCTCAATTTAGAAGAGTTAAAACCAACATAGATCCATCTTAAAGGGGATCTACCAAGCGCCAAGAGGGATCAAATCTCTTGAAGTGTAAACCCCTTTTTAGAGTGCAAATGTTGAGGAAGCATTTTAACTTATCTAATTTCTGTAGTTTTATATATATGCGGTTGTAAATGTTTTAAATAGCTGACATGTTATTTTTTATAATATTTTATTATTTTTTAAAAAGGACACATGTCAGCTCCAGGATGAGCACGAAAGAAGTTACACATCTTCCCCTACTAGGCTGTAGAATGCGCCTCTTCGGCGCAACAAGTATTGTGGAAGAACTTGTGTTTCGTACAACATGAATGTCACTTGAGAATGAAGTAGCATGAGCTTAGGCAAAAGCCAATGTAGGAAATTAACAAAATACACAATTGAATTCTACCAGCATAGATCCAAACTTTGGTTGTCGAGAGGGATCATATCCCTTGAGGTGCAAACCTTTCCTGTGTTTAAGACTCCAAAAAGGGTTTGCACCTCAAGGGATTTGATCCCTTTAGGCATTGATAGAGCCAAAGTTTAGATAGATCTATGTTGGTTTATATAAAAATTTCTTTCTTTGATATTTTCCTATACACTCTAGTTTTAAGGATTTACATTAATATGAAATTTAATATAACTATTAAAAAAAGTGTGTATATATATATGAAATTAATTTTTTTCTCAAAAGAAACTATACAACATAAAATTTAACTTTTGTTGCAAGAATTATAAATTCTCTTCACTATTGAAAGTCGTATTGGTTGATTTTTAAATATGGTTCATAAATACATAGAAGAATTCCTTCCTATTGATAAGCTAACCTGTAGTGTTTATTACCTTTGCATGTTACCGACTTACTTACTTGAACTTTAAGGAGATCTTGCCACCGACCGGTTTACCCGGAACCAGGAGCAACATCCCTTATCGTCATTTGTATGTGCTCCAACCAGTGCTCCCTTCTTCTTTTGTACAAACATCACGAGGGGTTGAACGAAGTCCTCTTCCATTCAATCGAAAATCCCGGCTGTATCTATCCCTTTGCTAAAGATCGGGGTTAAGATCCTCTCATGTAAACCTACGAGCTACTAATATATGTTCTCAACTTGATATCTATAAATATAGATGGGTGATCTATTTCGTAGTTCCTGTTCTGGATTTTATACAGGTTGTGAATTTACAATGATATAAATAACATCATTGAAATAATTTAAGGTATTTTCATTAATACAGTACACATTTTAAACAACAAGGCTCAGAAATCAAACAAATATAGATGATGTTATGGCCATTGCAACAACATTTATGTTGTCGTTGCATTGAGAGGAGTCGAAGATCATAACACATGATTTAATATGCTAGACTAAAAAGAAAGAAAATACTAAAGTTTGAATTTGCCAAGTTTTTAAAAGAAATCAAAATAGAATTTGCTTGCCTAGCCTTTGAAATTGATGTGGAGTCTGAAACAACTTGCTTACCCAGTTTTTGAAATCCCTAAACTTTGAATGGAATTTTGAAATTGAAATGTGATATTTTATGGATTTACATTTTATAATTTAATGTTTTTATGGACATGTGCCATGTCAGCGTGACTGATGTGAAACATCTCACCCATTGGGGTTGTAGAAAGCGCTACTTGGTGCAATAACTACACCATTTTCTTGCATATTTCTTAATGAAAGGAATGTGATGTTGAAGTACGTTAGTGGATGCATAGCTACATACAAAAGATGTTGGCACCGTTTGACATCAAAGGCCTTGATAAAGCTTGTAAGAAAGCAATGTATGTCAACACTTGGGGAAAACACATTAAACCTTACCCATCTAATCCGTAAATGAGGGACTTATAGCCCATTTGTGTTGGAAAATGTAGCTCGAGCAAGAGCTTCTTACACAGGTTCGGTGTGAACATGGGAGAAAGATCAAAACAACTTCTTAGTGACCAATTAGTAAAAGTGGGAAATCATACCATCTTGTAATTTCACTTAATAAATAAAAGTGAAAGTCTAAATTCCTTTGATCTCTTAGTCTTAGAAATCTAAATGAAATATTCTAGATCTTCTAGAATATTAGTGAGTTAGATTTGATATAATTTTAGTTGTACACCTCATTGTTGAGATATAATAATAATAATAATACTAATAATAATCAGTTTTTAAGGTCACAGCCAAGCCAAATACCAATTTGGTGTATGGGACCCCCTTGTTTATGGGACAAGAGACCCCACTCTATGCAACGATTTGACTACTAAAGTCTATGGAGGTGTACATGCGCTAACCCCCTCCGGATTTGAACCTATGATTTTCTAGGAAGAAACACATGTTCTTAGATGGTTGCTAGGATTAAGGATATTGGTTGAGATTGGTTGCTAGAATCAAGGAAGTTGGTTGCTAAAATTGAGGAGATTAGTTCTCTCTCTCAAAGCATAAATATAACAAGATGGGAGGAGAAGTTGGAGAACATACCAAGGAAGTTGTGTGAGGAACACATAAGTGAAGCCAAGGAAGAGAGAACGAAGATAGTAGGAGGATAGTACCATATAGTGTTGTACAAGGTACAACAGTTTCTTATATTTTTGTGTGGGCATATTGTATTTTTTCAACAGGTTGTAAACCTTGGGTTGAGATGTTCTTGTAACTTTTGATTATTAAACAATAAATTGATTTGAAGGGCGAAATTTGTGTATATCATGTTTATGCTTTCGTTGTTAATTTTTAGCTATATGTATGATTGTTACATGTCTAGAAATATTTATTTTTGTTAAATAAATTCATATTTGATTTATTTAACCAAAGAGAAACATATGGCAATAATCACTTAGGGCTTGAAAATTTACATGGTATAAGAGCTTGGTTCTCTGATTGAGATTCTCAAGGATTTATAGTCGTAAGTCAATTATTGGAAAGGACCAACAATTAAAAGGTTTCATTAGTTCTTTTAAGGATTATTTTTCAGATTTGGGAGTTTTTGCATTAGACCAGAGATGGCATCAACAAGCCTTAGGTTCAATGACAGATTGGATAGTGCCTCCAATTTCTTGTCATGGAAAGTCAGGGTAACTCTTCTATAATAAAAGAACCTCTAAGATATTGTCAAAGATGTGGCAGAAACCATAGATTTGATGTAGTTGGCAACTCACAAGAGAAAATAAGTGAGAGCCAAGTGAATGATTATGGATGCCATAAAGGATCATGATCCTTTACATATCCGAGAAGAAGATGGTGAAGGACATGTTTGATACCCTGATTAGCATTTACCAGAGAGAGAACATTAATCGAAAGATGATATTGCACAAGAAGTTCAAATTTGTTGAGATGACCAAATTAGACATTGTTACCAGTTACTTGATGAAGGTCAAAAAGATTCTTGACCAACATGTAGCAGTTGGAGAGAAGGTTGAAGAGGAATTAGTAAACAAGGCACTGGATGGTTTCCCACCTCAACGGGAAACATTTGAACCTTCCCCCCTGGGAAAAAGACTATGGGATGACTCTACCCAAGAGGGAACATGCATGGATTCAAAGGCTAGCAGACAAGGAGGTGATAGTGACTATGCCCTAATTAGTCAACTGAAGAAGCACAAAGGTAAAGAACCCAACAAGGGTAAGATGAAGGGTGAGGAGTCAACCTCGCAGATAGGGGAGGACATGAGTAAAATCAAGTGCTTCATGTCATAATAACATCCATTATGCATCACAGTGTGTAGTGAAGAAGGTAAAGGGAAGAAGCAACATTAGGTAGCAACCTCAATTGAAACTCATATGAACAAGTTTGACTCCAAGTTCAAGAAGGATTTCTCGATGGTATCTTGCCCTTCTTCTAGTACAATTTCGAAGAACGTGTGGTATGTGGACAATGGAGCATCAAGGCATATGACATTAGCCCAGGAATTATTTTCAATTCTGACAAACCAGATAGTTTAGGTTGAGTTTGGTGATGATGCCAAGTATCCACTAGTAGGAGTTGGTACCATTCATTTCCAATTCCAGTCAGGTGACTTGTTAGACTTTGATGATGTGTTATTTGTTCCAGATCTTGAGAAGAATATGCTTTCCATTTTGGTCATGGAAGATGAGGGCTATGAAGTAGAGTTCAAGATCCAACAAGTCCTCATTAAACCAAATGAGTCTAGCCTACTATCAACTTAGGTGATTGGGGTTAGAGAAGGCAATTTGTATAAGTTACAGGGTGAACATGTTCGATCCCTAGTTCATAGCACATATAACTTGTGCGAGTTATGGCATAAGAGGATATGGCACCTACATCACCAAGTGTTGCCTATTTTGAGGGTGATCATCACAGGTCTTCCTGAATTCAACACCGAGTAGTTTGGTGTTTGCAGAGGGTCTGCACTTGCAAAGCATGCCAAGGTTGCTTTCTTAAGCAGTGAGCATAGATTTAAGGGGATTCTAGATCTGGTGCATTCAGATGTATATGGATCAATGTTAGTAGCTTCAATCACATGAAGCATGTACTATGTTTCCTTCATTGATGAGTTCTCTTGCAAAACATGGATCTACTTCTTGAATACCAAGGATGAAGCCTTCAACATGTTTCATGAGTTCAAGGCTCTTAAGCAGAACTAGACATGGAAGAAGATCAAGGTTTTGAGATTAGCCAATGGGGGTGAGTATACCTCCAATGATTTCAATGATTTTTCCAAGGATGCAGGAATTAAGTTCATTGTTCCGTAGAACCCACAACAAAGCGAGATTGTAGAGTAGAGGATCGATCCATCATAGGGACTTCTAAGGCCATGATACATGACAAGGATTTGTTGATGTTTCTATGGGAAGAAGTAGGAAACACAATAGTCTACAACCAAAACATGTGTCCTCATAGGATTTTGGGGGACAAGACACTAGATGAGGCATTCATTGGTGTGAAGTCGAAAATGAGTCATTTCCGTATCTTTGGCTACCCAGTTTACATCCATATTCCATTGGAGAAGAGGACCAAGTTTGTGTTGATGTTTGTAGCTCAGATAGGCATCTTCACATGGGTTTGTGTCTAACCTATGGAGATCATCATTAATACCTCTCAGGGACTTTGGAAATTCACTTTATTAGTCAATTATTATGGTGAATGCCTTTTTAGATTAATTGAGGTTAATTTGGAAAAATGCCTAAGTTTTTGGCATTAGCAATTTAAGTAAAAGAATCTCAACCATTGATTTCAAGTGAATGAGATCTAATCTCAACCATTGGGGTTAGGGTTTTTGTCATCTCAATAGGATAAAAGGCAACCAAGGTGAGAAAAGAAAGGCACAACAAAGGCATACGAGAAACTCAAGTATTGAGTTGGAAAGAAGGACTTTCTACTTTCCATCCTTTGGTCGAGAGAGAGAGACAATAGTCCGAGAAGTAGTGACAGGAAGTTGTACGAGTCAGGCATACGTGCAAAATTGTTGCAGGGGTCAATAGTACAGACATGCCATACAATTGCACAGATCGGTAAAGTTGTATGGATTAGACATACAGAAAATTCATACAATAGTATGGATCGACCGTATAGATCCACACAATACAAGTCCATATAGTTGTACGGACCGTACAAGGGCAGTATAGGGTAGCAGTTGCAACATATTGATTCCTGAGCTTTTTTGAGGTAGTTTGTAGTTAGTTTAGAGTTCTTTTGTTGAGGGCATTTTGCCAAGTTTATTGTTGTATATTTTCTTGGGCCATTTTTCCAATAAGGGAGCCCCTGTAAGCTCGGAAATTAATGAATGAAAAGTTGATTTGAAGGGAAAAAAAATTGTGCATGTGTTTTTATTGTGTAGATCTGTTTTCCATTGAAACCGCTTTTGCTATTGAAATTTTTTATTAATAGATCTCAACAAGTATAAAATAATCAGTGCGCTGAAATTTAATTTTTAGGAAAGAAAAATCACTAGGAATGATTTATCTAGTGCTGGGGTTAGAAAAATTAACATGGTGCCAAAGCCAACACTCTGGAAAGAAAGCAGATTTGAAATCTACAGAAATAGATCTTGGTGGGTGCTTGAAGGAAAAAGCACACGACAATTATTTTGTGTAGATCTAGTTATGGCAACAACCAGTGTTAGATTTGAAGACAGGTTAGATGGGGCATCTAACTTCCTATCATGGAAAGCAAGGGTAACTTTGCTTTTGAAAGAACATGACCTTTGGGATCTTGCATCAAAGGTTGTTCCTTCATTGATAGATCCAGCTCAGTTGGAAACACATGAGAAGAAAGACATTAAATCCCAGAGAGTGATTACAGACACTGTGAAGGATCACTTGATTCCTCATGTAGTAGAGGAGACGTCGGCCAGAGACATGTTTAAAGCTTTGATAGATTTATTCCAGAGTGATAACATGAACATGAAAACTCAGAGATGTCAGGATCAGACAATGTTACCAACTTTCTCATGAAGAGCACTCAGATATGTGATCAACTTGCAGCCATTGGGGAGAAAGTAGTTGATACACAACTTGTTCGAGTGGCATTAAATGTATTTACCAAGCATTGGGAACCATTTGTAAAAGGACTTTGTGTTTGGGAGAAACTCCCCACTTAGGAGAGGCTATGGGACGATTGCATCTAGGAAGAGACTCTGGAGGAGTCCAGGGCATGCAACCAGGGAGGTAGTGATGAGAACTTGGCCCTTGTCAGTAAGGCAAGAGAGGGAAAAGGAAAGTGTTCCAACAAGAAGGGTAACAGTGAGGGGAGAGCCTCACACCCAGGAAACGACTTTAGTAAAATCAAGTGTTTCATGTGCCACAAGAATGAGCACTATGCATCTTAGTGTTCAGAGAAGAAGGATAGGGGAAAGACACAATAGGTAGCAGCATTTGCAGAGACTCGGTTGAGTGAGTTTGCTGCAAAGTTCGAGAGTGTTTCTCACAAGTTTCTTGCCTTTCTACCAGCACAATTGCTAGGATTTTATGGTATTTGGATAGTGGGGCATCTCATCATATGATGAAATCATGAGAGCTATTCAACAGATTGATGGAGTCAGACTCAGGGATCCATGTGGAGCTTGGTGATGATGCGAAGTATGCAATGAGGGGAGAGGGAACAATTTCGTTTCATCGTGAGTCTGGTGGTTCGTTTGATGCCCATGATGTGCTATATGTACCATGACTGAAGAAGAACTTGCTCCCGGTCTCATTTATGGAGGAAAGGGGTTTTGTACTCATACATCCAAAGGGAGCTAGCCTTGACATAGCAGTGAGGATTGGAGTTAGAGAGGGAAACTTATATAGGTTGGAAGGAAATCCTATTCAAGCTTTGGTACATAACAATGACAACTTGTGTGAGATATGGCACAGGAGGATGGAACACTTTCATTATAGGGCATTGTCGATTCTAAGGGAGATTGTCACCGATCTTCTAGATTTCTGTGTTGAGTAGCAGGGAGTAAGCTAAGGATGTGCACTTGGCAAGAATGTCAAGACTGATTTTGAAAGCAATGAGAGTATGTTGAAAGGGATATTGGATCTTATTCATTCAAATGTGTGTGGGCCAATGTTCGTAGTGTTTGCACAGGAAGCATCGTACTATTGACATTCATTGATGACTTTTCTAGGAAAACCTGGATCTTCTCTATGAAGACAGAGGATGAGGTCTTCAATCAGATGCAAAAGTTCAAGGCTAAGGTGGAGAACTTGACACGAAAGAAGATCAAGGTCTTGAGGTTAGACAATGGGGGAGAGTACACCTCCAATAACTTCAAGGATTTATGCAAGGAGGCAAGGATCAAAACGAAGAAGATAGACTCATACAACCCACAACAAAATGGGTTTGTGGAGAGAAAGGATTAGTCCATCATCAGTACTACAAAGGCTATAATTCATGATCAGGGATTGCTTATGTTTCTTTGGGCAGAGACATGTAACACAATAGTATATTTGTAGAACATGAGTCCTCGTAGCATATTGGAGGACAAGACTCCCAAGGAGGCATTCATAGGAGTAAAACCAGAGATAGGACATTTGAGGTTCTTTAGTTTTTTGGTTTACATTCATGTGTGTGAGGAGAAGACGACAAAGCTTGAGCCTTTAGGAGAGAAAGGTGCGTTTGTGGGGTATGTTGAGACCTCGAAAGCTTACAGGATCTTCATGCCAGCACAACGGAAGATAGTGGTGAGCCAAGATGTTAAGTTCGAGGAGAACTTGGCATCTAGGAAGTCTGGCGAGTTCCAATGCCAAAAATTGGAGGCAATTTTCCCTCTATCTTTTCCTTATGTGCAATCACAATCATGAATTTGGTTTCATTGCTTGTATTGTTGGAAGTATCTATACATTGTGTTACAAAAAAATTCACATCTAGTACCTCAACTAGTTACTCTGTGATTGTTGCTAGAAACCATTCCCAACTGCTCTTGATATATATATATATATATATGAGCCCACAAATAGATGGTTGTATGTGATAGCACCTTTGTTCATACAATATACAAGGTCCACCCAACACTCCTTGTTGACAAAACATTAGCAACAACAATGAAAACAAATGTTTTTTTAAAGTCATTGTTCCCAATTAATAGGGAACTGCAAGATTTAAGTATTTGCTTGCAAGGGCATGCAAACATTTGTCAAGGATACAAGCTAGGGAACATCGAATATTGTACAAATGTAGTCAATTCAAGGCAATAGTTGTAGGTGGCATCATTGCACCAACTTACAGAGCCTTTGAAGATAGAATGCATATACAAGTTCCACCCAACGCTTCTTGTTGACAATACACCAACAATAAGAAGGGAAATAAACATTTTTTTAAAGTCATCGTTCACAGCTAATAGAGCATTGCAAGATTTAAGTATTTGCTTGCAAGGGCATGCAATCATTTAGCAAGGATACAAACTAGGGAACACCATGAGTATTGTACAAATGCAATCAATTCAAGGAAATGGTTGCAGGTGGCATCATTGCACTAACTTATATAGCCTTTGAAGATAGAATGTTGTTAGCATACATTACCACAATATTTATTTCACAATTTCTTATAGCAATGATTTAATTGATAGGGAATTGTTTTATATGTGCAAGCAAAACCAATTTTAAAATTTCCTACTCATTCATATGCTCCTTTAGATGGTAGGAGGCATGATGCTTGTTCTGCCCATGTTCACACAACAATTAAAATGCTTAGAACAATAGCCAACACTTAAGCTATTTAGTGCATACGACCCCTAGTCATGGAGAAAACGTTCAACAAGGTTTAATTATGAAGTAAGCGCTCCATTTTTCAATGAGAGAAGCATACAACCTTGAGTGAAGAAGAAAAATTCCCAAAAAATGGCTAATCACTCATTAATCAACCCAAAGTTCAACAAGAAAGGAAATTCACCCAACAACTGTAAAAACACATAGACAATAGTAAAAACATTCAAGTAGTGAGAAAAATGCCTAGGAAAAAATAAAAAACATTTAGCTAGTGAAAACATGCATAGGTAGTGAGGAAAACACCTAGGTAATGAGGAAATTCGTCTAAGGAGTGAGAAAAATGTCCAATAGTCCAAGAAAATAATTGATAACAAATTTAACAACTAGCTATATTAATGCAACGACTTCAAAATGGAGGCCATTGACCTTTGGGACTGGATAAACATTCAACGTTAGGAACAAAATGGCTGTTGGAACCTCCATTAAACAATAAATACCAAGAATACAATAAATCTATCAATCTAATTGCAAATCCCTCCCATACATAGTCTCATTGTTCATTGGAAACCATTAATAACACCGATGAGCTCTTTAATCAACATAGGAACAAGTTAATATCATAAAACAATCAGACAAAGAAAACATTACACGCAGAGACATTATCAACCTTGGAAACCCAAATGGGAAAACCAACATTCAAATGGTAGCTTAGTTTATTTCGACAATCTTTGGTTACAACATTGCTCATGGCTTACTTGCATTCTTTATGTATTTACCTCTTTGTGGCCAAAAGACCCTTTGAGAATGAAAATTACCATGAGATTTAGGAGATTTGGAGAGTAATGGGAAGGCCAAGGGGTTGACCTTTCAGTTCCCATTCTTCCCTCTCTTCTCTACTATTCTATTTTGTTATTTTTAAGTAATTCATTATTTTCTTTTTAGTTGTCTTATTCCACTTTACATTGCATTTCCTCTTACATATTTTCTAACTTTCATAAATTGCGGAATTACATTATAGGCACTAAGTCCTATATCCATTCATTGATTCAGATCCATTTTTGGATCACACCTACCAATTGAGAGGGTTTTCGGTCTCCAAAATCTCAAAGGAACAAACTCTGGATCAATGTGCCTTATGTTGCTTCTCTGCAACATGGCACTGACTATGGCTCTTGGCTACAACTTTCACTATGGCTCTAGCTACTAGCTTTGGTTCTAGCTTATTTGTTCATGCAGTGTGAAACTCTGCTCACCAATTCCACTTTGAGCAATCTCAAAATCCAAACTCCTTGAACATAATTCACTCTTATCTTCAACGTGCAAGTCTCTTGTATTCTAAGGCTTGAAGATGATCCATCTTGGTGGTCACTAAAAAAAGAGTTTCTTATTAGAGAAAAATGGAAAAGGGTTAATCAATCCATTTATATATTAATTTTCATTAAAAGAGGCTTCCTTGCTCCTCAAAGACTTTTCATTTATATAATGAAGAGAAAGCATTGGTTGACCCTTAGAATAATCTATAATTTCAACTTTGTGACCAAACCAAAGAACTATATATTTGAAAAATAAATAATGGAAAATGGTTGGTTAAGCCACCCTTGTATAATTTTCCACTAAATTCTTCATTCTAGCTCGTAGAAGTGTATTCTTATTTGGAGATGAATGGAGTGAGTCCTACGTCCATTCATTGGTTCAGATCCATTTTTGCATCACCCCTCCCAATTGAGAGGGTTTTTGGCCTCCAAAATCTTAGAGGAACAAACTTTGGATCGATGTGCCTTCTGTCTACTTCTCTGGAACATGGCACTTACTCTAGCTCTTGGCGACAACTTTGACTGTGGCTTTGAAATGTGCCTCTGGCGACTAGCTTTGACTCTGGATTTGGTTCTAGCTTGTTTGATCCCGCAGTGAAAAAGTCTACTCATTGATTCGGCTTTGAGCAATCTCAAAATCCAAACTCCTTGAAAAAAACTCACTCCCATTTTCAACATGCAAGTCTCTGGGATTTTCAAACTTGAAGACGGTCCATCTTGGTGGTTAATAGAGAAGAGTTTCTCATTAGGAGAAAAATGGAAAAGGGTTAATCGACCCTTCTATATATTAATTTTCATTAAAAGAGGTTCTCCATTCAAAGACTTTTCATTTATAGAATAAAAAGAAAGCATTGGTTGACCCTTAGAATAATTTCTAATTTCAACTTTTACCAAACCAAACTATATATTTGAAAAGTAAATAATGGAAATATTTTTTCACTAAATTTTTCATTTTATCTCTTAGAAGAGTATTCTTATTTGGAGATGTAATTTCTAATTTCAACTTTACCCAAATTAGAGGGTTGTAGATTTGAAAATGGAATAATGGAGAAAGGTCAATCAATCCTTCTTCATATAATTTTTCACTAAATCCTTCACTCTCACTCATAGAGGAGTATTCATTTATAGATACGAATGAAGAAGGGTTAACCAACACTTCTTCACATAGTTTATATCTTCAACGGTGTCCTTGACCATATAAGAAGAGATTCAATATGCAAGGAATGAGGGAGTGTTAATTGGCTCTCCATATACATTGTCACTATATTGTTCTAACCCACAAAAAGAGGAGTTTTCTCATTAAGATAACAACAGAGAAGAGTCAATCGAGGATGGGCTTGACCTTCAAATAATTTCTACCTTCAATGTTTCTCCAACCAAATATATGTATTGTCACTATATTGTTCTAACCCGCAAAAAGAGGAGTTTTCTCATTAAGATAAAAATGGAGAAGAGTCAATTGAGGATGGGCTTGACCTTCAAATAATTTCTACCTTCAATGTTTCTCCAACCAAATATATGTAGATTAGAAAGAGGAATCATGAGGAAGGGTCGATCGACCCTTCTCCATATAGGTTTTCACTAAATCACTTATTCTCACTCATCGAAGAGTTTTTTCATTAGGAAGCCAAGGGGGAGATGTTAACTAATAGTTATTCATTTAAATTTTACCTTCAACATTTTCCTAGGCCAACTAACTCTTTTAAATTTTACCTTCAACATTTTCCTAGGCCAACTAACTCTTCTCTCCCACTCATTGAGATTATTATCATTAGGATATGAATGGGAAAGGTCAACTAACACTCCTCTACATATTTTTATCAATGTGTTTCCCAACCATAGAAGAAGTTTTTGTATAGGGAATGAACGACGAAGGGTCAAATGACCCTTTTCTCAATAAATATTCATTTATTCCCACTCCAATCATAGAAGATATTTACTTTTGTGGTAAAGAGAGAAAGGATTGATTGACCTTTCTCTAAATAATTTTTAATTTCAACATTTCCACACATACAAGAGGGCATTCAATAAGGGAATAATAAGTAAGGATTGGTCAACATTTCCTAAGATAAATTGTCACTAAATCGATCTCTCTCACTCCAAGGAGAGACTTATTATTTGGAAAAGTATGGAGGGTATGGTTGGTGCTTCTCACATATCATTTATCTTGGAACATTTCCTCAACCATATAGGAAGATATTTTATAGGGAAATAAGAAGACATGGTCACCCATCCCTTTTCCATATAAATCTTCATTTATGGTCACCCTCCCACTCATAGAAGAATTGTTTATTTGTGGAAGAATGGGGGAAGAGTAGGAAAACACTTCTCACCATAATTTTCAATTTCAATGTTTTACTGATTTTTTTTTATATGCATGAATTTTCCTATTATGAAATATTAACCATGTTTTTTAAAGTATCCACTGGGATTTGAACTTGTGACCTTACATTTACAACTTCTAATCTCAATTACTCATTACCAATTGCTTTACCCTTGTGGGCTAAACATCAACCATGTTACTACTGAAGAAGGATATTTTTTATGACCAAATTTTCTTGTGTAAAATATAGTAGATTTTTACCATCCTATGATAGATCAAATATTCAATGGGCATTGAGGTATTTACATTTGGATTGATATTCTAACTACATTTAGTATGTTCAATACTTCGTTAAGGTTTTATTGCCCAAACTTGTATATCATGTAAAACAAGTGGAATTTGTAGTAAAGTTGCTTAGTACTTACTTAAGAAAAGTTTGAAAAAAATGTAACATTACTCCATAAATGACATCTAATAAAAACTCATTACATTAAAAATTATTAAAAAAGAGAACATAAGTGTAAACCCAATATGCATAGCTTAAGATCATAGTGATTTACAACTTTGACTTGTTAAAAATATTTTGATAGAGCAAGTTTTTAATATTACAACTATTTATATAGGCTTAATAGTGACTGAAATAGGATAATAACAAACTAAATTAATTAGTAAACAAAGTTAATGTTGAAAATCAATTTTAATAAAAATTTAATCTAAAAATATAATACAATTTTATTGTTAATTTTCACTATGAAATTGTGTACTTCAAGTTTTTAGTCCATTTTAAAAAGACCCACTTTATTGAAAATTTGGAAAAATGAATAAATATGGATAGTCTTACTATTTGATATTAATTGCTTACAAATATTTTGATTAAAGTGAGATAATGCTATAGTTTCTACTCAAATTTATTTTTTAAGAATGAATTCAAATCTTTAAACTTGATAAATCAATGCCCAACATTTTGTAAAAAAAAAAATCCACAAGTTTTCATGATTTTAATATTGATTCAAACATTAATGTTGTAGTGGCTTGACTAATTTAACAAATCTCATAGTACAATGTGGAGTCATTTATTTCCTAATTGAAGAATATAATGTTTTCCTGAGGAGGAATCATGAAAAAAGTTGCTTAGATTCAAAGTTATTTTATAAGTATAACAAAATCAACGTCAATAGATGTTTGTCAATAAGTGGTGTCATTTATGTTTTAAATGGTTTCAATGTGGTAAGTTTGTAAGGAATTTAAGAAGTGTTGAAAATAATGATTATAGAAATTAGCATTGAATTGGTTATATATTTCTGCGAAATAAAGTATTGACATGGGATATCTTGCAATGAAGGTACTGAGAGGGACTTGGGAAATGTGTGTTGTGCAAAATTGTAGAGGAAACACATTTCCATTTAATTGTTGAATGCAAGTTTATCGCTCGGGTATGGAAGGAACTTCAATTTTTATTGAAAGTAAGATGTATCTAGGTAGGGCTAACCATACATGATTGCTTAAAAAGTTGGTGTCTTAATCCAGATTACAACGATTTTAAGAGTTTGTCTATTATTGTAGCCCAACAAATCTGGATTGCTAGGAATCAAAGTATTTTGAAGACAGTTTCATTTCTCCTTTTGTGTGTGCAAAACATTGTTTGGCCATCTTCAATAGCTTTCTATAGTTTGTTAAAATATGCATCCTCAAGCAGGTGGGCATATTTCGACGATGCAACACAGAGGGATCTATGTTTGATAGGTGCAAGTGGAGTGTTACACATAAATAAGGATTTAAAGTATACTTTCAAGGCTGGTTTGGAGTCGGGTACGAATAATTTTGCTTAGCTATGTGCCCTTAGAATTCTATTACTTTTAGTAGTGAAATTGGATATCAAAAAGTTGCAAGTTTTCGGTGATGCAAAAGTTGCAATAGAATGGATCAATGATGAGAAACGATCCCATAACATATTCCTGAGACCTATCCTGAAAGAGATAAAGGCTCTAAAATCAAGCACGAAAGAGACATCCTTTGGTCATATCTATAGGGAAAGGAATAATTTTACAGACTTATAATAAAAAAGTGGGTTGAATCTGAAGCAAGGAGAATGGATTACTTTGGAGAAGTTTGGAGTTCTAATTGATCACTCCCACGCCTTTCTGCGGGATCCCCCTTGAACATGGCAGTTTCAATTATGGTTCTATTGGAAGATCGAGTTTTGAACTATGATTGCTATGAATGTCTGTTATATTTTGATAATGAAGTCTGTAAGAAGTTTTGAATGGAGGCTCTGATCCATGACTATTCTTTTTTATATGTTTGGATTTGAAAGAGTGATGATGGTTATTGTGAACAATGTCTATCTACGAATAGAGGATCTAGTCTCGTGACCAATTATTTTTTTGAGGTTTTTTGAAGAATGTAACATTTATGATATAATAAAGTTATGATTTGTTTTTGAAAAAAATAAAAAGTTTTGGTTTTTCTTATTATTCTATTTGGTTATCAAGAGGTTTATATTCCACCATAACTCAAGTAAATATAATAGTTTTAAAAATAAAATTTTGGTGGGGAGATCTTTGGTATAAGATTGGCATTGCCATCATCATGATCAGCTATCTATTTTGGTGTGTCTATATCACTGTGCTAGAGAGTTTTTCATGGAGTTAATGTTTGGGATACATACATTGGAAGCTTGGTATCAATGAAATAACAACAAATTGCTAACTAGGCTATTGGCAAGATGCTAAAATCATGGTGAACTTTGTATTGACAATAAAGATAAAGGAATGATCTTGCCATGGCATGTAAACTAATAATATGAAAATAAAAGTTTGATCAACTTTGTCTTATATCGAATTAAAAAACTTAACTAAGTAATGCTATTGATTAATTCATCATCCACTACCAATATCAAAAAGAGATACGGTTTACTATTCAATTATTTTTTATTATTCTTTGCAACAAAGTTGCTTAATACATTTCCAAAAAAACAATTAAATATTTAGCAACAAGTGAGTACTAACTAAAAATCATATAAGTTGGATCAATGCTAAATTACACAAGTTTTATATAGAAATTTGATATATACATATAACATAAACAAAAACACAAGTAATGTTTATTAAAATATAAAAATATTTGCTAAGTCTATTGAAATATATATAAACAAATTAAGAAAAAATGTATTAAGAAAAAAAAGAACAAGGTGACCGTGGAGATTCATATACAAATCCCCTGAATAAATTTAATTACAATTATTTTCCTATAAATATATGAAATATTAAAAAAATACAAATGATTAGTTCTACATTAATAACCTAAATCAACATCAAACATGAATTCAAAATGTTACTCATCATCCCCATGGCTTAAGAGATTCACTAGAGTCTATACATCATTGCAAGCATTTATGATTTTTATGATATGCAAATGGTTTCTATAAAAGTGACTTAATAGATTTCCTGAAATCTGAAATATTTTTTTGATAGAGTTTAAATAAATTCAGTTTTGCTAACTAAAAACCTTAAAATATGGGTGGTAGGTGTGAGGGGATCCCCATTAATCCCAAAGGAACTCTTTTAATCAACTTCTTGTGGGGACTACAGATTGCATCAAGTAATCAAGCAGAGGCTCATGCACTCCTTCAAGGGATTTGAATTGCCTCTTCATTAAACATAAAAAAAACTTTTGATATTTGGGGACTTATCCAACATCATCCAATACCTCCACAATAATTTCCAAAGGATGACTCTATGATGCAAATTGTCAAAAGAATCAAGATCAAAAGCCAATACTTCCAAAACATTGATTTTTTTCACATCATTTGATCGTTAAATGTTGAAGTCTAAAATGGGCCTCCTAAGAGATATAATAAAAATATTACGAGTTAGGCATTTTGTTGGGAATGTATATTTACAACTAACCTCTTACACTACAACCAATGTAACTATGGTCAAGTTAAACTAAAAAAATGTCTCAAATTCAAATCAATATAAAAACCTTCTTTGATGTAACTAAAGGCATGAATATTTTTGAATATATAAATTGCTTTTAAATATAATATGATTAATGTACTCATAATTTTTTTGGTCAGTTCTTGCAGTTGTATTTTTGTTGGAAGATTCTCTTTTCCTTTGGACAATCCTGCTTTCTTTGCATATATATGTATGGGTTAGTTTCTTGGTCTTGCAAAGTGTAGCGTGGGAGGTTTAAATTTTGTGTTTTTGAAGCTCAAGTAGTGATGTTAGTTTCTTCTTCTCGAAGCTATGATGACATAATTGTAGAACTGTAGACAGTTCAGTTTGAAAAAAATTGTATATAAAAACTTATGTATGCTTTGATTCAATCTTATAAGTATCAAGTATAATTTTTTTTCGAGAATGGATTCATAAAATAAAAATAAAAAGTATTATAGTTTTAAAAATAAAGTATGTTTGTTTTAATGGACTAGTAAAATAAAATAAAGTATGCTAGCCTTTGATCTTTTGAATATAATTTACTTATTCAATATTCAATATATTTTGAATTTTGAATTTCAAAAATAAATTAAACTTATATGAATAAATTGTCTTTTATTTTATTTTAAAGTATATATTCATTATATAAATCTAACTTATATTCATAAAAAAATTAAAACTAATAATATATTTATATAAATCTAACTTATATTTCAATATTTATAAAATATATTGGATAATCATTATATAAATTTAATTTATATTATATTCATAAAAAATTAAAACTAATAATATATTTATATAAATCTAACTTATATTTCAATATTTATAAAATATATTGGATAATCATTATATAAATTTATTTTATATTGATTAAAAATAAAATCTAATTATCTATTTATATAAATATCAACATTATTTAAATATACCAATCATATATTTATATAAAAGCCATGAGGTGACAATGTGCACGCATTATTGCTAACAGGTTATTTTGAAGCTTTATTTTGAAGTTAAAGCTACTAGTTTAGGAACTAAAAACAACATAAGGTTATGGAGGCATAAAGTAAACAATTCCTCTTAAACAAGTGTTAGTGATCATCAAATGTTTAAACCAAGAACAAATGTCTTAACTCTCAACCATTGCATTTCCTAACCACATTCAATCTTAGACTTATTATTAATTCATCCTTTCTGGTTGTTTTTTCATTTATTGTTTTTTAAAACCCAAATAGTTGTGTTAGACTTGTACAATTTTGTAACTCCGTTAACAAGGCCAATACAATGCTTTCTTAGAAGTATTTTTGAAATACTTCTTAGAGTAAAGCGGCCTCATAGATCAAGTTCAACAAGGGATGTTAAAGTTCCAAATTCATGAGGGAGATCCTTTATTCTATAACATTTGAATATATTTAACGATCTCAAAGACTAAAAATTCCGAAAAGTGCTAGAAAAGGCTCTTAGATACTTGCAATGGTTGACATTGAGTTCTTCTATATATTTCAATGATTCAAAATCTTTTGGCAAGTGAGTCAATTGGGTATAGAGATCTATTTTCAATATTTGTAAAGATTGAAGCTTTGAAATTGATATTGGTAGTTGAGTGATAGAAATGCATTTTAAAAGAAATAATTTATGCAAACTATTTCTTAAATCACGTAGCTCTATGGGTAGTCTTTTTTTTTTTTTTTTTTGCTTGAATCTCCCTGACTTGCAGGAGTGGCCTGTAGTATGAGAAACCACAACCTAGGGGCATATAAGCCGTCAAAATCATTTATGCAAACTATTTCTTAAATCACATAGCTCTATGGGCAGTTCTCTCTTTATTTTTGCCTGAATCTCCCTGACTTGTAGGAGTGTCCTGTGGTATGAGAAATCATGACACAAGGGTATCTAAGTCGTCAAAAGGATCACACTCGGCCTGGACCGCACCAACCTCAACTTGACTGGGTTTTTGGGTGTTTCCTCCCAACTAAATCATCCCTAAGGGGAATTGAATGAGGGTCGCCTTGCTGATGAGACCTACACCTTAACCAAGTGAGATAGGGAGAATTGACTTTATGGACAGTTCTCTTACTAACAAAGAGTTTAATCCATTCTAAATACTCTTAGAGATTGAAACTTTGAAATTGTTCCTGATATTTCCACTATAGAATCTCAACACGAGTTCATGTAAACCACTTAGAAAACCCAGATCATCATGCAGCTTTTCCAACCCTAATCCAATCATTCTCAGTATATGAAACTTCGGGGTTGGTGAAAGACACGTGGAAGAGATTTGCAAGGACTTGGGATGTACCATAAGTTCCATATGTTTTAGGTTCAGTGGCATCTGCAAATTATGGAATCGGTTGTGAAGAACCTGCAATAATTAATTAATGCAAATACATGAGATATCAAAAATAATAAAACTCAGAATCACTTTTATATTGATCACGGGCCACTTCGAGGGGGCAACCTCCTTTGAGCAAGCTCAATAGAATTAACTTCACGGTGCCTTCAATGACCTCAACACACACTTATATACTAAGTCTATGCCCAATACTATGGGTCAAAACCATGGGACATATAATACTACGGGACGACTTAGAAAGCATATGCATCCAATACTATGGGCTAATATAAACTATGGATCAACAAATACTACGGGACGACTTACAAAGCATATGCGTCCAACAACAATATACTAACATAGTAAAGAGAAGGGTTGACACGGGTTCTTAACATCCCCTCTCCCTTAGAAAAATATTTGTCCTCAAAGCTTTGGTTGGAGAAATTGCTGCAGAATCTGAAGGAGTGGTTCCTCGGTAGCATCCTCGGGTTGCATTTCGAGCCACTGGCACCTTTGGAGTGTCAGGGAGGATTGCTTGGAAGGTTGTACATGAAGAAGAACCCTATTAGCTGCGTGGAAAATGCGCTCAGAACGGTGCTGATCGGCTGTTGTTTCAAGCGAATTCTGGCCATGTGAAGATTGTCCTACAGAATGATAAGAATTTGATCGCGGTTGCGAAGAATTGAGTCAATTTCCTAAACTGGGGAGCTGCTAAGGGTGTATGGAAGAAGAACTGGCGGTGTCTGTCGATAGACTGCTTCATATGGTGTCCTTTGAGATGTGGTATTGTACCACCAGAGCGCTGCTAGGAAATCCATAGAAATAGTTGTCCAAAGTTGTGTAGGGATGGGCAAGGGTTTGAGCAATCTCGAAAGGAGTGTCGTTTCACCCTTGTTGACTTGGAAAGTATCACAATCAGCCACCATCTGTTGAATTGTCATTTTCAGTCCCTGCCAAAAGAAGTTACATT
Source organism: Larix kaempferi (assembly GCA_027924585.1). NCBI lineage: Eukaryota > Viridiplantae > Streptophyta > Pinopsida > Pinales > Pinaceae > Larix > Larix kaempferi. The sequence goes on along the minus strand of BSBM01000101.1, from coordinate 17,729,778 downwards.
GTTCCCGGTCATACATTTTGAAGAACCCAAAGTGCTCTGCTGATGAAGAAGCATGGAGTTCATAGAAGAGATAGCCATGTTGAACATATTGCAACCAATTTGGAACAAGCAGAGAAAGAGATGTAAGAGAAACTGGGTCATCAATTATGTGAGAAGGAGCATCTGCCACCATATTGTCCTTACCCCTCTTGTAAGTGATTGCATAGGGATAACCCATGAGTCGGATAACCCATTTCAGGTGTGTCGGGTAGGAGACCCAGTGTTTCACAAAATTTTCCAGACTCTGGATATCAGTCTTGATGCAGAAATAATTCCCTAATGGGTATGGCTGCCACTTCTGTACTGCATGCAAAATATCCATCAGTTCCTGCTAAGAGGTAGATGCGACTAAATTCTTACCGGAAAGGTCTCTTGAAGGCAGCAAGCTCATTGGTTCAGCAAAGACACCTGCATATCTATCCAAGGAAGTAGTGGAGACCGTTGATGGTTGAATCTGAATGGAATGGAGTTGAGCGATGACACCATGTGAATTCTTCTTAAGGATTTTTTCCAGGGAATGTGAACTGATGATGCGGAGAGACCCTGGTTGTAATCCCATTAATTTGTGTTGTGCCCCATTGACTGAAAACTGCATCCAAAGTTTCGCAAAATCCCATAAGATGGGGCCAAGTGTGCGTAACCATTGAACACCCAAAACCACATCACATCCGCCTAAAGATAAAGAAAACATGTCAGAGCGCAGGTTATAATATTCCATAGAGATACGCACATTGTGACACTTCCCCTTGCAAGGTAAGGTGCCCCCATGGGCAACCATGACTTCAAAGTTGGAGCAAGGATGGACAAAACAATCAGCCTGTTTGGCAATCCGAGGGTCAATGAAGTTATGAGTGCTACCAGAATCAATGAGTATGGTAAGAGGGAGCTTCTTGAAGTATCCCCTGACTCGCATTGTTTGTGGGGTGGCGACATTGGTTACAGCATAGAGAGAGATCTCGGGTGGGTCGTCCTGAGATGGGGTGTCAACAGGCGGGTGTTGAATGTTGACCTGATCATCTACTATATCTGGAGCTTCTTCATCAAGTTCTGAGGTAGGCGGAGAATCCACATCCAAGAGATAGAGCTTTTGTTGAACACATCTATGTCCTCGAGTGAATTTATCATCACAATTATAACAAAGCCCTTTTTCTCGGTGTGCCTGCATCTCTGTTTCAGACAAATGCTTGATAGGAGTTGGTTGAGGAGCAGCCGTGATGGGAGGTCGTTGGGAACCCATATTTATGAAGGGAACAAAGGTGGGTTTGGAGCGTTGTTGAGCTGCGATCTTGTCCTCTGCCAACTTAGCCAACCCTAGGACTTCCATCATTGTGTTGGGACAGAACATTTTGACCTCTGAGCAGATTTCATCCTTGAGACCACTGATAAAACAACTCCTGTAGAATTCATCAGACAATCCTTCTGTGTGATTGGCCAGTTTCTCAAATTCTATCTGATACTCTCTCACTGTGCCAATTTGGTGAAGTTTAGTGAGTGCTCCTGTGAAGTCATCAAAAGCACTAGGACCAAATTGTGGCAAAAGGAGTTGGCAAAAATCTGTCCAGTTTGGTTCGAGATGAGCTTTGATGTACCAACGGTACCATTGAAGGGCTTCTTGTTCCAAATGAAAGGATGCAAGTGGAACTTTCTGGAAATCAAAAGTATTATGTAGACTGAAATATTGTTCTGCTCGGTATATCCATCCAGTTGGATCAGTACCATTGAAGCGAGGAAAATCAAGCTTCAGCCCACGAAAATTGCTGGAAGAAGAGAACCCGGTGGCTGCAAAAGAATCTGGCTGTCGGTTATTGTTCATGGTTGAATGCTGAAGATGGAGGTCGAGAAATTTTTCATCCAAATCTTGGAGTTTGGTTTGGATGGTTGCAAGTGCTTCTTCCATGGTTTTTGCTCCTGCGTGGGTGACAACCATAACCAAGAGTTTTTTTTTTTTGGTTGACTGGGTAGAAAAACAAAAACAAAAACTGCTTCAGTAAAGGAAAATCTGGATTTGGGAAAAAATCTGAAGGGTAATTGGGGTTTGACTAGGTTTTGGACACTGTCGAATGGGAAACTTTGGCAGAGGGGGACAAAGAAGCAGAATTCAAAAAGGAACTCTGTGGTAAAATTTGAAGGTGATTGGGTGAAATCTGAGGAAGTTATGGGAAACCCTAAAAATAAACAAATGTGGGATTTCGGGCTTTGGGAAGTGGAATTGGGGATAGGGTCCCCAGGAATTAAATATGCAGAATGGGATTACAGGGGTTCCCCGAAAGTTTCAAGGGAAATGGAGTGAAAACAAGGGATTTTTTTTATTTTTTTTTTAAGAATGGAGCAGCTACGGCTCAGAAGGGATCTGAAATAGATAAATCTACAACGGCCTGGAAGTGAGCGGAAATAGAGGGATCTGAAATGGAGCCGAATGGATTGAAAACAGCTGGATCTGGAACAGCTTTCAGAATGGATCTGAACGGCTGGATCTGAAACAACACAACAGTGATCGACAACAATTCAACTGAAAATAGATATGGACCCCAGGTATGTGCAGCTTCCTAACGGTTTAGGGGTTTCACTCGGCCACCAATGCTGTCTGACGGCTTGCGTATTGGGGTAGTACCCCTCACTCCACGGCTCAGGTAAAACTGATAACCGCTTTGCCACAAACTACAACTCTTGGTTTACCTCACGGGTGGGAACTAGTCAATCAGGTAGGGATCGTTGCCCTTTTCGTTGGCAGGTCCTCTCAATGGGACAACTACTTCGGGGTTCCTGTGGTACTCCTCACAATGAGTTTTAGGGCTTATGCCCAAGTACTTCCCACAATTAAGAGGATAGGGATTATTCCCAAAGCCGAACCTGCAACAAATGCGAAAAAAAATTTGGCAGAAATTTCACCCAGCGAGCCCAAGAAAGTGCTCTAATACCAGATGTGAAGAACCTGCAATAATTAATTAATGCAAATACACGAGATATCAAAAATAATAGAACTCAGAATCACTTTTATATTGATCATGGGCCACTTTGAGGGGGCAACCTCCTTTGAGCAAGCTCAATACAATTAACTCTATGGTGCCTTCAATGACCTCAACACACACTTACATACTAAGTCTATGCCCAATACTATGGGTCAAAACCATGGGACATATAATACTACGGGATGACTTACAAAGCATATGCGTCCAATACTATGGGTCAATACTATGGGCTAATATAAACTATGGATCAACAAATACTACGGGACGACTTACAAAGCATATGCGTCCAACAACAATATACTAACATAGTAAAGAGAAGGGTTGACACGGGTTCTTAACATCGGTATGTGAAAACCATAACCTACTAAACTAATAAAACTGCACAAATAGAGTGTAAGTTGAGAAAAAAAATAATAAAACTGTAGTCAAGGTATTTGAAGTGGGATTTCCTGAGATAGATCCACATCCCTAGGTTGGTAAGCGAGATATCTCAACTCCTTTGACTTAGACACATCAAACGAAAGATTTGAAATTTCACTTCCAGCTTGAAAAAATGTTAACTTTTTAAATGTTTTCTTACATTTTCAATCCACTTTTAAGTCTCCAAGTGAAAGAATTCTGTGTAGTGTCCCTTTTTAAGGAATTGGAAAAATTGGAAAAAATTGCAATTTTTGGCCAATTCGACCCTTGGACTAGTGGTGACCCAAATGCTTCCAAATGGCTCCTAAGGATTTCGAATTGGGTCTGAAGGTGTTTGAAAGGTATCAATACATAAAAATGAATTTTATGGGTGCTTGGAAACTCTCAAAAGACTTCTGCAACATTCATTTAACTTCAGGATAAATCGGGGAATTTTACTAGTAATTTCGAGGTTCAAAGCCCCAAGGGTAGAGGTCACTAATGGCTTCCCAAATGCAGTGTGAACTCCCAAATTTCATAACAGAGACATGGAATAGTTAGAGGACTTCAATGGGCACCCAAATGCATCATTAATCAGTTCCTAGAGGCTGCTGCAACTCCCATAAATCAGATATTTGTAGACATGTCTTCACATAGGGGGAAATGATAAAAAACCTCCTCAACTTGCTATGAATTTTTAGATAAATGTTCCAATGACTTATAAAATGTGTATGAAACTCCTTTAGTATATTAATGGTTCTCCATACAACAATAAAATCACAGATATTGACTGAAACAAATCAAAACCAAACAACTTCAAGTTCTCACAAGAAGATATAGGGGAAAATGGCACCATTCATACATAGTTTGGCATTTTTACATAGTTTCACTTGGAATTTCGACCTGAGATTCTTCTGAGCATCAAGTACAGAGTGAATAAATCATATCACAAATAAATGGGTCCCCTTGGAATCCCCCACAGATATCAACATCTCACCATGTGCACCCTTCATCCAAGAGCAAGAATATGGAGAGAAATGTGAAAGAGATGTGGGAGCAAGTTGAAGAAGAAAAGATCACGAGCAGCCCTGTAGCTTCAACCTGCAACAAATGAATCCATTGTAGCTCCAAATGAAAGGTCTGAATGGACTCTCCAATTTCCAATTAGGATGGGAATCTTGCACCCTCAAAATTGGTACTAAGGCAAGTAGAGTAAACACTCCACTAGCATGGACAAGCTATGCTCTCCAATTTGCAAAATGAGAAATGATCAAAATACCCTCTCCTTCTTTGTTCTTGTATTTTATAAACTTTCCAAGACCTCCATGGTTCTAATTCCTTCCAAAATATTCATGCCAACTCGAGTTGGGAAGAGATTCCAATGAGTGCCACTTGTCCAACAATTCCTAGTCTCCATCTTCCATCAATTCGAATGGGGAAGCATCTTGGCTGCCATAAATCCCTTGTGCACCTTCTTGGAGAATTTTTTTCCCCTAACATGTCATATAGGTCAGATGTCAGCAATCAGGTTTGATCCTTGTCATAAGTGTCATAGCATCTTCATCATTGTTGTCATAGAAGCTAGGGAAACTAGCCCAAGTGTCTCAATATCTCTACGATGCCTCTTCCTCTTCCATGGGAGTTACTCTTCCACTCAAATTCGACCTTCATTGAGTCATGCCAAGTATAATGACCTTCCAACTCTCCCAAGAACATTAGACTCCACCTTGGATTCGAATGGGTGATAGTAGGATGCCATGTGGCATGGAGAATCTTTCTTTGTGTGGGTCCCACACCACCAATGTGCCCTCATAACCAAGTGCCACCTTATTTTCCTATTGTAAATATTTATTTATCCCCTTTTAATAAATTTATGTCAAGATAATTTCCATTTTGGGTTTAATAGCTCCCTTATTCCAAATCTAGATGTTTCCACCCCAACCTAGGGAACTAGTAGATTGGTGGAATTTTTCCTTCTAGTGATTTATTTGGATGGGGACATTACAGTCCTCCAAACCCAATATTGCCTGCCCTCAAGCAATTCTAAATTTGGATGCTGCAAAAAATCTTCATCTTCCCATTTGGCATCCTCACTTGGCAAATATTTCCATTGTACCAAATATTCTCTTATGGTTCTGCTCCTCAATTTCCTTTCTCTTGTCTTCAATTTTTTTTTTTCTAGAATAAGTATGAGTTGTCCTTCATCATCTAATGGAGGGAGTGTTTCTAAAATATAAATTTTCTGACCAATAGCCTTCTTAAGGCATGAGACATGAAATACATTATGGATTTTGCTACCTTCCGGAAGTTCTAACTCATAAGCTACCTCCCCAATTTTTTGAACTATCTTGTATGGACCATAATACCTTAGTTTAAGATTTTCTGATCCTTTCCATTTTAAGGAGGTTTGTTTATATGGCTTCAACCTCAAATAAACCAAATCATTCACTTGAAAAGTTCTTTCCTCCCTATGTTGATCCACATACTGTTTTTGTTGATTTTGGGCAACCTGCAAATTGTCTTTTAGAAGCTTCAAAATCTCTTGACTTTCCTCAATCCAATCCTTAGCTTTTGGGGCTCTACTATCACCAAAAATGTGCTCAACAAAGGTGAGTGCTTCATAACCATAAAGTGATTTGAAAGGAGACATGCCAAGGGACATATGGAAATTAGTATTGTAGCAAAACTCACCCAAGTGTAGCCATTTAACCCATGCTTTCTGCAGCTCACCAACATAGTTTCTCAAGTACCCCTCCAGCCATTGGTTCACTTTTTTCTATTTGGCCATTAGTTTGAGGATGATATCTTGTGATTGGAGTCAATTAAGTGCCCACCATATTGAATATTTATTTCCAAAAAGCACTCATAAATCTGCTATCCCTGTCACTCACAGTGTTCTTGGGAAGTCCATGCAATCTGAAAATTTCTCTAAAAAAATAGATCAGCCACTTGTGCAGCAGTAAAAGATGATGTAATAGCAAATAAATGATAAAATTTTGTGAGTCTATCCACCACAACATAAATACAATCCTTACCCAAAGCCTTGGGAAAACCTGTGATGAAATCCATTGAGATGCTTTCCCATTTTTGTTCTGGAATGGGAAATGGTTGCAATAGACCAGCAAGATGTGTGTGTTAAACTTTGTTTTGCTGACATATCTTGCATTCATTCACATAATTTAGAACATCTTCCTTCATCCCTTTCCAAGATAACATTTGCCTTAATTGCCTATATATTTTGAAGAAACCAGGATGGCCTGCTAAAGGAGAATCATGAGCTTCCTTCAAAATATTTTTCTTTAGATTAGAACCATGGACCAAGTATATTTGATCCTTATAGTGGATTAGGCCATTCAAAATCTTATATCTATCATCTCCTTTGACCCCATCTAACACATCACAAGCAAACCTATCTTTGGCATACTCAACTATTAGCATATCTTTCCAATATTTTGAAATGTCCATAAGGGAAAATGAAGGTTTCCTAGACAATGCATCTCCTACAATATTATTCTTCCCTTTAACATTTTTAATGTCAAAATCAAAATCTTAGACTTTACTTACCCATTTTTGTTTCCTTTCATTGATATCCTTTTGTGTGAGAAAATGCTTTAAACTGTTATGATCAGTTTTTACCACAAACTTGTTCCCCACCAGATATTGTCTAAACTTGGCCAAGGCATGCATGATGGCTAACATTTCTTTGTCATATATGGAGTAGAGATTATCATGTGGCTGCAATTTTCTGCTCTCAAAAGCTATGGGGTGTTGATTTTGCTTTAGGACCACCCATATTCCTTCTTCTGATGCATCACATTCCAAAACAAATGGCTTAGAAAAATCTGGTAATGCAAATACTAGACAACTACTCATTACCTCTTTCATTCTTTGGAAATACTTTTCAGCCTCTTCATCCCATTTGAAGGCATCCTTCTTCGTCAAATCAGTAAGTGGAGCAGTTAATTTGGAGAACCCCTTCACAAACTTCCTATAGTAAGTGCATATTCCAATGAAGCCTCTCAATTCTGTGATGTTTTTGGGTGGTGGCCATTCAAGAATAGCCTTTATTTTTTCCAAGTGCACCTTTACTCCATCTTTCCAAATGATGTGCCCAATATACAAAAATTCTTTCAACCCAAATTCACACTTGGACAACTTAGCAAACAAAGATTGTTCATGCAATATTTTCAATACAACTTCTAAATGGTGCAAATGTTCCTCCCATGTCTTACTGTAAATCAAAATATCATCAAAGAAAACCAAAACAAACTTATGAAGCTGCTTGCAAAATATTTTGTTCATGCATGATTGGAAGGTGGTTGGAGAATTGGTCAAACTAAAAGGCATGACAAGAAATTCGAAATGGCCATAGTGACATTTGAAAGCAGTTTTTTGCACATCCTCCTCCTTCATTCGAATTTGATGGTAATGAGATCTAAGATCAATTTTGAGAAGAAATTTGCTCCAAATAGCTCATCTATTCTAGGGATGGGATATCTATTCTTAATTGTCTTCTTGTTTAGAGCTCTAAAATCAATGCACATCCTTAAGGTCCCATCCTTTTTATTCACCAAAACAACTAAAGAAGCATAGGTGTTGGATATGGTTGTCATTGATGTCAAAGGAGTTCAATAATGACAAAGGAATAACCAAGGACATGATGGCAAGGTGAACTCAGTAAAAGACAGAAGCGGTGATGACATGGCATGGATGATGATATGGCAGATATGATGACATGGCATGGCATCATTATGAAGAGTATGGCTAGGGGGGTGTCCAAATCAATGTAAACCAGGCCAGAGGAAGCGACCCTGTTTGTATCAGGTTCCTGTATGAATAAAGAAATCTAATTAACCCGTCTCTGTGATCCATATCTATGTAGCAGCAGCTGTAGACAGAGACCAAAGAAGGAAAACCAGTGATAGGTTTGATAACATAAAGAAGATCTGAAAGTCTGATGAATTCAAATGAGGGTGGCAGGGTGGTGCTAGGGAAGGCCACAGGCCTGTAAGGGGGTTGTAGCCTCCTTCCAGTGGTAGATGGTAAATAGGGTGTCGAAGCATCCTTTCAGAAGTGTCTGATAAACCAGGGGGTCGTAGCCTCCTTCCAGTAGTCGCTGGTAAATAGGGTGTTGTAGCATCCTTGTCTGTTGTAGCAGATAAAAACCAGGGTGTTGTGGCATCCTTCAGTTGTAGCTGGGAAACTTGGGGATTGTTGTCTCCAGCAAGTGGTAGCTTGCAAAAAATATTGTAAATATAATTTTGCAGTATAGAAAGAGTTGGTGGTTTTCCCAATTGGGCTTCCACAATAAAAATATGTGTTCTATGTATCTTGTTGGGTCCATGTTTTAATTAAGTGTAATAAGGAGTTTAAAATGGTAAAATTTAACAATACTGATTCACCCCCCTCTCTTAGTATTGACCAATATTCCAACAATAGGGACTAGAGCTTGGTCTAATGAGTCCCAATTCCAAGAGCTCTTGAATAGCCTTCTCAATCTCATCTTTGAACCTTTTTGGGTGTTTATATGGTGGTATTTGGATAGGTGAAGTCCCCACCTCCAAAACAATGGTGTGCTCAAATCCTCTGTCAGGTGGCCTTCCAGGAGGAAGGTCTCCAAAAACCTTTTCATATTTGTGTAGTAGTTTCCTTATCTCCCTTGGATGTTCTGCCATCTTTATGTTTGGCTTGGGGGAAGTGATGAAACATTTAGCATCCCATTCAATATCCCCATGCTTCAATATGGACCCCATACTGTGGGAAGATACCATTTGATTCAGATAGGTGTGCATTCCTCTCATTACCTTTTGTTTTCCTTCTGAATCTTTGAATTTCATTTCAGGTATTTGGTAGTTCACTTTATGTTCCCCTATAGAGTACAACCATTTCACTCCCAAGACCACATTTGTATCAACAACATCCACCACATAAAATCTATCAAAAAATGTGTAATTACCTATGGTGAGTTGTAGCTTTGGAATCCATTTTTTGCACTCCATAGTATTGTGACCTGGAACGATGATTGTGAACCCATGAAATGGTTCAGTAGGTAACTTTATCCTCCACCATGGCTACATCAATGAAGTTATGAGTTGCTCTTCCATCTACCAATACCGAAACTCTTTTCCCTTGTACCACTCCCTTGCATTGAATTGTGTGAAAACAAGGGACTCCTGAAAGCAATGCCATTCTCCCTTTGTCAGGTGATGGATGATATTCTTCTGTTATGTAATATCCCTCTTCTTGGGCTGAAAGATGTTCTTCTTCCTCCATGTCCCCTTCACCTTCATCGTCATCAGAAAATACTTCAATGCATTGTGCTTTCCCCTTAACACATTTATGCCCCGATACCCATGGTTAGAAGCATGTGTAACACGGTATCTTTCTTCTGAGTTCTTCCTTGCTTGGTCCTTCTTTCTTGTCCTTTCCAAATGCATATTTTTTCCATGGCTTCTTGTCAAATCTGAACTTGGAAGGAAATTTGGGCTAGGGGGGATACCTTGTCTTGGGTATCATATTTTGCAGATATCTTGCCAAGTTCATGGCATCTTTCAATGAAGTAGGTTTGTGGGATTTAACTAAACCCTTCAAAGGTTAATACAAACCTTCAATAAAGATCAATACCAATCGAACCATAGATATATCAGCCACCTTAACTGATAGTTTTTTAAAGTCCAACATGTACTCATTAGGGGTTCCAATTTTCTTCAACTGTGCTAGTTCCTTGAAAGACAATTCAGGGTCTTTTTGCTCGAATCTTTCCAATAATCTGTTAACAAATTCTTCATATGTTGTGAACTGATCATCTCCCAAGGTTTTAATCCCATGGAACCACCAATCATTGGCTTCTCCTTCAAGATGCAAAATAGCCATTTTTAGAGCATCCTCTTCAACTATTGGATTCAGCTAAAAATATACATCTAACTTTTGTATCCAAGTACTTGCAGAACTTTGAGATGAGCCACCAAAGGTAGGAAGGGGCATTTTACCTATGGCATAATTCAATTCTTTGTTTTGGAAAGGAGTGAGCTATTTCCTCCCCTCATCTTGAGCTTGTTTGAGACAGTAAAGAATTGATCAAGTGGTAGGGTCCTCCTACAATCTTCACTCAACGGTTGCCATTCTCCTAGAACTTCTTACATTCCATATTGGGTGTGAAGGTCCTATTTAGTCTGAAAAAACTTGGGTGTGGTGTATTTTATTGAGCTCTGAAATTAATTCGGTCAATTAGGAGGCCCTGTCCTTGAGAAAATGCTTCCACCGAATGCCTTATTTTCCTCACTAGGGGAACTAGTGTTGCCTCCTATTGCCAATTTGCTACCAATTTGACTAGTCATCAATTCGAACCCTTGCATTATCTGCCTTGTCATGTCTTCAAAAAATGGTTTATGAATTTCCTAAACTCCTCTTTCTCCTCCATATCTAAAGTTCCTTCTCATCCTTAGCCACAGTCTCAACAGAGTGCACTTCTTCTCCTTCTTCTTCCTCTTCACCAAAGGTACTTTTAGTTTCTGTGTCTAAGGGTGGGGGATGACTTCTTGACCTCATAAATGGTCACCCAAACTAGGTGCAATAACCATGCTCTGATACCACTTGTAGTGTCCATTTTTAAGGAATTGGAAAAATTGGGAAAAATTGCAATTTTTGCCCTATTCGACCCTTGGACTAGTGGTGACCCAAATGCTTCCAAATGGATCCTAAGGATTTCGAATTGGGTCTGAAGGTGTTTGAAAGGTAGTAAGACATAAAAATGAAGCTGATGGGTGCTTGGAAACTCTCAAAAGACTTCTGCAACATTCATTTAACTTTAGGAGAAATTGGGGAATTTTACTAGTAATTTTGAGGTTCAAACCCCCAAGGGTAGAGGTCACTAATGGCTTCCCAAATGCAGTACGAACCTCCAAAATTTCAGAACAGAGACATCGAATAGTTATAGGACTTAAATGGGAACCCAAATGCATCATTAATCAGTTCCTAAAGACTGTTGCAACTCCCATAAATCAGATATTTGCATACATGTCTTCACCTAGGGGGAAATGATAGAAAAACTCCTCAACTTGCTGTGAATTTTGAGATAAATGCTCCAATGAATTATATAGTGTGTATGAAACTAATTTAGTACATTAATTTCTCTCCATACATAAATAAAATCACAGATATTGACTGAAACAAATCTAAACCAAACAACTTCAAGCTCTCACAACAAGATATAGGGGAAAATGGCACCATTCATACATAGTTTGGCATTTTTACATAGTTTCACTTGGAATTTTGACCTGAGGTTTTTATGAGAATAAAATATAGAGTGAATACATCATATTACAAATAAATGGGGCCCCTTGGACTCCCCCAAATATATCATCATCTCACCATGTGCGCCCTTCCTCTAAGAGCAAGAATATGGAGAGAAATGTGAGAGAGATGTGGGAGCAAGTTGAAGAAGAAAAGATCACGAGCAGCCCTACAGCTTCAACCTGCAACATATGACTCCATTGTAGCTCCAAATTAAATTTCTGAATGGCCTCTCCAATTTCCATTTAGGATGGGAATCTTGCACCCTCGAAATTGGTACTAAGGCAAGTAGAGTAAACACTCCACTAGCATGGACAAGCTATGCTCTCCAATTTGCAAAATGAGAAATGATAAAAATCCCCTCTCCTTATTTGTTCTAGTCTTTTACAAATTTTCCAAGTCCTCCATGGTTCGAATTCCTTCCAAAATATTCATTCCAACTCGAGTTGGGAAGAGATTCCAATGAGTGCCACTTGTCCAACAATTCCTAGTCTCCATCTTCCATCAATTCGAATGGGGAAGCATCTTGGTTGCCATAAATCCCTTATGTGCCTTCTTGGAGGCTACTTTTAGCCCTGACATGTCATATAGGTCAGATGTTAGCAATCAGGTCTAATCTTTGTCATAAGTTTCATAGCATCTTCATCATTGTTGTCATAGAAGCTAGGGAATCTAGCCCAAGTGTCTCAATATCTCTAAGATGCCTCTTCCTCTTCCATGGGAGTTACTCTTCCACTCAAATTCGACCTTCATTGATTCATTCCAAGTATAATGACCTTCCAACTCCCCCAAGAACATTAGAATCCACCTTGTATTCGAATGGGTGAGAGTAGGATGCCATGTGGCATGGAGAATCTTGTTTTGTGTGGGTCCCACACCACCAATGTGCCCTCATAACCAAGTGCCACCTTATTTTCCTATTGTAAATATTTATTTATCCCCTTTTAATAAATTTATGTCAAGCTAATGTCCACTTGGGGTTTAATAGCTCCCTTATTATAAATCTAGATGTTTCCACCCCAACCTAGGGAACTAGTAGATTGGTAGAATTTTCCCTTCTAGTGATTTATTTGGATGGGGACATTACATTCTCAAAGAACTATGCATGAAGTAGCCGGAAGGCATTTTATATCATAGACCTTTTTGGCCTTGTCCATATCTCTTGGCAAAAGTTGTTTCAGTTGCTCCATGCCCAAAACATTGTCAATATAATTGAGGCCACCTGTTTTTCTAACGAGCGTTGAATTTTTCATTGTCCATCGCTAAAAGTTATCTGTTGTTCCCAATATCAAATATTTTATTATACATTTATGTAACTTTACTATATCTGGGGTTGATGTTATACTATCACAATGGTTAAACAAACAATCTCCATTGTGGTTTTATAGGATAAAAATATGTTTCATAGGATAAATTAAGGTTTACTGGGATGTCAAACACCTTTTTCTCATATAGAAGGGTGCAGATTGACTGCTCTGTCCATTAGGGTTGGAACTGGACAGTTTGCATATAGGCATCCCATCTTGTTCACTAGGCTACATACAGATCAAAAAGGAGGAAGGGAAGGCTAGGAGAAGGAAGGACCCTATAATATGTAAAATGCAACATAAGCAAAAGAAGTATGTTGCCATGGTAGGGTGCCAACTGAGCATAGAACTAAATACAATGCTTTGATGCCATCATGAGTGTGCAAAAAGATGCAATTTTCCATGGAAATCAATCTATAACACTCAAATAAAATACTGATCAATGTTTTCACAGCAAGAACTAGGATTTTTGAAAAGGTATGCACAATAAGCTCTATTTTAAATCCTTGGATGCTTCAGAGCAAGGACAGTGATTTTGTGTAGGAAAAACATGTACTGTAAGCTCTGTTTTTAATTAATGAAAACTCTTTATGTATATAGGGGAATTTTTATGGGTACATCTAAACGGAGTTGTTTAAAATTTTAGGATATGGCATCATAAAAAAAACCCGGGGAATCCAAAATTTCAAAGTTTGAGAGTTTTAATCAAGATTTAAATAAAAAATTGTCGTATTTTTTCAAATCGTAACGGAAAAATCAAAATTTTCAGTTTAAAATCATAAAACTTTTAGACTACTCACATCTAAACTATCTAGCAGTAGATCTATCAGCGATCAGATCATAATGTTGTTAAATGACAGTTTTGTTAACATGAAAACACACTCAAAACTGTTGAGCAATAACCAATAGAACTCAAAGAATTTTTTCATAGTCAAACTCCTCCTTAACAAAACCTAACAAAAGAAATGCAAGTCGTCGCAGCAATTCTCTGTTGTTAATCTATTCCCATCCAGAATTAAGCATGCAAAAGTAAGTTGATTTTGGATTCCCTTTTGTCGTTATATATGTGGATAAATGATTTTTGACAAGTATGTATCCCGATCAACCCTTGCCGGATTTTCAAGTTGAGTACAACAATGCTCCTGCGGTAATGTTATCTCTTCCATCAGACTACGGACTAGACACTCAGCACAGGCTCTTATTTCTAAATTATTGCGAAACGAGTGAGGCTGACATTTGAGGGGAGAGGTGTTAACTGGAATACTTACTTCAAATTCGAGGGAGTCAGGTGTGGGGGGGGTCATCTATGACCCCTGAGGAGAAATAGTTAAATATTACGCCTGGGGATTAGGAGAGAGATCCAACAATGCTGTTGAATGGCTCGCTTTACTCCACGCATGGAAATTGTCACCAAGTTAAAGATCGGTAAGATCTTAGTCTTTGGAGATTCAAGACAAGTCATATATAAAATGAGGAATGGCTACACCAAAGGATCTCCATGGTGTAGAAGGATATATCAATGAATTGGTTTACTCAACTCTACACATGAGGTAAATTACCTCCACATCCTTTGAGAAAACAATAGATCAGCAGATCACATGGAAAAAAAAGGAGTTAAGCTGGGTTTGGGAGAATTTTTGTATGAGGATGGGCTTTACAAACACACTCCAATCCCCTATGACCCAAATTCCTTTAGCACATTGCACCACCATCATGAAATCATGTCTTAATTGGAAAACCCCTCCTAGGAAGGCGTGGACGCGTGGAGCTTGTTCTCATAGAACATGGCCTCCCATGGATGTTTGAAAGACACATTTATGGGAAGTATTTTCCAAAGACTCACCCCCTCTCTCACGATTGAACAACATGGCTTGCATCAGGGATGCAGTTAAGGAGGAAGAGACGGGGTATGGTAGTCCTCAGCTATAGCAGATAAGGAACAAATTGAGTGGTTTATCCCTGCTTCCCCTGAGTTGCGAGGAAAATTACAGGTGCGAACAGAGTGCAGGTGTTAAGATTTAATATGCTAAGACAGAAAATAGCAGCATTACATTCCATTTCACAATAATAGCATATACAGGATCATTGAAGAAACAACAAGTACAGCATAAACACAAGAGACAGAGATTTATCTTGGGAAACCCTCATGGGGTAGAAAACCCAGCAAAGCTTCCTCAATATAGATGACCAGCAATATACAAAGATGAAACCCTGAGACATGATCTCCTCCTCCACAATAGCAGACCTCTCCTCCACAAGTGTGCTATCCTCAAGTGAGTGAATGTGTCAAATGAGGAACACACCTCCTCTATTTATACACTACACTGACATGTATTTTACACAGGTACATGTAGGCTCGTATTTAACCAATGGGTTAAATACCCCACTACAACTAACTGGGCCGACCCCTCTAGGGTGGTCTAATAACCCTTTGACCCACATAACACATACAGGGCCGACCCCCACTAGGGAAGTCTAATAACCCGAGTTACCACATTCTGACGGAGGAATAAACATCTCCGGATATACAATAAGATCTTCACGGAGGAATGAAACATCTCCGCAATAATAAAGTACAAATATAATATTCTTTGAAGTTACAATATCTCAACACTCCCCCTTAACGAGAAGGATATTATAACAGCATCTGCACGAGCAAGGAGTCATCAACATCATACATGATACATCTATAAATCATTGGAAGCTTTCTCAACATCATCAGTAACTCAAGCAGTTACTGGAACATCTTCAATACTGGAACATCAACATCTTTAGTACTGAGTCTTTATCTTCTGCAGCACTCAAACAACTACAACAACATCAACATCTGGATCCTCACGATCATTAGCATCGTCATCACACGATCATCAGCATCGTCATCACACGATCATCAGCATCGTCATCTCACGATCATCAGCATCGTCATCACACGATCATCAGCATCGTCATCTCACGATCATCAGCATCGTCATCACACGATCATCAGCATCGTCATCACACGATCATCAGCATCGTCATCTCACGATCATCAGCATCGTCATCACATGATCATCAGCATCGTCATCTCACGATCATCAGTATCGTCATCTCACGATCATCAGCATCGTCATCACACGATCATCAGCATCGTCATCACACGATCATCGGTATCGTCATCACACGATCGTCAGCATCGTCATCAACACAGGTATCCATAACAATACAAGTATCCACATCATTAGTACAAGTATTCATGCCAATACAAGTATACATATCATCAATACAAGTATCCATACTGATACAAGTAATCATGTCATCAATACATGTATCCTACTGATACAAGTAACCACATCATCAATACAAGTATCCATACCGATACAAGTAACCACGTCATCAATACTAGTATCCTACCGATACAAGTAACCACATCATCAATACAAGTATCCTACCGATACAAGTAACCACATCATCAATACAAGTATCCTACCGATACAAGTAACCACATCATCAATACAAGTATCCTACCGATACAAGTAACCACATCATCAATACAAGTATCCTACCGATACAAGTAACCACATCAAAAATCACTTTCTCGGAGACCATACGTCTACGGATCAATTCAGGGACCGCAGTCCGGGGATGATACAATCCCCACTTCTCGGAGACCTCACGTCTATGGATCAATTCAGGGACCTAAGTCCGGGGATGATACAATCCCCACTTCTCGGAGACCTCACGTCTACGGATCAATTCAGGGACCTAAGTCCGGGGATGATACAATCCCCACTTCTCGGAGACCTCACGTCTACGGATCAATTCAGGGACCGAAGTCCGGGGATGATACAATCCCCACTTCTCGGAGACCTCACGTCTACGGATCAATTCAGGGACCGCATTCCGGGGATGATACAATCCCCTGCCTGTTCATTCAGGACTTCATTATTGGAGACCCAGTCTACGGCTCTATTCTGGGACCTCAGTCCGGGGACGATGCAATCCCCTGCCTGTTCATTCAGGACTTCATTCTCGGAGACCTCACGTCTACGGCTCTCTTTAGGACTGAAAGTCCAGAGATGATCCAATCCCCTCAACTATCCACTAAGGACTTCATTCTCGGAGACCTCACGTCTACGGCTCTCTTTAGGACTGAAAGTCCAGGGATGATCCAATCCCCTCAACTGTCCACTAAGGACTTCGTTCTCGGAGACCTCACGTCTACGGCTCTCTTTAGGACTGAAAGTCCAGGGATGATCCAATCCCCTCAACTGTCCACTAAGGACTTCATTCTCGAAGAAATCACGTCTACGGCTCTCTTTAGGACTGAAAGTCCAGGGATGATCCAATCCCCTCAACTATCCACTAAGGACTTCATTCTCGGAGACCTCACGTCTACGGCTCTCTTTAGGACTGAAAGTCCAGGGATGATCCAATCCCCTCAACTGTCCACTAAGGACTTCATTCTCGGAGACCTCACGTCTACGGCTCTCTTTAGGACTGAAAGTCCAGGGATGATCCAATCCCCTCAACTGTCCACTAAGGACTTCATTCTCGGAGACCTCACGTCTACGGCTCTCTTTAGGACTGAAAGTCCAGGGATGATCCAATCCCCACCTGTCCACTAAGGGCTTCATTTTCGGAGACCATACGTCTATGGATCTCTTTAGAACAAGTGTTCAAGGATGATACAATCCCCACATGTATTCTGATCAATACAAGTACAAGTATCCTCAACCATACAAATACATTAATCAATACATGTATCATCAAAAGTATGTATTCTTACCAATACATCTTATCATCAAAAGCATGTATTCTTACTAATACATCTAACATCAAAAGCATGTATAAGTAAAACTAAGTATTCTAAGTATAAGAGTCCTAAATCTAAATATTTCTAAGTATCTAGGTGTAGAGAACAAGTTACCTCATCATCGACCTTGTTGTTCGATGAGACAACCTCATCATCAGTGACTATACTACTCCCCCTTTCGAGGAGGGTCCTTTTGAACTACACCAAGCTTGTCTTGGAAGTATTCAAATTTCACTCGAGACAGAGGTTTGGTTGGTAACTTCTTCACATGAGGTAGAGGTTTGGTTAGTACAAAGGTAACCTGTTACAAATTCAAACTTTATAGTTCCTTTCCGCGTCATATCTTGTTAGTTCCCTATGATCTTTGACTTATCATGGAACACTAGATTCTATGTCATCTTGATACAACTCTATTTATCACATAGGATCACAGTTGGTTCTATCTCTAAGTCAAACAATCCTGAAGTCAAACTTCTTCACAACTAGTAGAGCAAGCAGCCACATATTCCACTTGTGCTGAGAGCCACACTAGACTGCTTCCAGCTAAACCACGAGATCATGGCTAATCCCAGACAATAACATCCTCTCGATGTGTTCTTCCTGTCTGATACACTTTCTTCCCAATCAGCATCTGAGTAGTCATCTGAAGTCATGATCTCCAAGATAGCATAGATCAAAGTCTATCGTATCCTTTATGTGCCTCATCACATGCTTTGCAACTTTCGGGTGAACACATCTAGTTTCCACTAGATACTGACTCAAGGTGTTCATAACAAAGCATATATCTAACCTAATATATGTTAGATACATCAATGACCCAATAATTTGACTGTACAGAGTTATATCCACTAACTCTGATGAGTCATCTCTTAACAGTTTCAAGTTGGAATCCATAAGAGTGGCCATTCCATCATATCAAGTCTTCTCAATATTTCTCAGCATACTTTCTCTGGTTGAGAAAGATTCCTACTGAGCCTTTCCATACTTCCAGGCCTAGGAAGTAATACATTAATCTAAGATCTTTCATTTTTCTTTTCTACAGTCTTCTATCTATGCCATCTCTCATCAGATGGGTCTACTGATATGAGCCTCAACATCATTCCAACTCTGTGGTGATTTCCTTCTTGCATCCATGTCATATGTGTATAGAAGCCATATTCAACCTTGTAGCAAAGGTTGAGATCCACATCACCCATGGTGATCATTAAGCTCATCAATTGATTATCAATCCTGGGAACCCATATAAAACCTGATTCACACTTCTTCTTTAATTACACCATTAAGAGAATGGTCTTATCTTAGCCACTTGGAGCAAACATCTCATCATGATTCTCTTCCTCTTTCTAAGAGAATCTTCTAGCCATGAGCCTTCTATATTTTGTTTGATTTGTAAATCTTCTTGTTGAACATCCATTGCTTGTTCAGTGTTCATCATTCATCATGATTTTTCCTACAAATCAAAATTAGGTACATGATTAGTAATACTTCATAATCATCAAATCATATTGACATGATAACCTATTATGCATACAGATATCATTTACATAGTTATGCAACTATTTTGACCAATACTTTGGCACAACACTTTCCCATATCCTGTATGCATACAGTGGCTATCTAGATGCCTTCCATCTCTACCAGAACATACTATCGAGAGTGTGCACAACTCTCAGCATGTCAGCAAAGAGGTTTCATTCTAGACAAGCAACAATGGAATGTTTGTCCAACTTACCAATCATATGCATATTAGTAGTATACTGTTCAATGTTCTATAAATATTTACACTCACCATGATATATTATAGGAATACAAATATGCATACAACCTATTACAGGCAATATCATTTACTTTTTCAAATAACAACTCAAATACTTATCTTTTATGTTTGTGTGGTTGCCTCCCGCTTGATCTTCTGTATGTCTTTTGAACTTCTATTCATTCTGTACCACTGTGCATGTTCAAGTGTCATCCTCATGATCTCATACACAAACATACACCCATTAGTATGTTCTAAATGTTATCAAAACATTATAGTTCTAAATAATCTTGAAAATGTATGGTCATGATTATAGTTAATAAACATTAGTATTCAAGATTTCAGGGAAGTCTTCTTTTACTCATGCATATCATCAATCAAGATAAAAGACATAATATGCATAATCCCTTGATTACTAACTTTATGAATAAGCATAACCAATCATACCAAGTATACTTAAGGGATCCTAACACAAGGTAAGATTAATGGGAAACATACCTGGATTAGTATACCTACTTAGTTATGTACAACATACCTAAACAATCTCTTCAATGATTTAGAGATCCTGAGCTAGAACCTGCATGTCTCATAGGTTAAGCATAATATAAAAAAGTCATACATACCTCGTAAGTAGAACAAAGATTATGGATGAGTCTTTGTCTTCATGTTTTCATGGTCATGGAACCTGATTTGTCTTTTGTGATGTACCTGTATCTTGTTAGCAGACAACATCAACCTCACACAACATCATAATGCATTAGTACAATCATATAGCCCTAGTCAATGAATGTCTTTGATCATTCACATGCATTCATACTGTTACTAGGGTGATAAGACAATTCTAACATTAATCAAGATTGTACTAATAAATAATATGAAGACAAACACATCATGAACTTAATCAAGAATTAGATTTCAAGACATACCTGAGCCTCCTTAAGTCATACCTGTCGAGACTTCTTGTAGTCTTCTTATGTAAGGCCTTAGCCTCAACTCCCCCTGAAACTGGATCTGGAGCTTGATTAGGGTTTGCTAGAGAAACCCTAAAGATTCAACCTTTGACTTTCATACTTCTGAATGGATGAAAGAATATGTCTTGCTGAGCTGATCAAACTGACATACTTCAATTTTGGAATCTCCAAAATTTGACCCCTCAAAATTGCCTTTGAAACTTCTGGATCTTCTGGACAGGATCCCGAACTAGGGTTTGATGAATCCCACCCTTCTGCCCAAACAAAAGGTTCGATCCAAGGCTCTAAACTCTTATTTTTCTTAGGAGCTTCCAGCCGTGGTTACAGACTTCAAAAATTCCAACTTTTGCTGAAGCCCTAATTTTCCATCTTTCCGATCAAAATCCCGAACTGGGGTTTGATCAAGCCCGGTCTTCCACCCAACCAAAAAAATTCAATATTGGTCTCTAAATTTCGATTTTCCTGATTAGCATTCAGCCGTGGACTCCGATTCCAAAAGTTCTAACTTTCTCCGAAACCCTAAATTCCGGAAGCCATGAATAAAGGTGCTCCAAAAATAATTCTGTTTTGACAGAAATATGCACCTGATTGTTTCTGCTATAAATCTGAAATTTTTGCTCCACAGGGTCTGAAACCCTCTTTCTGCAGTAGCCTGACCTGTCATCTTTCCATCCCGACAGGTCTGACCTCAATTGGGTTTTCTGAGAGAGAGTTATGCCAAGTGTCGCAACATGACCTGTTTATGGGATAAAACAGGAGAACGAACTTGTACAGCATGCCACGTGTCACTGTTTCAACTTCGGCCTCTGAAAACTTTTTCTGAGATAGCTCGACCTGTCATCTTTCCATCCTGACAGGTCTGACCTCAATTGGAATCTCTGAGAGAGATTTATGCCAAGTGTCGCAACGTGACCTGTTTATGGGATAAAACAGGAGAGCGAACTTGTACGGCATTCCACGTGTCACTGGTTCACCTTCGGCCTCTGAAAACGTTTTTTGAGATAGTACAGTCTGTGTACTACCTGTCACTTTTTACGAAATTTCATTTGGAGCTTCCTAGCCCAAGTTATGACCTTTTTTCCAAGGTCACCTGATTTTGACTGAGTTCTGGAAGAGGCAGAAACCCTAACTTGTACTGATCATAACTCATAAAGTACAACGAATTAGAGGTTGTCCTTTGGACACAAGGTACCTGGAGATTTAATCTTCGTCCTGTAACAATTTCCAATCCGAAAACGTTTCCAAAACGGATTTATAGCGAAAGTGCTACGATGACTGGTTTTTGCTATGTAAAACCCTAACCTTCAAATTGTCGTAAGTAAAGAAAGTGTCTTTAGTGCCATACCTTGTCTTCCTTCAGGTTAGCTCTGATTCCATGTTAAGATTTAATATTCTAAGACAGAAAATAGCAGCATTACATTCCATTTCACAATAATAGCATATACAGGATCACTGAAGAAACAACAAGTACAGCATAAACACAAGAGACAGAGATTTATCCTGGGAAACCCTCATGGGGTAGAAAACCCAGCAAAGCTTCCTCAATATAGATGACCAGCAATATACAAAGATGAAACCCTGAGACATGATCTCTTCCTCCACAATAGCAGACCTCTCCTCCACAAGTGTGCTATCCTCAAGTGAGTGAATGTGTCAAATGAGGAACACACCTCCTCTATTTATACACTACACTGACATGTATTTTACACAGGTACATGTAGGCTCGTATTTAACCAATGGGTTAAATACCCCACTACAACTAACTGGGCCGACCCCTCTAGGGTGGTCTAATAACCCTTTGACCCACATAACACATACAGGGCCGACCCCCACTAGGGAAGTCTAATAACCCGAGTTACCACATTCTGACGGAGGAATAAACATCTCCGGATATACAATAAGATCTTCACGGAGGAATGAAACATCTCCGCAATAATAAAGTACAAATATAATATTCTTTGAAGTTACAATATCTCAACAGCAGGAAGTCAACAACATATTGGTATCATGTCGGGAATTAGGGAGGCCATGTCTTACCTGAAATCCAGTGTAGAGGATTTCAAATTGAACCTCGGAAAGGTCTTCAACGTCGCTTATGCTGGTCTCAAGGAGATAAATGAGACTTCGGAGGACACGAGGTATATTTCCCAATAGCTAGCTTGTCAAGACTCACGCATCGACGACCGGGAGAGAAATATGTTCGAGCTCAGGGGCAATGTGGATGTAATCAAGGATGAAGTGTTGAAAATGGCCAAAATGACCCAGTGCAGTCATTGCCGGGAGTCTCTAGACGTAGGTGCGTTGCCAATGGATGAAGTTTCAGTGCATCAGCAAGCTCAGGTTATGCATGGGCACCAGGATTGATACTATGTTTCTCCTTGGTCTATGTTTTTTTTTGCATTACTAAATATCCAGTTTGTAAGGGTTTATCCCTCCCATGATTTTGAATTTTCTAGGAAGTCTAAAAAGAGAACTGATAAGTATGAAGTGGAACAAGTTTTGTCTGCACATTTTTAGCGATTCTTAGAGCTTAGGATGAAGCTCACATTTTGTATTGAATGGTTGTGCACAGCTATTTTATAAATATACTTTTACGGTTTCTGTTAAAAAAAATACTTACTTCAAATTTCTAGTCTGGCCTCATTTACTTTCAACCACAAATAAGATAATTAAAAATTAACATAAATAAAGCTGCCAATTACAAAGTTTAACTTAATAAATGGTAACCTATAATAAATTAAAAAAATGGTGGGATCGTTATATTTCTCCTTGGTAGACATAATAAATATCAACATTATTTATAACATAAATTATTTATAAAATATTTTATTAACCAATATAAAATAAATTATTTATAAAATACATAATTTATAAAATATATTTATTACTCAGTGTATCCAATATTGACATATTATCCATATCATCCACCGAACATTATGTAATTTGCTTTACATGTCCATTTAAGAATCCAATATTTAAATGTACATATTATATATTAAAATTTCACTATACAGTTTTTTTATTTTTTTTTCCTTGGAAAATGTCCATAATTTTATTTCAAAAAGATGATTAAAATTACATATTGCAGATGTAGTAAGATCAACAAGGATCCCTACATTTTCGCATATTTCTGTCCCATATAAGCAGAAACACAGCTTATAATGAGCTGAACCAAAAGAAAGAAGAACCCAGATAATGTTGCCACAAGAAGTAGAACAGATATATCATGAACAGTGGTGAAATTGGGGCCACCGGTTTCAGGTTTGGTCCCTGAATCCGCTATATAGTTTTTTTATTATTATTACTTTGAATAAATTTTTCATTCTTTTGTTATTTGTAATTTATTATTTAATAGTATATTTTTTTCCAAGAATAGTATTTATTTAACAGTATATATTGTATATTGAAAAATAATTATATTTTTTTAAGAGTGAATATAGTTATTTTTTGGTATTAATAATTTATTTTATATTAAAATATAAAATGTATTTTTGGGTATTTTAAGAATATTTTAATATATATTTAGAAATGATAAATAAGCATTTTTAGCTCAATCAATGCCATATCAACCATTGTGGATTATGTCATTCTTTAAATGTGATTGGTTCTTTTAAAATTGATTTTGATAGTACCATTTTTGTTTTGAGACCCATTTTTTACCTCAAAATCCCCCTAAATATTGATTGAAGTCATATAAAACCAACATAGATCCATCTTAAACCTGGATCTATCAAGCATCGTAAAGGATCCAATTTCTTGAGGTGTAATTTTTTTTAATCTTAAACTCTGGAAATTTGATGCCTCTCTTGTTTGATAGATTCAGGTTTAAGTTTTTTTATTTTATTTTTTATTTTTTAGGTCGAGGTAGATTTTGTAATTACTTTTCATAATTCTTTATTTTATAAACGGACATGTATTTTTTTTATTTTATGAGCCGACGTGTATTTTATTTTATGAGCCGACGTTACAACATCTCCTCCATACTGGGTTGTAAAGTACCTTGCTCCTCTCGGTGCAAAAATTAACTTATACCTTATCATATAAAGGTATATTGCGTTAGGGATTCATTTTCTTCTATAATATATCCTTGTGTCAATTTAATTCACCTTTCATCCAAACAGTATGAGACCTTGTGAATGGTAAATACTTTGTGCATGGGAGGAGCCTGTGTCCAAACTAATTGCCTGATATGTAGAGGAGTATGCCATCTAGAGTTTTTGGAAACCCTAAGAAATGCCACATTGTGCCTTATGTTTGACTATGCTTGAAATCCACATATTGCAACTGGATGGATTTATGACCAATCGAGTGTCTATGAAAATGAGGCTCAATGGCCAATGCTTGAGGAAACCCTAGAAAAATTCTCAAGTGGTTGTTGTATAATAAACAATACTTTGCATGACAAGGGCATCCCCACTTTGCAACTGGATGGATTTATGACCAATCGAGTGTCTATGAAAATGAGGCTCAATGGCCAATGCTTGAGGAAACCCTGGAAAAATTCTCAAGTGGTTGTTGTATAATAAACAATACTTTGCATGACAAGGGCATCCCCACTTTGCCTATGGGATTCTTTGACTACCTGATGGAGAAACTGAGAGTCATATTCTATGGATTTGCTATGGGTTGAAGCTCATCGTCAAGCTAATGGGGGTGATATCAAACCCATTGAAACCCAAGAGCATGGGAGAATGGAGGTCTATGTTCATTAGGGGTTGAGGCTCTTTAGGGGCATCTTTCATGGAGAGGCAACATGTGCATGAGCCATGGAGAGGAGGTCACGAGGTATCTCAAGGGATTCTAATCATGGCCACCAATCTTCAATATTCCACAGTCGCAATTGAAAATCCCCACCATAGATTTTACGGCCTTTAATGCCATCAGTAAAGTGTTGAGAAGGATGCATTTTTATTGCAATTTTTTTTACCAAACTGCATCCTTTGTTTGCACTAACATCAATCAATAAATAATGTGTTAACAAGAATAAATTTTTTTTGCAAATTGTGAATACATTTTAGTATGGATGATATAATTTAAACAAGTTGCATATTCCAGATGAATTATGAGATGATAGAAAAGTTTTGGTATAGAGCAACCATTTGGCCCCCAAATCGCCAAAAAACGTCGTTTAGGGCCTCAAAACGACCTCGGAAGTTTGTGACCCGAAAAACCATAGAAAAATTACAAGAAAACTGCCATAATGAAAAACTGTTTTGAGCCAGTGGAATAGGTGGGTGTCCACCTATATCCATCTAGATCAGTCCTCCCTCCTTAGGAAGCAATGGTCTCCATTGCGTTGAGTGCCCCCATCAAGTGGGGAAACTTCTGTTGAACTTGAATCTTGGTGAGCCACTTTCCTTGGTGAAGTAGTTGCCCTGCTTTGACAACCTGATATAGTTGGATCTTCTGTTGGCGGGTTCCCTTAACCTGTGTGTCCATGATATGATCAATGGTTGCTTGTTCCATGCAGTCGAGATTAAGCTTTGTAGGTGTCAATTGCTCTGCCACCTCTGAGGTGTCCAACAATGGTGGAAAATATGGGGGAAGGAGCTCCACATTGAATACTGGGTGCAGGCCAAGGAATGGAGTAATGATTAGCTCAAAGGAATTGTCACCAATTTCCTTGGTGATGGTGTATGGCCCATATCGAAGTGGACAAAGCTTGTGATGGGGTCCTGTCAGCCTCTCTTTCTGCAAATGCAACCAAACCTTATCACCCACCTAGAACTTGTGTGGAACCCGATGTTGGTCATGTCATTGCTTATACTTAGTGTTGTCCTTTTCCAAAATTTCATGGACATGTTGGCGGATGTGATGGATTCATTCAACAAATCTAGTGTCCTTATCAGCCTCGGTTTGAGCATGGGAATATTCCTCATGTGTGGATGCAATGGGAAGAGCTACATCACTTGGTGTGAGTGGTTGGAACCCCAGACACACTTGAAAAGGGTTGTGGTTGGTAGAGCTATGAAGGGCTCTGTTATAGCTATGTTGAACATAAGGAAGGCTCTCATCCCATGTGCAGGGATGTTTAGAATTGTACATTCTCAGAATATGCACAATCATCCTGTTGACTACCTCTATTTGTCCATCAGTCTGAGGGTAGAAGGTAGTTTATTTAGTGAGCCTGGTATCCATCAATGACCATAGGTTGGACCAGAAAGTGCTTAGGAACCTATTGTCCCGATCTTAAATGATAGTCTGTGGCAGCCTGAAATGAACCCAAACACGCTCGAAGAAGAGTTTAGTACTGGCTTCAGCAGAGACGTTCTTCTTGCAAGCTATTAGAATGGCCATCTTAGAGAAACGATCCACGACCACAAACACACAGTCATTTCCATGCTTGGTTGAAGGTAGTCCAGACATGTAATCCATGGAGATGGATTCCCATGGCCCATTAGGAGTGGGAATAGGGGTGTACAATCCCTGCTTTTTTATGGAAGGTTTTGCAATGGCACAAGCAGTGCAAGATCTTATGTATCGAACGACGTCTTGTCGGAGCTTAGGCCAATAAAAATACTTTTGCAATATGGCCACTGTCTTTTCGGTGTCGAAGTGCCCTGCCACCCAACTGTAATGAGCTTCGCAAATCATCTTCGCATGCTCGCTTGAAGGAACGTAGAGATGGCCTAGGTGGCATAACAATCCTTCCTGAAGATGAAATTCTGCTACGGATGTGCCTGCACATAGGGCTCGATATATGGGAGAAAACTCAGGATCGCTGCTATATAGTTGAGGCCACCCTGAGGTCTCATGGCCACAAGAGTGGAGCATTGTGGTAAGTGCGGCTACTGGAGGTCAACTGAGGAAATCGGTGACTCGGTTGGTGCTTCCCTTCTTATATTTAATATTTACGTAAAAATTTTGCAAGTAAGTGGACCACTTCTGGTGGTGGTCATTATGTAACTTGCCTTGGGTTTGCATGAACTGCAGGGGCTTATGATCAGTATGGATGACTGTCTCTTTTCCAAGGATGTAATGCTTCCATTGGCAGCAGGCTTGGACAATGGAATACATTTCCTTGTCGTAGGTGGGGTACTTGTGGACTGCATCTGAAAGTGTCTCACCGTGATATGCCATTGGATGGCCATGTTGAGTGAGGACTGCACCAACAACATAGTCTAAAGCATCTGTTTCAATCTCAAAGGGTTGTTACAGATCTGGTAAGGAAAGTATAGGTGTCAAACATAAGTGTTTCTTTATCTCCTCAAATTCTTTTTGATGTGGCTTGGACCAGCTGAACTTGGCCTTAGATCCCCCTTTGGTCACCTAGCTAAGGGACCAAGCAATATTAGAGAAGCCCAACACAAATCTGCAATAGAAGTTGGCAAGGCCTAGGAAGCTGCGAAGCTCTATGAGAGTTTTCGGGGTTGGCCAATCATGGATGACATGAATCTTGGATGGATCCACATGAATACCATGTTCGTCCATGATGTATCCCATATATTGAACCCTCTTCATGCCAAATGAGCACTTCTTTAAATTAACATATAGCTTGTTCTAGCGCAAGGTTCCGATGACTTGGTGGATATGCTGCAGATGCTCTGCCCATGTTCTGTTGTAGATAAGAATATTGTCCAAATATACGACCACAAAAGAGTTAGTGAATGGTCGTAGGATATCGTCCATCATCCTCATGAAAGTTGTTGGAGCATTATTCAAACTAAAAGGCATGACCAACCACTCAAAAAGGCCTTCCTGAGATTTGAAGCAAGTCTTCCAAACATCGGTCTGCTCAATTGGCACTTGATGATAGCCAGACTTCAAATCAATCTTGCTGAAATATTTGGCTCCCTTGAGCTGGTCAAGAAGGTCGTCGATACGGGGAATGGGATACCAATTCCAGACTGTGATCTTGTTTAGAGCTCCGTAATCAATACAGAGTCACCATGTCCCGTCTTTCTTCTGTACCAACACAATTGGGCTCCCACAAGGCGAGGAGCTAGGTCGAATGTGCCCCTTTTGGATCAATTCTTGAATCTGGTGTTTGATTTCTTCATTTTCCATGAGGGAATGCCTGTATATTGGCCCGTTAGGTAAAGGCGCACCAGGTGTCAAATCAATGGAATGCTTGATCGAGCAATGTATTGGCACCCTAGTGGGTGTGGTGAAGATGTCTTTGTATGCTTTCACAATCTTTTCCACCTATTTCTGTTGCATAGAGGGGTTTTGCATGGAGGTGGTGGATGTTGCTGCAATCTTTCGTTCACCTTCAGAATGAACCATGAAGAGGACGAATTTCCCTACCTGGGAGATTACCTTCTTGCACTGCTTAGCTGTGATGAGGGACACTGCAGAGGTGGGTCTCTGGTATTCTGTAGAGCTTCTTTCCCAAATTAATAATGACACTACGAGGTCTAGACTCATACACAACATGACATTTCCACATATATGGTTGTCCTAAAAGAACATCACAAACTTCAAGCCGGGAAACATCACACATTACCTTATCTTTGAAGGGCTTGATCCCATAGGAAAGGCGACATTGTTGACTAACGTGTATGTTTCGTCCCTGGCTGAGCCAACTGATGTTGTATGGTTGGGGATGTGGAACCATCGTAAGCTTCAATATTTTGACGACCTCGGCTGAGATGAGGTTTTTCTGGCTACCACTATCAACAATGAAGTGTAGCAGAGTTCCTTGCACCCACAATTGTGAATGGAAGAGGCGCTCCCCTTCCTCTGGCTCTTCTGACTCTTCTGGTTGAATCTTTGTAGTTGCGATGGTGGCACTAGGTTCTGCATCAATGATCTGCTTTCCCTTTTCTATCTCTCCGTTAGGTTTTTAGTTAGAGTCTGGATCCGGGGATTTTGTCCGGCCAACAAGGATTGTTTTGAGCGGCACTCATCAGTGTTGTGCCAAGGGCTCTTGTGGAATTCACACCACTTTCCAGTGTCCTTCTTTGATTTCCCATTACCCTTCTTTGCCAGCATCTTGGGCTGGTTGTCAGGGCTTTGGCCATCCTTGCTCTATCCTTTTTCTTGTGAGTTAGGGCCACCTTTTCCAGGATTTTGTTGCTGATTTGCATACCCAAAATCACGCTTATTCTTTTGTTTAAACTTCTACTCGATCTTGACAGCGTATCTATAAGTTGCTCCTAGTGAGGATATGTCCAGGAAATCCATCTCTGTCTGAATGTACCTGTGCAGGCCACTGCGGTATTTTAGGACCAAGTGTCGTTCGGAGTCTCAAATACCCAGCTTGGAGCGCAGGGTATGGAACATGTTGGTAAAATCTGGGACTGTTTGGTCCCTCTCTTGGCGTAAGGTAGTCCATATGGTGTACTGGTCATCATAGTTTTCGACGGGGTAGAATTCTTCCTTGATAGCATCGACAAAAGATGCCCAAGTAGGGTCCTTCCTGAATAGTTCGGACTTGTCTCTTGCATGCCTCTCGCAGTACCCGTCCCACCAGTATTTAATAAGGGGAAGGGACTTAAGGAGCGCGAATGTGATCTTTTCGTTGTCGAAAATTTTTTGAACAGAGAAGTAACCCTCTAATAGATTCAACCATTTCTCTAAAGCATATGCATCTATATTTCCTTCAAATAGGGGAATGTCAAAGTTAACTTGTACCTTGAAGGGAGTCGCACCCTTGAAATGGCTGCTCGTTGAAGGTGCATCTGCCGCCGTCGACATCCTGCGAAGGATTTGTGCAAAATTATCCATCATCTCGTTCCTCTGTCGTGTGATGGATTCCTCGAGCAACAACTTAATAGGATCTCCTGCTCCGTCATCTCTCTTTTCTTCTCCCGCCATGGGAGCCTGCTTGGGTCGACGAGGAGGGTTTTCCCCAAGCTCAACTAGTTTGAGACCCAACTCTCGATATTCATATCTCGTCGGGGACATGCACTGAGAAATCACAAGGGCAGAAGGCTTTGATACCACTGATCTGGATTTATGTGAGAACGAAATGAAAGAGCATATATATATTCACATACACAGATATATGGCAAGAAACACAACGATACAACAAACTCAGATTCTATTAAATGAATGAAATAGAACAAACTGTAAAATAAAAGCAGCTAGAATGGTGGTAGCTATATCTCTGAGAAGAGATGTGGTGACTATGCTCATTCGTGACAAGTTGAATACAAAAAGAGGCCGAAAGGGACTATTTATCATAATCATGAGGGAAATAATCCCAAACATCCAAAATCCTAACCCTAGAAGATGAACCATCATAAAGTTTGTGGCCCCAAGGTGGTTAGTTGAACAGTCAACTTCCCGGGGTCATAACTTTTGCATACGATCTTTGTTTGGGGCGCTCGGTAGCCCATTGGAAAGGTCTATCCGCGATTTACAACTTTCAACTAGAGCAACCATTTATCTCCCCAAATTGCCAAAAAACATCGTTTAGGGCCTCAAAACAGCCCCGGAAGTTTGTGACCCGAAAAACCATAAAAAAAATTACAAGAAAACTGCCAAAATGAAAAATTGTTTTGAGCCAGTGGAATAGGTGGGTGGCCACCTATATCCATATGGATCAGTGCTATTTGGAACTTATCCTTCCAATACATACCCATCTGGGTGAAATTCCCAAATCTGCCAATGGGATTATGGATTGATGAATGTATTACAATTCTATGTAATAGGCTTAGAAGAACGATCGAGGTGGGTCAGGATTGTAAATCATACTAGAGATGGTCAATAGCCCATGCATTAGTGGAAATCGACATTAAGGATGGTCTTTTCAAAATCCTAGGGATTGTTTGTGGAAGAAGGGTTTGTATCTAGTCCTTGGACTACTCCAATGTGCATTTTCATTGTATAAGGTGCCATAAATATGGCCACCTGGAAAATGAACATCCCTTACCCTTCGAAAATTTTGTTTGTAGGAATAAGTCAATTATAAATCCTATTGAGGTGGATACAAAGGATGGAACTCAAAGACCATCAAAGGAGAATGATGGTATTTTGAAGAAGGTAGAGGGTGGTGATTCTCGAGTAGGAGGTGTTGAAGAGGTTCAATTTTTTTGGGACAAAAATGTTATTGAGGATTTTGTTGGGATACAACCTCCAGTTTACATTAGCTCTAAGAATGCTTCAGTTGGACCCAATTTGTTAGTTCAAGTATCGGATGTTGTTGAGTCACGTGTAGTTCAAGAGGTCACTGAAAAGGTTGAAGTTGCTCAACCCTCTCATGGGGCTTTGGATAACAGTGGTAAGTTTCTTTCAACTTGTGATCTTAAGCATCCTAGTATTTATGATATTGAAATTACTCTCTCAAAGATAATTATCTAACTTCGACTAAGGGTTCAAAATTACTTAGTGCCTATTCTAGGAATGTTAAATTTTCAGAATTTACTTCAATCTGATCTAGGATCTTAAATGAGAGAACAACATGTACAGCATATCAATCATGGAGAAAATAATGCAAGCACACAAGAGACACAAATTTACTTGGGGAAAACCATAAAGGTGAAAAACCCCAATAACTTCCTCAGAGATAGATAGAGCAATGATACAACCAACCATAAGAGATAGACATATCCTAGCAGCAGATCCTCCTCCTCCATAAGTGCGCCACTCCTCCTTCAGTGCATGAGTGAGAAGTGAGTGAGAAAATATAGTGCCTCCCGCACTCTATTTATACTTGACTTGACTTGCCTTTTTACCTAACTCATGTAGGCTCGAACTTAACCACATAACATAATGCTGACTGGGACGACCCCCAATAGGGTGGTCTAATAACCCTTTGACCCACATGGTCGACCCCCAATAGGGTGGTCTAATAACCCTTTGACCCACATGACTTATACAGGGCCGACCCCAACAAGGTGGTCTAATAACCCATCAAGAATAAGTTAGGACATTTACAATATAAATGACGACACTTCCTTATAGAGAAATAATACCATCTCTATAGGAATACAATATACATATATGTGAAATACATTCCGAAGTTACATATACATCAACACTCCCTCTTAACTAGGAAGGTATTTCTCAGCACAGTTCTTCTAGCACAAGTCATCTTGTCTGGATCATCGTCACTGGATAATCGTCATCGAGTCATCATCATCATCGTCACTGCTGCTGCTATCTCAATCAATCTCTGAATCTACTCGTCATAGGAAGTTCTACAGAGCCAGTCCTTTTTCATACTGGATGTAGGCCCACCATCTGCAGGTCTTCATCATCACTAGCCATACTGTGGAATTCTTAGGACTCATTACGTGCGTCACAAAACCTGGCTGCAGCATCTCAGGCTATTACGAGCACACAGCTCTACCTGTAGGATCTCCCAGGAGCACATTACATGTGACCCATCACAAAACCTGGCTGAATCATCCCAAGCTGTTACGAGCACACGGCTCTACCTGTCGGATCTCCCAGGAGCACATTACATGTGATCTCACCACAAAACCTGGCTGAAGCATCTGAGGCCTTTTTCATCCTGTCTAGATCTCCCAGGAGCAAATTACATGTGGTCATGTCAAAACCTGGCTGAAGCATCTGAGGCCTTTTTCATCCTGTCCAGATCTCCCAGGAGCAAATTACATGCCATAGGACAAAACCTCGCAAGAGCATCTGCCAGATATCCCAGGGCACCGAATTACATGCCATAGGCAAAACCTCAAAAGACTATCTGCAGATCTCCCAGGGCACAATTTACATGTCCTCTCAAAGCAAAACCTCGAAAGAGCATTTCCTAGATGTCCCAGGGCACCGAATTACATGCCATAGGCAAAACCTCGAAAGACCATCTGCAAATCTCCGAGGGCACAAATTACATGCTTACCTGCACAACCTGATCCACGGCCACAAAGTATCATCTGATACTCATCATACATCATCCTGATGTACACATGATCAACCTGATCATCATCACTGCAACATCTTGCTGCATGTCATCTGGAGAAGCTCGTCATCCACGATCATCCTGATCATACAATGCATCCATCTGATGCACACCAAGTATCCACCTGATACATACATAGATACATGATCCACACAATGTATCCATCAGCATTCATGATCTACCTGATCATACAAAGATACATGATCCACACAATGTATCCATCAACATACATGATCTACCTGATCATACAAAGATACATGATCCACACAATGTATCTATCAACATCCAACATGATGCGTACATATATGAATGATCCAACTGATCATATCCAGCATCCAACATGATGCATACATACATAAATGATCCAACTGATCATATCCAGCATCCAACATGATGCGTATACAAAATACATACACATGATCCAACCGATCATATCCAGCATCCAACATGATGCGTACATACATATAAGTGATCCAACTGATCATATCCAGCATCCAACATGATGCATACATATATACATATAATGATCCAACTGATCATATCCAAGCATAAACCAGAACATCATCCTGATGCTCGTCATCCAGCGCTTACATCCACAGCCATGTGAAGGAACCCCCTTCCAACATTCTTGGAATGGATTCAGCAAATGTGTCCATCACTTCTTCCTCAAAGTGTCCTCGATTTGAATAACGCCAAGCCTCTCTCTGAAGTACTCGAACTTCACCCTGGCTAGTGGCTTCGTCAGCACATCTGCAATCTGCCCGTCCGTCGCAACATATAGGAGCTTCACGGCTCCTCTCTGCACCATATCCCTGATATAGTGATATTTGATCTCTATGTGTTTCGACCTGTCATGAAACACTGGATTCTCTGACAGCTTCACACAACTCTGGTTATCACAGAAGATACCAGTAGCATCCAACGGGAGATCAAATAACTCAGACAGTAGCTTCCATAGCCATACTGCCTCACAACTAGTTGAACATGCTGCAACATACTCTACCTCAGCTGTACTCAGTGCTACGCAGGACTGCTTCCTGCTAAACCAAGAGATCACACCTGATCCCATACTGATGCAGCACCCAGATGTGCTCTTCTTATCTGCAACACTGCCAACCCAATCTGAATCAACATAACCCTGCAGGTTAAACTTTTGATTCGCTTCATACGTGAGCCCATAATCCACTGTACCCTTCAGGTACCTCAAAACATGCTTTACAACAACCAGGTGAACACTCCTCGGATATGTC
Organism: Larix kaempferi; assembly: GCA_027924585.1. NCBI lineage: Eukaryota > Viridiplantae > Streptophyta > Pinopsida > Pinales > Pinaceae > Larix > Larix kaempferi. Next base: position 17,695,195 of record BSBM01000101.1, on the reverse strand, counting down.
AGGAACTGACTCAATGTGTTCACATAAAAGCAAATGTCTGGTCTCATGTTCGTCAGGTACATCAAGGACCCAATCATCTGATGATGCATAGAGACATCAACCGGCTCAGATGAAGCATCACATAGAAGCTTCAGATTCGATGCCATAGGTGTGGCCATGGCCTTGCAATCCATCATCCCGAACCTCTTCAGGATCTCTACTGCATACTTCCCTTGTCCAAGGAAGATTCCATTTGCACTCTGCCACACCTCCATGCCAAAACAAAATAGTGCATCATCCCCAAGTTCTTCATCTCGAACTCGGTAGTAAGCTTCCGCTGCGTGTCGGCAATCAATCTATCTTCACCTGTAACAAACAGGTTATCCGCATACAAAAGTAGTATCACTGGATTGCCTTCCTCAACCTTGTAGTAAAGGTTGGAATCCGCTTTACTCTTGGTAAAGCCCAAACTAGATAGAAAGCTGTCTATCCTACCATACCAAGTTCTGCACATATATGAATCCCTATCATGTGTCTCAGAACCAAGTGGCTGCACCACATACACTTCTTCTTCAACTACACCATTCAAGAGGGTTGTCTTGAAATCCATCTGGTGTATCTTCTATCTCAACACTTTTATATTTCTCTATGCTGCCATATGCAACATGCTTGATCTGATAGTTCCATTTGGAAGTCATAACAAACTTCCCTTCACATCTTGGGACTACATCCCAAACATCATTCTTCATGATCGACGGATCATGGCATTCCATCCCAGATCTTGGGAACTTCAATATCTTCAATAGATATCTTTGTTGCTGGAACAAATGTTGTAGTTCTTCTTTTGTAGGAGATGGCATATGATCTTTCCTACACAACAAGTTAAATTGCATGATTAGAAAACATCTCATAGTTTTCAGAACAAATTCTTACACATAAAGAAATATGTCATATAGTCATGCAATTATCTTAGCCAATGCTTCAATACAACATTTATCCATATCCCGTAACTTTCTAGATGCCTTCCAATCTCTACCAGAACATTGTTAAGAGTGTGCACAACTCCCAACATGTCAGCAAAGAGGTTTCATTCTAGATAAGTAGCAATGGAATGTTGTACAGTGCCATAGGCCACTTACCCATGCATATTAGTAGTATACTATTCATCAATGCAATTATTCTAATATGCATAATACACAACCTAATTCTAGGAACATCAGTATATACATTATTGAACAGTATTATTTTAAGAAATGACAATTCAAATACTTATCTTTGTTTGTTCGTTGGCTGGACTCCCTCTGAGTCTTCACTTCCTTGTAGGAGCTACTGAAGTCCTAATCTGAAGTAGCGTCTTCTACACCTTTCTGTTGTGGAATGTAGAGAGATGGTCAACTCCCTCTGAATATCTGCATCCTTGCATAAACCACTGGAGTGTACTCCCTCTTGATCTTTGCTTCCTGGATTACCTGTTCTTGAACTCATATTCATCCTTGGTCCCTATGCATGCTTATTAGTATCATGATTGTGTTATCCTTGTGATCTCATATAAAATCATACATTCATTAGTATACTATTAAAACACAATAATCTCAAGCATGTATAGTCATGATCCTGTCAAACAGAAATAATAAGCATTAGCATTCAAGGTTTATGTAGGATTCTTATGGTTAGTCAAATCATAAGAGACATAACATGTCTAAACCTATGACTCTTCGGGTTAGTCATATCATTAATTAAGGTAAGACAATAGGTCAAATCTGACTCTTCGGGTTAGTCATATACCCATGATTATTCAAACTTATGACTTCATGAATAGTCATTATCAACAACACAACAGTATAAGATCCTAACCCAAGATAGGATTCTAGCTTGATATAGGAAAAACATACCTGGATTAGCATGCTAGCTAATTATGTCTAACATACCCGTATAATGTCTTTTGGTTCTCTTCATTGACTTGTGCTAGTAACCTGCATGTCTCATAAGTTAACCATTGTAGAAACAAGTTATACATACCTCTAGAGTAGATCTTCTATGTGATCCATGAAAATGGATGAACCCTTGTCTTCATGTCACCATGATCATACGTTCTTGAAGTAGAACATGATTTGTCTTTCTTGGTGTACCTTTTTGTGTTAGTAGACAACATAAACCTCATACAACACCATAACGCATTAGTACAATCATAAGTGTTAACACCTTAATCAATGAATATCTTCTATCATGCATTCATAATTTTGTTAAGGTGATACGACAAATCTAAAATCAAGATTGTACTAACCGTAATAACATGAAGACAAACATACCATAAACTTAATCATGAACAAATATCGAAACATACCTCGATGAGTCATACCTGTCGAGATCGCTTGTAATATTCTTATGTAAGGCCTTAGCCTCATCTCCCTCTGAAACAAGAACTTCTTCACTCATGCAGATGATCAATCCATCTTCTTCTAGGATTAACCCAATCCACTTGATTTGCAAGAACTGGACCTGGAGCTGGATATGGGTTTGTCAGAGAAACCCCAAAAATTCAAACTTTGAATTTCAAACTTTCGAAAGGATAGAAATATGCGCATTGATGAACCGATCAAGCTGGTAGATTCAGAATTTGAAAACTGCAAAGTTTCACTCCTCAATTTTGCCTTTGAAACTTTCGGATTCACTAAACGTGACCCTGAACTGGGCTCTGATGAAGCCCACTCTTCTGCCCAATCAAAAGGTTTGATCCAAAGCTCTAAGCTTCTATTTTTCTGAGGAGCTTCCAGCCGTGGTCACAGATTTCAAAAATTCCCATTTTTACAGAAGCCCTAAATTTCCACTTTTCTGATCAACGTCTCGAACTAGGGTCTGATCAAGCTCGGCCTTCTGCCCAACCAAAAATTCTGTTCTTGGTCTCTAAATTTCTATTTTGATGAGTAGCATCTAGCCATGGTCTCCGATTACAAAAATTCCAACTTTCTACGAAGCCCTAAATTCCGGAAGCCATGAATGAAAGTACTCAAAAATAATTCTGTTTTGACAGAAATATGTACCTAATTGTTTCTGGTGTACCTCCAAAGTTTTCGATCCACAAGGTCTGAAAACGTTTCTTGAGATAGCCTGACCTGTTATCTTTCCATCCTGACAGGTCTAACCTCAATTGGATTCTCTGAGAGAGAGTTATGTCAAATGTCGCAACGTGACCTGTTTTGGGATAAAACAGGAGAGAAAACTTGTACGGATTTCCACGTGTCACTGTTTGAGCTTCGGCCTCTGAAAACGTTTTCTGAGATAGCTTGTCCTGTTTTCTTTCCATCCTGACAGGTCTGACCTCAATTGGACTCTCTAAGAGAGAGTTATGCCAAGTGTCGCAACGTGACCTGTTTATGGGATAATACAGGAGAGCGAACTTGTACGGAGTTCCACATGTCACTAGTTCAACTTCGGCCTCTAAAAACGTTTCCTGAGATAGTACAGTCTGTGTACTACCTGTTACTTTTTACGAAATTTCATTTGGATCTTCCTATCCCAAGTTATGACCTTTTTCCCAAGGTCACCTGATTTTGACTCAGATCTGGAAGAGGCAGAAACCCTATATTGTACAGATCATAAATCCCAAAGTACAATGAATTAGAGGTTGTACTTTGGACACAAGGTACATGGGGATTTAATCTTCGACCTGTAAATATTTCAGATCCGAAAAATTCACCAAAACGGATTTATAGCGAAAGTGCTACGATGACTGGTTTTTGCTATATCAAGCCCTAACATCGTAAGTGCAACAAGTGTCATACATGCCATATCATGCCTTCTTTCAGGCTAGCTCTGATACCATGTTAAGTTTTCAGAATTTACTTCAATCTGATATAGGATCTTAACTGAGAAAACAACATGTACAGCGTATCTACAGCATATCAATCATGGAGAAAATAATGCAAGCACACAAGAGACACAAAGATTTACTTGGGGAAAACCATAAAGGTGAAAAACCCCAATAACTTCCTCAGAGATAGATAGAGCAATGATACAACCAACCATAAGAGATAGACATATCCTAGTAGCAGATCCTCCTCCTCCATAAGTGCGCCACTCCTCCTTCAGTGCATGAGTGAGAAGTGAGTGAACAAATAGAGTGCCTCCCGCACTCTATTTATACTTGACTTGACTTGCCTTTTTACCTAACTCATGTAGGCTCGAACTTAACCACATAACATAATGCTGACTGGGCTGACCCCCAATAGGGTGGTCTAATAACCCTTTGACCCACATGACTTATACAGGGCCGACCCCAACAAGGTGGTCTAATAACCCATCAAGAATAAGTTAGGACATTTACAATATAAATGACGACACTTCCTTATAGAGGAATAATACCATCTCTATAGGAATACAATATACATATATGTGAAATACATTCCGAAGTTACATATACATCAACAAGGAAATATAACGATACTGGGGGTTTGGTTGGGGACAAAAGTAAGGAGGGTATTCCTAGTTATACTACTAATTAATTTATAGCAGTTCATTACTGGGGAAGGATATTCCTAACAATTTGGATAGGGAGGTTTCAATCTCGAGAGGGAGATTTTCATGTGAGGAAGATCGGGGTAGAGGACAATATGATCTACACCCCAAGAATATAGATGTTGGAGGGAAGGATATAGGAGGTTTGGGGTTTGACTAAAACAATGACCCAAGCTCATCTTAGGTTGTGAGAAAATATTTTTTTTATCCCATGCACATGCTAAGGCTATTAAATAAATTAAACAATGTTGATAGTGACCCATCACTAGGGCACTTAGTGAAATATAACCTTGAATGGTGGTTTGAGATGAAGATGTTGTCTACTAATATTGGGTTGTAAACCCAAAAAAAACTATCCCTATCCAAACTAGTTGAGGTAGAGAAGCCATATGTATTTTTACTTCAAGAAATTATGGGTAGAGGGTTTGTCTTCATGGATTTTCCAAAGAAGTGTTATATAGAAGTTTACCTTAATTGGTTCAGTAGGACTTTCTGAGGGTTTAGTTACAATATGGAACACAAATTTAACCCTAATTAATTATTTTGTTGTATATTCACATATATGCACATATATTTATAGTAAAAGATTGTGCAAGTATTATTTTTTTCTAAATGTCCATGGAACTTATGAGGACAAACAAATCTTTTGGGAGAGGGTATTCAGTTTAGAGGTTATCGAGGAAGGTAGAATGATTATGGATGGTGATTTTAATTTTACTTTGAACATATCATAGGTGTGGGGTGATTTAATTAGTGTGGATAGGCTGGTAGAGTTCTTCTTTCATCACATTGAAAATGTTGGTTTAGTAGATGTGGAGCCAATTTATATCAAGTCAACATGGTGGAATAATTAGGCAGGAGGCGAATCTATGTCAAAACAACTAGACAGATTCCTAGTATCAAACACATTATTTCAACAGGTGGACCGATACAGATCCTCAATGGAAAATGGCATATTGTATGACCATAGTCCAATGTTTTTACAATTTGAAATAAATTATCAAAATTCAGGGAGTCATTTTAAATTAAATCAAATTGGTTCTTAAAAGAGGAGTTCCAATATTTGGTGAGGTCCACCTAGAGGTGCTACAATCAAAATATAAGAGTCTCAACAAGTGCACAATTTGCAAGTTCTTTAAGGCATTTGTTGCAATCTAAGGTATTGCAATCATTACTTATCATTGATACACATTAAGAGAGACGTGCATGCATAAAATAGACAAGAGTGGATATTAATACAATAATTCATTATATTATCCATAGAAGGACATATTACAAGATAAACTAATATCCCTTTTATACATATGAACTGGCATATAAATATATGACTGTTCACATATGTCAGTTGACCTGCTAGCCCAGTTGACTAGTTGATTATCGGTGACTGGTTGGCCTAGTCGACTAACTGAATAGTGCCTTCCAACATCTCCACCACTCTCAAAATATTATTTGTCTCAAAGAAGGGAAATGTCATAACCAAATGAATTTTTTAAGAAAAATGTATATTTTTACAAAATATATTTCTATAAAATGTGTATTACAATTTCTTCAAGGTTTATCAATTTTAATTCCTTTAGTTGGCTTTGGTTACTGATTGATAGATGTACTTGATTGGAATAAATTCTCGATTGACCTTGGCTATGCTTGTTGCGGTGGTGGTTTTGGATGAATGGCATTGAAGACAACGACTGTTCTGTATGTGTGGGGTACTGACACTTGCAGTTTATTCTGCATCGCCTACCATTCTTCAATTACCTCTTCAATAAAAAAATTGGTAGCTCTGAGATCGTTTAACACGTTGATTGCTTCTACAAGAGGATTTTGTGCTTGGAATTCGACATTTATTTGTTGTACCCTTCTGTCTAAGAAGTACATATGCTGGAGTATTCTCTCAACTTCATCATGCATTTTTTTTCCTTCCTGCAACCATTATATTTCTTCTTGTTGTAAGTATGATTGTTGTTGCCTATCTTTCTGTAAAAATTGTTCTAATGCTTCCCATTCCCTATTCTCCATTTTCCTTTGTTTCCTGCTGGTCAAATCTGCTACTACCATTTGGTTAGCTATGAGTTTACTACAGACATGGGAAAAGTGTGACGACCAACAACTAAAAATTGTACTAGTTGCTAATATTCTTACTTATGTTTGTCCAAGTTGATCTTTAAGACGATGTTATCAGTTGTATACTTCTTCTACCAAGGTCTATACCCCAACAAGTAAATCTTATTTTCATGATGTAGAAAAAGCATTGAGCAAAGAGAATTCAATAGTTCAACATGAAATATAATTGCAGATACATAAATATTCTCATAGAGACAACTTCTTTCGACTCATGTAATATATCATGAATATTTCCAAACACATTAATAGGAAAAGAAAACAATCATCACATCAGTTGATCCAAATGTGGGACAAAGGATGCTTCACAGGATTTCATTATATGCATATGTGGAGCAATTACATTGACAATGGAAGATCTGAAATAATAGAAGAGAGAAGTATGATAGACTGATATAACAAAAGTTTTGAATCCACCCAGCTCAATTACAAAAATGCTACATAACAATCTCTCATATACTTGATACAACAAAAAATATAAGGAGTTATACTTTGCTCATACAAAATGTTGATCCTTTTCTTGTTTTATCTCTTCCTCTTTTATAGCTAGAGATTGCCCTCTTTTGTTACAACAAATTCTGTTTTTATGTTGGGCTCTTCCTCTCTTTCTATTTCTCAATGAAATTGTTTAGTTGCGGCTTGAATCAACCATTGTTGGTGACTGTGATGTTGACTGGTCCTCTTCCTCGAGTGCTAAGCTGGCCTCTGGCCAGGATGTGGAGACTTCCTCTAACCAGAGTGTGGAGTTGTCCTCTGACTGGAGTAAGGAGCCTGAGGTGGTCTTTGTGTGACTTGTTGAAGTGACACTTGATAGGACTATTGAGGAGGTTGTGAAGGGGATGTACCAGATGTTCCTTGTGATTCATCCTACGGAGCTTGTTGGGTAAATACCAAGTTTATATATTTGGAAATATTCTTCCAATATTTCCCCATAGGGTACTCCAGTGACCTCAATTCTCTTAAACATGTATATGGATCTATGTAATGTGAATATGAGGGTGGCAATAATATTTTGAATAGTATATGAATATTGGATGGTAGACCGAAGTCATTTATCACTTTATCTAATATGAAATGGCCTTTAATGCCCTCTGCAATGTCATCAAACTTATGATCGCCATTCCTGCATTCAACTATTAATACATAATAATGTTGTTGTGGATATAAATCATTATTTCCATTCCAAGGATATGGAAGTCCTTGAGCTATGCATTCTTCAAAAATATTTTTGAAAGAATCGACATCTTTTACCATTTGAAGGGATTTTTCATGCACCATTTGTGAAATTTTCTTATTTGCAATCAATTTGGATGCCTCCATGATGATGGTAGGCCTTGTTAGATTTTGTACTTTAATTCAATTTAACTAGATCTTTAACTGAAAGACAGACAAACACAGAAAAATAGAAGAGACGCAATAATTTTCCTCGGGGAAACCATAAAGGAGAAAACCCCACAACTTCCTCAGAAATAGATTACTCACTAGTACAATATCAAGCAAGATAGAAAACCAAAAAGTAAGATGTATTCTACAGCTCTCTCTCTTTCTCCTCCACTGAACTTGTCTTCTCTCTCTCCTTATGCGAACTTGCTTGAGTGAGTGGTGTGTCCAAATGAGAGAGAAAGCTCTCTATTTATACTTTATGTGTGGGTGACCTATTTCCTAATGGGGTCGACCTCACTATCTTGACTGGGATGAACTATCCTAGGGAGACTCAATAATACAATTTACATTTGACCTTAGGGGATCTAATGCCCCGACTTACAATGGAGTTTTTACCTCAATAATTCTTGCATGACCAAACATAATAATGACATCCCAGAACAAAGGAAAAAAATATTCATCGGAGGTACAAATAAAATACAATAATAATATAAATATAAAATACAAATGAATATCTTTTGAATTTACATTTACAACAACACTCCCTCTTAACTAGGAAGGTATTCTCTCGCCACATTCATCATCACTATGGACAGAAATTCTGGACAACGTCATCATCAATGGATCATCTTCAATGTTGGAACATCATCATCAACACTGGATCATCGTCGCTGCTGCAACAATCCTCATCTTGTTGATCATTGACTAGTGACATCTCTCGAATCTATCTGCCATGAGAAGTTCTATAGACCCAGCCCTTTTTCATGTTGGAAGTAATCCTAGCTCTCATCTAGTTCTTCATCATCTTTGCGAGCAAGACATCAAGTAGGTACATCCAGGACCACACATTACATTTCCACTGTAATCACCTACGTCTCCTACTATCATCTCATCATATCCAGATCATCTCATCATCTCTCACGGAGAGCAGCCCAGGTGCACACCTCATGTCCAACAGACCACTTGCATCTCCCACCCAGTGGGTATAGTCCAAGATCACCCCAGGTGCATTACGTCTCTCACGACCATCTCGTGTCTCCAGCATGTGGATATAGCCCAGGAGCACCCCAGGTGCATTATGTCCCAAGGACCACCTACATCTTCCACCATGCGAGAACCATCCTAGGTGCACCCCAGGTGCCTTTGTGACCAGTGGACCTCTCAGCATCTCCAGCATGTGGATACAACCCAAGAGCACTCCGGGTACATTACATCCCAAGGACCACCTATGTCTTCCACCATGCAAGAACCAGCTCTAGTGCACTTGCATCTTCTGGTCTCGAGGAACCTCGATCTGGATAACGCCAAGCTTCTCTATGAAGTACTCGAACTTAATTCTCACTAAAGGCTTGGTCAACACATCGGCTATCTGCTCATTTGTTTCCATATAATGGAGCTTCACTGCTCCTCTGTACACCATATCTTGTATATAGTGATACTTGATCTCAATATGCTTCGACTTGTCATGGAACATCAGGTTCTCAGACAACTTCACACAACTCTGGTTGTCACAGAAGATACAAGTCGCCTTGAGCTCGAGATCAAACAAATCCGACAGTAGTTTCCGAAGCCATACTGCCTCACAACTAGCCGAACAAACTGCAACATACTCTGCTTCAGTTGTACTCAGTGCCATGCATGACTGCTTCCTGCTAAACCAGGAGATCATACCAGATCCCAAACTAAAGCAGCATCCTGAAGTGCTTCCTGTCTGTGGCACTGCCTGCTCAATCCGAATCAACATAACCATGTAGGTTAATCTTCTGATTCGTCTCATACTTGATCCCACACTCAATTGTACCCTTCAGGTACCTCAATAATGTTTTGCAGCAGTTAGGTGAACAAGCCTCAGATCTGTCAAGAACTGGCTCAGGGCTCATAGCAAAACATATGTCTGTTCTTATGTTCATCAAGTACATCAATGAACCAATCATCTGTCAATACATCATGGCATCAACTGTCTCTGATGAAGCATCACACAGTAGCTTCAAGTTCGATGACATTCGTGTGGCCATTTCCTTGCATTCCATCATTCCGTACCTCTTCATAATCTCCACTACATACTTTCCTTGACCAAGGAAAATTCCATCTGTACTCTACCACACCTCCGTGCCCAAGAAGTAATGCATCATCCCCAGGTCCTTCATCTCTAACTCTGCGGCAAACCTTCTCTTTGCATCTGCAATGAGCTCATCCTCACTTGTCAAAAATAGGTCATCTACATATAGCGGAAGTATCACTGGTCTTCCACCTTCAACCTTGAAGTAAAGGTTGGAATCTTCTTTACTCTTGGTAAATCATAATCTCGTCAAAAATATATCCATCCTGTCGTACCATGTCTTGGGTTCTTGCTTCAATCCATACAAGGATTTCTTCAACTTGCACACATGAATCTGTCTGTCATGTGTCTAGAATCCCAGTGGTTGCTCCACATACACTTCCTCTTCAAGTACACCATTCAAGAATGTTGTCTTAACGTCCATCTGGTATACCTTCCATTTTATTACTACAGCCAATGCAAGTATAGATCTGATGGAAGTGTATCTTGCTACAGGTACAAATGTCTCTTCATGGTCTATGCCTTCTTTATGGGAGAAGCCACATGCCACAAATATTTCCTTGTGTTTTTCTATGCTACCATCTGCAACATGCTTGATCTTGTAGATCCATTTCGAAGTCACAACAAACTTCCCTACTGGTCTTGGAACTATCTCCTAGGCATCATTCTTCATAATCGACTGGTACTTCTCAATCATGGCATCCTTCCATTCCTTCTTCTATGTTGTTTCTTCGTAGTTGGAAGGTTATTTCTCAATGATGTCACATAGCAGGGCCACATAGGTTGAGTATAGTCTAGGTCTCTTGATTTCTCTATTCATCCCATCTAGAGCACCATACTTCTATGCATCTTTTATTACTTCACGTGCCCATGTTGGTCTTATCTTGTGGGAGTTCTTCTCACAAGGTGGATCTACAGGTTCTTGTGGTTCTGCCAAGTCACGGTCTTCATGATCTTCTTGAATCGCTTCTTCCATCATTGAGTCTCTAATTATGGGAACTTTAGGTTCTTCATTTTCTTCAATAAGTATTTTTCTTGATTTGATGTATGTTGAATCTTCGTCAAAGGTTATGTCTCTATTGATCTCGATCTTTTTGAATCATGGGAAGTATATTCGATAGGCTTTTGAAGTATCGTTGTATCCCACAAATATTCCCTTCTTTCCTGAAGGATCTAACTTGGTTATCTTTTCCTTTGGGATGTGTATGTATATTGGGCATCCAAATATCCTGAGATGGCTGACTTCTGGTTTCTCACCTGAGAAAGCTTCTTCGGGAGTCTTGTTTCTCAATACTCGGTGAGGTGTACGGTTATGTACATACACAACTATCCTTGCTACTTCTGCCCATAAGTGCATCGAAATATCCTGATCATGTATCATTGCCTTTGTTGCTTCCATTATCATTATGTTCTTTCATTTTGCAATGCCATTCTGTTGAGGATTGTAAGGAGTGCTCAACTCCCTCTTAATCCTAGATTCTCTGCAAAGGTCCTTGAATTATGCCGAAGTGAATTCTCCGCCATTATCTGATCGTAGGGTCTTGATATTTTTCTCAGTGGGATTTTCAACCAAGGCTTTGAATTCCTTGAACTTGTTAAGTACCTCATCTTTACTTTTCAAGAAATAAACCCCAAGTCTTATGAGAAAAGTCATCTATAAATGAAACATAATATACATACCCTCTTATTGATCTGGATGAATTGGGACCGCATACATCTGAGTGGGCTATCTCCAATATTCCTTTTGCCTTGCTTTCACTGCTGGGAAATGCTTTCTTCACATTCTTTCCTTGCGCACATCCCTTGCAAATGCCTTCATGTTTTTTCTGGATTTATGGTAGTCCTAAAGCTGCTTTGCTTGCAATAGGTAGTGCTCTATAGTGCACATGCTCAAGCCTTATGTGCCATAGTTCACTTGGTTCCATGGATTCATGAACCAATGCTTGTTTAGGTTGTCCCTTCAACTTGTACAAGCGTCCCTCTTTCCCTCCAATTATTGTTGCATCATCTATTGTCTTTCCTTTTGGCCACATTAGAACTTGGCCATCCACAAATGCAACTCTCATTCCCTTGGCATCTAGTGTTGAGATGGAGAGAAGATTCTTCTTTAATCCTGGAACATGTAGAACATCTTTCATATTCAATGATTTGTCGGAGTCTAGCTTTTAGGAATATTCTCCACTTCCTTTGATGGGGTATTGATAATCATCCCCAAGTTTCACCTTATGATGTGACTCATGTTCTGACAGATTGACGAAGGATTCTTTGTATCCCGTCATATTCTTGGATGCTCCACTATCTACAATCCAATCATTGCTTCTGTGTGTGATGGTGCCCGTGAGTGCTGAGATTAAGACATACTCTTCATCACTTGAAGAATCATTCGTTTCTTCTTTGGTTATTTTCCTTGTTGGTTCATCATCTTCAGCGGTGTGAGCATGATGCCTCTTCTTGTTGGTCTTCTTGGAGGATCCTTGATTCCTAGGACAGTTTCTTGAGTAATGTCCCTTCTCATCACATGTGTAGCATCTAATACTGGATAGATCTCTGTTAACACCCAAAAAGTGCTCACTAGCTCATTTCCTTATTCACGTGACCCATTTGTCCACTTTTTCACCATTTGAGCCTCTAAAGCCACCAAAAGGTCACCAAAAGACCTCAATACACCCCTTTTTCCACTCAAAATGAATATTTTTCCTCAAAAAGCATAAAAAACCCTCAAAAAGGGTCCAGAATTCCCAAAAATATTAAAAAGGGAATAAAAATATTCAAAATATTCAAAAAAGGAAAAACGAGGGAAAAGGTACCTAAACCATGTTGGTCAATACCATTGGTTTCCTCAAAACCATAATGGTATTCCCCACCACCAAAAACAATAAAAAGGTGGTAGGGGCTCCTCACTTTCCATCCATCCATATTCCTATCCTCATGCTATCAAAATATCCCATGAGCTTTTGACCATTGTAGCTATCTTGGAGAAGAGACCTTTGGAGCTTGGAGTTACTCACCTTGGAAGTTGCTCAACAATCTTCACCACTTGGAGGTATCACTATTGCAAGCACTTGCTTGCCCCTATTCTTAATACAAAATCGTTTTTTACATATTATCAATTGTTTTGCTTTTCATAATATTTCCATTGTTTGCTTATCTATTTCACATAGATCCATGATTAATATAGTTTAAAGTAGTTTGTTGTTTATTTCTATTGAGACTGCTGCTACTAGTTAGCAGGTGCCCATTGCACTAAGCTTGGTTGCAAAACCAAGCCAACAGTTTTTGGCGACTCCGTTGGCTTCGAATACTTAGATCTCAGTTTTTTGCTTTAGATCTTAGTTTTTGTTAGTTTTAGTCAGTTTAATTCATAGATCTGCCATCCTAGATAGCAGATCCATTGTTGTTCTAGATCTTGGCCCATTTTATTGCCATTAACAGCCCAAAATTTCCATTTTCGGGTTCGTTTTTCAGCGACCATTTTCGGCTTTCGCCTCGCGGTTTTTTTCCTGACAGTCGCGCAGCCCATCGCGACCTTTCGGATTTTTTCCGCGCGGCTTCACGGCCAATTTACACGCTGCACATCACGGCTTCGCGGCCATTTGTCGCGCTGCACATCGCGACTGTGTGACGAAAACTCGCGCTGCACATCGCGGCTTCGCGGCTGAAACCCGCGCTTCCCATCACGGCTGTGTGACAGGAATCCGCGCTGCACATCTCGGCTTCGCGGCCGAAACCCGCGCTGCCCATCGCGGCTGTTTTCCCGAAACCTGTGATGCAAGTTTTTTCAGTTCGGCCAATTTTTTGAAAAATATTTTTTGCTGTATTTTCTTCCCATTTAACATATTTTACAGTATTAAATTTCCTGCATTTTTACAGCCATACAAAATCTTTCACTATTTAGAATGTTCCTTTAAAAAGTCTTTTTACAAAATTTTCAGAAATTGAAAGAGAGATTTTTCAACATTTTAGCTAGATCAAGGTTTTACTGTTTATTTGCTTGATACTTTGCCCAAGCAATTTTTTAAGAGATCCATTTATTTCTTGAAATATTTATGTTATTTGCTTCCCTGTAAATTATTTCAAAGATCCATTATTTTTGAATAGTTGTTTTTCAAGCATTTACATTTCAAAAACGCCTTTATTTTTTGCAAAACTGGAAGCGTCTTTTCTTTTTCGCCCAAGCGAGGCAAATCAATTTCAGTTTAAATACCACACTTGCACCCACTCTGCCACTAATTTAAACTGAGCCTTAAAATTTACCTTAAACTCAACCAACTTTTAATCCCACTTGGGGAGCACTTAAAAGAATTTTGTAGTTAGGTAGAATTGAGGGGATAGGTGTTCCAATAACACCCCTCAGTTATTACATTTGAGACGTAGTTGTTGTCCATTAGGGAACCAAAATCCCCCAGTATGTTTTGGCACGATCACAACCAGTTTATCGGAAGGCCTCTCCCCTAGGAGGGTTGAAGTCGCCAGAGTTGTTCAGGAGGCCTGAGTGGAATACCACAATCCATTCGGTAACCGAAGGCTACCTCTCGCAGTTCTCAGGGTATCCCTGTATGGGGATACTGCGGTAAAAGGACCAAACGGCAGATTCACATTTTCTGGACGTGTCGTGAATAGGGTATCCTAGTTGCCACTCTTTAGGATTCTCTACCCGGTTTCCCTCCCAGTAGGGGGAGATCTAGCCGTTGATTCAACACTCTATATCGTCTGACTTGGATTTCATCACCTTGCAGAGGATATCGTTTTTCGACTCACAATACTTCTAGTTAGGTGTTTGCATGATACATTACCCACCTTTGGTCTAGTAGCACCTCTTTTTTCTAGAAACTGTTTGACTGTTGGTATTCTGATCATTTTTGTTGCATCCCTCCACTTATTATAGCACAGTTGCTATAAAAAGTGCTTTTTGAGGTTGATTTTTGGCTTGAGAGCCTTTATTTTCACTCCCCTTTTTGCACTCATTGTTGCATTAGGGTTTCGAGTCTTTTACATCACCACCTTACACTGAAAATTTTTGAACAAAAAACATATTTCTCACCATTGAGAATTTTAGACGATCTCGTCGTCTTCAGGGTGAACCCCCACAGTTCAGTCTGCTTGGCTCTCCACGTCACCAGCATTGAGCCTTATCCCTTGACTCGACACGTCATCGGCCAAACATACAGTCATCCAATTCTGACACGCCTCACTTCACATCAGATTCTGAGGCTGAATCCGAAAACCCTACTGAATTATCACCAACCAACCTCATGGCTGGAACACAATACGACCCACTTTTTACCAGTACTATTGGAGATACATCCACAAAACCTTCCACTACTGTGCCATCCATGGTAACAACAACCCCTCTAGGCATGCCTAATGTGGGGGACACTCCACCTTTAGGAATGCCCAACACAGGACTACCTCCTATTATGGGTATGCCAAACATAGGGGTCACACCCCCTCTCATTACCACAACCCAGATCCCAGGAATTCCTGGCACTATTCCTAACCCTAGTGTAACCCATGTTGCACTTGGAAACGCTGGCCCATACCAAACCACAGCAGTTGGAGGACACATACCTTCAATACCTAGCATACCCTTAGGGGCTACTGGACCACTACATAATGCCACCATGAATAGTTATGTCCTGGTCACTACGCCACACCCATCTGCTATTTACCTTACATGGCTAGTCTGAACTTACCAGACTTAGCCAGGCTAACCAACGATCCTATCAGGCACAACCCTACATGGCCACCCATGCCTACGAAGCTCCCCTCGGACATACCCAAGTTTGAAGGAAAACCTAGGGAGGACCCTCAAAACCACATAATGTCTTTTCACATATGATGTTCATCTAACTCCATAGTGGATGACTCCATTCATCTAAGACTATTGCAACGAATGTTCACTGGCTCTGCAGCCAAGTGGTACATCGAACAACCACATGGGACCCACCATACTTTTACATCTCTCGCCTCCACTTTCCTTCAATTTTTTCAGCTACCTGTACGTTATGATGCAGGAGTTGAAATACTGTTGTCTTGCAGACAAAACACAGCTACCCACATCACGGACCACATCCATGAGTGGCGCAAGCATCGTAGCCTCTGTAAGATTAAAATGGATGACCGTATATTTTTGGACTGGTTCCTTAAATCACTCCTACCCCTCATAGAAAAAGATGTCGCTTTCGAACGACCCCAGTCAGAGGAAGAAGCTATCCTAAAAGCTCAGCAATTCAACCTAATTTATGCCCAATCAGGCTATCTCTACACCATCATACCAGACGCCCCACGAGGTGATTCTTCACGCGGTGACGCGCCGGGGGCATCACATGCCACTGATGGTATTATCGGCCAAGTCACACCGCAAATTAAACCTTTTAGCATGGTGAGCACCATAAATTCCCTAGACCTCTCTAGGGCTACATCTAATTCTGGAGCGACAACTTTGTACGCTCCAACAAATCAGACTCATCACACTCAGGGACCCTCTTGTCCACAACATTGCTATGGGAAAACGCCATTAACATATGTACCACCCACATACTATAACCAACCAGCCACCCAAAACCCAATTCAGTTCCCGCCACAACCAATGTATTACCCATAGCAAGCTACAACAGCTAACCCAACACCTCCAATAGCTCAGGGTTACCAACAACCCCAGCAGGTAACTGGACCACCTCCAGCCTTACCAGCTTATTATCCACCGCAACCTGCTCCCGCACCTGCGGCACCCCCAAATCCTCCCACTACTCAAGGGCAAGTGTACACACAACACAATCAGCCCCAACATCAAAACAACAACAACGCTACCCCCGCCAACCAAAACCCTGATCGACCACCGAAACAGGGTAAGAACCCCAATTTACGAACAAACCACCCATGTTCCATATGCGGGGTATATGGCCATTATACACACACTTGCCCCCATTTGGGGCGAGCACGCCAACTGTGGTCTGATGACGCCCAACACCAAGGGCACGCGACACAACCAGCGCCACCTCCTCAACCGCAACCCATGGTGCTGCAGAATCCTTTTCCCACACAAGGAGTGGTGAACACTCATCTGTTGGATCCTCCTCAAGGAACCACAACACCACAACAGCAAATCACATATGCTGCACACACAAACCAACCAATGGATTCAAATACTCATCATCTCCTTATGATGTCATCGTCTGACATAAATCTTCAAACGCGTCGAAACCCATACGCTCCCATTGCACCTACAAATGTTCTCCCTATGATTGAACAACCAGTTCAGAATGCACCTACATCGTTTGTCTCCACAGTCAGACCCGGATTACACTCGGAATTACCTATGACTTCCACATTCCAATCCATCCAACCCCCATTGAAGATAACCAAGATATCTAATTTGTGCACCCTCTCGCATAACACACAGGTACCAAACCAACAACCCCCTTTACTCCCGCAACCACCCTCAGTGCCAACTCACGTAGGAGCCACACCAATTCATACTATCCCATTGTTATTTCCCCCTTCAGGCGCCATCAGTACACCAGTCATGGCTACACTTAATCTCCCAGGATTAACATTAGGACTACCTGTGTGGTACCTACCTGCCCCAACCTCTCCTTCGACACCGAATGTCATTTTACAACTGGTGCAACCCATCAATACTTCTAACCGTCCACCCCCTGGTGTAGCAAACATCTAGAATCGACCACCTCCAACAGTGGCCACTGCATCAACATCCAATTATTCTCCCCCACCACTTCGAAACACTAGGGGCAGAGGTCCACAAACCTACACCACTGGACCCACAACTCGCACCCCCCCAGCGACCCCCAAGTTGGCGAAGAATCCCCCAACAAACCACATACCCCCCAAGTGCTCTTTGTGCGACGACATAGGCCATGCCACCCATCAATGTCCACAGTTACCAGCACTTCAAGAACACATGAATATGTTGGATGACGACACCAACGTTCCAGTAGTAAAACTAGAACTCCCCCATCAACCTCGTGATAAATCATTGCGCACAAACCATCCTTGTGCAATATGCGGAATCTACAGCCATTATTCACATCACTGCCTTGATCTCCCAGATTACAGAGCAGCACTGTATGAGTTGAATAACGTCGACCTAGAGATATCCCCTCGTCTCATTGAGGAAATTCATCCCCCAGCATCTTCCTCCTCGGAAGAAATTAACACCATTTACACAATTTCCACTGGATACCCCTTTGTCCAATCGGCCCCTTCCATTGATCCATTTGACACACATGTTCAACCCTTTCAAATCGACGAGGAAACCACATGTCCACAACATGGGGGCAGGCCCAAAACCTTGCCTACTCATCACCATCGTGATTCTCGTCGGAGATACTGGGGGCATCCACCCCACAAAGGGAATCTCCCATCATCATATCATCACTTCAGTATGCCACCACAGCCCACATCCTCATGGTATAACACCCCGCCAGCAGTTGCTCAATGCCCTATTGATCTCTCTCTGAGACAACATCTGCACCACATTGACACCTCTGAGTTAGGTGGCATAATAGATTACCTCGACCCTGGGATAGGGGGCATGATCAATCATTTTGAACCTTCCCCATCATCTCTATCTCAACACCTCAATGAGCCCATCGTTCAAACCAACACATATGTGATCCACAATCACAAACCCCATGCACATAGCATGGGAGCAGGTCATTAACCCTGCTGACTTCTTCAACATGCGTGATCTAAACCATTTTTTGAGGTCACATATCACTTGTATATTCGATTTGATTTGATACACCTAGTATTCTCCCCCCGCGGGTCATCATTTCTCCCACCACTGCATCCTTGGCTTGGTGGGCTCACCTTTATTTGTAGCCATTTTTTAACCTAGTTATTTGCTTTGACCATTCCGGAGTCCTTATGACCTCCGTTTTTCGCACCATTTGCACCGTCGGATTCATATTTCCGTGCTCGTGATGATGCTTGAGATCATGTCTTGCTCTCATGTCCATATTTTTTGGGCATTTTTTTTCCATGCCCCCTCGTCGCCTCGGTTTGTGTGCCACATCGACTGTCGTCCATTTTTTATGAGTCTTATATCGCCGGATTCAGTTTTCTGTGCTCGTGATGATGCTTGAGATCATTTCTCGCCCTCACGCCCAAATTTTTCGGGCATTTTTTTCCATGCCCCCTCATCGCCTCAGTTTGCGTGCCACATCGACCGTTCTCCGTTCTTCATGAGTCTTATATCGCCGGATTTAGTTTTTCGCGCTCGTGATGATGCTTGAGATCATTTCTCACTCTCACCCAATAATTTTTTGGGTATTGTTTCAAAATGCCACCCATCACCTCAGTTTGCGTGCCACATTGGCCGTTGCCCCTTTTTGACAATCTTTATGTCACCGGATTCAGTTTTCCACACTCATGATGATGCTTGAGACCTTTTCTCGCTCTCATCAATCCCTTTTTGTTCGGTATAATTTTATCCCTTTTTCGGGCCGAGCAATCCCTTTTACAAAAAAGGAACGTAGGGAGTTTCTGTTAAGCTCTTTTCTGACTCCTAAAACAATGAAAAGATTCCCGAGCAACCTTGCTTCCTTTCATGCTCGCTAAATGTATCTGAAATGGCATCTACCTGGTATAAGTTTACCCCTTTTCCGGACCTTGTAGACGAATTACGAAAAAGGAATACTCTAGTCACATCGGCTAGAAGAGTTCTCCATTTGCATCATTTTATGCTTTTTTGGGACTTGGAGACTAACTTACGAAAAAGAACAACAATGGAGTCCCCTTACCGCTTTCAGACTCTCTAAACATGAAAGTGACCACGAGCAATCACCATCATGGGCTCGTAAAAACCCACAGGACGGTACTCACAACCACTGCAGAGTTTTCTTATCGCTTTCAGACTCCTTAAAAATGAAAACACCCATGAGCACGAACAATCCTGGGCTTACAAAATCAACAGGACAGTACCATTTCATAGCACACTTTTATCCCTTCTTGGAGCTCATTAAAACTACGAAGAAGGACCCAATGGTGCTTCTTGGCGCCACAACAGATCCCGTCTACTCATATGGCAGCTTCCCCATTTTGGTCGCCTTTGTTCAAAGTATTCTGCAGTATGTCACCCTAAGAATCCCTTGACATCACCCATCAACTTGACCCCCCAGAGTTAATTCATACCCTTCAGTCCTTCAAAGCTATGATCCCCGCATCTACAAGTCAGTTCCCTACGCTGCCAGGTCAACCATGTCATCATGCTCTGAACAAAGGAGATTCGAGTCTACCCACTATATGACCCCAGTTACTTCCCATCCCCACAAGTATGTCAGTCCTACCATCGGTACTACCACACTTCAATTCTACACCTCATGCTCCTATCAAGGAAACATCATTGCCTTGTTAGTTGTTGGTCTCCCTCTGTCGATGA
This sequence comes from Larix kaempferi, assembly GCA_027924585.1. Classification (NCBI taxonomy): domain Eukaryota; kingdom Viridiplantae; phylum Streptophyta; class Pinopsida; order Pinales; family Pinaceae; genus Larix; species Larix kaempferi. The sequence continues at coordinate 17,674,739 of BSBM01000101.1, read as the reverse complement.
CAACCAAATTTATTCCAAAGGATAGACCTAGAGGTCCCTGTGTCTTGGACTCATGACCATTTATGATGAGTGCCTACGAATCATTTCGAGAAGAGTCCTCAATGCCTCTCCAAATGGTTGTTTCTCACATGCTCGACTTCAACACCTTGATCGCATCGTTGAGACTCGCACAAGGTATTGGTCATTTCAGTTATTTGTTCAAGACCCCAGATACCACCTGATTCTTCCACATTTGAGAGTCTACTTATGAAAACAACCAGTTACATTTTTTCTATAGATATCCGAGTTGCGCATGGCGAAAGTATTCAGATGTACCCTAGTTTTATACTCACTCGAGTATACAGTTACATATACTTCCCAGAGATGGCTCACAGTCATTGAATCCCTACAGATGTTGGACACCTTCAGTTTCAGCAGTTCATCAACCCTTCTAAGACCTTATTCAAAACGATTGATGCTTTATTCCAGTGTATCATTTATTGAGATCAGTCATGTTATGATCATGAGTACATCCCAAAATGATGTCCCCTCTGGACAATTATGATGTACCAGCAGATTTTTTATGTATTTTTCAGGTCCCCCTTCTTGGGACTAATTGTTATGTATACGTCTTGATACAAGCATGGGTATGCTCGCCTCATCCATTATCAGAGATTATTCCTCATTCATATTGAGGCCATGTAATATTGTTTATTTTTTGCAGCTTCCAAGGGCCGTGGATCCAGTCTCCAATCGGTCTCTTCTCTTCCCCCCAAACCCCAGAAAAAAGACAAAAGAACTATGATGTCTATCGGCCATACGATGAGCTCCTGCCCTCACACATCAGGGGGCAATCTGTTAACACCCAAAAAGTGCTCACTAGCTCATTTCCTTATTCACATGACCCATTTGTCCACTTTTTCACCATTTGAGCCTCTAAAGCCACCAAAAGACTTCAATACACCCCTTTTTCCACTCAAAATGAATATTTTTTCTCAAAAAACATAAAAACCCCTCAAAAAGGGTCCAGAATTCCCAAAAATATTAAAAAGGGAATAAAAATATTCAAAATATTCAAAAAAGAAAAAAGAAGGGAAAAGGTACATAAACCATGTTGGTCAATACCATTGGTTTCCTCAAAACCATAATGGTATTCCCCACCACCAAAAACTATAAAAAGGTGGTAGGGGCTCCTCACTTTCCATCCATCCATATTCCTATCCTCATGCTGTCAAAATCTCCCATGAGCTTTTGACCATTGTAGCTATCTTGGAGAAGAGACCTTTGGAGCTTGGAGCTACTCACCTTGGAAGTTGCTCAACAATCTTCACCACTTGGAGGTATCACTATTGTAAGCACTTGCTTGCCCCTATTCTTAATACAAAATCATTTTTTACATATTGTCAATTGTTTTGCTTTTCATAATATTTCCATTGTTTGCTTATCTATTTCACATAGATCCATGATTAATATAGTTTAAAGTAGTTTGTTGTTTATTTCTATTGAGACTGCTGCTACTAGTTAGCAGGTGCCCATTGCACTAAGCTTGGTTGCAAAACCAAGCCAACAATCTCTTCTGGATCCATTATTCCTTATGTGTCTTCTGTGATGGTGGTCCTCCCTCTTATTGTGATTTATTTTAGTGTGAGTTGTAAGAGCTTGATCATCATTTGCTCCCATCTTTTCTTCTCTTGCTACTAGTAGAGATTCTTCTTGGGTGCATTCTTCCCATAGTCTGTTGAAGGGAATCAAATTCTTCCTAGCACGTATTCCTTGAATGAATGAGTCCCATGATATTGGGAGGCCATTCAAGGTGGTCATAACGATCTCTCCTTCTTCTAATTTGTCTTCTATCGCTTCAAGTTGCTCCTTGATTTGTGATACCCTTGTGAATTAGGATTGCATGGTCTTTGAATGTTGGATCTTCGCATTCTTGAGCTAGTTCCTTAATGTCATCTTTCGATTGATGTTCTTCCCTTCGAATATCTTCGTCAAGGCTTCAAACATCTCCTTGGGAGTCTTCAGGGATGACACATGAGGGATGAGATGATCTTTAATGGAGTCTGCAATAATCCTCTTGACCTTGACCAAGTTCTTCTTTTGGATTGCCTTTGCCTCATCTCCCTTTGGTTCTGGAACCTCTGCATTGACATACTTGTCAAAATCATTTTCTTCTAGGAAAAGAGAGATCCTATACTTCCATGCTCAAAAGTTATAATCTCCCTAAAGCTTATCCTCAAGCTTGGCGTGGTTAGTCATTTTGAAATGAGAACCTCAAATGGAAATAGCAAAGATTTAGATCTTACCAATTTGAGATGCCCAACCTGGTTCTAAAGTTGGCTAGTCTAGGGTTTTCTCAAAGAAACCCTAATTTTCCAAATTTGGAATTTTGAACTTCTGAATGGACAGGAAGATGTGCATCCTCAAGGCAAGTTGTCCAATGTACTCTTTTTTCCGGATTGATGGAGGAAAACCCCAAAAGCTTGTGCCCTAGTTTTCTCTCGGCACCAGTGTCTGGGTCAAAAATGAAAAATCTTCAAACTTGATTATGCTTCCTCCAAAAGATGTACCCTCCTAGGGCGAGTTATCCTAGCCCTCTTTTTCTAATGATCTATGGAGATAAGACCTTGAACTGGAAACCCTAGTTTCCCACTGTTGCACAATGCCTTCTTTTCAGGTTGGCTCTGATACCATGTTAGAGTTTGTACTTTAATTCAATCTAACTAGATCTTTAACTAAAAGACAGACAAGCACAGCAAAACACAAGAGAGACAATAATTTTCCTTAGGGAAACCGTAAAGGAGAAAACCCCGCAACTTCCTCAGAAATAGATTAGTCACTAGTACAATATCAAGCAAGATAGGAAACCAAAAACTAAGATGTCTTCTGCAGCTCTCTCTATATCTCCTCCAACGAACTTGTCTTCTCTCTCTCCTTATACGAACTTGCTTGAGTGAGTGGTGTGTCCAAATGAGAGAGCAAGCTCTCTATTTATATTTTATGTGTGGGTGACATTTTTCCTAATGGGGTTGACCTCACTATCTTGACCAGGCCGACCTATCCTAGGGAGACGCAATAATACAATTTACATTTGAACTTAGGGGATCTAATGCCTTGACTTACAATGGAGGTTTTACCTCAATAATTCTTGCATGACCAAACATAATAATGACATCCCCGAATAGAGTAACGATATCTCCGTTGGAGGTACAAATAAAATACAATAATAATAAAAAATAAAATACAAATGAATATCTTCCGAAGTTACATTTACAACAACAATCCCGTCAAGGATGGCCAATGCCTTTAATTCTTCAGCAGTCCTGGACTTTAAAATGTCTATTACTATCATGGCTATTTTAGGCTTATTATCCATATGAGCGGTAATATATTTAGCAACATGCACTGCAATGGTAGCCAAATTCCATTCTTCTTGGACAACAGTAAAATTATTCCAATGTCTTGTTATTACTACTGATATTTGATCCCAAGCCAAATGATCTTCCCTGACGAGAGGGTAATTTCAAGAATGTTTCTTGGTGAGCTTATATACTTCCTTTTACAACTTATCTTTGGTGACCTACAAATCTAAAACAATAGCATCTCTTTTTTGTCTTGCTTCCTTTAAGACTTCCACCTCTTCTTTGTGCTTCCTAGGTTCTTCTTTAATCTGGTTGAGCTCTACTTTTTTTAAGGTCATGTCTACCATTATTTTGGCTAGTTGATCAATCGGATCCACTAAAGCAATTGCCAATAAAGTAGCACCTTTGGTATACAACAATTTATAGTTATGTTCTTTAAGAGGGTTCATCTATTTTTCCGAACCTTCCACTTTGGCCTTGTACTCCTGGGCCATCTTAGCCATTTTCTCCTTTTCTTTTGGTGCTACCATTAATTATGGAATTTGCACATGTTCAGTAGCATGAATATTTAGTCTTTTCTTCAAAGCTTGAATCTCTTTATACTTTTCCTTTAGAAGATTATGCACGGGAGTAGGGTTGAGAGGATCTAACCGCCTTTCAACAAATTTGCTTTACAATTCTGTAATCCTCAATATTTTATCCTTGTTGGTTGGCTTTTCATTTTTTAGTTGCTTCTCTAGCCTTCTCATTGTATTCTGCATCTTATTTACATTCATGGAAGATTTCACAATATCCCTAGACAACACTTCTCTTATTTCTCTATGTAGTTGTACTTTGTCCAGAGGACTAAACTTGTCCAATTTGTACATAACCTCTTTGGCCTTGTATTGTTCCAGAGTTAAATTACTCCCAACAACTGTAGGCTCCAACATTGTCATCTTAAGAGTGCCCTGCTTTAGATCAACTACAGATAATAACTTGGGATGTCCTTCATATCTGAATTATGCACTTGGGAACATTTCCTTCTTTACTTGCAGATTCTCAGACCTTATCTGAGAAAATAATCCTCCTAATCTAGATCTATATGGAAGAACCTAAGAAGACGTCGTTGATCCCTGAGGCCATTTAGTGGTTGGGAAATTCTCAACAATTACAATCGATTTGGAAGAGGATGATATCATTCCTTCTTGACTATAGTGAACTACCATGGCGGATTGTGATTCAATCATGGGCCTTTTAGTTTCAGATTATTGCTCCTCAATTCCTCCCATCTCCAAATTAGACATGGTTTATGTATGGTATATCTTGAATCATGCATCTATCTTCACAGTTATTGGTATGACCTATGACTGGGTCTGCTGACCTTGCATAAGGATCTTTTAGACCTCCTCCCAGCTCTCTAAATTTGTAATTTTGTCCAGTTGTTCCAAGGGTTGATGTAAATATTTTTCCAATTTGACCATTTTTTCGTTTCTATCAAATAATACCTTTTGGATCATAATTCCATTTGAACCCCTCAGGAAACTTCAAGATGATCAACACTTCTTCAACAATTAACTTGGTTGAACAAGTCTTAACCAAGAAAGAACACTCTTATTCTTTCTAAAATGGACCTGTTCAAAGTCAAATCTCTTATGGATGTACTCGAGAGAAAACATTCTTGGAGTCAAGAAGGCAGGGATCTGATGGGGAGGAAGTTCGCAACCGTAAACTCTGATTTTAGTATGGTTTTTAAACAGGAACCAATCTCCTACAGTTGTTTCAGGACTCATTTGGGCCAAATTTTTATACAAAGGGAACAATCTAGGAGGAGGATTGTCATATAAGTTATTATAGACATCATACATGAGTCTATTAACAAAATCAATGTACCTATCATTCGTAGGATGCTATATGACCAATTCAAGAAGCGATTGAGGGAAATGTTCCATAAATTGATAAAAAAATCATGTACAACAAGTACGACTAACACCTAAAATATTTCACATCTGGAAAAGTATTAAATTGTTCGTGTATCATATCAACAAGGAATTGGGGAAAATATGGCTTGACATTAGGTTCATTGACAGAAGGGGTCATTTCTAACAACAATCCTAGGACTGCTTCATCAACCAATTTATCATTTTCATACCCAAAGACTCGACATATCATGGCGATTGTTATCCTAGCTACTTCATAAAATAATTCAAACCTGAAAGATGCCTCTTCCTCAAAAGGTTTATGAGGTACATCTGGGTCAATCCCAAGCATTTGTTGAATGATGTATTTTTTAATTGGGTAGACGGATCATCCTATTACGTGCCACCACTACTCTACTCTTAGGGGAGTAAAGCTCTAAACACTAGGTGACCAGCTCAAGAAAATGTCACATCCTAGGAACTACTGCCAGGGGTAACCCTGACTCCCATAGGTATAGGTCATCATGGTTGGAATTGAATCTCTCCTTGGCATCCTTAGTGATTTGGTTTATGTCTTTGATGCATGTGATTGTGTCAAATACCTCCGATAAGGAGTCCCCTAGGTGATCATCTAGTATAAAAGTGGTTGTTGAGGGCTCAGGTGTAGGTGATGGAGGAGTCGAATCCATGAAGGGTGACTACACTAGATGTTACTGGAAAGTGAAGGAGGATATCAGGCACTATGGAGTGAGATGAAAGCAATTCACAAGAGAGAAAATCCAAGGCAGCGCTCACAAGCTCTTAAGAAATTCAAAATTTTGAATTATGCAAAGGAAAACGACTATTTATGAGTTTAAATTTGTGCAATAAATGGTGGTTGCATGTGGCAGAAATCTATTGAATGAGATGACTGGGTGCGAGGGAATGATAAATGCTCTTATTCATTTGAAAGCATGAGCATGTGGCATGAGCTTATTAGCGAATTTGTTGGACAATCTGGTGGATGGGACGGGATTTTTTGCGTTGAGACGATAAGTGGTTTCAGGCTCGTGAGAGGGAAGTCTCATGGAACCACTTTTGGGGGCCTAAATTCTTGTGGATGAAACACGTATCCTAGGTTGTTTCATATTCAATATCATGCATTTTGGATAACTCTCGAGCAACTTTGAAGAATTGAAAGCATGTGGATCGTCGATCTTCTAACATCAGATCTACCCCTTCCTCAATAGCCAACCAACTTCAAAAGGAACATGTCATGTCATGTCACATCACCATTCTTCCATCTGGATCCTTCATACTTTCTAAAGGGACATGCCCGCGGACTGCCTTGAATACTGTAAACGATTTCAGGCTCACGAAAAGGAGGATTTAAAAAACCACTTTTGGGGGCCTGAATGCTTGTGGAGGTGACACGTGTCCCTGGAAGTCTCGTATTCAGGCTTGTCCATTTTGGATCATTCCCAAGTAGCTTTGAAAGCCTAAAATCATGTGAACCATTGATTTGATCAAGGGTGATCTAAGCCATCTAAACTTGCATCCTCCCATCATTCATCGAACAAAGTGCATATATCCATCTTTGTGACATTGTCGTTTGATCAGAGACTGACTTCCATTATGGATCTTCTTCTAGTTCCTCTATATTTCATGATCCATCTTCGTTGCCTTCAATCACTTGGGCTCTAGGAGAAATAATCTACGACCTCTCTACTTTCATCATGCATTGAAAATCAATGTAGTGGGATTTTCTCTTATGTCACCCTCGGGCCAAGTCAATATGGGTACTTACAATAGGAAGTAAAGAAGTAATTTCTTGCATGCTTTTTAGGCTAAAGGATTTGAGATTTTCAAGGGACCTCTTAGTTCTCACTAGAATTTGAACTACATCATCCTTGTTATTTCGTAGAGATTGTTATTCTAGGAAATTTGATTAAACTAGCATTATTTTTATATCTTATCAGCTTCTTGCTTATTTCATTAACTATATGTAAGTTATTTTAGCTCGCTCATTCACATAAACAAGGGACCTAAAGACTCCTCTTGCCCCAAGTATGTTATTTTCCTTGCAATCTTAGCAATCTTGGAAAATCAAAAAATGGTGAAAGGTTTGAAATACCTCCCTTTGCACATTTATTTCTGTTGAATATTGTAACTTCTAAGAATATTATATTTGTACTTTATTATTCCGGAGATGTTTCATCCCTCCGAAGTGATCCTACTATATATCTGGAGTTGTTTATTCCTCCTATGAATTGTGGTAACCAGGGTTATTAGATCCACCATGTGGGGGTCGGCCCTGAATTAATTAATTAGGGGTTATTAGAGTTCATTGGGAGAGGTCGGCCTCATAAGGGAAATAGTCAGTCGGGAAACTAGTATAAGTAGAGGAGAATGCTCCTCACTTATCTCACACTTGCATAGCTCAGAAAGTAGCGCACTTGTGTTTGAGAGGTCTGCATAGGAGGTAGAGAAGGAGGTCAAGTCTTGGAGCACATCTTTTATTTTGGTTGATCATCTTATTGAGGAAAGCTTTGCTAGGTTTTCTACCCCATGAGGGTTTCCCAGGGTAAAATCTCTGTCTATCTTGTGACTATGTTTCTTTCAGTGATCTTGCTAGTCAAATTAGTTTAAACTTAACAATTTCATCAAGCTTGTAGTTGTTATTTGCAAAATCATTGATTTCACACTTAGAGTTTAAATTAAGCGAAGTAAAGAACTATCAACGTTCACATGTCTTCGCTTTATTATGCTCTTTAGTTAGTTTCAGATATCACTTCTATATTTGATTTCAAACACATGTATGATTCCCACTTGAGCACACACAAAGAGAGCTAAATATTCTTTCAAATCAATTATGCCCTTCATCTTGTACTCATGACTGATCTGGATGAATCATAACGATAAGGAAGTTTAAAATACCTCTTTTGCGCTCCTTCAAAAAAATTTGGACCATCATACAATTAACTTCGCATTGTAATTGTCAACCAACTAAAATCCTCCATAGGAGGTCACAAAATACTATTTTAGTTAGTTTAGGATTGATTGAGGTAGGAATCCAAATAATGCACACCATTCTTCTACATTTTTTGAAACATAGTGGTTGTTGACTTTTAGGGTACTTATCAAATCCTGTTGTCAGCAAGAGTCAAAAGAAAACCCATACAAGTAAGATGCAGTGCCCAAGGATGTAAAATCTGAGGTATAGTTGTTTTTGTTCGCCACATAGAGCCACCCAATTCTTTGTGGAGGCGACACTTTACCATTTGAGGCCAAAATGATTATCCACACTTGACGTGGGTATCTTAGTGTCCAAAACCTAGGATTATCACCGGGTGGCACTTGTGGGATTCATGTGCACCTGAGTCAGATTTTATTGGTTGCTGGAAATGTTGTCAGTCTTTCTGGAACATAGCCCCAACATCCCTCATTATAATTGATTCTTCCATACCTTCACTAGCCATCTTTGGTGGATTCCATCACCCTCGACAAGAGATATATTGGAAGGCCCAATGACTATTTGAGAGGAAGGACGTTACATCATCTAGGGAATTTACATATTCTTTCTTTTTATTTGCAAAAGATCATCTAAACGTAATTAAAAAGAACCAACCTTTGAGATAATTTGCACAAAAATATGACACATACCCCTTCACTTGCACCATATTGCATATATTATTGTGGTTATCATATTTTTGCATCTGTTCAATTGTGTTTAAATCCCTTCATCCTCACTCTCATTTTATCACACAACCATCACCATTTTGGAACAAATAAATATGAGGAGTTCTCTTAAACTGCAAGGACTCCCTCCTATCCAAGGAGGTGTTCCCGCATTACCTCCTCATGGACCACAAGGGAGACCATCTAGCTAGGGGCATAATTTGTTAAGATCAATTTTTCTTGGAAACACCTTGCTTAAGTCTTCTAGTATTCCACCTCTTGGGGGAATTACACCACCACCGCCGCCCCCTCGACCGCCACCCACTTTACCACCACCTCCACCTCCAGGAGGAGGTAACACACCGAGTAGAATGTTAGCATCAAATATTCCAATTATGGAAAGTCTTAAATCTCCCTAATTTATCCAAGTTGATAAATAATCCCATTCTTCATGACACAACTTAGTCGGACATGACATTCAATCTCCCCTCAAATATTCCAAAATTTTATGGGAAACAAGGAGACGACCCAACAAACCATGCGATGTCATTTCACCTTTGGTGCTCATCCAACAATATAGTTTAGGACATCATTTGCCTTCGACTATTTCAAAGAACTCTTATAGTTACAACAACCAAATGGTATGTCATTCTACCAATTGGGACTTAATCCACCTTTGAGTCCATTGCTATCTCCTTCCTCACATATTTCCAATTACCCATACACCATGATTTAGGGCTCTAAATTCTCACGGAATTTCGACAAAATTCCTCAACTCACATCGTGTATGATATCCATGAGTGGCGTAGAAGTAGGACATTGTGCAAGATACAACGGCAATTCTTTTAGATGGGTTCCTCAAACCACTCCAACCAATGATTGCAAAGGATGTGGTAACCACATTTCCCAAAACAGAAGAAGAGGCAATCCTTAAGGCCCAACATTTCAATCTCATCTAAGCTCAATTTGGGTATTTGTATACCATCCTCCCTAATGCCCTGCGACATCATTCTTTAAACCTAGTGCCTCCAGGCACATCACATTTGGTCGATGGGCTTATCAAAACTATTTCTCACCAAGGAAATGCTCCTTATTACCACCCAATATGCACAGGGTGTTCACCAGACATAAGACTTCATCCAGCTAGGGACCTTTCAGTCCCCCATCCACATTAGGAAGTATTCTTCCCAATTGCATGGTCTTTTTCACCCTTGTGGTCTGATATCAAAATTAGATTCAATCACCATGGCCCTAGCAACATGCATGACCTATTAGGTCTCTTGGGGGATAAAACTGACAATTAACTATGTAAAATGGGTTAAGAGGTTAAAATTTTGAAAAAGGAATATTCTAGGAACCTCCTCCCCTCAAAGGGGTGTAGGCATGTGTCTTCCCTCATCTAGTTCATCAATTTGGTGCCCTCTCCTCATCCATGCAACATTTGGATCTCCTCCCAAAGGTGTTGCTCCTCCTCATGGATCAGCTCCTAGTTGTGGAATTGGCTCTCAATATATGCATGTTAATCTCAATCAAAAGAGGGATTCCTCTCCTAATCTTGGTGTTAATTATAGAGGTGGTGCATATCTCCCAGATTGCATAAGGTCCTCCTCTAAAGGTGGCACATATCTCCTAGATTGCATGATATCCACCTCCTAGATGTGGAACTTGGTGGCCTAGTCAATCCCACATCATTCCACCTTTTGCTTGAGTCCTCCTTTAGGTGGCATGTTAGGGTTTTGGAGTGCTCATCCATGTGTCCCACTTTCCTTTATGGATGCATGATCTAGAAAGGGGGGTGCATCATCTCATTCTCCATATTTAATAGATGCTCCCCCTCTCCTATTTTTGTTGGTTATTGTTGGAGGAAAAGCTATTGTATGATATATTTCTCTCATGATGAGTTTATGGGAATAAAGTGAAGACTCTAGAGGTCACATTAGGTGGTTTATTGTATGGTATATGTCTTTTCGTATTCATTTCATGTCTAGTTAATATGCTCTAGTTTTGCTTGTACGTCTTTCCTTTGTTGCATGTTTGGCCATTGAAGGGGTATTGCTACTTGTTTGACATAGATATTTCTAGTTTGAAATATCATAGTGCTAGGTTATCTTAAAGATAGATTTTGTTAACTCTTTTCCTAGTTTGGATATGCTATACTAACATCTTTTAGGTAGACTACATTATCATGCAATAGGAAGAGGAGATCCATCTCCTTGTACAAGCTCATCTTTTGTAGGTTAACCACAAGCTCCAAGCATATCAGGGTGTATCTAGAGATTCCCTAACCTCTAGGATCCATTCAAGACAAGACAATGCAAAACAATGAACCTAAGTGACTCCATATCTTTTGAAAAAAGATCCCTCTTCGCTTCATGTAACCCTCCTCTTTGCTAAATATATCAATCAGTTACCCACAATGCATGTTGATGTATATGTAACTTCGGAATGTATTTCATATATGTATATTGTACTCCTATAGAGATGGTATTATTCCTCTATACGGAAGTGTTTGTATTCCTATAGAGATGTTATTATTCCTCTATACGGAAGTGTCGTCATTTATATTGTAAGTGTCGTAACTTATACTTGATGGGTTATTAGACCACCTTGTTGGGGTCGGCCCTATATAAGTCATGTGGGTCGAAGGGTTATTAGACCACCCTATTGGGGGTCGGCCATGTGGGTCAAAGGGTTATTAGACCACCAAGTGTGGGGTCGGCCCAGATTAAGTTAACCATGGGTTAAGCGAGACATGTAGGCCCCATTAGTTTATTGGGCAGGACAGAACAAGTATAAATAGAGATCGGGAGATCTCTATTTGATCATTCATTCACACACTTCTCTCATTAGGAAAGTGGCGCACTTATGAGGAGGAGGCTCTGCTGCTAGGAGAAGACTATCTCTTGTATTCTGGTTGTATCATTGCTCTATCTATCTCTAAGGAAGTTATTGGGGTTTTTCACCTTTATGGTTTTCCCCAAGTAAACTATGTGTCTCTTGTGTGCTTGCATTATTGTGTCCATGATTGATATGCTATAGATTTGCTGTACATGTTGTTCTCTTAGTTAAGATCCTAGATCATATTGAAGTAAATTTTGAAAATTTAACATGGTATCAGAGCTAGCCTGAAAGAAGGCATGATATGGCATGTATGACACTTGTTGCACTTACGATGCTAGGACTTGATATAGCAAAAAACAGTCATCGTAGCACTTTCACTATAAATCCATTTTGGAGAATTTTTCAGATGTGAAACTTTTATAGGTCGAAGATCCGATCCCCATGTACCTTGTTTCCAAAGGACAACCTCTAATTCGTTGTACTTTGTGATTTATGATCTGTACAATATAGGGTTTCTGCCTCTTCCAGATCTGAGTCAAAAACAGGTGACCTTGGAAAAACGGTCATAACTTGGGATAGGAAGCTCCAAATGAAATTTCATAAAAAGTGACAGGTATTGCATGGACTTTACTGTCTCAGGTAACTTTTTTAGAGGCTGAAGTTGAACCAGTGACACGTGTCATGCCATACAAGTTCGCTCTCCTGTTTTATCCAATAAACAGGTCACGTTGCGACACTTGGCATAACTCTCTCTCAGAGGATCCAATTGAGGTCAGACCTATCGAGATGGAAAGATGACAGGTTGGGCTATCTCATAAACAAATTTCAGACCCTGTGGATCGAAAAGTTTGAAGTTACACCAGAAACAATCAAGTACATATTTTTGTCATAATAGAATTATTTTTTAGCACCTTCATTCATGGCTTCCGGAATTTAGGGTTTCGAAGAAAGTTGGAATTTTTGTAATAGGAGACTACGGATGAATGCCACTCATCAAAATAGAAATTTAGAGACCAAGATCAGAATTTTTGGTTGGGCAGAAGGCCGGGCTTGATCAGACCCTAGTTCGGGACTTTGATCAGAAAAGTGGAAAATTAGGGCTTCTGTAAAAATGGGAATTTTTGAAATCTGTGACCACGACTGGAAGCTCCTCAGAAAAATAGAATTTTAGAGCTTTGGATCAAACCTTTTGATTGGGCAGAAGAGTGGGCTTCATCAAACCCCAGTTCAGGGTCACGTCCAGTGAATCCGGAAGTTTCAAAGGCAAAATTGAGGAGTGAAACTTTGCAGTTTTCAAATTCTGAATATACCAGCTTGATCAGCTCATCAAGGTGCATATTTCTATCCTTTCAGAAGTTTGAAATTCAAAGTTTGAATTTTTGGGGTTTCTCTGACAAACCCTAATACAGCTCCTGATCCAGTTCCTGCAAATCAAGTGGATTGGTTTAATCCTAGAAGAGGATGGATTGGTCACCTGCATAAGTGAAGAAGTTCCTGTTTCAGAGGGAGATGAGGCTAAGGCCTTACATAAGAAGATTACAAGCAATCTCGACAGGTATGACTCATCCAGGTATGTCTCGAGATTTGTTCATGATTAAGTTTATGATATGTTTGTCTTCATGTTATTACGGTTAGAACAATCTTGATTTTAGACTTGTCGTATCACCTCAACAAAATTATGAATGCATGCATTAGGGTGTTGACACTTATGATTGTACTAATGCATTATGGTGTTGTATGAGGTTTATGTTGTCCGCTAACATGAAAGGTACACCAAGAAAGGCAAATCATGTTCTATTTCAAGAACATATGATCATGATGACATGAAGACAAAGATTCATCCATTGTCATGGATCACTTAGAAAATCTACTTACGAGGTATGTATAACTTGGTTCTACAATGGATAACTTATGAGACATGTAGGTTACTAGAACAAGTCATTGAAGAGAACCAGAAGACATTATGCGGGTATGTTAGACATAACTAGCTAGCATGCTAATCCAGGTATGTTTTTCCTATATCAAGCTAGAATCCTACCTTGTGTTAGGATCTTATACTGTTGTGTTGTTGATAATGATTATTCATGAAGTCATAGGTTTGAACAGTCATGGTTGTGTGCATATTATGCTTCTTACCATAATTGATGATATGACTAACCAAAAGAATCATGAAGGTGTAGGTTTGAGTAATCACGGGTTTAGGCATATTATGATATGACTAACCATAAGAGTCCTATACAAACCTTGAAATGCTTATTATTTCTGTTTGAAATGATCATGACTATACATGCTTAAGATTATTGTGTTTTTATAGTATTAAGAATATACTAATGAATGTATGATTATGTATGAGACCTCAATGACAACACAACGATGATACTAATAAGCATGCATAGTGATTAAGGATGGATATAAGTTCAAGGTCAGGAAATCCAGGAAGCAAAGATCAAGAAGGAGCACACTTCAGTAAGTTTCTACAAGGATGCAGATATTCAGAGGGAGTTGACCACTTCTCTCAATCCACATCAGAATGGAGCTGCAGAAAAGAAGCTACTTCAACAGCTCCTACAAGGAAGCAAAGACTTAGAGGGAGTCCACCTAACAAACAAACAAAGATAAGTATTTTAATTACCATTTCTTATTTTGTTTAAATAATATTGTCCAATAAGGTATATGCTTATGTTCCTAGACTTAGGATATGTATTATGCATATTAGAATAGTTGCATTGATGAACAGTATACTACTAATATCCATGGGTAAGTGGCCTATGGCACTGTACAACATTCCATTGCTACTTATCTAGAATGAAACCTCTTTGCTGACATGTTGGGAGTTGTGCACACTCTTAACAATGTTCTGGTAGAGATTGGAAGGCATCTAGAAAGTTACGGGATATGGATAAATGTTGTATTGAAGCATTGGCTAAGATAATTGCATGACTGTATGACATATTTCTTTATGTGTAAGAATTTGTTCTGAAAACTATGAGTTGTTTTCTAATGATGCAATTTAACTTGTTGTGTAGGAAAGATCGTATACCATCACCTACAAAAGAAGGACTACAACATTTGTTCAGCAACAAAGTTGTCTATTGAAAATATTGAAGATATTGAAGTTCCCAGGATCTGGGAAGAATACCATGATCGAGGAGTACCAGTCGATCATGAATATTTTTGGGATGCAATTACAAGACCTGAAGGAGAGTCTGTAGTGACTTCCAAGAGGATCTACAAGATCAAGCATGCTGCAGGTGGTAGCATAGAGACTTTTTCTCTTATAGCCAGATACACTTCCATTAGATCAGTACTTACTCCGGCTGCAGTGATGAAGTGGAAGATACACCAGATGGATTTCAAGACAGCTTTCTTGAATGATGTAGTTGAAGAAGAAGTGTATGTGGAGCAGCCACTTGGTTCTGAGACACATGACAGGGAGTCATATATGTGCAGAACTTGGTATGGTAGGATAGACAGCCTTCTATCCAGTTTGGGCTTTACCAAGAGTAAAGTGGATTCCAACCTTTACTACAAGGTTAAGGAAGGGAATCCTGTGATTCTACTCCTGTATGTGGATGACCTGTTTGTAACAGGAGATGACAGATTGATTCCCGACACACAGCGGAAGCTTGCTGCCAAGTTCGAGATGAAGAACTTAGGGATGATGCACTATTTTTTTTTGGCATGGAGGTGTGGCAGAGTGCAGATGGAATCTTCCTTGGACAAGGGAAGTATGCAGTAGAGATCCTGAAGAGGTTTGGGATGATGGACTGCAAGGCTATGGCCACATCTATGGCATAGAACCTGAAGCTTCTATGTGAGGCTTCATCTGATTCGGTTGATGTCACGATGTATCGTCAGATGATTGGGTCCTTGATGTACCTGACAAACACGAGACCAAATATTTGCTTTGTCGTGAACACATTGAGCCAATTCCTAACAGATCCGAGGAGTGTTCACCTGGTTGTTGTAAAGCATATTCTAAGTTACCTGAAGGGTACAGTTGATTATGGGCTCAAGTATGATGCGAATCAAAAGTTTAACCTGCAGGGTTATGTTGATTCAGATTGGGTAGGCAGTGCTGCAGATAGGAAGAGCACTTCTGGGTGTTGCTTCAGTATGGGATCAGGTGTGATATCTTGGTTTAGCAGGAAGCAGTCCTGCGTAGCACTGAGTATAGCTGAAGTAGAGCATGTTGCGATGGATGAGCAGGTTGCAGATGTATTGACCAATCCATTGGCCAGAGTGCAGTTTGAATACTTCAGAGAGAGGCTTGGTGCACTTCAGATCGAGGTTCCTTCCAAAAGGAAGTGATGAGTCCTGAAGATGCAGATGCACATGATATTTTCTGACATGGTTGATGTGTTCTCCCTTGGTCGTGATGTAATTGCTGAGCCATTTTTCACATGGTGATAGATGTGTTCTCCCATGGTGAAAAAGTAAGGGCTAGAGCCTTCCCTGAATGGTGGTAGATGTGTTCTCCCATGTCGGTGGTGTAAGTGTTGGATGATGTGCATCTGGGATGTGCTTCGTGGACGATTAGATGATCTGAAGAGGACGATGTTATGATGATTAAGAGGATCATGAATGAGCATCAGGACGATGCT
This sequence comes from Larix kaempferi, assembly GCA_027924585.1. Taxonomy (NCBI): domain Eukaryota; kingdom Viridiplantae; phylum Streptophyta; class Pinopsida; order Pinales; family Pinaceae; genus Larix; species Larix kaempferi. Next base: position 17,658,398 of record BSBM01000101.1, on the reverse strand, counting down.
CCAGTTACTACTCTGTATATGTATATGCATCATGTTGGATGCTTGTTATGATTAGTTGGATCATTCATGTATATATGCATCATGTTGGATGTTGGATATGATCAGTTGGATCATTTATGTATGTATGCATCATGTTGGATGCTGGATATGATCAGTTGGATCATTTGTATGTATTTTGTATATGCATCATGTTGGATGCTTGGACCATGTATCTGGATATGTATCAAGTGGATACTGTGTATGATCAGGTAGATCATGTATGTTGATATATATCAGTTAGATGCATTGTGTGGATCATGTATCTATGTATGTATCAGGTGGATACATTATATGATCAGGTGGATCATGTATGATGATATGTATCAGGTAGATACTTGGTATGCATCAGGTGGATGCATGGTATGATCAGGATGATCATGATGACGAGCTTTAGGGTGTTGCTCCAGATGATATGTACTAGGACGATACAGTGATGATGATCAATATGATCATGAGCATCAGGATGATGCTTTGTGCGATGATGATCCGTTGGATCATGAGTATCAGGTTGATACTTGAAGGTCAGAGATGATATGTGGCAGGTTGTACAAATAGCATGTAATCAGTCCTCAGATATCCGATAGGTTGAGCTGTGTGCTCGTAATCAGTCCTGGGATGAGGTATTGCTATGTAGTATGTAATCAGTCCTCAGATATCCGATAGGCTGAGCTGTGTGCTCGTAATCAATCCTAGGATGAGGTATTACTACGGAGACATGTAATCAGTCCTGGAGATCCGATAGGTTGAGCTGTGTGCTCGTAATAAGTCCTGGGATGCTCTTTAAAGATCTTGTCAGTCGTGCTGCGGCACATAAATGTTCTTGGGATGCTCTTTAAAGGTATTTTCTATTCACATGTAATCAGTCCTAGAGATACGAGAGGTTGAGCTGTGTGCTCAAAATAAGTCCTCGGATGCTCTTTAGAGATCTTTCCGGTCGTGCTGCGGCACATAAATGTTCCTGGGATGCTCTTTAAAGGTATTGTGAAGGAGATGCATGTAATCAATCCTGGGAGATCTTGTCGGTCGTGCTTAGGCACATAAATGTTCCTGGGATACTCTTTCCGGTATTGCATCCGCACATAAAATTAGTCCTGAGAGACCACCTCTATCAGACCGTTCGCACAGATGATGAAGACCTGCAGGTGGTGGGCCTACATCCAGTATGAAAAAGGACTGGCTCTGTATAACTTCCTATGACGAGTAGATTCAGAGATTGATTGAGATAGCAGCAGCAGTGACGATAACGATGATTCGAGGATGATGATTCGCTGATGACGATCCAGAGAAGAAGACTTGTGCTAGAAGACCTGTGTCGAGAAATACCTTCCTGGTTAAGAGGGAGTGTTGATGTATATGTAACTTCGGAATGTATTTCATATATGTATATTGTACTCCTATAGATATGGTATTATTCCTCTATACGGAAGTGTTTGTATTCCTATAGAGATGTTATTAGTCCTCTATACGGAAGTGTCGTAACTTATACTTGATGGGTTATTAGACCACCTTGTTGGGGTCGGTCCTGTATAAGTCATGTGGGTTGAAGGGTTATTAGACCACCCTATTGGGGGTTGGCCATGTGGGTCAAAGGGTTATTAGACCACCAAGTGTGGGGTCGTCCCGGATTAAGTTAACCATGGGTTAAGCTAGACATGTAGGCCCCATTAGTTTATTGAGCAGGACAGAACAAGTATAAATAGAGATCGGGAGATCTCTATTTGATCATTCATTCACACACTTCTCTCATTTGGAAAGTGGTGCACTTATGAGGAGGAGGCTCTGCTGCTAGGAGAAGACTATCTCTTGTATTCTGGTTGTATCATTGCTCTATCTATCTCTGAGGAAGTTATTGGGGTTTTTCACCTTTATGGTTTTCCCCAAGTAAACTATGTGTCTCTTGTGTGCTTGCATTATTGTGTCCATGATTGATATGCTGTAGATTTGTTGTACATGTTGTTCTCTCAGTTAAGATCCTAGATCAGATTGAAGTAAATTCTGAAAATTTAACAGCTTAGTTAGATATTTCTTTATCAAATTACATATGTTTTATATCTAATCTACTCATGCATGTATTATATCCTTTTTTTCATATAATTTATATCTTGTATAAGTTCTAAGCTAAAGAGTTTTAGTGCATGCATTTCAAATTTCATTAATATTGCACTTAGCTCTTGTACTTTCAAAGAAAATGCAATTTTATTATTTGCATGTTGTTGTAAATTAGTGTAAATAACTCTTAATTGGTATCTATATTATATTTTATCCCATTCTCCACTTTCTGTACAGTGATAATATCTCATGATACGGATCCTTACATCTATTTAGATTCCTAGTCCTAACCTCTTCCTTTCATTGGTTTTTATTCTAACAAATTTTGGCAAGTTAGGCCCCCAATTGGGAGAGATCTAAGGGATTCATTCTAGAGATTGTTCGCTACTTTTTATAAATTTTACTTTCAATTTTAGGATAGTGAGCACGCATTCCAAAATGCATCTCGGATTGGCCACCATTCAACCTCCCAGGGTGCCCATTAAATAAGACATCTTCACTGCATCTTTCTTACTTCCATTTTCTAATCATTGTAAGCATGATTGTTGGTCAAAAGGATCAACAATAGGAATTCTAAGGACTGCATATCCTACTATAACCAATCAATTAGGGTGGTGGTTTGACATCCCCCCTACCCCCTGCATCTCATTTTTGCATCTAACATTGCATGCTAACTCTAAGCTAATTCCTAACTAAGATTAGACCACACTTCCTTTGGTGCTCTAAAATTAACCTTAAAGTTTTTAATATTATTTGTTTTCCATTTTACTCAAGTATTAATGCATGCTAATACATTATGTCCTTTCATTTATGCATGTTATAAATTCTCCATTTAACTCCATCTAAAAATTAATTCTAAAACATTTCACATTAATTGAACTCAAAACTAATCCTCCATAAAGACGTATTCTAACGTCTATGAAATCATAGAATTGTCATTTGAGGGAAAATTCTACAGTTGAGGGACACTACTAGGTAGTGATCGTTGGGATCCATCAGGAAACACCCTCGATTGGTGCACAATGTTGGACATTCCCCGTGACTCAGATTTAGTCTCCTTGTCATGTAGTACCACACTTGGCATCATTCTCGAACTCGTTTCCACGTACCTCGCATATATTGGAAATTCCACTCTCCCACTAATAATCCACAAGTAACAAATAGTCAATCCCTATACCAAGTAGGTTCACAATTCAATGATCCTCCATTTAACAATTAAAGTCAATCCTTGCTCCAACAAGATCACAATTTGATTTTGCTTCCACTTTCTAGTAATTAGATAACATTTTTTCTACTGGTAAATTAACCTCTTAGTCTAGCTTGCAATTAAATTTAGGTTTTGAAATCATATCCTTTTTTCCCAATGGTTAAAACACTAATATCTATCTTATGCATGTTGAATCTTGGATCTACTTAGTGTTTGCTTCGTTGATTTCATTGATAGATATACTGCTAGATTAGGTTCCTAATTTATTTTATTAACTCCTAAGTCTCTTTCTCTAAAGTGACCATCCTTAGATTTTACAGGGTATGCCTCCCTTGTATTTTTTTAGGAGTTGGCCTAAACAAAAGAAGTTTAGTGTTGTGGTGACAGTTGCATCCAACTCATTGACTTGCCCCAAATCCACTCTTAATGAGTTGAGATTTTTTTCGCGTTCATGTTTGGATCTAGGAAGCAATACTCCCCAACCACCAACCTATATCTCATACAATGTGGCACAACAGTACCCACTAGCACCTCCTGCATCGATGGCTCCCACAACTGCTCCAACTCCTCCATTTGGGAAATTATCATATGGACCATATAGTCCTATGTATCCCAATGTCATTCAAGCACCTTTTGTGCCACCACCTCAAGCGACACCTCCAGCTCCTACATCCACCTCATATGGATACCTTAAGCCATACCTCCCCACATCGATCCATATTTATGATTTATTGGTCCATCGGGTTCTTTCCCCGGGCCTCAATATGGGGTCAATCTAGTACAATCTTCTCCCACACAACAAACTTAATGCTTTGAGCAGTTGAATGTGGCTAATCCCCCGAATCCTCAAAATCAGGGAAGAAGAAAAGAAAGAATATGCAGAACCAACAACAAGGACAGGGAGGAAATCCCCCTCCCCACAGAACCAGAACTTATGTAACCCAAATGAAGGGGCCAACAATCCCCCCAAACCAAGAAATAATTCCAATCTCTGAACAAATTTTTCTTGCTCTGTGTGTGGAGAATATGGGCATTACACTCATCATTACCCGTTGATACCCGAATGTCAACAATTGATTGAGGAAAGGAAAAAGGCTACGACCAATCCTCCTCAACCACCAAATTCTCCACAACCTCAACAATTTGTGTTACAACAATTCTTTTCCAACCAAGGGGTGGTCTCCCAACACCAGGAACCTCACGCACCAGGCGATGGAACCTTCCAAAACATCTACATGAATGCAAATGATATCAATCTTTAGACCTGCAGCAACGGTTATGGAAATCCTGATCCTCCACAATAGGAGGATGTGCCTACTACCGCTAGTTTTCCTCCATAAATACACCATCCAAGCAATTATCAGATCCCTAAGATGTCTCTTCGATGAACTTGCCATAACCCCCATATGAAAGTTGCACACAATTACAGCATCACAGATTATTTGGCTCAATCTCCCGCCACTCTGTCAACATTAGAATTCCTCCAGCCTTTCTCTTCTCAAAAGAAGGCATTACTTAGCACATTAGGAGCATATGACCCTTGTGATTCGTGCTTATTGACCTTTGACGTCGACAAAGGTGAGTTGCAACTACCCTCATCACTCGATTTTCACACCCCATTCACCCTCAAGAACATAATAATTCATCGATGCATAGTCGATGAAGGAGCATCTACTTGTGTGATGTCTACCCATGTCTGGAAGCGTATTGGCTCACCAAAATTAGTCCCCTCGTCTATTTCCCTCCATGCTTATAATGGGAGACCGTCAAAACCACTAAGTGTGTACTATAATGTCCCCATTGTGCTAGGGGGGGAATGGTACTCTTGGATATCGAAGTGGTCAATGCTCAACTCGACTACAATATTATTTTGCGATGTAGATACATGTACGCCATGAAGGTGGTAGCTTCATTTGTTTCTACATTATGTTGTTTCCCCACAATGGGAAAATTGTCACCCTTGACTAGTTAAATTACTATGAACCTCATCCCAACTCAAACCCTGACAATATCCTACCCACCATAGGATCAACTACTCCCTCATCATATATTGATATAGGTATGGGTATTTACAAATATTCTGCATTGTTGGGGCCATACTTTGGCCCTCCACAAGTTATTTGAAATTTCTAAGCCTATTTAAGTGTAACAATGCATACAGTTCTTAAGAAACACGAAGAGTAAACAATGGCATTTAGGTATAGTACACAAATATTTACACTGGAAACCCCGAAGGGAAAAACCAACTTAACTTAGAGCTTCATAGCTCTCTTAATTTCTTCTTTTCATTGTATTAAATCAACCATTTACAATACAATATATAGGTATTCAACAACCTCTGAAACCCTAATTCCCAAACCATGATCATCTTACAATGCGTTGAAAACAGTGACTGAAATAGCCAAAAACGGGACAAAAACAACCCAAAAAATTGTCGTCGGGGGTGTAGCTAGGGTTTTACCCCTAGCTTGTGCCAATGAGCACCTACTAAGGAGAATGGACTCCTTAGTAGCAGTTCAATAATGATTAAATGATTAAGCTAAAACAACAACTAACACACTACTTTAAACATTGCATGAGACATAAATGAAAGATGTAAAAAAATGGTTTTATATTAATGTTACCTTGAGTGTCAAGGTTGATGAAGCCCTTTGCAGTGTCCAAGAGGATGCTCCAAGCTTCAGAATGCTCCTTTCTCCTTCTCCAATGTTGGGGATGGGCCAAAGGTGGCTCTCAAGGTGAAAATAGTTCAAAGGTGAACTAGGGTTTCGAGAGAGATTTTGGCAGAGTAAGGGTGCTTGTGATTGTGGATGTGGAATAAGGGATCTCCATCACCTATTTATAGTTTTTTGGTGGTGGAGTGCTGACCCATGGTTTTGGGAAACACATGGTTTTGTGCAGCTGTATAGGGTTTTTTCCTCCTTTTCCTCATTATTTTATATTTTTTATTCCCTTTTTAGGGGATTTTTGCTATTTTTGGAGGAAAAGGGGGTTTTTTAGCCTTTTTTAGGCTATTTTGAGGGTTTTGTGGCCTTTTGGAGGCATTTTAGGCCTTTTGGAGGCTTTTTAATGGGATTTTTTGGGAAAAATGGTAGGAAAATGGACAAATGAGCCATATAATGTGGTAATGAGGTAGTGAACACTTTTTGGGTGTTAACAGATTGCCCCCTGATGTGCGAGGTCAGGAGCTCATCGTATGGCCGATGGACATCATAAGTCATGAATGGTTTTCCTGGGATGTGGAGAGAAGAGAAGAAACAAACTGGAGCCCGGAACAACGATCTCGAACGACTGCAAGAACTAAAAGTACATAACCTCAATAATGGATGAGGAATCATCTGATCATATGGACGAGGCGGGCATTCCCATGCTCGTATCAGGATATAACATAATAATAACAATGGGGTCCAAAAAATGGGGACCTGAAATATACATGACCTCAAATACTGACTGAGGAATAATCTCAATATATGGACGAGGCGGGCATACCCATGCTCGTATCAAGATACATAAACATAACTGTGAGGCCCGAAAAAGGGGACCTGAAAGATACATAGCCACTGTGTACATCATAAGGGTCCAGAGGGGACACAAAATCTGGGACATACTGCTGAGCTGACCATGTCTGTGCCGAAAAACTGATACACTGGAATAACAACAGTGCTGCTGAGTGTGGTACCAGAGGAACTGATGAGCTGCTAGACCATAATGACTGGGAGCAATAACCTCAATGGCACACTAGACTGGAACTGAAATGGGTACTCGAGGAAGCAGAGAACTGGATGGCTTCCGAATACAAACGCCAACGCAGCCCGGACATCCACGGGAACATATAACTGGTCGTTCCGAAGTGACTCACCAATGTGCTAGAGTCAGGGTAAATCCGGGGTCTTCGACAAAAACTGATGGGATATAATCCTACGCGATCCTCAACGATGCGATCAAGGTGCTGAAGTCGAGCATGTGAGGAACAACCACTCAGAGAGGCAATGATGACTCCTCTCAGAATGGTCCGTAGGCACTTACCACAGATGGTGATAAGTCCAAGGCGTAGGGACCTCTGGGCCTATCCTCTGGAATAGAGGAGCTGTCGTCGACAGAGGGAGACCTGCAACTATCAAGGCAATGATGTTTCCTTGACAGGAGCGCGAGGTACAAGACCGAAATGTGATAGTGCTGATGGCAGGACTGATAAACTGTGGGGGGACAACTGGGCAAGTAGAGCGGGTGGACTCAAACTTCCTTTGTTCAGAGTATGATAATGGGAATGATCTGGCAGCATATGAAACTAACTGAGGGGAAAGGGATCATAGCTGTATTGGATCTGGGAGGATAACTGGCTGGTGTAAAATGGCAAAAGACTGCTGAATACTCTGAACAAAGGCGACCTGATTGGGGGTGCTGCCGAGATGATAGATCAAAGTGCCAAGAGGCACGGGGGGGGACTTCTTCATGGGTTAATGAACTAGAAGAAGTGTGTGTAAAATGGTACTGTCGTGTGGATTTTACGAGCCCAGGACAGTTCATGCTCGTGGTGGCTTTCAATTTTAAGGAGTCTGAAAGTGATAAGAAGACTCTGAAGTGATGGAATGGTACTGTCGTGTGGATTTGACGAGCCCAGGACAGTTCATGCTCGTGGTTGCTTTCAATTTTAGAGAGTCTGAAAACAAGTAAGAAGACTCCAGGGGGTTGCTTTTTCGTAGATTTAGTCTCCAAGGCCCAAAGAAGCATAAAAGGATGCAATGAAGAACTCTTCTGGCCGGTGTGACTAGAGTATTCCTTTTTCGTAATTAGTCTACCAGGTCCGGAAAAGGGTTAAACTTATACCAGATAGACGCCCTTTCAGGTACTTTAACGAGCATGAAAGGAAGCAAGATTGCTCGGCGATCTTTTCATTCTTTTAGGAGTCAGAAAAGATCTTAACGGAAACTCCCTAAGTGCCTTTTTCGTAAAGGATTTGTCCGGCCCGAAAAAGGGATAAAATTATACCGAACAAAAGGAATGGCCAGGCAAGGAGGAAGTGTTCAATCAAGGATCAGTAATGATGACCAAGAACGAGGGTTGGGGAGAACACTGGTGGGCCTCCTTGCGGGGTAGATGAGATGGTGGCAAAATAACGAGACATTTGCAGTATGACAGGAGTGAATGGCTCATGTAAAAAAGTGGAACAATCCGATAGCAGCCGATGTGGCACACAAACCGAGGCAGCAAAGTGTTTGGGACACAATGTTAAAATTGTACCAAGTGAGAGCGAGAAATGATCTCAGGCATCATCACGAGCTCAGAAAAATGAATCCGGCGATATAAAGGGTGTCAAAAACGGGTAACGGCCGAGGTGGCACGCAAACCGAGGTGACGGGGGCACTTTGAAAAATGCCCAGAAAATCTGGAGGTAAGAGCGAGAAATGATCTCAAGCATCATCACCAGCTCGGAAAAATGAATCCGATGATATAAAATATGTGAAAAACGGAGAACGGTCGATGTGGCACGTAAACCGAGGCGACTAGTGGCGTCTGAAAAAAATGGGCAAAAAAATGACAGGACAAAAATAATGCAACGAGGTGACCATAATTACGGTCACGTCGCGCTGATTCCAGTGGTGGAAACGGTTCGGAAAACGGACGCCGTATGGGGCCAGAATGACCAAAACAAGAAAAAGTCAACTGACTATAAATAGTGGTGGGTCCAACATGACATGTGTCATTTGTACTTGTTGACTTTGACTTGTGAGTTGAGTGTACCAGAGCTTAGGTGGCATTTCTGGACGATCCGTCTGGCTGTTTGCTGATCCGTGAGATACAGGTATTTCATTCAACTCATACCTGCATATTTTTTCGGGTTGGGGGTTGGGTAGTGGGTCCCAGGGTTGATTTGTACGGTCTACGTGGGGTGGACCGCGGGTTAGGGGGTCGAAACCGCGGTTGAAGACCGCGAGTTTCGGGCCGAACCACACGGTTGGAGACCGCGTGTTTCGGGCCGAACCACACGGTTGGAGACCGCGTGATTCCTTGATGGAACCACGGTCGAGTGCCGCGAGTTCCAAAGAGGAACACGCGGTTCCCAACCGCGGGTTTTGGGATGACAGGCGCGGTTGGGAACCGCGGCTATATGCCTGACAGCCGCGGTCGGAAACCGCGGCAGGAAGCCCGAAAGCCGTGGTTTTGGGCCGAGCTATTAGGGCTTCTGGGAGGGGGAAAAGTATTTTTCTTAAGTTGTCATGAGTCTGATGAGTTCACTTTGTGTGATTGGCAGGATGCCCCAGGTTCTCTGGAGAGAGCAGGAGATCCCCGATGAGACCATGGGTTTCATCCGAGAGAATCGCCATGTGCGATCTGTGCTGGGATTGTGCGGACTTTTGAAGTTCGCACAGATACCTATGATACGGACAGCAACATTGTTGCTGAACCATTTGATCAACTTCTGGGAGCCGGACATACAGGCATTCCGGGTACAGGGTGAGAGGGTCGACCTTACCCTCACTGATGTATACTTCCTGACGGGGTTGCCCTGCTTGGGCAGGGTAGCAGACACACAGCCGCGGGTTGCCGCGGACGTCGACATGGAGGACATGTTGGAGAGGTACTGCGGTCAGGACGCGAGGGTGCATAGGAATGCACTCCTGGTGAGGGACCTACAGGAGCCGGCAGTGCAGGCCATGGCGGCGTGTGTGGTGCGGGTATTGGGTTCCCAGTCATCGGAGAAGGTGTCTGGGGGGCAGATGCAGATGGTAGAGCGCGTTCTGGATGGGGTGTATTACGCGTGGGGCCAGATGTTCCTGACCTGCGTTCAGCGACAGCTGACGGCAGCGAAGGAAGATGGCAAGGGTTTTTGCTTTGGGTCCTTCTTATGCGCCTTCTTTATGGAGAGGGTGCCCACACTGCGGCCACGGGTGCCGATTAGGCCAGGAGGGATGAGGGAGCCGAGGATGGTCCGTTGGGGTGAGATGATGCGCCGCCGTGGTGGCGGCGACGTGGGCAGGTACTTTACGCAGGAGTTGTATCTGCAGTGGCTTCAGATACCACTGACGCTGGACGACTTCCCGTATCGGGATATGGACTTCACAGGAGATCCGGAGGCGCCACGAGCACCAGGACAGGCATGGGGTCCCGATGGTACGTATGTGTTTTTATTGCATGTTATGTATGTCAAATGTTATGTATATGATAGTAGATGGATATACTGTGACTGACATGTGGTTGATCTTGCATATGTGGGCCCGAGGCCACCTCCAGGACATGTGGCGCGACGGGGTATTGTGGCCGTGCCAGCTCTGCCTGGACGAGGAGAGGTGCGGCGCCGGGATCCAGAGGTGACCCTAGAGTCTGTACGGGAGCTACTAGATCGGTTATTGATAGGGGTGACCGACGAGGGATGGCGGGATGTCGATCCTGATGTGGTGCGGGATTGCATGGGGGCACCGCGAGAGTTCAGATCCATCGCGATCCGGGTGGCTATCTTGGTGGACCGGGTCCGGGCACAGGAGGCCGGAGGAGAGGAGGACTTGCCGGAGGAGGAGCGAGGGGAGGATTCAGAGGCAGCCGATGCAGGGAGTGATGCAGGCAGTGATGCAGGATATGACTCTCATTAGGGAGTGCGGGAGGCTCCCCCCGAGTTTCGTAGCTACGGCATGGATGTAGATGAGGCTTTAGGCATGTATAGCCATTTTTTGTATAGCTGGGTACAGGGGTACTCAGGACATGTACAGCACTGAACATGTATATTTTTTGATATATATATATGCACGTGGATGCACCTTTTTGTATGATGATGATGTTGTTGTATTTGTACTCACGTGGATGCGCTTTATGTGTTATGATATGTTTACATTGCACGTGGATGCAAGTAGGTTAGGACGTTAGGCACATGGATGCCCCTTGTGTATTTTATGTGATGCAACATGATATATGTATTTTTAGGCACGTGGATGCCTCTATGGATATGCATGTGGTTTATGTATACGGATGCAAATGTGGATGCGATGCAATCTTTTTGGGTTTTTATATATTTTTATGATATGCTATGTGATGATGATGCATGATGTTACATGGTATGATTGATATGCCAATCTAGGATTGTGTTAGCCATTTGGTCTGCGACACGATTTTGAGCTCTGGGGACATGTGTGAATGTGATGGTTTCAAATTGTCGACTGAGTTGTTTTGTGCGCAGGAATTTTCTAAAAAGGCAGGGATCACGCACCTGGTAGCAGTTGTTGAGCTGGGAGACAAGTAGCTGGGAGTCAAGGAACACATGAAGGTGACTTATGCCCATTTGGAGGGCGGCAGTCAGGAGACCGGTCACAGCATCATACTCCGCCTGGTTATTGGTAGCAGCGCCTATACATATCCCGTCAAGGTGAATCATCTCGTTGGAAGGGGAGTACAAGACCCATGCTGCAGAAGCCAGGTTGGGAGACCAGCGGCTTGCGCCGTCAGCGAAGCCAGTGTAACGAGGTGGAAGGTGGTCCATCTGTAATCATGCAGAAAGGATGAATGTAAGATGATGGTAAAAAAGTGAAAAACAAAAAGAGAGCAAACTGTACAAGGCGGACCAAAAAGGGGGGCCGCGAGTTATTCTATGGATAGGGATTCCGTAAGATGCAACCCATCATGGGGGTTGCGTAAAGGGAGGCCTTCAGAGTTGGTTTCAGTATGAACATGGAGTTCCTCTGGACGTGTGTCGATGTGATGTTTGAGAATGGCGGTGTCGAACCCAGGCATTCCGTGAGGGGGCCAAGCGAAGACATCACGGAACTCTTGGAAGAGTTGTGTATAATCCTCAATCTCCCGCTCGCTGCAGGATGCTCCTAAAGTGATGATTTCAGGGGCATACCCTGGAAATTTTGAGGGAGGAAGAGGATGTTGTTTCTGACGAACGGGGGGTACATCAGGCCATGTGTCAAGGTGGTGCTCTATAATGGCGGGGTCAAGACCAGGCATTTCGGTATAGGACCAAGCAAAGACATCACGGAATTCTTTGAAAAGGTTTGTGTAGTCCGCAATCTCTTGTTTACTGCAAAATGCTCCTAAAGTGATGAGTTCAGGGGCACGACCTGGAGCAGCAATATCAACTTGGATGACAGGTGAGATGTTAGCCATATTGCCCTCCTCGAAGGCATCCGGAGCAGGAATAGGGTCCTTGAGCCAGTCAACCTTAGTGGGGAGGAAGTCTTTGGATTCAACCACGTATTGGGGAGCGGTGCTAGAGGAGGATTCTTCTGGGATGAAATAGGAACGGTGGTGCATATCATCCCAAGGATAATCCGGGGCAGTAAGGGCCTCAAGAATCTCCTCATCAGTACGGAAAGTCTGCGTCGTCAAATCGGTTGACGAGGGGGTAGTGGTTGAAGTAGTGGTGGAAGAGATCATATAGATGATATTAACCTCTTCGGAAGGGGGAGAGACCGGGGGGTAAATCTCCTCAATGGTAGGTGGTGCCGTCTCAAGATCCAGATTGTTCATCTCATAGAGAGCCGCTCTGTAATCCGGGAGATCGGGACAATGATGTGAATAGTGCCCGTAAATACCGCAGATGGCGCAGGAGTGGTTGGTATGTAGGGACTTATCTTTAGGATTAGGAGTGGGGTTTAGTTCGACAGTTGGGATGTTGGGGTCATCATCGAGCATTTGCATGTGCTTCTGCAATGTGGGTAACTGTGGGCATTGGTGGGTCGCATGGCCCAACTCGTCACACAGCGAGCATTTGGGAGGAGCACGAAACACTGGAGGGTTCTTGACTGTCTTTGGAGGTGGTACGGTAGTGTAAGGTTGTGGACCTCTGCCCCCAGTGGGTGTGGGAGTAGGAGGAGGTGTCGTGGAGGACGAAGGGGTAGAGACACCGGGAGGTGGCTGAGTGGTAGTAGCCATGGGTTGCACCGGCTGGAGGACGACATCTGGTGTCGGCGGGCGAACGGGAGGCGAAAGATACCATACAGGTAATCCCAATGTTAACCCAGGAAGGCTAAGGGTAGCCATGACCGGGGCGCTTACTACTCCCGATGGAGGGACTAGAAAGGGGATGGTATGGATCGGTGTAACACCAATGTGGCTAGGTACCAGTGGTGGTTTAGGCAACAAGGGTGGTTGAGTATTAGGTGGTAGGTTGTCGTGGGACAAGGTACATAAATCAGACATTTCGGGCGTAGATGACGGCGGGGGAATGGAGTGAAAGGTGGAGGTCATCGGCGCGTCTGAGTAGACTCCAGGCCCCGTAGAGGAAACAAACGAGGTGGTGGCAGGAGAAACAGGTTGTTCAACCATGGGGAGAACATTTTCCGGCGCCGCCGGAGCACTGGGGTCATAGTAGGTGAGCTGGTCAATCTTAACCACGCGTCCTTCATGGGGGAACATCATGGTACGAAAGATAGAAGAGGCAACCGCCTGCATGGCATACATGTAGCTGCGGCCAAGTAGAAGGTTGTAATCCAATTGGGCATTGATTACCTCTATATCAATAAGGACTGTTTTACCACCTAACTGGACTGGAACGTTGGGTAGAAGGCCTTGGGGCTGGGCCGAACGACCGTCGTAGGTACGTAACGCAGTGGTGGACTGCTGGAGAGGAGGGGATCCTAGCTTCTGCCATACAAATGTAGACATAACGCATGTGGAGGCACCCTCATCGATGATGCACCGATGGATAACAAGGTTCCTAACGGAGACAGTAACTTGGAAGGCTAAGCTGGAAGGTAGGCGTGGTTCAGACTTGTCTAAATCAAATGCCATCAAATGCGAATCAGTTGGGTCAATCCCCCCAATGGCGGAAAGTAAAGTCTTGCGCTGGGAAGGGCAGTTCTTCAAGACTTCTAACGCAGACATGGCTGCGGGAGATTGGGCTAGGTCGTCTACAATGTTGTAGTTTGACGCAGCACGCGCATTAGGGTTATTGTTGATTCGGCGGAGTGGGAAACGAGGTGCTTTCACAGCGTCGTCTATGGGAGGCGGAGGTATATGTAACGCCTGATCGGTGGGATGGGCGTTAGTAGATTTATCTGTGGGAGTGGCTTCAGAGGTGGAGCCATATTGGTTCCGACGGGTCTGTAGGTTGACGTCAGCAGATGACATCATCAACAAGTGGTGGGTACCTGAGTCAAACATGGGTTGATCAGGGGCAGCGTAAGTGATCTGTTGTTGTTGGGGTTGCACGTTAGCTTGAGGGGCCAACGGCTGAGTGTTCACCATGCCTTGGGTTGGTAAGGGGTTTTGCAGCACCAAAGGGGGTTGCTGAGGTTGGGGGGGGGTTGGGCGGTGCTTGGGGAGCCGCATGCCCTTGGCGATGGGCCTCGTCAACCCAGAGCTGCCGAGCTCGCTCTAAGTGTGGGCAAGCGTGGGTGTAGTGTCCATAGACCCCGCAAATAGAACAAGGGTGGTTCGTTCACAAATTGGGGTTTTTAGCCTGCTTGGGCGGGCGATCAGGGTTTTGATTAGCGGGGGCCGCGTTGTTGTTGTCAGGGGGATTCGCCGGTTGCCCAGCTTGGTCGGCAGGTTGGTTGTTCCCCCGATTACGGCCCTTGCCGCGGTTCTGTTGGCCCTGGTTTCGTTGGTTATTCTGGTTTTGCTGCGGGTTCTGTTGGGCGTAAACTTGCCCTTGGGCAGCAGGTGGATTCTGAGGTTGCGCAGGTGCTGGAGCAGGCTGCGGAGGATGATATGTAGGTTGAGGCTGAGCAGGTGCAGCAACTTGAGGGGGTTGCTGATAGGACTGCGTAGCAGGTTGTGGATGTGCCGCAGGGGCTGCCTGTGGCGGATAATAAGCTGGTGGGGCTTGTGAAGGCGCAGGAGCTGAGGCAGCTTGCTGATGGTAGTAAGGCTGAGGGGCGACTGGAGGAGCATAAGCAGGAGTCGCATACCCGAAGCACTGAGGTGGACATGAGGGTCCATGGGAATGGTGATGTGTCATGGGAGCATACGAGTTGGTTGCTCCCGACTGTGAAGTAGCCCGCGACAGGTCGGGGCCAGGGGTAGGACGTGCTATAGAAAATGGTTGGGGATGCGAAGAAACACGGCCAATGATACCATCTGCAGCGTGGGATGCCCCCGGTGCATCATGCTGGGAGGACTCGCCACGAGGGGCGTCAGGTATAATGGTATAAAGGTAACCCGATTGGGCGTAAATGAGGTCGAACTGCTGTGCCTTAAGGATGGCCTCTTCTTCAGACTGGGGTCTTTCTGAAGCTACATCCTTAGCAATAACAGGAAGCAGGGACTTGAGGAACCAATCGAGGAAGATACGGTCGTCTAGTTTGATCTTGCATAAGCTACGGCGTCGACGCCACTCATGGATATGGTCCGTGATATGGGTAGCCGTGTTTTGTCTGCAGGATAGGAGGATCTCAACGCCCGCGTCATAGCGGACAGGCAACTGGAAGAACTGCAGGAAGGTAGAGGCAAGGGAGGCAAAGGTGGCGTGGGTCCCATGTGGTTGCTCAATATACCATTTGGCTGCAGAGCCAGTAAAGGTGCGCTGTAAGAGACGGAGGCGAACAGAGTCATCCACGATGGAGTTAGAGGAACACCATAGGTGGAAAGACATGATATGGTTTTGTGGGTCCTCACCAGCCTTGCCCTCGAACTTAGGGATGTACGAGGGGAGCTTGGTAGGCATATGAGGCCACGTGGGGTCGTGTCGAATAGGATCGTTGGTCAATCTGGCCAGGTCAGGTAGGTTGAGGCTAGCCATGAATGGCAAATTGGAAGAAGGCTGCGACACAGTAGTGCTATGGACCAAGTTGGGGCCAGTGCCCCCAAGTGGAGGGGCAAGATTTAGGGTGGTGCCCCCAAGTGGGGGAACTGAGGTAGTGAAGGATGGTCCAGCACCACCATTGGTAGTGTGAGCCACTGATGTAGTGGGGATAGGTATTCCCGCTGTGGGAATAGGTACCGTGAGGGGTACAGTAGATGGGTTCCCCATGGAGGGCATACCCAAAACAGGTGTAGTAACTGGTGTAGTGGTGGATGTGCCACCAATGGTCCCTACGACAAACGGAGTGGAAGTCGTGCCAGCCATGGGGCTAGTAGGGGCAGTGTAAATAGGGTGCTCAGACTCTTCGTCAGAATCTGAGGTAAAGTAAGGTGCGTCACTATCTGGTGACGGAGACCTACGTCGCTAACGAGTGGAGTCAAGTGACAAGGCTCTAGATCGGTGATGAGTGGTATCAACGGATAATGATCGGAATCTACGACGTGTGGTGTCAAGAGAACCGTGCTGTGGGGGCTCGCCCCTGAGGCGCCGAGAATGTCTCGGGGACTCAATGGTGACGGATGGTGTCTAATCTCTGTGGGTTGAGGTGAGTATAAAAACAGCTCAAAAAATCCTAATGCAACCGTGTGTGCAGAAGGAGAGCTAAAAAGAAAGGCACTCAGGCCAACAACCAACTCAAAACACCCACTGCAGCAGCTGTGCTACAATAGGTGGAGTAACAACAAAGATGGTCAGAATACCAACAAGCAGCAGGTTTCCTAAAAAGAGAAAATGGTGGACTCACTAGACCAAAGGGAGGTAAAGGAGCATGCAAACACCTAACTAAAAGTATTCTGACTCAACTAAACATATCCTCTGCAAGGTGATGAAATCCAAGTCAGACAATATGAGTAGGAAAGCCAAGTGGCTATGATATCCCCCTACCGGGAGGGATACCGGGTAGTCAATCCTAGAAGAATGGCAACTAAGATACCCCGTTCATGACACGTCCAGAAAGGTGAATCTGCCGTTTAGTTCGTTGACCGCAATACCCCTATACAGGGATATCCCGCGAACCGCGAAAGGTAGCCCTTCGGTTACTGAATGGAGTGCGGTATTCCACTCAGGCCTCCGGAACCAGTCTCCCGACTTCAACCCTCCTAAGGGAGAGGCCCTCTGATAAACTGGTCGTGACCGTGCCAAAAAGTACTAGGGGATTTTGGTTCCCTATTTGGACAACAACTATGTCTCAAGTGAAATAACCAAGGGGTGTTATTGGAAGCCTATCCCCCTGATCCTACCTAACTACAATGATTCTTTTGTGTTCCCCAAGTGGGGTTAGAATGTTGGTTTAGTTAGGTACTTTTTAAGGCTCACTTGATTTTATGTGACAGAGTGTGTGCTCGTGAGGTGTTGAACCCAAAAATAGAAGTGCCACAAGGGGGGCAACTTCCAATCTATCAATAATATGGAAATTAAAAGTTTAACTTGCAAAATTTTCTAAATTTAAAAAAAAAACTAAAATTTTTAAAAGAATTCTGTAAAGGGAACAGAAATTATATTGCAGAAAGGCTGGTAAGGTAGTGAGGCTGCAGGTGGGACAGGGGGCTGTTCAGATGCAGAAAATATTGCAGCAAAAGGGGCTGGGCTCAAAACAGAAAAAGAGCAGAAATCAGACCGCGGGTCTGTGGCGAATTGGAACAGGCCGACCGCGGGTTTAAGGGAAACGGCGGCGGTCAGGTCGCGGCTATCGGGCCAACAGAGGCAGTCGGGACGCAGGAAACAGGGAAAAAGACGCAGTCGGGTCGCGGCAGAAGGGCTAACAGGCGCAGTCGGGACGCACGAAAGAGGCAGAAAGCCGCAGTCGGGACGCAGGAAAATGGCCGACAGGCGCAGTCAGATCGCGGCAAACAGGCTGATTAGCCACGGTCGGATCGCAGGTAACAGACTTGAATCCGCCGGCAGGGCGTCGGAAGCAGTCTGAGAGCCGCGGTCGGATCGCAGGTAAAGGCCTGAAAGGCGCGGTCGGGACGCGACTGCAGAGGGAAAAAACGCGGTATGCGGCGGCCGAAAGGGACAGCCGAAAGGAAAAAATTTAAAAAACAGAAACCAGAAATTCGAAAACTAGGGGAGTCGCCAAAACTGTAGCTAGGGTTTTACCCCTAGCTTGTGCCAATGAGCACCTACTAAGGAGAATGGACTCCTTAGTAGCAGTTCAATAATGATTAAATGATTAAGCTAAAACAACAACTAACACACTACTTTAAACATTGCATGAGACATAAATGAAAGATGTAAAAAAATGATTTTATATTAATGTTACCTTGAGTGTCAAGGTTGATGAAGCCCTTTGCAGTGTCCAAGAGGATGCTCCAAGCTTCAGAATGCTCCTTTCTCCTTCTCCAATGTTGGGGATGGGCCAAAGGTGGCTCTCAAGGTGAAAATAGTTCAAAGGTGAACTAGGGTTTCGAGAGAGATTTTGGCAGAGTAAGGGTGCTTGTGATTGTGGATGTGGAATAAGGGATCTCCATCACCTATTTATAGTTTTTTGGTGGTGGAGTGCTGACCCATGGTTTTGGGAAACACATGGTTTTGTGCAGCTGTATAGGGTTTTTTCCTCCTTTTCCTCATTATTTTATATTTTTTATTCCCTTTTTAGGGGATTTTTGCTATTTTTGGAGGAAAAGGGGGTTTTTTAGCCTTTTTTAGGCTATTTTGAGGGTTTTGTGGCCTTTTGGAGGCATTTTAGGCCTTTTGGAGGCTTTTTAGGCCTTTTGGAGACTTTTTAATGGGATTTTTTGGGATTTTAAGGGAAAAATGGTAGTAAAATGGACAAATGAGCCATATAATGTGGTAATGAGGTAGTGAACACTTTTTGGGTGTTAACAGGGGGCTTCGCCAGCGAACCCCTGAATGGGAGCTTGATAGCCCCCATTCCCCCCTTGGACCCCATTATACCCCCGATAGAAGGTGGGTAGTAATCCGGAGAATATGACACATACCCAACATTATTTTAGCATCCACAGACGGTCTTATATGCACTGTCTTCTCCTTCAAAGGCAAGATGCAAGTATCCCCCCACCAATATCGACAAGTCCTTAAAAGAGTCAATGCATAGGGAAAATCATAAATTAATTAGTGTCTCTAGTGCTTCAAATCCATTTCTTTTTCCCCCACGAGAGTGAAAGGAACACTGATGATATCCCAACTTACCTTACCCGGGCTTATTTTGGGATAACCGATGCAATACTTAACACCACCATATCTTGAAATGGTAGAAAAACCAATAGCCTAGTATAATTTCTTCCCATTGTCACCTGCAAGCATGCCATCAACACCACCCATAGGCTTGGTCCTACCAAGGACAAAATCAATACCAATCGCAACCATACCCAACACTCGTGGCATCAAGCAACCAAAGTTGAATGCCCTTGTTGCACCAAATACTACACCTACCCCCAAAGTCAACCAACCATGCATTTTGTATGAATAGTTGGGACATGCTACAAACATGTGCCCCACATTTTTTAAGCTCGGGAATTTACTCAACACACTTGTTAGTGCAACGCATGCTGCCAACACATCAGTAGGGGGCACGACAGCCACTTCGTCTATGTCTAATACTAGAACCAAGACAAAAGCATTGTGCACCAATCATGCATGCATAATGTTTCCATTGTTTGTGAATTATATGCATCATTTTCCCGAACTCGCTCGAGTTAGAGACACATTGGCGACCATTCACCTCACACATCCCATGGTTAAAAGACCTTAACTGGTTTCCCAAGAAATCGCTTCCATCAAAATTGTCACTACATCAAAACCAATGAAGGAAGAGCATGGTGGGTGTTCATCATGTGGGTACCACACTCACATGATCCCACCTACTCTAGGCATGATCTCATTTAACCATGCCTTAAAGCCACTAACACCAACCCATACACTCAATCGTGTGTGTTCCATTCATCCATGTCGATCATCCAGGTTTTTAACTCACTCCTCATTTCAGTGCCCCATCCTACGTGTAGAGCGATCCATCCCCTTAGAACAAATGTGGATGTAAGACAATCCTCCTCTCCCAATGGAAAACCCCTAGTGTTTCCTCAAGAAGAGAGATTCCCACCACCGCACGATACCACGGACCATGTTGATGTCATCAATATGTCATCATGATCTGTCATGTCTACTAGTGACAACACATCCTCTTCATCATCAGAGGAAGATCATGGTCCATTACCAACACAAACCTCTATCATGGTAGGAAACTAGGACCCAATACAAACATATGAGACCTAATCCCCAATTCATGTGTTGGGTAACCCTAGAGGAGATCGTTTAAACAACCCTAATAATGGGTTGCATCCGAGGAAATCCTTCCCATAAGTCGAAATACTTGGGACACCAAACGAACGCACAAAAATTCTATCAACAAGATAAGTTGCACCAATTTCCAACACCAGTGGTCATCACTGAAACATCACACATTAGGTGACACCCCTATTCACCCCCTACTATTTGTTTTCCAGGTACGTTATGTTTCTCGTCAATATTTTTATGCATTGTCAATACTCTCTTCATGATCATTATTATTACGCTTTGGTTTCGACATCATGTATGAATGATTATCACCAAGAAGCAGTTCCTCCATCATACAATAACGGGGCATGGACCCCAATCACAGGTATATCATCTCTACCTTGCATATAGCCAGTGTCACTCCCCTTTGTTTACATTGCATATATCCAATAATCACGTTGATATCCATAAGGTCCCAATTGTTGGTACGGACTCCCCATCAATGTCGCTACCTGGAATAGCATGTTCCCCCATGGGTGTGCACATCATTACAACCTCTTTCATACTTTGGAACCCATGATGTAGAACCCCTAAGTCTGAGGAATCTGATAACTCACCAAGTTTTTCAAGTTGAAACCACAAATCATCACCTTTCATTCTACCCATTTCATCCCTTTGATTCCCTGGCACACTTACGATTATGATTCACAGATAACCTCCCATCCCCTCCATGAGAAATATCCCATCTACATTCCTCTTCATATCATCAACCCCCGAGAATACCACAGTGGGGCCCCACCCTCTAAAGACACTAATCTCGTACATTCATTCCTACAGGAACGTTCTCCATGACATTAATTCATAGGGCACCCATCCTCTTGACTGTACAAAACCACCACATCATCATAGTAAAAATGATTCCTGTTATGAATAAAATAAACATCAACATATATATATATATATAGAAATAATAATAATAATAACAACAAACAAGAATAATGTAATAATGTAATTAATTAGTGAAATGGTGTAACTCTTTATGAAGAGTTGCATTAGACACCCTTTAAACAATTATAAATACAAGAAAGTCTATCTTGTAAAAGACATCATCTAATATATTATTCCTACTTATTATTCAATATGAGAGTTGGATTCGACTATTAACGACCCAACCGGATACGGTTGCTGCATTTGGTATCAGATCCCCTTCCTCGGGCATCCGGTTTTGGTTTTTAACCATCCAAGTAGAGTTTCTCTACATCATTGGTCTTTGACCAAGAATACAGGCCCTTGGCCTCTCGTCCGCCTATTCTTCTCCCCTTCCTCTTCACTCATTTCGCTGCACTCCATTCTTCTTCATCTGACTCTCATCAACATCAACATATATATATATATATAATAATAACAAAAAACAAGAATAATATAACAATATAATTAATTAGTGAAATGGTGTAACTCTTTATGAAGAGTTGCATTAGACACCCTTTAAACATTTATAAATACGGGAAAGTCTATCTTATAAAAGACATCATCTAATATATTATTCCTATTTATCATTCAATATGAGAGTCGGATTCCACTATTAACATCCAAGTGGATACTGTTGCTGCATTTGGTATCAAAGCCCCTTCTTGGGCATTTCATTGATTTGGCTTTTAGCCAAAAAAAAAATCGGGAGTTTCTCCAAATTAGGTCTTTGATCTAAAACAAATAAAAATAAAAATAAAATAAAGATAGTGAGAAAAAAAAATTAAAATTAAATTAAAAAAAAAGGAGTGAGAAGAAGTAAAAGTAAAGTTTTGCAAAAAAATAGGACCTTGTCCTAAGAAACAGAAAAGTAAAAAGAAAAGAAGTGAAACCGCATGTGGTTTTGTGAAAAGTGGGTTTGGTTTTATTCCCTAACAACAAACCAAAAGGGAGATTTGAACTTGGGTGGAGAAGGTTACAATCATTCCTCCCAACCAACCATTCTACACCATTTTACATATATTGAGGGGAAAATAATATTAGAAGAAGAATCATATTGAATATTGTTTATTATAAAAAATGAGATATTGAATAAATTTCAAAGAAAACTCAAGAATATGGGTTTTAATGTTGAAAAAAAGGGAAGGTTTCCTAACACCTCACTGAAGAATGTCTCAATACTATTTAGAGTTAAAGGGACACTTGCAGGGAAGGATATCACCATTTATATTGCCCCTAGTGAAATGAATTATTATATTAGTGTTGAATTTGCTAACCATTTAGTGATTCCTGAATCTAATATAAGAGAAAGGCTAGACTTTTGGAACAGGAAGCAATTTCAAATAAGTGGATTAGAATTGAATGTTGGAGATTATATGGTCATATCTCAATTCACTATTAGTTCCTTATGGAGTTCTGATGGTGACATAGTTTTGGGGTTACCTTGGATTAAAACATTGGGGACCTTCATTTTAAATGCTGAAAAGAAGTTTCTTACTTTTTCCTATAAGCAGAAGAGAATCACATTTCAAGATATTACAATAAAGTCAGATTTAGAAGCTCCAACATCTGAAGACTTCAAGGTTATATCAAAGATGATTTCACAGGGAATCACAAGTCAGATCAAAAGATGTAGTCATAATTCGACAAAATCGTCACAAATAAAGAAGAAGAGATCTCTCGTTTAAGAGATCATAATCAGAAATTGCTTCTTCAAATAAAAAAGACGAAGGATAAAGCACAACAGAATCAAAAGCTAGAAGAGGAGAATCGAGATCTTCAGAAGAAACTATTAGAAAACATTGACGAAAATGGTCACCTCAAGAAACACAAACAAGATCTAATGGATCAAATTCAGAAGCTTAAAGATGATAAGAAAGCGCAAGAAGAAATGACCCGAAATCTTAAAAAAAAAAAAGACTCGTTAGACAATAAGTTGGAGCAAATTCAAAAGAGGACATCAAAACCCTTGGACTCAAAAATCTACATTGAGAAAAAAGAAGCAAATACAAATTTAGTCCTCGTCATAGTTCAGAAAGAAGAAAATCTTGTAAAAAAACAAACAACAATAACTCCCTATCGACACCCCAACCATATAAACCAGTATCCTAAAAAGTGGGAATTGTCGAAAGATAATGGTACTAATGTGCTCAAAGCTCCTGACAATAGATCAATAGAGAATCCCAACAGTCGGCAACAAATCAATTTTGGCTGGATTGATCCGTCAACATATCGGAAGTTATGTTCTACACTTAGAAGTTCGTACCGACATGTTTTGTCAGCTACGACGTCACAAGGAACAGTGCGACAATGTTATTAGGCTTTGAGGACAAAGCCTTTCTAAGAGAGAGGCAATGTTATGAATAAAATAATAATAAAATAAACATCAACATATATATATATATATATATAGAAATAATAATAATAATAATAACAACAAACAGGAATAATATAATAATATAATTAATTAGTGAAATGGTGTAACTCTTTATGAAGAGTTGCATTAGACACCCTTTAAAAAATTATAAATACGGGAAAGCCTATCTTGTAAAAGACATCATCTAATATATTATTCCTATTTATCATTCAATATGAGAGTCAGATTTGACTATTAACATCCAACTGGATACGATTGCTGCAATTCCCAAACTCACTCAAAACCATAGGAATCTCATCCATATCATTCCTTTTCTAAAAAATTAGTTCCCCGACCCACTCAAAACCATGAGAACCTCATCATATTATTTTTGTACAAATGGTTTCCCAACTCACTCAAAATAATGGGAACCCCATTACATTATTATTTTAGCAGCACCCCTTGGTCACCCTTGATAAATGTATTTGAATCCATATAACCCTAGCATTGTCAATTTTGTCATCTAGAGACCGTACCCCATTAGTATTGTGCAGATTACCAAACCTTCATATGCAGTTTATTTCCCCCCATTACACCCTATATCACAATTTGAAGAAAGTTGTCATCAGCCACTCACCCAGTTTACATCAATCAAGAGAAGTCATGAGCCCCACGCTTATCAACCAATCTTGTGTCAAATCTAGTAGTATCCCAATTGGTTACAAGATGATCTTGGTCCTTATGATAAGACCCTCGTCTTATCAACCACTTCAACTCTCATCGATGTCAAATCACCCCATTCTGAGAGTTGCAGTAGTTAATTGTACCATGGGGTCCCTTCTCTTCCATATAAGGAATTTCCTCTAACAAAGTAGGGAGAGTCATCAATGCTCCCTAACTCAATGGTATTCCCTATGCTCGACACCAACAAATCAATCGCATCAATGAAATTCGATGTACATTTCGATGGTAGCAGTGTCCACATTTATGATTCATGGTAGTAATACATCTGACATAATGAAGTTCCCCATCTATCAACTTCACAATTATTCAGGTCCCCCACCCTAGTGGGATGTTCGTCATTATCAACAGGTCCTCTTCTTCAGCATGAATAACATCACCAACACTCCAGGACTCATTTACTCATACAGGGATTGAAGTCGCCCTCGTCTTTGTAGTAGCATTATCAAGAGATGACCCCTCAGTCCCCTCTTATTGTAATCTATTTTGAAATATTTTGATAAGCAAAGGGGTGCATCTCCTTTGTATAAAACATCATTCATTTATTACAACTTCACAGGTCATCACCAACAACCTCCCCCATGTGCAGATCTTTTTACCCACAATACTCAATAACTTACCAGAATAGGAGAGAAACAAATGATGATGCATTGCAGACATACAATACCTTCCAAACTGCATACATTAGGGGGCATTTGTTAACACTTAAATATTGCATACATGTGAAATTTTCGCTAATATTGCATAAAGACATCATCGACATACAACATAAGGCTCACCAAAGACATTCATTAGATCCACAAGACAAATTGTGCCCCAAAATGAAAAATTTAGTCAGTACGGACAACCACGTGACTATTTGCACTCACCCCCGTGCTACTATCTCAACTCTTTGTTCGACGAAACACGTGATTTTTCCTTCGAAAGACATGCAATTGCAAAAACTGTGGGAACACTTAGTTTCTATAATGCATTTAAGGCTCATAATGTCTCCCTTGGCTCCAAAATTTGAGCTAGACTCCTCACATGCATGGGATCATTCAATAGCCCCCTTCATGTACTTGGAGAACTAGTTCACTAGAAAGGGTTTTCACGTTGGGATCTAGACGTTTCTTGGCCTCCAATTGGCCTATAAAAGGAATCCATGTGCATGCAATCTAGAAGGGAAAATCAAGAGCAAAGTTATGCTGCAAGAATTGCATTGAGAGCTCAACTTTAAATCCAATTTTTACCTCTATTAGGCATGCAAATGTCCCTTGCTTTCTTCCTTTAAGAAGCAAGAGTTTTCTCCATTGTTCTAAGTTTGTTATCTTGCATTTGTGTGGACAAAAAGGACCTCCCTAAGGGATATTGTTGGCTTCCCTCTAAATCCTTCACCTCCTAGGTGACACCATTGTAACAAGATTTACCATTGGGAAATCATCATTTGGTTTGGCATACTCTTGTTCTTTTATTTTGCTTAGCACTTGTCCATTTTAGTTTATTTTTATTTGTTGATTTTAGTTTGCTTTTCCATTTGGTACATGGAATACTAATTCACAAGCTACAATATTGTGTCTTTGCTGCAACCTCAAGAATATCCAAAGAGGGAAGAATACTCACCCTTGTGGTTATTTTTTCCTCAACAAGTACCTTTGCAACTATTTGTTCCATATACTTCTTTATCTTTGGATTATACCAGTCAATAGGTCTTGATGTGGGGATAACTATTTGTGGTTCACGCCCAATTTCCTCACTAGACTCATCAATATCAACTATTTTCTATTTTGTTTTCTTTCCCATTGTGGTATTTTTGTTGAGAGTCGGTGCTTTCGACTCCCTATCAAATGCAAATGTAGTGATGTACATTTCAGCTTCTCTTTCTTCCTCTAACTCCCCATTCTGGAGTGGAGTTATTATTTGTTGTACTTTTCCCCATATTGAAGGGGGCACCCTGTATTCCGTGTTTGAATGACTTGACAAATCCATGAAATTTTGGTCAACCGATGGATAATAATCTAATTCTCCAGACTCCCTGCCTACTCCATGTACATGCCATACTCTCGTGCAATCCAGGTCAAGCTGGATATGAGCATTTGGTGGCAAATTTCTTTGTACATTTTGTGGTACATGCCATCACCAACATGTGGTTTTCAAATTGTTAAACCAATGAGAAAACATCTCCTTTGGGGTAAGTCCCATGGTTGAGCATGTCCATCTAGTGGAAAAGCATTAGATATTTAACATAGTCGATACAATCCTTGATGTGAAGATCGGTTCTCTGACTGGTAGTATTGCAAACCAAATAAGCAAGGATGGGTAACAAATTGCTTGCATTGTTTCTTGACATTTCTCACAATTTACTCTTATTATTTCATCAACATAATCATCCCAATTAAACACGCTTACCTTTTATACAATTTGCTTGATTGATTCAAACATGATTATCTTGATGTTTGAGGATCGACCCGTGCTCCATAGGAAGAGCACAACTATGATAGCATCACATTTTATTCTCGGGCCTTCACCATATTGATTATGATCCCCTTTGAACTTTTTTCCCTGTTGATACCTAGTGAATTCCTCCACTAGTGTTAAGGTTGAGTCATGGTCAATACTGGGTTTCCTAGCATTGGTAGCCACATTATATATATATATATGATTACAACATCATTTATTTCCACCAGTTCATCAAGCCAAAGCTTTTCGTTGTGGTATCTTCTCACCGGGAATTTGGTTGCTTGTTCCTTTAACCCATTGAAACTTGCTACTAGGTGTGCATCGAGATATGACCTATTTCCCATTCTCTGAAGTGTTTGGATCTCCATGCTCCAACTTCCCTTGGTTATGACCCCATTTTTTATTGCTTTCCAATGATTGTCCCAATTATTATCCTTTTATGCGGCTCATCAGACTTGGTCGATTCTCTTCTCCAGTGTATACATAAATTATATATCTTATTTGTGCTTTGTTTTGGTTTCACCCTTCTGCGGTTTTGTTGTTGTGTTTATTGCTCCCTTCTTTTTTGGCGGCATTGTTTCTCTTTGAGCTTCTTCCATCGCTTTTACTTCTGCTATGAGATTCAATTCAGTTTATTCTACACTATGCTTTATTCTCCATTCGACTTCATCACACTTATAAATTTTTAAATGTGCTTCCCTGCACGTGCTCTGGTGTATTTATGCTTAGTTATGGAATGATTAGATTTGGGAAATCTTGTAATTTGGGAATAATTCAATTTATGTGAATTGCATAGCTAGGAATAATTTTATTTGTGTGAACTGTTAAATTGGCAATAATTCATTTTTTGTGAGTTTTAATATTTGGATTGATGTGGATTTAATCATGTGTGGGGTTTAAATGCTTGCACGAGTGATAGTAATGTTTTTAGTTGACATGTCGTTACTTGGTTTTTGTGTTTTTTAATTATGTGCTTTTCGCATTTTTTATCAACTAGTGTGTTGTTTACTTCGATTGGTTTTCACGGTCGACAGAGTTTCCACCGACTATTTCTCCTTTACTTCTATCAGTCGCCTATCCTTCTTATGTCGATGGTCATCCCATAAAAAACACATGGTCGATCCTTAGTTATTCATTTTTTCATTTAAATTTTTTTTCTTACTTACTATTTTTTCTATCTCCTAATTATGTACATCACTTTTCTATCCTCCTAATTATGTGCATGCATTCTTTTAACGTTTCTATGGACAATATCATTTTAGTTGAGAACCATTTATTACTTTGGCAAGTAGTTGACCCAGTAGTGTTTTTAGTTGTACTGCCCCAGACGGTCTTATATCTTCTACAACGTAAGGTCTAATCCTTGTTGTTTCTAACTTCGTTGGTTTTCCTTGTACTATGCTATCGTACAATAGTACTAAATCCCCTATGGATATATCCTTCTTTCTTAAGTTTTAGTCATGCCATTCTTTTTGTTATTTTCTTTGTAACTCTTGATGGTACAGGGCAATCATCCACTCCTCTTCTAGTTTATATAACTAAAATATTCGATCGTCTCTTGCTTTTGTTGTGCCAAGTCAAAGGAATTTGGAAACCTAGATGGGGTGTTTTTTAAACATTAGGGGAATAAATGCTTCTTGGACATATACTAGTTTGAGCAGTGTTTGATATGTCGGCCTCTTATATTTTGTTTTGTATTCCCATAGTACGACAGGTATCTTATCATCCTAGTCATCTAAATTGTTGTTATGATTTTTTGTTAGTCCTTTCGTTAATGTCTTGTTAAAATATTCAATTGCTCCATTCAAATGGGTGTGGTAAGTGCTCCTCTTCTAATGATTGATCACGAATTCTTTTAGTAAAACTTCAATTTTTTGTTTATAAAATGCGTTCCTCTATCGCTTATTAAGATCAGGGGACAAGCAAATATGGTAATTATACTTTCGTATATGAACTTTGTGGCAAATTCCTTTGTACCTAATTCAAGTAATCCAACTTCTGCTCATTTTGTTAAATACTCTACTCCTGTAATGATGTACCTTGCCATTGTTCTCTTTCCTTGTTTTGGAAATGAACCATTAAAGTTGATTGCCATATCTCAAAAGGCATATTGGGATTAATCAATAATAATGGAATTTCATCACATTTAGTGGTCATCCGAGTCGTTAACATTTATCAGACTAACTTACCATCACTAAGACTAAAATTTTTTCTTGTTGTAGTGTTAGCATGGTAGTGGCCTATGGTAGGACCTGCATCTGCTTCATCAATAATGTCCTGCCTTTCGGGCTTGAGTACATTTCTTCTGAGGATATCATCAATCCCTCTCTTGTGTAGGTATCCATTTATTATTTTAAATGGAGCATCATTTATTGCCAGTATATTTTGTTTCTTCTTTGGCATATCTTCTAGTGATGTTCTTTCTTGTAGGAATCCCACTATGTCAGATAACTCTGTTGTAGTTGCCTATATTCTAAAGAGATTTGCATCAGGAAAATCACCCTTAATTCATGTCGAGTCTTCTCTAGTTTCTAGTATTGATAAATGATCTGGTCCCACATTCTTTTTACATGGTCAGACTATAACTTCAAATTCAAATTCTCGTAGTAACAATAGCCATCGACAAATATTTCCCTGGTGAACTGGTTTATTACCTAGATATTTGAGTGCTTGATAATCATTTTAAAATATAAATGGATTTGCTAATAGGTAATATTGGTATTTATGCAAAGCAAAAATCATTCTTAAGGCTTCTCTTTCGGTTGTTAAATAATTCCTTTCATCCTTATCTAATTTTTTACTGACGTAGGCGACTGGGTGGTCGAGTTGTCTTCTCTGGTTGTGCTAGGACTGTTATGCCTGATGCATCAATATGGACATGAAATTTTTCATCCATTTGAGGAATCATAGAAATATTGGTACTTCCACTCATTTCTTTTTAACAATTCAAACGACTCGTTACACTCCTTCGTTCATTTAAATTATGTGTCAATTTTTAGGAGTTCTTCCATTGGGTAAGTTATGTCATAATAATGTCTTATGAACTTCCTGTAATAACCTGTATGGCCCAAGAATACTCATATATGCTTATGGTTAAAAGGAGGGTCCAAGTCGAGTATTAATTTTATTTTTGTTGAGTCGAGTTTTACCCCATCCTTGCATACGACATGA
The DNA here is from genome assembly GCA_027924585.1 of Larix kaempferi. NCBI lineage: Eukaryota > Viridiplantae > Streptophyta > Pinopsida > Pinales > Pinaceae > Larix > Larix kaempferi. The sequence goes on along the minus strand of BSBM01000101.1, from coordinate 17,628,458 downwards.
CTTCGTAGTACTCCTATGGGTGTGTCAAATATGTATTTCTTTATGTTTAGCGCCAATTGAATTTGTTGGCAGTTCTCCAGCATTAGGCAAAGACATTGGATGTGATCTTTTAGAATACTTTATATTTTCCAATCATCAACATATATTTTCATGGTCTTGTAAATATATTCTTGGAAGGATTTAACAACTATTCTAGAGAACACAACTAGTGCATTTTTTAACCTAAAGGGCATACCTCTGTAAGCAAATGCTCCAAATTTTGTAACAAAAGTTGTCTTCAATTGGTCTTCTTTGGAAATAACAACTTGATTATAGACCGAAAATCCATATGTAAAAGAATAACATGCATGGCCTGCAACTTCATTTAAAATTTCATCTTCAGATGGGGTGGAGAATGGATCTATAAGGGTTACTTTATTGAAGCCTATGAAATCAATGCAAATTTGTAGTCTTTTTTTATCATGTTTCTTGGGTTGGAAAACCATAGGGATATCCCATTCTGATTGGTTGACTAGATAGATAATGCCTACTACTGGCCTATTATCAATTTATTTCTTTACAATTTCTTTATAATTATGGGCTAATTTGTACAGGATTTTCTTTATTGGTTTTGCGTCTGGCATGAGATCAATTTTTATGACACCCATTCCTTATACCAATCCTTTTAAATCCTTATAATCCCTAGCAAATATCTCTTGATACTCTTTAAATAGGTTAGCAATTTCGGCTATAAGTAGATCCGATCAGTAGTCTCCTATATTAGACATTTTTGGTCGATTATCATCATAAACGTCGACTTCCCTTATTTTTATGTTTCCATCCATCCATTCGGTACTTTGGTTCATCTATGTTCCTTTAACCTTCTTTAAATTTGGTATATGCCTAGGGAAATTCATTTTTATTGTCGCCATTTGCGTCAACTAATGTCGCTACTAATTGAAGTACTTTACTATGCTATAGAACCATCAGATGGTCTCATTTCCATCTAAAGCTTTTACTTGGGATATTTTTAGTTTCTATGTTTATCCTTTTTACTATTGTGTGTCTCGGATTTTTTTGTTGGTAATTTGTTCGTTTACAAGTCGAATTCAACATCGTGTCGACTATCTCCTTATCTTGAACACTCTTTATTCAACTATCTGGTTTTGCAACAAACTTCTCTATTTCTTGTAATCAATCTTCCAATTATTCCTTTGTAGGTATGAATGAGAAGTTATAAACAAAATGATGCATGGGCCACCTAGCCCCGCTCTTGATTCCATCTTCATTGTATGGAACATGGTTCTCATTATTATCCATTCAAGAACTATGTTACATGAAGTTTGAATTGTTACAGGAATCATATTTCTTGTAATTGAAACTGGGTAATAATGTTACAAGAACAGGGCTCCTCTTGATTTCCTTGTTTCCCTATCACAGATTATGGATCTACTTTACAAGTCGACATCCTCTAGTATCTTCTACGCATCTTCAAATATTTCCATAGAAAAATTACATTCATCGGTTACTAGATCACACTTCTAGGCTATCCTTCTATTTGGACTGGGCTCACATCAAAATCCATCAATAAACTAAATTCCAAATCACCATTTGGACATCATTACTCAGAAAAATCAAGATTAACATTTAGACCCTTAATCTACTTTCACCGGATCACATTCTATGTCTACACATGCTCTGATTCACTTTAATTCTACACATTGCATATACACATCGATTTCCTTGAATCTATGATGAGATTCCCCTTCTTTCAACTCCCATCAACCAATTAAATCGTTTTTAATCAAACTGCATATCAGTCTTTCATCACCATTTCAAAATTCATAGGAATTTTGATCCTTGATCTTGTCTCAGTTTCACTCTCATAAGATAAACCTAGATCCTAAATGAACTCATTCATACATTCATTGAAATACTATCACTACCATGACGAGAAGCATAAACACTCATCATTCATCCTACAGGTATCATGCTCATCCCAATAATCATATTATGCAAGCTACAATAGATTACTCTGCAATTATAATTTAACTTGGGCTACTAGATATTACCAAAACATATCACGCCATATTCATCTCTCAATCGTTGTTATGTGCACCCAGATATGTAGATACTCATTCATAAGTTTCAGGAACACATCCGATTCACATTCAATCTCACGGAAGAAGGAAATCAAATAACACTGGAAGGTATCCCTTATACAAAAACACTTTCAATATATTCATGCAAACACGATACATAAGCTCTACAACTTCAAACTACATCTCCATTTCTCACTGCCCCGATTTCATGCATCTATTGGTCATTCCTCAGCCCTTGGCCACACTATCTTTCTCATACCCGTGGGCTTACATAAATATGTTTGGAAGATAACTTCGCAGTCAATTCAGATCCACAATATCCTCTACTTATTCCTAATATCACTCTAAAATCGTATATTTGCTAACTAAGCATATTTGCTCCTATTACATGGCCTTTAGTAAGTCAAAGACTCCTTCTATGTAGATTCTTCTAGAACCTAATACAAATTTGTACTAAGGTAACCCACTCCCTTTGTTAAATTCCAAGACCCTCCAAGGTCTAATCAATAATGTGGATTTTGAGTGAAGATGCTCTTGCATGACAAAATTTACTTTTATTACTTCCTAGTTTTTGGTTTATCCCTTGACTTCTTCGACCTTATACCATTTATTAGGAAAGTCACCTAAAGTATTTGGAAACATGTGTAGCCATGTTCTTTCATCTTTGTACCCTATCGTGTGCCATTCTTGTTTGCATCTATGTATATGAGAGACTAGGTCAATGACAAGTATATTTGTTTTCTATCTAAGCTTTCCCCACTATCTTCCCTTCAAATATTTTGATGAAGTATGTCAATGCAATTGTCCACATCTGAAGTCATGTCTTATGAGTGTCTCACTATCTCACTGCTTTCCCTGTAAACGTCTAGACAAAACTTTGTAGATGGCCTTATTCACCAACATTCTTTGTAACTTGCTTGACATGTATTGATTGTGAGTATCTTTCTTTGTATCTTAGGGGAGGAAGAACTGTTGGTTTATGTCATATGTTATGAGACAAGGAATTTGAATTTCTCTTTTTTCATGAATTCGCAAGACCATTGAGATGGAGAAACATTGGTGATAGCTTATTTTTGGTATTGCTTCTATTGTCCAACAATATTGAGCTTTTGATTCATAATTCTATATCTTCCAATCATATAGCTGTGTATCTGAGTTATAACCGATAGATAAAGGTGTCCCAATACACATTTCTCCCTCATTATTCGGATTAATCATGTCTTGATCACCTAGAATGACTTGATATAACTTCGTTATGTTAACGTCTTCGTCACAAAGTTTTGTCCATGGATTTCCTTCATTAGGGTCGAGGGGTATTATAATTCTTTTCCCTTCCCATTTTAGTTTTATCCTGGATTTTTCTAACAAGATGGACTCCTTCATCTTTCTTCCTCACGGTCAACTGACTATGGCTATATATGGTTCCATCCCATCAGCTAAGTCGATGACCTCAAAATCAACAGTTGTCAATATTCCCATAATACTCATTCGGGCATCTTTTAATTTAATGAGTTCTATCAAGCATTGATATGCTAGTTCAAGGTAATTTCAAGATATCACTAGATTCGGTCGACCCAACTTCAGGCACGTTGATCGTGGTAGGATGTTTACTTGTGACCCGAAGTCGACTACAACTTGTTGAACTTGATAGTTTTATATCTCTAGGCTAACTAGGGGGTTTGGATCCTCTGAATTTTTCACTTCGTGATTTAGTTGGGTTACAGTTTTTGAACTTCTGCCATTTTCTTCATATGATTTTAAGAGACTTGTTACTTATATTACATATGTTAATACTCAAATAAAAATAAAAATAAATGATAAATAAATAAAAGAATAGTAAAATAAAATAAACAAATAATTATAAGAGGACATGACTCCTCATAACGTCAAGGTACCCAAAAAAATATAAATATGGGTCAATTTCTTTTATTTTCATCATCTATAAATCATTAAACAATTTTATATATATCTATGTCAATTATGGATCTATGGTTGTAACACTTAACAACTCGATTAGTCTGCCTATTGCTTGTTCGTTGGCTACAAGGGTGAGAAATTTGTTTAAGACAACATTTTTATTTGTATGTTCTTGTTTGGTTTCATGTAATTCTACTTCTAGAACATTGTCCCAAAAAAACTTGAGTGCTTCCTTAGATATTTTGTTTTGCTTCATGGGTTTAGGATACGCCAGTTCTTTATTTTTTTTACTCTTGTAATAAGATTTTATTGGGTAGTGTCATTCCCTAATGTGGCGCCTATGCTTGTGATTACTTGTAAGTTTATAGAATTTAATTTTGTGAACTTCGAGAATCTCTATAGTAGGTGGAAATTATTTTTATTCCAATTTTTTCTAACATGATCGGACAATATTCTAATGAATGATCTCCAATACCACATTTTGTATATAATTTTAAATCGGTTTGTCTTTTAGGGAACAATCTAGACTAAAGTGGTCGGTTTTGTATCATATGAAGCAATACGATCTTCTTGGTCGACCACCAAAGCAACCCCCTTGTTTCCATTGATCCCTTTAAAGCCACCATGGTTATGGAGCCACCTTGTTTACTATATCCTCACTGACCATTGTATCCATTATTTTGTTCATTTTGGTCAGCTACTTGAGTGTGATAGGAATTCATTTTGTTTCTTGCATTTAGTTGGCATTCAAAAGTGTTATAGGATTCCTCTTCACAAATGTCACACCATTTTCTCTTGATGTTCTTCAAGTTGTGAGAGAAATTGCAAGCTACATGGTTAGTTGGACATTCACAGATTTCATAGTGGCTCTTTGTATGTAATGGCATGGTATCTTGTTGTTGACTAACGAGCTTCTTGCAATTGTCCTTGGTGTGTCCTTCAGGGAAAAAGTTTGTACACCATAACTATGAACATTGTATAGTGAGGTTTTTAAGAGACCTTTGTATCATGTCTATTCTCTCTTCCATTGTTTTATCGATGCTCAGAGCGACCCATTCGTCATCAACACTACAAGGAAAAGGCACCAGAGGTTATAGCGGATGCTCCACTCAAAAGAGTCCAAAAATCTGTTTATAGCGGAGGTCACTAGTGGAGGTGAGCCTCCGGAGGTTTTAATGGATGTTTTTTTCCAATGTGCTTGTTTTAACATGAACGCACCGGTGCATTTCAGATACCAATGCACCGGGAAGGCATATACCATGTTGCACCGCATCCAAAAAATCATCAAACGCAAAACAAACAAAAAATAAAATCTAAATCAGTGCATTAAATAAACATAAACACCCCATGAATTTCCTTAAACATAAACACCGCGTACTATATTTTAGTAAAAAAAAAAATTATTATTTTATTAAAATATTCCTAAGATTTTGTTTAGAAGCCTATACGCAGTGCGTTACCAAAAACTAAACACCTTGGTGCATGTAGTAGAAATGAACGCACAATATAATCTTTTATTAACAAATTTAAAATATATATATTTTATTAAAAAAACACGTTAACTTTTAGGTAAAGACCTCGTCTCGGTGCGTTCGTTAACATTAAACGCCTCGGTGTGTCTTATCATAAAAAACACACTGAGATATATTTGATTAAAAATAATACAACTATTTTATTTAAAAAAACTCACAAAAGTTTACTTAAAGCTTGATAACGTTGCGTTATTCAATAAACACCTAGGTGCGTGTCATAGACTCTAATGCACCACCCATTTTTTTATTAAAAATAAAAAATTATGATTTTATTAACACATAATTTTTTTAAACCTCATCCCAGTGCACTAGATGATACTAAACACCTCGGTGTGTGAACAACACCCAAACGCACTGGCGATTATTTTATTAAAAACTAAAACAATATTATTTTATTTTAAAACCTACTCACACTGGTGTGCCTGACTCTCAAGCGCACTAAAACAAGGTTTAATAATAATAATAAAAATGTCACATCGTCAAACTCATTTTCCCTCTTCAATGCATTTGAGCCCATCTGCACTGGTGTTGCACCTCACCCACCTGGACACCTTCACATCCATGGTGCACGTGGACAAATTTCTCACACTTATTGGCTGCCGACTCTAGTTTGAATCTTTCCAAATGGTGGGAAAAAAAATCAGATTTTCCATACATCGCCAATATGCCTCTCCAACGGGTCGTTCAATAGGTGAATTGATTCTACTTCATAATTTAAATTTTTAGCAGATAATTTTTTAAAATTGAGCTTCAAATTGTCTTATTTAAAAAAAAGATTGTTCAGTGCGTTTTATCCTTTTGGATTGCACCGCATTACGGTGCACTCTGTAAAATTTTACAGGGGGCATTGTTAGCGGTGCAAGCCGAACGACTCGAATACACCATTTCATCGTGAAAGTTTATTTTTAAATATTGAACTACTTATCGGTGTGTTCAACACTACAAAGAACTGGTAGTCAAGTTCACTTAAGTGTACTGAGCACACCGGTTAACAAACCCTCCTAGGCGAAAAAAATTAAATTATATGTGCTCCTAGTGCATGTTAGTGCACTGATTTTTGGTGCCCTAACATGTAGTAGTCGCACAATTGACACATTATCATAAAAACATTAAAAGTTCATAAACAACAGTACTTGTAGATTGCACTAACACACAGGAAACAGTGCGTTGAATCTTTATAAACACATAGACATCTTATATTATAAATTATGAACCCCAAAAAATCATAATTTAACAGTGCTCCTTGCGCACATTAGGGCACCGGTACTCGGTGCTCTAACGTGCCCAAGGAGCACCATTAATAGATTTCCATTAAAACATTAATTTAATAAATGACAATGTGTTCAGATTTGATTGTTCTACCACATATCTCCTCTCATTCTAAAGTGTTCAGATTTCTTAAGCACACTATTTCTTGGTGCAATGGCATGCCTAAGAAGCACCGTGAATATAGCATACGAAAACATAATTTAATGGTGCTTCTAGTGCACGTGAGTACACCAGTGTTCGATGCGCTAACGTGCTTTAAGCGCGTCGTCAACCAAAGTTTAGAAAACAACTCGGTGCGGCTAGTATTTGGCGCACTCTGTAAATAAATTTTGAAATATATAGAATCATAATAGCGGTGCACATTACATATTTCAGGGCACCGTTCACGGTTTAGTTTGTATATAAACGCACGATTTCCAATGCGGTTTGTGTATAAAAGCACCGAAAGTGATGCACCAATGTTATTGAGGCGCAGTACTTCTCAAAAATTATTGTTTTGAGAGAAAAATGTATTATTGATGTTATTAAGTAGGGTTTAAATTTAATGAAATGTTATATGTTTTTATATACTATTTATGACATGGATTCATGTTATATTTGAAACAAAGTTGTGAGCAACAACAAGTTGCTCAGTAGGAGCGTGCACAACTAGATCAGTTCAACATGGTTAGAGAATGGAAGGCTACGGAGAGGGAGAGGGATTTGTACCCTTTCCCCATTTCTACTCAGAATAGAGAGATCTTGAGAGCTATCGGCCTCTTGAAGTTATATCAAGAGGCTACATCCCTCAAGGGAAACTCTTCATTGTTGTTTTAGTTCATCCAACATTGGGATCATCAGAGGCAGGCATTTCATATTGGTCCCAATAAGTGATTCCATCCCACATAGGAGGACATTTATTTCATAACTGGGCTATCAAGGAGAGAGGAGGATTTTCCCTAGTTCCCTGATGTCCCAGCTAGTGCTGCAACAGAGAGTCAGCTAGCTTACTCTCTGAGATATATCAATGACAAGGTCATCCATCCCTCTAATTTTCAGGTGAGTGGTGGGTAGCTTAGGATCTCTGCTTTTGGTTGAGAATAGGTTAGGTGCCTCCCTCTTTTTCTTATGACACTAGCGTACTCCACCAATGATGGGAAATGCATTAGCTTCCCTCTACTGTATTATGGTGACTCTTTAGTGCAAAGACCTAGATGAATTAGGTGGTCTGCCATTTTATTGTGATAGTTTTGTTATGCTTTGGATAGATGTTGTGCAGTGATTGATGGGAGGTCCAAATTCCCTTTATGTTCATAGATTGTTTGTCTATTTTTGAGAGGTTTCTGACTACCAGGCCATCGTTTCAGTGTCTCCCTTACAGGCCGATGACAGAAGTACGTATGCACATGTGGGGGCAGATGATGCCCAAGAGGGGGCAGCCTAACTTCCTGGATAGAATCACATCAAATGTGCTCGAGATGCTAGGAAGTAAGGAGGACCACGCACTATGTTAGGTTTTGAGCAAATATGATGAGATTTGAACTTTAAAACTTTAAGTGCGGAAATACTAAATACTAGAAGCATTGAACCATTCAATCACATGAAACATTTAACCATAACACAAGATGTACCCTAGGGAAAATCCTCAAAACAATGGGGATGAAAAACCCGAGCAAATATTCAAAGTATAATTATGATACGTAGCAGAGAATGTCTTTTAAAAAATAACATATTGCTTTCAGCACCACAGGTGCTAGATAAGAGAGAATATTGAGGAATAGAGAATAGAGATCAATTGTATCAGCTTGTCATGTGTCCAGCACAATAATAACAAGCAAGAATAATATCCTGCACAAAGAGAAGCGCCTTGCCTTCAAAGGAGAAGAGAATTCGCTTCACATTGAATTCATCAATCTTGTATAACATATTTATACATTCTTCACATGCATCGGCTTCTATTTTTATCTTCTAACTTCATGATGAACTCACCCTCCATTTGGATGGATCAATATTGCATGAATAAGTGTGCCCCACTTCTCGTGCAATGTATTAAATCACTGAACTGTCATCAGGATGAACTTGCCCCTTAACTGAAGGCTTTCCCACTTAGTTAGGTAGCTAACTTAAGTGTCGTCATGCAAGTGTCACAACTCAAGTGTCATCTTTTAGTTTAACATAAGTGTCGTCATGCAATAACACTTAGTTAACTAGATCTTCTTTGTTATCACTTAGTTAACTCTCTTAACTAAATATTTCTTGTTGACATCACTATAGTGATCAATTTGAGTTCTCCTTTAATTGACTGAAGTCTTCTTGTTAATATCAATGAAGTTTAACAATTTGAATTCTCTCTTAATTAATTATTTATTTGCAATTCAAATTCTCTCATATCTTATCACATATGATATTTATCTCTTGTCTTATCTACATGGTCAATATGTGTTAACTTTGATTACATATCATATCATATTATACTCAGAATATTTGCCAAATGTTGTGATCATATTATATTAATCTCTGACCAAATGATCATATGTTAAAGTAATTCACTCTAGAGGTGGCCATTCTCTAAAGGAGACTTAATAGGAATCGGTGACCATGGTTATTAATATGTCACAGAAAATTAATGCTTCAACATGAAAAGAATATACCTCTATAGCTAGAGGTCCACCCCATGGGTACCTACTATAACTAGAGGCCCACATTAGAATCTTACTTGACACACAATTCCTAAGCCTTGTCCAACAAGACATTACAACATCATCACTTTGATACATCAAAGAATTCACCTCAACATATGAGGAATAACCTTTTACAACTGAAGGCTTAGTCATTCTTGAGTCCAACTCAAGAATCTACTCCAACTTCCTGAGCCCAACTCAGGATCCCTACTTCTACACATGAGGCCCAATCCTGGTTGCACAAGATTGGCTTGGAGAATGACTCGTGATGTTGTACATTTAACACACTATACATCGTGCCATATCCATATGTGGACTTGGACTTGAGAGGGTGCCACGAGATCTTCTTCACACTAGAGAAGCCACCGGATGAGAGAGGTAATATTATCGTTATGTTTAAATTATTCTAGTTGCATTTTATTCTCTTTATACTTAATGCAAATGAAATATCTTCTAAATATTAAATTGTTTAATTGTTATTCATGTGTACTATATATTTTGCAGACATTGGCACATTCAATCGTGAGGTTGGGCCGCCTCCTCTTGTTCAGGAGGATGAGGATATGGAGGAGCCCAATCAGGTCGGGCCATAGTTGGTTGGTAGACATCCTGGCCACTGTCCATGCAGGCCCCAGGATAGGTATCACCGAGATGTGGCAGACATGTTGGTGACATTATTGGTACATGAGGGTGTCCAAAGTCATATTATCAAACCAAGATCATAATTGCATAATCACATTAACATGCAAAAGAATATAAGTCCATAGTCACATAAAATATCATAATTTTGGGGCTTAACAACTAGGGTATTACATCCCCCTCCCCTTTTAACAATGCATCGTCCTTGATGCATATTACATACATGCTGCAAACTTTCAAAATAGATGAGGGTATGCTTCCCTCATGGCATCCTCCAACTCCCAAGTCGCATCCTCGAGACTATAATGGGTCCATTGGACCTTTACCTGCCTGATTTCTCGATTCTGTGGAAGCTTGACCTTGTTTCCCAAAATGTGAACAGGTTGTACAGGAAAATCCCCTTCCAATTCCACCCAGATCACATTCCAATCAATTACATAGTTAGTATCAGGTATATACTTTTTCAATAAAGACACATGAAACACATTATGTACTCTAATGCTAGCGGGTAGAGGGAGCTCATAAGCAATGGGTCATGTCTTATCTAAGACCTCAAAAGGTCCACAATATCTAAAAGCTAGCTTGGAGCAATTTCCCAAGTTCAAGGATATCTTCTTGGGTCTAACTTTCAAAAACAGATGATCTCCAACTTGAAACTGTCTGGCATCTTGTTTTGATCTGCATAGCTTTTCTACATGTCTTGAGTTGTTTTCAGGTTTTGCTTAATCTTAACCATCTGATCCTCCGTATCCTTTAATAATTTTGGCCCAACAATGACTTTGTCTGTTGGATTATCCCAACTGATGGGAGTATTGCACTTTCCTCCATACATAGATTCGAAATTCATCTTCAACGAGGCATGATATCCATTATTATAATCAAATTCCACCAAGTGTAAATAATCTTCCCACTCATATGGATGATCCATCACATACATCCTTAACATATCTTCAATCACTTGGTTAACTCTTTCTGTCTGTCCATCTGTCTAAGGATGGTATGTTGTACTCATGTTTAGACTTGTGCCAAATCCTTCAAACAACTCTTTCCAAAAGTTAGAAGTAAATTTTGAATCTCTATCTAATACTATAGCTTTGGGGATTCCATGTAATTTGGCTACTTGTTTCATGTAAATATCTACAATGTTAGTTGCTTTGTGAGTTGTCTTTACTAGAATGAAGTGTGCTACCTTAGTCAAGTTAGCTACCACAACCATGATAGCATCATTTTGTAATATTGTCTTAGGAAACTTTGTGATGAAATTCATTGTCACTGCATCCCATTTCCATTCTGGTATTGGCAAGGGCTAAAATAATCTCATTGGATGTCGATGGTCAACTTTAACAATTTTGCATTCCATGCACCTAGCTATATACTCTGCAACACCATTCTTCATCCCTGACCAATAGTATTGTTTCCTTATTGTTTCCATTGTTTTTTGACAACCCAAATGTCCGACAAAAGGAACATCATGCATTTCCTTTAGAATAATCTTCCTTATATCTCAATAATTGCGTACATAATCTCTATATTTATGCATGAGGATTATGTTTTCTTCCAACTTATACTTATCAAATTTCTACTGTTGTAATCCTTCTTTTACCCGCTGATAATGTTCATCTGTAACATTGGCTTCAATGATCTTATCGTTTAAATCTGATGTACTGGTGTTGATAGTTGCTACATGTAGCACATGTATCTTCCTGCTAAGTGCATCTGCTACTTTATTTTCCTTATCTTTAATGTGTTTGATGTAAAATTCATATTCACATAGAAATTCCATCCATCTCCTCTATCTTGCATTCAAATTAGGCTTCTCAAACAAATATTTTAACCCATCATGATCAGCTCTTAACTCAAACTTCTTACCCATCAAACAATGTCTCCACATATTCAAGGCATGGATGATAGCCACAAGCTCTAAGTCATGAGTGGCATAGTTATGCTCATGTTCCTTCAACTTTCTAGATTCATAACTAATCACATGTCCATCCTGCATCAATACTCCACCAATGCCTTGCTTGCATGCATCCATGCATACAACAAAGTTTCTTTCACGATCCGCAATTTTTAGAACTGGTGCACTGGTAAGCATTTCCTTAAGTCTTTGAAAAATATCTTCACACTTCGGAGTCCATTCAAACTTTACACCTTTCTTTTGCAAGGATGTGATAGGATGGGATAACTTTGAGAATCCTTCGATGAACCTTCAGTAGTATGCAGCTAACCCCATGAAAGATCTGACTTCTGATACATTCTTAGGTGTTGGCCATTCCATAATGGCTCTTATATTTTTGGGATCTACTGAAACACCTTCTTCAGATATAATATGTCCTAAGTAGTGAATTCTTCCCTAATATAAAGAACACTTGCTTAGCTTGGCATATAATTGATGTACTTTACGCACTTGCATTACTAATCTTAGATGTTCTTCATTCTCTTCCTTTGTCTTGGAATAGATAAGTATGTCATCTAAGAATACAATCACGAACTTATCTAAGTACTTTCTGAAGACTCCATTCATTAAACACATGAATATTGCTGGTGCATTTTTAACCCAAAAGGTACCACTGTAAACTAATAATGTCCATACCTTATTCTGAGCGATGTCTTACTGATATCTTCATCCTTAATTCTAATATGGTGGTATCCTGTGTTATGAATAAAAAATACATCAATAATAATTAACAATAAATAAATATAATAATAATTCCTAAAATTTCAACTCTTTGCGAAGAGTTACTTGTGCCCTTTAAAAGACTATATATATGGGCTCTCCTATTTGTAATTTATCATCAATTCATATTTCATAATCATTTATTTTTCTGACATGAAATTATTTTTTACCAGATTATTCATTTGGATAGCTTTACTAGTGTAAACTTGATTCAGATTACTCTATTGGTATCAGAGCCCCTTCTTGGGAACTCTACTGGCTACTAGCCAAACATTTTTTCTGAGGTTCTCTAAATTTATTGGTCCTTGGCCTCTCCCACCGTGTCTCCACTCTACTACACTCTCAATCACTCCCTGCCACTGTACGCACTACCTCATTTTCCAACTGCCCTTCACGCCTGCATTCCTTTCATTCCACTCATGCCTCACTGCAAACCCCTCCTCATAGTCACTCCTCACACGCGACTCTAACTCAGCGTCTCCACCTCAACTCATCATCACAGACCAGTCAACGCTCCACAAGTCTATTGTTTCCCTCTGTTACACGTCGGCTCGTCCCAATCCCCATCCCTCACACCTGCATACACACCACACTCCACGCTGCAGGTGACTCAAAAAACCTAAGGTTTAAAAACCTAAGCACTAACACGTCAACCAAAAATAACTCAAAAAAAATTATAATAGTAATATTATTTATTATTATCTTTAATTAAAACCATAATTTGGCTCAATTCCAAAAATTATATATAATACATTATTATTATATTTAATAATAATTGTATTATGAATATATTTATTTATATTATTATTATTATAATTAGTAGTAATAATTATTATTATTATTTAATAATTGTTATTACAATTATAAGTTAAAAAAATAGAAGGGGCATACAAAAAAAAGAGAAGAAATAGAAAAAGGGAGATTGAGATTTTTTTTTACAACAAGAACCATATTGGGAATTATTACACCTTTTGTGTCCATCCATTGTCATAGAAAAGAAGACTTACCAAAGGATTACATTGGGTATTCCAATTCTCGTCGAAGAAAATATTTGAAGTCGTAACCCATGGAAGAGACAAATTCCGCTCATGAGAAAGAAATTTGTTTCAATGTTCCGTTGAAAATGCCTATGATGATGCTAAATGTTATTGGCACATTTTATGAAAGCTTGATAAACATGGCCATAAGTCCAAATAATAGAGAAAATTATATTAATCTTGATCTTGCTAATCAACTACACGTTCTAGAAGCATATATAGAGAAGAATGAGAGGAACGAAGAGAAAATCAAGCAACTAGACTTACAGATCTGTAGTTATAATCTTACATCATAATTCAACATTGTAGATATAAATAACGGTACTAATGACATAATGTTAGGTTCTAACTAGTTGGAAACATTGGATACACTCACCTTCAATGCAGAAACGAAATTCATGACCTTCTTTCATGAGAATAAGAAAATAACAATACCTGGCTCATCGTGGAGAGTTCCTTCATCAAATACAACTGAATATCTAGAAGAGTAGGTTATGCACTTGAATTCCCTCTTGAAAGACAAGGATGAGGAACTTGTACAAATCCGAAAGAAATTAGAAGATCAAGAATCAGAGAATTGTCATCGTCAACAAAAAATAAAAGAACTCCAACAACAAAACAACGACAACCATAACAAAATTCTACTTACAAAAATTAGAAAGTTAAAAAATATGCGAAAATCAGAACGGGACAATGAACATATTGAAGGGAAACTACTGGAGAAAGAAGAAGAAAGTCAAGATCTTAAGGTCAACAAAAAAACAATGACCGAAACTATTGAAGTAGCGACATCATTAGAGATACAAGTCCAAAACTCATAAAAAGGAACCATTACAGATCCAATCAATGTTCAAATTCCAGAAAACGCTTACATTGAAAAGGTATCAACCAATAAATCACCAGTAGCACCAAAAGCTGAAGTTTCTGCAAACACTCTGTAAGCGACTCGAGTACCTTATTGCCATCCCAATCACAAGAGTAGTTATTATTGATGACAAAGTCAAGAGGAAAATAAATAGTATTATTCCTACAGACAAACTAACTACCATATCCTTGAAAGGGAGCAAAGACAAACTTGACAACTTGTATGGAAGCAGAAAATGAGAATTTATATCCGAACAATCAATCAACAAATATTTAAGTTAGATCTTGGATGGACCACTTCACTAATGACGCAACATTTTTACTTAATGTTTAAAAGAACATATTGTCTCGTTTCGTCAAGTGTCCTAGCTACCAACATTGGAGATTATGAGAAAGTGTTACGAGCAAGAACAAGGGATAAAAATTTTCCATAATCATGCTTTGAGGACAAAGCATCTCTAAGAGGAAGGCAATGTTATGAATAAAAAATACATAAATACTAATAAATAAATGATAATTAATAGTAAATAAAGATAATAATAATTATTAAAAGTTGCAACTCTTTACGAAGAGTTACTTATGCCCTTTAAAAGACTATATATACGGCCTCTCCTATTTGTAATTTATCATCAATTCATATTTCATAATATTTATTTTTCCGACATGGAATAATTTTCTATTGAGTTATTCATTTGGATAGTTTTACCAGTGTAAACCAGATTTGGTTTACTCTATCCTGATCTCAAATCTATCTTCGAAAACACTTTGGCTCCTCTCAACTGATCAAACAAGTCATCAATCCTTGGAAAGGGGTACTTGTTTTTAATCATTACTTTATTCAACTACCTATAATCTATGCAGAGTCTTAGAGTTCCACCCTTCTTCTTCACAAATAACACAGAAGCTCCCCAAGGTGAATCACTGGGTCTTATGTAACCTTTCTTTAGTAGATCCTCTAACTGCATCGTAATTCCTTTAACTCTGGAGCACTCATTCTATAAGGTGCTTTAGATGAAGGTATTGCGCCTGGAACCAAGTCGATAGAGAAATCAATGTCCCTCTTAGGAGGCATTCCTGGATATTCTTCAAATACATCTGCAAACTCTTGTAGTGCTGGATAATCCTGTAGTTCTGGATCTTTTCCTTCTTTTGACTCTTCCACGTGAATTGCACATAATTGGCATCCCTTTCTAAGACATTTATTCAATTGTAGAGCCGTGACCAACCTCGGGGATATGGATCTAAGTATACCTTTGATTGTCACTCGGCTTCATTCTTCATTCAAACAAGTATAAGTTTTATTATGACAATCTAGTAAGGGATGGTGTACATCCAACCAATCCATGCCAATCAATACATCATATGACCCCAAGGGTATGATGTTTAAGTCTGCAAAGGTTTTCAATCCATTCATTTCTAAAGAACACCCTTTTACTACTTCTGTCATTTTCCTCTTGGCTCCAATAGCTAACTATACTAGACTAGTTGCTTCAAGTTTACTTTTCTTTAAATGACATTTCTCAACTAGATTAGGTCCAATGTAACTATTTCTATCTCCAAAATCAATCAAAATAGCTATGGTTTTATTAGCAATCTTACCTACTACCTCAATCATCCGGGACTAGTGGTCAGCTTGCCTCCCATCCAGGGTTGCACAGATCCTCTGAACGCTTCCACCAACATCTCCAACAGTTGAAGCTTCTTGTATGTTGTGAAGGTTATTTGTCTTACGCGGGCACTGACTGGCAAAGTGATTTTCCTTGTGTATCCAACATTTCATTGGTGGTCTTTTTCTTTAATTCTCTTCCCTTGGTTGTCCTTGCTGATAAGATTTATTGTTTCTGAATTTTGAAGGCTGGAAACCTTTCTTCCTCTACTCTTGCATGTTCTTTTTCATGTCCTTCCAATTCTTCTGATATGGGGCCTTTCTCTTATTGTGTTCATATAGGTTCTTTGGTCTATCATACTGGATTTTATCTCTATAAGATTATGGTAGACTACTTAGGAACCTTTGAATCTTTACCTTCTCATCTTTGATAAAGTCTACATACTTCAAAAGCTCCAAAAAATTCTTCTCATAGGCCTCCATAGTCATGATTCCCAATTTGAGCTCAAAGAATTCCTCCATCCTTTTGTCATAGTAATGCTCAGAGAGGTATTGTTTCTGAAAGTAACTCTTAAACTTCCTCCAATAAATTATGTATTCATCGATGTCCTTCAGCTTAACTAGTTGATCCCACTAGATAGATGCTTTATCTTGTAGATGGTATATAGATACTCTTGCCTCCATATTAGGTGTATACTAATGCAATTGGAAGAACTTCTCGAGTCCTAACAACCATGCTTCAACATCTTCTCCTTAATTTACTTCTCCATCAAAATTTGGGGGATTGATTCTTCTCAGCTCTCCTACTAGTTCATCCTGGACAGACCTCCTCTTCTTGTATCTTACTGGGTATCTTTCATGACTACTCTTTGTACTGCTTGATAAATACCCCTTCTTCTTTTCTAAGAGATGAGGTCTCCTTGAAGATGATCTAGACCTCACATAATCTCTTTTATGCCTCTTGTCAACTGATATTTGGATGGTCTTCAATGATTTTAGATCATTCATTCTACTTTGCCTTCTTCTCTCAAACTCCTCTTCAAGCCTATAAGGTCTATGTCCTTCCTCAAAATCCATCTCCAATTTCTAAATTCCTATTGTTGAACTTGTACTTGTTGAATCTCTAGTCTTCACAGGTTTGAGTAAAATCTCAGTTTAGTGGCCACGTAGCTTGCTCAATCATTCACTAGTAACTGCAATGTGTTCATAATCAACCATTTGTTAGCAAACTACACATTGGCATAAGTTCATTTTATTCAAACTACTTCTTCTTCTTAGTTATAAAGTAACAAGCTAACTTTTCTAAGTTACAATCTACCTAACTGTACAAGGGGAACTAAAAATACTTCCAGGATTTCTCCTTACCAGCTGGACATCAAGTCCATATTCATCCCAGGCTAATAGTTTAATTAACTAACTCACATGTGAAACTATATTAAGGTGCATGTATCCAAGTTATCTAATGCAAATGCATGTTTACAGAGTGACTTGTAACTTCGCAGAAGGCCCAACAATCGCAGCATTGAAACCTTTAGCTCTGATACTAGTTTGTAGTGTCCCTAGCCTCAAACTAAGGCCAAAGGAACTAGAGATCTAGAAAAAAAGGCTAAACAGAATACTACACAGCGGAATGAAGTGCTCTAAGTTTAGGCCAACAAGCCATCCATTCAGAGATTAAAACTTATAACTTTATAAAAATGATATGCATGTAAACTAAACTGAACATTCTAATAATGTGCATACTACTAAAAGTAATTATAAACATTGAAGATGCACAAGCCATTGGTTTCTCCAGTATCCTAGTGATTAATATCATTTGGTTAACTTAGGACCATGATAGTTATTGTTGTGAATATTCATTGCTACTAGTGAATTATTGCTATACCAGTGAATTATGTATGTGCAGATCTGAGTGTTTAGATGGTGAGATGTAATGGCATAAACCATAGCACTAAGAAACATAGACTTCCAACCACGTCCTCCGAAATCAAAACCCGTGTTTGTGCCATACAACCATCTTTCACTAGTAAGATTTAGATTGTATGGCTCCCTTCCCTCCAACCATAAATCGTCAATACAAATCAGATCTCCACTAATACAATTAGACCTGCAATGACATGATCAAGTATACTATAACATATTCATATATGCAACAAGATGATCATATCTGCAGCAATAAAACAAATCCACATACAAAGGTGCTCTCAATAAAAGACAGGGTACGTTCTTGTGAGCACCGGAAACATTGTCAACCAAAACAGTCATAAATTGGTCATACGGAGAGCTTTTACAATGAAACAAAAGGTGTTCCTTACTGAAAATGACACTTTAGATGCAACGGAATAGTTTTCAAAACCCATAAATGAGAAGAAATGGGTGAACCAAAACATATGGTTGCACCCCTCTCATCACTGTGAGAGTTACAGTTGTAATCCAAGAAGGAGAAGAGAAGGAATAAATGTTACACAAGTTTCATAGCAATTCGAGTACAAGAGCCATCCATCCTGCATACAAATCCTGGAACATAATCCATAAACAAATCCAGAAAACAATTCGACCTTCATGGCACATAAACATGTTAAAATAACATAAATAAACATATGAACAAATACTTATCTTCATTGGGAAACTAGCTTCAACGGGACAACTTTCCTCCCAATCGTAGACACAGTCCAGTCTAGCTCACTTGAACAGGTCACCCCCAAGCTGAGACCACGAATACATAGGAATAGCCACACTCAGTTTGGAAACTCTCTGAACTACCTCTTCCAAGAACCACAATGCTTCCCACTACTACTTTCATGTCCATCTTCACTGCCTATGGGGTCATGTTGTTGCAACAACATCCCCCCCCAAAAAAAATTGTACATATTGGGGCCCCTCCTTTTATTTTATCTAGAAAGACTACCTAAAGAGGTTAATTCTCCTTTTTTACTTAGTTTTGTTTTCAACTGAAGATTCTGCTTTCAAAATTTCAAGTTTTTCTTCTAAGGTTAAAATTCATGAAATTCTCTCGAAACTGCGGAAGCAATTGGCGAATCCCTCCCGAAACTGTGAAATTATTCAAGTTTGTCTCCCGAAACCGCGGAAAGTTTTCCTCTCGAAATTGCGGGAGCCATTAGGTTTTCCTTCTGAAACTGCGGAACCATTCAGGTTTCCCTTCCGAAACTACGAAAGCCATTCGCATTTCTCTCCCGAAACTCCGCGGAAAGACTTGGAGTTTTTATTGAAGCTGGGGAAGCTATTTGAGAAAGCCTTCCAAAACGGCGGAAGTGTTCAAGTTTACCTCCCGAAACTACGAGGGCTATTTGCCTATCCCTCCCGAAACACCGCGGAAAGACTTAGAGTTTTTATCGAAACTGCGGAAGCAATTGGCTAATCCCTCCCGAAATTGCGGAAGCGTTCAAGTTTACCTCTTGAAACCGCGGAACGCTTTTGGAAAAAACTTAACTATCTCTCTCGACCTTGTGGGAGCCATTCGCGAAACCTTTCCGAAATGGTGGAACCATTTGGGTTTCCCTTCCGAAACTGCGGAGGCGTTTGAGTTCTTTTCCCGGGAGCCATTCAGGAAAGTCTCCCGAAACTGCGGGAGCATTCACGAAATTGTTCTACAAGTGCGGAAGCAATAGGCATATCTCCATCGAAATCGCGGAAAGAAATTCAAAGCTCTCCCGAAACTATGAGACGACTCAGCGAAACCACTCGCGGTAAGCTTCCAAAAGTTTGTATTTCGAAAAGATACACCAATCTCTTCCGAAACGCCGAGGCAGCTCGCCATAACGTTTTGCAATTGCGGATGAAACTCATAAATCCACCCCGCAAGCGACGGTCGCGCACAAATGCCGAGACGGCTTGAAATGACCACTCCGTACAAGGCATTAAAACCCCGTTTTAATGACCCCACCAACCTGTTTAATGCCACACGTGTCTAGCCTTTTAAAAAGGATGGTGGAGGTTTGGTTGATCACATTGTTAGTTTTCGTTTAAAAAAAATGCTGCTGGGAAGACCGTGCCGGACCACTCCAACTCAGCGCATCCACGATCGCGTCCCCCTCACTCAGCCACTATCTCGTCGCCAGGTAGGTTTTTTAACTGCTCTTTTTGTCTCATCTCCACGTCAAGTTATTTTTGGGGTTTTCCCGTCCATAACGTGGCCGATAGACATTGGTGCATATGTCGTTATATATTTTTTTTAAGGCCAACGTGGCCCCTTAGGTTCCTCGTTCCTACCAGCTAAAAGCCATAACTATGACCACCCGAGTTTTCCACCGGCCGCATTCTAGGCATTGTCACCCTCATTCAAACTTCGTACCGGCCACATACCGTTTCGTAAATGTTATTAATAACAGTAATGGTCGGCTGAGATGCTCAACCCCTCACCTTTTGATGAATGTGGAAAACAGTCCCTTGTTTCATCATAGGATTATTTCTCTCCAGGCTCACCCGCCATTGACCATTAGAAGTGCAATGATGAAGGATACCCCCAGTCCAAGGGCTAGGCGGGAAGCAGGTTGTTTCCACGTCATATGCTTACCTTTTCAGAAACATTCCAAAAGCTTTTGACTAAACTTTGTCTCCCTAAGATAATCAAGTCTGAGAGCCATATTTCTTTTTGGAGTGATTTATTTTGCTTCCCCAGCATGCAGCTTCATATTTTGTCTATATCTCTCATTAGCAAGTTGAATTGGTCCTTCTCTTTGTCACACTCTCATAACATGTTGCAATTTTTTATAATGATTTGCATTTGGTTGCTAGCAGGGATAAGCCAGGATGCCAAAAGGTGGTAGAAAGAAAGCTAAAGTGATGGAACCAGAGCCAGTGCCACTAAGGACTGAAACTATGTTCCAAGATACTAAGTGTACCACCGGCATTCCTCCCGAGGTCCGTTGGGGAGATGTTTACAAAATGATCAGGGACCAGGATATCCTAGATGTGTTATTGGAAGAAGAGAAAATCTACCTTAACATCAGAGCTTCCGGCATAGCTAGGGCTTCTACCCGCCCTGAATTATTCCCATGCTCTGAAGTAATCGGGTGAATAATGGAACATGCCAACTCAGAATCAAGAGTATTACATGATAGCAGGGGAGAAGCTTTCGCTTCATTCCATCCAGCATATATTGCTGCAGCCTACAAATTCTCACGTCCCCAGCAAGCTCTAAGTGATGAATGGTTGGGCCAGATGAACAATATTGAGATGGCCAAAAAATTATTGGTCGCAGGCAAGCACTTGAGAAAGAGAGGTAATGATGAATACGATGTTCAGAACCTAAGACCTCCTTTTAGGTTAATCGCCCTGATGCTATGCAGAATTTTCGGCATGCCCGATGGCACTATATATAGGATACAGTGGGCCCCCATCATACACTTCGTAGCATTCAAAGGGACTGTGTTTGACTGGGCTACTATCCTTTCGGACAGTTTGGCATCCACGGTGGCTGCTGCAAGAGAAGGTCTGGCCTTAAAAAAGTCAGAATTTTACATGTCTTCCTATCTCATTGACTGTATTTTGGCCAAGCTATCTTTTCCCAACTTAGGTTGCACATGGGATAAAGCCAACACCCCAGTCTACACTGCTTATAAAATGATGTGGGCTCAGAATTACAGAGCAAGCTATAAGCTCATCTGCGAAGAGTTCATCATGCCTTTATATGAGCAGATATTCAAGGAAGAGCCCAACTGTCTGTCAGAAAATGCCATGGAGATCCTGGAAAACTATGGAGATTTTTATTTCTCAGAGCAGGGCACCTACATCAGGATGTTTGGAGGGACCAAAGCTCCATACATTTTGCCAAAGTATGCCACTGATTATGTAGTCCTCAAGGAAGCAGTCAGATAAATTTTCCTTGACGGAATAGGAGGGGTGCTTAACAAGCAACATAAGGCTTCCTTCCCTCCTTTACCCTTCTGCATAGGAGCCTACAAATTCTCAGGGGTTGCATCAGCTGAGGAATTTGTTCAAGAGCTGAAATCTTTTCACTTCGGTGAAATGATCTTCCATAGAAATGATAGGCGGGGGAAGGTTGCCGAGCATTGCAAAGAAATTTATGCTCATTACTATGATGCCGAGGAAGAAGTGTTCAGAGGCATCAGCAACATGAATGAGTTGCAAATTTTTTGTCAAGGAAGTGGAGCAAGCTCTAGCTCTACCCCAGCCCAAAAAGCTAGCCTACAGAAAGAGAGAGAAGCAGCTGATGCCCGAGCCCAAGAAGAACAAAGATTGAAAGAGGAAGCGAGACTGCAGAGAGAAGCTGAGGAGGCAAGGTTGCAGCAAGAAGCAGAAGATACAAGGCTGCAAAAGGAAGCTGAAGATGCAGAGCAGATGAAAGAAAGTGAAAATCAACAACAAGTTGAAGAAGATGAAAGAAGGCGAAAAGCTGAGGAGGAGCAGAAGGCAGAAGAAGAACTTAAGACCGATAAAGATGCCCAGGCAGGTGGCTCCGCCACCCAAGATATGGAAACAGACATACCTCAAGCAGGTGCTCCCGGCACCCAAAATGTGGAGGCAGGTACATCTCAATCAGGGGCTCCCGGCACCCAAAATGTAGAAGCAGGTGCTCCCGGCACCCAAAATGTAGAAGTAGGTGCTCCCGGCACCCAAAATGTAGAAGCAGGCACTTCTCAAGCAGACCAGACCCCACCCACAGAAGCAGAAATAAATATAATAGACCTCCTAATCATCCCTTACACTCCATCAAAAGAGCATACTGTGTCCCGATGGGATGAATTTGTGTATGATAAGAAGAGAAAGGCAGTAGTCCTGAAATCATAAGAGAGGATAAAGAGACTCTTCCAAGAAGATATTGTTACCCGGCGGGAGACGACAGTAATGCAAAATACAAAAAAGGCTCCCATAGTTATGGAATCCGCCGCTATAGAAGCAGCAAAAGCAACGCAGGATAATGTGGCCGATATGGTTAAAGAAGTTGAGTCGACAAAGAGGAGAGCTCGCATGTTACAACATACTGTGGCTAATGAGCAAGCTTATAGGGATCTCGTAGTGGATAAGTATAATCACCTGTCTATTGAGCATAAGGAATTGTCAGACAAGTATGACCATTTAGAAGAAGAAAAGGAACACCTGGCAGTCCAGATGATGGTTTTAGAAGCAGAAAAGAACGATTCGGAAGCTAGGGTGTCTCAGCTGCAAGCAGATAAGTAAGCAATGGGTGAGCAATTAGAGCAGGTAGAGAGCAGAGCAATAGATATGTCTCCCTTCCACGAGCTGTCCTGTAGCATCCTGAGACAAATGCATGCCACACAAGAGCTGATTACTGAAGAAGTGTGCAAGCTCAAAGCCATGATGACTAGATTGAAAGAAGTTAATGCAGAGGCCAATAGGCTTAAGGGTAAATATACTCGGGTTAAAGCAAACATCCTGAGCCAGATGGAATGGAGAGAAGGAAAGGTTGATTTCCCCAAGCATCTCCCATTCAAATCTGTGGATGGTTTTAATGAAGATATAGCCCTTATGGAATTCTACAGGAACTGTGGCCTTAAGCTAATGGCTAAAATCCAAGGAACAATGGATAAAAGTAACAGTCTTTATCAAAAAATCCATGAGGTGCATGATAAGTGCAAGTTAAGTTTCCCTCAGTCACTCGATGAGTTCCCAAGCAAAGAACAACGATTATCAGACTTGAATGAAGAGCTAGGCATTCAAATAGAATATGTAAAGAAGATTGATGTCTTAGCCATTGATGATCTCTAGCACTATATTGGGATGTCATCAATACACAATCATTGGCTTAAAGAAATCCACCAAGCAGCAGTTGCAGAAATTCGGGGTATTGGAGCAGAGCTTGGTAAAGATGTGACTTCCCAGAAAATCTTGCTCCCTTCCTCAGCAAATGTAGTTATCAGAGATACTGGTATCTGGTTCAGTTACATAGCAGAGGAGGAAAAGAAAGCAGCAGTAGCAGTAGCAGTATCAGCCAGCCCGAATGCTTCTCTCCCAGCAGGAGCGCCTTCCCAAGAGTGAACACGCTGATCCTAAGGCGTTGTTCCTAGTTTTTGTATTTTTGGCCTTCCTATGTCTAAAACGTAGAACCTTTGGACAGCTGTCCTTTTCTTTTTGAGGAATTTTCTGTTTTGAGAAAAGGGTCACAATTTTTGTTTATTAAGAGGGAAAAGTCTGTAGGGGACGGGTGTAAAGAGCCAGGTGGCAGCCCAAGGGGCATTTTGTAATAATATAAATATAAGTTTAGGAAACAGTGAGAAGGGACTTTTTGCAGGGAAATAAATTTTCGGAACTTGTACGAGCTATCTTGCACTTGTTTCAAGGAAATGAAATATACCTAATAAGAGCCTGGAGAGGATGTCTTTTGCATGGAAATGGATATTGGGTGCATGTTGGATTATTCCTGTAACCTCTATATTCTACTGTGAGATCTTTCTTTGCTGTCTTGAATTATTTCTTTGTATTGAATGATCTTACTTCTCTTTGTGCAAATGAATTTTCTCCTACATGAGTAATGGAATGTGTTATATCTGAATTAGAAGCTATCTTCTGATATCTCTTGCTTTTATTGTGGATCTATCTTTAAGATTTAATGGTTGTCTGTTTATTCTTAGATAACTCTTACAACACATTACTCATACTTATAATTTGCTCCCTGCAGGGATAATTTAGATTTATTTCAGTTTTAGATATAGATTTATTTCGAGTTTTGCATTTAGATTAAGATAGCTTAGGCACTTGCATATCATTTAAAACTACAAAATCAAAAAAGAACGGTGGATCAGGCTATAACCGATAAAATTGAAGCAAATCTTCAAACCCAACGATTGCCGGAACACCAGACGGATTCCCCATACCAAACAGTGGACAATCTAATTGGGATAGTTTATCGGGGAGAATCCCTTTCTGCTTGATGCTGCGATCTTCGGGGCATCAATAGGTCACCATCCCATTTCCTGGATTCCTATCTGAGAACCTAGACTAGTAGAGTGATATAGAAGCAAAGGGTGGTGACAAATCCACTAGAGTAACTCTCTGGAATGGAAAACAGAATACTCCTCTCAAGGTTCCTGCAACAAACACTCATTCTCAATACAATCCCCACACAATCTCAAGACTGTCAACACTCACAACACAGTGAGATAGCGCAAGGAAAGTGATACAAAGCTCGAGATTAGATTCAACAAGGTGAGGGAATATGAATTTATAACACGAGGAGGCAACCTCTAACACAAGGGGATCAACTCGAATTAGAGGAAGAGGTAAGGTTAAGCTTCATCATGGAGAGTTAACTCGAACTAGTCAAGTGGTGGCTTAGTTAGGATATTCCCTTTCCCAGATTAGCATCATGAGGGGGAGTTACCAAAAACCAAGGACTAGAGCCATGAAAACCACAACTAGGTGCATTAATGCATAAGGGGGTTACAAAACATGAATAAGGGTGCATTAGGTGAGAGAGAGGATCCAATAGGGTCATAAATGACCTGTAAACACAAAAATAGGGAACATCTCCATGAATAGAGGAGTGGGGCGCACTTATGGAGGTGGAGGATAAATTCTAACTTGTGTAAGCTAAAATCTAGCTTACAACTCCTAGAATCTAGGGAAAGGGCTCATTAACGACAAAAAACACATAAATAGGAGGGAATCTCTCTCAAGGAGGGTGCACTAGGAAAGAGGGGCCCAATAACGTATGCATGAGGTGCAATAGTAACTCCATAGTCCATAAAAATAAAAAATAGGGTCCATTGTACAATGTTTGGGTGACCAACACTACTAATGTCACCAAGGTGCAAAAGGAACTAGGATGGAAAACTCCCATCCAATAAGGTGCTAGGGATGTCCCCCATTCCCCCTCACAATGTGAGATATGTGGTCTCCTATATTCTTTTAGTTTACTTTGCTGAACCAGTTGTTTAATTAATCAATAGCAACACATTCAAAGATAACAACAATGCCAATAATAACATTAATATTAATAATAGTGCCAAATTCCACAGTCATATTATCAAACAAAGATCATAAGTCCATAATCACATTAACATGAAAAAGAACATAAGTCCACAGTCACATAAAAGATCATAAATCCAGGGTTTAACAACTGGGGTATTACATACACTACTCTACCTCCTCCTCCATCATCTTCGACATCTACTACTCCAACTCTTCCTCCATCAGCTTTGTCGACATCTCATCCACCTCCTCCTCCTCCACCTCCTCCATCATATCCTCCATCATCTCCTCTACTCCTACTCGACTGCCATGCCGATCCTACTTCATCATCTCTTGTACTCCTACTCGATCGACCTACCGATCCTACTGGTCGACTCAACCATCCACCATTTATTGCTCCAGTCGCCTCTATTTTATATATGATGCTTAGATGGGTATGATTCAACTTGACGGGCCTATCTATGCTACTTCCCGAGCTGGATTTTTTACTAGAAGAGGTACTGGGTTTTTTCGATGACTCTAGCTCTACTGGCAGAGGTGTTGATATTGCCTCTGGCTTTATTGGTGGAGGTGATGATGCCTCTAGATTTGGTGGAAGAGATACTGATGGTGCCTCTGGTGGAGGTGGATCAAATATGTCATAGTATTTATTGGACTGGAGATATTTATTTGGCATGTATCATCACTTTGATGTCATATATGTTCATATCTATATATATACTGCATTTTTCATGTTTATGTTGATGTCGATGTTTATAGTGGTGATGTTTATTTATATGTACTTGATGGTGATGTGTATGTTAGCTCAGGTTAGATGATGTTTGTTAGATTTGTGTGATGGTTATGCAAGTTATAATACAATGTGGCTTGTGTTATGTTAGATGATGGCAATGTAATGTTTAAGATGTTACGCTCATGTTTATGTTTATATGCTTATAATGCCATATTGAAGATTTTTATGTTTTATGTTAGATGGTGAAAATGATCACGATGATGGTATGATGATGTTTAAGTTTATGTTTCTTAGATGATGTTTCTATTTATGTTTAAGTTATTGGGTTTTTAATTTTGGTCAAAAAATTTGCATCATTTCGACCATTTTTCGTATTAAATAATTCCAACCTAAATTTTGTAGACAATTTGAAGTATGGTTTCATATATAGGTTGATACATTGGTTAGAAAATGAATTTGAAAGTATGGTTGGTTCTTAGGTCATCAGAAATGTGAAAATATGGATTGGATTAAAGGTAATTTAATATAGGTTAAACAAATTCTTTTTACATAATATAATTATCATTGAATTAAATATTTTTTTGAATTTTGTATTGATAATGGACGAAGTTGTGCCAACTCTGATTTATGAATGTTGTATAATATGTCATAGTAACATGTTTATAATTGTTGTATAGTTTGCAGTCATAGGATTATGTTTATGTAATAATATTTTTTTATTTGGTTTTCATATTGTTTTCATATAATTTGTGTGGATATAATTATAATTTATTGCAATATTTAATTTCTTAAGAATGTAGTAAAATTTGTCGTAATGTTATACTTATATATAATAATATTATTATTAATTTGTTGTAACTTTATGTTGAGCATTACAAAATAATATATAAAGATTTTTAATAAGGAAATTAAGTCTCCATCATATAATGTTGTATATAACTTACTAATTCAAATTATAAACATAATTAAATGAATTATTTTTTATAAGTGTAACAAAACATCATAACAAAAGGTCAAGTATTACCATGTAATATTATTATAATATTTTTTCAATGGAACACACCATGGGAAACCCTCAAGTACTTCCCCTCATTTCGAGGATGGTACCCAAGGTAAACCACCGGCCTAATTATGGGGCCTAACCCGGTGGGGACATCAAGTGAGGCCCTGCATAGCCACCCGGGGATTTGACCCCGAAACCGTTTGCTTGCGATTACAACACTCAACCACTTGAGCTAACCCACTAGACTATAATATTATTATAATATATAAATATGAACATCACAAAAAAATGTAAATATCAACATCAATATGACCTATCAATGTATCACTAAAGATTTTTAATTTTTTCACAATAACTCACTTTACAATGACAAATAACAAATCTCTATTTGGAAGTAAAACAAATACTTAATTAAAAGAACACCATTTTCTCTCAATTATAAAGCAAAAAGTTGCATTCTCCAAACTTATTATTATTAATCATGATATTCATTATATACTATAACTTTAGTCCACATTGAAGGAACACATTTTATACCCTTTAAAACATTTAGGTGAAGGAACACTTCACTATAGTGACTTGGCTACACATATGGCTCTTTCTTGCTAAAAGTTTAGTTGAGTCGATTGAAAGAAAATTTCAAATACATAAGGATTTGATCTCATGGGTTGCCAAGCCATCAACAATGAAACTTCAAATACATATAGATCGAATATGCATATCCATATGAACTAAATGGAAAGCAAGAAAGATATTCTCTAACTATGGAACAGATTTCACATCAGATTGGTTGTTAAACAACTCAAATTGTTTAAACATTGCATCCAATAATCAACTTTCCATTTCTACCATCATAACATGAAAAATAAACAATATAATTAGACCCTTCCTGATAACAATAACAAAATCATATCTCAATCTGTAAATGATGGAAAAAAAGGATGTACATATCACTTTATGTTGTCATCACCCTCATTATCTTCCTCAGTTGGCATGATAGCATTGTTGTTCTCATAAACATGTTTAGATATAGGGTTGTGTCTTAATATGAACCATCAATCTCTATCCAATACATCCGAGTGAAAGAACACTTGGTTGAAGTGTTTTGGGAAAACATAAGGCTCCTTACTTTCATCCCACATATTTCTAGATTTGATACATATCAACCCACTTTCACAATCTTCCTTTACATTATTCATGTCGAATGTGCCCCACCACCTACACCTAAAAATAACACATTGGAAAGATGAGAAGTCCACTTGAATGATCTCCTGTATCTTTCCAACATAACCCAACATCCCTCCTATCAGGTTTCGATCGCGGTGGCTAGCACAACTAGATTAGTCGAACTTTACTTACACTCCACAATCTTGTGTAAAACGTCCACCATCAGCATCCTCGATGCGAAAATGATGTCCATAATCCCACATAGATGGGAACGAATGCACCTATAAAAAAAGGTTAACAAATGATGGTGTCATATGTCTAATAACCCAACCATAAACTCAAAGTTGCATTATAAAGTTAGAAATGTGCATAAATATATTATTACCGAGTTCTTGCACCTGATCCCAATGTTTAGTGCATCCTCCTCTTCAGGCAGGTAATGACCGGATGTACCATATTTCTCTTTGATTTGGTCCACAACCCAACTGTTGGGACAGATCATTGGCATATTTTCTTTTAAATGATCTAGAAAAGGCATGCTTCTACCATGCAACCGCCTGAATTCTTTTATGTCAATGTACCATTTCCTCCTCTTCTCTTCATACAATGTGACCCACAGTTGTGTTGCCTCCGCGTTGTGAAGAATGAATTTATTGATGGCATCGATTTCTAAATTCGATGTTGTATTCACGGAAATAAAACCACATTCAATACGTATGGGATCAAATATAGATTTTGAAGTTTGTTGTGAATAGTTAGTATGTGGAAATGTGAAGATCGAAAGATAAGTGACTTACTCTTTAACATGCACCTTTTTCCTTTCGTTTGCAGTAGCAACCCTTCACTTTTTTCCTCATCACGTTCATCATCCCAAATGATTGCGCCTAGTGGGTTGTCGATTTGCTTGATGTACTCATTGGCATAATAGAACGAATCATATACTATGTACCCCTCTGCCATAGACCCCTCAGGTTTTGCCTTTTGTCAAACAAATCCCTTCAATTTTTTCATGTACCTCTCCAAGAAGTACATCCAACGACATAAGACCACCCTGACTAATTCAACCTCATCGACTAGGTGAATTAGAAGATGAACCTACAAGTCCATGAAACTCGCCAGCAATTCCTTCTCAAACATACAAACAATCTCAGTTATCTCTTGATGCCACCGTGGAATGCTAGCGATGTAAATCTCCTTTGATGTGATCCATCGTACAAATGTAAATAGTTTAGATATGGCATGCCGCATGTCATTGGGAAAGTCATCGTTCACACATCCAAGCACCAACAACAGATAATGACACTACAAAGGAAAAAAAAAAAAATTGCATTAATTTAACTTGCATGATAAAAGACATAAATAAAAAATAAAAACATTTTTTGACATTATACATACCCTTAGAAGGTTGAGATGGTCATGTGATTTCAAACCCGACAAATTTCCGTCTGCAATGAAGAAACGCCGTAGAGTAGGCCCATATAAAAAAATGCACCTTCACACCCAATATAACTTCCTTTGCCAAAGAAATATCATCTTTCTTCAAAACCCATTGGACATCACCTTCTTTAAATGACCAAGAGGGTCCATCCTCTCCTCTATTTTCTTGTCTTAGCCAATGCTTCCTTTTAGTATTTGAAGAAATTAGATCTCTCCTAACTACCAATGTCACTTTTTTTTATGATATGTGACACCAAAAAGAAGATGAGACATTTTTTATATATGCATGGGATCTAGTAAGTGGAAAATCTTAAAATCCTCCCAATATGGAATCTTATAAAATATCTATTTCCTTTTCATCATGATGGGCATTTTCTCACCATAGGTATCGAAGAATTTTGGATCATCGACCATAGGTTCCCCGTTTGAATCGAACATCTCCGCAAATTCCTCCTCCTCCTCTCTATCATATGCCCTAATCCATCCAGTCAGTGTCATTATTTTAGGCCTTCGGTTTCTCTATGGTTTACCATTGAAAGCAGATGTTGCTCTTCTATAAGGTTGGTTTTCTAGGAGGAATACCCTCGAGCAGTCGTACACTGGATTTCATAGCTCTTTGGGCCATCTAGCCTTCAAAGAATGCCCACAACATTTACATCCATGATAACCTTTTGTTACAAGACCTACAATGTTATGGTATACATAGCACATTAGTGTTGAATATCAATACAGTTGCACCAAATTAAATATGCCAAGAAATATTGCTTTGGATATAAACAAATCAAACAACATATTTACCATAGCAAATTCCTAACCCTGGATAATCATGTGTGGTATATGCACATATGCCATACAATGTAAAACTCCTCTTTGTTGGGATGGGTTTCGATACGTCACATACCTATATCCCTTCCCATAATTCCTTGAATTCATTAATAAATTGTTGTAGGTAAACATCCATATTCTTCACTTGTCTTCTACCAAGGACTATAAGAGCCAACATAAGATGTTCATTCTTCACAGACAACCATGGGGGGGTATTTTTATTGATCACCACTACAAGCCAAATAGTATCTGGTGTTTGGTTGGGTGTATGGGTTAACGCCATCAATGGCTATGCTCAATCGAAGGCTCTGGACTTCATTCTTGAAATTATCAGGCCATGTATCCTATATATGCTTCATGGCTATTAAATCTATTGGGATTCACATAAATTCGCCCCCACTTCGGGGCGAGGCATGCCATCCCTGAAACATAGTTAATTCTTTGCAATGAAAGAGACTTTGAATCCTTGGGATTATAAGCATGTGCCTCAATATCTTATGAGGAGGACCATGTGCTTTAGCCTTTTTATTCGATTCTTTGTACCTATCATTCCCACATTTTGGACATATCTATTTGTCTGCATATTCACCTCTATAAAGAATACAATCATTGGGACACACTTGATATGATATGTACTCAACACCCAACATTTTCAACATTTGTTGTTCCTCTTCGCCGCTGTTGGGCAAGACATTATCACTCTAAAGTACCCTATCTTTGAATAACCTATAGTTAGTGGGAAATATAAATGTACAATGTCATTTAACATTCATAAAATCGACCATTTTCAATGTTGATTGTGTGACAAGATTCCTCAAAATATAAGGTAGTTGATGGTCAGTTACCTCAAAATGTCGAGAAACACGTGTCTGGCATGCCATACTTTGCTTTCAAGTTGTACAATAACATTGTTGTCCCCAATTGTGTAGAATTTGACCAGCCAGATCCAAAGAAAGGGGTGGTGGAAGTTGATTTAAGGCTTTCGAAGAAGGTTTCAGTGATATGAGTGTCATCACCCAGCTCATTGTCTTGGAATGTATGTAACAACATTGCATCCATGGAATTTTTTTGTCGTAATAAATCATTCATACCAACCTCTAAATCATTGCCCCCATTGCCAACATGTGAAGAACTACTATTAATCTATGCATTCGTAATTGGTGAGTATGGATGTAGTGGAAATTGAATAGGTGGTTGATTCAACCATGCTTGGTATGATTCCTCTCCAAGTTGTGCTCTTTTTTCATCCTTCTCTCAATTAGACATTGTATTGGGGTGCAACGGAAGATGGTAGATAGGTCGTTCATCATCAGAATCTTGATTTTAAAAATATTGAACATTACATCGATGATGTTAGTAAGCACGAAGCAATTGGTTTGATCCAACATTATACAAAAGAATTACTACAGAAGCATGTGAATAATTTCCAATAGAAAATGTTAAGCTACAAACAATTTATAAAGCAAACGTTCAGATTAAAAATTAACAAGTACAATTAATTGCATAAGAGCGTTGTATCCGAGCTAGAACCACATGTACTGCAATTCATGGGTATGTGTGATAAAAGAGATCTATCTCACCACGAATTACCATCGATGACACCAGGTTGCGGCTTGAAGATGGCATGTTACAATTGGCAGGGTAAAGCGGCTTCCCATTTTCATTTATGAACTGCTTGCGGTATCTTGCTCCTAATAAAAGCTTACGACGTTTTGAAACTGGTGAAATGTCTTATGCATCCGAACTCGAACCTGAATCGCAATCCTGCAATATACAATAAATTAATGTTCAAATTCACATGGATAAGTAACATAAATTCAAATAAATAGTCAAAATATAAATAAACCTGAACTTACTAGATATGGAAAGGGAGAACTCATCGAACTTTGAACAAGATGGAATGACCTGGAATTTGAAGAATTGACCATTTGATACTATAACCTTTTATCCCTGCATTTGAGCCAAATCAACAATTAATATACGTCTCTACATTCCTAAAATAGTTATAAGATCTATATCACAATCTAACTTCCAATATAGTTTGGAAACCATTTTGTGAGAACAATGTGAGTTTAAGCAACATATACATACTATGAAATATTGTAATTGGTGTGGTTTAATACTAAAAGAACATTTGAGATGAATATATAATTTTAAGTTGACACATCAAGCCATAGGATTTTCATAGTAAACCAATGCGTGTAATTTATTTAACATGCATCGGTGCTTCACCTTCGTGTAACACACCGGTGCATCTTCACAACAAATGCACCATATATCAACATTTGCAAAAGCCCCGTAGAATAAAATATCCACCACATTCGATAGCGGATATTTATCAATGCATTTTTACGAAATAATTCACACCGGTGCGTTATATAAATACATGCGCACTGGTGCGTATGAATTCAATAGGCACTGTTGCATGAGTTTTTTTTTAGTTTTTGTATTTCCTATTTATATGGTGCGACGTTGAAATACTAACACCTCGGTGTGGTTAGTGTATATATGCATCGGTGCGTCAAAAAAACAAACGCACCAGAAATGTTGAAAATCAAAATTTTAAAAAAATTGCACAAGTTATTTTTGCCCTAAACTGAAAAAATAGCGGCAATTTTAAAATCGACGACTCATTCTATAAGGTGTTTAAAAGCAAAAAAAATAAACATTATTTAATTCTTTCACCGAAATTTTGAAGGGAGGGTTTTGGAAGAGAGACTTACATGGAAGGAGTTTGAAGTAACCGTATTATTCTAAGGATCGAAATTGGTTAGGTATGGTGAATGAAACAAAACCTTGCATAGTAGAAGTTTCAAGTATGTAAAATATTACTATTGATCTTATTATCATATTTAGATTTCAACTAGATTTAGACAACAAAAAAACTTTTTCTTTTCATTTTGTGTGGTTGCAATTATGTAGCTGCAAAATTTTACCTTGGGGTTTAAATCCCTCTATTGTTACACAATTACGATTTTCCCTTTTAGGGATTTTATATTTGATGAGTTTGTGATCATATATACAAATCGTAGAGTGAGATGGGGCCACATTTTGGGTCGAACTCGTAACCATGTCGGCCCTATCAATTTTTTTTTAATTTTTCAATAAAAAACGTATGCGTCATTTTTGGTTCATGGATGTAACATGAACGCCCTGATGCGTCTGTACAACTAGCGCACCGAAGATGATATGCGTGAGAATATATTCATTTTTTAAAACACTAAAAATAGTTTCTCGGTTCTCAGTGCCACAGTATCGCACTAACACACCGGTGCGTTTATACGAATATCGCACCGCTAATGGCAAGAACGCATCATTTTTTATTTTCCTAAATCGTTAAATAATTTATTCATCCGTGCATGGTGCGGCTTTGTTGATATAATGCCCCGGTGCATGAGTGTACAAAGAAGCACCAGGGCGTTTTATGTGATTAAGCGCACTGATAGCTACTTGTTTTCTATTTTGAAGTTATGTAATATATCGATAGCTTATGTATTTAATGGTCCAAGTTGTTTATTGATATAAAATGCACGGTATGAGTTCAATGAACAACAATTTTAGTCAACATAGTGGGAGCACGTCCAGAATTACGAAGAAGGCAAGTCCTTTTTAATTTTTGTATTTAAATTAATTTGTTTGAATTATTTGTAAATTTAACTAATATGTATTGCTTCATGTGTGACATGCAGAGCCAAAAAATGAGGAATCTCGATAATATTCTTACCAATCTAAGTCCATAAGAGCATAAAACGTTGATGGAAAATTTGTAGAGAGATGAATTAGGTGAATAAAAAATAAGTTAATATGAATTATTTCTTCAAATTTGAATAATTTTGTACTTAAGAATATTCACTAGTATGTTTCAAATAATTTAATTCACATATGTTGAATGTTATGCAGGGACTAATAGCAACAGAAGTGATGAATGTCATCATAAGAAAAAAGTATTATGGAAGATGCAAGTGACGATGAATTGGTCCTTAGCTCATTTGGAGTGGTGCTATTAAACGATTCGAAGAATCAAGTCATATGTAAACTACAAGAGGTGTTTCTAGAGCAATGGTCAATGAGACTTGTCAGACTTGCAATAGAAAAAACATACAACAACAAAAAAGAATCATTCAAAAAGTAATATTCATAAACATGTATATGTAGAATATGTATTTATAACTACTACAAAGCGTCCTTTCCTTTAATAATTTTAATTTTTCTATATTTATTTTTCATATCAACAA
The DNA here is from genome assembly GCA_027924585.1 of Larix kaempferi. Taxonomy (NCBI): domain Eukaryota; kingdom Viridiplantae; phylum Streptophyta; class Pinopsida; order Pinales; family Pinaceae; genus Larix; species Larix kaempferi. Next base: position 17,592,864 of record BSBM01000101.1, on the reverse strand, counting down.
AAAAATAGTTTAATGTCATTTTACATTTCCATGAAGATTATGAAAATCCCTAAGGATGAATGAGGTGATATGTGAAATGTGTCAATAGGGATGTCCAAAAAATTGTGTAAGGAGATGGTTAAGGAAATGGACATAATTGCATCACAGGAGAAGCCATCTCAACAACCTCGTACTTCAAATGTATGAAATCATTGATTTTTTGGATTATGTACATCTCATTAATTAATTAAACATTAAATATTAATTTCAATTGTTTTGTTGCATAAAAGAAAACAAAATGGAACCCATTTAGCACACAAGACAAGACGACCGAAAAAAAGGGGTTGATAGCAAAGTGTGTGAGTATTTGTGATTTCCTTGTATCAAATTAAGATTTCATAGTGGTTGTGATCTTTATATTCATTTTTTTCACTTTCATTGACCACCCTTGGATGTCTTGAAATAGGTGTTAACATACAAAGAGGAGCCATCAGAAGAATTGATTAACATTGGGTTAAGCAAGGGTTGTGAGTATATGTTGGCGTATCAAAAATTAATTGTGGATTTTGTAAGTAGCTATGTTGTTTTACTTTTCTCATTTTATAAGTAATAGAACAACAAAAAACATAAATGTTAAATGAATGATTTCTTACAGGGTATAAAACCTGTAGAAAACAAAGTATGGAGTGCAACCAATAGAACAGTTGTTGATATATGGCATGAAGCATGATTTTGAAAGAATGTGTGACACTCAGGATGCAATCATTGCTCTGGTACATGAAATTTCAATTTATATTCATGTATATTATCTATTTTAATTTTCATTATTCCCAGCAATGTAGATACACTCAGTACACTTTATTTGTATGTTTACGGATGGAAGTTGAAGAAGAGGAAAACAATCAAACCAATCAACAAAACATTCGGCCAAATAACCCAACTGATGCAAGTGGCTCGAGCACTGATAATAGTTCCAGTGAAGAATGATGATCCATATTTATTTTTGATGTTAATGCAAGTTGTTGTATATTAATTTTGTAATAATTGTCTGTGATAATTAGACATTTTGTATAATGTATTGGACAATATAGTGTCTGAATTGAAAGACAATGGAATACCAATAAGTGTTTACAATTACATGCATGTTGACATGTCGATTATTGTTGTCTCTATGTTGTCATATTTTGTATGACAAAGGCCCTCTTATTGACAAATAATGAAATAAACTTTTTTATTCTATTGCATTATCCAAGGTTATTGCCAAATGGTACATTATATTTGTTATTAAATGCATGAATGCTTAAATATTACAATAGATGCTAAAATTTGTAATATAATAAATTAATCCAAACAAACACAATAATTGAAATTGAAATGAATAGTACTATAAAAAATATTTCAATTGATAATGAATAGTGGAATTAAAAAAATAATAATAATAATAATATAGATATTTTACTAGAATGTGAGGGGTCATGGTTCAAATAATCTTATACAGTGCTTTTGGTACCTTATGCCACGCCAGTGCGTTTAGTCAGATTATATGCACCGGTGCGTTTAAATAATTTATATGCCCCAGTACTCCAATGTAAACTAAACACATCTTTAAATTAAAATAAAAAGGCCACATCTCAGTCTATAATGTCCCCATCCAAATAAATCACATGAAGGGAGATTTCCACCAATCTACTAGTTCCCTAGGTTGGGGTGGAAACATTTAGACTTGGAATAAGGGAGATATAAGACCCCAAATGGACATTAGATTGACAAATATACATTAAAGGGACTAAATAAATAATAATAATCTGAAAATAAGGTGGCACTTGGTCATGAGGGCGCATAGGTGGCGTGGGACCCACACAAGGCAACATTCTCCATGCCACATGGCATCCTATTCTCACCCATTCAAATCCAAGGTGGAGTCCAATGTTCTTGGGGGAGTTGGAGAGGCATTATTCATGGCATGAATCAAGGAGGGTCGAATTAGAGAGGAAGAATAACTCCCATGGAAGAGGAAGAGGCATCTTAGAAGTATTGTGACACTTGGAGCTAGATTCCCTAACTTCTATGACAACAATGATGAAGATTCTATGACACTTATGAAAAAGATCAAACCTGATTGCTGACATCTAACCTATATGACATGTCAGGGCTAAAAATAGCCTCCAAGAGGGTGCACAAGGGGAGTTATGGCATCCAAGATCCCCCCCATTCGAATCGATGGAAGAGGAAGGCTAGGAAATGTTGGACAAGTGGCACTCATGGGAATCTCTCCCTAATTCGAGTTGGGATGAAGATCTTGGAGGGGATTAGAGCCATGGAGGCCTTGGGAGGTTAATAAAAGACAAGAAGAAATAAGGAGACCATATTTTGATCATTTCTCATTTGGAAAAATTTGGAGAGCTTAGCTTGTCCTTGCACGGTGGATGTTCATCCTCCCTGCCTTAGAACCAATTTCGAGGGTGTAAGATTCCCATCCAAGTTGGTTGATGGAGAGGCCATTCATACCTCTCAACAGAGATTCATGGATATTTTTTGATTCGGGTTCAAACCTCAACTGATTTCGAGTTCATCTTCTCTCATTCTTCTCTATGCCTATTCTACTATCTTTCTCTCAATGTCATGTAAATGTGCAATGGCGCACTTCTTGTTGCATATAGTTAGTGGAGGATTGTTATTTTGAATTCATGGACATGTTAGTTGCTGCATATATCTATAATAATCATATCATGAGAGCCACATCTCGAAACACCATGTACTCCAAGTGATATTTCCAATCAAGAATGAGATTCAAGCCATTTTCCCCATAGCATTTGCATAGTTCTTTTGGAATGATGTTGTACCTGTTTTATATCAGATTTTTCTGAGACATTTATCCATGTTATGAGCTGTATATGAAGTTAATTTTATGTCCCAAATTATTTTTGCAGACCCCTAAAGTTTCACTATGGTTTATGACTAAATTTGAGACTCCTTGTCCACCATTTTCACCACAAATTCTAGACTCTAGAAGTTGTTGTTAATTGGGACACCTATTTGACCCTAAAACCAAATATAATGCTGCAAAAATATTCTCCTTAATTTCCTCTAATATATACAAGTCTCATAACAATAATTAGTGAAGGTTGTACAGTTTTTGGAAGAGCATTTAACGGAAGACCTAGGGGGGGATTTCCACTTCTCAAATTAACTAGTCTTGTCCCGAAACTTCTTTCCTTGCCAATTGCAGATCATGGATGGGTATATAAGTTATTTGGGTGTCTAATATATGTGTTAATGTTTCCTATTCCCCATCAATACCTTCCTCCCCAAATTCGAAATCATTTGGAGGTGTTTGTAACCAGTTGTAAACTACACCCCTAGAGTCGAAACAAGGTGAACCCAAGCACTTTCCTTTGGAGGGATATTACAGTGGTATCAAAGCATGGTCCTTGAAACTGATTTGGGTGACCATTTATGAGGTCAAGAAGGAATCCCCCACCCTTAGAAACTGAAACTAAAAGTACCTTTGGTGAAGAGGAAGAAGCAGGAGAAGAGATGCACTATGTTGAGACTATGGCTAAGGATGAGAAAGGAACCTCATAGATGGAGGAGAAAGATGAGTTTAGGAAATTCATGAAGCCATCTTTTGAGGACATGACAAGGAAAATAATGCAAGGGTTGGAATTGATGGCTAGTCAAATTGGAAGCAAATTGGCAATGGGAGGCAGCAGTAGTTCCCCTTTCGAGGAAAAGAAGGCATTTGGTGAAAACATTTTATCAAAGACAGGGCCTCACAACCGACCCAATGAATTCCAAATCTCAACAAGAGCCACCACACCCAAGTTTCTTGAGGCCAAAGATTATATTAACACCCAATATGGAATGTGAGAAGTTCTAGCAGAATGGCAGCAATTGAGTGAAGATTGTAGGAGGACCTTACCATTTGATCAATTCTTTATTGTCTCAAACAATCTCAAAACGAGGGGAGGTAACATAACTCCTTTCCAAAACAAAGAATTGAATTATACCATAGGTAAAATGCCCCTTCCTACCTTTTATGGCTCACCCCAAAGTTCTGCAAATACTCGGGTACAAAATTTGATGTATATTTTCAGTTGAATCCAATGGTTAAAGAGGATGCTTTAAAAATGGCTATTATGCATCTTGGGGAAGAAGCAAATGATTGGTGGTTCCATGGACCCAAAACCTTGGGACATGATCAGGTCACATCATATAAAGAGTTTTTTAACAGGTTAGTGGAAAGATTTGAGCAAAAAGACCCTGAAATTCCTTTCAAGGAACTAGCACAGTTGAAGCAAACTAGAACCCCCGAGGAGTACATGTTGGAATTCCAAAAAATATCAGTTATGGTGGCTAATGTATCTATGGTTCGATTGGTATTTCTCTTTATTGAAGGATTGGATAAACCTTTGAAAGGTTTAGTTAAATCTCACAAACCTACTTCATTAAAAGATGCCATGAATTTGACAAGAGATCTGCAAAATGTGCTACCCAAGACAAAGTATCCTCCCAAGCCCAATTTTCCTCCTAAGTCCATATTTGACAAGAGACCATGGCAAAAAGACTCATTTGGGAAGGAAAATAAAAGAAAGAGGGACAAAGCAAGGAAGAACTCAAAAGAAATAAACTATGTTACACATGTTTTCAACCATGGGTACCAGGGCATAAATGTGCTAAGGGGAAAGCACAATTCATTAAAGTATTTTCTGATGATGAAGGGGACATGGAGGAAGAAGAACAACTTTCATCCCAAGAAGAGCGATATGACACAGCAAAAGAAGATCATCCATCACCCGAAAAAGGGAGAATGGCAATGCTTTCAGGAGTGCCTCGTTTTCACACCATCCGATGCAAGGGAGTGGTACAAGGGCAGAGAGTTTCGGTATTGGTAGATGGAGGAGAAACTGATAACTTCATTGATGCAGCCTTGGTTACAGTCATCTTTCCAAGTAACGATTCTATGGAATGCAACATATGGATTCCAAAGCTACAACTTACCATAGGAAATTAAACATTTTTTGATAGCTTCTATGTGGTGGATGTTGTTGATACAAATGTGGTTTTGGGAGTACAATGGTTGTACTCTATAGGAGAACATACAGTGAAATACCAAATACCTAAAATGAAGTTCAAGGATTCAGAAGGAAAACAAAGGTTAGTGAGAGGAATGCACACCTATCCTAACCAAGTGGTGTCTACCCACAGTATGAGGTCCATATTGAGACATGGGGACATTGAATGGGTTGCAGAATGTTTCATCACTTCCCCCAAACCAAACATAAATATTGCAGAACACCCAAGGGAGATAAGGCAGCTACTACACAAGTATGAAAGGGTTTTTGGAGACCTTCCCCCTGGAAGGCCACCTAACAGAGGAGTTGAACATACCATTGTTTTGGAGGTAGGTACTTCACCTATCCAAATACCCCCATATAAACACCCAAAAAGGTTCAGGGATGAGATTGAGAAGGATATTAAAGAACTATTGGAATTGGGGCTCATCAAACCAAGCTCAAGTCCCCATGCTTCTTCAGTTGTCTTGGTGAAGAAAAAGGATGGAACCTTAAGGATGTGCATTGATTTTAGATCTTTAAACAAGAAGACAATAAAGAATACATATCCCATCCCTCAAATAGATGAGCTCATGGATGAGCTATTTGGAGCAAATTTATTTTCCAAAATTGATCTTAGATCTGGTTACCATTAGATTCGAATGAAGGAGGAGGATGTGCAGAAAACTGCTTTCATATCTCACTCTGGTCATTTCGAATTTCTTGCCATGCCTTTTGGTTTGACTAATGCTCCAACAACCTTCCAATCATGCATGAACAAAATATTTTGCAAGCAACTCCGTAAGTTTGTTTTGGTTTTCTTTGATGATATTTTAATTTACAGTAAGACATCGGAGGAACAATTGCACCATTTAGAAGTTGTATTGAAAATCTTGTATGAACAGTCCTTGTCTACTAAATTGTCCAAGTGTGAGTTTGGGTTGACAAAATTTTTGTATCTTGGGAACATCATTGGGAAAGATGGGGTAAAGGTGAACTTGGAGAAAATAAAGGCTATCCTTGAATGGCCATCACCCAAGAACATCACTGAGTTGAGGAGCTTTATTAGGATCTGCACTTATTATAGGAAGTTTGTGGAGGGGTTTTCCAAACTGACTTCTCCCCTTATTGATTTGACCAAGAAGGATGCTTTCAAATGGGATGAAGAGGCTAAAAAGGATTTCCAAAGAATGAAAGAGGTAATGATTAGTTGTTCAGTACTTGCATTACCAGATTTTTCTAAACCATTTGTTTTGGAATGTGATGCATCAGGGGAAGGCATAGGGGCGGTCATAAAGCAAAATCAACACACCATAGTTTTTGAGAGCAGAAAATTTCAGCCACATGAGAGTATCTAATCCATATATGACAAGGAAATGTTAGCCATCATGCATGCCTTGGCCAAGTTTAGAGAATATCTGGTGGGGAACAAGTTGTGGTCAAAACTGATCATAACAGTTTAAAGCATTTCCTTACACAAAAATATCTCAATGAAAGGCAACAAAAATGGGTAAGTAAGGTTCAAGCTTTTGATTTTGACATTGAATATGTAAAGGGGAAGAATAATATTGTAGCAGATGCATTGTCTAGGAGACCTTCATTTTCCCTTATGGACATTTCAAAAGATTGGAAAGATGTGCTAATAGTAGAGTATGCCAAAGATAGATTTACTGGTGAATTGTTAGACAGGGTCAAGGGAGATGATAAGTACAAGATATTGAATGGCCTAATCTACTGTAAGGACCGAATATACTTAATTCATGGTTCGAACTTAAAACACAAGATCTTGAAGGAAGCTCATGATTCTCCTTTAGCAAGCCATCATGGTTTCTTTAAAACATATAGGAAGTTAAGACAAAGGTTCTCTTGGAAAGGGTTGAAGGAAGATGTTTTAAAGTATGTGAATGAATGCAAGATATGTCAACAAAACAAAGTTGAACACACCCATCATGTTGGTCTCTTACAACCATTTCCTATTCCAGAACAATAGTGGGAAAGCATCTCCATGGATTTCATCACAGGTTTGCCCAAGGCTTTTGGTACGGATTGTATTTATGTTGTGGTGGATAGACTCACCAAATTTTCTCATTTATTTTCTATTACATCATCTTTTACTACTGCACAAGTAGCTGAGATATTCTCTAGAGATATTTCCAGATTGCATGGACTTCCCAAAAACATTGTGAGTGACAGGGATAGCAGATTTATGAGTGCTTTTTGGCAAGAACTCTTCAAATTGGTGGGAACTCAATTGACTCCCAGCACAAGCTATCATCCTCAAACCGATGGGAAAACAGAAAGGGTGAACCAATGGTTGGATGGGTACTTGAGAAACTATGTTGGTGAGCAGCAAAAAGCATGGGTTAAATGGCTATCCAACTTGGGCATGTTATGATATTCCTATACTCCATCCTAGTCCCACCAGTATTTTGATCATTTACATTTTCAGTCATGCATGCACTTTTAGGGTTTGCATGCATTTTGCATGCATCCCAATCATCAGTCCAACACCTAGCCCTCAGTTAGCCAGCCCCCAGGAGCTTCTCACTATTCAGTTTTAGCCCTCTAGTTGCTTAATGCGCCCTTCTTCCTTGATTTTAGGGAGCAACTCGCCCTTCTTTACCTACCAGTCCAATTGTCTTTAGTTTACACTCAGTTACACTTAGTTACACTCAGTTACACTTAGTTACACTCAGTTACAATCAGTTACACTCAGTTACACTTAGTTACACTCAGTTACACTCAGTTACACCTACCATAGTTAGTTTGACTGATGGTTGACAGTTACTTGAGCATTGATGACTCCACTGATGATGATGAAGACTTCCAGTTGTGCTTCGATGATACTAGTTGTGCTCCGATGACACTCCAATGATCCTTTGATCACTCCATGAAGGCTAATTCGAATTGCCACCTTAGGCATTCGAATTCCTCATGCATTGTATTATTTATATGTCCATTTGTGATTAATAATCTAGTGTGTGTGAAGTATTATTGCTTCTATGTGAGTTCTACTGTACCATATTATTTTGTTGCTCATTATACTGTATTGACCACTCTTCTTCTATTTTCTTGCTTAATCATAATCATTCTCTTGTGAGGTATACATCATCTCTTAGATTTGCTATGAGGATTTTCACATGGTATCAAAGCATGTTGAGAGTATTGTTTATCTCCATTCTTGAGAGTTTTTTGCAGGTTATTACCAAGATTTCGAGTGCAGCAGTTTCTGCATTTTTGCAACAGTAGCAGTTGCAGTTATTCTATATTGTTTTTGCAAGTCCTCTACAGCTTCAATGTATTCATCAGGAATTACTCCTCTTGATCCACTCAACTATGATGAATGGAAACTAAGAATGGTAGCAGACTTGAAGATCCATGATCTTTTTTATTGTTATTTTGAAAGAGAGTTCGAATCCCCTGAAGAGAAGATTGACTGGTTAAATAAAAGTGACATGCACTTTGAAGCAATAATGTTTTCTTTGTTTGCACGCCAGAGATTCCAATTCAAATACCGTAATGGTGTTGAAACTCCAAAGGAGTTATGGACTACAAAAGAGATATGGGCTCACCTGGATGAAAAATTTGGCAGAAAGAATGAAGGACTTGGTCCTAACCCATTTGAAAGCAAGCAAAGAGATGCATTCGCTCCTCTTGATGGTCTCTCAGATCATGAACCAGTATCATCTCATATTGAAGTTGTTGACAAAGAACTTGCAGATTCTCCACTCATGCTCAAACTTTCTTCTCTTTCTGTGCCAGCTCACACTCTAGATATTGCAGAAGGTCCTAAATTCTCTCTTGCACCAAAGTCTGTTGGTTTGCATCATGATCACATGATTATTTTGGAGGTAAAATCATCTATTGGAGGTAATGCATTCGCTCCTCTCAAGCAATCATCTCTTTTATACTACTATATGATCATTAATTCATGCTTTCAGAAGGTTATTGAAGATTATGGCCATTGCCATTCACTTGGGATAAATTCTCATACAATTACTGGTTTTGATCTCACCTCTCATGGTTCAAAGGAGATCTCAAGAAACCATGATTCAAGTCTTGGATCTAATTTGGATTCTAAGCAATTACTGCTTGGGATAATTTCTCATGCATATGATAGTTTTGATCTCACCCCTGCTGGTTCAAAGGAGATCTCAAGAACTGTTTTTTAAGTCTTAAATCTGATTTTGATTTCAGGAAAACATGTTATAGTTATTTTTGGCATAATCTCAACCATGGTGGTTCGAAGGAGAAGAAAAAAGACTATATGCACTTTCACAGATTTGATCCTACCTCAGCTGATTCGAATCACAGGTTCAAGGATCATTCTCATACTATTGGACTTGTTCTCATCACATTCGATCTGAAGAGAAAGTACAAGCACATGCTTTTTGAGCATGATCCACTTCTTCCCAAGAAGAAGATACCTCCAAACATATGACCAAGCATCACACCTGCTTGAGTTTGGAGCATTTATTTTTGTGTGTGCCTTACAGTCTGTTTTTTGAGGAGGGGGTATGTTTCCCATGAAATTTTCCCACTTCCTTGGTTTATTGATTGTTATTATTCATTGTATTGGGTGACCTTTGGTCTTAGTTACCAGGCCCCAGGATGGATTAAGGGGGGGTGTTAGGATATTCCTATACTCCATCCTAGTCCCACCAGTATTTTGATCATTTACATTTTCATTCATGCATGCACTTTTAGGGTTTGCATGCATTCTAGGGTTTGCATGCATTTTGCATGCATCCCAATCATCAGTCCAACACCTAGCCCTCAGTTAGCCAGCCCCCAGGAGCTTCTCACTATTCAATTTTAGCCCTCCAGTTGCTTAATGTGCCCTTCTTCCTTGATTTTAGGGAGCAACTCACCCTTCTTCACCTACCAGTCCAGTTGTCTTCAGTTTACACTCAGTTACACTTAGTTACACTCAGTTACAATCAGTTACAGTCAGTTACACTCGGTTACACTGAGTTACACTCAGTTACACCTACCAGAGTTAGTTTGACTAATGGTTGACAGTTACTTGAGCATTGATGACTCCACTGATGACGATGAAGACTCCCGGTTGTGCTCCGATGATACTAGTTGTGCTTCGATGACACTCCAGTGATCCTTTGATCACTCCATGAAGGATAATTCGAATTGCCACCTTAGGCATTCGAATTCCTCATGCATTGTATTATTTATATGTCCATTTGTGATTAATAATCTAGTGTGTGTGAAGTATTATTGCTTCTATCTGAGTTCTACTGTACCATATTATTCTATTGCTCATTATACTGTATTGACCACTCTTCTTCTATTTTCTTGCTTAATCATAATCATTCTCTTGTGAGGTATACATCATCTCTTAGATCTGTTGTGAGGATTTTCACAGTCTAACGTTCTTGGGGTAGTTGGAGAGGCATTATTCATGGCATGAGAATTAGAGAGGAAGAGTAACTCCCATGGAAGAGGAAGAGGCATCTTAGAAGTATTATGACATGTCAGGGCTAAAATAGCCTCCAAGAGGGCGCACAAGGGGAGTTATGGCAGCCAAGATTCCCCCCATTTGAATTGATGGAAGAGGAAGGCTAGGAAATGTTGGACAAGTGGCACTCATGGGAATCTCTCCCTAATTCGAGTTGGGATGAAGCTCTTGGAGGGAATTCGAGCCATGGAGGCCTTGGGAGGTTAATAAAATACAAGAAGAAAGAAGGATACCAGCTTTTGATCATTTCTCATTTGGAAAAATTTGGAGAGCTTAGCTTGTCCTTGCACGATGGATGTTCATCCTCCCTACCTTAGAACCAATTTCGAGGGTGCAAGATTCCCATCCAAGTTGGTTGATGGAGAGGCCATTCAGACCTCTCAACGGAGATTCATGGATATTATTTTATGCAATTTCAAACCCCAACTGAGTTCGAGTTCATCTTCTCTCATTCTTCTCTATGCCTATTCTACTATCTTTCTCTCAATGTTATGTAAATGTGCAAGGGCACACTTCTTGTTGCATATAGTTAGTGGAGGATTGTTATTTCGAATCCATGGACATGTTAGTTTCTACATATCTCTGTAATAATGATATCATGAGAGCCACAACTCAAAACACCATGTACTTCAAGTGATATTTCCAATCAAGAATGAGATTCGAGCCATTTTCCCATAACATTTGCATAGTGATTTTGGAATGATGTTGTACCTGTTTTATATCAGAGTTTGCTGAAATATTTATCCATATTATGAGTTGTATATGAAGTTACTTTGATGGCCCAAATTATGTTTGCATACCCTTGAAGTGTCACTATGCTTTATGACTAAATTCGAGACTCCTTGTCCACCATTTTCACCACAAATTCTAGACTCTAGAAGTTGTTGTTCATTGGGACACCTATTCAACCCTAAAACCAAATCTAATGCTCCAAACATATTTTCCTTAATGTCCTCTAACAGATCCAAGTCTCATACCAAGAATTAGTGAACGCCATATAGTGTTTGGAAGAGCATTTAATGGAATACCTAGGGGGGATTTCCACTTCTCAAATTAACTAGTCTTGTCCCGAAACTTCTTTCCTTGAAAATTGCAGACCATGGATGGGTATATCATTTGTTTGGGTTTCTAATAGATGTGTTAATGTGTCTTATTCCACATCAAGACATTCCTCCCCAAATTCTAAATCATTTGGAGGTGTTTGGAACCAGTTGTAAACTACACCCCTAGAGTCGAAACAAGGTGAACCCGAGCACTTTCCTTTGGAGGGATATTACATAGTCACATTTACCGCTACTTTTTTATTGATGTTAATCGCACCGATGCGTTTTAATTTTAATATGCAATGAGATATTTAAATCATGTACACACTAGTGCTTTTGTACTATATTGCATTGGGACATTTTAATTGTTGAAATGCACTGACCCATTGTAATAGTATGTATGCATCGGTGCTTATTATTATGAAATGCACCAAGGTGTTCTTATAAATAGACAACACCATCAAATTTTAAAAATATTAAAAATTTCTTATGCATGTGACGTAAAATGTCCCATTGGTGCGGTTCAGTTGTAAGTAAGCACTGTGCGTATAAGCTATATATAATTATCGGCGTGGCAATAAAATTTGGTGCTCTCTGGTGCTCTATCTATTTGAGTGCATCAGTGCGGATTATTCATATTGTTTAGCACCAGTACGTTGTATAAATGTACGCACCGGTGTGGAGTTTTCCAACAAAGTGCACCGGTAAAAAAACATCTGCTATCAACCTCCGACCGCCGATATTTTTTAGTTATAGAATATATCCCTAATAACCTCCATTAAAACATCCACTACCATTGGCGAAGTTTGTGCAGAGGTTTTTTCGACAATTTTTTCCAATATTGTAACATTGAAAATCTTCATTATGACCTTCACTACAGGGCCTTTTCCTTGTAGTGCAATCTCAATACACTGAGCTATCCTTCGAGCTTCTTCTTAAGTTTTAGTATCATGCATTTTGAGAGGTGGCTTGATTCTGAGAATAGTCTTGCAAAGAACCAATGGACTAGTAGTTGGTCATTTATCGCGTATGGTATATGACTAAGAAGATCTTTAAATCTTTTGTCGTAATCATGAACAAATTCTCCTGGTAACTGCTTAATTTCTTTCAACTTCTGAGATGTTAGATGCTTGTTATCCTATGTCTTAAAAAATGCGAAGAAATTTTGTTTGATATCATTCTTTGTCCTATCATGCTTTTTTATGTAGTTCATAACCATGTGAGGGCTTGTTTTCTCAGAGATCATGCAAACTATGCCACTTGTTTTTCTTCATCGATAACATTGGTTGCGTCCCAAATCTTTTCACATAAGAACCAATGTTGCTTGGGGTCTTCATCCCCTTAATATATGGGTATTTGTGTAGTGTCATTGATAACCATTACTGATGCAATCAATATAATTTCACTTGAGTTTTGGATTTCTACTTCTTTATAGCTAACGATTTTGAAAGATCGTGACTCTTCAATTGTGTCTCTTGTCGATTGTGGCATTTCTTCTTTTTCACTAATTAGCTCTTGAAGGGGGTTTGCTTCCATGAGATTGAGTACTTGATGAGGATACCGGATGCTCCTTGACCTGGAATGATGGAAACCCAATTTCCATCCTCACGTTTCTCAATTATCATCCTAATAAGTCAACCTATTTTTTCTAGTCAATTCCATATTGATGTTTGACCAGGTCCAATATGCAAGTTATTGGCTATAATTTATCTAACATTGGCACTTCAAGGGGATTGTGGTAGTGTTTTACAAGCTGCAACCTCTTCTCGTAAGTTTCTTATCTGCCTTTTGAGTCTAATAGATGTAGCACTCCAAATCCTATGACCACCCTCTGTAGCTCTTCTTCCAAGGATGGATTAGTTGCGGCCACTCCCTCTTCTTCCTTTAATCAATTGAACTTCAACTCGGGTAATGCCAAACTTGTACCTTCCTTCCTTTTTCCTTTCTTTTTCAACCAACAAGGACTTGCAACTTCTTTTAATTCTTCCCTTCTTTTCCTTATTTTTTCTCTTTCAAATTTTTGGATATCTGTTGTTGTTTTATGTGTTGACATTTTGACTGTATCTTCAGTCAAATTGTGTTATCTTTTGGTTATCCTTTCTTCACAGTTCGACTAGTGTGTCTCTTTTACTGGTACTCATGGTAAGAATCCCCCCCATCGCTGACCCGAATTACTATAGGTAAGAGATGGTGCTAGGAAAGTATGATTTCAATTCATTAAAAAGTGATCCCACTGGGCTTGCTTTTGTTCCCAATTAGTAGAAATAGGAATATTCAATGGTGGTCGAGGTTCCACAATATTTTGAACCCTTTGTCCATCAAGAACTTATGAAAAAGGACTGGTATTGTGCACATAAAATTGTCATGCAGATTGTATTAGAATATCCTCTTTATGTTGTCAACGAAAGTTCTTTCTTCAAGCACTTGTTACTTACAAAAATCATTTGCAATCTTCTCGACCCATTCGTAAAGGTTAGTTCAATCATCGTTATTTAGTTTATGCTACAATTATATATATTGCTTAATTGGTGTCATCTATAGTGTGTTTGAATAATTTTTGGATTAGCACGAGCACAAACTCCAAGAATTTTTCAAGGGTCTCGATGAAAAATATTTCCTATACTTGCACGATTGTTAGTCGGTTACTTTTGGTGTAGTTGTTGATGTAGTTTTTAATTTTTCTATACCACCACCTATGCACTTCTTCTAATGTCAACATTTATGCATAGATATCTCTATATGTTGTCCCAGATACAGGTTCAAGTCCCAGAAACAGAACCAATGTTGCAATTTAGGGGATTACAGTCATTAGTTACCATTGATACACATCAAGAGAGACATACATGCATAAAATAGACAAGAGTAGATATGATTCAATAATTTGTTATATTATCAATAGAAGGATATATTACAACATAAACTAATATATGTTTTATAAATACGAAATGACATATAAATATACATGACTATTCACATATGTTGGTTGAACTGCTAGGATAGTCGATTAGTTGGTTTTCGGTCAACTAGCGGGCCTAGTCGACTAACCAACAAGGCCCTTCCTTCATAAGTCAGGGAGCCCTTTTAAATTTAACTCAAATTAGCTCTTGGAAGCAGGGTATTTTTTAAGGGAAAATTTTCACCAATTGGCTATTTTTTGGTTATTCTAAAAATAATATAATCACCAATTGGATGTTTTTTGTTATTCTAAAATAATATAATCACCAATTAGCTTTAAAAAATCACCTATTTTTATATAAGATACGATTAAATTGCTAAAATTCACAAAAAAAATGACAGTTTTTAAAAGTATATTATATGTTTTTTTATTGAATATTCGCCTATATATCTATTTGTATAATTTTCTAATCCTAATATTTGCCTAGAATACTACACATAGGTATGATATTTGAATCCTTAAAAAAATACCCTGCTTGGAAGAAGAGCTCCAAGATTTGGTGAGGTCCACCTGGAGGTGCTACAATCAAAATTTAAGAGTCTCAACAAGTGCACAATTTGCAAGTTATTTAAAGGAAATAAAAGAGAAGTTGGTTGTGTGGGTAGGTAAAAGGTTTGGAAATAGAGACAAACAACTCAAGGAAATTGAGGAGGAACTAGGAGAGATGTTCAATGGGAATACTATTGGTGTTTTTTAGGAAGAATAAATAATTAGACTTAAACAGTTGGAGAATATGAAGAGGGAATTTTTGGATGACAAAGAGGCTAATTGGAGATTGGAAAGTTGGGTTGCTTGGATGGAGTTGGGCAATGAGAATACAAATTTTTTCACCAATTGGCCATCCATAAAAAAAACACCAATACAATTTGGGATATGGTGAATGAAGAAGGAAACTTTGTGAGAAACTCCAGGGACCTATTGAACTAATTCATCACCATATTATAAATTATAATCCATAAGAATGGTCAGTTGACATCCGAGACACCTAAAACTAAACACCTGGTGATTTTTTCAATTCTTCCTATAAATCAAGTTTGAGTCAACAAAAGATGCAATATGTTGTTAATAAGCTTAGATAATGCTACAAATACTCTTACACTAGTCAGAGCAAGTTAAACCTAAGTGGAAAAATGACAAAATTAAGATACATGCAGTGTGACTAGTGCAAGCAAGCAAGAGTATGAGGCAATAAATCAATTGAAACAACCTTTCATGATCATACATTAAAACCATATAACCAAACATGCATCAAGAAATATTGATCCAAGTAAGCAACATATAATCGTCAATTGAATCCAAAAGAATAAATACTTAAGAAACAACACTTTGGCTTAAAATACTTGGTTTTAAAAATATAAGGGGGTCACCAAGTCACTTAACCTGAGGCTTGTTGAGGCCTCAATAGGACCCTAAGAACCATTTTCACTATTGCACATTGATATTCGTGCAAAAGAGAAAAAATGGGAACAACATCCATAGTTGAATCTTAGGAGCTACAAGTAGGGGAATTCCAACCAAAAGAATCTTCTGATGGAAGAGGGAAAGGATATATAAGGGAGTATGAATGTAGGCAAAGTGATTATATTCACAACATTGCAGAAGAAATGAAACTTGTGTAACCTTCATCCCAAATAGGAGAAGGATATGACAAAGTTGTTCCATATCAAAATTTAGATAAAGAAGAACAAGGTAGCTACTTTGTTTTATTATGGTTAATAGGAAAACCTCAATGCAGAGAACCTAGTAAGTAAAATTGGTTTAGAGATGCATGATCAATCTCATCCATACCCTTTGTGTTGGGTTAATAAGGATGCATAGCATGAGATAAGTTACTATGAGACTCTACTTTTCCAAATATAGGATAGTCCATATTAGAGTCACTTGAAGTGAAGAAGCAGTTTCAAGAATTGATGGAGCAAGGATCCATAAGGCCAAGTACATCGCAATGCGGGTATTTGATCATATTAGTTCCAAATAAGTGTGGAAATTAGAAAATATGAATTTACTACAAATTTCTAAACAATATCACTCTAAACAATTGGTGCCCTTTTCCCTAGATAAATGACTTGTTAGATCAATTGCAGCATGCAAAGTACTTCACCAAGTTGGATTTAAAATATGGATATCATCAAGGAAGAAGACACTTGGAAGACCATATTCAAGATGAAGCAAGGTATTTATAAGTTGTTAGTAATTCCTTTTGGTTTGAATAATGTGCCAACTACTTTTATGCATTTAATGAATGATGTGTTGCATCCATTCCTAGACTCATTTATCACAGGTTATTTCGACAATATTTTGATATTTACTTTATCTTGGGAGGAGCATGTGTTGCATCTAAAGCAATTGTTAGAAACACTGAGGAAACATCATCTACTAGCAAACATAAAGAAGTGTGATTTTTCTAATCAATTCTTAGTGTACTTGGGGCATGTGATTGTTGGAGGTGACTTGAATATTAATCGTGCAAAGATAGAGGCCATTCTCAGATGGCCCACTCCTATTAATGGAATAAAAGGTTAGGAGTTTTGTGTGAGTTCCCCAATATTTAAGAAGGTCCATAGCATCATTCTCAGTTGTGGAAACAATACTTCTTTCTATAATAGCCGATGGTAAGAGCTTTGAATGGGGTAAAAACTAGTGGACACACTTTGAAGAGTTGAAGTAAAAGATTAGTTGAGCTCTAGTCCTAGTACTATATAACTTACATAAGACTTTGACGTAGAAATGGATGTTAGTGAGTATGTTATGGGACCAATATTAATGGAAGGGGAGAAATCGGTTTTGTCTCATTCAGGAATCAAAACTCTTTTATGGATGAATATTGAAATACCCTACCTATGATAACGATGTCTATGCCTTGGTTCAAACAATAAATATTTGGAAGCATTATGAGTTGGGCAAGAAGACCATCAACCATACTGATCATGTTGGAAATAAAAAGATAAGTTGGTTCATCACACCTATGGATATTCTAGAGACAATCAGTTGACAACCAACAATCAAAACTAGGAGAGACGACCAAGTAGTCCACTAAGGTCATCTTAGAATTTGACTAGTTGGGAAGTCAAACCAAAGCAATTGACTAGTGCACAAAACAAGGTATAAATCAAGGTGTGATGTTCCTTACCCCTGTAACTTGAGAATCACATGGTATATAGTAATATTAGCATTCATTAAACCAGAAATAAGCAACACAGAACCATAAATATGAGACCATAACAACCAAATATGGAAAAAAATAGCTTTGTTATTATGGAACAATGTTCACAAGCCTCTTATGGTAGGGCGACCATTCACTTGAGTAGAGCTCTGTTAAAATATTCTTCACAAAACATATCATAGCCTTGAAGCTTCTTTAAATAGGATTCAAACATACAAAACCCTAACTACTTGACATGGTCAATTGCTATCTCCCAGTGGGTCTTAATTAATAAACATGCCCTTTTTGCATTAATTGTTGAACACTAACTAATTCAGCCTTATTACAAAGTTATGGCCTTATAATATGTATCATTACTTCTTAGAGTAAGTTGAGTTAGGGTAGGACCCTAACATGCCCTCCCCCTTCAAAAGCAGTGTTGCCCTCAATAGTGAAGGTGTAGAAATTGTTGTAAAATGTTGGTTGGTTCCCAAGTGGCATCTTTTGGCAGCATGTCTTTCCATTAGATCAAAACTTCATTGATGGTGCACCCTCACAATTTTATTTCCCCGAAAGCCAATATTGCAGTCGGTTGAACCCAAATGGAGCCTTCCTCGTCCAATTATGGTAAATTGGTCTGTACTTTGAAATTTGATCCCACCACCCTTTTTAGGCAAGAGACATTGAAGACAAGATGAATCTTGGAGTTGTCTAGTAGAGAAAGCATGATAGTAAGCCTATCCATTGTGTTGTAGAATGGTGTGGGGTCCATAGAAATTTAAAGAGATATTCTAATGAGGATAGGTATTGACAGATGTATTCTTATATCGTTGTAGTGGAGGAAACACCTAATCCCCAACTTCAAAGGAGTGCTCGGAGCGATGTTGATCGGTTTATTGCTTCATTATGTTTTGGGAAAGAATCAAATTATAGTTAAGGATGTGGATGATGTCAACCCTAGTACGAACTGCATCATCCACTTCCTGAACCCTGGAGGTACCTAATACATAGGAAATCATTGATAAGGGTTCTTCGTTGTATATTGCTTCATATGGTTTCACATTTGTGGAACTATGATAAGTCGTATTATACCACCATTCAACCATAGGGAGCTAGTGTTTTCATTGGTGTGGCTTATCAGATGCAAAGTAGTGCAAGTATTTTTCCAAGCACTTATTGACCACTTCAATTTGACCATCTATTTGGGGGTGGTATATCATGTTGAGATTCAACTGAATGCCTTGAAGTTTGAATAGCTCTTACCAACACTTGTTGGTAAAAGTGTGACCACAGTCAGAGACAATAGAAGTTGGCATGCCATGGAGTTTGAAAATTTGATCTGGGAAAAATTGGGACACCAAAGAGGGTGTTAACGTGGGTGGTAAGGAACATAATTGGGCATATTTGGTTAGACGATTTACTACCACCATAATGATTATTTTATTGCCTTCCTTAAGAATCCCCACAATGAAATCCATAGGGATGTCCATCCATATGATTAGGAATGGTGTTGCAATGCCCATGTTGACTTCATTGTTTCACCTTTATGCCATTGGCAAATGTCATAGGAAGCAACAAAGTTATGGATGTCGTTTTTCATGCCTTCCCAGAAGAAGAAGCACTTAATTATTCCACAAGTTCTATGAAATCTTGAGTGAACTGTTGTGGGTGGTGAAAGTAATTCCTCCAAGATTCTTGGTTTCAATGTTGAATCTGATGTGAGAAAGATGTGCTCTTCTACCTCAAAATATTTTGGTTCCATGTATACCTGGGTGGAGGATTTGGGTCTTCTTGAAGTTGTTTGATAAGGTGGTGAACTGTGTCCTGGGACAACCATTCATGATGTGCTTCATCAATCCATCCTGGGCCTAAGTCAAAGAATGAACCTTCCTCTTCAAATTTCCTGGACAAGCCATCATCCACCACATTGTCGCAACCCTTCTTATAGATGATTTCATAATCATAGCCCAACATCTTGGTGATGCATCTATGTTTCCCAGGCGAGGAAAGACATTGTTCCAAGAAATTCTTGAGAGTGTGATGGTCAATATTGATCTCGAAATGTCGACTGATTAGATAGGGACGCCACTTCTCAACTGCATGAAGAATAGCCATCATTTCTTTTTCTGCCTCTTTCATCTAGATTTGATAGTAGCCCAAAAGAAGGTCGAGTTTGGTGAAAATTTTGGCACCATGCAACTCATCTAAGAAATCATCAATGGATGGAATAGGAAATGTGTCTTCGATGGTGATTTTGCTGAGAGCACTAAAAACATGACACATGTGCCAATCACCTTCCTTTTTAGGACCATAACCACAGGCAAAGAATAAGGGTTGGTGTGAGGATGGATAACACCGACGAACAATAGTTCCTAAATGATCTTTTCAATTTCATTCTTCTAGCCAAAAGGGTGGCAGTAAGGATGGACATTGCAAGTTGACTACCCATAATTAAAGGAATGGCATGGTCATGTTCTCCACAAGATGGACGTAAACCCTTTAGTGCATCAAAAACATGATGGGACTCAGAGCCTGTTGCAAGTCGAGGTGAATATTTGAGGGAAGTGTGTCTAGAACTTGGATGGCATTAAACTGAGAAATAACATCGGAGTGACTCTTCTTCAATAGTTTCTCCATGCAGTGGGAAGAGATAATTTCAAGTGAACCTAGAGTAATTCCTCGAAGGTTATGGGTGCGCCCGGCTTGAGTGAAGTGGATAAAAAGCTCATGGAAATCCATGGTGACGGGACCTAATGTCTGGATCCATTCAAACCCCAAAATAATATCACAGCCCCCCATGTCAATAGAAAACATATGATTCCTTAGATGGTAGTCCCCCATTTGTAGTTTGACATTCTCACATCGACCACCACATTTCATTGTACCCCCATTGGCTATTAGGATTTGGAAATTGGAAATGGGGCAGATACAACAATGGTTGTCTTCTTCCATGCACCTATGGATTAAATTATGGGTGTTTCCACTGCAAATTAGCACAATTACTTTCTTGTACTTTATGTATCCAATCAATTTTAATGGCTGATGAGTGGAAAACATAGATAAAGAATGAAAGGAAATTCGTGGCTATTCATAGGGAGCTGACATTTCAGGAGCATCTTCAAGATTCAAAATTTAGTCTTCGACGTTTGGTTCATATAGAGGTTTTTCTTTGTTGTATTATGGGACCTCATGGGTGTTGGATTCAATCAAGAAGATTTTTTGTTCTTTACATTTGTGTCCTCATGCATATTTTTCATCACAATTATAACAAAGTTCGAGGTGTTGATGCTTAGCCATGGCCTTTGGGGTGAGATTATGGATGCATAAAGGTAGGGTGGGAGGATTGTCAGGAGGTGGAACCATGGGAGATACAGTGTAAGGGGGAAAGAAAGAGCGCTTGGTTTTTGCATTGAGTACCATGTCAAATTCACAAGATTTATCACAAGCTTCCAACCAAGGGGAGGTTCGTTGCATAAGGACATGGGGACAAATGGCCTCCTCGAGGCCACTAATGAAACATTCTCGAAAAAAGGAATCAAAGAGGCCTTCAGTGTGGATGGCCAACTACTCAAATGTTGTTGTGTAGTCCATAACTATGCATGTTTGGTGCAATTTACTCAATAATCCTAAATAGTGAGTCTCATCGTTAAAGCTCTTATGGAGGATCTTCACAAATTGCCTTTAAGGGACATAACAACAATAAGAATTCGGGTACTATTGCCACCACTGCTAGTGTTCGAAATCTAAATACAAGAACCCAAATTTCATCTTTTGGAGACCATCCTTAATGCCATGGAGTGAAAAATAATGTTCCAGTTGAGTTACCCAACCTGAGAGGTCGAAGCCATCAAATTTGCACATGTCAATATTCAAAGAATGGTGCCATGGAATATTTTCTTCAAAGAAGAGAGACTAGTGTTACTGAAAGAGAGAGTGCGATCCCTGGTCCTTAGTGGCCACAACTACTTGATTGGATGTATCATAGGGGTGAACATATCCATAATGTTGGGTAATAGCAGTTAGTAGGGAATGGGTATTGGAGTGCTCATTTTCTTGTGCGGTCATCTATTGGACAAGGTGGTGCACCACTTGGGTGAGTTGACCCACCTTAGAGGCGAGGTTTGGAAGGTTGGGAGTTTGAGTGGAATATTTCATATTAGCTTGGGGGGGGTTCTAGTTGGTATTCTCCATGTTGGTTTGGTGGTGGATGCGTACCATGGGAGAAAAAAAATGTGAAGTGAAAAAGGAGAGGGGTAGGAGCTACCAAAATAGGGTTGTGGGATATATGCCAAAATGATCAGGGTGAATCAAGGATTATGTGGAGGTATGTCACAAATAAGGGTTTCTAGGACTCCAAAAAAAAGGTTATTGAAAATATATATCAATATGATCAGCGTGATGCAAATATTTGAATGAGATGGGTCACAAGTAAGGGATTTACATACCCTCTATACTTTAATGTTGGGGCTTGAATGTTACTGCACTTATAGAATTTCCAAACTCATGGTAGATTTAAAGATGTAGGAATTTCATGTCACCTCCCCCAATGAATTTATTAGTTGTTGGGACAGAATGAATAAATCTCACAAATGAGTTACAGGGATAGGGTTTTACAGGTTTTTTGGGTTTTTGAAGTCAAGGGATTTTCATGCACTATAGATCTCTTATATACTTGTAGGGTCCAACAGTAGTACTAGACCCAATCTCTTAGGGCACTAACTAGGTGAGATCAACCGTGCACGTAGACATACTACCTGACCACCCAAGTACGCGAGAGTATCTTCATGAGTGTTGTTCTCGATGCCACTATAACAATAAGATAGGTGCAAGTTGGTTTCACATGACCTATGGGACTTCTGATATACCCTAGTTATGTGGAAGTGATTATGTGTGCAGGTGTTGTCTAATGCAATACTACTCAAAGGGTACCGATAGGAGTTACAATGTGTCCAGTAATTGCACCAAATGAGGGTACAACATGACTAAGTACCAACTGTATTCATTGTGTGTATTGAGCTCCCAAACCACATGTTTATCCATTGAATGATAGATCTCTATGGTTATTTTTAGATGCTAAAACACATCACTAGCCTGAAATAAAATTATATCAATTATCAGAGGTGTGTTGTCTCAAGCTCGTGGCTCTGATACCACTTATGGTTTTCCTTACCCCCTTAACTTGAGAATCACACAGTATATATCAAGATTAACATGCTTTAAACCATGGATAAGCAACAGAGAACCATAAATATGAGACAATAACAACTGAATGTGGAAGAAAATAGATTTTTTATTATGGGAACAATGTTCACAGACCTCTTATGGTAGGGAGACCAATCATTTAAGTAGATATTCATTACTATATTCTTCACAAAATATATCATAACCTTGAAGCTTCTTTAAAAAGGATTCAAATGTCCAAAAGCCTAACTACTTGACATGGTCACATACTATCTCTTAATGGGTCTTTTTTTTTAACAGAAACAGGGGAATTATATATATAGTTGAAAAGGCTGTGCACAGCCATACATTACAAAATTTGAGACAAGTTTTCTAATACAGAGAGAGGAAAATAGCGGAATTTGAAAGTGTTCATGCTTCCAGTAACTTCTTTTAAGAGCATTGGGATAAACCCTTACAAACTGTTTGCTTAGCAGCAGGCAAAAAAACATTCAGAAAGTGTAAATAAAAAAGAACCTGTAAGAAAGGGAGAAATTATCCAAAGTTCTGTTGCTAAACCGAGGCCGCATCCACCATTTCCTAATTGACAGTAGGGGCACCCTTCACATGACTGCATTGAGATTTGCTTATTAGAACTGAAATCTCCTCCGTGATAATGTCCACCTTGCCCATTAATTCGAAGAGATTTCGCTCGAGATCATCTATCCTGGAGTCCTGGCATGAAAGTTGGGTGGTGTTGTATCTAATTTCAGTAGCCATTTCTTCATTCTGCCTGACACTAGTGCAAACGGTCGAATAAGTCCTGCACAAATACGTCTTTACCTCTACAGTGAGTTGACTTAGGGTTGCAATGGCTTCCTTAACACCGTCCATTGTGCAGTCAGGCGAGGGATTATGGGGAAACGCCTGAGGACAGCCCAGGGTCGAATTTAGGGTCAAAAAAGGAGAGTCGGTGGAATGGGATGTCTAACCATTGTGGGAGATAATGGATAGGATGGGAGAGGAGCATTAAATGTTGGCTCGAGCGAGCTGTCGAACATAACCTGAGCCATGTGAAGGGCACATGGGGGATGGCGTGTCAACCACGAAAATGCAGGGACGAGACCGTTCCAACGCCCGAGAGAGGAAACAAACCATAAAATCCAGGGGTTTTTAAACATTAGAGGATGAATAAGAACCCACAATTGCCATTGTTGTGCTTGAATTGGCCACTTTTCATAGAGGCTCCTTCATTTGCCAAAGCATTCGCTAAGGAATTATTCTCTCTCAAAATATGAAAGTACTGGGTGTCTTTGGGAAGAAAAAGATAGTTGATTCTTCTTAGAATTCTTTGGCTCTTAGAACCTCTTGTTTTGGCACCGAGCCTCATAATTTGAATGACGTGCCTTGAATCTCCATAAACCTGTAGTTTTCCTATGTTGAGAGTGGAGGCAATTTCTAGGGAGTGATACAAAGCAAGCCATTTGGCTTCGTTGTTTGTTCTAATGCCTAATCCCCGTGAAAAATCTACTACTTTGTTTCCTTCGGGATCAAAAATGATCCCCCCCGCACCTGCCTCCCCAACTATCTCTTAATGGGTCTTAATTAATAAAGAGGCCTTTTTTACATCGATTGTTGAACGCTAACTAATTCAACCTTATTACAAAGTTATGGCCTTATAATATGTATGATTACTTCTTAGATTAAGGTGAGTTAGGGAAGGACCCTAACACAAGGAATTTGTTATATGTGACAAGATTTTTAATTGTCTTCTAATTACTCATAAAACAACCAATAATTATGTGCATTAATTATCAACCCGGGGTTTGTTGGGAACTTACAAGTTACCGTGCATTGTATGTGTAGACCACAATCTCCTCTTACATTGGTCTATCTGCTGTGAAGTTGTAGTCCAATAACCTTACTTACGAACAATGGTATGAATAGTTACACCGTCTTGGCAAGGAACCAGCTAGCTAAACAATTATTGAAACTAAATTGCAAGGAAAGTAAACCACACGACATGAAAGTAAATGCTAAAACTAAATTCACACTTTAATTCAAAGTAAATGATAAACTAAATCACATTCTATTGGAAAGTAAATTCTAAACTAAATTCACATGCTGTTGTAAAGTAAACGTTAAAGCTAATTCACATTGTGTGGGAAAAGTAAATTATAAAACTACATTCACACTGAGCAGGAAAGTAAATTCACACCAACTGCAGGTATCAGGAGTATGAATCAACTGTCTCTCGAAGCAACCCCATTGATGTGCAGTAAGACTAATTGCAAAATTGAAATCCTAAACCACTCTTGCACAAACTGAAATTCACACCATGCTAGACAGAAAAGTAAATTGTAGAAATGAAATCTAAAAGCTATCCTTGCCAAATACAAGTTACTATTTATAACCAAAGAAGTAAATATGGTCATTGCATTAAGCACAAGGATTGTAAAATAAACAATTAAAACACTAATCTATGGATTGAAATCAATTTGCATAAATAAACTTCACACATATTAAGAAATCGAAACCATGAAATGAAGTAAAACTACATCAACATAAAATAAATAAAATCATATTGCAAAAGAAATTATAAAACTAGGATCTATATTGAATCAAGATGAACTTGGAGTTTAATCCATCATTATTTGGACTATTGCTCTAAGAGTCCTCCTCCTAAAATGGAGAAGGAGATCTTATTTATACGTGATTTCTCCATAAAAAATAATAAATGAGGATCCAAAATATCCTCAACAAATTCCTAAAAAAATGGATCTCAAAACTAAATCAAAACTAATCCCAAGATCTTTTCCAAAAATTCAAATATAATATTTATCCAAGATTCTTTTCATATCCAAGAGGTTAATGATGCTCCTTGATCCATGGAATGACAAGTGGTTGAGGGGAAATTTGAATTATTGACTGTTCTGTAATTTCTGCAGGTTCTGTAGGAGGTTCTGCAGCTTCCTGTAGAGTTTCCGCAGCTCATAGGTTCTGTGGGAGGTTCTCTGTAGTAATCGCATAAAAAAACTATGAATGATAGAGGGATTAATATTCTTCATCCTTGCCTTCTTTTATGTTTCTTAAATACGGAGCTGAAAGACCACTAACTACCCTTCTCTTCTTTTTCCTACTGTGTTGAATAGGGAAAGAACCCCCAAATGGGTGAAAAAGGTTTAGAATCCTCCAACCTTCCTTGTGTTTTGGGGGTTTATTACGATTTTTAACAAATTTTGCAACAATCTTTATAGGAATTAACCCTGCTTGTTTGGTTTCATCCTTTCCAACAATATTTTCTATTAATTTTTGTGCCTTTTCGGCCTCCTATAGTATCTTGTCTTGCAAAATATTTAAATGGATCTTCTTGCTTCACCTGAGGGCTTTTAACTGATTTTTCATAATTTTTAGGAATTTCTTACTCTTGTGATGCAAACTACTTTCCACTTGTTTTGCACCATAGTTAACTTTTTGGGTAGAATGTGTCCTAACTTATCCCTATGGCGATGTATGCATTCTACTCAAGGAAGTCTACACTATTGCAAAAAGAAAGATACCTCACAGAGGCAAACTTAAAGGTGAATGTCTACCTTCAATCTTATACTTTCTCTACGATGTAAACCCAATCTCGGAGGCATTTAACCTTCTGTATTTTTTGCACCTCCTTGGCGACGCCACCAAAACGTGATGGGCTATGGAATTACAATAGTATGGCTATCATTGAATCATATGAACTCGCTTTAATTTATCAATCCAGATGCATTAGCTTCGAGGTGTTACACATTGTATATGCAACCACAAAGGTCCTAGCTATCGGGGTGTACAAAGTTAACTAATCAAGAATGTTGTGCAATCTACTATGCAACTACTAATGCCAAATTACTATTTGTTAATTGTAAAAGCTAGCACAATTACTCATTGCACATTATCTAAAGAATTCATCATGTAGCAAACCATTCAAAACAAATCACAATTAAACCCTATTAATTCATTCAACGATTGTTAAAACTTAACAATGCTATGGAAATCCAAATCATAACAAGACTGGAACAAAAATACGTGTTGTTAAAAGTAAATAGTAGAATAAAACACAATGCTAGAAAATATAATGACATAACAAGATGTAGCATGAAAACATACACAATGAGTACATTCATTAGCTCACCTCCCTAATTGGGGCCCTTGCTTTGAATCTTTGAATCAAAAGACTAATTTAGATATATTATAACAATTGTTTATTAATTGAAAGATCGGAATTACAAATACTACATATATGACTAGAATACTACTCAATTGAAAGAAAATATAATATAAAGTAAGCTATTGAGAAACATATAAATACCAAGGAGTTCTTGGACCCCATGGGACAAGTCTTAAGGAATTCCATGGCCCCTTTCAATTGTTTTTCCCTTGAGAACTGCATAATGTCTCTTGATAGTCACTATAAATGTTGTGTAGTTGCTAATTACTTGATTTTTGAAATCCATTAACATTCTTCATCTACTACTCCCGCAAAATAGGGTGAAATTCACTATGCATGCAACTACAAGGGTCCTAGCTATTGAGATATGCCAAGTTAACCAACATTGAATGTTGTGTACTCTACAATGCAGCTACTAATGAAATTAATTGTTCCTTCACAATAAGGACTGATACAATTATTAATTGCACATTAGCTGAAGAACTTATTTCATATCAAACCATTTGAAGCAAGTCATAATTAAACACTAACCATTCTTTCATTGATTGTTGAAACTAAATAGTTTCACAAAAATCAAAATCACAACAAGACTAGAAGACAAATATGTATCATTGAAAGTAAACAATAGAAGAAACCACAATGCTAAAAATTGTTAACAAATAACATGATGCACACATGGAAAAAAAACATTTAGCTCTTCAAAAACTTTGGTTGTGTAATACCCTCATTTTGACCCTTAGGATATATTGGCTTTTAATGTAAATATTGTATACATGTGATGTATGTTTTCCTAGCGTGGAGCTCAAGGACAAGGCCCCGCTAATGGATGCTTGGATTTTATTTAAAAAGGCAAGTATTTGATATTATCTTAGCCATGTGCCATTAAGCCATGGAAATTGTAAAAACGATGTAAATAAATATCATGCACTAAAAATACCAAAATCTGGCTATGGAAGCAAATAATAAGAGGGGTCCATGTGTATCCACTACGGAAAGGTGATGGGATTGTGGGATTGAACCATATGCTGCCAAATGTTATCTTGAGAACCCATTTGACTTTCCTTGCTGACATTTAATTATGTTGTAAGGAAGTGGTTGAAGAAATCAGTCCATGGATCCAATGGAGCATGGGCAGCCTAGAAATTCGTATGGTAGAGTATGGGATCTATTTACTTGACCCACAAGTCACTCTACCTCATGGTAGGACATTTTCCCTCATCCCCATTCCATTGTTGAAGATGGAAGCATCAATTTTCATGGATTACACATTCCCAGCAGTGAAAAAAACCAGAAATCACAACTCTGAAGGAAACCACGTTTTGAAATGCCAAAAACGCCTAGAAATTTGTGTGGACAATGGGGGATCCATAGACCTAAACCTTGGGGAAAATTTGAGAGTGTTAGATGCCCATAAATCCACAGGAAACCCCATATTTGGAAGCTCGAAAGGCCAGCGATGGGACAGAGTCATTTGGCCACAAAACTGAGAAAATCCAAGCATGGATGACAGAGTGGACGAGAGAACAGAGGTCGGAACCGCTTGATAAACCCAGTGAAGGATAAAATCTCAAGGAATCAGCAGCTTGGACCTTTCTATGCCCACCCTGAAGAGCACTGGAGGGAAGGGGCGCTTGAGGGACTTTGTAGCAGAGAAGGGGACCTTCCTTGTATTGGGTGTTGTAGGTATTGTGGTTGCCAAAGATGTTTGGATTTAGTTTGAGATGTTTGTAGCTATGTGGTTGAGATCACTGGCTTAGCATCCTCCTCCTTTGTCTCTTTGCATGCTTGATAAACCCAACTGTGTGTTGGCTTAGCATGACTGTTGTGTGAAACCATGGCTGTGAGTGAGCCTGTTTCGTTCCTCCTTAGTGGCTACACAACCCAGCTTGGGGGTGGTCTCTCAGCTGAAAGAATATAGGATGGACAAAGACCTATGGTTGGGTGGAACGTTGCTCTCACATAGCTAGTTGCTTGGACAACTTCGCCTTAAAGATAAGATATATCTATGTGTTTTACTTCTGCAATGTTTTAATCATTTGAAGACTATTATGATTACATGTTGAATGCATGATGCAATTGTGTGTGGATAATATTTCATTCTGCTATGTTTATTTGAGTATGAAACTGCACACATGAGTTTTATTTACCATTAATTTTTTCATAATGAATGGGGCTGAGTTTGCCAACAAAGCCCAAAATGTTAGCAGAGCTCTTTACAGAGTGGTAAAAAGGTATTGATGAAGTTTGGGAAACATTTCGGTTGGAAGAATAACAAAATCAGAGTTCTAAGGTGTGGCATAGGATCACATTGTTGCATAGGGCTCGTTGAGAGCTTTCCAACGATACCAAATTTTCCAAAAATGGACTTAGGATGAGAAATATATTGGCTTGAGAAGTTGGCAGTAACAGGGGTATATGGCCAACTTCCGACTTTCCGAACACGCATTGTGGATTGCATATTGTGGATGTCGGAGGAGTAATTCTTCAAAGTTGTGCATTTGGGGATTCTGACTTTCTGACTCCCGTATTGTGGATTGCGGAAGTTGGAGGCGTAATTCTTCGAAGTTGCGCATTTGGGGATTCCTACTTTCCGAATCCCGCATTGCGGATTGCGGAAGTTAGAGGCGTAATTCTTCGAAGTTGTGCATTTGGGGTGCTGACTTTCCTAACCCACATTCGGATTGTGGATTGTGGTAGTCGGAGGCGTAATTCTTCGAAGTTGTGCATTTGGGGTGCGGACTTTCCGAACCCACACTGTGGATTGCGGAATGCGGAAGTCGGAGGCGTAATTCTTCGAAGTTGTGCATTTGGGGTGTCAACTTTCCGAACCCGCATTGCGGATTGGAAATTGCAGTTGTGTAAAAATGCAGAATTCTGGAAAAAAAAATATCAGGTTGTTATTCTAAGGAGCTCCCCCACCACCTCTAAAGGGCACCTAGGTGACTGGGGACATGACAGGTTGCTTCTTGAGTCCAAGATAATTTCTCCCTTTACAATAACCTTGTTAGAGGTGTTGCTATTTGACCTTAATTCTTGACAAAATTGGGGTAGTAGCCTATCAATCCTATGAATCTTCTAATATTCTTAGAGGTTTTAGGAATTGGCCATTCTGCGATAGCCTTAATTTTGTTAGGGTCCACTTTGATGCCTCCATGAGATACAATATGACCCAAATATTCCACTTCTTTAACCCCAAAGGGACACTTAAAAGACTCGACAAATAGTTGGTTTTCCTCCAATAGTCTTAAGACCTTGTAAACATGTTCTACATGCAGTTCCCAAGATTTGCTATAAATTAGTATATCATCAAAAATTACCAATTCACAAATTTTATGAGGAAGGGTTAAAAAATATAATTCATCGAGTTTTGAAATGTGGAAGGTGCATTGGGAAGGCTATATGGCATCACCAAAAAATCATATTTACCTTCTTGTGTTTTAAAGGTTGTTTTCATAATGTCTTCTTTTCTCATATCCATAATGGGGATCCAACTTGGTAAAGAAATTTTATCCTTGTAATTCATCTAATAATTCATCAATGATGGGAATATGAAACTTATCTTTAATGGTCATCTTATTGAGTTCTCTATAATCTGGAGGCATGCACCATGAACCTTCCTTTTTGAAAACCACCACCAATGGTGCAGAGAAATCACTTTGGCTAGGTTGAACGATGCCTACATCTAACATTTCTTGAACCATGTTTTCAATCTCACTTTGTTATGCATATGGGTACCTATAGGGTTTGATGTTAGGTGGTACACTTTATGCTTGCAAGTGAATAGCATGGTCATGATCTCCAAATACCTTAGAATGATTGTCAATAACTTGTTGGGGATATAGTGGAATAGAGGGTATAATTGCTTAAACATTTGTTGAGAACAATTGTGCAATTACTCCATGGATTTCCTTTTTTAGAATTTTTTTCATGTTGTTAGAGCTTATCACTTTAGAGGGTTTCACAGGAATACCTCTAAGTTCAATTTCTGTTCCTTCTGAAGAGAATCTCATGAAAAGTTCCCGAAAAATAAAAGCCACTATTTTCAATGATTGTAGCCACGAGACCCCTAGAACAACATCAACACCACCCATCTGGATTGCAATCATTGGACTATCCAGTAAGATTAATACTGCAACACTCCCTTGAACAGTTTATGGCACCTCCATCTGCAATCATTATTTGAAATTATGACACTAGATATATAAAGCAATTAAGAAGTTTAGTAATTCATAATTAATGAAGTTACAAGCAGTACCTGAATCAATCCACATGTTACCCTTTTATTGTCAATACATCCTTCTATCTACAATTGTGAGGAGTTTCAATTTCGGACAATGCATGGGAAGATATGGTTGGAGTAGTCTCTTCTAGATGTACCTCTTGAGATTGTTCTAGTTCTAGATCTTCTTTCTCTTCATAATTTGTGTATAATGATTTCTTCTCATTGCACTTATGCTCCTTATTGTACGTGTTGTCACAATTGAAACATAGTACCTTTACTTTTCTTTCCTCCGCTTGTTAAGTCGTCAACCTTGTAGGGTGAGTGAGGTTGGGGGATGAAACATTTGCCTATCTATAGGTGTTAGTAGAAACCCTTCTAGTAGCCGTATTTTTACTTTCAACTTTCCTTGCTAAACTAAAAGCATTCTCAAATTATTTGGGTTCAAAGCGACATACCTCATGTTGAATGCTCTCATTTAAAGTGCCCATAAAGAGATCCAACAATTTATCCTCTGGAATATTCTTCCCTGCAAAACTTAACTTTTGAAACTGCTTAATGTGCTTTGTAATTGAACCTTTTTGCTTGAGATTTATCAATTGGCTAAAGAAGTGTCACTCTTAGTATCCTCGCAATATTGTGAAATTCCACAAGGATAGATCACTAAGCTAGAAAAACCCTCACAATTTGACATTGTTATTACTGAGAAGAATTAGACAAAGACATGGATCAATTCACTCATAAAACTGAAGCACACATGAAAAACTGTTGTTGATACATTAATTAGCTGTAACCTGGAAATCAAAAAGTGTTACAATAGAATGAATTCAATACTCCTAGGAAGATTCGAATTCACCTCAAGTATAGGATTAGTTTGCATTGGAACCATCTCCCGGTAAGGTTCAGTGGCCACCGCTGATGAATAATCAGTTAACTGAGGTAGAACTGAGCAAAATTGAATCATGTGGGCACCAA
The DNA here is from genome assembly GCA_027924585.1 of Larix kaempferi. NCBI lineage: Eukaryota > Viridiplantae > Streptophyta > Pinopsida > Pinales > Pinaceae > Larix > Larix kaempferi. The sequence goes on along the minus strand of BSBM01000101.1, from coordinate 17,560,659 downwards.
AATAGGGGAGGAGACTCCAAGGGGGTGAAATACTGACTTGTAGTGGTCAAAATATGTGCTCCTACACTCGGTAGTAGTGAAACTAGGTGTAATAGTCAGTTAACTATGCAATTAAGGGGACAAGGTGCCCTAAATCATGGAACTGACTTTGCTAACTCTTAAAATCATGCATGAGGGCGAATTTGGACTTCAGTGATGTAACAAGACGCTCTAAGTGGATAGGAGGGCTAATGATGGCCAAAAACAAGCTCTGGGGGGTCCAAAGTAAGGATTAGGTCCTAAGAGACTCAACTACTAATGCATGGATGCATGGAATGCTACATTGAATGCATGCATCCATGAAAAATGCATGCAAAGCATGCAAGACCCAAATAAGACAGTGAGAATATTCCAACACCCCCCCTTAAGTCGGACTATGAGGAAAAATAAATGAAAATTAGGGCCCTGGTTACTGAGACCAAAGGTCACCACGTACAACAATCTAAAAAAGTGAGGAAAGAAGGAAAACCTAGTGGAAAAAAAAACAAACCCTCAAGATAGATTGAAACACACCAAAAATTGTTGCTCAAGACTCAAGTAGGTGTGATGCTTGATTCAATGTGTGGAGGTATCTTCCTCTTGGGAAGAAGTGGATCATGCTCCAAAAACATGTGCTTGAATTCTCCTTCAGTGGATGCAAGCGAATCTGGAGGCTTTCTGAACTTGCTCTTCAGACCAAACATGGTGAGAACAAATCCAAAAATATGAATATCATCCTGGAACCTGTAATTCGAACCAACTGAGGTAGAATTAGCTCCAATCAGATCTAATTGCTCTTAAAACTTGAACTTCTGATCAGTGGAAGTTAAATCAGCTCCAAGAATTGATAGATGGTTTCTTGTGATCTCCTTTGAACCAGCAGGGGTGAGATCAAAACCAAAATCACCAAAATGTGCCTGAGACTTGAACCCAAGTGAATGGTAGTGTCCTCCATCTTTAGTGAAACTCTAAGAACATGTGCCAATGATCAAATAGAAGTTCATAGGAAGCATGTGTTCAAGGAGGGCGAATGCATCACCTCCAAACTCTGATTTAACCTACAAAACATTCAATAGATCATCATTCTGCATACCGACAGATTCATGGGAAGTAGAGAAATTGAAACTCTCTTCAACTTCTAGAGTAGTAACTGACATATCTTGCTCAGAATTCGAAATAGAAGGCATTGAGAACATGAGTGAGGAATGGATCATCTCTACAAAATGATCATCTTCATTAGCTGTATCACTTTCATCTGCATCAACTACATGGGAAGGGGACAATTCGAAATTGCCTTCAACTTCTAGAGAAACAGAGCAAGGAATGTCTTCAACATGAACTTTATGTGTTGAATCTGCAGCTTCTTCTTCATCTTGAACAACTTCATCATGAGAGATGATTGAGGCCGAGACATAATTAGAGAGAGCACTTAAGGAGGTATCACTGGGCTTGTTCTCCAAAACATTTGCACCAATCTCTTCATTCTGCTTGACAAATGCTTTGTCTAGTTGGGCCCATAGATCACTTGGATATTCAGCAGTTTCCATGAGGTAGTGCATACTATGAGACATAGCAATACACATTGCTTCAAAGGCTCTATCACATTCATTTAGCCAACCATTATCTTCTTCATAGGAAGAAAAATCTCTCATAACACCAATACACATATCAAAAATACCTTGTATATTCAGATATCCTATCATCTTTGGTTTCCACTCATCATAATTGAATGGAGAGAGAGGAGGAATTGATTTCATATTCATGGAAGCTGTTGTAGAATACCTACAAAAAAAATGGAAAAATACCTGGAGGATTGTTACTGAATCTATTGAACATTGCTTTAGGACAGTAGGCACTTTTATTTGGATCCTTCACACCTGGCTAGACCTCAAAGGATTTCTCCAATGAATTCAATGCAATGGCACCAGGATTTACTGTGGAAATCCAGAGGCTTCTAGTGCTCTACCGAAAGCAGCTGCTCAATCTACTCTTGGAACTGCTGCTACTACTGCACTCAAAATCTCTCGCGAGCTCTGACACCATGTGAAATTCCATAGGGATAAATCACTGAGCTAGGACAAACCTCACAATTTCACACTATTATTACTAAGAAGAATTAGACAAAGACATGGATCAATTCACTAATAAAACTGAAACACACATGAAAAACTGTTGTTGATACATTAATCAACTATAAGTTGGAAATCAAAAGTGTTACAATAGAATGAATTTGATACTCTTGGGAGGATTCGAATTTCCCTCAAGTATAGGCTTAGTTTGCATTGGAACCATCTCTCGATAAAGTTCAGTGGCCACCGTTGATGAATAGCCAGTTAACTGAGGTAGAACCGAGCATAACTGAATCATGTGGGCACCAACATATGGGAGGAGATTCCAAGGGGGCAAATTTTGACATGTAGTGGTCAAAATAGGTGCTCCTACACTCACTAGCAGTGAAACTAGGTGTAATAGTCAGTTAACTAGGCAATCAAGGGGACAAGGTGCCCTAAATCATGGAACTGACTTTGCTAACTCCTAAAATCATGCATGAGGACGAATTTGGACTTTAATGGTGTAACAAGGTGCTCTGAGTGGATAGGAGGGCTAATGATGTCCAAAAACAAGCTCTAGGGGGGCCAAAGTATTGACTAGGTACTAGGAGACTCAATTGTTAATGCATGGATGCATGCAAAATGCACGCAAAGCATGCAAGACCAAAAAACGATGGTGAGAATATTCCAACAAATATGCTATTAATTCATCTATAAACATAGACCAAGAGATAACAAAGTCCTTTTTGTTGTCGCAGAGCCAATGGTACCATACAAATTAATCAAGCTTTGAATATACAAGGATGCAACAATTACCTTTTGTAAAGTTGGCACTTGGTGTATATCAAAGAAATGCTTCATATGCAATATCCATGTTATTGGATCATTTCCATCAAACTTTCTCATTTCAATCTTGGGAATGAAGTATTTCCTTGGTCTTGAGTTGAACCCATGATGATGTGATGAGTGATCAAATGTTGGGGACTCGAGCTTCTTGTTCTCCATCTGTTTTTCAATTTTCTCAATATTTTATTAGGACAAGTTCCTCTTGTTCTCCTTATCCTCTTCTCGAGGATCTTAATTATGAAGAAATATATGTCTCGTCTCTTTCGAAATTACCCCTTTCATAACTTCCATATCCTCCTTACATGCCATCTTTTTGAGATCTTATTTACTTGCCATCTTGTTTTCAAGGTTCTTTTTTATAACCTTGAATGCTTGGAAACCATCCTTATTTATCATATTCATGATGTATGCCTTTCTTAACATTGTATTTTCCATGTTCTCTACTCTTTTGGTAAGCTTGCACACCTCAAAGTATACATCGTCATTCTCATATTGTGCCATGAATGAGGCTCAAGAGGTTTATTGGGATTAGTAATTATTGTGCTACCTCTTTCCATTTTATCCCATTGATATTTACTAAATATATTATGTAATCACCCAAAATGGATATTCCAATCAAAAGTTATGCAAGTTTCGAGTTAACATACCTTTAAAAACCTTGGTTTGTAGGTTATCTTGCTGAGAAACCTTGCTCTTGAATTATCTCGGTAATTTTGGCTCCAATGAGTTTGGAATTTCATCCTATATTAGATTTGTATGTATTCTCTTCATTTCCATAGGTTTGACCCAATTCCCATGTGCCAAGGCAGAGTTATGGTAACTTTTCCAAACTTGTTATTTTTGTCACCTTTCAAGAGAGTGAACTTGTACAGATTGACACATGTCTAATTTTCTTATTATGCTTCTAAAACTTCTTCCACAAACGCTATGTTCCATCTTCCTTTTGATGCAATAGGTGGCACTCAATTTGGATCTCGCAAGCTTTAGGTATAACAATTTTACCCAAACACACATGTTTGAGACTGGTTTTTGGACTAGTAAAAAACCCTGACTTCCATTGACAATAATTCTGAACTTATAATGAACTAGGACCTAAATTTTGTACCATATGTACTTTGTTATGAGTTATGAGTCTCCTATAAATTTCATTGTTTGAGACGTCCCCCCAATTTTGTTTTTAGCAAAAATGCTTTTGATACCAAATGTTATGCACAAAATTCCCAAAATAACATAAAAGTAGAAAGAAAGAGCAACCCAATGCCTTGAGAATGAAACAAATAGATGAATAAGAAGTCTCCTTGAGGGGAACCTCCTTATACAATGTATTAAATGTGAAAGAAAAGATGAGATGATCCCAACGCTATCTCTCTCTCGGTCAAAGAGAGAGAGAGAGAGAGAGTACAATTACAATTCTAGATAACAATACAATTATATTTAAGGTCCTATTTGACCATTAAATATAATACTAATATAATAATAGAAATGTAATGTCACAATATATAGGGCTTAACACAACTCCTTTGAGGACTACCAGTTTGAGGGAGTATTCATTTAGTTTGCAGTTGGAAAGTCTTTTATGGTTGAATTGGAGCCTTTCAACATAATCCTCCAACGAATCATCTTCTCCCAAGGTCATCTAGAAAATCACGTCTTAGTATCTCGATATTTGTAGTAATCTTGATATTTCTACATGAAAGTTGCATTCATTTGCTCTCATGTACAAATACTAGTCTGACCAAGACTCACAAACCAATTAAGTACTACCTGCTTCAAGATATATGGAAATAATCTAAGTTTTTGGGCATTATTCTTATAGTCATGTATTCTACAAAGGACTTCAAATTGAAATAAAAAACTACAACGATCCTCTATAGTAATCCCATAAAAAACTAAGAAGGATAGAGGGATTACTATTCTTCATCCTTGCCTCCGTTTATGTTTCTTAAATGCAGAACTGAAAGACCACTAACTACCCTTCTCTTCTTTTTCCTACCGCGTTGAAAAGGGAAAGAACCCCCAAGTGGGTGAAGAAGATTTAGAATCTTCCAACCTTCCTTTTGTTTCGGGGTTTATTGTGATTTTTAGCAAATTTTGCAACAATCTTTGTAGCAATTAACCCTTCTTGTTTGGTTTCATCCTTTCCAAAAATATTTTCTATTAATTTTTGTGCCTTTCCAGCCTCCTGTAGCATATTGTCTTGCAAAATATTTAAATGGATCTGCTTGCTTCACCTGAGGACTTTTAACTGATTTTTCATCATTTTTAGGTATTTCTTACTCTTGTGATGCAAACTGCTTTCCACTTGTTTTGCACCATTTTTAACTTTTTTGGTAGAACTTGTCCTAACTTATCCCTATGGTGACGTATGCATTCTACTCAAGGAAGGACACTCTATTGCAAAAAGAAAGATACCTCACAGAGGCAAACTTAGAGGTGAATACCTTCAGTCTTATACTTTTTGTACAGTGTAAACCCAAATCTTGGAGGCATTTAACCTTCTGTAGTTTTTGCACCTCCTTGGCGACACTACCAAAAAGTGATGGGCTATGGAATTACAATATTATGGATATCATTGAATCATATGAAATTACTTTAATTTATCAATCCGAATGCATTGGCTTCGAGGTGTTACACATTGTATATGCAACCACAAAGGTCCTAGCTATCAAGGTGTACAAACTTAACTAATCATGAATGTTGTGCAATCTACTATTCAACTACTGATGCCAAATTAACTATTTCTTAACTATAAGAGTTAGCGCAGTTATTCATTGCACATTAGCTAAAGAATTCATTATGTAGCAAAAGATTCAAAACAAATCACAATTAAACCTTATTAATTCATTCAACGATTGTTAAAACTTAACAATGCTATGGAAATCGAAATCATAACAAGACTAGAACGAAGATACATCATGTTAAAAGTAAATAGTAGAATAAAACACAATGCTAGAAAATGTAATGACATAACAAGATGTAGCTTGAAAACATACATAGTGAGTACATTCATTAGCTCACCTCCCTAATTAGGGTCCTTGCTTTGAATCTTTGAATCAAAACACTAATTTAGATATACTATAACAATTGCTTATTAATTGAAAGATTGGAATTACAAATACTGCATGTATGACTTGAATACTACTCGATTGAAAGAAAAGATAATCTAAAGTGAGCAATTGAGATACGTATAAATACCAAGGAGATCTTGGATCCCTTGGGACAAGTCTTAAGGAATTCCATGGTCCCTTTCAATTGTATTTCCCTTTAGAATTGCATAATGTCTCTTGATAGTCACTAGAAGTGTTGTGTAGTTGCTAATTACTTGATTTTTGAAATCCCTTAACATTCTTCATCTACCACTCCCGCAAACTAGGGTGAAACCCACTATATATGCAACTACAAGGGTCCTAGCTATTGAGATATGCCAAGTTAACCAACAATGAATGTTGTGTACTCTACAATGCAACTACTAAGGAAAATAATTGTTTCCTCACAATAAGGACCAATACAATTATTCATTGCACGTTAGCTGAAGAATTTATTTCATATCAAACCATTTGAAGCAAGTCATAATTAAACACTAACTATTCTTTCAATGATTGTTGAAACTAAATAGTATCGCAAAAATCAAAATCATAACAAGACTAGATGAAAAATATGTATCATTGAAAGTAAACAATAGAAGAAACCACAATGCTAAAAATTATTAACAGATAACACAATGCACACTTGAAAAAAAACATTCATCAACTTGCCTTCCTGAGTGGGCCCTTGCTCAAAGAAGAGTGATGAATCCTTGAATCGAAACATTAAGACAAATCCACTGTAATAATTGCTTCATTAATTAAAAGATCACGATTACAAATACTTTATATATTGATTGAATACTACTTGTCTCAAATGTAAGATAACCTAATTGAGCAATACAAATACATATACATACTAGAGAGTGCTTGGGTTTGTTAGGATGTATCTTAGAGAATTCCAAGATTCTTCAATTGTCTTTCCCTCAAAAACTACATAATGTCTCTTGGTAGTTCAATAAATGTCTTGTAGTTGTTAGTTGATTAATTCTTGAACTCCATTATCGTTCTTCATTTATCACTCCTTTGAAATGGGGTGCATTGTACTGTATAGGCAACTACAAAGGTCCTATCTATTGGGATGTGCTAAGTTAATTAACGACAAATGTTGTGTAATCTACTATGCAATTACTATCGCCAATTAGCTATTCCTTAACAATAAGAGCTTGCATAATTATTCACTGCACAGTAGCTGAAGAATTCATTCCATAGAAAACCATTCAAAGGCAATCACCTCTAAATCCTAACCATTCATTCAATGATTGTTGAAACTAAATAATGTCATGGAAATCAAAATCACAACAAGACTAGAAGGAAAAACATGTGTTGCTAAAAGTAAACAATAGAAGAAACCACGATGCTAGAAACTATAATCACACAATGTGAAAATATACACAACAAGTACATTCATTATCTCATCTCCTTGAGTGGGCCCTTACTCAAAGAGGAGTGGTGAATCCTTGAATTGAAACACTAACTCAAATCTATTGTAATAGTTGCTTCATTAATTAAAAGATTGGACTTACAAATCTGTTGTATATGGCTCAAATACTACTTGACTAAAAGAAAATATAACCCAAATTGAGCTATTGAGATACATTTAAAATTCCAAGGAGTTCTTGGATTCCCTATAATAGATCTTAGGGAATTCCAAGACTCCCTTTAATTGTCTTTCCTTCGAGAATTGCATAATATCTCTTGGTAGGTACAAGAAGTGTTGTGTTGCTGCCAATTTTATAAATTCTCAAACTCCATTATCATTATTCATCTTTTGCTTCTATGAATTGGGTTCCCTTAATGATTTGTTAAGTGTCGTTAGGCTACATTACAGAGTTTGACACACTTTTACACTTTGCTTCTTGGGCTGTGAAGTTTGAGACTCTTTGGCCTAAACCAGTTGAAGTGAGTGTTGCTTTAATAAAAATTAACCATTATTTGTAGTGATGAATAAAGACTACTCCATAATTCTATCATAATTGTTCACAAATCTGCCAAAACACATAATAAATTCACAACTAATAACTAGATAAATTGAAGAAACTATAATTATGGTATATTGGTAATGGATAAGGTACAAAAATACAATGTTTGGGGCTTATGGTGGGTAAATGAATAGGAAAAAGATGAAGACAAGAGGATAACTATGTGGCTTTGAGTTAGAATGCAATACCAAAATAGGGATATGCCAATATAGAGATACCTTGTAACATCACAGGGACAACAACCACAAGTTAGTGTAGTAATGTGGAATGAAACCCCAGAACATGGATATGCCAATATAGAGAATCACAACACAAGAACATGATAATATAGAGATACCTTACAACATCACATAAACATCAAACACTAGCCAAAGACAACTTATGCCAATATATAGAATCCCAACACAGGGATGCATTGATATAAAGACACCCATAACATCACATAAACAACAACACAAGCCAAAGATGACCACAATGAATGAAATCAAAGCTTTTGGTGTGGGTAATGCCTAATATTTAATCTTTGTGTCACAGTCGAGAAGAATATGTTACTGCATACAAAATTGAGAGGAGTATTAATGTAAAACTTAATCCCAACATAGGTATAAGTTATTGTAAAGATAGACTATAACATCACATAGAGAACAACCACAAGTCAAATATGGCCAACAAGGTACGCCACCAAAAATGTATATGAATATTAAGATAGAACAAAATCCTAATATATAAATAAAGCAATGTAGAAATATTAACATGTAGTGTCACATAGACCAACCTAGATCCATCTTAAACCCATATCTATTACTTTTTATTTTTGGGAACCTAATTTTTTTAATTACTTTTTATTTTTGGGAACATTATGTTATGTGTAACATGACAACATCTCCCCCATATAGAGTGTAAAACACCTCACTACTCTCATGCAATAATAAACTCAATCACATAACAACAATATTAATCCTTAAATTATAGTTGATTGAGAGATAGTGTTAACACGCTAATAACAAATATTAATCCTTAAAATTATAGTTTAATGATTGAAAGATATTGTTACATGCTATTAACTCAAATAAGGTTAGAATTTCAAAATACATCTTTCCTCCATGGCTCCAATGTTTAACTCAAGTTTTTTTTTTTTTTAATATTTAACTCAACTTATCCATTAGCAATATGACATTAGAGTTCCATTCGTGATATAGTGAGTAGAGAGTGTGCAAGGTAATTCATACTAGGATTAATTCGATAGGAAAACACAAAGCAAAGAAGAAAATAGAGAGGAAATAAATTTTATGGAAACAATTGGTGGGTATTTTTCTATTGTTAGCGTTATCTAGATTCTAGATCCACCGATCATATGAAAAAACACAGAGCGGGAGCACTACCGAGTCCAAGTTTCCCACCAACCTAACAATAAATATTTTTCAGACAATTCGATCCATAGAACAACAACAATGGCCATGTCTTCCGCGCCATCTTTGGCCGTTTTCCCCTGCAACAACAATGCATCAACGTCTATGCTGATGGGCGGAGTCATGGTCGGGAAAAGCAACTCAGGGGCACTTAGATTACAGTCCGAGTTTTCAAACCTAGGGTTAGATTCTTCTCAGTTCTTCAATGGTGGGCAGGGTTTATGGAGGAACGCGAAGCTTTCATACGATTTCAATTGCAATCACAGACACAGAAGAGCGCACCGGTTCGTTTGCATGGCGGGTGATTATTACGCAACTCTGGGAGTATCGAGGTCTGCAAACACCAAGGATATCAAATCTGCTTACAGAAGACTCGCTCGCCAGGTATATTGGAAGGGAAATTTTTATGTAAGAAAACAAAATATTTTCTTTGAGTTGTCTCAGTATTGTTAATAAACAGAGAACGGTATTGCAAATTCAGAATTCTTCAACAAAATGTACTATGGTTGTAGTCCGTGTGGTATTTGTACAATAGGATAAGATCAGTGTTTCGTTACGTAGACATTTGGCTAATGTTTTGTGGAAGTCGTGTTCATTGCTACATTTAATTTAGGTTCTGGATACTCATTAAGAAATAGCCTATAAAATTTAAGTATAAGCTTCGTTTCCTAACTCAGCAAGCTTTTATGCATATTTCATTGAAATGATATTTTATCAGTTCAAGCTCTGGGAGTTTGTAAATGCATTCCGAGGTCATGGGTTTCTTGGAGTTTAACGGTGTGCCCTTTAGACTTGAGTGATGATACAGCTTTACAAAACCATTCCTGAAGCTCCATATGCCATATGAGAGTTGAACTTGTGCAATCCTGTGAAAAGTCAAGACACCGAGTTCAAATTAGGCTTCAAGGTTGCATTGGTGTTGTAGTTTATGATATGAATGCCATATAGTAGGGCTGAGTGAAGTGCCAACTTTATTCTCTCTCTGTGAAGTCTATGTCACTTAGTGATCTTGTGTGAAGTGTTGTCATTTCTCACGGGGATACTAGTTCCATTTTGATAGTATTGCCCTCTCTTTGGGTGTGTTCAGCACTTGGAACACTTATGAGGCAGCAAATATCCCTCCTATTGGCTGGCAGTGGGAAGAAATGTTGCATCTACAAGGTCTCAGAGCGGGATCAGTTCACAACGGATAATTACCTCCTGGGTTGGACAGAGCATTTAGGCCTCCTTCTTGTTGGTTGTGGAGCTTAATCTTCTTGAGTCAGAGATGTTGTTGTTCAACCGTGTTGTCCCCCAGGTTTGGTTATGATCCCGATACGTGCAATAGGGGGTCCGGCGGTTATGGGTTGGTTTTTCGCCAACAGATTACGGGCGCATGGTTTTGGGTAACCTGTGGTATTTTCCCATGTTATTTCCCCTATAAACCAAAGACATTGTAATACGGCTAGGGTTGATGGATTAGGTATTGTAGCATTGTAAAGATCTCTAAGATCGTGTAAGAGAGACTGAGAGAGAGTGAAGAGGAAGTTGCAGTGGATACGCTGCAGGTTGTATCTCTTCATTTTGCTGGATGGTATAATAGCAAGGACTGACAATTTCTGTGTGGACGTAGCCCATCTTAGGTGAACCACGTTATATTGGTGTCTCTCTTGTAATGTGTTTGTGTGATCATATTTGCATGTTGTTTATTGTTATTGCTCTGCGATCCTGTTTTTCTAACAATTGGTATCAGAGTCAAAGGTCTATTTGGCAGATAAACTCGTAGGAAACTAGGGTTTCTGGTTCGAGTGGGAGCAATGGTGGAAGAAGGAAAGTTTAAGGTCGAGAAGTTTAATGGCCAAAACTACCAGTTATGGAAGATGCAAATGGAGGACTATCTGTACCAGAAAGATCTATTCCTACTGTTGGGAGGAAAAACAAAACAGCCGACAACTATGAAGGACGAAGAATAAGAGGTTCTTGACAGAAAGGCATTGGGGACAATACGGCTGTCCCTGGCTTTGTTGGTGGCTTTTAATATTTCAAAAGAAAAAACAACGGAGGGTCTGATGAGCGCATTGGGTAAGTTGTATGAAAAACCCTCGGCCTTCAACAAGATATTTCTAATGAAGCATTTATTTAATATGAAGATGTCAGAAGGTGGATCTATTGCTGATCATTTAAATGAATTTAATACGGTTACAAATCAATTAAGTTCTGTAAGTGTGAGCTTTGATGATGAGGTTAGGGCTATTCTAATCTTGTGTTCATTGCCAGAAAGCTGGAATGGTTTGGTCATGGCTGTAAGTAACTCCGTCTCTGGTTCAAACACCTTGAAATTTGATGATGTTGTTGGTTTTATTCTTAGCGAGGAAATGCGAAGAAAAAACACAGGTGAGACATCAGGTAATGCGTTGACCATGAAGAGCAGGGGAAGACAAAGTGAGAGAGGAAAGCGCCAAGGTAATCACAACAAGTCTAAAAAGGGCAGATCTAAGTCCAGACTGGGAAAGATAGAGTGCTGGAATTGTGGAAAGAAATGACATTTGAAGAAAGACTACAGATCTCTAAAGAAGAAAGGAGATGGACAGCAGGAGACTACTCATGAAGCAAATGTAGCATGTGATGTGTTACAAGATGCTTTGATTCTTGCATTAGATAATACTAGTGATTACTGGGTAGTAGATTCAGGGGCTTCATGTCATGCTACACCCCATAGGAAATACTTTCATGATTATGTTCCAGGCGATTTTGGACATATTTTATTGGGTGATGATGAGCCATGTAAAATTGTTGGAATGACTAAGGTATGGATAAAATTTAAGAATGAAACTGAATGGCTGTTGAAAGATGTAAGGCATATTCCTGCTATGAAAAGAAATATGATCTCAACAGGGCAGTTGGGAGACGACGGCTGTTTATCTACGTTTGGAGAAACGTGGTGGAAAATCACTAAATGATCAATGGTGATAGCAAAAGGAGACAGGATAGGTACGTTGTATTTATGTCCTCATAATATTGACCATTCTATCTCTTTAGCTTCCACAGGAACAGATACAACATTGTGGCATCATAGGCTTGGCCACATGAGTGAGAAGGGGATACAGATTCTCCACTCAAGGAAGTTGCTGCCAGATTTGAAGTAGGTAAGTTTGGAATTCTGTAAGAACTGTGTTTATGAAAAACAAAAGAGAGTCAGATTTCTCAGGGTTGGGAAACATAAGAAGAATGAAAAGTTAGAGCTTGTGCATACAGATGTATGGGGACCGGCTCAGGTACAATATCTTGGTGGCTCTCATTATTATGTTACATTTATTGATGATGCAACTAGGAAAACTTGGGTTTATTGCATTAGACAGAAATCTGATGTGTTTGCTACTTTTAAGAAGTGGAAAGCTTTGGTTGAGAAGGAGACAGGAAAAAGGTTGAAGTGTCTTAGATCTGATAATGGAGGTGAGTACTGCGGCAAGGAGTTTGATAGTTACTGTTCATACCATGGGATTTGTAGAGAGAAGACAGTTCCAGGAACACCACAGGAAAATGGTGTGTGAGAAAGGATGAATAGAACGGTCATGGAGCGTGCAAGGTGTATGAGATTGTATGCAGGGTTGCCCTTACAGTTTTGGGCAGATGCTGTAAACACTGTTGTTTACTTAATAAACAGAGGGCCTTCAAGTGCTTTGGATGGTGGTATTCCAGAGGAGGCATGGACAGGTAAAAAGGTAAACTACTAATTTTTGAGAACTTTTGGATGTGAAGCATTTGTCCATATTGATAAAGAAAATAGAACAAAGCTAGAAGCTAAATCCAAGAAATGTACCTTTATTGGATATGGGGTTGATGATTTTGGTTATCGCTTATGGTATTATGAAAATAACAAAATTATTAGGAGTAGAGATGTGATATTCAATGAAAATGTCATGTATAAAGATCAGTTGCAGAGAAAGAAACAGGAAAATGAAAGCACAGAGTACACAGTACTTGATGAAATTGGCAGAAATGGCTCCAAGAACTGCTTCAGAACCGTGGTAACGTTGTAGATTTGTACATGCATTATCTGAGCTCGTGGATTCCTTGGATCGGGCTCGGAGGGCCATTGAGCGCGAGGGAGTAAGTGTGGGGGTTCTCTTTGAATTGTTGAGCGATTCTTGGCATGGTGGTTGGCACCTATAATGGCAAAGATCAACTTGATTTTCCAGCAATCTGAACGATTATGTCAGGCGATGACAGATTTCCTGAGATAGAATGGGATCTGGCGGAGAGGAAAACGCAGGCATTATTCTTTTCAAATTTTAAAACCCATATTCAAACAGAAGGATACGGTTTATGAAATACCCTTTATGCTAGGACCTCGATGCTAAAATCCATTGGAAATCGATACAGGAAAACATTTAACCATGTTGAATCTGACATGAAGGTGCCACCATGCTGTAAACATGGGCATTTGATGTTGTGAGATTTGGTTCAGCAGTGTATTGGATCTTGGTGCCGTGAGGAGTTTAAGCTAGGGATTGCTGGTGGTCGATCTTGAATCCTTGCTGTGGTTGTGTGACGGGCCTCTCAGGGGTGTGCGGGGATCTTGGAGGAGTTTGTGGTGATGAAAGATGATTGAGTGTTTTGTGGCTTGGGGGCCGGTCCCTTGCTATCTTGGATTTTTATTCTGAGATTACTGTTTTGGCCGTGCTGTTGATGCTTGTCAGGTGCCAGGGATAGGTGATCTGGCTGATTTTGGTGCCAGGGATTGGTGATCTGGCTGAACTGAGGGAACGTCTGGGGTGGAATGGAGGAGGATGTGGCTTACACCTCAGATGGGGTACATGATAGAGGGAATATTGCTGCTGGAGTTGACAATGCGGAGGTGAATGGGTCAGGGGCTTTTTCTGGGCCCGAGGTAGCGCAGGACAGGGATGGGCATCATTTTGAATTACCTACCTCTGCCGGGGAGCCTATTCATCGAACATGGGTTTCTGCGAAGGCTGATTCTCATAAATTATCTGCGAAGAGGGTTAAAGATCGGAAGAGAAAGGATAAGTTGGTGCTGGGGGTGGATGTTACGATGGAAGAGGCGGAGGACTTCACTCACACCGCTGTGGTAGGACATGTTCGGGGCAGAAGATTTGGTCGCGGCTTCCTTCAGCGTTGGGCGGCTGAGCAGTGGAAGGATTTAGTGTCTTCAGCCCCTGAGATACGGGTGTTGACGAAGGGATGGTTTTCTTTCATTCTACTGAACAAAGGGGAGGTTGAAGAAGTCTTAAGTCGACAATGGTCGATGTTGGGCGTCCCTATCATTCTGAAAAGCTGGACTCCCTTTTTCGACTCTAAAACGGAGAAAATAGATGCAGAACCGCTGTGGGTGAAGCTTCCTGGATTCCCCATGCATCTGTGGAATGAAACTTGGTTTGCTGAGATTGGGAATTTTCTCGGTGAATTTGTGTGTTCTGATCACTCCCATCACGAGACTGGAAAATACACGGTGGCAAAGATTTTGGTAAAAATCGACCTTCGGCTGGGGCTCTCTGCTGAGATTAATGTACAAACCAAGGATGGGGACTTTGTTCAACTTCTGGACTATGTGGGTGTGTCGTTTAGGTGCCACCGCTGCCACGATCATGGACATCTGGTAGCCAGCTGCCCCTTACCTTTTCGGGCTTGTAAGCCAATGGTCGATGAAGGAGTTGAAGAACGCGCTGATCCTATGTTGTCGGTGAACCCTCAGGCAGTGGTGGTTGAAGGTCGTGGGCCAGCTTTTGTCCGAGGAGTGATCTCTGATACGGTGGTACCATCTGACAACTGCGAGATACATGGTGCTGAGGCAACTTTGCCTCCATCAGTGAACAAAGAATTGGAGACTATTGGGTCTGTGGATTCGGTTGATGTGGGGGCCTCTTTTACTGCGACTCCTATGACTCGGGCCTACACCAGCGAGCTACGGGAGATGTCCATTATATGACGGGGATCATCTGCGAATCCCCAGGGTATGTCTCATTTCATTTCACCTGCTGATTCCTTATTTGCTGTCTCTGATGATTTGGGGGGGGGAAGTCATGGGCCTCCTCCACTAGCATGTATCGATATACTTTGTCCTGTTGCTACTTGTCTGTCGTCTGATGCGGACTGTGTATCCACGCCGTCCATTGTATCCACCAAACACTCCAGCAGTTTTGAGGGTCGAAGTATCCGCTATGCTCTTAGAAATAGGGAGATTGTTGTTGACGGATCGGGGGGGAAGGGACTTCCTGAATTGGCTTATAGTATTGGGGGAAAGGGTCGGGGACGAAAATCCCTTTTGTCAAAAGCACAGGATCGGGCTAAGGTAGACTTAGTGATGGGCACACAATCTTCTATTGAGTGGGCACTTAGAGCAGCGAAAGCCCTGGATGGGGGTCTCTAATGAAAATAATGTCCTTCAACTGTCGCGGGTTGGTGAGTCCCATTAAAAAATCGTCCCTTAGGAGGTTGGTGGACTTAAATCAACCGGATGTATTACTGTTGCAAGAAACTTTGGGTGGCAGTGAGGATGTTGTTCGGACTTTAGAATCTTTGCTTCCAGGATGGAAGTTTGTAGGAGTGGATGCACGGGGGCGCTCTGGAGGGCTGGCCTCGGGGTGGAAGGTGAAGAGCTGTAGATATGATTGTTCTTGGGGTATCTCTTCTGGTATCGGTTTGGAAGTTTGGGATGCTGAGATTGGTAGGTTGATCACGGTTCTCAATATCTACGGGCCATATTCAAATAGGGTTGGATTCTGGGACTCCTTGTTACGTATGAATCTTTTTGATGGCAGGGATGTGATTCTGGGAGGGGATTTAAATCTTTCTCTGGGGTCTTCTGAAGTGTGGGGGCCTCGGGCTACTCCGGATTCATTGGCAAATTTTTTCATTCAAGCCTTCGCCAGGAAGGATCTACTAGACATACTACCTACCAAGTTAACTCCAACTTGGAGGAATAAGCGAGCTGGGGACCAAAGGGTGGCTAAAAGACTGGATAGGTTTCTGGTGGCTGATGTGTTGGTACTGGGGGTTGATGTTGTCAGGCAGTGGGTAGGGTCAGGTGGGGTATCTGATCACTGCCCCATCTTCCTGGAGTTAAGAGGCAGATGTAATAAACCCCCAAGTCCTTTCAAATTCAATCCTAGCTGGCTGAAGGAGGCGGATTTTCATAAATTGGTTCAGGATCTGTGGGTTCATCGACCTTTAGATTCACAGGAGCATGCGGGTGCACACTTTCATCATAATCTTAAGCGAATTAAAGAGGCCACTATCCTCTGGGCTCATGAAAAACGGGTGAAAGATGAACAGAATCTGCAGGCTGCTGAGTTGAATATCGATAAACTACTTCATTGTCCGGGAATGGGCTATATGGATGATCAGCAGAAAGGCGAGTTGATGGAATGGGAACGTCGCAGAAATGTGATTCTGTGTGAGCGAGAAGAGATGTGGAGAATGAAAAGTAGGGCGATATGGCTACAGTGCAGTGATGAGAACACAAAATTTTTTCAAGCATATGCAAAAGGGAGAAAATCCACAAACTCTATTTGGGAACTATCTTCAGCTGAAGGGGAACGGGTCTCCAGTTTTGATGGATTGGCGGAGTTGGGTGTTAGACACTACGGAGATTTATTCACTGCACAACCTGGGGCCTCTATTGCTGAGGTTATACGTGTGACTCAGCTTTTCCCTCGTTTTGTGGGGGAGGAAGAAAATCGACTGTTGATGGAGGAAGTGTTGCCGATTGAGCTCTCGCTGGTAATGCATTCCTTTCAGAAAGATAAAAGCCCTGGGCCAGATGGCTGGCCTATAGAATTCTTCTTGGGATTCTATGACTTCTTCGGGGAGGAATTATTGAATGTGGTGGAAGAATCGCGAAAGGCTGGGTTTGTACATGGTCCTTTTAACTCGACCTTTATTGCACTTATTCCAAAAGCGGACAAGCCTGAAAACTTTGATGAATTCAGACCTATCTCTCTCTGCAATTGTATCTATAAGATCATCTCTAAGGTTATGGCGAGGAGACTCAAGAATATTTTGTCTCAGCATATCTCTTGTGAGCAATTTGGCTTCTTGGAAGGTCGACAAATTCATGAGGCCATCGGTGTAGCCCAGGAAGGATTACACACTCTGAAAGTGTAGAAACAGAAGGGTGCTGTGATCAAGATTGATCTCTCAAAAGCATTTGATAGAGTTAGTTGGCCCTATATCCGGATGCTTCTAACTCACCTGGGTTTCTGCTATGAATTTATCAGATGGATTATGGCCTGCATCACTACGGTGAGCTTTGCTGTACTGATCAATGGTTCTGCTAGTCCATTCTTCCATGCAGGAAGGGGCCTACGACAGGGATGCCCACTCTCTCCGCTGCTGTTTCTCCTTGTTGCTGAAGGACTCAGTCGTTTTATACTGAAAGCAAAAGCTGATGGTTCCTTTCGAGGCATATCCATTTCTCAGGTATTGTATATTTCACATCTCCTATTTGTTGATGACATTCTGATATTTTGTGATGGCACAAGACAGGATATTGATAAGGTGGTTGAAGGTCTCAATTTAGTGCAAGTAGCTGCGGGTATGTTAGTGAATATTGACAAGTCTTCAATCACATGTTCGCATTTAACCGAGCAGGAGATTCACAATATGGCACTCAGACTACCTTACAGGACATTGGATATTGATGATGGCTTAAAATACCTTGGCTTTCACTTGAAACCAAATGCTTATTTGAAGGCTGATTGGTACTGGTTATTAGCTAAATTAGAACAGCGAATACATGGATGGAGTCATAAATGGCTCTCTCGGGCAGGGAGGCTGGTTCTGATTAAATCAGTTTTGGAAGCAATCCCGGTGTATTGGCTGTCTCTAGCTTGGATTCCCAAAGGAGTATTGGAGCAGATCCGTCGGTTGTGTTTTGCTTTTCTATGGAAGGGTAAGTGTGACAAACGAGCGTTGGTGTGGGTCAGATGGGGAAAAATTGCGGGTCCCAAAAGCCCTGGGAGGATGGGGGTTAAAGAATATATTTCTGTTCGCAAAAGCCTTGGGGGCCAAGGTGTCGTGGCGACTTATTCATACACAGAGTCTCTGGACAAGAGTGGTATATCATAAATATATTGCCCCTCTAACTCTACTCGAATGGATCAGGATGGGCAATAAGTCGAGGGCAAATTGCTCTGTGGTTTGGAAAGCGTTGGTGCAGCATTTTCATTTGGTAGGATCTGGATTAGTGTGGAGGATTGGAAATGGGAGCCATATTCGTATAGGACTGGACCCTTGGGTTGGCTGTAGGGGAGGTCATGTCCTTCATGTGGAATTGAGGAATTTTTTGGCAGCTAGGGGTTGTCATTTCTTGGCTGATATTGAGGATCCGGGAACATCTACACTTTGGCATCAGGGGTGGACCTCTGCACAACGACTTGAGATCCCTGGAGATATGCATGGGGCTTGGGTGGATTATCTTCGGCACTTAAGACATTCGAATATTCGATTGACCAATAGGATTGATGAACTTATATGGGACCATCATCCCTCTGGAATATACTCCCCAAAGAATGGATATATCCAGTTGAATGTGGATGTACATAACAGGGGATTGGTGTGGTGGTGGAAATATTTGTGGAAGTTAAAGTGTCCAGGTAAAGCAAAAATTCTCTTCTGGGCTATTCTGGAAAATAAGGCCCCAACCTGGGCCATTCTACAAAAACGATTCATACTGGGTCCGGGGTTCTTTCCACTATGTAGGGATGCGGAAGAGTCAATTTCTCATCTTTTTGTACATTGTCGGTATACTCAGGCAGTTTGGGTTGATGTTTGCATATTCCTGGATCTCAATGTGGGGTGGCAGGGTGCGAGTGTTCATGAAGCGTTCCAATTGTGGTGGGCATCACAAAAGACATCATCCATCCGGGCTTTCCCTTGTATTTTCGCCTGGGGCATTTGGATTACCAGAAATAAGATTATCTTTCAAGATTGCAGGGTTCCAATGGAGAGTGTAGTGGCACAAGTCGTGGCAATTACCCAACACTTCAAGGCACCTGTCCTTGTGATTAGAACGCGACCTGTGTGTGTGGAATTGATTGAAAAATCCATGCCGTGGGCATTTTTTGATGGTGCTTCAATAGACCATCAAACGGAGTGTGGAGGGGGGGGAGTCCTTTTCAAATCTGAGTCCCATTACTTTCATCTGGTGGCTGGTTTGGGGAGGGGATCAAATAACTATGCTGAACTTATGTCTCTTAGGCTGCTGATGTTATTTGCACTTGAACAAGGATGTCTATCTCTACAGATTTTTGGCGACTCCATGTTAGTTATCGAATGGGCAAAGGAGATCACACATTGTTATGTGATGATACTCTTACCTATCCTGGAGGAGGTGATCCGGTTAAAGCAGTCATTTAATCAAATTACATTTACATATGTCTACAGGGAGAGGAATGGGATGGCCGATCTGCTTTCCAAAGAAGCTACGCAGCAGCACTTAGCATTTGGCACTTGGAGGATCACTATTCACTCACTAGAGGGCACCTACAGCTATTATCACAGACCTTTTCACGAAGATTTTGAGGCACAGAATTGAGCAATAGCTCAGTTTTGGTTGACCAGCGATGGACACTTTCTCTCAGCATTTGTTGACCGGCGATGGACACACTCTCTCAGCGATGTACAATAGCAATCGCAGCTTTTGTTGATTCAGCGATGGACAATATATGTTTATATGTAACTGGATATATGTGGGCTGTAGGGACAGCCGTAATCACTGTATAGTTTTTTGTAGACCAGCGATGGACACTTTCACGCAAGTCTGTTGACAGTATTTGTTTATCTGTAATTGGATATATGCGGGTTGTATGGACAGCCGTATAATTGTTTTATGTTTGGGACATCAGATATGATGTTAATATGGGACAGTAATCTGTGACAATGTAGGGATCTTAGTGATTCTATTACATGTGCAGAATGTAATTTTGTTCATATTTTATGAAATAAAATTACGACTTTTTCCAAGGAAAAAAAAAGTACTTGATGAAATTAAAGAAGATCAAGTTCCAAAGGTGCCAGAAAATCAAGAACAACAAGTACCTGAAACTCCTGCAAGTGTAAGATGATTTACCAGGTTAAGTAGGCTCCGTGAATGATACTCTCCTTCAATGTATTATTTATTGATGACTGATTTTGGTGAACCAGAATGTTATGAAGAAGCAATGCAGGTGGGAACTAGAAAGAAGTGGGAGCAAGGCATGAATGAGGAGATTGACTCATTGGTAGAAAACCAAAATTGGGATTTGGTTCAGCTGCCTGCTGGTAAGAGAGCATTGTAGAACAGATGGGTTTACAGGTTGAAGGAAAAAGATGGAGGTAAGAAGCGGTACAAGGCCAGACTTGTTGTAAAGGGGTTTGCACAGAAGAAAGGTATAGATTTTGATGAAATATTTTCTCCTGCTGTTAAGATGACTTCAATTAAGACTATTTTAAGTCTAGTGGCGGTAGAAGATTTGCATCTTGAATAGTTAGAGATGTAAAAACAACCTTTCTCCATGGGGATTTGGAGGAAGAGATATGTATGTAGCAGCCACAAGGGTATGAGGTCAAAGGGAAGGAGAATTTGATATGCAGGTTGAAAAAGAGCTTGTATGGCTTGAAGCAAGCTCCAAGGCAGTGGTATTTAAAATTTGACAAGTTTATGACAGAACAAGGTTATAGTAGATGTCATTTTGACCATTGTGTTTATTTCAAGAGGCTAGATAATGGAAGATATATTATCTTGTTATTGTATGTGGATGACATGCTTGTTGTAGGGTCTAACATGCATGATATAAATGTGCTCAAAAGGAAGTTAGCTAATTCATTTGCGATGAAGGATTCGGGTGCTGCAAAGCAAATCCTTGGTATGAGAATAACAAGAGAAAGGAAAAATCGCAAATTGACATTGTCTCAGGATGAGCACATACAAAAGGTGTTGGAGAGGTTCAGAATGCAGAATGCAAAACCAGTTAGTACGCCTTTGGCTAGCCATTTCAAACTAAGTAAGGAAATGTGTCCCAAGACACAGGAAGAGATAGATTACATGTACAAGATTCCCTATTCATTAGCAGTTGGTAGCTTGATGTATGCCATGGTGTGCACAAGACTAGATATTGTACATGCAGTGGGAGTTGTGAGCAGATATATGAACAATCCAGGTAAAGAACATTGGAAGGCAGTACAGTGGATTCTCAGGTATATGAGAGGTACTACCACTCATGCATTCTGTTTTGGAGGTTCAGACACTGTTCTACATGGATATGTTGATGCAGATATGGCGGGTGATAAGGATAGCAGGAGGAGCACCACAGGGTATGTGTTTACTGTAGGTGGAACAACAATAAGTTGGATTTTGAAACTGCAAAAGGTTGTTGCACTATCAACAACGGAAACATAGTATGTTGCTGTTACAGAGGCTAGTAAAGAGATGATTTGGTTGCAGAGGTTTATGGAGGAATTGGGTAAGAAGCAGAATGATAGCAGGTTGTATAGTGACAGCCAGAGTGCCATTCATCTTGCAAAGAACTCAGCCTTCCATTCTAGGACTAAACATATACAGCTCAAGTACCATTTCATATGCTCTGTTCTGGAAGATGAATTGTTGAAGTTGGAGAAGATACATACTAGCCAGAATCCTGTAGACATGTTTACAAAGGTAGTGACCGGAGAGAAACTGAGTTCCTGCTCGGTTTCAGTTGGCCTTCTAGCGTGAAGGTGAAGATGAGAAATTTGCCAAGTCCAAGGTCCAGAGCATAGTCCAGCAAGTACAACATTGGTGGAGTTGCTGTGATCAGTCTCCAAGTGGGAGATTGTTGGTTGTGGAGCCTGATCTTCCTGATTCAGAGATGTTGTTCAGCCGTGTTGTACCCTAGGTTTGGTTATGATCCCGGTATGCGCAACAGGGGGTCCGAGGGTTATGGGTTGGTTTTTCGCCAACAGATTACAGGCCCATGGTTTTGGGTAACCCGTGGTATTTTCTCATGGTATTTCCCCTATAAAAGAAAGACATTGTAATACGGCTAGGGTTGATGGATTAGGTATTGTAGCATTGTAAAGATCTCTAAGATCGTGTAAGAGAGAGTGAAGAGGAAGTTGCAGTGGATGTGCTGCAGGTTGTATCCCTTCATTTTGCTGGATGGTATAATAACAAGGACTGGCAATTTCCGTGTGGACGTAGCCCATCTTGGGTGAACCACGTTATATTGGTGTCTCTCTTGTAATGTGTTTGTGTGATCATATTTGCATCTTGTTTATTGTTATTGCTCTGCGATCCTGTTTTTCTAACACTTCTGAGATTCTTCCCCTTGGCCTCAGATGTTACGATAGATGTGTCATTTCGATCTAGAGCTTCTCCTAGGATTATACAGCCGGCCCACTCGGCTGTGGGTACTCCTTGGATGACATCGTTAAGCTTTGCATCAGTTCCTTCACAGTGATAGATTGGAGGATAGGATGGCTTTTCTCCCTCATCTGCTACTTTATTTCCAGTTATGATGCTGATGATGTAAAGTTTTCTAAGCCTGGTTAAACAGATTCTGCACAGTAAAATAATTCCTAAAGAAAACTAAACGGCAGAAACTAAAAGATCTCCACTTGGAGGAAATTTGTGGTAGGTGAGTTCATTTCTCAAAACTAAAAGACCTCTCAAAACAACTCTCTGCAATAAATGCTAGAATCTATAAACACATACTGCACCAGAAAATAACAAAACTCAATAGCTGACTGTCGAAACCTGTCACTGTTTTTCATTAATTATGAACATGAAAATCTGCTACAGGAAAGCACTAAACTGCTAACTGCTGAACTCAAAAACTCTATCATATCCATGCCCCTGCCTTTCTTTTATAGAGATGAAGAAAGGTATACTAGGGTTTTCAACATTAAATCTAATTACTAGATCTATGGATCTGCAGGAGGATGAAGTAGTGCAGTCCAAGGAAAGAGTTCAGGTTCCATTGGGATCTGTGCACTAACTAAAAGTCAAACTCCAAAACAGAAAAATTGCTAAAAATAAAACTGAACTAAACTTAGCATGCCATCTACTTTAACTGCAGATTAAGGATAAGGATAACCTTAGCATATCTAAAGCTGGTGCATGCATGCATGCATGTGCTCTAGATGCTGGAAGCCAAATTTAGTGCCGTGCCCTCTGGTTTATGCATGATAAGATTGCCCTAGAGGGTTGAAACCTGTTGGCACACTTTGGTATCTTTTCTCTTGGATTGCCTTGTTGATTGGGGTTGTTAAAAGGTGAAATATTGTCCACTGCTTTATTTGTACTTCAGAACAGCCCTAAGGCTAGAATCTATACACACATACTGCACCAGAAAATAACAAAACTCAATAGTTGACTGTCAAAACTTGTCACTGTTTTTCATTAATTATGAACATGAAAATCTGCTACAGGAAAGCACTAAACTGCTAACTGCTGAACTCAAAAACTCTATCATATCCATGCCCCTGCCTTTCTTTTATAGAGATGAAGAAAGGCATACTAGGGTTTTCAAAATTAAATCTAATTACTAGATCTATGGATCTACAGGAGGAAGAAGTGGTACAGTCCAAGGAAAGAGTTTAGGTTCCATTGGGATCTGTGCCCTAACTAAAAGTCAATCTCCAAAATTGAAAAATTGCTAAAAATAAAACTGAACTAAACTTAGCATGCTATCTACTTTAACTGCAGATTAAGGATAAGGATAACCTTATCCTATCTAAAGCTGGTGCATGCATGCATGTGCTCTAGATGCTGGAAGCCAAATTTAGTGCCGTGTCCTCTGGTTTATGCATGATAAGATTGCCCTAGAGGGCTGAAACCTGTTGGCACACTTTGGCATGCGCTCTAGATGCTGGAAGCCAAATTTAGTGCCGTGTCCTCTGTTTTATGCATGATAAGATTGCCCTAGAGGGCTGAAACCTCTTGGCACACTTTGGTATCTTTTTTCTTGGATTACCTTGTTGATTGGGGTTGTTAAAAGGTGAAATATTGTCCACTGTTTTATTTGTACTTCATAACAGCCCTAAGGCTGAACATTCACAGGGTTAAGATCCGTGAAACCTCTAGGAAACAGGTGAAATTTCTGTTTTGCATTAGAAGTCGAAGACACAGAAATTTCTACAATTTTTGACTTCATGCAAGTATTTTTGATTGAGGATTCACAATTCTACCTCTAACTTTATAAATTTTTATTTTTTATTTTTCACTTCATGCAACATGTTTGAACTATTTAGGATGAACTAATAAAATCCACCAAGTCTACTGACAAAAATAAAAGTCCTATGACTAACATGACCTAACTTTGACACGGTAGAGAAGTTAACATGACATACCTTGTCATCTCACTCGTAATTCAAATTTCCCTCTTTCTGCTAGTCAGATGTGCTGGGCTCCTTACAGTTAGGTTTATGATTTTTTTTGTTTATTTTGCCGTTTATTAGCTAAGATAGCTCCATGAGGGCTCTCTTTTGGCTGAGCTGGCACCAAAACAATCATGGGGCAAACTTGTTTTTGCTTTTGTTTCCCAATAGGCCACAGGAATGTGCTATAGCTCCCACAATGCTTCCTTTTTGGGCAAGAAATTGACTGGGAACATTGGGATTGTTCCCAAGGTTCTGAACGCCATTCCTTGCCAAAAGGGATGTTCTCTACCTTTTCCAAAGTTCCTTGGGACATCAGAACTTGAGGAACTAGTCCCACAATAGTAGGCAAGTTCTTGTGCAGCTATGGAAAAAGGTGTGTAGAGCACTATTTGGAGGGGTGTTTTCATTAGACTCTACAACAACTCATTCTTCCTACCACTCCTTTTGGAGCCCAACCATACCTTCCCACTTGAATTTGTCTGGTAGATTATCCAACTTCAATAATTCGCTCTTAAAGTTTGTGACTTCAACTTGAGACAACAGAGTTTCCTTGGAAAATGAACCAAATCTATTTTTTGCCACACAACTGAAAGATTTTAATAGCTGCACATATGTTGATTTATATTTCTCATTGGCACAGTTTTCTTCTGCACATGAACTTATAAACTCACAAATTTATATCTAAGGTCACAAGCAAGAATATTATACATCAGTCAAATAAAAACTACTTAGGTTGACAAAGATCAGATATGGATTGAGATCATGAATGTTTAGCACATAGAGAAGAAAACATTCTCACCTTGATGTACACATGTTGAGCCAGGTCACATTATTTGCTTGAGTGGAGGGGCCATCCCCTTGGTCTTGGAATTCATTGGGTTGATTTGGTCAAACTTAATTGGATGAGGTGGAGAAGGTTTATATTCATTGGATCTATCCACTTGCATAGGTTTTTAGGAGTCATAAGTATAACCACCTTGTAGCATATTTTATTATTATTTGGAGGAGCTGATTTTGTCAAACTTAATGAGATGAGATGATTGCACATTGGAAGAAACATTTTCTATTTTTGGGAAGTTGTTGAAGGTCCCAAGACTGTTGACCTATCATGCATGTGAATCGCTCCATTTACTTGTCACTTTGCACAATTCTCTAGGTTGCCCTCTTTTTTTTTTCAATGTGGTTCACAACAACCATCGGCGTGCGCTGCATCCATGGAAACCTCCCCTTTATCCCTCGAGGGGTGTAGGGCAGACAGAATATGGCGGTACATAGGGTGGCTCAATTAAGAGCCCAGCATGTCACTTACAAGGAATTGAACCTGGGTGGGGAGGTTATCAATTAGTACTCTCATCCCCCCAAGCTACATCCAATGGACTGGTTTCCCTCTTCTTATACACATGGTTTAGGGAATGCAACACATGGTTTTGAAAATTAATTGATGGTTTTGGCTCATGGTTTCAAGATTATCTATGAAATTAACCACCTTGCACATTCTTGTAGGACGAGTTGGTTATGGCACGTGGAGGATTCAGGAAGTCCTACACATGCATTAAACCACCTTGGAACATTTTTGTAGGGTGCACCCCTACTCAATGAGTATTATATTATTTGCCTTGTCATAGTGGTTATTCATTCACATTCTTCAAATGTTTCTCAAAGATTATTTATTATTGTTTGACTCCTTCCTTGAACACATGTGGAAGGTTGTTACACATTGAAGAGCATGCTATTGGGTTGGTTATAGAGGGATTCTAGTTTTGAAGGGTTTGTGGCACATTATTGAGGACATGTTACCATTTTATTGGGTTCAAAACCCTAATTCATCCACGCTTGGAACCTTTGTCGCACATGGGAGATCATTCTTGAGGGGTGCACTTGTAAAGGCACTAATTTATCATTTCTTGGAGGTGGTTACGTGGTCAACAACTTAAACGATGTGTCCCAACTTCTTTTGCTATTGTTGGAGGTTGTTGCTTAACCAACTCCATTATTTTATCATTGTTGACTTGTCTCATGGAGTTGGTTACTTGAGAACATTGTTATATTGCTTTCCTTGGAGATACAGATGCATATTTTATTAATTATCCTTGGAGAAGAAAATGGATCTCAACAACTCATTGCTACTTTTAGTGTTGAGGAGGTTTTAATGTAATATTCTATTGTTATTCCTTGGAGAACTAAAGGATCTATGAAAACAATTACTTATATTATTGTGAGGGTAGTTGAGCAAAACTCTGTATAAAAAATAGCTCTTCTCATTTGACGTTTGGTGGACTTCGGGCTAAACCTCCTTGGAGCATAGTTGAATATCATTTTGATGCTTTTGAGGATTGAGTAAAGTGCTTTATGGATGATAATTTTTTTTAAAACTTAATGATATCTTTTTTGCTGGATATTTCTTGACATATGCTTTTGGAGTATTGAGTTGGGTAACTTCTTTCCTTGTTCATTTGTGTTTATCATTGGCATGCTATTTATGGATGCATATCTCTCTAAGCTTGGTGGTGTGCACATACATTTTATCCTGGTAGACATAGTTTTCATGAGTGTTGGAGTTCATCTATTTTTGTGATCTCCCGAGTGATAATTCTGCAATTTGGGATAGCAAGGAAAGGGCTATTGTAACTTGTACACTTCAGTCTCAATTGCCCTCTTTTCCTCAACAGGGTAACCACCCATGAGCCTTGATTTAACCCCTTTTGCCCAATGGATAGAACATTAGTCTTCAGTCCTCTTCTTTATTCGCTAAACTTTTCATACTGTTTTGCTATAACTATCTCTTCTTTTTACCTTGAACTCCTTTGTATAATTTCTAGTAATCCTATTCTCGGGAAGCCCCCCTTGAGCCGGAGGAGTTCGAGCCTAAAGTGTGAAGAGGGTTTGTGAGGTGACATTGGTAATCTCGCTTAGTTCCTCCAAGGTCTCACTTGAGCTTTAGGACTTTATCCCAAGAAGTGAGGGTTTGAGAGGTAACACAAAAGACACACCAAGTTTGTAATTGAAGAATCTTGGTAGATGAAGAGATACTACTCAGTCTATGTCATATGCCAGTCCCATTTGCATGGAATCTCCACTTGCATAGCTTTTATGCAATCCTTTGAGGAGTTACATTAAGATCGGTGACATGTAAATTTATCCAATACTAAAATAACATTTTCTGTTAAGCCATCCACCTTACTATCACACCACAACAACAACATTTAGTCAGTAAGCTCAATAAGTTAAACATTATTTCTAACATGTACTCCATTCATCACATCTATTGCTATAAATGTAGAGATATGCAATGTGTAATTAGTTTGTGTGAAATATTTTTAAGTATATGAGAATTGCATGTCTTCTTTGCCCTTTTTGTTGTTGAAAAGGTTATGTTTGAAACTCTCACCATTTATGTGTTTGAAACTGAACAGCAAGAATCCTAGATTCAAATTAGTTTCAGGATGACACATTTACAACCTGATTAAAGGTCAACAAAATTCTTTGATGATCACAGCTATCTCTAAATAACTTCCGCAACATTTTTTCATCTCCATTTAACTGTTGAATGCCTTCTCCTCTGCCTTGTAGTTTCAATATTTTTTAAAGCTGGTCACTGAATTACTGTACTCTGTTTTATTTTATTACAGTACCACCCTGATGTGAACAAAGACCCTGGAGCAACTGAAAAATTCAAGGAGATCAGTACCGCATATGAGGTATATGTTATTATGTGGTTGTGGACTTAACATTTCTGATATTGTGCTTTTCATAATTTGATTTATCTTTCTGAGAATTCAATTCCAAAGTCATATATGTTACTTAGTACAGGCCATTGTAGAAGATAATGATGAATTTCAAAAGTGTAATTGTCCCTGACTTTTGGTGGGTCTCACACTACCATAAGCAGCGATGCATTGAGTGCAGGACATGGTGGGCTTTGCTGTGCTAGTTCATAGTTTCTTTATTGACAAGAAGTGAGGGATGTGCATATGTTCCATGGGAAGGGGCAAATTATGATGAATTGCTGGCGTTGAATAAAGAATTGTATTGTCACATGTAAAATCCAAACTTAAAGACATGGTGAGAACAAGTTTTTGTCAAGGATTTCTATGCGAGATGCATTGGAGAGATTGAAATTGAAAATTTATTAATGTTCTCGAATCTCAAGTGATTGAAAGCACTGAATGTGACTGAGACATATTTGCATGTTGGGTACAAGAAGTCAGGGAATGACCAAGCATCCTATGGAAGTAATAGATCTAAAGCTAAGTACAAGAGGAAAAGGCAGAAAAAGGTTGTATGCTTCTGTGGTGTACTCCACTGAAGCTTTAAATAATAGCCTTTGAAGCTTTAGGTGGGCACTGTTACCGGTCACTCTTGTACTTGAGCTCCAATGTCCAAAGAGTGGTTGCAAGCCTAAAGGTAACTAAGGAGGGTTGTCACTGTCACCTCAACACTCCCACTTCTCAATTTAGACCGGCTCTCCTCTGGTACAAGGGGGGTGTCCCTAGGATTATAATTACTAGAGCTTAGGCAAATAAAGGCTTGGGTGAAGTGAGAGTTCTTTAGTACAACATATTTTTAATTATTTTATAAAACTGATTTTAAAGGTGGTTGTTGGGGAAAGACTAGTTCCAAATATTCCTAAGGGCATATGGAGTCATGAAGCAACAATGAGGGCTGATTATGGATGATTAATGAGACTAATAGTTGCTGTTATAACATGCAGAAAATTACAAATGTTTGCAGATTTAATGACTGGAAATAAAAGAGTAAAGTTCCTTCCAAAGGTGCCCTTTTATGAACACGCAATATAAAATAGGGTGTGATCTATTCCTAGCTGAAAATCAATGAAATATATTTCAGAAAGTGAAATTCCAGCAATTATTCAGCCAAGAAATAAAACGACAAGAATATTAGATAGAATGTACCTCATCCAAAATTCTTCTTCAAATAAGAAGATTGCCCTTTAGCTTGATACCCTTATTGCAACAGCATTAACATAGATTCCAGCAACATAATTCAGCAAGAAATGGAGGATGGAAATCCACACAATGATATGAAACTTCGCCAATCACATAGCCATGAAGAAGTTTTTCAATACAAGCCAAGACCACAAGAGTACTCTCTTCTCAAACCATCAACAACCATTACACTAGGAGGAACCCACCTTATATAGATTTAGAGCTCAAAACCTCCTCAAATAAAATAAAATTATCCATGAGTTAGATTCTAGATCTTTCCTAGGGAAGCACAAACAAACAATATCCTCCATTTAACATTAGACAAGCCCAAACCCTAGAGCAATAAACTATACTAACCTAACAAAGTGGGCAAATTAGTGGAGATGCCACTTGCCCTCATCCCATAGAAAATGCCTCCTTAGTCTTGGGCACTTTGACCATGCCAAGACCTCCATAGGACCACATAGATGAACTTCCACTAGTGCTCCCTGCAAGATTCCTCCAAAAAGTATTAAAATATTTAACAAAGGGGGAATGCTCCACTAAGATAGTGATTAGTGATAAATCATGCTAAAAATAGAGAGAACAACTAGGGTTTGATGATAATAAGTCAATGTTACAACCCTTTGCCTCAACATATGTGCAATAACAATAAAATGTTGGAGTAAGTCAATGTTACAACCCTTTGCCTCAACATATGTGCAATAACAATAAAATGTTGGAGTGCTCCTCTAGGATAGTGGAAAAGTTAACATGGCATAACCACCACATGCTCAAAATATTAAAAGTCTCCAAGGCTTTGTTTTTGAGTTATAACTATGTCACCCCTCAAGAAGGCACCCTAGGAACGTGCGCAAGATGGTCCACAAAGCTGTTATAACACTTCCAAATAGCGTAGCAACCTTAATTCACGTGCTGATGCATAGGTATGTGTGCATGTATACGAAAGACTCCCCGAAATAGTGCCATGAAGAATATGCTCTAGGGGAATGTGTAATGGAGGTCGAGTGATCTCCAACATGAGGATACAGAGGCCTGAAAACCACCTGCAACCTCGTGAAACAACATGCACATACCATAATCCATTATCCAAACCATGGAAACCACTATGGAGCTATCTAGAACGATGTGCCAATAAAGTCCATTGCCTCCAAATATGTGAACAAAATGACAAATAAGGGTAGTGCTCCATCCCATCAAGTAATCAACCACTCAAGGCATGCTACATCATTGCCAAACTATCAATATGACCTTGGGCGTTCCATTACCAAGCCACAGTGTATCATAAACCATGCACCAATATTGCCTTTGTTGTTGATTTTTTTGAGCAGCATCGAGTGCCATTCTCTGGGAGAATGGAGGCACTTGGTCAGTTACCAGGATATTGATCCAGTTTGGGACTGGAAGCGCACCCTGGGGCTGAGAGCCATTCTCTGGGAGAATGGAGGCACCTGGTCAGTTACCAGGATATTGATCCAGTCTGGGACTGAGAGCCATTCTCTGGGAGAATGGAGGCACCTGGTCAGTTACCAGGATTTCACTGTAAGCCCTAGACCGGGTCTAGGCAAGTGGTGTACTCCTCCCCTTGATCTATGGGCTATGGGACCTTCTCAAGGGACTGATCAACCCTTGTTGAAATACCTGGCACTTGGTCTTGGTGGCAACAGGAGGGTGAAGTAAAGCAATTGATTTATCTCCTTATGATGATGTACTTGGAGTGGACATGAAGACCTTGAAGAACACCTGGATGACTTGTTAAAGATCCTTGAAAACCCAAGCATAATTGGGCTTGGTCCTTGTACCCATCAATTGAAGAAAAGAAAATAATAAAACATATGTTCATATGATTCATGGGTCGGCCTCATCTAAAGAGCCAAGAAAGAAAATAAAATATATATATATATATAAAGCCATAGGTCGGCTCATTATTGGAAGGAAAAATAAAATAAAATTATATAAAGACTGGTCGGCCCCATTACATGATTTATTTTGCCATTCGACTTATATAAATAAGAAGGAAGATTCTTCTCATTTGACCCATCGATTTTGAGGTGTTTTGCTCTGCTCTTGAGATCAGCTCGTAGGTATTTTTTCTGCTGGTTTTTAACTACCGGTTCTTACCTCTAGAAGAAGTCAACTCTAGTTTTGTTCACACTCTTTTCTGCTGGTTTAAAATACCCTATCTCAGCTAGGGTTTTGTTGCTGCCATATGAATTCTACTTGAATTTTCTGTTGTGTACACCCGAGCCCTGCTAGGGTAGTTTTTCTGTGTACCCGAGCCCTGCTAGGGCATTTTTCTGTGCACCCGAATTTGTACAGGGTCTGTCCCAGCTTACAACAGCCCTAGAAAGGGCTTCCACAAGTCACTACAGCCGAGCAGTAGATCACGGCACCCTCAGCAAGGTATACTTTAGTGAACAGTGACATCTACAGGCATGTACAGGTCGACTGTGCAAGATTGAAGTTGCTCCAGGCATCTAGCATCAGCTACAGTTATTCAGTGGCAGATTAAGGCCAGCTGGCATTGTACAGGGTTCTTCTTGATCAGTGAAACAAATTCCTAGTTGTTGTGAAGGCTTGTTTTAGCCTATTATTGTATATACTCAGTCATCTCATTAAGGAGATCAAACTTTTATTAATTGCTTTGGGGTTTTTGTCCTTGAAAGGTTTCCCCGTGAAAAATACTATGTTCAATTTGTGGATGTGTGTTTACTACTAGTTATCTCTGCACTATTTTATTTACAGTCTGTTACTGCTATCAAATTTTTAAATTTTTAACATGGTATCAGAGCTCTGCTTGTGAAGTATATAGCATTTGAGCAGGTGACTGTACCTTCCATAGACCTTGGGACAGTACAGACTGAGATAGCAGATAAGAGATGGCTTCTTCTGCCACTTTCAGGCCAGAGGACAGGCTTGAGGGATCAACCAATTTCAATTCATGGAAAGCAAGGCTTATGGCCACCTTGGAAGAGAATGACCTTGATGACTTGGTCCTCAATGTTGTAGAAGAGCCCACATCAAATACAGGAAGGGCAACGTTCAAGAAGAAGCAAGCCAAGGCAAGAAGGATTATTTATGACTCAGTCAAGGAGACCATAATGCCTGCCATAACACCACTGAAGACAGCCAAGGAGTGTTTTGACACTTTGACAAACCTGTACGAGAAGAAAGCACCCAGTCAAAAGAGAGTTTTGAAAAACAGACTTCGTACATTGAAGATGGAAAAAGATGAAGGAGTGGCCTCCTTCTTCACGAACATTGCTCAGGTAAGAGATCAACTTTCTGCTATTGGGGTTAAAATAGACGATGATGACCTTGTACAAACTGTCTTTGATGGCCTTCCAAATTCTTGGGAAACCTTCTTGGCTTCTGTGAGTGGACGTGAGACTGAACCAGATTTTAAGAGACTTTGGCATGACTGTTTGGAAGAAGAAGGCAGAGTTCAAAGCATAACTAGGGGTCCTAAGGAAGGGAATCTTGCACTAACAGCCAAGGCTAAGAAGAAGTTCAAGAAACCCTTCCCTCCCAAGAAGAAAGAGAACAAGCCATAAGGTAAGCAAATTGATATGTCACAAATTGGATGTTTTAACTGTCACAAAAAGGGACATTATGCTAGAGACTGCAGGCAGCCACAGAGAAGGTTCAAAAGAAAGTTCCAAGCATCTACAACTGAAGAAGAAGAACCAAAGAAGAAGAAAAATGCCAAGTCTTCCAAGAAAGAAGAGTCAAGAAGAGAATACTATTTGATTTTTGCCCTAGTTGGGTTCATCACCAACAACACAAATTCTTGGTTGGTGGACAGTGGAGCCTCAAAACATATGACAGGTTCCCGTGAAGCCCTTACAAGCTACAGAAAGAAGAAATTTGCCACTCAAGTAGAACTTGGAGATGACACCACCTACAAAATTGAAGGAGTTGGCTCAGTTTCGTTTCAACTTGATTTAGGGACCATGTTGCACATTGAAGACATATTGTATGTTCCAGGCTTGAAGA
Source organism: Larix kaempferi (assembly GCA_027924585.1). Lineage (NCBI taxonomy): Eukaryota > Viridiplantae > Streptophyta > Pinopsida > Pinales > Pinaceae > Larix > Larix kaempferi. The sequence continues at coordinate 17,526,989 of BSBM01000101.1, read as the reverse complement.
AAAATCTCCTTTCAATTGCTGCCTTAGCAGATAAAGGCTACAGAGTTATATTCATGGACAAAAAGGTTCTGCTGTGGTCAAAGAATGAAAGGATGAGTGCAGCTGAATTAATTGGGGTTCGAGAGGGAGGCCTTTACAAGGCATCTGGGCACTCTACTCAAGCATTGGTTCACAGTACAATCAACCCTTGTGAGTTATGGCACCGAAGGTTTGGACACCTTCATTATACAGCTCTCCTTGGTCTTCAAAAGATGCTTATAGGTATGCCTGAGTTTTCTAATGAACATAGTGGTATTTGCAAAGGTTGTGCCCTTGGTAAAAATACCAAGAAGTCTTTTTCAAAGAGTAACAGTAGATCAAAAGGGATTTTAGACTTGATTCATTCTGACATTTGTGGACCCATGTCTTCACCTTCTTTAAGTGGTTGTTTATACTATGTACTATTCATTGATGATTACTCTCGTAAATCTTGGATTTACTTTCTAAAGGTTAAAAGTGAAACTTTTGATAAGTTCAAGGCGCTGATTGAAAATCAGACAGGAAGACATATTCGTATCTTGAGGTCAGATAATGGAGGTGAGTTTGAATCTAATGATTTTGATGATTTTTGCCAAGAAGCAGGAATCAAGAGGGAGTGGACTGTGCCTTACAACCCCCAACAGAATGGGGTTGCAGAAAGGAAGAGCAGAACAGTCTGTGAGGCTGCTAAAGCCATGTTGTGTGATCTAGATCTTCCTTTGTCTCTGTGGGCTGAGGCTGCTGGTACTCTTGTCTACATTCAAAACAGAAGTCCTCATGCCATTTTGGGGGAAAAGACTCCAGAAGAAGTCTTTACAGGTAAGAAACCTGCAGTTGACCACATGAGGATCTTTGGTACTCCAGTCTACATCCATGTGCCAAAAGAAAAGAGATTAAAGCTGGAGCCTTCCGAAAAGAAAGGCACATTTGTTGGGTACAGTGAAAATTCAAAAGTCTACCGTATCTATGTTCCTGGTCAAAGATACATTGAAGTCAGTAGAGATGTGATATTTCATGAGGAAGCTGTTTTCCGCCACTCCAAAGAGCTTCCAAAAGATACAGAAGAATCTCTTTTCGACATTCCAGACTCTCCTCATTCAGAAAATCGGAGGGAGGAAGAAGATGAGCCTCGAATTCCAGATACTTCCTCAGAACCAAAAAGACCAGTTGAAGAACTATTTGAGGCTCCTCCTTCCAAGAGAAGACCTGCTTGGTGTCGAGAGATATTGCAAGAAGCAGAGAAGCATAAAGCTCCTTCTGGGACATTCAGAGAAAGCAAGAAGCTTGAGAAGTACTCAGGTCTTATGAGTAAGCTCATTGATGCAGAACCTTCTACATTCAAAGAAGCAGAAACTCATCAGGTATGGATTGATGCCATGATAGAATAATATAATTCCATTATGAAAAATGATGTGTGGGAAATTGTTCCTAGACCAAAAGGGAAGTCTGTGGTGACTTCCAAATGGCTCTACAAAATCAAGCATGTTGCTGATGGCAGCATTGAGAAATATAAGGCAAGATTTGTGGCACGTGGTTTCTCACAGAAAGAAGGCATAGACTATGATGAAACATTTGCTCCTGTTGCCAGGTATACCACCATCAAGACCATTATCTCCCTCGCTGCTGTCTTTGGATGGAAACTCCATCAAATGGATGTAAAGACAGCTTTTCTTAATGGAGAAGTTGAAGAAGAGGTCTACATTGAGCAACCTGAAGGTTTTGTGACTCATGAAATGCAGTCTCATGTGTGCAAGCTAAAGAAAGCTTTGTATGGACTCAAACAGGTCCCAAGGGTCTGGTATGCTAGGATTGATGGTTATCTTCACAGTTTGGGATTCTCCAAGAGCACTGCTGATTCCAACCTTTACTTTAAGGTTGTTCAAAACCATGTCTTGATCCTAGTCTTATATGTGGATGACCTGTTCCTCATCGGAGAGGAGCAACTGATAGCTCAGTGTAAGAGGGATCTTACTTTAGAGTTTGAAATGAAGGATCTGGGACTCATGCACTATTTTCATGGTTTGGAGGTCTGGCAAAAGCCAGATGAGATCTTCCTGTCACAAGGGAAGTATACAGTTGATATCTTGCAGAGGTTTGGGATGCATGACTGCAAACCCATGAGTGTACCCATGACATCAAACCTGAAGAAGTTACGTGACTCAGCTACTTCTTCAGAGGCAATGGATCCTACTCGATATCGTCAACTTATTGGATCTTTGATGTATCTAGTGCATACGAGACCAGACATATTGTATGCAGTGAATGCATTGAGTCAGTTCATGTCTGAGCCGAAGCACATACACTGGATAGCTGCCAAACATGTGCTTAGATATTTGCGAGGTACAATTACTTATGGGCTCAGATATACCTCCAACAGTGGAGTAATGCTACTTGGATATGCTGACTCCGATTGGGCTGGCAGTGCAGTGGACCGGAAAAGCACATCAGGGTACTGTTTCAGTTTGGATTAGCCATGATCTCTTGGTCCAGCAGAAAACAAGGTTCCATAGCTCAAAGCACAGCTGAAGCTGAGTATATTGGTGTCAGTGATGCCTGCAGAGAAGCAGTTTGGCTTAGAAAGCTTCTCTTTGACCTGTTTGGTGGAAAGCTTGAGCCAACTATTATTCATTGCGATAATCAGAGTTGCATTAAGCTTTCAGAGAACCCTGTATTTCACGACAGGTCAAAGCACATTGAGATGAAGTATCACTTCATCAGAGATATGGTACAGTGAGGTGAACATGAAGCTCCAGTACATTCGTACAGACGAACAGGTTGCTGATATATTGACCAAGCCTCTGTCGTTGACAAAACTTGTGCGCTTTCGAGACAAGCTTGGTATTGCAGAGAATGACCCTATCGCTGAGAGGGAGTGTTGATTTTTCTAAGCAGCATCGAGTGCCATTCTCTGGGAGAATGGAGGCACTTGGTCAGTTACTAGGATATTGATCCAGTCTGGGACTGGAAGCTCAGGCTGGGGCTGAGAGCCATTCTCTGGGAGAATGGAGGCACCTGGTCAGTTACCAAGATATTGATCTAGTCTGGGACTGGAAACTCAGCCTGGGGCTGAGAGCCATTCGCTGGGAGAATGGAGGCACCTGGTCAGTTACCAAGATTTCACTGTAAGCCCTAGATCGGGTCTAGGCAAGTGGTGTACTCCTCCCCTTGATCTATGGGCTACGGGACCTTCTCAACGGACTGATCAACCCTTGTTGAAATACCTGGCACTTGGTCTTGGTGGCAACAGGAGGGTGAAGTAAAGCATTTGATTTATCTACTGGTTCTTACCTCTAGAAGAAGTCAACTCCAGTTTTGTTCACACTCTTTTCTGTTGGTTTAAAATACCCTATCTCAGCTAGGGTTTTGCTGTTGCCATCCGAATTCTACTTGAATTTTCTGCTGTGTACATCCGAGCCCTGCTAGGGCAGTTTTTCTGTGTACCCGAGCCCTGCTAGGGCATTTTTCTGTGCACCCGAATTTGTACAGGGTCTGTCCCAGGTTACAACAGCCCCAGAAAGGGCTTCCACAAGTCACTACAGCCCAGTAGTAGATCACAGCATCCTCAGCAGGGTATACTTTAGTGAACAGTGACATCTACAGGCATGTACAGGTCGACTGTGCAAGATTGAAGCTGCTCCAGGCATCTAGCATCAGCTACAATTATTCAGTGGCAGATTAAGGCCAGCTGGCATTGTACAGGGTTCTTCTTGATCAGTGAAACAAATTCCTATTTGTTGTGAAGGCTTGTTTTAGCCTATTATTGTATATACTTAGTCATCTCATTAAGAAGATCAAACTTTTATTAATTGCTTTGGGGTTTTTGTCCTTGAAAGGTTTCCCCGTGAAAAATACTGTGTTCAATTTGTGGATGTGTGTTTACTACTAGTTATCTCTGCACTATTTTATTTATAGTTTGTTACTGCTATCAAATTTTTAAATTTTTAACATTTGGAAGGGTAGATCAGTGTACAACTGTATGCAATAATGGAAAACGCCTATAGTATAGCCATAAACTATGATGAATAATACCGTAATAGAGATAATACACCTCATCTAACCAAGTCACTACATAAACCAGTGCATGTTATCTCCAAAGTAAGATGCTCTAGGGGCAAAATTATGTAAACTGACACTCCTGCTGAAGACACCTCAACTGTTAAGATATAAGACATGTAATAAAGCCAATTAAGTGACTTAGGTTTAAAGATAGTGTTTTAGGTGTCTGAGGGTTTTAGGCATATTAGGGTTTTAATCTTAGGGATTTGGTCACCCAAACTCTTTATAAGATCGAGGAACCTTGATGTAATGTTGTACAGTACAATTTCATAATAATATTGTGTTGTGCGTTATTGAGCTTTGATGTGTTTGGTAATGTAACCCTATCTAGGGTTTCTCGTTTATTGATACTTGGAATATGGCATCAGAGCAGGATGGTCAAAGATTGTTAAGCATCTCACAACCAACCATATTAGTTAAGCCACCCACATATTTGGTTACTAGCTGCCATTGATTGACCTTGACACAACTTGCGTGAATAAATCGAGCTGGAGACGTCACTACAATTTTGGAAAGTTGTCGAATTAAAGACTATGCCAAAAGAAAGCCGAGCCACTAACAAATTGAACCAGTCATCCCTTTGAGCCATATGTTGTCACCATATTAGCAAATGAAAGAGCTGCCACAAGAGCCACGATTTGTTGTCCGCCATGCCAACTATAATACAATCCACCATGCAGTCGCGCTCCATTGAATTCGTATGAGCCGCCATTTTCATTTGCTGTTGCAGCCACTGTAAAATTGAGTTGCTGCATACAATAGCCACTGTTTCCAAAATCGAGGGAGCCGTTGAGTCTTTTTTCTCTCTCATCCATTTGCCATTTTTCAATTTCTTTTCAGTCGTCGTTGCCATCCAATTAAGTCACTACCATACATACCTTGAGAATGAGCCGCCGCCGTCTAAATTGAAGCCCATGATTTCTTCTTCGAGCCAAGTCCACTATGATTTTTGAAGCTGCCATCCAGGAATCAAGATCTCCGTTTCAACCATCGAGCCTGTTGTCCGCCGAGATGCACACCAGCAGCAGCAATTTTTCAAAAGCTGTTCCCTCACTACAAGTGGGGAAAGTGTGGCCTTGGGGGCAAGCAATGAGCTAGGTACTGTCACCTGAATCCCAGCTCCTCCGTTTAGGCTAACTCCTAACGAAGCCAAGGGGGGTAGTCCCTACAAAGAGTTTACTATGGCTCAATGTGTTTTAAAGTTTTTAGTGTATGGTGATGCGGATGGATGTTGTTTAGGAGTTTTAAAGATGAAAGATCACAAATTTACTTTAAATGAAACACAAGGTAAAAATGCAATCCACGTTGCGAAACAGTATATGAAAGACTTTGCGAAAATAAGAAGCATCCACAGATAGATCAGTTCCAAATATAAAATCCAATGGACAAATGGCCCAACTTATTTAAAGCATAAATATAAAATGACCAGTGCCAAAATGGAGTCAAACAAGTGTATTGCTTGGGGATGCTGAAATGCAAGTCTCAATAGTAGCTATTCGTGAGATCATTGTGCAAATTATCTTGGTAAATTAAAAGTTTTAATGGTCTTGATTATTAGGCTAAGAACAACAAGGTAAGCAAAAGACCAGAAAGGTATACTTTCAGTGGCTTCCCCTTCTGATGGTATGACGGACCACCTAGATTTCGAAGAGTAAGTGTCTAAAGACTTAACCACTCTGATGTTTATGACAGCGGTAACTTCCGGCCCCACCAGGTTTAGGAACTTTGCCCACTACCTGAGTATGTCTCGAAAAAATGACGCCGGTTCGTTGGTTGTGGGGGTGAAAATTTTATTATGTTATCGAAAATTATCAAATCCAACACCTTTATGAGTACTAGCCCAACCTTTTCAGGTTGGCAGAGCATACGGGTGTCGGATAGCAACCAAGATAAGTTTATTAAGGGGATGTGAGTTGAAAATTTTATTATTATTAGAGCACACAGTTCAACTCTCCGACAGAGAGTGCTCTTGACTTTGTCTTATGACAAGGTTCAAGAGACTTAGCTATTCTATATGCCTAATGCAGGGAAGATACAATATTAATATGCTCTCCGACAGAGAGTGCTCTTGACTTGGGTTATTGCAAGTTCAAGAGGCTTTGTTCTTTGTTAAAAATAGAGGTAGATTGCACACAAAGAAAAAACACGTTTTCCAAAATAAACAAGCAATGAAAGGAAAAACAAATGGGAGAGAAAAGACAAGGCCAAATCAAGCAACAAACCAAGAAATAAATAAACAAGGTGGGATCAACCTTGGAACAAGGCGACCACTAGAACCACTAGTCCCGAAAACCTTCCAGCTAGCTGGATGTCCGTAAGGATGCTAATGGGGAAAGAGAAGTAGCCACAAAATTATGTGGCACTTGGGATCAAATCCCAAGCTACTTTCTCAGGGAAAAACTTGGAAGAGAATTACTCTAAGTACAAGATTTGAAAAATATATCTAGAAAATTGACATAAAAATAAACTAAAGAATGCACCAAAACACTCCTCCCCAAATGGGGAAGAAGAAACCAAAGTGTGGGAGGCCTTATCCCACCTAGCCTTTTTATTAATTGATTACAAGTGCCTTGGGAATTTAACCCTTGAAAGGTCTTTTGAGAGAAATAAAACAACTATGGAAACAATACTTAGAAGCCCTTAATGGCTTTTACAAAGGAGAGTGTATATAATTTCTCTTATTGGTTCAAGTCTTCTCCTTGGGTTATAGTCTTGATCTTCTTTGAGTCTTGTTTTCTTAAGTCTTTCTTCTCCTTCAAAGTACCTACACAAGCTTAGCCCAACTTCAACAAGGAACCCATTAGATGTTAATGAAATAACAATAAAAACTTTGAAACTAAGCACAATCTAAGATCTAATCTATATGCCAAATCCTAAATGCAAACTTTAAACACTTTTTAATGAGATCTACACTAAGCAAAAGAACTAGAAACTTTAACAAACAAATGCAAAACTTAGAGCTTTAAAATGAGATTTAACTATTGAAAATGCAAAGTTTAAAAATTGTGAAAACTAACTCTAACACTAACAAGTTTATGATTTGTTCTTTTTGTGTCTTTTGGAAGGTGGACAAAAGGGAGGATGGGAAAACAAGACAAGAGGAGATGGAGGAAGGAGGGATGAATGGAAGGTTGAAGGAGAGGACTCAAAAGGGACTTGGACGAGAGGAAGAAGGAGAGGAAAGAGAGGGGAGACGAGAGGAGATAAGGGAAGAAGGCAAGGATGGAGGGGGGATCTAAAGAGGAAAACGAAAGGGAGGCTAGAAGACAAATCTAAGGGGAAAAGAGAGCAGAAGACGAGGATAGGAAGAGGCAAGATGAGGTTGGACGAGAGCAAAGAGGAGTGGGTAATCTAAGGTGGACGAGAGCAAAGAGGAAGCAAGGTCAAGGCAAACCACAAGCAAAAGTAAGCTTGACAAGGCTCTAGGCTTGGAGAGAAGTAGAAGTTTGGGTTTCCACAGCTTAGAGAGGTAGATCTAGTAACCAGTAACCAATTGAAAATTTGTTTGAATGCTTGATGGAAGAAGCAAAAAATCTTTGTTTCTCGACTTTGTAAAGCTAAACTCCTTTGGCAACCTGCAGAGTGAAAGTGAAACCAACAAGAATTCTTGCACTTTGGGAGAACACCTGAAAAGCCCACATACTCAAGAGAAAAGCATATATTTATAACACTTGTGCTAGATTGTTAGCCTTCTAAATCATAAATCCAATACTTAAAAATCGAAAGCATATAAACAAGACATGATGTCACCTCGTTACAAGATGAAGTATGGCCACCAAGAGCCTCTACATTGACCTCCAAAGTCTCAACTTTATTCAATACTTAAACCAATTACAAAAATTCTCCAGAGTTTCTATGCTAAAAGATCCATGAGGTATGAGGAGACAAAGCCCTCATTATATAACAAAAGATAAGAGCCAGCCTACCCTAATTCGAATTGGCTCAAAGGAAGCCAATAGCCTTGGACATAAACTCGAATTGCCATCAAATCTTAGTCAACACTCATGTCAAGCCAAGCTTGGAGTGATAACTCCACCAAGTAATTTGAGTTGCATTGAGTTAGGGTGGGGAGGTGGCCTCCACCTAGGCAAGGCGCCCCCCATCCCATTCTTGGAAGGATCACCATACAATAAGCATGTGCCATGTGTAGAACTCGAGCTCCAAGTAGAGGTTGACGTGAGCACATGGGAGATCTCATCTTGATGTGTAATGAATGCTAACTCGCCTTTGAAGGAAGCCAATGCCATGTGTTTGCACAAATCTAGGGTGGCGCCTACCATAGGCTTTAATGCATATCAACCAACCAATTCAACACTTAACACATCATTAAATCGACTTTTGCATGCATGAGGGCGAATTCACTTGAAGGAGATCTCATTTCGTGACTGGATAGCTGACTGAATGATGACTGAGATGATTGGAATCTTCATTAATGCCCAGTGCCATGTCAATTAGCCTTTTATTTTAATCCATTTGGATTATTCTGGAGAGATTTGGATTATCTCCAAATATTCATTTTTAATATTTTAATTAATAATTTCTCTGTAAATGACTTTTTTGAGAAATCATTAATTATGAGGCTGAATTGACATCCGAAACTTATGATAAACTGGCCCAGGGATCATGAATGATTTTTTGGTTTAAGGTTCAAGCCTTCAATCACTGAATTCGGATCCCGGATGACTGACATATTACAAATTGAAATTTTTCCATTTAAACTATGGCAAAATTTATTAAAAATTTAAAATAATTAAAAACCCAAAACCAGAGGACTCGGTAAAATTTTTTTGAAATTTTTTCTAAGGGTCCTAGTGACCTAGGACATGACCAAAACCTATCCTAATAGTGTCTAGTAGGCTTATATACATCAGTTGGACTCTAATAACTCCCCATGGCTAAAATTTTCAAAATCAGGCATTCCAGCTTTGGAGGAAGCGGGAGAAAACCTCATCGATTATAGCTCGGCTATAGGCAAAGTATAATTGACAAGGGAAAAAACTCCCTGGAATGCCTTAGTTGCTTAACCAAGTCATGGGGTACCGAGCCACTCAAAATCCTACTAGCACACTTTATTACAAACCCCGCAGGGCCATGGTCATGTCGATTGAAAAACAAAACTGACTAGCCAAAACTGGCTAGGCACAAAGGATGGATCATTTGATACACTGGAGTACAAACACTTATCATGTTTGTCAAATGGCAGCTCTTCAGATAATCCAACTATAGTACAAAAAAGTTGGTAACAGAGCCATTGCATGATCTCCATTTCCACCATCGAGCCGTCACATATGAGTATACAACCTCCCTTTTCAAGGTATAACTATGCTCAAGTCACCTAGCCTCTAATTAATTCAGCAAATTGAGGAGCGATTGATGAACAATTTAATTGCAGCCACGATTTTTTTTTAAATCAAATATATACATGACCTCTGTACAAATCTGTACAACCCGTATTTTTTCCCAATTGCTCACCAAAGGGTCGTTGAGAAGGAAGAAGTATGCTCAATAAGCATGCATAAATATCTAGAGATATTTTGTGATGTTGCCAAAGAAAAAGCCTATCGAATATGGGTAGGATTTTGAAGGTACTTAATACTGATGTAAGTTCTAATTTTGAAGAAAGTTTAACAAAAATGACAAGCTGCAAGATGGGTAACACAACCTGTGCGGTCGGGCTTATCAAAGAAGTACCACCAGACATTGCCTATGGTGTCCTTACTGAAGAAAACTAGATTTATGCATTTTAGGAAGCCAGTGCTTTGAAGACACGGAAGGGATTAGTCAATAGCTCAATATGGATGGTTGTCCACATAGTTCGGGAGTTGTGGATCTCGTGAATGATCTCATTGGTTATTGAGACATGCATGTGGATTGCCGTATGCTAATGAGGCTATGAGATATGCGTGTGGATTGCTGTCTAGTAATTGACTTCGGGAGATTCGTGATTCAGGAGGTCAGGGAGGTGGAATCCAGGAACTCGAGAATTCAACTCGCTACACCTGTTCTTGAGTTACGAGGCAACTTGATGGAGAATAAATTGGTCTGGGAATTGTGTTCAAAGAAGAAGCTTCCAACATATGTTTTTTGATGTTTAGTTTTCACTTTTAGTTTATGTGTTTTCATTCAAGTATATGTATTTGATTTTAGTTTGTTATCTTTCAACAATGTACACCTTATGGGGGGGTGTTAAGATATAAGGCTACACATGTAATAAAGTCTCTTAAGTGACTTAGGTTAAAAGTTAGGGTTTTAGGTATCTTAGGGTTTTAGGCATATTAGGGTTTTAATCTTAGGGTTTTGGTCACTTAGACTCTTTATAAGAGCAAGGACCCTCAATGCAATGTTGTCTCGTACCATTTCATAATAATATTGTGTTGTGTTATTGAGCTCCAATGTGTTCAGTGATGTAACCCTATCTAGGGTTTCTGGTTTATTGATAATCAGAATATTAGCACCCACCTAAGTGGTCAACAGATAAATTGTCACAAGGGAAGTGTCAAGGAAAATGCATGCACAAGCTAAACCAGCTCCCAATACACAATAGTGCTCCATCAGATAATCCCGCGTTTGCCTGTTGTTACGCCTTGGAGTATCTGTAGCGTTCCTTGTCAAGTCTACTTAAGCGAGGGGTTAAAAATTTTGATGTAAAGGCCAAGTTGAAGCATAGAGTGTTGATTTAGGGCTAAATACCCCTAATCATGTCATGGATGGTCCACTTGATTTCCACCTCTAGGGGGTGCTCGCCCTATAGGGGTTGGTGCCCTTGGAGGGCTATTCAGTTGGACGCATGACCACACTCATTTATATGCCATGTAAAAGGTGATAGCACTTTGTAAAGAGCTTTGTACCCTATCTAGCATACCTTATTTGCTTGCTTGGACCTATTTTACCCCTCCTTTGGGCTGTGTTACCTGCAAATTGTACTTCCTTATTGAAGAAGCCTACAAGGATAATGAAGGATGATGTTGAGGGCACACATTTGTTAGGGTTAGTTGGGGCATGGCGTCCTCCTTTTGGCACACCTAGCACTTGGTGTAGCCTAATTGCATTTTTATTACAACTTTTATGTCATTTAGAGATATTTTATTGTTATTTTGAGTGGTTTAGCCCCCAAAGTTGTGGGTGAGCAAGCCAAATGTTATATTTTTACATTATCTTGTCGGCTCATAACTTAAAATTAGGTGAGGCTAGTCTTATATAAATAGCATCTCCCTCTCATTGTAAAGACATGATAAGATATGGGTTCATTATGAGATCTTTTCTATTTCTCGTGGTTTATTGGAGTTCTTGATGCTATGGCATATGCACACCTCTCTTGCGATGATATTTCTTGCTTGAAGGTTAATTTGATGAAGTTCTAGGGTTTCTTTTACACATCCTATTGGTTGATGCTAAAGAATGGTTATAACAACTCAAGCACAAAGTTGACCTAAGGCGCTATCTTGCTCATCTTTGTTAAATGTTGGTAAGTTATACATCAAACCTAGCTTAATGGTGCTTTTATGGTGCATTATCCTAAAGTGTGTGATGTCCCCTTCCACTGTCAGGATGACTAGTAGCGTATCTGACCCCATAGGCTAGAGCCAATGAAGAAAAGGGGTTCATTCCTTAAAGTGACTAATAACATGGCATTGGGTGTTCCATGGTATTGCTTGTGGTATTAGGTGTTCCATGGTATGGAGCTCTAGTGAAGTATAAAAAGAAGTGCAACACCTCACTTGGCATTATGATATGATATGTTTTTGATTTTATCTCATGATTGGGTGCTCTTATGAGCTAAGGATTTTTTGTTAGAGGTTTGGCAAAACCTCTTCCATTGTAGTTATTGATTTCGGTGGTGCAACAATTCCACCCTAGTCAATATTGTGGAGATTTCACTCAAAATTCTCACTTGAGATTTATCTTTTGGTTTGGCATCATTTCGGGAAAGTGACTAGTTAGTGGTAGAAGGGCCATGGCATATTCCCGGTCTTTGATTTGTTTATTGTGTGTTATCAATTGCCTTAACAACCATTAGAGCTTGTAATCTGAAGTTTCATTCATAATAAAAATGCCAACTTTGTCTCTCTTATTTCATGTGTACTTGGATTGAAGGATGTCTCTCTTATTTTCTTGTGCAAGCATTTGATGAAATATTTTCAATGCAAAATTGTTGAAGAAGTTATAGATCAATATAATTTACAAGTGTTTTACCATTTTTTTTCCCATATCTACATCGGGGATATTTCACTGGTATCAGAGCCAACGATTCTGCCAGCTTGTGAAGGGGATGTAATTTTATGAATATTGAAGATAGAGAACCAGTCACTTATAGGAGAAGGGGATACTTCAGTGGTATCATAGTTGGTGATCTTGTTAGCCTGTGAAAACATGAAGACAATGAGAGAGATCTTGGCTGAAAATTTGAAGGGGATAGCATCACTTCAACACATGCTTCGGTATCAGGAATATCTAGCATTGGGTGATGAGGTATGTGCAACTTTATCCTTTCAAGACTATTACACCATCAAGTACGAGAGCTGGCCCAAGGATTTAGACGAGGATTCTTTGAAAGGCACAAGTCAGAAATTGAAGGGAGTTGAGCATGAAGGACATGAGAAGAAGCATGCATCTAGCTATATTGAGGATTTGTGCATAGAGGAAGACCAAACAACAACTTATGAGGATGATGTCACCAATGTAATGGATGGGTATACCTATGATGTAGTTTCCAAATCAACAAAAGATGAGGAAGCAACAACTTGTCCTACTTATGGTGATTATGGGGGTAACGAGGAGAGTGGTTACCAATTGAGTTTGGCATGCTCTTCATTATTGACAACAGTAGAGATTCCATCATCTTTGGCAGTCGAGATACATGAGGGCATGAGTGGCACTATTGGTTTGAGGGAGAGCCCTTGTGAGGATTCTGCATGAGGAGCAGACAGAGTTGCAGGTGCTTGGGGAGAGGATCATGAGGGGTAGGTGTGGCCCATATTTGGCAGGGCATTCTCAATACTTGCATGAGTATGAGGCACCACAGGTGGCAGAGCTATTTTCCAGAGAGGTGCTTAGATCCCATGGGTTACTTGAGCACATTGATCGTGATTGGGATAACATATTGCTTGATACAGTTTGGTAGGAGACGAATAGATTAGCATGCTCAAAATTGATTCCTAGTACTTGGTTTCCACCAGAGGTTTTCATTGGGATGATTTTTCTTGCTTGATGGTTAATTTGATGAAGTTCTAAGGTTTCTTTTACACATGCTATTGGTTGATGCTAAAGAATGGTTGTAATAAGTCAAGCACAAAGGTGACCTAAGGCGCTATCTTGCTCATCTTTGTTAAATGTTGGTAAGTTATACTTCTAACTTTGCTTGATGGTGCTTTTCTGGTGTATTATCCTAAAGTGTTAGGGTTTCTTACTCGTATATTGTTAACCTTACATGAGGAGACCTTCCTTTCATAGGAGCTCTTCATTGTTACTGGGCCTTGGATTTCTTCTTTTTTCCATAATTAGTTTCTTCTACTTAACTCTTGTGGTTGCTAGTTGATGCCCTAATTGCAAGTGTTGAAATCCATTCCAAGAGAGGGACGTTGATATCGATCTCTTAATGCCCTAGGGATTGAGACCAATGTTATCAGAATCGGACTGGTCGACCCTAGGACCCGAAACCGAGAAAAAAACCGGATCAAAAAACCAGTTGAGCAAAAATACATAAAATATTCATATTTAAAAAAAAAAAATATTCATGTGCTTCCATGTGAATTCAAACAATTATACACAAATATGCAAAGTTTCTCATGTATATAGCAAGTAAGAGTGTATAAAACCAAAACAATACTAAGTGCAATCCGTGTGCATCCATGTGAATTCAAACCATGAGAAACTTCAAAGCCAAACACATAAAGTTACAAAAATTACATATAGTTACATATAGTCACAAAGTTACATATAAAGTTACATATAGTCACAAAATTACAAAAATTAAAATACAATTATACAACGTTAAAACTTCAAACCACCATGGCACTCTATTAAACCTGGCACTCTAATTAATAATTATTAATAAAGCATCCTTATGGGGCCCGTATACACCGTGACTGTACACAACAAAACTAACACAGCCGCCATCATGGAATTTGAATCCGTGATAGCATGCTCGGGACTTGGGAGTGGGACTGTGGGTAACTTAGCAGTATACACCGTGACTGTACACAAGTAACAAAACTAACACAGCCGCCAGCGTGAAATTTAAATCCATGATACGGTGATAGCATGCTCGGGACTTGGGAGGTAGCTGAAATGCCCAATTGTTTTGGTTTTTTAATTAAATTTTTTTCAAAACGTTGGTTTTTTTCCCTAGACAGACCTAGTACGGAACCGACCAGTTTGAGAAAACTGGTCGGTTCCTGGTGGAAATCGGGCAGTTCCGTACGGAACCGATAAAAAACGGGTTGAATCGAGCGGTTGGACCGAAAAACCCTTGGAATCGGTTGGATTGGTCGGTTTTGCTGGTTCTGAGACGATTTTTATAACACTGATTAAGACAAGAATCATATGCCCTATCTTTCCAGCAAATCTATCTCTCTTTATCAATTTACATGTCCTTTATTTCACATGCATCTTTATATATTGAAAAACCCTAAAAAATAATATTATTGAAAAACCCTAAAAATCTAAATAAATTTGTAACTCCAAAAATAACCGTGAGTTTGTAATTTTGGTCCACCCATCGAATTCGCCCTAGTGGATTTATCCATAGATCTTTGAGAGCGTCCCCATTTCCCGTGGTGCATTGGGAAACATGAAATTGCCCAAATAAGGGTTTCTGCAGGGTTTTACAATCTCGATTGGGCCAAAATGTGCACTCTAGTTCACTTGATCATCTCCCCTTTAGAGGGCACTTTTTTGAGGTTGTGCCTTGGGAAGTGTGAAACCCTCGAGAGTTGTGTAGTTGCATTGGAAGTTGTGATATTGATTAGTACATTGAATTAACTCCTGTATATGATTTATGTGTCTTTATTGTCCATTGTTGACTCCATATAAGGCATTGATCTCGGCCATAAGGCTTGTAGAACGGTATTTGCAAGTGTGTCGGTGTTTGCAGGTCTCCTTTGATTAGGGACTCACCCTTGGGTTTAGGAGTTACCCAAAGAAGTTGAGGGATTAGGTTGCGGTGACATTGGATCTAAGCCCCTTTTGTATGCTTACCATCACTAGCACAAGGCATATTTAATCCGCTTTGAAAAGGTTGCTAATTTGAGCAGTAACACCTGTCATGTGCAAAGATACTGGAAATTGAATAATAAGCTTTGAGATCCATTAAATCAACAAGGGATGATTCAAAGCCATAATACTCTAGTGCAGCCTGCTAGGTTCTTCCATCTGGATAAAATCATCATGCTACATGAGGGGGTGACGGGCACTAAACTAAATGGCCTTGTTGACACGAAAACTAACAACCTAAGGCAAAGTCTCCTAACAGGTTCTAGCCAAGTGCAACTATGGAAACATCACAATTATCACCTAAGTAAAGTTTCTCTTCACTTTAAGTGAGGAAAGATAATCCTACACTAAGGGGGCATTCCCTACGACAACTAAGTCAAAGGTGAGAAGGATACTTTATAGGTAAATGGATGAATGGTCTCAAAAGTTTAAGAAGATCAAATGAGTTAGAATGTATTATAAATGAATCAACTCATGGATTAGGTAAACTCTTAAGAACCATTGATCACTAATCAAAATGATCACTAGTAAATTTGCCAAAATAATTAGGTTACCAAATAAAAAGACTATAAATGATTAAGCTGGGAATTAAAAGTAAATCCTATGAAATAACCCATTAACAAAAATAATCTAATTGCAATTGCTGTTATAGATTTCCAAATTAAAAATCAGCAATATAAATATGAGATTCTTAAACCAATAAATTGAAAAATAGAACCATTGAAAGTGCTGATTTAAGAAAAATATAACATGCAATGGGGTCATGAAGAAACAAAAGAGAGTTTTGGGTATCAAAGTGTAAGAGTGGGGGAGAAAAAATTAATCCCTTGTCTTAGCCCTTGATAGCCAAGTATGGCTTCTTGTTTCACCAAGATGATGGTTCAATAATTGAATTCTCCTTTGTAGACTTTGTTGTTGATGTAGCTATGTGAGGCATCCTCACTACGCCAGCCGACCTACAAAATAAAAAATAAACAATAAATGTATTTATATATTCCAAAATGACAAGTCGACCCCAGTAAAGCAGCTAAGTCGGCCCAGTTGGAAAAACCACTCAAAAGTGTAGTATAAATAGAGGAGTCGCCCTCCCATTTACACACACCTCAAGCAAGTTTGCTCAAGCAAGAAAGTTCGACTTTTTGGGTAGTAGAAGACATTTGTAGCAGTTTTCTTTGGGCATTTTATCTTTATTGTATTGAATCTCTGAGTAAGAAAGGGTTGCTGGTTTTTTTTCCCGAGTTTGGGTTTTCCCAAGGTTGTGTCTATTGTTTATGTGCATAGTTGTTCTTTCAGTGATCCTATATTGTTTATAAGTTGAAAGAGATAAAAATTATACTGCTATAATTAAAAATCTAACATGAGTTCAAAGCAGTATTGAAGAAGACTATTGCCGGAACTAGAGTTTGCTATTTCTTCAATTTTCATCCACTAAATTGGTTCTTCCCTAGCATCATTGAGCTCTCCCTAGGAAGGCGAACTTTCCTGTGCAAGCAAAATTCCATTATGAAGATTTTCAAATTTTGACCTAATTACTGCAGCAGGGTCAAGGATTAGGGTTTGCTGGTTCTCAATGTTATCACCACAGATCAAGAAGAAAAGGAGGTTAATTCAATTCGCCCTACGAGGGCCTAAGTCACAGGGTTCG
This sequence comes from Larix kaempferi, assembly GCA_027924585.1. Taxonomy (NCBI): domain Eukaryota; kingdom Viridiplantae; phylum Streptophyta; class Pinopsida; order Pinales; family Pinaceae; genus Larix; species Larix kaempferi. The sequence continues at coordinate 17,510,059 of BSBM01000101.1, read as the reverse complement.
CTGAACCTAATCCTTGAGGTTCGAGGTTCGGCAAACCTAAAAAAAAATTTGAAGTTCGTTCAGGTTCGCCGAACCTGAAAGGCGAACCTAATTCCGAACCTAATATCGAACCCGAACCACGCCGAACCCGAACCTGAAGGCGAACCTAAAAGCGAATTTTTGGTTGAGGTTCGATTTTTTTCATAGGGCAAAACCGCTTGACCTAACCTTCCCTCGCTTTCATTTCACGAGGAAAAACATTCATTCCCTTGCCTTCTCATGCCATTACTTCAGTCTTCGACCTCCCTCCATGTTGGCATCCCCAACTGCTAGTGCACTGTGCGGCCCTCCATTCGACTGCGAGTCTACAACTCGTTGACCCCGACTGCGAGTGCGACGGATAGCGACCCCGACTGCGAGTGCGACAGACAGCGACCCCGATTGCGAGTGCGACGGACAGCGACCCCGACTGCAGTCTGCGTGTGCGGCTCCACGGGCCACGATTTCTCCCCGCATCTGGCGCCTTCATTGTGCACTCCGTCACCGGGCCGTGGGCACTTCATTGAGGTCGTGAGCCTTCGATCTGCGAGCGGGAGCCTGCGAGCTGCAACTGGGAGCGGGCCAGGCTGCCAGCAATCAAGCAGCCAATACTTATTCTTGTTATACTATATATAAATATATATATTAATATCCAAATTTTTTATTCTTTATTATTAAAACATTACATATTAAATCTATATTTCTTGATGTAAAAAAATATAATTATAATAAAAATAATAATCTTTAGATTTTTATATAAAAATAATAATTTTTTATTAAATTATTGATCATGTATATTGATGCTGTTTTTTTGTTAGTTATGTTATTTATGCTATATATTTAGCTCTCATGTATTTATGTCATATAAATATTTATCGATCATGTTTCTGCATTATTTGTTTTAGCTTGCTATATATATATAATTCTGTGTTTGCATTATTCTGTAATTGGAAAGTATATTAAAAAAGTTCATATATATATATAGTCGAACCTCATCCGAACCTCATCCGAAAATTCGAACCCGAACCGAACCTAATCCTTGCCGAACTCGAACCCGAACCATGTGACTTAGAAGAGGGCGAATTCATTTGTGGAAGTGTATCTCCAAGAATCCAAAGTTCATTTTTGACCTAGCTCCTGCTAGGGTTTTTGATCTAGGCTGCAGTTCTGCTTCTCAGTCAAAATGTCAAGCATCAAGGTTGAAGATAGGCTTGATGGAGCTTCAAATTTCCATTCATGGAAGTCTAGAGTGTTTATTGCTCTAGAAGAAAATGATCTACTAAATTTTGTTGTGAATGGAGTGTCAGAACCTGAAGAAGAAGCGGAGAAGACTCAATGGAAGAAGAATGATGCCAAGACAAGGAGGATCCTAATAGATTCAATCAAGGATCATTTGATTCCTCATATTTCTCAGAAGAAGACGACAAAGGCAATGTTTGACACCTTGAAGAAGTTGTTTGAGAACACAAATATTAATAGGGCTCTTGCCCTGAGGCAACAACTCTCAAACATCAAGATTTCTAGATCCGATACTATTGCACCATATTTCATGAAGATCACAGAGATCAAGGATCAATTGGGCACTATTGGTGAGATTATTGCAGATAGGGAATTAGTCATGATGACTCTGAATGGCCTCCCTCAATCTTGGGAACCATTCATTCAAAGTGTGACTTGAAGATCTAAGCTACCAAATTTTGAAAGATTGTGGGTAGACTGTACACAAGAAGAAACCGGACTTGTGGCTAGAGGCAATGATCATGCCTCTCATGAAGAAAATCAAGCTCTTGCTACACACACCAAGAAAAGAGGAAAGAGGACCTTTGGTAGAAAGGACAAAGGTGGAATTCTAGCCCCTGATCAAAGGAAGAAGAAAGATCTTTCACAGATCCAATGCTTTAGTTGCAGGAAGTTCGGCCACTACAAGAATCAATGTACTTCAAAGAAGAGGAAGAGACTTGCTTCTACAACTGATGTTGATGAGGAAACTCCACCAAAGAGGTCAAGGAATACATAAGATGATGACCGTCGAAAGGAGTTCTTCTTCTAGTACACCAATGATTGAATTATTGGTAATGTATATCCAGGTTGCAGTTTCTTCAATGGGCTTCCAACAAGAAAGAAGATAAAGATCTAAGGACTCCAATGATCTCTGCAAGGAGGCAGAGATCAAGAGGGAGCGCACACAAAACAATAAAAGATAAGTATTTGTATTTGGATTATCATTTGTCATTATTGCTCTTGTAAATCAAATCTGAATGTTCATAACAGTTGTATGCATATCTGTATTCTTAGAATCAGGAAGTGTGTTATGCATGTTATGATATGGCATATTTATATGTGACTGAGATTGATGAGCAATAGGCTATTATAGTACATGTTATGTTGAGTAAGCAACCTGTAGTGCTGCACAACATTCCATGAACGCTAGATGGGACTAGTCTAGGATGAAACCTCTTTGCTGACATACTGGATCAGTGCACGCTCTTGACAGTATGTTCTGGTGGGGATGGAAGGCATCTAGATACTCACTAAGTATGTTTGGGATATGGATGGATGTTGTGTTGAAGCATTGGCTAAGATGCTTACATGACTGTGTGAACTACTAAAATATGATTTAATTTCTCATGATTATGCAATGTTGCTGACTATTTGACGAAATTTGACTTGTAGGGAAAGACCATATGCTATGACCTACAAGAGAATGATGATAGGACTTGTTCTGAAGAGCAAGTGATGGATGTATAGTCAGCGAGATTAAGATCCTGTTGATACTCGGTATTTGAGAGGGAGTAGGATGCTCATAAATGACTCTCAAGATCAGATAGCAGGATGGCTTCCATGACAATGGGAGTAGCTACAGTGGATGTGATGACTATTCAGCAGTATTAACAGACATATGTGGATCTAGTACATTCAGTCGTATGTGGACCCATGATCCACAAGTCCAGGAAATCTCATATGAAGAGTGACGATTGGTATCTCTCTACTACAAGTGTTCATCTTTTGAACATAAGGAGTTGCAGTTAGTAGCAACATAAAAGCTATTCAAAGTTCATCAGTATGCTAACTGAAATGTGGGGACTACATGAATAGCAGTTGGCTTCCAGTAGAACATTACTTGTGCCTGAGTGGAGAATTATCATGACAACCACTCAGTTGACCTCAGAGGAGGTGTAGTATACATATATCTAGTTAGAGTAGTGGCTCATGATTCAACATGTGCAGATGATATAGGTTGTTGATGATGATTCCTTGATCATAATGTTGTATACTAGTAATTAGTTCCCCACCGAGGCAGAGAGATCTATTGAAAGGTACAGAGGAAATTGAAGTCTGAGTCCACGATGAAGAGTCTTATCCTGATGCATTACTTCTTGAAGTATGGGCGAGACTAGATGAGATATCCCTCAGTCAGAGGGAGTACATAGTTGAGAGATTCAAGATGATGGACCATAAGTTCATGGCTACACAAATTTGAAGAAGCAGAGTATGCTTCTGATTCAGATTTGGTAATAGTTGATTGAATCTATGATACTCTCATTTTCTCTATGAGAGTTGATGTTTAGCATGCAGATAACATCAGGGATGACACTGATGTTCTAGCTAGTGAGTAACTCCAGAAGGAGAGTATGATGCAGAGTTGTAGAAGGAATCTGCAGTAGAGATCTTGAAGGAGTCTAGATTGTCGTCCAGTATTATTGAGAGAACAAGAAGTTCATCTCAGTAGACTCACTTGATGAGACATGACACTAATGGATGGGCAATAGTGTCTAGTAGTACAACTTGCAGTGGTATGCTCTAGTGTAGAGGGAGCGGAAGATTCCAGCACAGAGGGAGCAGTTGCAGCATATCGAGATCAAGTACCACTATATTAAATACATGGTACAGAGAGGAGCAATTCAACTTTTGTATATTCCGACTGCTGATCAGATTGTTGACATTCTCACCAAGCGTCTTTCCAGAGTGAAGTTTGCATACTTCTGTGAAAGACTTGGAGTATTGGAGAATGCTTCCCTCAGTGAGAGGGAGTGCTCTTAGTCCAGGTAGGATAGGTGGTCCTTGCAGGCCGAGAAGAGCTCAGTCCAGGTAGGACAGGCGGTCCTTGTAGACTGAAAATGAGCTCAGTCCAGGTAGGACAGGCGGTCCTTGTAGACCGAAAATGAGCTTAGTCCAGGTAGGACAAGCGGTCCTTGTAGATCGAAAATGAGCTTAGTCCAGGTAGGACAGGCGGTCCGTGTAGACCGAGAAGAGCTCAGTCCAGGTAAGGCGGTCCTTGTAGATCGAAATGAGCTTAGTCTAGGTAGGGCAGGTTGTCCTTGCAGACGAAGAAGAGCTTAGTCCAGGTAGGACATGCAGTCTTGTGTAGATAAAAAATGAGCTTAGTCTAGGTAGGATAGGCGGTTCTTGTAGATCGAGAAGAGCTCAGTCTAGCTAGGACAGGCGGTCCTGTGTAGACCGAAAATGAGCTCAGTCCAGTTAGAACAGGCGGTAATGTGTATACTGAGATGAGCTTAGTCTAGTGAGGACTATTGTTCCTATAAGGAACATTCTCCTGTGTGGGTAGGACTCTTGTATAGAGTATACTTGGATCCCTATGTGGGATGTTGTCCAGTATGGACGGTGTTGACCCTTTCGTATAATGACGAGATGTACAAGTCCAGCCGTGACGATCAGATGATGCCCAGATATACGAGTCCAATTGTGACGACCAGATGATGCTTGATGTGTTCCAGCGTGATGATACCTCTCTAGCTAAGAGGGAGTGTTGTTGATGTAGCTATGTGAGGCATCCTCACTAGCCCAGCCGACCTACACAATAAAAAATAAACAATAAATGTATTTATATATTCCAAAATGACAAGTCGGCCCTAGTAAAGCAGGTAAGTCGGCCCAGTTGGAAAAATCACTCAAAAGTGCAGTATAAATAGAGGAGTCGCCCTCCCATTTACACACACCTCAAGCAAGTTCTCTCAAGCAAGAAATTTCAACTTTTTGGGTAGCAGAAGACATTTGTAGCAGTTTTGTTTGGGCATCTATTCTTCTTGTACTTTTATCTTTATTGTACTGAATCTCTGAGTAAGAAAGGGTTGCTGGGTTTTTTCTCGAGTTTGGGTTTTCCCAGGATAAACTATTGTGTCTATTGTTTCTGTGCATAGTTGTTCTTTCAGCGATTCTATATTTTTTATAAGTTGAAAGAGATAAAAATTATACTGCTATAATTAAAAATCTAATAGACTTGCATGCAAACTCAACAAATCCTATAGATAGGAACATATAATATGAGTTGATTATTGTACTACCAAGTAAGTAAAATGTGCAAACTTATGAAAGAGACTACTTCAATGTTCATGTAAGCATTACAACTTGGTGATTAGATTCATACATTAGCATTATAACCTTACGCTCCTACTTATTTCTACAAATGAGATCACTATTCTAGCACAAAAAAATATTAGGCACAAGTGAGATAGGGGCAATTTTATTCTCCACAAGTTCTAGCAAAGAGAAAAAATGAGGTGGGAAATAAGTAAGCAATTGAGATCCTAAAGAGATTCAGGATGGAGAATTTCAAACCTATGGTCACACCCATGATCCCCAATCTGACGAAGGTGACAACTTTAGATTCAGAGTTGGTGGATCACACATTGTACGGGAAGCTGATAGGTTCCTTGATGTATTTGGTCAACACTAGACCAGATGTATGTTTTGTAGTGAACACCTTGAGTCATTTCATGGTGGAGCCAAAACAAGAACATTGGGTGGTAGCAAAACATGTGCTCAGATATTTGATGGGCACAATAGAGTATGAAACGAAGAAACTTTGTTTCCTACAACAACTTCCACCGTAAATAAGCCAAAGTACAATAATCCATTAATGGATAATAATAAAAATATATTTGATAAGATATGCGATATGATGATTATGATAGATTACAAATAAGGGCTTATATATACCCAAGGAAGGCGCCCTTTCGTAAAGAGGCATAACCTTTCATCAAGGTGTCTCTTCATTAAATATGTAGTTATTTAATTATTACTTTATTATTAATATTTATTAATGTTGATTTATTATATATTTTGTTCATTACATTGCCTCTCCCTTAGAAATGCTTTGTCTTCAAAGCATAATTATGGAAGACTTTTATCCCTTATTCTTGCTTGTAACGCTTTTTCGTGATCTTCTGTGATGGTAGCTACAACGCTTGACGAGACGAGACGATGTGTTCTTTTAATCATTGCACAAAGATGTTGCGTCATTTGTGAAGTGGTCCATCCGAGATCTATCTTCATGGAAACTGTTTGCTTATCAATTGTTCGAATAGAACTTCTCATTTTAGGCTTTTCTACAAGTCGTCGATTTTGTCTTTGTGCTTTTTCAATGCTGTAGTTGGTTTGTCCATAAAAAGAATGTTGTTTATTTCCTTCTTTGCTTTGTTGTTGGTCGTAACGACTCTTATCATTTGGATGATGATAAGGTATTTGGGTCGGTTGTGGAATGTTTGTAGGAGCATCAACTTTTGGTGCTTCAAGGGATTTATTGATCGATACTTTTTCAACATAAGTGTTTTCCGGAATTTGAACAGTGATTGAGTTTGTATTGGTTTCTTTTTTTGAGTTCTGGATTTGTATCTCGGATGATGTCGCTTCTTTAATAATTTCGGTCATTGTTTCCTTGTCGACCTTTGATTCTTTGTTAGTAAGTTGCTCTAACCTTTTTTCTAACGACTTCTTATCAATCTTTAGCTTCTTAATTGTTAAGATTCAATATGCTAAGACATAAAATATCAGTATTGCATTCCATTTCACAACAATAGCATAAACAGGATCATTGAAAGAACAACAAGCATAGCATAAACACAAGAGACATAGATTTATCCTGGGAAACCCTCATGGGGTAGAAAACCCAGCAAAGCTTCCTCAATATAGATGACCAACAAATACAAAGATGTAAACCCTAAACATGAGCTCCTTCTCCTCCATAGCAGATCTCTCTCTCACCTATGCGCCAATCACAACTGAGTGTAATGTGTGTTAAATGAGGAACACACCTCCTCTATTTATACACAACTCCGACTTGACTTTTACACTAACTAGGTCGGCCCCAACTTAACTACTTAACATAATGTGACAGGGCCGACCCCACTAGGGTGGTCTAATAACCCTTTAACCCACATGACTCATACAGGGCCGACCCCCACTAGGGAAGTCTAATAATCCAAGTTACCACATTCTCCACGGAGGAATAAAACATCTCCGGATATACAAAAGGGTCTCCACGGAGGAATGAAACATCTCCGGAATAATAAAGTACAAGTATAATATTCTTAGAAGTTACAATATCTCAACATTAATTTGTGTAAGTAAGTCCTGATTATGTCTTCTTAATCATAAGAGTTCTTCCTTATAATCCGACTCGTCGACTTCATTTTGAGCATCTTGGTTTTCTTGCTCTCTTTTTCTTATTGTTTTTATTTGCTCTAGAAATTCCTGATTAACCTTCTTCAAGGAGGAATTTTCTTCGTCTTTTCCTGATAATTCTTGCCGAAGATCTTGAATCTCTTCTTCTAACTTTTTAGTGCATTGTGTTTTATCCTTCGTCTTCTTGATTTGAAGCAACAATTTCTGATTATGATCTCTTAGACGAGAGATCTCTTCATCTCGTTGCTGTATGTCCTTGTCAATTTTGTTTTTCACATTTTCAAATTCTTTAATTTGTGTGGTGAACTCCTGAATACTATCTTTCAATTTGGAATTTTCTGTCTTTATTGAACTGTTAAAATACTTCTCTTTGACATTTTCAAATTGTAAATTTTTATTGCTTTCCGTGTAGTATCGTAGTTCACCTTCCAATTTTTCTATTTGTGACTGCAATTGAGAATGCCCTTGATATTCTTTCATAATAAAATATTTGCTACATATCAAATAAGAGCGATTGTTATTTTTAAAAACTGACACATGTTGGAATTCCATGTCGCAATAAGGACACTTAGTCCAAAATTTAGACTTATATATGGAATCCATATTTCTTCAATAATTATACAAATCTGCTTCAATGACTCTCTCTTTTTTTCTTCTTCTTATTTGACAATACTTGGGCACAAGAGTGCAAAAAACCCCAATGTAGTTCTTGTCGTAAAAATCTTCCTTTGATAAGGTTTTATAATCTTTCCTTGACTTGAAGTTTAGTGAATGATAATAATAATTATTAATAAATATTGTAATTTTTTTGAAGTGGGAGGATTTTGCGTTTCAAGGAATATTATAATAATATTATTATAATCTATGGTTTTTAAAAAATATATATAATAAAAAATATTATTATAAATAACAATATTACTATTATATATATATATATATATTTTTGGAAACATGTAATATTTTAGGGTTTTAAAAGGAGAAGAAGGTGGTCACGTAGTGAGCAAGGAAGAATGGATTGGGGCAGAGTGAGCAGGATGGAATGCGAGGACGAGAGTGGCAGATAGGGAAGCAAAGAGGAGGGCGACAGGGGTATGGTACCAATGAAATGAAGAAACTTCGTTTCCTACAAGAACTTCCACCGTAAATAAGCCAAAGTACAATAATCCATTAATGGATAATAATAAAAATATATTTCATAAGATATGAGATATGATGATTATGATGGATTACAAATAAGGGCTTATATATACCCAAGCAGGGTGCCCTTTTGTAAAGAGGCATAACCTTTCATCAAGGTGTCTCTTCATTAAATATTTAGTTATTTAATTATTACTTTATTATTAATATTTATTAATGTTTATTTATTATATATTTTGTTCATTACAGAGTATGGTCTGAGATATCTTGGATATGGTGAAGTGAAGTTGCAGGGGTATACATACTCAAATTGGGTAGGTAGTGCAATAGACAGGAATAACACCTTAGGGTGTTGCTTTAGTTTGGGATCAACGATGATATCTTGGTTTAACAAGAAGCGGACTTCCGTGGCACTTAGATCAAGAGAGGTAGAGTATGGCAGCTATTACAACAAGTTGTGAGGCCATCTGGCTTCGCAAGTTGCTTGTGGGGTTGTTTGGTTAGGAGTTGGATCCCACCGTGATCTACTACAACAATCAAAGTTGTATCAAACTCTCTAAGAATCTAGTATTTCATGATTGATCCAAACACATAGCGATCAAATACCACTTCATACTAGACAGGATTTAGAAGGGAGCAATAAAGCTTTGGTATATACCCAGAGATCAATAGGTAGTTGATATTTTGACCGTTGAAAAGTTAATTCTGAAGGTCCTTTCATGTTTTTGGTGTGAGTGTGATGAAAGGACTAGAGATTTTTGTCCTTATGTATTTATGTAGCAATGTGACATTTTATGTAAATAAAGTGAATGTTTTTATACTTTAGAAAGTGGGTCTCACTTTAAAAGATGTATTTAAGAAGTAAAGTGTTTAATTATTAAAAGTGAGATAAGTTGTAGACCCTTGATTTTGTAAATGATTTCAACCCTAGATTAGGTAGTTGATAAAAGTAGTTACAAAATTTAAGTATAAAACAATGAGAGAGGACAAATGAAAGTCACTCACCATTATTGAGGAGAGAGAGAGAGGTTGAAGACTAAAGGAGAGAAAGAAACCCTTGGCATAATTTCCAATGCAAGTGACAACATTTAATGCAGAATTACAACAGCATTAATTACAGTCTGAAGCAGTTCATACAGCCACGTGTGGGCACATTTCCCGAGGCAGAAAGTACAAAAAAAGACCAACAGACTGTACAAAATTTATTGCTGACTGTAACACGAATTTCGAGGTAGCAGAAAGTACAGTCCGTACTGCAGAGAAAGCACAGTCCGTACTGCAGAAAGTACAATCCATACTGCAGAGAAAGTACAGTCCGTACAGCAGGTCATACTATCTTGCTGGCACGTATTTTGAGGTATTTTGCTGTTAATGTGATTTTGGAAATTTTGCCTGTAAGGGTCAGAAGAATAATTTTTCTGAGTTGTTGAAAAATTTCTGAGATTTTCTCCTTTAATGAAAAATTTCTTTCTAGGGTTTTCCCCAAGCAGTGGGGTTTTGCCTGGTCATTAGACCAAAATTATTGTGTCCATCTGCTTGAAAGTTATTTCAGTATTTGACAGAATTTGGAGTCATTTTCAGAAGTGTGATTTTATTTATCAGTAATTTAAATTAAAACCCTAGGTTCTGAAAATGTTTGACAGAATGTGTATATGAATAATTCCATCTTTTAAGTCAATATTTTCTTCATTGACCAAGCCCTTAGCAAAAGGGAAGTTTGAAGCATTCATAGACAGAGTTGGATTGGTGCATAATTCCTTTCTCGCTAAGAGGGAGTGTTGAAAAATGCAGCTCGAGCAGGAGTTTCTAGCACACGTTAGATGTGAATGTGCGAGAGGAAATTCGATACAACTTCTTAGTGATCACTTAGTAAAAGTGGGTACTAATACTATCTTGTAATTTCACTTAATAAGTAAAGCGAAAGTCTAAATTCTTTTGATCTCTTAGTCGTGGAAATCTATATGAAATGTTCTAGAGATTCTAGAATATTAGTGAGTTGGATTTGATATAATCTCAGCCATGCTCTTCATTGTTGAGATAAGGTGGGTTGCTAGGATTAAAGAGATTAGTTGAGATTGGTTGCTAGAATCAAGGAAGTTGGTAGTTAGAATTGAGGAGATTAGTTATCTCTCTCAAACCATAAATAGGACAAGATGGGAGGAGAAGATAAAGAACACAACAAGGAAGTTGTGTGAGGAACACATACAAGTGAAACCAAGGAGGAGAGAACACAGATAGCGGGAAGAGGATTGATCAACAAGGTGGAATATTGCTAGGATAGCACTTTACAGTGTCGTACAGTGTACAATAGTTCTAGAGATTTATGTGTAAGGGTACTGTTTCTTTTCACTAGGCTGTAAATGTCAGGTGGAGTTCTCCTTGTAAGTTTTGAATATTAAATGATAAGCTGATTTGAAGGACAAAATTCTTGTGTATTGTGCTTATGCTTCTGTTGTTCATTTTCAACTATATGTGTGATTGTTGCATGTTCATAAATATTTATTTTTGTTGTTAAATAAGTTTAGATTTGATTTATTTAATTAAAGAGAAACATAGGACATCAATCACATAGGGCTTGGAAATTTACAGATGATGTGTAGCTGAAATAATATTCTCTGACCCTGAAAAATGAAGAAGGGACATTGAGGAGAGGTGCGCCCTAGAAGAATGTGCCATCTCAAGCACCTCCATCCAACAATCCATGAAATAATACCAAATGAAGTGCACCCTAGGAGATAATTCCAATGATGGTTGACCTCATCAATGCATGTGCCAAAACCTTGTGTTGTTTTCCTAAGCATCAATTGATTTTCCCAAAACCAAGTGCACAAGAGGGGAGCAGCCTAGAGAAGTGTGCAAAGGTTAACCTCATATAATATTCCTCCATGTGCCTTGAAAATTTTGCCAACGAGGGGAGCTCTTTCCAAATAACTTCTTCCATGTGTGAAAGGAAGCAAATGAGGTAGGGTGCTCAAGCAATTAGTCTTCCAAATGATTAAATAAATATCAACATGCGTGCATAAAGACTATTGTTATAATATATTATATAACCATAGTCCACTTCTAATTAGTCACCATCTAATTAAATCAACATGAACATGTGTTCCAAATTTCCAATGAGGGGGGTGCACTTCAACAGTGTTGTACCATATAAATAAGTTGTTCTTCCTAGCAAAAACCCTACCATGATAACAACATAATGACAAATTATAAGCTCTACCTAAGTTTGAACTTATGATGTATCACCAACAAAGGTCTAATACATCATTAAACCTTGTCAAACCATAGGAGAAGGCTAGATCACCATAGAAATATAATGTAGTATTTCCTTCTAACTCAAACTTAAGCAATGTACATTAATAAGGGTATTAACATCATAAAATACACATCGCTCACTAGGTGATGTCTAGGAATGTTACCAAGGAGAAGTGCATCACCACAACACACCATATGAAAAGTGCTAACCCTATCCAACATCAGGTATGTGCCCACCATATTCAACCAAAGGGGACCATGAAGCAAAACCACCTCCTAGTGACACCATTTATATAACATTACCACACATAGTCACTAGGGTGCACCAAGAAAAAGTATGAGACATGAAGTAGCAAGCATCCATATGTCAAGAGAATGCTCTTATCAGCAAAGGCATGAAGGTAGAATCTAACCACAAGATCACCATCCAACCAGAACATCCACCATAGAGATGCGAGTTTCCTCAACCAAAGATCTTCATCAAGTATCGCAATGCCAAGAAGAGAAAAGTCTCCATGAAGATGTAAATTTTCCAACCCCAAATCGGTTTCAAGTTTTGTTCACATAGAGTTTAATGCCCAAACCCCATTAGCTTCTTATAAACAGAAAAATAACAATTTGCTTGAAACAGGAGATTTTTAGAACTTTTTCATCTATAGAAATTTTAAATCAGCCACATGAAAAATTTAGACACAGGAATTTTTAGCCAATTTGGCTCAGGAAAAACCCCTAAGGGAAAACCTGACTGGAGAGAAAATTTTATTCTTTCAACAAATTACAAAACAGAACAGTAGTACTTATCTCAGCTTTTCATCTCGAAAGGCATGCCAAAACTCAGCAGACATTTTGTACCCTTATCTCAGCAGTACGGCCTCACACAGGCAACATTTATTGCAGCAGTACGGCCCTCGAAAGCTGTGCCAGCATGAAATACAGTACGGACCTCGAAAACTGTGCCTTTTTGACAACAGTACGGTCTACATTAATTGCAGCAGTATGGTCCTCAATTTCTGTGCCTCTCTGACAGCAGTACGGACTGCATTAATTGACTGTACGGAATTCCTTGATTTCTGTGCCTGTTAATAGTCACCTTGATTTCTGTGCCTCCTCGAATTCTGTGCTGTAGGAAGCCACCTCGAATTCTGTGCTGTACGGATTCTCTCTGCTGTACGGATTTGTCTAGGGAAATGTGCCCTTCTTCTTGGAATTTGTGCTCATGCTCATTTTGCAAATTCTTAAAGGGTTTTTCTCTCTTTCTCTCTTTTCTTTCTCCTCTTCTCTCTTGCTCTCCAAATGTCTTAGATCACAAAAATTAGGTTTTTTTTTGTGCCTTTTCCTTAGTTTTATATGAGGTAACCAACACCCACCAAATCCATGGCTAGGATTTACTCTTGACTTGATGAGATCTAGAGTCCACATTAATTGCTCATTAATGTCTTATTAAATAAATGAAAAAAACACTTTTTCCATTCACTTACGTAAGTGACCCTTTTTAATTTAATGTTCACTTAAGTCTCATAAAGTCAAATTAAAATTATAATCTCACATTCACTTTATAAAGTGACTTTATAAAAATAAAGTACATCTCACTTTATAAAGTACTAGGGACCTCATTTAATGTTATTATGTCCACCCCAAGACACCACAAGGTGAACAACATCTCCTAGGTAACTTTTCAACAGAAGATGTAGGCCCCCAAGTCCATCCAGATGCTCTAAAGGTACCAGCTACAACCTAGTGTGAAACCTCATACCTACGCTGTTGGGAGCGCGGAGCGAAGCGGGGAGTTGGAGTGAAAAGCGAAATTTTCAAAAGCTTCCGTTTTGGGAGCGTTTTTTATATAATATATATTTTAATATATTTGGATGCATATATATTAAAAAAACCATGTATTATGCCAAATTAGCTATAGAAAACATGAAAACATAGATATTCATATAACCATTTAGTACACATTGATATAACATCAATCATCTAGGAGCTATAACTTATAACATTGTCATTAAATGATCATCATCAAATCATCAATCATCAATCATCAACAACATCAACCTTCAAATTTCAACATATAATATTTGCCATCAAACTAGGCCATAATGTTTACAAAATAGGCCAAAATAAACATGAAAATGAAATACAAAGTACTATGAATCTATGATACTATCTACTAAGCTTTCCGCTTGCCACGAGAAACTTCCAATTTTTTTTCTCGTGGTCTAGGTGGAATAGGAGCTGCTGGAAGTGATCGTGGAACATGAGAAGATGAATGGCCCCCATGGATTGTTGGACGTTGTGAAGCTAAAGGCAAAACTCCTGCATCTGGAAAGCTTCTGCTGCTTGGGGGTGGCATATCTGTACGGGTACCTGTAGTATGAATTGGATCATCATGATCACCCAATAGTTCAGCCTCCAAGCGCTCTAATGCTATGGTTCCATCCTCCACATTAGCCTCCTCTGGATTGTTGTCCCAAGTAAAAAATGTTCTATCATTCTTGGCCGCCTCACAATAATGGGACAACAACCTCAAGTTGTAGTGCACATAAACCAAGCTTTCTGCACGTTCTACATTCAAACTGTTTCTCTTTACACTGTGGATGATGTTGTAGGTGCTCCAACACCTCTTTGCAGAAGAGCTATTAACAACCTGTGAAAGCACCCTCACTGCCAATTTATGCAAATATGTGGTTCCAGAGCCATACATGTTCCACCAACGGATAGGATCCAATCTATCTCGATCTTTGGTTGCATGCAGGGTACCAAAGGCTCCATGCTCACTGATGTATTCGCTCAATTCACTCCGTACTTGAGCACACTCATCCTCATCAGGGACCAACTTGTCTAATGCAAGCATATACCCATTTTGCACCTCTGGATCTATGTGGGGTTTTTTCCTAACTCCACCCCCAGGTTCAGGTTGGGCTAACCAAATTGGAGAATAGTATTTTGGGGTAAGGACATATGCATGGGCATGGAGTGGAACATTTAGATTATCCCACCTTTTGACCACATGTTTATGAATATGGTCATACAAGATTGCATCTCTTTGCTCAACAATGTCTTTGATTTGACCAAGCATGCTATCCATCTGCTCGGATACCTCCCCAATCATCGGCTGATCTGTATCTGCAAAATGAATCATATTATAAACTGGCTTGGTGAACTGCAGAACATACCTAACCTGCGACCATAAATGGCCATCAAGAACGGTGACCTCCACCTCCTGAAAGTCATGTCTATCAACCGTGCTTGCAGATCTGTCTTTTAATTCTTGCCATGGATCACTTGAGACCATACTAGCCAATGCATCTCTTACCTTCAAAAGCCTCCCTCCTGAAGGTGAGGTAGTAGCTAGCAAATCTAGTCTTTGCAATCTTCAATAGCTCCAACCTAGAGTGATTGCGAAAAATGTGGTGGGCCATGCTATGATTGGTAATAAATTTGATCATTTTCTTACCTCTCTTGTACAAGGCACCAATCCATCGGTAATTAGGGTCCTTCATCTTAACAATATCATGCATCAAAAGGTTCAATGTGTGAACCAAACACCTTGACCAAAATATATTGGGATACTTATCCTCAATGATTGCTCCTGCTGCCTTACAATTAGCAGCATTATCAGTGATGACTTGAATGACATTGTATGGCCCAATCTCCTGGATGGTTTTAAGTAAAGTTTGTGCAATATTAATACCGGTCTTGTAGCGATCTGAGTAGTCATGGGCTGAAAGGAAGATCGCACTGCTAGCAGAAACGCCAAGAATATTTATCAATGGTTTGCCTTTAACATTTGTCCACCCATCAGATACAATGGATACCCCATAGTTGGACCAATCATTTATAAACTTTCCAAGAGCACCATTGATTTTGGCTCTTTCCCTGTCAAGCCCCACGGTTCTAGCTTTGTCATACCCAGGGCTTCTGTATCCTTGAGGGGCACCATTGATGGCTTGTACCATTTCATGCCAATAGGGTGAGTGAAGAACATTGAATGGCACACCACATGCATAGAGAAACCTATAAACTTTTGAATCCACATCATCTCTACAACCTTGGTCAAGGAAATCCGATAATGTTCTTCGAATAGGCGAGATTCCATGGGGAGATGAGGGTCTCAATCGAGCCGATGATGATCCAGCTCCACTACCAAACATTCTCTGTGAGGATTCAGATTCAACCCTTGATCTCTTGGAATTGTTTTGAGCAGCCTCTTCTTCCATCTTGTATTTGCTTCTCTCTTTAGTTGACACTTTGTCACAAGTTTTGACTCCAGTAGCCTTTTCTTGATCCCACACAAATGCTTTCTCACCCGGGTATATGAACCAGTGTAAGTTTTAGTACAGTGGGGGCATATAAACTTTGTGGTTCCAACCCCTCTCCCTCCCCCAAGCCTTGTCACATACTTCCACAAAGGTGTTGTGTCTTTTTGTTTTTGCCCCTGATCACTCTCATTCTCATCATCATCACCCTCTTCCCCTTCCTCCTCTTCTCCATGGTATGTGTCACTCTCTACCTTTTCCCCCTCATCACTATCACCACCATATCTGCTTCCCAACACCATCATAATGAGAAGAAGTGGAACCAAATGCCAAAACCACATACCCATCATGTTTCTTGATTCAAGATGAGAGTCACTTGTTGCCTGCAATAGAATGATAGAGAAGAAGAAATTGGAAAGAGTAGGAGAAGAGAACATTGCAAGGTTTAAATTTTTTAACATGGTGAATTTTTTTTTCAAAACAAATAAAGATTGTGTTTTTAGAGCCTGCCTTTTTATCTCTTCAATGGTGGTTGAATGTCTCTATGGAAGCCTTCAATCTCCCTTGCAAGCTCTCCCAAATAGAAGCCTTCAATCTCCCCTTCAATCTCCCCTCCAAGCTTCCACAAATTTGCTCTCAAACAACTAGCAAACCCACTCAAAACCCTAGCAAGAGAAGTGAAATCAATGAAATGAGGAATGGAATGAGTCAAAATGGAGTCCAATACCCTTTATTTGCCCAAATTAACCCTACCCAATCCCTAAAAAACAAAAAAAAGCAAAAATGCAAAAAATCTTCATGAAGTTCGCCAATCCCGCGGAATCGGTCAGGGAGCGATTTTTTTTGCCTAGAATCGCTCAGGAATCGATCTGGAATCGTCGATTCTGGATCGATTCCTGAAAATCCAGGGATCGTTTTTTTGACCCCCCGGAATCGTGAATTACCAAATCGCTCCCGGGAGGAATCGTGATTCCGGGATCGATTCCTCATCGATTCCTCCCGGATCGCGAGTTGGGAGCAAAGCGCTGGGGGGGTAGAGCGATTCCCCGCAGCCTTGCCTCATACAATATTGAGGTGTAACGGTTACCAAAGTTCTTTTGACCTTTTCCAATAGTTGTAAAGATTGAGTAAGCTAACAAGTTGCATTTCTCAACCCATGCGAAGATGCATCCAGTTTTCCATTTAAGCTACTCAAAGAAGGCATTGTCCATATTTAATCCATAATGTTAGTTTTTATCTATTTTTAGGAGGTTGAGCAGTAGGCTTATGACCCAATAAGGAGACTTGATTAAAGAAGCAGGAGTTGGAATCAAAAGATTAATGTATACTTGGTTGAATGGTGAAACAGTCCTGTGGAAGAAGCAACATAGGATTCAATTGCTTTTGTTCGAGAAAATGGCCTCATTGAGGACATTGGTCTCCCGAAACCAGAAACCTTTGTTGTATGGAAACAAGGAACACACTAGATGTTTGGGCTATGTCGGAGATGAGTCTTTCTAAAAACAAACACTTCATCATTATTCTGCAGCACACAGCCTTTTGCTACTAGACACCTACATGGATACTTGGGAGTGGTTCTTAATATTGATTTATGGGACTTTTCACTTCTGGCATTGATAGACATCTTTCCAGAGTGAGACAATAATTTTATTTGAATTTTCTAAGTTGCAATCCCAGTATTCGCTAGTTTTTTCTTGTCTTTATTAAATTATTCCCCAGATCAAATTTAGTTTATCTTCTATATCAATGTTATGTCACTGTGTCTGGCCTCTCTGTTGGAGAAATGGTTATCAAATGTATTTTAATGATGTGATTTTCTTCATAGTGTTGGCCTCTTTTGTCTCCTTTTTTGGTGACCTTTTGACTATCTGGTCCTCTTGGAGTGCCCCCTCTTTACCCTTGGTTCAAAAGGTTGGGATATGGTCGGCAGGCATGATAAACAGATGTAGATATGAGGAAGATTGGTATTTTAACCCATTCTAAGCCAAAAAAGACTCATGGGGTGCTTTTAAAATTACTGCTGGCCTTTTTTTTAAAATGATCTGTTTGTTTGGATTTTCTCATTCTTAGAGGAGTTTGAGTTGACATGCATGCCAAAATTATTTATGGTCAAATCAGCGTTTCTGATAATGTTGAAATGGTAAGTTTCCATTATGAAGTATAATTATGGGTAGATAAATAAAGACATTTTCAGGTTCTGTCGGATGATGAGAAGAGGTCATTGTACGATCAATACGGTGAAGTGGGAGTTAAAGGTGCTGCAGCTAGTTCTGGTGCTTATACGGTATTACAAGCTTACTTTCTTTTGCAATATGTCTATTTTAATCATTGACAAGTTTGGAGAATAAGATTATAATCTAAATATGAACATTTGCTTTGTGTATGTTGAGAGAAGTTTATCTAATTGACCTTTTTCTTGAATATTAAAAGAAAAAGTCTTTGTTGACAAGAGTTTCTATTGAATACTTTCTAAATATTGAATATTCCGAGATCTATATGTTAATTACTGGTTTATTTGTTGGTCATCAGACAAACCCTTTTGATTTGTTTGAGACATTCTTTGGATCAAATGTGAGAGGGTTTCCGGGTATGGATCAAACTGGATTTGGAGCACGTAGGCGTGAGACAGTCTTTCAGGGTGATGATATTCGGTGAGTTCTAAATATCCAACCAGTCTTTTGCATGTTAAATGCATGGAATTACAATGCTAACAGAGCTATGTATAAACAACCTCTCTTTGATGATTCATTGTATTTTTTGTGCCCTTTTTAGATTGGCATAAAATTGATATTTTATTATTTTGTGATTTGAGGGGAAGAGATTGCAGAAATGATATGTACTTCCGTCAGAGATGTCAATTGAAAAAGTATCTTCTATTGTATGCTGAAGGCTGTATTTGCGTAACAAATATACATCAACGTCTGTCTGATTATGAATATCACTCTCCGGTAGCATGATATGATAAGCACGTGTCTCAAATATCAATCTTGAGACTCCAATCCATTCAACTGCAAATAATGGCTGGACATCAGTTGGAAGCAAGGGAAAATGGCTATTATGTTTCAGTCCATTAGATTATAAATAGGTAGAGAGAGAAATAGAGCACAATTTTTTTTTATTGAATGTTTCAATTTGGAAAATGTTCCTAAGAAGTAGACATTACATTCTTGAAAGGTGTTGTTATTGAAGAATTTGCAGATTCGATGATATAGATTTTTCTAAATGTGAAGGTTGCACCGTTGCATATACACATGCAAAATACAATGATATATGTTCAATGATATATCTTGTGAGAGAGACTTATGTTAGAGAACCAATACTTTGAAACCATAAAAAACATGTGACTCTATTAAATACTCCAACTCAAAAGTACTAAGCTATGTAATATATTATGATATGACCATTATTAAAATATAAACTCTGTTACCCTTCTTTAATGGTCATATGAGAAGCTACAACAAGTGTATCTCTAAATTTTACCAACATTTTTAAACTGAGAGGATTGTTGAATATGTCTGCAGTTAGCCCCCAAGTTGCACAATATTGCAGCTCTATGTCTCCATTCTCCGCAGGCTACTGAATATAGTGACAATGCTCCTCCACATGCTTTGTGGGCTCATCAAACACTGGATTGCTAGCTAACTTTAATACACTTTGATTGTCACAATAAATTGCAATTGCATTGCATTGTTCTACAGTTTGCTACAGCAATACAAAAGAGTTCTGAATTCTGAATTCTGGTTGGATTGAGTTCAATGGAACTTGAGTTCGATACCCGCATCATGTCTCATCATGAGTTCGATACCCTCGGGTCCCATCTGCTTGCATCTTGTCAAGCTTTTCCCTTCCTCTGCATGTCCTGTCTTGTCTACGTGAACTCAACAGTGGTGTTTTTTTCTCCGTGTCAAGTCAAGTTCTCCTGCAAGCCGCTGAGTTCCACTACAAGCCTTCGATACTCGTGTCCCGTCTTATCAAAAATCCCCATTCTTTCTCATGAGTTTGATACTCGTGTCCTGTCTTGTCATGAGTTCGATACTTGTGAGTCTTGTTTGCATGTGTCCCGTCGAGCTTTTCCCGTCCTCTATGTGTCCTGTCCCGTCTACCTATGTCCTGTTTGCCTGCTTCCCCGTGTCCCATTTGGTTCTCCCATCTTGTCGAGCTTCCTTATCGGCTCAGTTGCTCTTTCGCCAGCGTTCCCTATCCCGTGCTTGCAAAGAGGTTACTCACGCAGGGAGGCACAGGGTTATTGTCACACAGGGAGGCATGGGGTCCTTCCAATCGCCGCGGGGTCACTGTTAAGTAGGGAGGCACTATCACGAGAGATAGGTATTTAGCACTCTTATATGACTGCAGGGGCTCACCGTTGTGGGGGCATCGTCGATCAATAATCGAGCAGGGCGCATCATCATTTCTTCTAGATGCAGTGCTACAGAAATTTATTTCGTTGTTTTCAAAATTAACCCAATTGACAGTGACAGATGGGTGATAGTCAGTTGGTGGATGTGGTGTCCTCGAAGACCAATGACTTCTGCAATAGGGGGCATCAAGAATACCTCAACAAATGCAATAGGAACCAAGGACAAATTTACAGTCCCACAAACATAGACTTGGAGTCAGATTTCTCCTTCTAGACATCACAAATTAAAAACTTGCTCAATTGAACGAAAATCTTGGAACTTGAAAATCACAAGTTACATTTAGAACTATAACAGGCCCAACATGAAATGCTCGATCTCTCGAATTGGGTAACTGAAGTGGAATTGGAAAACCTATCCCTCATGAAATTACTGCATGATGGGAAAGTCCAGGAAGCCATCCACTTCTTGAACACTGCCTTTCACGTCGAAATCCTTGACCTTAAAAACCAACATGAGGAGATCTGCCAACAACATGTCACTTTCAAACAAGAGACAAAGACACATTAACTCTTGGGCAGAGGTCGTCAGGGGTGGGGATAGAACCCCCCCTCCTTATTGTTGTAGTCGAGGAGGTTGTGCAAGCTAAGATACTCAAAGAGCAAAAGCAAAGGGATCGTGAACTTAATATGAAGGTTAGAGGGCTTCCGTCACCCTCTCCTTCCCCGGACCCCTTGCAGGTGGGTACCATGTTTCTACGTGATTACCTCGAGCTTGTGGATATCCCCCCTGAGAGAGCTTGGTTTGGTCATGATTCTACATTGTTCATCTGGTTCAGATTAGTAGGCAATTGATTTCGTGCTCTCCGTGCAAAAAGGAGGTTGTTCTCTCTCTCTGCTAAGATCTTCCTAGAGGTTGATCTCACTAGATACCAGGTTGTGGAGCTAGTTGTAGCAACACGCTAGGCAAGAAAATGGGCGGTTATTTGTGACCTCTGGGTCATCATTCATGATTCCTTTCCCCCTAGGTATTCTTATCTCGGGTTCTCTAAATGACTAGTGCGTTGGAGGAGACAACAGATTGCGGGGATTTCAGCGGGGTGTTGGAACGGTAATGGGTCACTTTGGTTCTCGTCGGGCATATTACATGATGCTCTTGGTTCATCGGATCTCCTTTTTATCACTGAGACCCATGAGAGTCTCGTTAGGCCACTTGCGGATATTGTAGGTTATTATTGGTTTTTTGCTTGTCGTCACGAAACTTGGTCTTTAGGAAGGGTTCGAGGCTCAGGCTGAGTGGCATGCTTAGTGAGAGACTCTCTTCGAGGTAGGGTTTCTTTGGTAGTAGTGGATGAGTTTTCCAGGTTCATGTGGGTTCGACTTAGTAGATCACCTCTCTCCTCAGGGATATCTATATAGCGGTTTGTTACTTTCCCCTGGCCTCTTCTCAGTTTGCTATACACGACGAGTCCAACGATGACCCAAACTTGGATCTATATTCTGGCATAATTTATCATTCCGCAGTGGGGGATGTCATCCTATTGGGTGACTTTAATGTCCGCACTAGAGCGCTCCAGGTCCTCGTTTATGACTGCTCTGAGGGTGTATTATGTGTTCAGGAGATCAATCTAGTTTCAGTGGGACTTAACCGATCGTCCGATGATGCGTTGGAGCCCGTCATAGGGTATGACAGGAACCTCCTATGGCTGGGCAAATCCCATGAGCTACTAATTCCTAACGGACTATTTCTTGGCATCTTGCTCCTTTACCTATCAACCTCATGGCGGTGGTCAGAGTATGGTGGATTATGTCCACTCCAATGAGGACCTACTTCCCTTTATTCATCACTTCTCCGTAACTCTCATCCCCTTAGTCGATCATGCTCTCCTCTTCCCTCTTCAGGTTGTCACCCCTCCACCCCTTACCCCCCTCCCCCCTCTTCGGCCTCACCTCGGACCATCACCCTTTTTGTCGAGGGAGATCTCGACATCTTCACTTCCACCCTTTGCCAGATGCTTCCTTCCGAGTCTCAATTCGCTTCCCTCGAATCTGCCTTTGCCAAATACACTTGTGTTTCATCTGCCATCTGGAACGCTGCCCTCAACTCTTACCCCCACTCCACCTGATCCACCCCCCTTCCCTAAAGACTGGATCCTACCCGATGAACCAATGGTACGACGAGGATTGTAAGTGCCTCCACACCCAACTTAGACATGCCTTTACTCAGGGTCATCCCTCCGATCCCGTTTTTAAAGCTTCCTACCATTGTATCCTCTGTCACAAGAAACGCTTCTTCATCTCTCATAGGAGACGAAAGCTGAGTACTTCCCTTATCCATGCCCCCCCATAAAAAAAATTCGGCGTGCCCTCTTCCCTCGTCACTCTCATCTCCCACCCGACTTTGATTGAAAATCTTTGTTTTCTCACACTTCTTCCCTTTATGATAGCTCGGGACAACTACTTATCTTGGTTACCTCCCCCTCCTTGCCATTTATTCACTCCCCATGATATCTGAGAGGCTATTTGGGTCATGAGTTTCAATAGAGCAGCAGATGAGGAGTTTCGTGTTGAACTCTACAAACATGGCCTTCGTGCATTGGATTGCTACTTGGCCAATCTGTTTAGCCACGCAGTCTGTGAAGGCTTTCTAGAATTGTGGTCACATAATATTATTCACCCGATCCATAAATCGGGCCCTAGTACGGATCCCAATAACTACAGAACGATCATGGTTGGCCACACTTTCTCCAAACTACATGCTATAGTCCTCCATGTGCAGCTTCCAGGGGATCTTTAGCGAAGACTGCTTAGAGCTAGAGGGTAGGCTAGATTTAGGCCAACGCATTAGACCATTGATCATATTCTTACGCTTCGAGCCATCATTGAGGAGGCACACTATTGCTCTTTGAAGTTCTACTGTTGCTTTGTAGACTTTCGAAAGGCCTTTGATTCCATCCCCAAAGTAACATTATTCTAGAGGCTCAGAGGCATTGGCATCTCCAAGACCCTTTTGACTTCCATTATGAGATTATGAGTTGGTGCTTGGTCGTCTTCGCAAAGCCCACAAGATTTCAGATTTCATCAGGAGCACCATTGGGGTTAAGCTGGGGTGTTCATTGTCCCCCACTTTATTTGGGATCTACATTGATGACTTAGAGTCCTTACAGGAGCACATTCAGGACGGTGATGGGTGCCTTCTCCAGTAGGTCTTCATCTCTATCCTCCTCTTCATTGTTGATGGGGTCCTCTTGGCCTCATCCCAGAGGGGTTGCAACGCTAGCCAATGTTTTAAAACTCGGACTCGGTTGAAGGTCAACTTGGACTCGGACTCGGAATTGGTAATGACTCGACCGATTTGAATTTAATGACTCGGTTTACTAAAAACACAATATGTAAAATTTAAAGAAAAAAAACATTTTAAAGATTCTAATCCCTGATTCCAAAGCATTAGAGACAAAATATCCAATGTCTACTCATGTATATACAATATAAGGGTGAACATATCAAAATGGCATGAAGTGTACTATGCAATACATATCTGGAAGACTAGAACAAAATGAAAATACATAACCAAAGAGGCCTAAGTGGCCTATAGAGTGATAGAGTCCAAATAAAATGCTATGATGCCACTACAACATTGATCAACATGATCAATCATCAAACTTGTCACCACTGCTGGAACTAGAACTAGAATCAAGATTAGTAATGATATAGGCAATGGCATCAGGCTTGGGCTCAAAACGCCTCAAGGTCATCTACAACTGCTATAGTAGTTGTAGTACTAGCTGAATGCCTAGAAGCACGAGGTGGATGTAGAGGTGCACACATCTGTCCCTCTCGACTAGTGCTTGCCATGTTTGGATCTACACTTGCATGAATTGATGGTGGTACTAGTAATAGTGGATTTGCTTCCAAATGAACATCACCGAACCCATCCACATCAATATCAAAATTAGTGTCAAACTCTGGCTCTTGACTCTTTACTACCCAATCTGAGGTTGGATCAATATCATCCAACACAATGGGATCTGTATCAAGTCTTTTGTTCATCAATTGGTTGTGCCTTAATAAGAGTTTGTACTGCACAAAGACTAGATCATTTAATTGTTTTTGCTCTAAACGATTTCTCTTCTTCGTGTGAATCTGCTCAAAGACAAACCAATTGTGCTCACCCAGAAGAAATGCATGGTTGACTAAGGACTTGAATTGCAAATTTTTACAATTGTGGACCTTGGCTACCAAATGACTCCCACCAAAGTGCTGCAAGTGCAAAGACAGTTAAATCAACAAATTAGATTGTGAATTTGACTAAATATTGAAGTATTTAAATTTTAAAATCTAAACATCTCAATTTAATAAAACAATGGAATTGTTTACTTGGTTGGTCCACATCTCTTGCAATCTTAGACATAGTTTTGCCAAAGGCACCCGTGGCTCTAGTGAAAGCGCAAATCTGTTGGTGTATCTCCAGCTGCGCCATCTCATTTGGGACCTGTTATCACCTAAGATGTAGTTACCCCTATGGATAGATCCAGTCATGGATGGCAATAGGGAAGGGCAACTCAAAAGGTGCAACCACGATCACCTCGACCTCCAATATATGGTTGTCACGCCAGTCGAGGCAACCTTCACTTTATGTTATCTAGCCCAGACAACAAAGGGGGAGACCCGATCTACTCCCGACAGGAGAGATCAAAACCAAGACACCAAATCAGGGTATTTCTAGTTGAAGTTAGGTGTATGGTTTATCCTAGACCTAGGATGAAGTCACAAGCCAAGTGAGGGGTTTAATAGGTATAGCTTTGGTTCATAGTTGAAGTGAAAGTGACTTACAATGTTTAAAGTGAGATCCAGGACTAGTGTACTAGGTCAATGTCAAAAGATCAATTGCCTTGGGAACTGTGTCCAATGCAGGATAGTTTTAAGGGATGTATTGGGGCTAACTAGTACATAAGACAAGCTTGACCATGATTCATGATAGCTTTGGGGGTATAGCTCTCCATGCAAAAGTCAAACCACAAGTCAATCCAACAATCTAGGAGAGTTGGGTTGTCTTGGAGATAAACCAGTGCCTTGGGAATTGGGAAGTGGAGTCAAAGTAGGGTTGACTTATGGTTAGGACTCCTACAACATGAGATAAGTGGACAATATAGGTCTTGATGGTTAAATGTGTCTAGATTTAGGTTTGACCCAAGTGGACCACAATCCCTTAAAACAAGGAATGCAGTCCCCAAGGCAAAATTTGACAAAGTGACAGTCTAGACCTAGGTTTTGAATTATTCTGGTTCCGGATCTGCAAGAATCTCAAGTACCCAGTTCCTCGAAGTGAGTGAACTCACTTCTCCAAGGTGGTGCGACTTTCCCTAAGGAGGCTTCAATCGGGGTTTAGGTGGGTCAAATCATGTCGGATGGCATCCAAACTTTAGATCCTAGTAGATCGGTCAATTAGGAGTATGGATCTATAATTTCGTGGCAATCCACCGGTTAGATCTTAGTAGATCTGAGTTTAAGTGTTCCAAGTGGTCCAAAATGGGGATTAAATCCCTTAAAATGTGGAATGGGGCCCACAAGGTGAATTTCAAGAAAGGGACAACCTGGGTGTATGTTATTTGATGTGTAGATGTCAAATCAAGTGGAATCTCAAACACCCATGTTCTAGATCTAGGTCAACTTGCTCAAATGGTGAAGTGCGCCTTCCTTGGGAGAAGCTAAGTTGGCTTGGGAGAGGGGTCAAACGGAAGCCAATCCTCACCAAACTATAGATCCGGGATGCCGTGGATGCTATAGAGGTGGGTTTTCAATATCATACCCAACAACCCACTAGATCTCAGTAGATCTAAGAAAATGCAAAATTGGGGTTTTAATTAATTAGGGTTTTAGATGTTTTTGACAATTGGATAGACTATGGAGATAGAACTTACCTTGAGATCATACCTGAATGATGTGGTTGAGATGCCTTGATGTTGAGGAAGATTCCCGCAGAGATCAAATGAGAAATTGTTGATTTGCTTGCCAATTTGATGCCCTAGTCCACAAGTGCGCCTTCCTCTACCTGTCAAACCAAGGAATAAAATTCAATCAGTAAGATCAAGTATGGAAGAAATACAAGAGAAATGCAAATAGTAACATGAAATAGAAGGTCCTGGGACAGTAATACTCCCTGTTACCAACGAAGAGCTCCAAAGAAGAAGTAGGGAGAGTCTTCCCCTACCAATACCTCCTCCTCCAAGCAAATCGGCCTCCACCTGTAGATGCAAAATCGTGGTACAATAGATATGGCAAACAAGATCTCCAATAACTCAGTGCAAAGGAAGAACCAACGAACGAACACCAAAAACATTCACCACAACATTGGAGATAGATGCAATAATAATTTTCTATTCCAATAATCCAGAGCCAAAAGTTCCTTTACAATGAGAGGCTCTCTCCTTTAAATAGGAAGGAGAGGCACCAAAACCCTAACCACTTTTTGAATGAGTGGCTAAGATTAAAAGATACAAATGTCTAATCAATGGTTGAGATGAGCTCAACAACATAATACATGGATCACACATAAAATATAACATAAGTGGACAAAGTCGCCCTAGGAGAGGGGAATCCCACTAAATCATGATGACAAAATATCATAAAAGGCTCATGGTGGGTCCAAGGGGTAATTTTATCCCTCCTTGGTCAATCCCCATGGCACAATAACCAATAAATAATCATGAATATACGAAATCGTGCCTCCAAGGTGAAGTCGTGGTCCTCAAAAGACCTCAAAAATTCACAGAAAGTGCCATAAGTGATGGATGCGGGCCCCGATGAAGCTGAAACTGCAGGAGGAGGTGTGGAAGGTCCCGATCTATCATCACTGATCATCCCATGCCATAACTTTGCCTCAGTAGCCCAAATCGATTTCCTCAATAGCCATTTCTACCAATCCTGAAATGCCTCGGGAAGCGTGAAACTGCCCAAACAGCCTCCTGGAGTGATGGCGCTGTCAAGGTGAGGGCACCAATGTGTCCGGGAGGGGGGTAATATGGTAAAAACAAGTGGCTGGACCACCCCCTCCATCATCAGCGCCCTAGGTCAACCGGATAAAAGTCATCTCTGCTCCGACAGGGCCTCCAACAGACCAAAACTGCACTAGGACAGCCTACTGAGGCTAAATCATCACTGTAAGTGCCCGGAACTGAAAACAAACTGTCCCATTGGACTCAGAAGGTCCAAATCCATCCAAGATGTGTACTCATACACCATATGAATCTCTGCATGATCAAAATAAATATCCAATGTACCGGAACAAGGCCAATAATAATGATCTGTAAATGACCAAACACTGCTGTATCCCAAGAATCATCATCATAACCCTGTAGCTGCTGCATAGAATCATCCTGTATGTGTACATAGACCATATATCATCTATCCATGTCATCATAAGGTCCAACATCTCATGTCCCATGGTCCTCCATGGTCAAACTAGGTCTAACCAAGACCAAATACAACTCAGACTATCATCCATAGCTGCTGCAAGGTGTCAAGGTTAATACATGCTTTACAATTTATTCAAATAGCTACTAAAACACAGAGTAGTCATGACTGGCGATCTAAATCCAAATATATAGTGTCGTTAGTTATTATTATTACTCAGACTAGACTTTCAGGACCATACTCACTTCATAGTTGTGATCAATTTGCTAGTGAAGGGTGAAGGCTGAAGTAAATGGCTAGGCTAAGGGATGACTTGACTGACTTGACTTTGTGACACTTTGGCAAGGGAAAGGGAATACACACCATAGTATATACTGAATGAGCAATAACACATGGAATGGCGGTGTCTCACAAATGGATGAGTTGTTTAAAGAGGGTTTATTCACCTTCACAGATGCGCACAATCCATAATACAAACAAGGCCAGCAATTGTTTAGATATAACATTTAAGTTCCATTGCTTTTTGGGCCTGAGGTTTCCATAGCCTTGATCTATGTGTGTTTACAAACACATTGCATAGATTTACATTTATTTTTAGGCTTTCTGCTGCAGGTGTGTTTTTAAGGCACTTGTTTACCTGAGCACTTCTAGGTGTGTCATGGACAACTTGTTTACCTAGGTATTTATTTTTCCAAAAGATATAACATTTTATTTTTCATGGCCATTTTCAATTGGCATTTCTTTCATATACAAGATATAGCATTTGATTTTTCCAGATTTTGTATTGATGGCAGCACTAAAAGTTTCAGGTTTAGCCAACACAACTTTAGTGACTAGGGGGAATTCTCAAGGAACTCCAACTCACCATAGGTAAGTTTTGTCACCAACTCAGAGCCGAGACACAATAAACAGGGAAGCTCATCCAATACAGAGGCTACAGTGGGGAAAGGTCCTCCATGTCACTAGTCAAGTAGCAAATCAGGGTAATAATCTAAAAGGTAGGCCACGGATGGATGAAGACAATGAAAAGATGAAGCCAACACTAGCAAGCCAAGGTATGGTGTAATGATCACCTCTATTCTCCCTAAGGAGGGTATGTACCAATGAGTATGAATAGTGAACTTCTAAGTCTGAGTAGGGACAATATAATATAAATAATAGGTCAACCAGGTCCACGTATCTATATGATCGCCAGATCATGACACTAAGTGCTAAGACATGCTATAAGAATAAGTATAAAAGCAATCTAACCATAACACAATAATATACCTGCTGAGTCATATACCTGAATGCACATCAACCTGTACCGTCATCTGTCCTCTGGAACTGCTGCTGTAACTCTGGGCACTACTGACTGCTCTGTATAAATGGTATAATGGCTATATCGGGCATCTCTCTGAGTGTCCTGAAACTCAGTCATGGCATGGGGAATATAACCGCTGTCCACAATCTGATAGTGATCCAATATAGATGCTCATCCCATCATCTCAAATGCAAGGGAACTGGTTGAATAGTGTACTGGAATGAGAAAAATAATGTATGGTAGCCCGGCTACTATATATGTGATAACAGGACCATGCGCTCAAGGCACTCATATAATTCATCTTTGAACTCCTCGGTCCGATCTTCTCCAAACTGAGCTCTATAATGATACCTTGGGTTCAGGAAATGCCCAACTGCATATATAGGGCAATGGAGTTGATTGTTCCATCTCCTATCAATGATATCCTAGATAGGTCCATACTTAGCCACTCTATCCTTGTATGCTGCCCTTATTTGCTCATTTCCTTGATCCATAGCCTCATAAATGTAGCCCATGGCCAATTTTTCCCCATCTACCAACTGCAACACCTTAACAAGTGGTTCAATAATTTTCAAAATCTCTGCTGCTTTTTTCCAAAATGAGCTTTCCAATTTTTTTTTCTTGGTGTCTTTTCCATTTGTTCCACGAGCCCATTTACTTGAACTCCATTCATCACTTGAAAACATCTGTTCCAAGTTGTGTCTTTGAGCAATGAGAGATTGCAAAGTGAGTTGCAAATCTAGTAATGGCAGGCCTAACAAGTTCCTTGCCCTGTGTGTGTTTCCTCATCAAGCTTAATACCCATGAGTGGTTGTAGATGTATTTTGTGATGCTTTTGGCTTGCTCCACAATATTCTTGATCCCATCCTGTTTTCCTATGTCCTCAAGCATGAGGTCTATGCAATGTGCAGCACATGGGGTCCAAAATATGGTTTTGTATTTTTCCTCTAACATTTGACCAGCAAGAACATAGCGAGAGGCATTATCTATGATGACGTGCACAACATTAGCTTCCGTCACTTGCTTAACAAAATCGTTGCCCTCACTTGCTCGAAAAAATCATCCAAAAGATGAAATAACAAATTTGCATCTTTCACCTTATCAGATGCATCATATGATTTAAAAAACATGGTTCCCTGTGGGCAAGAGACAAGGAAGTTTATTATGGTACAGTTCCTTCCATCAGTCCATCCATTTGACATGGTAATACATCTATTCTGACCTATGACTCTTTGAACTCCTTGAAGTATTCATCTATGGACATGACCTCTTTGTGCAAAATAGATCCCCACAAGTCATGAATGCTAGGGGCCTTTGAAGCCACTACCAACAACTATAAGAACATCCCACATAGTTTGGAAATAAGGTGAGCGGGCAACATTGAAAGGGATATCTGCATCATACCACCATCTAGCTATGTACTCATGGGCAAATTTTTTGTATTGCTTTTCCCAATGGGAATCTAAGGTGAGTTGAATTTTTGTTGCAGTTGGCTGAGAAGCAGTGGAAATGTCATAGGTGGTGGGAGGTGTGAAATAACTTTGGATGTTATTCTTCTTTTTGGACTTATTTGTTTAGGAGGGAGGAACATACTGAAAGGGATCCCCGAGAGTGGTAGAAGATATATATGAAGAGCCTTCAAATTCAACATGAGGAGTAGATCTCATCATTTCTGCAAGCTGCTTCTTATTCCCTATTTCTGCCTCTCTCTTTTTTTGGTTAGCCTTCTCCACTTCATATTGTTCAAACTGCTGTTGCAACTCCAACCTAATCTCTCCAATCACCTCTAAATCAACTTCACATGGGGCAACATTTCCTCTAATAGAAACCAAGTGATGTTTAAGCCTATGAATGCCTCCTCCTTTAATCCATTTCTTGCAATACTTGCAATACAGCTTCCCTTCAACCACATCAACATAGGTCCATGCCGGATCTTTTGATTTTGGGGCCATTTTAAAATGTAAATGGAATTGGAAAGCAGGTTGGACTTGGATTCAAAGAATATGAAGTTTTACATGCAAAGAAAAAACAAAAAAAATCTTACTATTTTTTCAGGCTTGTAGAAGCAGCTTGAGCTAACATAAGAAAACGATTCTTACTATCTGTAAATTTAATTAGAAAAGGAAAACAGTGGCAGCTTGAGCTAACATACCTCTTGTAACTTTGTAAGTTGTGACTACTGTCTAGTCCTCTAACTCCTTCAAGCTTTTGCAACATGCATCCTACTCCTTTGTCCTTAGTCCTCCCCGTTCTTACTTCTTACGCCTCTCAGCTCAGTCCTCAGTCCTCACTCAGTCCTCAGTCCTATTAGCTCAGTCCCCAGTCCTCTCAGTGACACTCTCATAGCCTACAAACTAGGCCGCTATTGCTAGAACTAGAAGTTCAATGGTGGCTAGGAATTTAGTAGTTCAACTTCGCACTTCACTGTTTGTTGGCGGCCAGGCATTCAATAGTTCACTCAATACTGTTTGCTGGTGGGTGGGCAAAGATTCCAGAAGTTCCACAGTCCACTCTGGAGTTAGACTGTCCGCTTGAGAATTCAAGCCATGGTTGTCACAGACTCACAACTCACTCGTTCATTGATGACTAAGTATGATTGATCACGATGGCAGATATAGATGGAAAATAGAGATAGGCGAGTCGTCATTTTATAGGGGTTTGGGTTAGAACATAGGCTGGTAGGATAGGTAAAAATTAAATAAAAACAAAAAAATATCGTGTCGGTTAACCTATGGAGACACACACATCGGATCGGAATAACTTGCCTGAGTCAATCCCTAACTCACTCGATTTGATTGGTTCGGTACCGAACAGTTCACCCGACCCGACTTAAAGTGTCGAATTGGCTTGGTCTAGGGTCATTTCAGTAAACTCGGCCTAGTCCGAGTTCGAGTCAATCGAGTTTTAAAACATTGGCGACAACTAGATGCCTTGGCCCTCTTTTGTGATCTTCGTTATTAACGATCAACTTGGGTAAAACCAAGGTCATGATCTTCAACGGGTCGAAGAGGCTCCTCATTGATATTCATTTCTTCTTTAGAGGGGAGGAGATTGAGATCACTAGCACCTATACCTACTTAGGGGTATAGTTCACAAGACCTAGTTTTAGTTTGCGGCATGCCCTTCAGCCCTGAGTCATCAAAGGATATAGATCCTTAGCCCTTCTTGAGAGACATTGCTTCAGACACCATTTTCAAGACATCTCATCCAAGATTGCTCTCATGGATACTCTCATTTGATCCACAGTCCTCTATGGCTATGAGGTTTGGGGACCTCCTTTTAGACTGTGATTGGGTCTCAATAGAGAGAGTGCAGATCCTCCTCCTTTGTTGCATCATCGGATGCAAACAGTCAATACCTCAGTCCATTGTCCTTGGAGAGTTCGGTGCTCGACCTTTTCAGCTGGAGGCTGTGTTCAATCTTGTCTCTCTCTTACATCGCCTTTGGAGCTTCATTGACTTGGTGAAGGGACGAGATTGATGCCCATATTCGGACTATCTCTCTTTCGAGTCCATCGCCTCAACTAGTTATTCTCGCCGCACTAGGTGCTGGTATACAGGATTTGCAGATCTTTTGGCATTTGTTGGTATTGCAATGGACCAACTTCATCCATTTAGATATTCCTTGGACACACCTGGTTGCCTCTTACCTACCAAGCCGGAATTGAACATAATTAATGGAGACAACATTTATAAATAGTTTGTGTAGGTCACTTGGATCAACCGTTTGGGCCGTTTATGTCCAAAGATGGCCTTCTATATTGCACACTTCATGGATCCGAGGGACGGTCTCATTGTTTGACCCCATTACACACTCCGCCATTGGGTACACACTCTTCGTATTCCTTTAGGCTAGTTCAGAGTGGGTTCTCATCTACTCAGGGTAGAGACAGATCACCAGATTGACCGGTTAGACAGGATCTGCCAGGTATGTCACCTTCGAGAGGTTGAAACTGGAGACCGAGGAGCACTTCATCTTTCGGTGCCCTATCTACTATGAGATCTGTGGGCGATTCCATTGTCTTTTCCGAGACCTTCTCACATAGATTCAGACTTTGTCTAGATTCTTTAGATACACTGATCAAAGGTGTCTTGCCTTATACTTGCAGGACGCTCTTCGGCTTCGGTCTTGTTATCACACAACTCGTAGTTGCCCCAGTGGATGATCCTATATAGGACGACAGAGGGGACGGGCAACCAAAGAGGTGACACAAGAGGGCCTTGATCCCCAAGATGGATTGGTTGTCACGCCAATCGAGGCACTCTTCACTTTATACTATCAAAGCCATAGATAGTAAAGGGGGAGACCCTGATCTACTCCTGGCAAGAGAGATCTAACCCAATCACTAGATCAAGCTATGACATAGGGTACGTAAGGTGAAGGGTGGAGGACCCTAGATCTAAGGAAATAAGATCATTGTGGAGGTTTAAGAGAAATTAGTTTGGAATTTAAATGTTTAAAACACAGTGACTTGATATTAAGTATGATTCCAGGATTCAAGTGCTAGTACAAATGATCAAATTTACCTGCCTTGGGAAACGTGAACCTAAAAACAGGGAAAGCGGTCCAAGGAGTAGATCTGAAGGTTTATGGCTTTCTAGCACAGCTTGAAAGAGAGATTTGACAGTATCAAGGTATGTAAACTCGATAGGTAAGGGTTAAACAACCCGGAAAACATGCTAACCAAGGAGGGCGCAAGGGTAGAGATCAGTGCCTAGCCTAAAGGGGCAGATGGAGTCCTCAGAGCATGACGCCCTTGAGAACCCACCTGGGGCTTGGCCGTAAGGTAAAAACCCATAAATGGTTTGCCAGTAAACCAAGTGATTAAGCCTAGGGAATTTTTCGATTTTTTATAGTGAATAGATGAATAAAAATAACTACAGACAATTGGAATAGATGAATAACTCAAGAAAATCAAAAGTACTTACCTCCTGTGACTTGCAGATGCTAAGTGCAATGATGTTCCACCAACTCCCTCGAAGCAACTCCAACTTGATTTGACAGCTCCCAAGATGAAATCGATTTTCCCAGATAGCAAGTGCACTCTCCTTCCTGTAGATGACAATCTCTATGAGAATTGATTTACATAAATGAAAGTAAATGATGCAAGAAGAATCAGAAAGCATAAATATTGATCAAAGATACAATAAGAACTACTCCCTGATTATTTTACTCCTTCAGTGAAAAGATCCAGAGAACCCTCATGAAATCCCTCAGTGAATTCACCCTCCTGCAGACCACGCATCAAGCAATACGTCTAGCATGGAAACTCATCAAACAATGAAGATGTAACAAGCTATCAGAGCTATAATCAAGCACGAGAACAATCTATAACAAAGGCACAAGAGTTTTTCCCATAAATATTTCTTTATTGTCAAAAATCCAGAGCCAAAAGTCATTTTACAATGAGCGGGGTCTCTCATTTAAATAGCAATGGGAGAGACCAAAACCCTAACCACCTTTTTAATGAGTGCTTGAGATCAAAAGATACGTAAGGGATAATCAACAGCTGAGATGAGCCCAAATATAAATTACATGGATCAACTCAAAAATAGAAGAGGGCGCACTAGCTAAGTCGCCCTAGGGGGGACGTCCCACATAAAAGTGACTAGCATCATAACATAAGCTCATGGTGGGTCTAGGAGGTGAAATATTCCTTCTCTAGTGTGTTCCCATGGCACAATAACATATGATAACATCATCAAAGTACAATACTGTGACCACATGGCCAAATCGTGCCCCCTCAAAGACACAATAAAATCATAAAATATAAGCCCGGACAGTGTGTGGGCCCCACTGAATGTTGTAGCCTGCTCTGGAAG
Organism: Larix kaempferi; assembly: GCA_027924585.1. Lineage (NCBI taxonomy): Eukaryota > Viridiplantae > Streptophyta > Pinopsida > Pinales > Pinaceae > Larix > Larix kaempferi. Next base: position 17,475,079 of record BSBM01000101.1, on the reverse strand, counting down.
GTGTGGGAAGCATCACACACATCATCAAAATCAACTTCATGCCATTTCCTTGCCTCAGTAGCCCAAATCGAATTCCTCTGTAGCCATTTTACCATTTTTTATCCCTCAGAAAATCACCTGTGAAAGATAAAAATGCCTGTAGCTCATTGCTTGGTACCTGGGGGCCAAAACTGACTGCACCAACATGTCCGGAAACATGGTAATATAGTAATAACAAGTGGCTGGACCACATGCTTCCTCTGCAGCATCGTAGGTGAACAAGATAAAAAGTCAAACTGTGCTGCTAGGCCATTTTTATATGGCAAATCTGCACTGAAGTGATAAACTGAAAAATATCTCAATTGAAAATGCCCAAAACTGCAAACTTAGTATCCCAATGGACTTAGAAGGTCCAAATGCACTAGAGATAAATACACATACACCATGTGGATAACTGTATAATCATCTATAACCATAACCATGCCCGAAGAGATAAAAAATAATAATCTGTAAATGATCAAAATCATAAAAATATCACAAATCACCATTTGAAACTTGTAACTGCTGCATGGAACCACCTGGTGGGCCACGAAAGACCATATATCATCAATCTCTAACATCACTGGTCTAACTCATCTCATGTCCTATGGTTGACTTGCTCAATCAAACTGATCAAAATATGACCTAGGCTAAAACATCAAAATGCTGCAAGTGTAATTGGATAAGACATGCTTCATTAGTCATTCAAATAGCAAGACTCTAAACATAAAGTAGCATTTCACTGGCGGTTTAAACGCAATAGTTATTCAACATAAATTTATAATAATAGCTCAGAAGAGAACCTCAAGGATATACTCACTTCATGTCTGTGATCAATTTGCTAGTAATGGGTGAAGGTGGATAAATGCAAGGCAAGGCCAAGGGATGACTGTACTAACTCAACACTGTGATACTTTGGATGTAGGAAAGGGGATACACACTCAAGCATATTTTGGATAAAGATAACACAGGGGATAACAGTGTCTCACAAATGGAATAAGCTGTTTGGGAAGTGTTTATTCAACCTTGGCAGATGTCTACAGCTCACATCCAAGCTAACTCAACTCCGTGAGGATCTTTTCTAGAGCCACCATGACTAGGTGCCCGACAAACCGTAACTCGAGACTCTAGGGGACACTTAGAATTAGTTGTCCCTTACTCCATCTCACATCCCAACCCATAGGCTCCGTGAGGAATTAATCATTACATTCAATTTCCATGGCCAACAGTGTTTGGATTTAGCATTCATTTAACCACTGCTTTATTTGGGCCTTTCATATCCCTTCTTTGGGGATTTTACATTTCATTTATTTCATAGCCCTTCTTTCATTGTGCTTAGAAACACTGTTTTGAATTTCATTTCAATGGGCTTTCACAAGAGATATACAATAATTTCCACATACATGTAATGATGGTAGTACTATCTGCTTCAGGTTTTAGCCAACACAACTTAGGCAACTTAGAGCCGAGACACAACTAAACAGGGATGCTATCCAACAAAGAGGCTAGAGTGGGGAAGTCCTCCATATCACATGCTAAGGTGTAAGTCAAGGTAAAACTAAAATTGGAAGATGACGAATGGATGGGGAAAGTGAAAAGTGGTGCCAAGACTAGCAAGCCATGTAATGGTGGGAATGATCACATCCATTCTCCTAAGGAGGGTGAAACCAATGAGTATAAACGAGAACTTCATAATTCTGAGCAAGCTAGAGTCTAGACCATATAGATATAAATTAACAACCATGTCTATAATATATAGATATGCCGCCAGATCATGACCACTAAATGCTAAATCATGCTACCAAAATGACCAGAAAAGCAATATAAGCCAATACACATCCATATACCTGTTGGGTCATATACCTGGGTCCTGTACCAACCATCTGAACCATCATCTGTCAACTGGAAACCTGCTGCTGCACATTTGGGCACGACATACTGCTCTGTATGGCAAAAATGGCTACATCGGTCATCAAATCTGAGTTCCTGAGACTTAGTCATGCTATAAGACTGTACTGTCTGTTCATGGGCTACTTTGAAACTATGAGTGATCCTGGAATGAATGCTCATCTGATGCCGATCTCAAGCATCTCAATGGAAAGTACTGGCTGAAAAAAGTACTGGAATCTGATCTGAAGATATGGTAGCCCCAGCTACTATAAATGTGATAACATCTAGCTCCAACTGGGACAAGTGCTCTGCTGAATAGAGTGCTTGAGAACCTCAGAATATCTGGTCCTCATCACTTTGCTACTCATATCCTCGAACATGCAATCTAGCTCTGCATTATCTTCGAAATGTACCTAGTATTTGCAAAATGCCAAGAGTTACACCAAACTCGCAGACCGGTCGTAAAAAACATGCATGTATATACAAAAATATCAAAATAACAGTATTGAAATGAAATACTGAAAATAAAGAGACTAATCTACTAACATAAATTCAAATTTTATTATTTTGCAGGAAAAGAAAAAGAAAAGTAGTCAAGACTAACTACTAGCTTCAAAGGTGAGCTTTAAAGAAAGAAAAGGTGCCAGAGTCAATGGTGAAAAGACTAAATTACTGCTCAAGTGAGCTTATTCAGTTCCTACCTACACTAACCTAACTAGTCAGACAAGTGCTAAATAAAATCATAAATCCAATGCAACCACTTGCTAAATGGATCAATTGATCTTTCTTTACAGTTAATAATACAACAAGTTAGAGATGGTTTGGAAGTAATGTGAATGATAATTGATGCCATTCTAACTTGCCGTTTGAAATTCATAGAAAGATATGGATAGTGTGAAATGAAATTATGCCAGGGTTGGGATTGATTTTTGCAAATTTCTTCCATCAAGATACCGATAGGATCATAAAAATAATGTAAGTCTAGAATTGATGGAAGAACATAATATGACACACGATTTAAGCTTCCTAAGCTTTTCTTTGCTTCCTCATCTACCTGACTGGGACAATTAATTCTTTTCACTCCAGGAATGATGGACGACCCAAGTGGGGATGAATGGTAATGTAATGAGAATGATATTAACCCCACTTGTTATTTAAGAATGGAGAAACGATGAAATCGATCTTTATATACCCTTTCCAGCCACCAAGAAGAAGGATTAATAAATTGAAGAATGTTATTTTTCAAAGATTACTGGAAAAGGAAATGAAGCACTTTATCTCCATTAGTGTAATCATGCTTAGACCCCTGATTGAAGATCTCAATAGTAAAAATTTGAGTAGAAGACAAACCTATACAAGAAAACTCCAAAAGTTGGGATGGGAGGGTGGATTGAATTGATTTTCGAATTTGATAAGAGGGAAAAGTTTCCAAATCAATGATGCTTTTGATTTCACGACTAATTTCAAAATTCGAAACAAGATCAGTATGAGGATCAACTTGACTGTGATTGCTTAAACCCAGGCATTTAACCAACCTATCTTGATCAAGGATTGGAGGAGGGATAGCATATAAATTAGGACCAGGATCCTCGTCAGAATGTTCTATTAAGGCTTGATCATGTTCACTTGCAATCATATCATCATCAATACGTTCACTTTTAACTTCCCTATCATTCTCGCAATCTAGACTTTCAATCACATAATGATCATTTGATTGGCTCTTAGATGAATTCTAACTATTTTCAACTTTTTCCTCATCTCCAAAGATGTGATTGTGAGATGGATCGTTGGAAGAATGATTATGGGGCTGCTCTGTTATAGATGATTTTTTGGACTCACAAATGGAGAGATGGATTAAATCTAAAATTCGGCCTTCAACTGCCTTGGGCAATAATGACAAAGTATCACATATGATCTGATTGATATCTCGTTTAACTTCAACATGAGGTTTTGAAGCATTATTCTTAAAGTATTATGTGATATTTCTATCGATTGTAGGCACACATAATTTGGAACATCTCAGGAGAGGAATGATCCATCTGAGAGAGCAAATCATAAATATTTTGATCATCAACACAATACTTGTCAGATTGACATTCTAAAAGATCATTAGTGTTCTCACGCCATCTATCTAATAATAACCTTTCGAACACGTCATACCTAGTGATGGATCCCGGTGTTAAATGATCAAACCAGAATTGGACATCCCCATCTAGGGACGCACCGAGGGCCCACATATAGACATCCTCACCGTCGACACCCAAAGATTCCATATAATTCCAGAGGGAATCCAAATGACTTTCAATAGATATACCATCACTTCCATCAAAATGAGGTAACCTCTTGATGTATCCTTTTGGCATAGGATGAGGACCCCATATATTTTTGAAAAGTCAAAAGAGGATGGCTTGGGTTTCCTAAACGTTCTAGTTGCTTGAGTTGAATGAGAATCATTTACCCTAAGCCTTGGTTGGGTCTGATGCTCAATAACTAGCTTATTAAGGGCATGCGTATCATAATGATTTAGACATTGAGTTTCATACTCGTAAAAATAACTGCAGACAATTGGAATAGATGAATAACTCAAGAAAATCAAAAGTACTTTCCTCCTATGATTTGCAGATGCCAAGTGCAATGATGTTACAACTCCCTCGAAGCAACTCCCACTTGATTTGACAGCTCCCAAGATGAAATCGATTTTCCCAGATAGCAAGCGCGCCCTCCTTCCTGCAGATGACAATCTCTATGAGAATTGATTTACAGAAATGAAAGTAAATGATGCAAGAAGAATCAGAAAGCATAAATATTGATCAAAGATACAATAAGAACTACTCCCTGATTATTTTACTCCTTCAGTGAAAAGATCCAGAGAACCCTCACAAAATCCCTCAGTGAATTCGCCCTCCTGCAGAGCACGCATCAAGCAAGACGTCTAGCATGGAAACTCATCAAACAATAAAGATGTGACAGGCTATCAAAGCTACAATCAAGCACGAGAACAATCTATAACAAAGGCACAAGAGTTTTTCCCAGAAATATTTCTTTATTGTCAAAAATCCAAAGCCAAAAGTCCTTTTACAATGAGGGGGTCTCTCATTTAAATAGCAATGGGAGAGTCCAAAACCCTAACCACCTTTTTAATGAGTGGTTGAGATCAAAAGATACATAAGTGATAATCAACGGCTAAGATGAGCCCAAATATAAAGTACATGGATCAACTAAAAAATAGAAGACGACGCACTATCTAAGTCGCCCTAGGGGGGACGTCCCACATAAAAGTGAATAGTGTTGTCTGCCGAGATGCACACCAGCAACGGAAATCTTTCGAAAGCTGTCTCCTCACTACAAGTGGGAGAGGTGTGGCCTTGGGGGCAAGCAATGAGCCAGGTACTGTCACCTGAATCCCAACTCCTCCGTTTAGGCTAACTCCTAACGAAGCCAAGGGGGGTTGTCCCTAACAAAGAGTTTTTCTATGGCCCTTGTGTTTTATATGTTTTTATGGTGATGGTGATGCGGATGGGTGTTGTTTAGGAGTTTTTGATGACGAGATCACTGTTTTACAATAATTGAAAATTAAGAAGCACAAAGATAAACTTGCAAGCTATTTAAATAAAACACCATTGATTGATAAGCAAAAGCATCCACAATGAGATAGTATTGAATGAAAAAAGTATGCACTTCAGATATATAAATGAAATAAACAAAGGACCAGTGCCTTATGGAGTTGAAAATTGAAATGCTTGGGATGCTGAGACACAAGAGTTCAGTGTGTTTGTGAGATCATTTTGCAAGTGTTCTTTGTAAATTTTCAAGTAAATTTTAAGTGATTTTGATTATTAAGGCTAAAAAAGCAAGGTATTTAAGTCCAACCGGAAGAAATACTTTCAGTGGCTCCTCTCGATGACCTGACGGACCGTCCAGTATTCTAGGCTAGGTGTCCAAGGAACTTAACCAGCAAGCTAGAACTCTATGACAATGATGGATTCCAGCGTCACCTCAAGAATTTGCCCACTACTTGAGTATTTATCGAAAAAACAACGCCGGTTCGTTGGTTATGGGGGTGAAGATTTTATTACGGTTATCACTTGTGAGATTAATCAAATCCAGTCACCGTTCTGAGTAATAATCCAACTTTTTAGGGTTGGCAAAGCATACTTGGTGGTGGAAAGTAATGAAATAAATTCTTATTTTATTAAAGGGAATGATGAGTTGCAAATTTTATTAGAGCACACAGGTGAACCTCTCCGATAGAGAGTGCTCTTGACTTGTCTTCTGACAGAGGTTCAAGAGACTTTGACTAATCTATATGCTAAGATGCAGTAAAAATGCAGAACTGATGCTCTCCGACAGAGAGTACTCTTGACTCGTCTTATGACAAGTTCAAGAGTCTTGGTTCTTTTTTAAAAGATAAGCAGATTGTAAGCAAAGAAACCAAATGATAGCTCAATAAATAACAATGATCTAACAATTAATATACTAAATAGCAAAAAATGAACTAATCTAGCAATTAGTTTCTACTTGCAAAATGGAACTACTTTAAGCAATTATTGTTCTACAACAAAAGTGAAACTAAGCCACTTGCAGAAGTAATCTGAGCTAAGGAAAGAAAGCAAACACACAAGGACACTACAAGACTTCCCCAAAAGGGGAAGTTGGGTGTGGGGGATTAAAGACCCCACTTATGAACTTTATTAAACAAGTACAATATTTTGGATTTTCAACCTTAGAGAAAAGTGAAGAAATAGAAGTAACTTTTAAAGAACTCTTAAGAGTTTTACAATCAAAAGGAGAGTGTTAAATCTTCATGGTTTTGGTTTGGTTTCAAATCTCCCTTTGGTTTGCAATTGTTCTTTTCTTCTTTGGTGATCTTCTTCTCTTCTTCACTTCCTTTTCTTCCTTGGTTTGCTTTTCTGCACACAACAAAAATCAAGCTACAAACACCCTTTAGCGTTAGTCAATAACAAATAATAGGAAACTAGGTGCAACTTAAGGTCTAAGTATTGAAATGAAATGCAACTTTTACTATGAGATCTAGAGTACAAAATGCAAGCTAATAATGAACTAGATGCAAGATCTAACTATCAAATAAATGCAAACTAAAATGAGACTAAGACTAGAGAATGCAAGTTTCTTTTGAAGTTTTCTTTTAAAGTTTTCAGGAAGAAGCTTAGGGTAGCAAGTGAAGGAGGGCAAACGAGAGCAAGAGAGGGAAGACGAAGGAAAGGGAGGAGGGATGAAAGGAGGAGAAGGTTGAGGGAGAAACGAAAAGATGAAGGCTTGAAAGCTAGGATGAAAGGTAGGACGAAAGGAGTTTTTTTAGAAGGAAAAACGAAAGGGGTAAGAAAGCAAAGGAAGATAAGACGAGAGGGCTTTGAAAGGAGGAGACCAAAAACGAAAAGGGGATGATAGAAGGCTTGAAACGAGAGCAAGGAAAGATAAAACGAAGCTAGGAAGAAGAAAGACGAGAGCAAAAGGAGGAAAAAGGTGGCCAAACAAGGCCAAAGGAAGGGAGAGAGGCCAAGGGATTGAAAAAAGTGGATCTAGGGCTTCTCACAAAGTAATTGGTAACATGTTTTGATTATGTCTTTTATGGATGGAAAAGATGCCAATTCTTCAAGCTTTACATGTAACTTTGATTTGATCTTTGGAGGTTTTCCTGAAATGCACAAAAATTAGAAAAAAATTGTTGATGAAGAAGAGGGAGAGACACCCGAGTTCAACCTCCACTCTACCTTTGAATATCTGCACACATGCACAACTTACAAAATACACTAGATCATGCTTAGTATGTTAAACAAAAATGGAATGAAAAAGACACATAAGTATATCCGACTATAGTTTGTGCTTTTAAATCACATTTAGCCTAACATGAATGAATAACTTGGACCATCAAATATTCATCCTATGCTCTTGAGAAAGAGTTCTAAGCAAAGCAAGATCAAACATACAATATTATAAGCAAATACACAAATACAATATCACCTCATAAGTGGAGAAACATTCCTCATTGACAAGCAGTGCACATCATAGACTTCCAAAGTTACTCTTTATTTCCAATGGTAGCAATGGCTACAAACTCTTACAAAAATAGCAGAGTAAGTTTACATCAAAAGTTCCATGAAGAAAGAGGAGGCAAAGCCCTCCTTTTATACAAAAACTAGACCACAGGCTACCCTAATTCAAATTGGCTTGAAGAGAGCCAATAACACTTGACACAAATTCGAATTCCTATCAAAACTCAATCAAATCCAAGCTTGGAGCTTGAGATCTAGGTGACAACTCGTATTTGCAATAAAGGAGAGTGGGGAGGTGGCCTCCACCTTGGCAAGGCGCCCCCCACTCAAGCTTTGGAAGCTTCACCATCAAATACAAACATGCCATGTGTAATACTCGTGATCCAAGGGAGATATACGTGAGCTCTCAAGAGTTAATGCATGAGTAATTGGTGGGATTCGAGGAGTTAAGAGGGAGATAACTCAAGTGATGTGGCCCTATCCTTAGGGAGGCGCCTACCAAAACATAAATGCATCCCCAACAAACCATTTATCACATGCCACATCACAAAATCGTAAATCTTCTTGAGGAGGGCGAATTCTCTTAAGGTAGATCACTCCTGGTTTCTGGATAGTGAACAGAATGCACTTGGAGTTTATTGGAGTCTTCATTAATGCCCAGTGCCATGTCAATTTGCCTTTAATTTTATTCACTTTGGATTATTTTGGAGAGATTTGGATTATCTCCAAAATACTCATTTTTAATATTTTAATTAATAATTTCTCTGTAAATGAGTTTTTTGAGAAATTATTAATTATGAGGTTGAATTGACATCTGAAACTTAGGATAAGCTAGTCCGGTAGTCATGTGTGAGTTTTGGCTTATGAATCAAGCCTCCAAACTCTGAGAACGGACCTTGGATGACTGGCATATTACAAATTTGATTTTTCCAATTAAATATTTGGAAAAATAATTAAAATAATAAAAACTCAATTCAACGCATCCGGTAAAATTTTTTCGAACAGTGTTTTTATTGGACGAGGACCCTATAAAATGACCATCTAAGACATACATGGTGTCTAGTAGGCTTATACACATCAGTTGGACTCTAATAACCCCCCAAGGCTCAATTTTCAAAATCGGGCATTGCAGCTTTGGAGGAAGCGGGAGAAAACCTCGTCGACTATTTCTCGGCTATAGGCAAAGTATAATTGACAAGGGAAAAAACTCCCTGGAATGCCTTAGTTGATAACCAAGTCATGGGGGACCCAGCCTCTCAAAAATCCTACTAGCACACTTATTACAAACCCCGTGGGGCCATGGTCATTTTGACTGAAAAATAAAACTGGCTAGCCAAAGTTGGCTAATTATTGCAATCTGAACCCCTGATACTCTGGAAGTGAACACTAATGGTGTTCCAACACTGGCGGCTCAATGGAGGTTCAACTATTTGTACAAAAAAGTTGGTAACAAATAGCATCATAACATAAGCTCATGGTGGGTCTAAGAGGTGAAATATTCCTTCTCTAGTGTGTCCCCATGGCACAATAACATATAATAACATCATCAACGTACAATACTGTGACCACATGGCCAAATCGTGCCCCCTGAAAGACATAATAAAATCATAAAATATAAGCTCGGAGAGTGTGTGGGTCCCACTGAATGCTGTAACCTGCTCTGGAAGGTGGGAAGCATCACACACATCATCAAACTCAATCTCATGCCATTTCCTTGCCTCAGTAGCCCAAATCGAATTCCTTTGTAGCCATTTTACCATTTTTTTACCCTCAGAAAATCACCTGTGAAAGATAAAAATGCCTGTAGCTCACTGCCTGGTACCTGGGGGCCAAAAATGACTGCACCAACATGTATGGAAACATGGTAATATAGTAATAACAAGTGGCTGGACCACATGCTTCCTCTACAACGCCCTAGGTGAACAAGATAAAAAGTCAAATTGTGCTGCCATGCCATTTTTATATGGCAAATCTGCACTGGAGTGATAAACTGAAAAATATCTCAACTGAAAATGCCCGAAACTGCAAACTGAGTATCCCAATGGACTTAGAAGGTCCAAATGCACTAGAGATGAATACTCATACACCATGTGGATAACTGTATAATCATCTATAACCATAACCATGCCCGGACAGATAAAAAATAATAATTTGTAAATGATCAAAATCATAAAAATATCACAAATCACCATCTGAAACTTGTAACTGCTGAATGGAACCACCTGGGGGGCAATGAAAGACCATATATCATCAATCTCTAACATCACTGGTCTAACTCATCTCATGTCCTATGGTTGACTTGGTCAAACTAGGTTTGACCAGCTCAAACTGACCAAAATATGACCCAGGCTAAAACATCAAAATGATGCAAGTGTAATTGGATAAGACATGCTTCATTAGTCATTCAAATAGCAAGACTCTAAACATAAAGTAGCATAAATTTATAATAATAGCTCAGAACAGAACCTCAAGGATATACTCACTTCATGACTGTGATCAATTTGTTAGTAATGGGTGAAGGTGGATAAATGCAAGGCAAGGCCAAGGGATGACTGTACTAACTCAACATTGTGATACTTTGGATGTAGGAAAGGGGATACACACTCAAGCATATTTTGGATAAAGATAACACAGGGGATAGCAGTGTCTCACAAATGGAATAAGCTGTTTGGGAAGTGTTTATTCAACCTTGGCAGATGTCTACAACTCACATCCAAGCTGACTTAGCTCCGTGAGGATCTTTTCTAGAGCCACCATGACTAGGTGCCCGACAAACCGTAACTCGAGACTCTAGGGGACACTTAGAATTAGTTGTCCCTTACTCCATCTCACATCCCAACCCGTAGGCTCCGTGAGGAATTAATCATTACATTCAATTTCCATGGCCATCAGTCTTTGGATTTAGCATTCATTTAACCACTGCTTTATTTGGGCCTTTCATATCCCTTCTTTGGGGATTTTACATTTCATTTATTTCATAGCCCTTCTTTCATTGTGCTTAGAGACACTGTTTTGAATTTCATTTCAATGGGCTTTCACAAGAGATATACAATAATTTCCACATACATGTAATGATGGTAGTACTATTTGCTTCAGGTTTTAGCCAACACAACTTAGGCAACTTAGAGCCGAGACACAACTAAACAGGGATGCTATCCAACAAAGAGGCTAGAGTGGGGAAGTCCTTCATATCACATGCTAAGGTGTAAGTCAAGGTAAAACTAAAACTGGAAGATGACGAATGGATGGGGAAAGTGAAAAGTGGTGCCAAAACTAGCAAGCCATGTAATGGTGGGAATGATCACATCCATTCTCCTAAGGAGGGTGAAACCAATGAGTATAAATGAGAACTTCATAATTCTGAGCAAACTAGAGTCACTAGACCATATAGATATAAATTAACAACCATGTCCATAATATATAGATATGCCACCAGATCATGGCCACTAAATGCTCAATCATGCTACCAAAATGACCAGAAAAGCAATATAAGCCAATACACATCCATATTCCTGCTGGGTCATATACCTGTACCAGCCATATGAACCATCATCTGTCAACTGGAAACCTTTTGCTGCACATCTGGGCACTGCATACTGGTTTGTATGGCAAAAATGGCTACATCGTTCATCAAATCTGAGTTCTTGAGACTCAGTCATGGTATAAGACTGTACTGTCTGCTCATGGGCTTCTCTGAAACTATGAGTGATCCTGGAATGAATGCTCATCTGATGCCGATCTCAAGCATCTCAATGGAAAGGACCGGCTGAAAAAAGGTCTGGAATCTGATCTGAAGATATGGTAGCCCCAGCGACTATAAATGTGATAACGGGTCCTTCACCCTATAGCAACATTCCTAGTTAGGACTAGCCTCCACTCTGTGTATCACTTATTTCTAGTGCTTCCTTCCTCGAGGGGCACCAAAAGTCAAACGGATGGTGATAATGCCTTTGACCATAGATCAATTAGGACACAGAGGACTACCTCCACTTCTGCATGAACACCAGTGACATGGCCAGTCTTAGTCCCTTCCCATGGTTGGACGAGTTCATCCAGGGCACAGCAGCAGGCTCCACACTCCAGGCAGTGGCACACTATCCATTTTAGCTCCTCTTCTTGCTCTTCCTCCAGTTGGAGTACTCTTCTGAGATTCCTTGAGTCGGCCTCAGATGGTAGGAGAATGCTTCCAGTGCTCCATGACAGACTCACCACTTTTGTTTCACAGCTTTCAGCTCCACTATCCTTATACATTTCTCTTCTGGATAGACTCTCCCTGTATTTTCCTCTTCTGGATCGGCTCTCCATTTGTGGAGCTAGCTTTTCTTGGTTTGTTTTTTAGGTTAGATTCTGGCTTCTTGCTTTTATAGGAGCCACCTTAGCGCTCCCACTTTGTATTGACATCATGGTACCACACAGTCCCATTGACCTACTTTTGTGGTCATTTGTTGGACATTAATAGAATTATCTAATCTTATCTACTTGCAAATCAGCAATTCTCATCTGCAACCATACTGCTTTATAAAGTGTATTCACTGGTGCTGTATATTGCACTTCAGAAGATGAAAGTGCTACTGCATGCTTCTTTTTACTCAACCAAGAAATGACACTTCTACTGAGAGTGAAAAATACCTGTAGTGGATTTCCAGTCATCAACTGAACATGCCCAGTCTGAATCTGTGTAACCTGACAACTGCAATTTTTTTCCTTTATCATAAAAGATATCATACTCCCAAGGTACCTTGTACATACCGCAAAATTCTCTTGGTTTCTGTCCAAGGTTCAGCCTTAGAGGCTGTTGCAAATGAGAGATATGACTGTTTGGAAAACTCAAATCCAACTTGTCGCTGTAAGATATGTCAAGCTGTACATCAATTGCATGTATATAGACTCATTAGCAGGTTTTGAGCCAGGCTTGGTTGATAATTTTAGCCCAACCTCCATAGGTGTAGAAGCTGTCTTACAATTGGCTGGACAAAACTTCTCTAACTAACCTTTAGCACAGTTGACTTTTAACATAACACACAATCAGCAGTGTGCTAGAATTCTATATATAAGCAATAATACAGGAGTCCTAAATCGGTCGTTTTAAAAGATGAATGCAGATCTCATTTTACTTTTGGAATTGCATTGACCTCTCTGCTTGTGATGATTATGTCATCCACATAAACTATCAAGCTCACTGCATCATCTCTTGGGCTTTTGACATTTAGATTTGGATTAGTTATTATTTCAATCTTTTGCTTGTAAGATATTTGTCAATTTAGTGTACAAGCCCTTGGGGCATGCTTCAATCCATAAAGATCCTTCACCAACCTGCACAACAGATGCTCCCTATCTGCTACTGGACTCCCTGCCATTGATACCTTTATAACTATTCCTCTAAATATCCGTTGAGAAAAGTACTCTTTACCTCTATTTGGTACATTTTCCAGCCAAATATGTTGCCAGGCTAGGATTAACTTCATGGTTATCAACTTCATTGTAGGTCTGAGTGTGTTCTCATAGTCCCCTCATGCTGTGCAATTCCCTTTGCAACCACCCCCACCTAATGCTTATTCAACAAACCATATGCCTTGTATTTTGTTCTATAAATCCATTTGCAACTTGTAGCTTTTTAATCAAGTATCAATTGAATTGATTGAACTTCTGTTGCTGGTAATGCTTGTTATTCAATGAGTCAATTGATATAACGTGTTATCATCTTTTTATTCATGATTTAGATATTTGCACTACTCAATCACCTCTAACAGCCAACACTAACTATTATTCATTAACTTAATCTGTCACATAACACTCATTACCTTTATTACACATGAATACATTATATATTAGGACTCCTAATAGATCATTGATGGTTTTTTTAATTGAAAAATACTTCTTATATTCACATAAACATATTTACAATAAAAAAAGCTAGTAGTGGAAGTGTATATACAATGCCTATGCTAACCGCTTCCTGAAGCTTACCAGAGCAGAAATAAAGTCAGAATATACAATGAGATCCAATGTTTTGACATCCTTGATTAACCGGGCATCCTTGGCTAGTAACTAATGGTGTACCTCTGACCTCATCTTTCCAAAGTGCAATAAAAGCTTAAACAAAACTACTTTCTTGACCAAAACATACTTGCACTTGAGTTTCCATAGCACAAACAAAGCAACTATTTGCAAGCAATGCCACAAACCAGAGAGTGAATACCATACCAGTGAATAGCCATCTCCAAGAAGAGCTGCTCTCCAATAAAGTTTGTTTAAGAGCAACTCAGGGTGTTGTTCCTCCAGAAATCTCCAACAGTCTTTGGAAAATCTATAGTCCCAAAAGATGTGCTTAACTGTCTCCAGTCTCTGGCATGTAAATAGACCATCTGAGAGGCCAGACTTAGCCAACCAGGACTTGGACGGAAGTCCCTGATAGATCACCAACCAAGCAAACACTTGCAGTTTATAAGAAAGCCGCATCGACCAAACATCGTGAAATTAATGAATCCACCTCACCTCTGGATTTGACAAAATCCATCTCGTGTTGAGTATCGATGAAAGGGGATGACGCTGATGAAGAGCTGCGTACATACAACGTGAATCATACTACAACAGTGGGATACCAAAACTCCACTGCCAATCTCTCCAGAAATTCTCTGGCATACCAATGTTCATTTTGAACAAATTTGATAGTGGGATATAGGCCTATAACTCCATGATCGTAGGGCGATCCGAGGCCAGCAGTCCAAACTCTTGAGCAAGCAGTCTCCATGGCTTCCATGAGTAAGCCTCAAAATCCCAAAGATCACACCAATGAAAGATACCTTCCGACTCAGTCGTCTTGCTTAGAATCGTGGCAACTCTGCAATGTAGACCCCTTGGCCCCACCAACTCCGTATCGGTCGAGAGGAAATGTCCCACTCAGCTCTGCTGCCTTCCTACTGCCTTTGAAGCAACCCAGCGACCAACCTTCATGCTGCCCAAATACTCCTGAAGATAATAGAGCCCCCAACTTGAAACAAAGAGGGCGAGGAGATGATGTCACATAAGCCAAAATTGCCCCATATCCTACCCTGATGCTGAGCTGTTAGAATCCTGTGTTAAAAGAGAACGTGTGACGGTGCTGCACCTTCAAGACATCAAACCACCCACTTGGCTGCCAAAATGCTTCCCTATGTGGCCACATCTATCAATCCTAACCCCCCGTCATCCTTGGGGATAGTGCAAACATCCCAAGCAACTAGGGGCAAACCTCTAGCCCCCCCATGCTTTGACTAAAGATAGTCACGAAAATCTTCTCCAGGTATCTAAACTAAGCCCTGTTGGGAAGCTAACAAGACACGTAATACACATGAAAGGCCTGGAGAATGTGACTAACTATATCAGCTTCCTTGTGAAAGGAAGATCCTTGTGATGCCATACATGTAGCTTTCTTTGAAATCTTTGTAGGCACCAGTCCCACATAGACACTGTGGATAAGCCTGTCCCGAATGGAATACCAAGGTATCTAACAATCACCCCAGGTCAAATAAAGGACCAAGCCTCAGGAATCCAAGCTGGGAGTGAGTCAACTCCATTCAACCCAAAATCTGTTATGTGAGGATTAACAATGGCATCGAAAACTTGGAAAAAGGTGTCAAGACAGAACAGGGCCTTGTTCACCGAGGCCTACTCGAATGAACAGAGAGATGGGAGTCGTTGGCAAAATGGTTATTGACCATTTCTGAACCATCTGGAAAAGAAATCCCTCTAATCTGTCCAACAACCCACCCAAGTAACCTCCAACAAGTACCCCAAAGCATCTGCTATCAACACATATAAATCTGGAGCCAAAGGGCATCCCTACCTGATAGAGCGATGAAGAGTGATTTGGGGGGACAAAGCCTTGTTGATAGCGACAAAGGCATAGGCATTGGAGAACTAGTGTTCACCATGCCAACACACTTGGGGCCAAACCCCAAACATGTCAACATCTCTGCAATGAACGACCAATCCACCCAATTATAAGCTTTGTCAAAATCAATCTTGAGCATCATGCAGTCCTGTCCTGACTTGCGAGCCCACTCCATAGCCTCCTAGGTCGAGACTACCGTATCAAGAATGAATCTCCCATGAACAAAACTAGTCTGTTCCTGACCACCACGTGCTTGGCCATTGCTCTTACCCTTAATGTCAAAGCCTTGGCCATAATCTTATATTTTATCGAGAGGAGAGTGATGGGATGCCAACTGCCAACAGAATCACGTGCCCCATTCTTGGGAATTAGCTTAATCAATCCCTGATTAAGTGTCTTTGAGAGGCCGCCTGAAGAGAAAACTTCAGTTGCCAGATAATAGAAGTCCTCCCCAATACTGTCCCACATGGACTTATAAAACTCACAAGGCAAACCAACCAACCTTGGAGATTTGCCATTTTTCAGACATGAGAGTTGCATGTAGCTCTTCTTGTGTCAAACTTTGCTGTAATATGTCCTTGTCGCCAGTTGAAACTTTGCGGGGCACCACTCTACCACAAGCATTACGGGCATCCAAGACACCACCGGGCAAGGTATAAAGTGAAAAATGGCCTAGAAATGGTCACTAAACATACTCCGAATCTTAGTCACATCCAAGTTTTATTTTGACTTCCTGAAAGGAAGGTTGCAACGGAGAAGGTCCTAGCTTAATCAACCCCTGATTAAGTGTCTCTGAGAGGCAGCCTAAAGAGTGAAAGTTTTAGAACCCCAACCCGGTTTCAAGTTTTGCAACTTCTCTGCATGTAGTTTAATGCCCAAACCCCAATATGCATACATTTTTCTCAAATAAAATTGTTTTTCTTGAAACACATGAAATTCTTTTCAATTAAATAACTCAGAAAATTAATTTTCAGCCTATCTTTTCAAACTTAGAAAATTATAACAGTCATTCACACATTAAAAAATGACTCAGTATTTTTAACAAATTGGTCCAGGATAAAACCCCTAAAGGAAGACCTATTTGAGAGAGATTTTATTTCTTCAGACAAATTTACAAAAATACAACAGCAGTACTTATCTCAACCACAGTCAACCTTCTCGTTAAATGTGCCCAGAAATCACAGCTGTACAGCCTACATTAATTAGGAGTTGTATAAGGGCTAATTAAAATGCCCCTGATTCGTCGGAATCCGGCGAGTCAATTCTTGCCAAAATCGCAATTTGGAGTGTTTAAATCGCAACTTTGGCGATCTGGGTAGTTTTAAAATTGGGCAATTAGTCTAGAACAGGTAATATCAATTGCTGAAATCACTACATTGCAAAAATAACAATTTCCACCAATAATTTTAACCGGTTTTTATCCCAAAATTGCCGAAAAAGCAACGCGTTTTGGTTGTCTTTTATCTTACGCGCATTAATTACAGTACAACCTAAAAAATCGTGCCAAAAATCTGCCTCGAAAATCATACCAGTTACTGTTGTACTGACTATCAGATTTCTGCCTTGAAATTTGTGTTGTACGGTCACATTAATTACTGTACAGATGCCTCGAAATCTGTGTTGTACGGCCTCATTAAATGCTGTACGGACTTGCCAGGTTTTTGCCTTGAAATTTGTGCTATACAGCCTCTTTAAATGCTGTACGGACCTTGATTTCTGTGCCTTTATGGTGCTGTACAGAACTCGATTTCTGTGCCTATACGGTGTTGTACGGATTTGTCTTGGGAAGTGTGCCCTTCCTCCTTGGAAAATGTGCCCAGTCAATCTCCTCGATTTCTATGCAAGGGTTTACTCTTCTCCTCTTGAAATTTGACCTCCTCTTCTTATCTTGCTCTTCCTCTCCAGAACTTTTCTCTTGGAATGTGAATAAAAATGAATTAGGTTTGCCTTCGCCTAGCCTTTTTGTTCATGGCAACTTCCTCCTCTTCATCCAATGGCCAAGATTAGATTAGATCAAAGGCTCTCAATAAATGCTCATTAAATAATAATTAAATGATATTTAGTGCACATGTATCATTTAATTATGTGATGACCTTTTAATTAATCTCTCACTTGAATTTATCACTTCAATGAACTTGGGAAATAAACTATGACTTAAAAAATAATAAAGTGACTTTATAAAAATAAAGCACTTAACACTTTATTAAAAGTCACTAGGGGTCACTTTTTAGAGTCTTCTTGTCCACCCCAAGGCAACACAAGGTGAACAACACTTCCTTGATAACTTTTCAACACTCCCTCTTATCGAGGAAGGTGTTCTTCACCAATCCCAACTTGTCTCTGAAATAAACATGCTTCCCTCTACCCAAAGACTTTGTGAGAATGTTTGCCACCTGCTCATCGGTAGAAATGTACTGTAACTCAACAACTCCTCTCTGAACATAGTCCTTGATGAAATGATATCTGATCTCAATGTGCTTTGACTTGTCATGAAATACCGGATTCTCAGAGAGCCTGATGCAACTCTGATTGTCACAATGTATAACTGTAGGTTTCAGCTGCTGACCAAATAAGTCTACCATCAACTTGCGAAGCCACAATGCTTCGCAACTAGCCTGACTGGCTGTCATGTACTCAGCCTTGCAGAACTCAAAGCACTGCCTGCCCAATCTGAGTCCGTGAAACCAATCAAACCCACTCCATTAGATCTCTGTAGTCCAAACCATAATCTACTATCCTTGCAAGATATCTCAATATGTGTTTTGTGGCAGTCCAATGCACTCTCCTAGGCTCCACCATGAACTGACTGAGAGTGTTCACCGCAAAACTCAAACCTGATCTGGTGTTGACCAAATACATCAACGAACCTGTAAGTCGACGGTACAAAGTACAATCCACCAACTCTCCCTCAGAAGCATGAAGCTTCGTCCAGTTGGTGGTCATGGGTGTGGACATGGGTCTGCACTCCTCCATCCGAAATCTCTTCAGAACATCTGCAACATATTTTCCTTGCCCCAGGAAAACATGTCCATCCTCCTGCCAAATCTCCATCCCCAAATAGTAATGCATCAGCCCAAGGTCTGTCATCTCAAACTCTGAAGCAAGATCTTTCTTACATGCTTCAATCAGGTGCTCTCCTCATGTAATGAACAAATCATCAACATACAGCAGAAGAATGAGCGGATCACCTCCAACCACAATGAAGTATAGGTTGGGATCAACCTCACTTTTCTGAAACCCAATCGAAAGCAAATATGAATCAATCCTCGAGTACCAAGCTCGAGGGGCTTGCTTCAGACCATAAAAGGCCTTTTTCAGCCTACAAGCATGAGAATCTCTCCCATGAATCTCAAAGCCCTGAGACTGCTCCAGATATACCTCCTCCTGTAGAAAATCGTCCAGGAAAGCGATTTTCACATCCATCTGATGAATCCTCCATCCCATCTCTGCAACAATGGAGATCATTGCTCTGATCGAAGAAAATCTAGTAACTGGTGCAAAGGTCTCATAGTAATCAACTCCCTCTACTTGTGAGAACCCTCGTGCCACAAATCGAGTTTTGTATTTCTCGATGCTGCCATCTACAACATGCTAGATTTTATAGAGCCACTTGGAAGTCACCACTGAGTTCCCCTCCAGTCTTGGAACAATCTCCCACACACCATTCTTCATGATGGAATTGTACTCTTCCATCATGGCATCTGTCCAAACCTGATGTGGGGTAGCCTCCTCCAAAGTAGGAGGCTCAAACTCACTTAAGCTAGTCATCATCGCCATATAGCTAGAAAATCTCTCCGGTGCCTTGCTCTCTCTGACCTCCCTCTTGGAAGTATCTTCCTATGGTAGGCCCTCCTCCTGAACCTCCTCATCTGACAACTGTCTCCTTGAAGAAGTACCTGTGGCCCGAGATCCTGTACCTGGTGATCCTGAACCTGTACCACCCGAATCACATGAGGGTGAAACCTGTGAACCCATGACTCGTGAACCTATCCCTATACCAGAAGTCCCTGTAGACTGAGTACCTAAAACTGATGAACTTGTAACCTGTGACCCTGTACCCTGAATCGCTAAACTTTGTGATACTGTCACCTGTGGAGTCACAACTTGTTGCTCCACCATGTCTGAATCTTGTTGCTCCACCATGTCTGAATCATAAGACTTCTTGAAGGCCTTCTCCTCCTCAAATCTCACCTCCCTCCTCACCACAACTTTCCTCTGTGCAGGAAGGTATAAGCGAAAAGCCTTCGAAGTCTCATCATAACCAACAAAGATGCCTTTCTCTGCTGTGGGCTCTAACTTTGCCCTCTTCTTAGAAGGGACATGAGAATATGTAAGGGATCCAAATATACGGAAGTGACCTATCTCAGGTCTCTTCTCGGTGAACATCTCCTCAGGAGTTTTTCACCCCAATGCACGGTGTGGACTCCTGTTGTGCACATAAACAACAGTACTACAGGCCTCAACCAATAGAAAGAAAGGAAGACTCTGATCATGCAACATGGCTCTAGCTGCTCCCACTATAGCTTTGTTCTTCCTTTCAGCAACTCCATTCTGCTGTGGAGTATATGGAACTGTCAACTGCCTCCTGATGCCCTCTTGTTTACAAAACTCATCAAACTCCTTGGAGGTATACTCACCCCCATTGTCTGACTTGAGTGCCTGAATCTTCCTCCCTGTTTGGTTCTCCACAAGAGCTTTGAACTCTTAGAACCTCTTCAAGACCTCCTGAGACTGTTTGTTTCTCAGAAAGTAGATCCAGGTCTTCCTGGAGTGGTCATCAATGAAACTGATATAATACTCAAATCCTGTCAGTGAAGCAGAAGACATGGGTCCACATAAATCGGAATGTATCAAGTCCATTACCCCTCCTAATCTAGTATCACTTCTCGAGGAAGTAGTCTTGGTGTACTTTCCCAAAGCACACCCTTTGCACACACCACCCTGCTCTGTGCTGAACTGCGGTAAACCTGCAGACATCTCCCTCAGCAATCTCAAAGCTGAATGATGAAGGTGGCCGATCCTCCTGTGCCACAACTCACACATCTCGCTGCTACTGCTAATATGGGCCAATGCATGATGAGGCTGGAAGAGAAGCCTGTACAGTTTCCCACATCTAACTCCAATGGCATATGAAGTAGATGGTCCTTATGCTCTGGGAAAAATATACACTTTCCCATGTAGGACACATATTCCAAAACCTCTGTCCTCATTAGTGGAAACTGAAGCAAGGTTCTTCAGCCCGGGGACATACAAGACATCCCTCAATGTCAGGGACTGCATGGACTCCCTCTGAAAGGTAACAGTCCCTCGCTCAACTGTATCATCACCCAAAACTACCTCTAGATTCAAGCCTGTCTCAGTCATCTCGGTGAACACATCTCGAACACCTGTCATATGGCTCGAAGCCCCACTATCAATGTACCTGTTATCACACCATAGTAGCAGGGCTACTATTCTTGCTTAGCAGATATCTGCACATTTCAGAGCTTGGATTATTCAGAGCTTGGCTATGATGAGTTTATATTATGAGATCACTCATGATCAGAGCAGTGTATTTTATTAGACTTATGTTAGACCTTGTGCCAAGGCTGAGCCTTGAGAGTTCAGATGTGATGACCGATGTGATCCTTTATTCCATACAGTTTTAGTTTAGTGCCTAGAGATGTATTGCAGCAGTGTTTTAGATGGTTTATGATGATTATTCTTATGATGTGATATGACCTATGGATTTCTGATCATTGATTATGGATTATTATCTTGTTGCTTTAGTCATGTTCACAGCATTGGCTTGGTATATGATTCATGATGTGGCAAACTTTGTAAACTTAAAATGGACTATCTTGATGATGAATTATAAAATGGACATTTTACTTTCACATTTAGGTTGTTTGACAAAACTCACTGCTTTACTACCTTGCATAGATATGGTCTTTCTTGACACCATTTGTCTGCTAGCTTAGGCTCCACTTTCATTTGACTCCATCCATCCATGACCTCCTTTATTTGGCTTTTACCCTTGATTTGTCTGGCTTGACTTTCTGATATTGAGGATTTCCCTTTTTACTACCTCTGTGTTTGGATCGCATCCATGTTTGTTTTGTGTCTCGGCTCTAAGTTGGTGACAAAACTTGCCTTTGGTAAGTTGGATTGTAGGCCTAAATCATTATGGTCGGTTGTCCCGATGTTTGGCACTGGCACGAACTCCCCCTAGTCACTTGAGATGTTGTTGGCTAAAACTGAAAGCTCATGTACTATTTATGGAAACTTATGTAAATTCGCCCATGGAAACTGTAAACTCTAGAATGTGTTTTTGAACACACGTGAGTAAAGGGCAAGAGCGATGAACTGCTAAAAATACTCCTCGGAGAGAATAAGAAAGGTCCAAAAAGCAATGGTTCTTAAACTCTATATCTAAACGATTGCTGACCTTGTATATATATAAACATGCCCTGGATGCAAGCTGCAATTAGTTGTGCTTTTTAGCACACCTGAGATCCGAAGGGTTATGTAGGCCATAAAGGCCAAGAAATGAAATTGAATGATCCTAATGAACCTGGATCAACTTGATGTAGACATGATGCCTAAGTTGAATAAGCACTCTCTAAACAACTTACCCATTTGTGAGGCACAACCCTTCCCCGTGTTATTTGTCCAGCACAGAGTTTAGCTTCCCCCTTTTCCCAGTCCAAAGTGTCTTTAGGTTGAGTTTAGACAAGTCACCCCTCTGCCCAGCCTTGTTCCTAGCCTTCATCCTTACCTAGCAGTTAGACCATGTCCAATGGGTGAGTTTGTCATTTAAGAGATTGTGCAAGTAATTATAAATAACAATGGAATATGCAAACATGATTAATGCCATTAAATGATGTTATACTTTAAGTTAAGCTGTGAGCATGATTAGAGGAACATGTCTTAGTCTATTGATATGATTTATCCTTGGTTGTATATTGACCTAGTCAAACCCAATTTGACTATGTCATTTCTTGGGATCCATGATGATGTGGGCCATGTATGCTTATTGATGATGATTGATGGTCCCACATACTCTTGATGATGTTTCTATATGATGGACATATGATTCAGATGGTGATTGATGCAATTCAGCAGGTTTTATTATTACTTCAGATCATCAGATTATGCACTGTCCATATATGGTGGACCCTACAGTTAGCTCATCAGGGCAACCCATGGTGTATGAGTACACATTCTTAGTAGTTTTGGGTCTTCTGGATCCAATGGGACACTTATCATTCAGTTCCGGGCACTTCTGACAGTGATAGATGCAGTTTTCCACTTGTTGACCAGATTTGGGGTTGATTTCCCAGCCTGACCAGCAGGGGCCATGAGAGGCCAGTTCACCTAGGGCGCTGTATGAGGAGGGGGTGGTCCAGCCACTTGATATTACCATTTACCCCCCCTTCTGGAGAGCCTGGTGGGATCAGTTTAACAGCACAGATACCTTAGGGGGGCAGTTTCAGCAGCTTCACAGTTACCGAGGCAGGTTAAAAATGGAATAACAGGGTCATTGAGGAATTCGATTTGGGCAATTGAGGCAAGGTTTTGGCACTTGGTCGTCACAGAGGTCTTCCAGGGTGAAGCCCCCATCTTCCAGCTAGTTTTCATCAGTCAGTGGGGTCCATAGAGGCCACAGGAGGCCTTTTACTGCATGTCTCTCACAGATTTTGAGGACAGATTTGATCATTTGTACTATTTTGGACATATTATTTTATATTATTGTGCCATGGGGATGAGCTAGCAAGGATTGATGCCTCCTAGCCCCACCATGTGTTTCATGAGTCATTTCCTAGTCATATGAGGTGGGCCCATGTACTTTTGCCCCCTCTAGAGGATGACGTCACCCTCCACGAGTCTATTCTAGCTATGACGTCACCTTAGTATTGTCCATGTGTTATATTGTTAGGCTCATCTTAGCCATTGATTATGTATTGAGATCTTTTAATCTCAACCACTCATCTTTATGTTTTGTAAAGTGGTTTTGAGATCTAGGGTTTTGGTCTTTATTATCCTATATAAGGAGGAGACCCCCTATTGTATAGCTCACCTTTGGGCTTTGGAAAACTCGGAATGAAAATAATATTTTGGAGATCTACTTCTTGGCTTTGATTGGGTTGCTCTTGTATATGTTATTGCATCTTGTTTCTAGACATTCTTTGCTTCTACAGGTGAAATCGACATCAAGAGAAGGAGGGCGAATTGCTTGAAGCTAGCTGAACGATTTGCTTTGTGGGAAGATTGTAGTGGTTGCTCACATCCCCCATGAGCAAGACGTCTTCATAGAGAGGGAGTTTTTCAATTGTGCTTTGTCCATTGATTACTTTCTTGATATGACATGCTTAGATCTTATGGATTTGTGGATCAAATCTAACTTGTTGTAGTTTGATTTATAGGTTTTCATGAGACATCTCTCCTCCTAGGGCTTGGACAATTTTGGTTGAAGACACTTGGATCAAGCTTGGAATTGTAACTAGGGCAAGATTTCTCCATATGCTAAGAGGCCGCAAGCTTTTGAGGTAAGATCTACAAGGTACGTATTGATTTCGCTTGCTATCCATCCTATTGGTAAAAAACTACATTAAAATCAAAACCCTCATTTTTGTTTTTCTTAGATCTACTAAGATCTAGCTTGGCTTTGGGTATAATAAAAAGAACCCACCTCTATAGTATCCATGGCAATTCAGATCTATAGTTTGGTGGCATTTGGACTTCATTTGACCCTTCCCCCAAGGCGCTTAGCCTTCCTTGAGTGAGGTCGCCCTCCTTGGGTAGGTGAGTTAAGCTAGTTCCATCACATGGGTAAGTGAGATCCCACTTGATTCATACTCTTCTCACTTGATAACCTACCCCTAGTGCTTCACTTCTTTGATTTTCACCTTGTGGGCCCCATTCCTCATTTTGAGGGTTGTGCCCCACTTGGGTCAATTTTGTGATGCATTTTCAATCTTAGATCTATGGAGATCTAGCCATTGGATGCCTTTGATTGTCAAAACCCACTTCGATAATTGCCTAAACTACCCCGATCTATAATCTGGCATACTTTGGACTCCATTTACCCATCCATCTTAAGGCACTAGTCCACCTAAGGCAAATCACACTTCTTGGGATTAGTGTATGTGCTAGATCCCATATGTGGGTATCTTCATTTTCATCCTAGATCCATATATCTACTCTTTGCATACCCCTTGGTACCATTTGCACCCCTAATCTCACCTTGTGGGTCCCATTTGGACCATTTCAATATCCTAAGGAAGTGGGCTCCACTTGTGTATTTCATGGTACTAGATCTTGTCATTTGATCTCATTATGTGCCTAAATCATTCATTGGTTGAAACACTACTCATCCCTTAAGCCTCTTTCAACCATACTTAAACTTCTAGGTCCACCTTGTTGCCAACTAAGTTGCACTTGGTTGGATTATCAAGCGAGCGGGCAGAGTGGAACATGACACATGTTCAATTTTGGTGATTTGATGACCAGTTGGCCTTTTAAAGGGCCCCGTTTTTTATTTTTTTCCACATGTCCATGGCCCTGCGGGGTTTGTAATAAAACGTGCTAGCATGATGTTTTGTAAAAGACTCGGTTCCTTAGGACTTTTTGGCCAAGTCAGGTATTCCAAGGAGTTTTTTTCACCTATCTATTATGTCTTGCATTAGTGCATAACATAATTAATTGGTTTTTCTCCTGCTCCTCCAAAGCTGGAATGCCTGGGGAGGCTGACGGGCCTTAGGGAATTATTAGAGGCTGACGGGCCACGCTTCAAAATTCCGGACATGTTCCCCCGTACCTTGCGTATATCGGGAACCCACCTGCCTTAATAAAAAGATCACCATCACATTAACTTTTAAAATAAACCAAGAACACTCCACAACATTTACCTTTTCTGCTTATGCATTTGTTATTTGACTCCATTGTAAGGCACTGGTCTTGTTGCAAATTTTATTTTATATTGTTGACTAATGTGCAGTTAAATGATGGCTATTTTAAATGAGAGCAAATGATAAATGATTGTTTTATTTGATCAAAATATATGTTGTCTGTTCTTGGTTATCAAAAAGTATTTTTCTAACTCCTAGATTAGAGGCTTTAGTTTCTTTTTATTTTTTAGGGTCCACCCCCCTTGGCTTCGCTAGGAAAGCCTAGACGGAGGAGTCGAGTCCCAAGTGACAGCACTTGACTCTGACTTGCCCCCAAGGCCACACCAGCAGCTTGAAGACTTCTGCTGCGTTTTCCCAGGTGTGGAACCAGGCGGCAACATTTTGGCGCCGTTGCCGGGGATAAGTCTTTCTATTCCCGGAATACGACTTTTGAGTTTTCCTTTTTGTTTTTGCTTTGTTTGATGTATGTAGTGAATTTTTTAAATTGACTAAGAACATCTGGCGACTCCACTGTCAACAAATCTACCAAGGCGTTTTACAAGAAGGAATCCTCAGAACTTGCTTCAGTTCTTTCCTGAGCCTGAAAAGGTCTATCATAGAAGGAAAAGCAAGCTATCTTCTCGAAAAACCCTTGAGGATCTTGGTTCTCAGTCAATTTCTGATATTCACCTTTTATTCACAGAAAATAATTTGAATAATTCTATTGTTGAAATGGCTAAGTTTGGTCCTTATGATTTTACTGCTATAGTTGGTTACCCTCATGATATCCCTGAAAAAGCCATTGATAAGTTGCCATCTTTTCAAGGAAATAATGCTATTAGTGCTAAATCCCATATAACTCGTTTTTGCCATTGTTTTGACAAGTGGTGTTTGGGTGCCAAGCATGAAGATGTTAAAATGAAGTTGTTTGCTTTGTCTTTGGAAGAAAATGCTTATGAATGGTTTAACAAGTTGGAAGCTGACAAGTACAAGACCTACAAAGAAATTGAAACTGCTTTCCTGGCCAAATGGGGGGACATCAAAGAAGATCGCTACCTTCTAGCTGCCTTGACCAATACTAAGAAAAACGAAAATGAGACAATGGAAGAATTTAACAACAAATTCAATGAAATTGTGGGTAGACTTCATGCTGATATCAAGCCACCTGATAATTCCATCCTCATTTACTACATGGAAGCTTTTAGTGGGGAGTTGAAATATCAATTAGCTGATAAAGAACCTGCCGATCTAAAGAAGGCCATGGAATTGGCCGAGAAAATTGATAAGAACATGTTAAATTGTGGCAAGTCTCATCTTCCTGGTTTCACAAGGGCCAATGTCCCTATGAAGCAAAGCGAGAATAAAGATAAAACCATTAGCACTGAGATCAAGGAACCTTTGAAAGAAATTGCTCAACTCTTAAAGGAAGCTGTTTCAAATCAAGCCTCCAACATGACTGCCATACAGAACAGGTTGATCTCCATTGAAAGATCTCAAAATCACCAGGTCTCAAATCAGTATGTGCCTAAGCCCCAATATGCTCCTAGGCCTCAATATCAGAGAAAAGTTCCATTTCAAGATCAGAGGACCCCAAATCCTTTGGAAACCGTAAATACTCTTTCAGAAGAAATTCCTCCCTTTTGTAGGGCATGTGATAGTTTCCATGAAGAGTCTACTTGTGCTATCTTTAAATGGTCAATGGAACAAAATCCGTCAGAAGCCAGTAGCAGTGTCAGATTAGCAAGCGAGCCTGAGAACCAGCCTGAATATATCAATGTTGTGGGTCAAACTCACCCTGTCTCTAAAGAAACTTGGGAACAAGCTAGATGTTACAGCCAGGACTTGAAAGATAAAGCTACCCTTAGATTTGGTGAGATGCCTCCACCAGAGAAGATTCTTGAGATGTCAAAGTTCAAAGGCCTAACATATCAAAGAAAGAACAATATTGGAACCTCAAACTCAAATCAGAATATCCCTAAGGTAACACCTTCTTCCAACTCTGAAAGTCTTCATGTCGATTTGGCTCAATGGTTATCTTCTGCAAAGATTCCGGTTCTTGTTACTGACCTTATCAAAATCCCAAGCTTGAAAGAAAATCTTATGAAGGTGATAGATCATCCTCAACATGAAAAGGGCAAGGCTCCTATGAACTCAGAGATAGTTAGTCTTAGCCAGACTAGAGAGGAAACTGACCTTCAAAACATAGTCAATCATAAAGATGACCCAATTATTTTGCATAGTGTGGACCCTCACAAGGAAGACCACCCTCCCTTCTATGTCTCCTTGCTTGTCAATAATATGCTTGTGCACAATTGCATGTTGGACTCTGGTGCTTCTTCAAATGTTATGACCAAAAGGGTTATGGATCAATTGGGCTTAAAGACAACTAGACCCTATCACAATGTGTGTGCCATGGATTCAAGGGAAGTTGATACTATTGGTATAATTATAAATCTACCTGTTAGGTTGGCCAAGTATCCTGATGTCCATTTAACCATGGATGTCGTAGTAATTGATGTACCAGACAATTGGGGAATGCTTTTATCTAGAAAGTGGGCTGCATCTTTAGGGGGAGACATAAGGATGGATTGGTCATATGCTACTATCCCTGCATCAGAACATACAACTGTTAAGTTATACAATGAACAAGCTAGAAAACTCCATGTTGAAGACCCACAGAATTTGGCTAATGAATTTGTGCATCAAACAGACAACTTTGGAAACTATTCTATCTGTTCAAATTTCATAGCACCTTTTAAAGAAGCATCCAAAGATGAAAAGAAGGATGGGGTATGGAAGATGAGTTTTGATGGGGCATCTTCAAGATACGGAAAAGGAGCTGGAATTGTCATAACTTCTCCTTCTAAAAAAACCTTCAAATTTGCTTTCAGACTTGAGTTTGATGCATCAAATAATGTGGCTGAGTATGAAGCCCTTTTGCAAGGGTTAGAAATCGCCAAAGATATGGGGATTAAAATTTTATCTATTAAAGGTGATTCTGACCTAGTGGTTTCCCAGGTTAAAAACATATTTGCTTGCAAAAGTCGAAGGTTGAAACAATATAG
The DNA here is from genome assembly GCA_027924585.1 of Larix kaempferi. NCBI lineage: Eukaryota > Viridiplantae > Streptophyta > Pinopsida > Pinales > Pinaceae > Larix > Larix kaempferi. The sequence goes on along the minus strand of BSBM01000101.1, from coordinate 17,446,350 downwards.
GAATGCTGTCTGGGATACTATGGAGTGGTTTGATGCTTTAAATATCATGGCAATTCCTAGAGAAGAAAACATTGAGGCAGATGAACTAGCTGTGGCAGCTTCTACACTTCAACCAACTGAGGAAATATTAAAGGGGAATGGGAAATTTGAAATCAACTTCAGACCTTTAATCCCTGACAACATAGATCATTGGCAAGTGTTTGATAGTGACAAGCAAATTCTCAACTTCATCCATAATCTTCAAGAATTTTCTGATTGTAAAATCACCTATAAGGAAGAAGGGAAAGAGTATCCAGAAGAAGAGGACCAACCTAGGAACAAAATTCCCAAGGGCATCACCCGGTTAGAGCAGCTTTTTGACAGACAAGATGGCCATAAGAGGAAAAAGGGTTCAATAAAACCAGGGGAGTATATTGAAGTAAACATAGGAACTGAGAAGGAACCAAAGATGATAAAAATTGGAAAGGCAATATCTCAAGAAGAAAGAAAAGCCTTGATTGACTTAATCTATGAATATAGGGATATATTTGCTTTCAACTATGATGAACTTAAAGCTTATCGTGATGATATTTTTCAACATACAATCCCTTTTAAACCAGGTATCAAGCCTTTTCGCCAAAAACTGAGGCGAATAAACCCCAAGTTGGCCCCTATGGTTTACAAAGAACTCCAAAAGATGTTGGCAGCAGGCATCATTACTCCAACAAGACACTCTTCTTGGTGTTCTAACTTGGTGGTTGTTAGAAAAAAGAATGGGGATATCAGACTGTGTATTGATTTCAGAAACTTGAACTGGGCATGCCTAAAAGATAACTATCCTTTGCCAAGCATGGACACTTTACTTCAGAAGGTAACTGGATCAGGCATGATGTCTTTTCTTGATGGGTTTTCGGGATATAACCAAGTGTTAGTCAACAAGGAAGATCAACATAAAACTACTTTTACCACACCTTGGGGCACTTTCATGTACCTTAGAATGCCTTTTGGTCTTACTAATGCTGGTGCTACCTTTCAACGTGCTATGGATGTTGCTTTTAATGGATTGATTGGTAAAATTATTGAAATATATCAAGATGATTTAACAGTATATAGTAAGGAAAGATCAGATCATGTTGGCCATCTTAGAAAGGTTTTTGAGAGATGCAGAAAGTATGGCATATCTTTAAATCCAGCTAAATCTGTGCTTTGTGTTGATGAGGGCAAACTGTTAGGGCATATTATCACTAAGGATGGTGTAAAGATTGATCCTGAAAGAGTTGAGGCCATTAAAAGGGTTCCTATCCCTACCAATGTCAAAGCTCTCCAATCCTTCAATGGCCAGATTAATTTCATTAGAAGATTTATTCCAAATCTAGCTGAGCTAATGAAACCTTTACAACTCTTACTTAAAAAAGATGCTAAGTTTGAATGGAGTAAGCAAGGAAGAGAAGCTTTTGTAGGTATCAAGGATGCCATATCTAGAGCTCCTGTGTTGATAAGCCCTAATTATTCAAAAGAATTCCAAATCTTCTCCTTTGCTTCTGAGCATACTATTGCTGGAGTTCTACTTCAGAAAAATGACCAAGGCCAAGAACAACCCATAGCATTCTTTAGTAAAGCTTTACAAAATTCAGAGCTTAAATATACTATAATGGAGAAACAAGCTTATGCCCTTGTTAAGTCTTTGAAACATTTCAGGATATATATTGGGTATTCCAAGGTTGTGGGTTATGTTCCTCATACTGCTGTTAAAGATATATTAGCTCAACAGGATTGCCTTGGTATAAGGGGAAAATGGGTGTCCAAAATACAAGAGTATGACTTGGAGATAAAACCTACCAAGTTAATCAAAGGTCAAGGTCTTGCACGCATGATGACGGAAAGTAATGAGAAAGCTGTAGGAATGATTTGTCAAAATAATGAGTCAGCACCTATCATATCTGAAGAGCTTCAAAGATTAAGTCAAACTCAATGGTATTCCGACATTATTTACCTTCTTAACAAATTTACTTGTCCTGAACATCTTGTTGGTCATAAAAGAAGGTCTCTAAGACTTAAAGCCACTAAGTATTGCATAACTCAAAATGGATTAGGTTGGAGAAATCCTGATGGCTTAGTTCTTAGATGTGTTGATGAACCAGATTCCAAAAAACTTCTGGTTGAGTTTCATAATGGATTTTGTGGTGGGCATTATGCAGCAGACACCACAGCCCACAAGATCCTTAGATCAGGTTACTATTGGCCCACTTTATTTGCTGATGTGCACAAGTTTGTCAGATCTTGTCCCCAATGTCAGTTGTTCACTGGGAAACAGAAATTGGCAACTTTACCCCTTGAGCCAGTAGTTGTTCAAGCCCCTTTCCAACAATGGGGCCTTGATTTTATCGGTCAGTTTAAGGAAAACTCAAGCAATGGATATACCTGGATCCTAACTGCCACCGATTATTTCACCAAGTGGGTGGAAGCAATCCCTACTAAGTATGCCACAGATAAAGTAGTTATGGACTTTCTTGAAAATCATATCATAACTAGATTTGGGGTGCCATCCAAGATAACAACTGACAATGGTCCCAGTTTTAGTTCCATGGCCTTTTCAGCATTCTGCTTCAAGTATGGTATAATCCTTTCCCACTCATCCAACTATTATCCCCAAGGAAATGGATTGGCTGAATCAACCAATAAGACCCTAATGAACATTTTAAAGAAGACTGTTGGTGATAACAAGAGGTCTTGGGATTCTAAGATAAAATTTGCTGTATGGGCTGACAGAATAACACAGAAACGTGCTACTGGGAAAACCCCTTTCCAGTTGGTTTATGGTTTGGAAGTCTCCGTTCCCATTCATATTCAGTTGCCAGTGTATCAGATGTTGCATGATTATGAGTCAAATGATGATGGTATGCAGAACAGAATTGAGCAAATTATGAAATTAGATGAGACTAGAAGAAAGGCCTTAGACCAAAGTATCAGAAATCAGGACAGGGTTAAAAGGACTTTTGACAGGTCAGCCAAGCCAAAAGATTTCCAGCCAGGGGATTGGGTTCTTTTATGGGACAAGCGAAGGGATAAGCCAGGGAAGCATGGAAAGTTTGATAGCCTATGGTTGGGACCATATATTATATTTGAACCAGCAGGGGTTAATTCTTTCTTCCTTTGCACTATGGATGGAGAAAGGTTGACTCTCCCAGTCAATGGACAACATCTCAAGCTGTTTTTCAAAGAAGATTTCCTAATGCCCACGGGGGCAGATTGATAGCAGGGCCATCTCTAAACCTCTGCCTTGCATTTTGTACATTATGTTTTGTATATTATTGATGTATATTAGTTTCATTTGCTTACTTTAGTTTTGCTTTGAAATAAATGTTGCAACTTATGTTTCATTTGGCAAAGATATGGGACTGATACATTTTAATTTTGTGGCAGTAACCAGAGATTCTTGGATTCTCGCATACTCTATTTGATTGAATCAGATCGAGCACACGTCCCGCAGTTGGAGCCAGATGTTGCCAACTAAGTTGCACTTGGTTGGATTATCAAGCGAGCGGGCAGAGTGGAACATGACACATGTTCAATTTTGGTGATTTGATGACCAGCTGGCCTTTTAAAGGGCCCCGTTTTTTATTTTTTTCCACATGTCCATGGCCCTGCGGGGTTTGTAATAAAACGTGCTAGCATGATGTTTTGTAAAAGACTCGGTTCCTTAGGACTTTTTGGCCAAGTCAGGTATTCCAAGGAGTTTTTTTCACCTATCTATTATGTCTTGCATTAGTGCATAACATAATTAATTGGTTTTTCTCCTGCTCCTCCAAAGCTGGAATGCCTGGGGAGGCTGACGGGCCTTAGGGAATTATTAGAGTCTATGGGTCAATGTATATGAACATGCTAGGCGTTAATTTTGAGTCATATGGACATGTGCTAAGTCCCCCTAGGTTGTTTTTTAATTTTCGGCAAGTTTTAATTTTTCCGTAAATTGGGCCATTTTTTAATGGTTCAATTAAAAAATTTGTAATTGGCCTATCTGGGGTGTCTGGAGGTATTTTTTGCCTTAGGGGTACTCGTTTTCTAACTCAGAGTACCCCCTAAACCCCTAAACCCACTTTTCCTAAGGTTTGGGTGCTTCAATATTTTCCTATGGCCAAAAAACCCAAAAAAGTCAAAAAGTCATGAAAAAATTGAAAAAATGGGAAAATGACATAAAAAAATATTAAATTTTTGGAGAGTTTTTAGGGTCTGATTTGGATCAGCATATATTAAGGAGTGTATTGGGCTGATTTTGTACCATTTTGGCAGCCCCATATGTGGAGGAACTCATGCCCATATAGAGGGGCGCATTTCACTAAAGGAGGGGGCGCATTCATGGAGTGGGCAGCCCACGTTTTTAGGTAGTAGCAGCACTATTGGGGCTCACTTGAATGGGCACATTTTATGCTGGTGTATGCAGCCCAATGCAAGGGATGGCAGCCCCATTCTCCTCCACCATTTGTGCCACGCTTCCCCTCTCTCTTTAGGCAAGTGCGCCCTCCATCACTTGGTGTTTTCTCTATATATTGCAGCTCTCTCTCCATTGTGAGTTAGTGAGAATTGGAGCAGCGGACTTATGATTGTAATTTGTTTTCTCATTTGAATAAAAGAAGACTTTGGAGGTCAGCTTGTGGTGTTGTGGCATATGTGGATGTAGTATCTTGATTCTTTTTCCAAGATGGCTTGTGCATAAGTTTCATTCTTCAAGGGTGTGGTGTGCTCATCTATGAGATAAGTTGTTTTCAATTTGTTTATTGTAGCAGCTTAGTTTCTTATGAGTATATGTATATCTACACTTGATATTTTGTTTGGTGAGATCTGTGATGTGCAGGTGTTTTCTTGAGTTGGCAAGAAGCAGGATCTTGTTTGTTTCCGCTTTTTACTAATCATTGTTTGCAGATATAGTCCCTTCAAACATCACTGAACCATCTTCAAAGCTTCGATTTTCAACAAGGATTTGTTCCATCTCTCTCTCTCCCTCATTTATAAAAAAATCACATTTTATGGTTATCTAGTACTTTCTTTTCAAAAAACTAGTTTAAGTTGTCGAAATCTTTCAAGTTTTTTCTAAAGTAGTATTAGATCTGATTGCAAAGTATTATCTCGCTGCCATAGAGCTTGAAATTTGCAGCCATTAAAGGGCTAGCAAAGATCCCAAATAGACAAGCCCCATAGCTTGTTCTACTTGGTTATTTTTCGTCATTTTTACTTAGTTTTTAACTTAGATTTTTTTGGGTTTTTTAGGAGGTGTTCCAAAGACACTCTTAAAGTGTTTTTGGGCATCTTGTACTAATTATTGCTTGCTGGTTTGCAGCAAAAGACGAACAGGTAGGAGGAAGTGCTGGCGAAATTTCGAGCATCCAGGCGATCCGGAGGACAAACTTCCATATTTTTCAAAAACCGGGCATTTTTCCTATAATTTTGTAAGCCACCAAGTCACATTAAGCTGACTGGGGCACTTCTCTATATCATTGTAAACAATTTTAAACGAGAGCAAGTGGGCTAGCCAGCGCCCATACCCCATCCCCCCAGGGGTGGCCTGTGTCGTCTCATTTTTATGGCGTGATTGTTAGAGTAGTTTATTTTCTTTGTTTTCCGGCATTTAATAAAATAAATTAGGGTTAAAATAAACCTTGTTGGTCCGTTCCACTGGCGGGCCACAAGTTCACTCACAACCTAGTTTTTTCACATTTTTTTTTTTTTTACAAACTCATAACGCCCCCCTTGCTTTCCCGAAGTAGGGTTTTGTATAAGGGATTGCCCGAAATACATGCCTGAAAAGAGACTCCTGGGGTTATAAAAAGATAAAATTTGGGTTCATAAAATTCTTATAAAAATACCAAGGTCTTCTCCCGTATGCTCTGTGGCCAGCTTGCAGCTTAGTCTGATAAAGTTGGTACACATCAGAAAGGAGGGGATGACTAGTAATAGGACTTAACACCACCCCAATAAAAAATCCTTTTTGTGAAAATTCGGCACAACTCGTATTTTTGTTGCCGTGGGCAAATTTTCCAGAAGGCTTGGGATAACACTGGATAGTGACCTCTTGGAAACCGTTAGGCTTGCCCTCGTTGGTATAGCATCTGAACACCTCCTCGAGACTCCGATTCAGCCCAAAGCCTGAGAGGGAAGCCACGCTTCAAAATTCCGGACATGTTCCCCCGTACCTTGCGTATATCGGGAACCCACCTGCCTTAATAAAAAGATCACCATCACATTAACTTTTAAAATAAACCAAGAACACTCCACAACATTTACCTTTTCTGCTTATGCATTTGTTATTTGACTCCATTGTAAGGCACTGGTCTTGTTGCAAATTTTATTTTATATTGTTGACTAATGTGCAGTTAAATGATGGCTATTTTAAATGAGAGCAAATGATAAATGATTGTTTTATTTGATCAAAATATATGTTGTCTGTTCTTGGTTATCAAAAAGTATTTTTCTAACTCCTAGATTAGAGGCTTTAGTTTCTTTTTATTTTTTAGGGTCCACCACCCTTGGCTTCGCTAGGAAAGCCTAGACGGAGGAGTCGAGTCCCAAGTGACAGCACTTGACTCTGACTTGCCCCCAAGGCCACACCAGCAGCTTGAAGACTTCTGCTGCGTTTTCCCAGGTGTGGAACCAGGCGGCAACACACCTAACCTTGCATTGGTTTCCGTAACTTGTCTTTCACACTTCACTAGGAACCTTTGCTTTGGTCCAATCACTTTTGATTGGCTATAGGGTCTCCCCCTTGGTCTTGATTCATCTTGATCTAAAGTGAAGAGTGCCTCGGTTGACGTGACTCCCAGCTTGCATTGGGAACCGTGGCATCTCTCGGGTCACCTCTTTAGTTGTCCATCTCCTCTACCATCCCGGATGGGATACCATTAGGGACAACTACAAGTTGTGTGATAACAGTACCAAGTGGAAGTAGTGGTGGAAGCACTTAAAGAATGGCCAACCAATAAAGAATACTGAACTCGATCCTTCATATCACTCTCCATATCACAGCTGGTGATAGATGTCCTCTCTGTACACCCAACATAGAGAGAAAACTCTCCCTCAAAACGTGAAGCAAAATCATCCATATCTGCTGTAGCTGCCTTATGCTTTCCTCTCTTCTTCTTGTTTGGACACTGTCCAACATAGTGTCCAAACTTCTAGCAAGCAAAGCACTTGACTTTGCTCATGTCTTTCTTTTGCTCACCAGTGTACTGCTTGGCCCCACCCTTAGGTTCCTTCTTGAACTTCTTCTTCTTACCTTTAGCTGCTAATGCCACATTGTCCTCATCTTCCCTATTATGTGACGAACTACCCTGTCTATATCCTCTTCGAGTCTCCTCCTGTATGAAGTCATCCCAAAGACGATCCCAAGAAGACATGTTCTCATGAGCAACCACAGTTTGTACGAAAACACCCCATGGCTATGTCACGCCATTTAAGGCTGTTCGCACCAACTCACTGCCCTGGACACCCTCCCCAACAGCTGCAAGTTCATCCCTCACCTGTGTAATCCTGGTAAGGTAGGAAGCCATGCCTTCACCTTTACCTATGTGAACATCCTTCAACTTTTCCCTCAACACCATCTTCCTATTTTCATTCGAACTTTGGTGAAGACTAGTCAAAGCTGTCCACATCTGAAAGGCATGTGCCTTTGCTGAAATATGTGTTAGATTACGGTAACTTCGGGATGTCCTCCATGGTTCAGATGCCTTACATGGAGGTACATTGGCTACATAGACATCAGGACAGAGTAGAGAGTGAGATGCACTCTACTTAGTGGCATGAGTCCAGTGGGGGCTGCATGCGGAGCTTCAGGGGAGATTGACCTTTGCATGCATGAGTTTTGCATGACCTGTCAGCATTCAGTGACTGCATGCAAAAGTGACCTTTTGCATGCACTAGGAGTTAGGGTTTTGGCAAACCTAATTCATCGGTGAGATTATTTATAGAGGCAGGGGGGTCCCCAGATGAGGTTACTCAGTTGCATTGTCGGAGAGAGATATTGCTAGAGTGAGGAGGGCGTAGCTGCACATGTGGGGCAACTTTCTGAGATATAGAGGAGTTGCTGCAAGAGCTAGGAAGGTCAGATCTAGACTAGATCAGTGACCTTCAGTTCCAGAGAGGCTAGACACCCACTACTGTGAGTTGAGAGAGCTCAACAGTGTGATTACTGTGGAGATTATAGGAGGCCGAGTTCTCTTGGAGGAGAACGTTTTTCCTGAGGGAGGAGAAGCTCGTTGTGAGCTGGATTGACCGATTTGGAGTCTGTGACTTCTAGGATAGCCTTGCCTCAGCATTGGAGGAAGGTTAGGAACAATCGGAGCTCAGATCTGTTGAGATCTGGACCAGTACGAGCATTTGACTTCCAGAGGGGAGGGCGCACTTGTGCATGCAGAGGAGGCCGATTTCATCAGTGGGTAGTCTTCAGAGCGAGCAGATCAGAGCAAAGAGATCTAGAGAGGGCAGATCAGTCAGAGGCACCGTTAGAGCACTCAGATCCAGTTTGGCAGTTAGGGCTTACTTCTTCAGTGCATGCATCAACTGGATGCATGCAAATTTGAGGTCTGTCCTGTTTCAGAGGGATTGAGTTACCAGTTGAGGTAATCCTGTATTGTATTGTCATTTATACATCTATATGCTCTGGGCTCGAGAGAGAAGATAGCCCCCTAGTTACCTGGTTTTTCCCGCAAGGGTTCCAGGGTACATCTTTTGTTTATGTGGTTGATTGCATTTATATTTCAGTTGGTCAATGCAGATCTAGTTGTTTGAGTTTATGTTTGTATGAGTATTTACTTACATTGAGATTCATAACACTTGAGATCTCAGAGTGATCCAGAGGGAGTAGTGATCTCTGGATCAAATATTTACAATATATGGGATCACATGATCCTTCAAGGCATCAAGAATGATCCTTCTTGCCTTCACATTCTTTTTCATAAAGGTTGCTCTATCTGTACCATCGGTAGGAACAATGACAAGATTTGTTGTTGTACTATTAACTATTTCCCATAGTTCATTTTCCTCAAGTACTAACATAATCCTAGCCTTCCGTGGGCTAAAATTTGCAGCCCCATCCAATTTGTCCTCTAATCTAAGTCCAGTCACCATGACTACAACTTGTACCTGTTCTTCTCAAAGAAAATCTGTTCAAGAACCTGTTTTCACAGACCCTCTTCTTTCTCAAATTCTGAAATACTTATGAGTGTTTTAAATCTGCTCTTTACCAATGCTCTGATACCATGAAAGTTTTAGAACCCCAACCCGGTTTCAAGTTTTGCAACTTCTCTGCATGTAGTTTAATGCCCAAACCCCAATATGCATATATTTTTCTCAAATAAAATTGTTTTTCTTGAAACACATGAAATTCTTTTCAATTAAATAACTTAGAAAATTAATTTTCAGCCTATCCTTTCAAACTTAAGAAAATTATAATAGTCATTCACACATTAAAAAATGACTCAGTATTTTTGACCAAATTGGTCTAGGATAAAACCTCTAAGGGAAAACCTGTTTGAGAGAGAGATTTTATTTCTTCAGACAAATTTACAAAAATACAACAATACTTATCTCAACCACAGTCAACCTCCTCGGTAAATGTGCCCAGAAATCACAGCTGTACAGTTTGCATTAATTATAGTACGACCTAAAAAATCGTGCAAAACTCTGCCTTGAAAATCGTTCCAGTTATTGTTGTACGGACTTTTGGATTTCTGCCTAGAAATCTGTGTTGTACAATCACATTAATTGTTGTACGGACCTGCCTCAAAATCCGTGCTATATGGCCTCATTAAATGTTGTACGGACCTGCCATATTTTTACCTTGAAATCTGTGTTGTACGACCCCTTTAAATGCTGTACAGATTTGTCTTGGGAAGTGTGCCCTTTCTCCTTGGAAAATGTGCCCAGTCAATCTCCTTCATTTCTGTGCAAGGGTTTACTCTTTTCCTGTTGAAATTTGACATCCTCTTCTTCTCCTGCTCTTCCTCTCCAAAGCCTCTCTCATGGAATGTGAATAAAAATGAATTAGGTTTGCCTTCCCCTAGCCTTTTTGTTCATGGCAACTTCCTCCTCTTCATCAAATGGCCAAGATTAGATTAGATCAAAGGCTCTCAATAAATGCTCATTAAATAATAATTAAATGATATTTAGTGCACATGTATCATTTAATTATGTGATGACCTTTTAATTAATCACTCACTTGAATTTATCACTTAAATGAATTTAGGAAATAAACCATGACTTAAAAAATAATAAAGTGACTTTATAAAAATAAAGTACTTCACACTTTATTAAAAGTCACTAGGGGTCACTTTTTAAAGTGTTCTTGCCCATCCCAAGGCAACACAAGGTGAACAACAATTCCTTGATAACTTTTCAACAAAGAGAAAACTTCACTTGCCAGATAATAGAAGTCCTCCCCAACACAGTCCCACATGGACTTATAAAACTCACAAGGCAGATCATCCAACCTTGGAGATTTGCCATTTTTCATAGACATGAGAGTTGCATGTAGCTCTTCTCGTGTCAAACTCTTCTCTAATATGTCTTTGTCGCCAGTAGAAACTTTGCAGGGGACCACTCTACAACAAGCATTACGGGCATTTAAGACACCACTGGGCAAGGAATAAAGTGAAAAATGGCCTGGAAATGGTCACTAAACATACTCCGAATCTTAGTCGCATCCAAGTTTTATTTTGACTTCCTGAAAAGGAAGGTTGCAGCAGACAAGGTCCTAGGGCTCCATAGAGTGGACCCTAGCTCATCGAGCAATGTACTCCTCCCCTCTCTTGACATTCATCTCTAACTTGGCTGCGTCCTGAAGGGTGACATTATAGATGTCTTATTCCAGGAAGATACAAACATCCTACAGCTTTTGACCTGAATTTCTGTGCATCCTGAGACACAATGTTCTGCCTCTATGAAATTGTGCAATGGGTTGTTGTCTGTGATACACATTCATGAAGCAACAATGAACTTTGCACTCCTATACTTGACAAATATATGTTTGAATTTCTTCTTAGTGTGAAGCCATATTGTCTTGGACTTAGTCAACCTCTAAACTCTAATAATAATAATAATAATAATAATAATCATCTTGTTCAAGGTCACAGTCTAGCTAGATGCCAAATTGATGCATGCCACCCCCTTGCTTTTGGGACAAGGGATCCCCTTTGTGTAACAATTTCACTGCTTAGTCTATTAAAGTGTATATACCCTTTCCCCCCTTTGGGTTTGAACTTGTGACCCTCAAGGAGGAAACAAATGTTTTAGCCGTTAGGCCCACTCAGGCTGTAATACAATATTTACGTATATTGTTCAAATTTAATATTTTGAATTCTTATCATGCTGCTGCTGCTTCCACAATTGATTACCAGTGGGATTGTTCGTACTTGATGGGACCTTGATTCTTGGCCAGAAAAAATAAGATAACTTTGCTGCTTTGGGGGTTGCCATTTTAGGGCCTTGGAGAGTCCTTTCTCTTGTTGGATGCCTATGTGATAATGGAATTCTCCTTGTACCCTACTAGATATGGGAGTGAGAGATATCATGTAATTCTATTCTCAAATGCTTGTTCTCATGGTCATTTAGCCTCGACTCCAGCTTGAGCTACCTTCAGGGATTTCTTCATTATTTTGTGAGGATCTTGCTGCCCTTTTGTTACAATCATGTTGCTCCATTGCTAGGGTGTTGGGAATCCTTGCTTTCATTCATCCCATTTTTGAGGGCTTTCTTCCTTGACGATCCCTTGAAGTTCCAACCATACTGCAGTAGCATTGCTCAATGAAGTCAAACATGGGGATTCCATCCAAGTGCATTGGGCTACATTCTGAGGGCTTCTACATTGCTGCGACATCAGCCTCCTTTGCACTTGTGCCATCCTTTCTTGTTGCTTCTTTCTGAGAAGAAATTATGTTTGGTTGCTTGCTCATTGATTATTGAAGGCTCTTCTTGTTTGCTTGCTGCATGGAGAGGATTGCGGAAGGTTTTGTTTCTGCCATTTCTTTGTGTTATTTCTTAGTTAACACATTAGTTAAGAGGGGAATCAAAGATGTTCCGAGGGCTCTGTTACTCTCTATTGTTGAGCCCCTTGTTGGTGCCAGCAGGGGAAGGCTTCTTGTTGTTGTTGAGTCTTGTTTTTTGCTTGGCTTGATTGTAGTAGGTTCAGGAGCAATCTTGTGCGAAAACCCTAGGCTGCCTTCCACTTTCCTTGACAGTTTGTTTTGCTATATAGCTTTCCTTGTGGATTGGGGAATGTCCATTGTATAGAGAATGCAATCCTTGAGCGTTGATTCCCAACACTCTTACTAGGCATGCTCCATGCTAATCTGATAATTTTCTATCTATTTGTTTTCTTGTGTTTTGAATATGGAAAATAGGTCAAAAACAAATCTTCGAATGTTCTGTAATTGAAATATTTTGTGACATAATGTCGATGTGTAATAACTTGGGCATGTTTGTTAAGTCATGGTTGAGTTTGTGTTGTTGTTTGCTCTTATTTCTATCTTGTTTAGATAATTTGAAAAATGTGTAAATAGATTGAATTGCTATAAATTTGATTGATTTCTCTCTGTTCCACTACTCTCCACGGTTTACTAGAGGGATGGCTACCTTGCCTTGTTCACAGCCAGAGTTCGAGGACAAGTACCCATTACTGAGTTTCTTTCCTCCTTGAGGCATTCCGTGGTGTTGAATGCTAAGAGAGGTACAGTAAGAGGTTCCCAGCTAGTCCCCCAGGATTACAAAGCCAGGTCCTTTCAGCTTTGAACATTCTCTGGAATACATTATCAGGCTCAGCCTTGGCACAGTTGTGGTGGGAAATGATGATGCCTCCTCTTCTGATTCATATAACAGCCAAGGCACAATGCATATTCTTGTCTGCTTTCTGCACCTATATTGATGCAATAATATGAAATATCATTGGGAAGATTTCTTCTCCTGGAGTATTATCTACTCTTTCTAGGGTTACGCTCTGAGTTCCATCCCTTTCTTATTGTATACTTTTCTTTCTTTCTTTAATCTTAGAATTTAGAACTACTGAGAAAATGCTATAGGTTCTCCCTGTTGCTGTTGTCAAAGGTTGCACACTCTAGCCCCATTGACCTATTTTGGCAATCATGGATATTAATATAATATAATATAATTTCTATGTGTTATGTTCTGCATTCTTTATTATGAAATATTTCGAATGGTAATTTGGTGATTTTGTGGAAGTTTGACCACTGTAGCTGTTTGACACTATTGTAATAGGTTTTTGGTTGGTCCCTTATGCTACTTTGCACTCTTTATAGATTGTATGGTTTTAGTCTACTGTAGTCTCTTTTATCATCACGTGAGCCTGAGAGCTATATATATGCTTGTTCATATTTAAGTAGCATTATTGTTATATATTTACGTGATAGTTTTTGACACTAAACTGTGTTTATTCACTCGCTAATACTGTGGCATCTGTTCTGAAATGTTGCAAAGGTATGACATGATGTTGGAATTTTTGGAAGCGGTTTTTGGAGCAGAGAAAGAGTTTGAGGTTTTTCATTTGGAAGCATGTAAATCTTGCAATGGTACTGGAGCGAAGCTTGGCTCTAGGCCAAAGACATGCTCAGCTTGTGGAGGCAGGGGTCAAGTGATGCGAACACAAGAGACACCTTTTGGCTTGTTTTCACAGGTTTGAAAAGTCTAGATCCACTGCAAATGGCATGAGTATCAATTTTGTTGACCAAAACAATGTAATATGAGAAGTAGTTTTAATGTTAATCTGAATGATCAAAGGATATATGAAGCCATCCCTTTGAAAGAAATGGACTCTCAATCAATGTTTTGTCTTTGATTATGAATAAGTTCTTCCATACTTGTTCATTTGAGATCCAGTAAGTTACAACACCATCCTTGTAGTTCTGTTCTTTGAAATTTCTGTAAGATGGTGCTATTGCCTGATTCTTTCCTTTAACTATATTAGCATGAATAAAAATATCAATAACTGCCGAGGCTTTAGATTCTCCATTTAATGACATTGGATTCTGTGTAAGCAATAGGTGTCGATCTGTTCAGAGTGTGGAGGAGAAGGTGAAGTCGTATCAGATTATTGCCGAAAATGTGCTGGTGAAGGTCGCATTCGTGTGAAAAAGGATGTCAAGGTTAAAGTTCCTCCAGGAGTTAATAGTGGCAGCACCCTTCGTGTTCGTGGTGAGGGTGATGCTGGACCCAAAGGGTGAGCAATTTCTTTATTTTTTGAGTCTATCTCACTAATTTGAAAGGCAATAGCTGGGTGGAGTTGTTTTGAATGGTGTTTCTTTTGCAAAAAAATATCAAATTCAAGGGTATTCTATGAGAATGACTTTTATTTTATTAGAAGTTGATATTTATTGTAGCATTTTCAAAGACAAGGACCTCCCTGTTGTTTGAAACCAAAGAGTATGATTTTTGTTTACTAAAGACTTTTCTGATGTCAAATTTTATTAGACAAGGTTGTTGGTACTCCATATGTGGTATAAATTTTTGTAATAGAAACTCAGGTGGACAAGGATAAGCTGGCATTGAATGGTCTAGCATGGATATGATAATATTTATAGGAAAGGTGATTACACAAACACATTAAGCAGCCAAAATTTCCTTGAGAATCATAATTGGTAAGCTCCTTGAAGAAGTGGAAAAGAAACAAAAAACACACAGAAAAAGGAACCTTGATGAGATTCTTTTCCAGATTGGAAATAGGCAATGCATCAGGACTTGTGGTGGTTCAAATGGTTTATTTGTTGGATCATCAAGTTTCAGTTTTCAACTTTTCAGGATGGTAATTTCTAATTATGTGCCCTTTTTATGGTTCCAAGGACCTAAATAAAACAAGGTTTGAAAAGTTTTAGATGAATCCTCACAGTTTGTATCTGTTGAATATAGTTACACATCTATGTCGGGTATCGTAGTGTTAGAATACAGAGTGTTCAGCTTTGGAACAATTTCTAGGTGAAGTGATGCCATGTGGCCTCTCTTATTGTACACTAATGTTACATGCAGTTTTTTTGTTGTCTTAGAATTTTACAACTACTCTGCTCTTCCCCTAATTATAAGCGGTAAGGTGGAAATGTGCACATGCTTGCACATGATTATGGCAATAACTTACAGTAAAATTTAGGGAAGATATAGGTTGAGTATTCACCACCTTCTCATATACATTTATTGATCTTCTTTGGTTTCTGCAGATATTGCAAGAAATTGGAATATTGTAGTACTTTATGAAATGGATCATGAAAGAGGAAATCTGCTTACACAATGTGAGAATCAGAAAATTAATATAAAGTTTAAGCATAGAGAAGAATGTAATGTCCCCTACTGTAAAGTTGGTGTTTACTTTGGTATTAGAGTTTTGTCAAACACTTTCATAACATGCTCTGATACCACTGTAATATCCCCAACTGGAAATGACTGATTTTTGGGCATATTGCCTCTGTACTTTGGTTATGGATTTTCGTCAAACACTTGGCCAGCAGTGTCACGATACTAATATGATATGATTTTTATGTTTAAGTTGTTTGGATTGTGTGTTTCAGAACTCATTCAAGGTAGAATTTACCATTGGAAAAACATTCTAAACAAGAGTTCATTTGCATTAATTGCCAAAAAGGATAGTCCACACCAAACAAGAAATCTACAGTGAATAACTAACAGCAAAATTAGCAGTTTGTAACAACCAAATAAATCAGACCTTGAATACAAATGCAGTCCTGTAGGTTACAGTCATTAGGCTGCTGCAAATACCAAGTCCCAATGTGCCCTCTCTTGCATCTAACTTCCTGTAGGTGAATGGAGTAATTTGCAGCAATTTCCCAACTGCTACATCCTTCTTTGTGTGCCCAGAAATGTTGCTAACAGCTACAGGAAACTAGATAGAACTCAAGGAAGCACCCAACAGTCAATATACAGTCTTATGGCAGCTTTATGGCACAAATTTTGGCATTGATCAGTTCCTTGTCTTCCCCAACTCTAGCTGCATCTTCTTCAAGTAATCCCTCTCTCATACATGGCTCCACGACCTCCTTAAATGCCACATTTTTCCATCAATGGTTGCGCCCTTCCTTCTAGCTCTGGAATCTGAGTTTGTAGACCTCCAAATCGCCCCCTTTTGCAGCAGTCCACAATCACTCGAGACAATGGTGAAAGTTGAAACATAACTCCACATTTCTCACAAGTAGTGTGCCCTCTACCCAAGACACTGAAAACTCATCAACAATCCCCAAATTTGATAGTCTCTTGGTTTGTCTTCCACAGCGATGAATACAATGGCAAAATCTGAGTGATCTTGCCTCACAAGATCGACTAGGGTGGATAGTTTCATCACTGAAATCAGTTTCTCTCCTCTTAGGGTTTTCATCCCAAGAGTCACAAGCCACAAGAGCTTTCCAAAATTACTTTTCGAAAATAATTCATGAATGAATGAGAGAGAGTGACTTCTTACTCTTTTAACTTCATTTTGACCCTCTTTGGCCATTTTTTACATTTTTCTCCTTTTAATTAATAAAGTGACTTTTTCAATTGTCACTTTATGAATTAATTACTCAACGTCACTTTATAAAGTCACTTTTACCTTTCTTTGATTAGGCTGATACAACTTCGAAGCCATCTCCACTTGCAGACCCAGAGAACATAAAAATGGGGACATGACAGTCTTCCCTTTCCAAAGATTGCTTGTCTTCAAGCAATGCCATCACAAATCCTCGATCAACAACTGAACCAAACTGAAATTGAGAATGATCCCAAGGTCCCAAGCCAATCTAAAAGATGTGAAGTGCCTACTGAATACAATATTGCCCTACAAGGTACTAACACAAGAGGCCTCCAGAAGGCCACAAATCAACAGAGTGAACAAATACTGTAATAACTCAGTCCACCTCTCATAGAATCCCCCTACTAGGAAGCCAATGCAATGCACTATAGAAGTGAGCTCGTGATAGTAAAATCTGGCTCTCCCATTTGTACTGGTTGCCAAATTGTCAAACCATAAAGTCCCAGGGTCCCATGCTAGCCCTAGAAAGAACCCACCATGCTGATGCTATGCCATTATGATCATAAATATCTGGCCCTCATGCATAGACTGTATCCTCCACTCCTGGAATCCCAAGCTATAATGCTTAGAAAAACCATCGCCACTATTAAAGATAACATCCTATAATTGTATCTCAGTGAAGTCAAAGTCTGCAAATCCACTACCGGACTCTATCCTGGGTATCAGAAAAGAAAATCTATCCTGCCATATAGTATGTGCCTCAACATCTCCTCTCGAGGCGTCCCAAAAATGACATGGTCCAATCATATGAGTTCCTGGAATCCACACCCAAACTAGGAGTCCATTATGCCTCATACCAACTGACACCAACTGACACCAACTGAGCTATACTGATCAACTCTGATAACTGGTCAATCCCTGCACACATACCATCTGCGCTTTGCTCTCTCGATAAACTTGTGATGCAATCTAACAACATGCCCTCCCACCTTGGCCCTAAAATGGCCAAAGACTGCATCAACCCTGCTAGATGAGTTTACCCCGACCCGCGCTGTCGACAAGTCGTGCGCTCCCCCATATGTCCCAACACAACGTCCGCAAAGCCCCTCCATGTGAACCTCTCTCAGATCTGCCTTCACCAGGGTTCCAAACTAGCTTGTAAGATGTGAAGCACTCTCTACCCACGACGCTACCTTGCAAGGTGCTAACAGAAGGGTCCACTTGTGACCTGACTACCCCTGATAAGACAAACAATCCTAAGCTGTAGAAACTCACTGGGCTCTGTTACCCTTCAAAATGCATCTTTTAACATCCGAGGCATCTTGTCTTTAAAGAGCTTCGTGAAAGGGTCACACAGGTGATGAAATATAGAGCAAAGCTGACCAACCAGCCTGTCATCAAAAGTATGCTTTCAGAACACACTAAGTAAGGGCAAAATTTTGAATCTGAAGCTATTGTGTTCCAGGTGTTTCTGATAAGGAGGTAACAGAGAATAAACTCAGCAGTAATGAAATTGTTGCTTTATTTACCGAGGAAGAGTCCGTGAAAGGAGTGCAATGGAGCTATGGGAGTTTTCCTGTTGATGAATATATGAATGCACTTACTCGAGCTGAAGGCGAACTCTGTTATAATCATCTCTTGGCATGCGATATACCAAGGTTACAGAACTTTTTTACAAGGCTATGCAACAGTTTGGAACTGACTTTGGAATGATTCAGCACCCTTTTCCTGGCAGAACACACCTTCAAATGAAAGCAAAATTCAAAATGGAAGAAAGGAAACATCCTTTGCAACTTGCCGATGCATTAATTCATAGAGCAAAAGATTTGCACAGCCGCTCTGCAATCGAGACTTTAGTGGCCGATTCCAATGTTTGTGCTGCAATTATTAGAAATAAAGTTTGCGTGAAGATTGGATTGGCTTGAAGATCTTGGATGATGCAGGGAGAGTGAAATACATCGGTGTACCTGGGAATCACCTTGGCATCACTCCTAGTGACATGCTCATGTACATTGCTCCCTATTTAGAAGAAGATGTAGATGTCCGTGAAATGGCTCCGCAGGAAGTCCTGAATTCATAAAATGTTAACTGGAGACGTTACCATACAATTCGTTTGGAGTTTCTCTTGCAATTTGTGTAGCAGTTCACAGCCTACCTCGAGAGGAATGGAAAATGAGTTAGAGTCAGAGCTCGGTTTTGAGCAACGAGATGTCAACACACGACGGAAGTCAAAATCACGATTTTTGCAAACTGCTGAGATTGGCCTGTTCCATAAAAAGATGAAGCTTTGATACTACGATACGATATGAGGATCCAGACGCACCCCTTCATGTGGAACACAGACCCTAATTTTCATAATTTCATTAGCAACCATTCGCATAGGAATTGGCTCCGGATTATCAATTTTGACAGTGCAGCCGTAAAGTCCAAACTAGGCTTATTTATTTTGCACTTAAGATCAGCCGATCAAAAGATTTGATCCACCATCGCATTTAAGTGTGTCGGCAGTGGATTGACGCAAATACCACAGCTCACGGGTGATGGGGGTCACATCTGCTAAAAGCTATCACACATTATGTCGCCATTCAAACTATTTCTAATGTTATAGAGCCGCCGGTCGAGATCCTCCTGGTAGCCGATTACAACTTAAACCGCCTGTTCAGAAAATGACCGGCCAGTACGTGCAAACCACAAACGGCAGCTCGGCGAGTCTCGGTTTAGTGGTGGTGCCTTTTCTACAGCGTGGAGAGGCTCGGCTAAACATCTGCTGCACGATTTCCTCCTAACCGCCAATACACTTCCATGCCATCGATTTTCATTGACACATGGGGCCGCTCAAGGTCCTCACGAATAGTTGAGGGTATTTTTTATTATTATTTGTTGTAACACATGGCTAGAAGAGCCGATCCTTAAGTTTGGAGCAGTTAGAAAGATCACGATCGTGTAGTTCGATTTTTTTTGTTCTAGTTTGAGAGAAAAGTATCTTTTACTTTATCTCCACTTTTTTATTATTTTATTATAGAGGTAGGTGAGATTTTGGTCTACATAAGAGGCCATCTTTCTCCTTTGTAGAGATGGAAAAATTTTGGGGTTTTCTCTCCCTGTTGAGCGTTAATGAAAATATCAGTTGGGTTTGTGGACAGATTGAGCATTTTTCATGTGCTTGTGTGATGTATTTCAAGTTGTAGAATGAATCTAGCTTGTGAGGGCTTTCTCAAGCACAATAGATTAGCCATTTAGGATTAAGTTGGTTAATTATGCTTGAACAATTAGTTTCTCAATGGACATCAGTATTCGGTTGTACGAAATGTTGATTAAGAGTTGATTGTTTATGCATTCTAGATTCGTCTCACTTTTATGAAGCATAAAGCCTCCATGAGCTTTCTTTGACTCCATTTCCCCTTCTGGTACTGGCACTGGTCTTTCCCTGAGGATTGATCTTCCCCTCTTTTCCATCATCCATTTGAAAACTATCTTTTGTTACTTCCATTTCCCTAAGGCAGCCTCTTCCATTCACCTTGCCCGTTACTGTACCTGCCTTAGCGATCCTAGTTTAGTGATACCCCCCTAATGTTGGAGAAGAGCCAACCTGAAGCGAAGAGGAGAGGAGTGTGGTGACATTGGCCTCTCTCTTGAGAGAGTTGTCATTTCGGCTGGTGTGTTGCATTTTGGGCTTTTAAAACGACACGCATGCCATTTCGGAGGACAACATTTTGGCGCCGTTGCCGGGGACAAAGTCCAGTTCCCGAAATTTGAAGACTATGCTTCATTAAACGACATTTGTGGGATTCTTCTTCTCACATGGCGACTCCACGAAGGAACAGAGCCCTTGTCCTTTTGCAAATTTGAAGATCCTATTGGGTGTAGAGGTGAGCACACTCATTGGAATGCTTTCAAGCTCACTTTGGCGACTCCACAGTTTGGTATGAGGTATGAATATGTGTTTCAGATTTAGTACTTCATTATTTGACTTATGGGCGATAAAAAAGAGCAACATCTTGCTCTCTTGCATGAAGCTTACCCACCATTGGATTTCTCAAAAATCCATGGATTTCCTAATGAATGTTACGACCGTGGGATGCATGACATTCTTCCTGAATTCCGTGGAAATGATGGGGTTTCAGCCACCCATCATATTACCTCTCTCTGCAAATTAATGTCTGATTTTAATGTTCATCATGAGGATGATATTATGATTGTTTTTGCTTTATCTTTGGAAGGAGATGCAGTTTTTTGGTTCTATGGCCTTTTGGATGGATCCATAGATTCAATGGCAAAGTTTTTTGAGAGATTTCTCCTTCGCTGGCATGATGGAACTGTAGAGGAAATTGAGCAGCTTGCTAAAGGATATGATGCCCTCATCCCTAGGGTCCATTATGAGCTTAAAGAACAGATCATTGAGGATCAAATTGAAGAAGAAATGCAAGGGCTTCTGTTTGAAGATCTAGCTGAACAACTCCTTGACATTGCTGCAGAAGAGAACATTAATAATACAAATCTGCCCCAA
Source organism: Larix kaempferi (assembly GCA_027924585.1). Taxonomy (NCBI): domain Eukaryota; kingdom Viridiplantae; phylum Streptophyta; class Pinopsida; order Pinales; family Pinaceae; genus Larix; species Larix kaempferi. Next base: position 17,425,360 of record BSBM01000101.1, on the reverse strand, counting down.
GTTCATGAACAGCTGTATGATGATGAAAATCTACTTCGAAACCATTTCATTAATGAAGGTAACAGTGCATTCTTGGCATATCAGCTTGAACAGTTTTATGAATGAGGCTTGTATATGAGTCCCATCCATCAATGGATAGAAGACTCGTGCGCACATCCTGATTTGTTCTGCCACAAAATTGATGAATTTTTATACCCTAATAGCTGGCCATCACAGGTTCATGAGTAGATTTCAGGACAACACTGTTTTGGGGTAAATATTTTCCTATCTCTGTCTCTAAACAAACACATAAAAGAGCAATTTGGCGTAGGAGAGATGTTGAAATGGTTCCATTGGTTGTATGCATTTACTTAACAAATTCTGGTTTCATGTTAAGTTAGGGTAGGTAGATGAATAAAGCTCTCACAATGAGCATTTGCTACTGTTATTTATTTCAGTTCTGTAGTTTTTATGTAATAAAACGTGGTCACGGGATGTGAATCAAGCCATCCCTACCACACTGTTTTTCATTTTGTTTTTGGTCTGCGATAACCAAGAGGTCTGAGGTTCTCATGCACTCACCGATGGCGAGCACACGTCCCGCAGTTGGAGCCAGATGTTACCCTTCAAAATGCATCTTTTAACATCCGAGGCATCTTGTCTTTAAAGAGCTTCGTGAAAGGGTCACACGGGTGATGAAATATAGAGCAAAGTTGACCAACCAGCCTGTCATCAAAAGTATGCTTTCAGAACACACTAAGTAAGGGCAAAATTTTGAATCTGAAGCTATCGTGTTCCAGGTGTTTCTGATAAGGAGGTAACAGAGAATAAACTCAGCAGTAATGAAATTGTTGCTTTATTTATTGAGGAAGAGTCCGTGAAAGGAGTGCAATGGAGCTACGGGAGTTTTCCTGTTGATGAATATATGAATGCACTTACTCGAGCTGAAGGCGAACTCTGTTATAATCATCTCTTGGCATGCGATATACCAAGGTTACAGAACTTTTTTACAAGGCTATGCAACAGTTTGGAACTGACTTTGGAATGATTCAGCACCCTTTTCCTGGCAGAACACACCTTCAAATGAAAGCAAAATTCAAAATGGAAGAAAGGAAACATCCTTTGCAACTTGCCGATGCATTAATTCATAGAGCACAAGATTTGCACAGCCGCTCTGCAATCGAGACTTTAGTGGCCGATTCCAATGTTTGTGCTGCAATTATTAGAAATAAAGTTTGCGTGAAGATTGGATTGGCTTGAAGATCTTGGATGATGCAGGGAGAGTGAAATACATCGGTGTACCTGGGAATCACCTTGGCATCACTCCTAGTGACATGCTCATATACGTTGCTCCCTATTTAGAAGAAGATGTAGTCGTCCGTGAAATGGCTCCGCAGCAAGTCCTGAATTCATAAAATGTTAACTGGAGACGTTACCATACAATTCGTTTGGAGTTTCTCTTGCAATTTGTGTAGCAATTCACAGCCTACCCCGAGAGGAATGGAAAATGAGTTAGAGTCAGAGCTCGGTTTTGAGCAACGAGATGTCAACACACGACGGAAGTCAAAATCACGATTTTTGCAAACTGCTGAGATTGGCCTGTTCCATAAAAAGATGAAGCTTTGATACTACGATACGACATGAGGATCCAGACGCACCCCTTCATGTGGAACACAGACCCTAATTTTTTTAATTTCATTAGCAACCATTCGCATAGGAATTGGCTCCGGATTATCAATTTTGACAGTGCAGCCGTAAAGTCCAAACTAGGCTTATTTATTTTGCACTTAAGATCAGCCGATCAAAAGATTTGATCCACCATCGCATTTCAGTGTGTCGGCAGCGGATTGACGCAAATACCACAGCTCACGGGTGATGGGGGTCACATCTGCTAAAAGCTATCACACATTATGTCACCATTCAAACTATTTCTAATGTTATAAAGCCGCCGGTCGAGATCCTCCTGGCAGTCGATTACAACTTAAACCGCCTGTTCAGAAAATGACCGGCCAGTACGTGCAAACCACAAACGGCAGCTCGGCGAGTCTCGGTTTAGTGGTGGTGCCTTTTCTACAACGTGGAGAGGCTCGGCTAAACATCTGCTGCACGATTTCCTCCTAACCGCCAATACACTTCCACGCCATCGATTTTCATTGACACATGGGGCCGCTCAAGGTCCTCACGAATAGTTGAGGGTATTTTTTATTATTATTTGTTGTAACACATGGCTAGAAGAGCCGATCCATAAGTTTGGAGCAGTTAGAAAGATCACGATCGTGTAGTTGGATTTTTTTTGTTCTAGTTTGAGAGAAAAGTATCTTTTACTTTATCTCCACTTTTTTATTATTTTATTATAGAGGTAGGTGAGATTTTGGTCTACATAAGAGGCCATCTTTCTCCTTTGTAGAGATGGAAAAATTTTGGGGTTTTCTCTCCCTGTTGAGCGTTAATGAAAATATCAGTTGGGTTTGTGGACAGATTGAGCATTTTTCATGTGCTTGTGTGATGTATTTCAAGTTGTAGAATGAATCTAGCTTGTGAGGGCTTTCTCAAGCACAATAGATTAGCCATTTAGGATTAAGTTGGTTAATTATGCTTGAACAATTAATTTCTCAATGGACATCAGTATTCGGTTGTACGAAATGTTGATTAAGAGTTGATTGTTTATGCATTCTAGATTTGTCTCACTTTTATGAAGCATAAAGCCTCCATGAGCTTTCTTTGACTCCATTTCCCCTTCTGGTACTGGCACTGGTCTTTCCCTGAGGATTGATCTTCCCCTCTTTTCCATCACCCATTTGAAAACTATCTTTTGTTACTTCCGTTTCCCTAAGGCAGCCTCTTCCATTCACCTTGCCCGTTACTGTACCTGCCTTAGCGATCCTAGTTTAGGGATACCCCCCTAGTGTTGGAGAAGAGCCAACCTGAAGCGAAGAGGAGAGGAGTGTGGTGACATTGGCCTCTCTCCTGAGAGAGTTGTCATTTCGGCTGGTGTGTTGCATTTTGGGCTTTTAAAACGACACGCATGCCATTTCGGAGGACAACAGGCTCCTCAGAAGACCGCTCCTCCAAGCAACCAATCCCATGCACCCCAAGAGTAAACTCCGGAAAATGAAGATTGACCATCTCATTTGTATCGGTTGCCAAGCTGTCAAACACTGTAATCCTAGGGTCCCAAGCTGATCTCTATGGGGAACCATCATGTTGACGCTACACCCCTTTGGTCATACTTGTTTGATCACTATTCTTTGACTGCGCTCTCCTCTCCTGGACCCTCGAGTTGAAATCCTTGGAAGGATTGAACTCACTATCTTGGATCATGTATCGCTAAAGCATCTCAGTGAAGTTAAAGTCCGCCAACTCCGGACAAATTCGATGTTGTGTAGCGTGAGGGAAAATCTACCTCGACTTATAGAACAAAGCTCAACAACTCCTCTTACAACATTCCCATAGCCACAATGATGCAGACCGATCCCTGATATGATCCTGTCGATCATCCTTGTCATCTGAAGCAGCCTATCACTCCGATGAATTTCAGGATCCCACCACCAAATTGGAAGTCCACCACTCCCAGTGCGTGCTGAAATCTCTGTTAACCGATCCAACCGAGCCTGGTTCTCCTCTTGTGCACTCCCTGCACTGATCACATGGTCCAAATGAAAGACCTCTATCATGTCCACAATGCTCCACATCTCATCCAAGTGACTCCAATGATCCTCTCCTGTACTGTGAGTATCCTGCTCTTTGTCCCTCATCTGATGATATCCCAAATGAAGGTCGATCATCGAGGGGTATTCTACTTTGTTAGGCTCACCCATCCTCTCACCAATCTTGGGTAAACCAAACTCAATGGTATGCACAATGTCTCTCTTAGGAGGTCTCCCTGGAGGAAACGCTCCGAAACTCCATTGTACACCACCATGTGCTAGAGTATACCCTTGTATACTGTTGCATACCACTGTAGCCTCCTCTATCATGCGGTATCCTGTATGTGCTACTCTATCCAACACTCTACTGATGTCAATTGAACATGTACCCCAGTGTGTGTCCATATCTGTCATATACCTGTCTACCCAATCCATGGATGCATATACATCCTTGTTGGCTTGTCCACAAGGTATATGCTCAACTATGTCACCTGTGGATTTGACTTGAGCCTTCATTGGGTTCTCCAAAAGAAATGGCTCATGATCTTCACCATGCAAAACATGAGCATAACCAAAACCCCCCAAGTCATGAATCTTCTCAAGTACTTGCAACTTTGAACACCCCTCGTATGGAATCGTGACAAGAGGCTCCTCCCTCAAACCATCCATGCTACTCATACCCTCATGTGTCATAGTTGCCAAGGATGATTGAGTTACTGTTCTAAGTGATGAAGAGCGTGCTAGACTCAACTAGTAACAAAGTTGCCCAACTTGTGTCTCTGATTCTTGAAGGGCCTTTTGTGTGCTCTTCAAGGAATCTTGGGTGATCTCAAGCTCACGGGTAAAAGCCTGCCAACCTCCTTTTCTTCCCCGTTTACCGCATCACGACACATCTCATCAAGTATGAGAAGATGATCTCTATTGGAAAGCAGGTGTAGATAGTTAGACTTCATTACTACCACTGTTTCTCTAAGTGCCTGAAAAACTGTAAGGGAAGGCTCTCCTCCTAAACTATCATATGTCCTTGGAGTTCTCCAACAACAATCTGTCACGAATGCATGTGTATCATCAAAATGTTTCATGGCTGCCATAATTTTGTCCTTGCTTACCTTCAACTGCATTGTCAAAGGATGTGGCTCATAGGAACAATCCTCCTAAACCAATTTTTCTGATTTGTTTTCATCATGTGCACTGGTGTCATTAGCCTCATAGGATAGCTCTAATGGTGGATCGAAGGCTGCGGTTTTGTCAACTTCATTGCACACATCCTCAACATGAGTAGATGCATGCACTTCTAAGAAGTCATTCTGGGGTTTTGTCAAACTTCCCTCATGAGATGAGACGTTCAGACCACCAATCACTTTAGATTGGAATCCGTCTTCCTCCTTCCCAACTGATACGTGAGGCTCCAACAACTCCGGATGCTCTAACAATGATGTTAGATTCTTCTGATATCCTTGTAAGATTTGCAAAATTTCCACCATGAATTCCATATTAGACTTCATCTTTCCCAATGAACAACTACTGAGATTGAAGTTAATGAGTGCTGGTCACTCAACAAGCAATCTGAAAGTATCTGTTACGTGGTACCAGTACCATCGCACCTGCAGATGTGCCCGAGGGAGAGAGGGTCATTTTTTTCCTGACCAAGAGGGGTGTTATCCAGCTTTTTCTGAGTGGGGGTTATGGCCAGACCCTTTGGTCCTTTTCCTGGGAGTACTATGGCTTAGTAGCATTGTTGACTGCCTCATTAAAGGGCTTGAAGCCCTGAGGTTGGTGTCTGGGGCTCCTAGGGGTGGGTCACTGGGTCACATGACCCCCCACTTGTTTTATTACTCCGGTGACATTTCTCTCAGCACTGAGGCTTATGTCTCTCTTCCAGGTCACCATCCACACCCTCCTGGTCCCTCTACACTGCAACGCCCTCTCTACTTGGGCTCCTAGTCATGATGATGTCATCCTTGTACCAGGCCTACATTGCTTGATATGGTGGGGGGTCGTTGAGGGATTTTCATTACTGTTGGGGTTAGATGGGGCATGACGCCCCCCCCTTCCCCACTCTAGCCTTCAGTTCGGAGTGATTTGCTCATTTTTAGTTATTTTAGTCATTTTTGAGTAAACTCCGGGAAAAATGCCCCAAGTTACCCACATATTTGATTATTTTATGTTATAATTTTAAGTTGACATGCTTTAATTTTAAATTGACATTTTAAAGCATGTAGGTTTGGATATTTCATAAAAAGTGAGTGTGAGATCATATAAATACAATCTCTCATTTGATTTTTACACACAACTTAAGAGATAAAATTCATTATGCTACTTTTTTACCCTAGAAGGGCCTTCTGAAGTGATGCGCACCTTTTGGAGGGATGATTCTTTTTTCTCTTGGATGAAGTTGGATGCTTTCTTTGTCTTGCTAATGCTTTGTGGATGTTAGAATGGTTGGAATAACTCATGCTCAAGTAAGTTTTTTACATTTTTAAGGTTTGCTTGATGAATGGTAGGTAAATTTTGCATCTTGAATGATTGAATGGTAGCCCTAGGGCTACATTCTCTTTGAATAGGGCTTTTGCCTGTTGTTCTATCCTCATTGTATAGTAAAAACGCTCTCAGGAGGAGGTTGTTACAAAGTTTGGCCTTGGAGCTCCAACTTTGCCCTAGTTTAGGCTCTTGCAATGAATCCTAGAGGTTGTTTCAAGAAGCCATAACCTAGTAGCAACGAGAATTACCTCCAAGAGGAAGGCTAGTCACCCGTCCTCTAAGGCTAGGGTTTGGAATAACATCCATTAAAACCCTAAGTTGGTCTATGTTTTACCTAAATCTCACTTGCATTTTCATGTGTAAATTTGCATTTTCATGGTAGAATTAGTGTTAGAATTAGGTCTGCAATTTTATGTTAAAAACCCTAGAAAATCAAAAGATTAATTTTTTTTCTATTTTTTGGCCTTCCTAAATTTTGGTCCTCTCTCCTACAATTTCGCCCTGCCTTCTTAAGCCCTACAAACCCTAGGGCGATATTTTAGGAAGCCCTAAAAATTTAAAAATATCAAAAATTCCTAAAAACCCTAATTGTACATGTGTAAATATTATTTTTAGGTTAATTTTTGCATTTATTTTGTAATCATGCGTTATTTTTTATTTTAATTAATTAAAAAGCCCTAAATGCTAAAAAGCCCTAACCCTAATTATATTCCTAATTCTGCCCTAAAATCCCTAACGGCCACCCCGTTTCTCCCTCCTAAGACCTTCGCTCCATCTCTTTCTTCCATTCTCCTCCTTCCTCCTCCTCTCTTCTTTTCTCCTCCTTCTCCTTTCCCTTTTTCCACTTTCCCTGCTCCTCTTTTCACCTTCGGTCATCCTAAAAGGGGCTCGACCTCCCTTCAAAAGGCTCAGTGCCCCCCTCTTTGGCTGCCCTTACCTTCGACCTTGGCCCAAAGAGGCTCGATCTTCCCTTTGTAACCTTCCTTAGGCCCTAAACTTGCCTATATTAGACCTGGTCATTTGCTGCCACAAGTCTGCATTTTAGCAGACCGTCAAACGCAAGAGCATCTCATGTTCATACTCCTTGACACCTACACACACCACAAACAATTGAGTGGTTAAGTATTTTAATCCTTTACTTGAAGGACTGCTTATGAAGGTCTGAAATTGCCTTAAAGGAGGTCTGAAAATTTGATTACAGTCTGCTATATATTGGCTTATTTACATAACAAAACCATTCAGAATTTAGATTAGTCATTTTATGCATTTTTTGTGATCACCATTGCTACAAACTTGTTATCAAAGGAAGGGAGTTCATACTGCTGTTGCAAATCTGTTTGGAAAACTTACTGTGATGTATGTGCAATCTGATTACATAAAAGTGAGAGAGCGAAGTTTGTTTGAAAGTGCTTGTGGTATGGTTTATCTTCATATCTGATTACTTTGTAATTCCTACAAGCAATTATCATATTGTTGATAATAATACTGCATGACATATGGTTATAATTTCTGAATCAGTGCATGAAAGTTAAGAGGTGGAACTAATTGAGAGTACAATTGATATTGCTTACTTTCCTATTGTTACTAATTACTGCTATACTATAGCATTAGTTGGCTACCATAAAGGTGGTAGATATTGTGATTACTTGATATTTGCTAAGTTGTTCATTACACTCAATTGGTTACCCGTAATTGTTAGTAGTAATCATCCAATATCATTGGCATTTACACTTACTTGGTAATCTATGTTCGTGTATGTGAATGTTGAAAATTGCTATTGAAAGTTACACTCATCGTCTTCCTAAGTGATGATCGACTACTTTTACTCATACCTTGACATCTACTTAAGTGCTTGTATTGTTACCATTAAACAATTATATAGTATGTCTTCTTCATTCGCTTAAACATATTACTCAAGGCACTGGTCACTGACATATTGTTTAGAAGACATAACATCTAAGTGTTTTGTAGATTACTCAAGGGCTCTCCCCTTGGAGGTTCCGCCTCTCCGAAGAAGTTGGAGAAGTGGCTAAGGTGACAGTGGTCCCTTTCTCTTGCATTTGTTCATCGGATACTAGCCCTGCTAGTTCATCCGAGGGCATGAGATTGTGAGTGAACTGGAATGTGAGGGATGAGAGATGAGAAAAGATGGCGGAAGAGTGGTGTTGAAATAATGTGAGCCAAAACCGTGCTCTGATACCAAATGCAGCAACTGTATCTGGTTGGATGTTAATAGTCGAATCCAACTCTCATATTGAATGATAAATAGGAATAATATATTAGATGATGATGATAAAATTACAATAAGATCACCTTTATAGGGCTTGAGGAAGCATAGTGAAGGGTTACGCCCTTTCACTAGTAACCTAATAATCTATTAATTTATAAATAATAATATTAATTAAATATTCATAGCTTTGCCTTCCCCTTAGGAAAGCTTTGTCTTCAAAGCTTGAGTATTTTCCTATTGTCGTCCTTCATTCATATTCGGTGTCGGTATTAGAATCGGACGAGATTTCTTGTGCAGAGACTTGCACTTCCTCTCCATTGGTGATTCTGCACTGTATTGTTTGATTGTTCCTACATTTATGGCCCAGGGTCCAGTCATCACCGCATCGACGACTTATGTTTTTCTTCTTTTTTCTATTATCAGAGTAATTGTTAGATGACTTTGATCTATTTTCCATTTCATAGGCGTATGATTTAGGTTTGTGGCATTGATGGCCGGGTGACCAAGTATCTGCACAGTACCTACATTGTGTCTCTTTTTCTTGTCGATAATGGTTATCGCCTCTTGTTTTTATTCCTTCCAATTTGCGTTCTGCGGCTTTTGTTTTATGTCTTGCTACTTCTACATTAGGTATGTCATGTAACTTTAACTCTTTTTGGAGGTATGGTTTAAGACCTCCTAAATAGGTTTCGAGTCTTTGCTTGTCAGACAACCCAAATACTCGTATCGATAAGGATTCCCACTGATGTGTGAATTCCTCCACGCTTCCAACCTGTTGTAATCTGGTAAGTTTACTGAAAAATTCATCTTCTTTGATTCCTTGAAACCTATTAAAAAATTCATTTTTGAACAAGTTCCAGGTGTAGGCAAAATTGTCTCTTTTCCACCATAAGTACCAATTATAGGTGTACCCTTCCATATGCATTGACGCATGTTTCACCTTCTCCTCGTCAGATTGAATATTGTAAATGTCGAAGTATTCTTCCACTTTGTTTAGCCAAGCAATGCATTGGTCTTCACTTCCATTGTATTTTGACAACTCTATTTTTGCCTTAGGTTGGTACACTATGTAAGGGTGATATTGATTTCCTTTTGCTTTATGGTTTGATGGTGGATCGGAACTACTGGACAATGTAAGTGACATATTTGAACTGCGTTGTTGTTCGCGGTGATTTGTAGTTTTTTTATTCTCTAATCTCTTACTGATAGCTTCTATTTTGTTGTTTAATCGTGTCTCCATACCTGGCAGTACTTTTGTTTCTATCTCTTGCTTAAGCATCGCATTGTTAATCTTTATTTCTTTTTGCAATTCTTCTTGATTCTTGGTAAGTGCTTCCTATGTGAAGCTATGAAATGAGGCATCTAGCATGTCTGGACTGTTGACTTGGTCTGTCTTAGGCATTAGCCTTTGTAACACCTCCATTAATGTATTGTGGTTCTGCGTCATGGTGCTCAAGTTCTGGGTTATGGTGTTCATGTTTTGAGTCATAGTACTCATTTTGTCATCCAAGTCTTTTTGTTTTTCATTCAGGATGTCAAATTTTTTATCCAGCGTTCTTTCTAGTACCAGAACAACTTCGTCTTTGATTTCTTTTTTAAGCACTGTATTGTTATTTTTCATCTCTTCTTTCAAGTTTTTTTGGTTAGCGACGAGGGATTTGATGCCCTTCTCCATTTTTTCGATTTGCTCTTTTAGTTCCGCCATGGTTTTGGACCTTGTATGCGGATGTGTGTACTTGGACACTATTTTGGCTTGTGAGGGTGAAGTGATACTCGGGAGATTTGGGAGATTTGTGTGTGGGCTTGATTAATTAATAATAATTATTATTATTAAAATCAAGTGGTAGTAAAAAATAATAATATAATAATTATTATTATATATTATAAAGTTTTTTTTAAATATATATATTGTGATAATAATAAAATTATTATATAATATATATATATTTTTTTAACTTTTTTTTTTTGAAATTTTTTTTGTTGGGTTTCTACGTGGAGCAGGAATGGAGACGGTGGAAGGGGGTCGAGGTGGTGGCGGATTGAGCTGGAGTAGGAGCAGCGCGCAGGTGGCTGGGGCGTGGAGTGAAGAGCGAGTTGCTTAGGGCTAACGCAGCAGAGTGAAGACGGAGTGGCTAATGCAACAGTGTGGGCGAGTGAAAAATGAGCACAGGTGGAGCAGCAATGGTAGGCGAGGGGGAGTTAGGGAGCGAGTAGTTTGGAGGGAGGGAGGGAGTCAAGGTGTAGGATGGCGAGGCGGGGAGCGTTGGCGAGGGCGAGGGGAAGTGGGGAGGGAAACGAGGGAAGTCGCGCGGTGGAGGCAGGCGCGATGGAGGAGGAGGGAGGATGTGCAGGAACGCTGGCGAGAGACTGTGGGAGCGGAGAGCGTGGGCGCAGGATGGTGTGAGCAGGTGTGGAGGGAGAGTGCTCGTTGGCATGGGTGTGTAGAGCAGGCTCAGGGTGATGTGAGGAGCGCGTGTAGGGAGTGTGGTGTAATGTAATGGAGAGCGGAGTGCACGCAGTTGCGATGGGAGGGAGGAGCAATGAATTTTCGAGAGATTTGAAGGGACGTGTGCGAAGTGGAGATAGGGAGTTTAGGAAGATGAGTGTGCAGGTTCGAGGGCATGAGATTGTGAGTGAACTGGAATGTGAGGGATGAGAGATGAGAAAAGATGGCGGAAGAGTGGTGTTGAAATAATGTGAGCCAAAACTGTGCTCTGATACCAAATGTAGCAACCGTATCCGGTTGGATGTTAATAGTTGAATCCGACTCTCATATTGAATGATAAATAGGAATAATATATTAGATGATGATGATAAAATTACAATAAGATCGCCTTTATAGGGCTTGAGGAAGCATAGTGAAGGGTTACGCCCTTTCACTAGTAACCTAATAATCTATTAATTTATAAATAATAATATTAATTAAATATTCATAGCATAAGCCCTTAGGTTGACAGGATGCACAGCTTTGATACCATTGACCCCTACTGTAATGTTGGTGTATTTTTGGTGTTTACTTTGGTATTGAAGTTTTGTCAAACACTTTGATAACATGCTCTAATACCACTGTAATATCCCCAACTGGAAATGACTGATTTTTGGGCAAATTGCTTATGTACTTTGGTTATGGATTTTCGTCAAACACTTGGCCAACATTGTCAACATACTAATATGATATGATTTTTATGTTTAAGTTGTTGTTTGGATTGTCTGTTTCAGAACTCATTCAAGGTAGAATTTACCATTGGAAAAACATTCTCAACAAGAGTTCATTTGCATTAATTGCCAAAAAGCATAGTCCACACCAAACAAAAAATCTACAGTGAATAGCTAACAGCAAAATCAGCAGTTTGTAACAACCAAATAAATCAGACTGTGAATACAAATGCAGACCTGTAGGTTACAAATTTACAGCCATTAGGCTGCTACAAATACCAATTCCCAGTGTGCCCTCATTTGCATCTAACTTCCTGTAGGTGGATGGAGCAATTTGCAGCACTTTCCCAACTGTTACGTCCTTCTTTGTGTGCCCAGAAATGTTGCTAACAGCTACAGGAAACTAGATAGAACTCAAGGAAGCAGCCAACTGTCAATATATAGTCTTATGGCAGCTTTATGGCACAGATTTTGGCATTGACCAGTTCCTTGTCTTCGCCAACTCTGGCTGCGTCTTCCTCAAGTATGCTCCTTCTCATACATGGCTCCATGATCTCCTTAAATGCCACACTTTTCCATCAATGGTTGCGCCCCTACTTCTAGCTTTGGAATCTGAGTTTGCAGACCCCCAAATCACCCCCTTTTGCAGCAGTCCACAGTTACTTAAGAGAATGGTGAAACATAACTCCACATTTCTCACAAGTAGTGCGCCCCCTACCCAAGACACTGAAAACTCAGCAACAGTCCCCAAATCTGTTAGTATCTTGGTTTGTCTTCTATGGCGATGAATACAATGGCAAAATCTGAGGGATCTTGCCTCTCAAGATCGACTAAGGTGGATGGTTTCATCACTGAAATCGATTTATCTCCTCTTAGGGTTTTCATCCCAAGAGTCACAAGCCACATGGGCTCTCCAAAATCATTTTTAAAAAAAATTCATGAATGAATAAGAGAGAGTGACTTCTTCCTCTTATAACTTCATTTTGACCATTTTTGGCCATTTTTATATTTTTCTCCTTTTAATTAATAAAGTGACTTTTTCAATAGTCACTTTACGAATTAATTACTCAATGTCACTTTATAAAGTCACTTTTTTCCTGGTGACATTAAATAATTAATTAATTCCCTTTTTTTATTAGGACGATACAACTTCGAAGCCATCTCCACTTGCAGAGCCAGAGAACATAAAAATGGGGACATGACAAAGAAATACCAGTTGAGGATGAGAAGGCGAGAAGGAAAATGCAGTCTGGTTAGATTGCGGGGAAAAACATGCAAAGCCATCTTATAGCTCCAATATCTATAGTGAACAACTCCATTGAGATGAGAATGAATCCACATGAGTTGTCCCATGAGACTGAATGATAGGCAAGATCCATGAAATTCTCAGAAAAGAGTGCTATTGATATGGTTGATTTGGAGATGCTTAAATTTTGATGGTTGAAGTTCAACCTACTTTAAACAAGGACAGTTAGAATAGTTCCTTGGCTTTTTGCTTTCTTAATTCCTATTAAGTTACGCATTTTAACACTGAGAGACACACAAATAACAACTAATGTTTACCTATGTATACGTTTTATATGCATTCTTGCATGTAAGCATATATACATACCTACATTGATAGTTTCCTATGCTGTAGAGTCCTGCATTCGCCAATTACCATTCTATGAAGGCAAACTATTTTACTGTATATGCATTCATAGAAGTCTAAGTACATAAGGTAAATCTTTTATTCTATGTTGTAGGAAATGCCACCCCCCCCACGTCCCCAGGCCGTTTCCTGCTAGAAATGCGGAAACGCGTACCGTACGGCATGGAAACGCGTTTCTGTACGGACGGGTGCATTTCCCGAGATGGAAATGCATCCCCTCCGTACGGAAACACGTTTCCGATACAGATTTTGTCTGTAAAGCCATGTTTCCAAAAAAAAATTTGTCTGGCTTGTTCCTGCCTAATACACACTTGGGGGGGATGCGACAGGAAACCTTCAAGCCAGTCAGTGTGTCCTTGGGGGCAAGTGAGAGTCAAGTGCCGTGACTTCATTACTCGACTCCTCCATCTAGGCTCACTCCTAGCGAAGCCAAGGGGGGTGGTCCTTATGAAAAAAAAGAATCTAAGGCTTTTAATCTATGAAAAGGAAAAGCTTATTCTAAGAGTTATTTAATGATGAAATGAAAGAAATTAATGATGAAATGAAAGAAATAATAACTAAGTACTGCTTTGTGAATTAAATCAAAGGATCAACACCACACGAAATAGAAAGCATTCACGACATATATGATTAAACTTGAAATATAAGAAAATAATGACTAGTGCCGAGAATGTAAAATGCTTGCGATTGTTGCTGTGTGGGGTTGCTTCTATAGTCTCAGTGAAAGTATTGTAGTGTCTCAGTTGGTTTATTTTATGATTATTAAATGAGTAGTTAGGGAGTGGGTTAATTCTTGGTTTGGCCCAAAAGAGGCCTAACCCGTCGAACTGAGTGCTTTAGCAACTTTAGCAAGTGTCCAACCAGGCGAGGATGAACCTACTTAAAGTACTCAGTTCGAAGGGTTAGGTCTCTTTTGGGCCAAACCAAGAATTAACCCACTCCCTAACTACTCATTTAATAATCATAAAATAAACCAACTGAGACACTGCAATACTTTCATTGAGACTACAGAAGTAACCCCACACAACAACACTCACAAGTATTTTACATTCTCGGCACTGGTCATTATTTTCTTATATTTCAAGTTTAATCATATATGTCGTGAATGCTTTCTATTTCGTGTGGTGTTGATCCTTTGATTTAATTCACAAAGCAGTACTTAGTTATTATTTCTTTCATTTCATCATTAAATAACTATTAGAATAAGCTTTTCCTTTTCATAGATTAAAAGCCTTAGATTCATTTTTTTTCATAGGGACCACCCCCCTTGGCTTCGCTAGGAGTGAGCCTAGACAGAGGAGTCGAGTAATCAGGTGACAACATTTGACTCTCACTTGCCCCCAAGGACACACCGAACGGCTTGAAGGTTTCCTGTCCCGTCCCTCCCAGGTGTGTATTAGGCGGCAACATTTTGGCGCCGTTGCTGGGGATAAACCTTTCTATTCCTGGGTCACGACCTTGTTTTCTTTTTGTTGTTTTATTTTGTTTGATGTATCCTGTGAAAATTTGAAATTTACTTGGTCCATCTTGTGACTCCACTTTTAAATAATTCAATGGGATATTCAACAAGAAGAAATTCAGAAGGGTTATTCAATCTTTCTCCTGAACCTGAAAAGGTATGTAGAAGAAGATTAAATAAACAAAACTCTTGGAGAATACTCGAAAATCTTAGATTTGAGTCACAATTTTAGATATTCACCATCTTTTTGAAGAGTCCAATCCAACAGAAGACATGGGAGATTTTTTCAGCCCTCTAGACTTTACTGTAATCGTAGGGTACCCTCATGTCATAACTAAGAAAACAATTGAAAAATTGCCTTCATTTAAGGGAAACAATGCCATAAGTGCTAAGGCACATTTAAAGCTTTTTTCACAATGTTATAATAAATGGTGCCTAAATGCTAAATATGAAGATGTGCAGATGAAGCTGTTTGCGCTATCCTTAGAAGAAGATGCCTTTGATTGGTTTTCAGACTTAGATGCCGACAACTAAAAAACATTCAAAGAATTCGAAAAGGGTTTCCTGAACAACTGGGGAGATAAAAAAGAAGACAGATATCTGTTAACATCCTTGAATAACATGAAGAAAAATGAAAATGAGACAATGGAAGAATTCAATAAGATATTTAATAACCTCATTTCAAGCCTTCATGTCGAGATCAAGCCTCTAGATGGCTCGATCCTCATTCACTATATTGAGTCTTTCAATGGAGAGATGAGATATCAGCTTAGGGACAAAGAACCTGCCGATCTAAAGAAAGCCCAAGTGATAGCAGAAAAAAATGATAAAAATATGCAATCATCCGGAAAGTCAAATCTTCCAGGTTTCACCAGAGGAACTTCATCGAAACAATCTGACAACAAAGACAAGTCTTCATCAACAGATAGTAAGGACCTAGCAAAAGATCCTTTGAGGGAGTTGACAGATG
Organism: Larix kaempferi; assembly: GCA_027924585.1. Classification (NCBI taxonomy): domain Eukaryota; kingdom Viridiplantae; phylum Streptophyta; class Pinopsida; order Pinales; family Pinaceae; genus Larix; species Larix kaempferi. The sequence continues at coordinate 17,409,787 of BSBM01000101.1, read as the reverse complement.
TGATCAAGGCTATGGAAGCCAATCATGCTGCACAAATGAATTCCATGCAAAACAGACCTATTGCTATGGAAAGAGAAAAGTCTCAAATTGCTTCCAATAGGTATCCTCCCAGACAGAATAATGAATGGAAGCCAAAGTATCCATCCAATAATCAGAGGATCCCTAGTCAATTGAATCAGCTAACATGGTTATGGAGGAGGTGCCTCCCTTTTGTAGCGCTTGTAATGAATTCCATGATGAGACAACTCATCCTAAGTTTAACTACATAAATGAACAAGGTCCTCCTGAAGTCAACAACTTTGTAGGGTATTCAAATCAACCTGAGTATATCAACCATGTTGGTAAAACTCACACTTTGCCAAAGGATATTTGGAAATAGGCTAAGGAGATGGCACAAGAAAAGGACAATGTTACTAAAATTTATGGAGAGAAACCTACACATGAAGAGATCAGAGAATTAGCAAAGTTCAAAGGCTTCACCTATCAGAGAAGAAAGACTGCCATCCCTATCAAATAAGATCTGCATATTCCTAAGGTAACTCATTTTCCTTCCCCAGAATTAAATCTTGATGTGGTTAGTTGGCTAGCTGGTGCTAACATGCTTGTTCCTGTAACTGAAGTCATTAAGATGTCAGGACAAAAGGATAGACTGATAAAATCATTAGAAGCTAGTGGAAACATTGTTGAAGAACCCACGGAAGTTATATGTGAAAAACCTAAGGAAAAGGTCCCAGAGAAGACTAAGGACAGAATTCAAGAAAAACCCAAAGAGGTCATCCCCGAGAAGTCTAAACCTGTCATTCCTGATGTTCCCAAGGAAGTTAATGAAGATCTTCCCGTTATACTACATAGTATGGATCCTCGCAAGGAAGAACATCCTCCTTTTTATATATCCTTAGTTGTCAACAAGATGTTGCTCCATAACTGCATGCTTGATTCAGGTGCTACTTCCAACATCATGACTAGAAAAGTCATGGAACAATTGAACCTGCAAGTCACAAGACCTTATCAGAATGTATGTGCAATGGATTCCAGAGAAATCGATGTCATGGGCATAATCATGAACTTACCTGTTAAGTTAGCTGCCTATCCTAATGTGAATTTGACTATGGATGTAGTGGTGATTGATGTCCCACACACATGGGGCATGTTGCTATCCAGAAAATGGGTTGCCTCCCTTGGTGTTTGCATCTAGATGGATTGGACCTATGCCATGATCCCAGCTAACGAAGATGCTCATGTTAGGTTGTATAGGGAAAATGAAAGAAAATTCCATGTTGAAGACCCTAGTGTGTTAGATAATGAATATGTTCATGAGGCGGACAGTTCTGGTAATTATTCTATTTTTGCAAACACATTAGCTCCCATTAAAGAACATATAAAGGATGATAGAGAAAACGGGGTGTGGAAGATGAGTTTTGATGGTGCTTTTTCCAGATCAGGAAAGGGTGCTGGAATTGTTATAATTTCTCCATCTCAGCAAACTTTCAATTTTCAATTTTGCTTTCAGACTTGAGTTTGATGCTTCAAACAATGTTGCAGAGTATGAAGCACTCATGCAAGGCCTAGAAATAGCTAAAGACATGGGTATTAAAATTTTGACTATTAAAGGAGATTCAGACTTTTAGTTATTTGTCAAATCAAGAACATCTTTGCATGCAAGAGTGAAAGGCTAAAGAAGTATAGGAATGTTTGTTGGGATACAATTGAATTATTTGATGCCCTAAACATCACAGCTGTACCTAGGGAAGAAAATAAGGAAGCAGATCAACTAGCAGTAGCCGCCTCAACCCTCCAACCAACTGAAGAGTTAATCAAATGTAATTTTTTCTGAGTTTACTGCTTGCTGGTTTATGTCAATGTTTCAGTGGTTTTCATTCCCAGCCGGTTTTGCATAGGCTGGAAACTACTTATGAAAAATTCTCAGACAATTAAACACGTTGTAAAATCATACTAACGCGCAGAAATTAAATTTTAACATGCACACCATAAAAATTTGAGACTCAGAATTTTCGGCAAATGTGCCCTGGAAAAACCCCCACGAGGAAACCAGTTAGAGAGAGATTTTATTCTTCAGTAAAATTATAGTACAACAATACAGTGAAAATATAAACTTATCTCCACCATTAAATGCATTGGAAGACTGCCTCGAAAAATGTGCTGAAGCTGCCTTGAAAAAACTGTGCAAATAATCACCTCGAAATCCATGCTGAGAGAAAGGAAAGAAATTCGTACTCTTGATTTCCGTGCTGTCCTTTACCTCGGTTTCTGTGCTGTACTAACACTCGTTTTCTGTGCAGATTTATCTTGAAATCTGTGCCAAATATCATCCTCGATTTCTATGCCTATCCGTACCTCGAAAAGTGTATAGAAAGGTACAATACCGTACTGTACGGTCTCGGTTTCTGTGCAGCAGAACTCTGTCTCGAAAACAGTGCCCAGAATCTCGGTTTTTGTGCCCAAATACTCCTTGAAAACAGTGCCAATGTCCTCAGGATTTGTGCCAGAAGACTCGAAATTTGTGCAGGTTGCCTCGAAACCTGTGCCCAAAAAATGCTTGGAAACTCGTGCTCAGTATGCTGCTGAAAGGCTCACCTTGGAATGCGTGCCAACTGAAGGAAATCTCTGCTAGGAATCCATACTGTTCATTAATGCTCAGCAGGTGACTCGAGAATCGTGCCAAGTCTCTAGCTCTCTCTCTATCTCTTCACCACACTCTCATCTCAAAAGTGAAGTCCGAAAATGCCTCCCTCATGCCTTTTGATCAAACCCTAGGGTTTCCCTAAATCCAATGGGTGAGATTGATTTAGATCAAGGGTGGAAATTAAATGCTCCATTTACTTTCCATAAATAATTAATTTCCCTCACCCACTCAAATTTATCAAAAAGTGACTTGAGTTTATAAAGTCTCATTAAATGCTTTTACTAAGTCATTTAATGTGAGGGTCACCTTTTTCCCCCTTCTAAGTGACTTTAGGCAAAAGTCACTTGGGGAACACTTCCCTAGGTACAAAAACTAACACTCCCTCTTACCGAGGAAGGTGTTCTGCACCACTCCCAACTTGTCTCTGAAGAAGACAAACTTCCCCCTCCCCAAAGATTTTGTTAGGATATCTACTACCTGCTCATCAGTGGAAATATACTGCAACTCAACTGCTCCTCTCTGGACGTAGTCTCGGATGAAATGGTACTTGATCTCAATGTGCTTTGACCTGTCATGGAACACCGGACTCAGAGAGATGAATGCAACTCTGATTGTCACAATAGATCACCGTAGGTCTAAGCTCCTGATCAAATAAATTTACCAACAACTTGCGAAGCCACAGTGCCTCGCAAGTAGCCTGACTGGCTGCCATATACTCAGTGTCGGCAGAACTCAATGCAATGGACTTCTGTTTCCGACTGAACCACGACACTGTTGCCGAGCCCAAACTGAAACAACAACCGGAAGTGCTCTTCCGATCCCTCACACAACTTGCCCAGTCTGAATCTGTGAAACCAACCAAGCTGACTCCACCCGAACCCCTGTAGTCCAAACCAAAGTCCATTGTGCCCACTAGGTATCTCAACACATGTTTTGCGGCAGTCCAATGTACACTCCTAGGCTCCACCATGAACTGGCTAAGAGTGTTCATCGCAAAACATAAGTCTGGCCTGGTGTTGACCAGATACATCAATGATCCAACGAGCTGACGGTAAAGTGTAGGATCCACCAACTTACCCTCAGAAGCATGAAGTTGCTTCCAGTTGGTGATCATAGGTGTAGACATCGGCCTGCAGTCCTCCATCCGAAATCTCCTCAGAATATCAACTGCATACTTTCCCTGTCCCAGGAAAATATGTCTAGGCTCCTGCCAAACCTCCATCCCCAGATAGTAATGCATCAACCCAATGTCAGTCATCTCGTACTCCGCAGCAAGGTCTCTCTTGCAATGTGCAATGAGACGCTCCTCTCCAGTGATAAACAAGTCATCAACATATAACAGAAGAATCAGAGGATGTCCACCAACCATAATGTAGTAAAGGTTGGGATCAGCCTCACTCTTCTGAAAGCCCATTGAAGTCAAGTATGCATCGATCCTGGAGTACCAAGCTCTAGGAGCTTGCTTCAGTCCATACAAGGCTTTCCTCAGCCTGCACACATGAGAATCTCTCCCATGAATCTCGAATCCCTGTGGCTGCTCTAAGTACACCTTCTCCTGCAGAAGACCATTGAGAAATGCGGTCTTCACATCCATCTGGTGGTTCTTCCAACCCATCTCTGCTGCTATAGATATCACTGCTCTGATGGAAGAATATCGAGCAACTGGCGCACAAGTCTCATCATAGTCAACTCCCTCAACCTGTGAAAACCCCCGAGCCACAAACCGAGCCTTGTACTTCTCCACACTGCCATCTGCAACATGCTTTATCTTGTAAAGCCACTTAGAAGTCACGACTGACTTCCCCTCTGGTCTTGGCACTATCTCCCAAGCATCATTCTTCATGATGGAATGGTACTCTTCCATCATGGCATCTCTCCATACCTGATGCTGAGAAGCCTCCTCAAATGTGGAAGGCTCAGAGTCACGAAGACTCGCAACAAGAGCCATCCCCAATCTGTCTGGCATCACAACTGTCCTGACCTCCTCCTGGGGCCTACCAAATGCCTCTGCTTCCTTCAAGGTATCTTGAAGCCATTTAGGCTTCCTCTTCCTTGAAGGCTCCTCCCATACTGGTCTATCCTCATCTGAGGAACTCCTAGAAGTAGAAGGTCCAACACCCTGAGGACCAGTGACTGATGAACCAGTGCCTGAAGAACCTGTAACCTGTGAACCAAAACCTGAACCTGTCCCCGAAGTACCTGTCACCTGAACCATTGAACCTGTAGAAGTTGTGCCTGTACTCTGTGATCCAGTCACTCCGGAAACCTGTGGACCTGAAACTTGTATCGAAGAAGCCTGTGTCAACTGAGGTGTGGGAGCTGGTGGCTTATGTTGCTCTAACTCTCTGGACTTCCTGAAGGCTCTCTCCTCATCAAACTTCACTTCCTGCCTAACAACTACTCTCTTCTGGCCAGGAATGTAAAGCCGATAGGGCTTCGAAGTCTCATCATATCCCACAAATATGCCTCTCTTTGCAGTGGGCTCAAACTTCGTCCTCTTCTCAGAAGGGACGTGAGAGTAAGTCAAAGAACCAAATATACGAAAGTGGCTCACCTCAGGCTTCTTGCCTGTGTACATCTCCTCTGGAGTCTTCCTCCCCAAAGCACGGTGAGGACTCCTGTTCTGCAGATAAACTGCAGTGCTGCATGCCTCTGCGCATAGAAAGAACGGTAACCCCTGATCATGGAGCATCGCTCTCGCTGCTCCCACAATCGACCTGTTCTTTCTCTCTGCTACTCCATTCTGCTTAGGAATGTATGGAACTATCAGTTGTCTCTGTATACCCTCTTGTCTGCAAAAAGCATCTAACTCCTTGGAGGTATACTCACCCCCATTGTCCGATCTCAACATCCGAATCTTCCTCCCCGTCTGCTTCTCCACAAGGGCTTTGAACCCTTGGAAGACACTCAATACTAAGGGTGACTTCTTGCTCCTCAAGAAGTAGATCCAGGTCTTCCTGGAGTAGTCATCAATGAAGATGATGTAGTACTCAAAACCAGTCAAAGAGACTGATGACATAGGATCGCAAATATCAGAATGGATCAAGTCAAGCACTCCTGCTGCTCTCGTGTCACTGCTTGGAAAAGCAGTCTTGGTGTACTTTCCCAAAGCACACCCCCTGCACACATCACTCTACTCAGTGTTGAACTCAGGTAAACCTGTAACCATGCTCCTCAACAATCTCAGAGCTGGGTGATGTAAGTGGGCCATCCTCCGATGCCATAGCTCACATAGCTCACTGTTGCTGCTGTGTGCTAGAACGTGCTGCGGCTTAAACAATAACTTGTACAGTCTTCCACATCTAACCCCAATGTCCATGGAGGTAGATACTCCTGTAGTCCTGGGGAATACCTGCACTCTCCCCTCTGAGAAACATACCCCAAGACCCCTGTCCTCAATGGTGGAAACTGAAACAAGGTTCTTCTTCAGCCCAGGGACATACAACACATCCCTCAGAATCATGGGACTCATAGACTCCCTCTGAAATGTAATGGTCCCCCAACCAACTGCTCTAACAATGGTGTCATCACCAAGTAGAACCTCCACATCTGTACCTGTTTGTGATAGCTCGGAGAACAACTCTCGAGCACTTGACATGTGGCTCGAAGCCTCGCTGTCAATATACCAAGTACCAGTGGTGGATGGACTCATCTTATGGCCCGCCAACAATGAAAGCTCCATCTTCATATCCACATTTGTGCTGGTGGCTAAAGAGGCTCTCTCTCTCTCAATTTGCCCAGCACATATGGAAAACTCCATCTGAAACCTGTCTCCAAAGTCATCAACCTCCGCTGAAGCTGCCGTCTGCTGTCCCTTTTTCTTCTTCTTCTTGTTTGGACACTATGAAGCATAGTGCCCAAATGTCTAACAGCCATAACACTTGATTTTACTCAAGTCCTTCTTCTGCCCACCCTGCTGATGCTGCTGCTTGGCCCCACCCTTCTTGGGACCCTTCTTCTTCTTCCCCTTTGCTGTCAAAGCCACGTTCTCCTCATCTACCCCACCCTGTGATGAACTGCCCTGCACGAGACCTCTCCTGGTCTCCTCCTGCACAAAGTCATCCCACAGTCTCTCCCAAGAAGGTAGGTTCTCTCTACCCACTATGTCCTGCACAAATGCACCCCAGGGCTTTGAAGCTCCATTCACTGCTGTATGTACAAGCTCCGTAGCAGATACCACCTCCCCAACTGCTGCTAGCTCATCTCTAACTGCAGATATCCTGGTAAGGTAAGCTGTCACTCCCTCCTCCATTCATCTTTATACTCTTGAGTTTCTCCTTGAGAACCATCTTTCGGTTCTCATTGGTACTCTCATACAAACTTGTCAAAGCAGTCCACATCAAATGTACCCTTGCCTTGCCTGAAATGTGAGGGATTATGTGGTCTTTAACTGCATCAAGGATTATCCTCCTAGCCTTACAGTCCTTCTTGTTGAAGGCTGACAATGCTGCTGCATCTATAGCAGCGGGAATCTGAACGGGGTTTGCTGTAGTATTTCTAACCACCTCCTCCCACAGTTCATTCTCCTCTAATATCAGCAAAATTTTGGCCTTCCATGGCACAAAGTTCCCTGTCCCATCTAGCCTATCCTCCAACCTAAGTCCTGTAGCCATCTTTCAGCCAACCCAACAAAGTGCTGTTCACTAACAGAAGAAAATTTCTGAAATTACTGAGTTCTGGAAATTTCTGTGTCTACAAAATATCACTGTTTTCTACCCCCAAGCTCTAATACCATGTAAATTTTTCTGAGTTTACTGCTTGCTGGTTTATGTCAATGTTTCAGTGGTTTTCATTCCCAACCAATTTTGCATAGGCTGGAAACTACTTATGAAAAATTCTCAGACAATTAAACACCCTGTAAAATCATACTAACAGTCAGAAATTAAATTTTAACATGCACACCATAAAAATTTGAGACTCGGAATTTTTGGCAAATGTGCCCTGGAAAAACCCCCACGAGGAAACCAGTTAGAGAGAGAGAGAGATTTTATTCTTCAGTAAAATTATAGTACAGCAATACAGTGAAAATATAAACTTATTTCCACCATTAAATGCACTGGAAGACTGCCTCGAAAAATGTGTTGAAGCTGCCTTGAAAAAGCTGTGCAAATAATCACCTCGAAATCCGTGCTGAGAGAAAGACATAAATTTGTACTCTTGATTTCTATGCCGTCCTTTACCTCGGTTTCTATGCTGTACTAACCCTCGTTTTCTGTGCAGATTTATCTTGATATCTGTGCCAAATATCAACCTCGATTTTTGTGCCTATCCGTAACTCGAAAAGTGTGCAGAAAGTTACAATACCGTACTGTACGGTCTCGGTTTCTGTGCAGCAGAACTTTGTCTCGAAAACAGTGCCTAGAATCTCAGTTTCTATGCCCAAATATGTTAGGATATTTAGACACTTAGGAGTTAGTTAAGATCAACTTGTGTAATATATCCGTTAGGGATAGTGTGTTTCTTTAGTATGCATTAGTATGCATTTGTATATAATTAATCCGACGGTCACGATATGTTTCCGACATAGAGTGATCCGACGGCTCAACTTCTCTTAGATCAAACCTAACCTTGATCCGTGGCTTAACACCCGATTGGTCCATGATCTCTATTTAAAGAGCATGGAGGGTCATTGTTTAGTTGATCGATTATGAGAAGCTCATTTGTAACTTTCTTTCTTGCATAATAAATTGTCCCGTAGAAGCTATTTGGCCGGGGCCGTGGAGTGTTTCCCTCAAGAGGGTTTAAACCACGTCAAAACATCGGTGTGTTGATCTGTGATCTGTTTGTGTGAAGTGGTTGCTCTTGGTGTTCGGTCCTTTGGTAGTACCCTGTGTACCCGAACATGGTATCAGAGCTTTTATGAAGTGCCGCTTCCGGTTATGATCTAGATCTTGAACTGTTGTTGCCGAAACTCGAAAGGGTTTCTAGTTCTGGTATTTCTGTGCATTTCTGGGCTGTGAGAGGTGTTCCATTGCTTCCGGAGCGTCGTTTCCATTGGGAAATAGTTTTCGTTTGATCGAAAACGGTTCCCGGTTGCTCCAGAAACGCGTTTTTCATCAGATCTGAAGGTATAATGTTACAGTGACGCATTTTTTTATTTCGTTTTTGAAAAGAAAAATCTCATATTTCATTTTTTTTTACTGTTAGATTTTTTTTGGTTCGGATTGTTGCTTTCCCGTCTGCGTATGCTCTTTGCCGTGCACCTTGAGCGATCTCGGCAAATCAGAAACAGAAAGGGAAAGGGTTTTTTTCGGCTGCGTATGCTCTTTGCCGTGCACTTTGCGCGATCTCGGCAAATCAGAAACAGAGAGAAAACGTAGACTTTCCGGGCAAGTTAACAAGATCTAACTCCACAAGTGTGGAAAAGTTTTTTTTGTTTCGTTTTGTGGTTTGTTTTGCAGGAAAAAGGGCAAGCACGCAAACCGAGCAAGAAGAGTAAAAAAAAAAAAAAAAAAAAAAAAGCCCCCTTCCTCATTTCCATATTTTACATACCTTTTAAACTAGCTCACTTGGTCCAAAGTTGCTTTATTCCTTAATAGGTCTTGAGTTCAAGTCTTAGGAAGTTACTTTTAAAAAGAAAAGTGCATGCAATTTCTATTTTCAAGTTACTTTATTGTAAAAGTGCATCTCACTTAAATAATAAAAAAATAAAAATACAAGTGAGTCACTTAAGCTTTTTATTTATTGTTGCACTATTTAAAAGTAATATCATTGTAAAAGTGAAATCACTTATTTTACAAAAGTGATTCACTTAAAAGCAACTTTTTTTTGTAAAGTGATTGTCAAAAGGTTCATCTTGGGAAGAGGGGGGTTCTTTTTTTTGCTGGACATTCTCTAGCTGCCACGTCACTATTGGGGACATCTTCAACAGTTTCTTTGCTCAAGCATAACTTCATCATACAGAGTCCGTTTTCAGTGCCGTTTTTTTTGAAACCGCCTATTTTTTCGAGCTCTTCACATCCAGACTATTGGTTTCTGATTTTACAGCCATTAATTTACAAATATGGCCGCCCTTTGTGATATTCTACTTAACAGTTCCAACTATTTCTCATGGAAATCCCGTATGGAGGATGTTCTACGAAGTAGGGGACTTTTCAGAATTACAACAGGGAAAGAAAAAGAACCCACTGATGATGATAAGAAAATAAAATGGGCTCACATTCCGGATGAAAAACGGAAAGCATTGCAGCCTAAAAGTGAAAAGTGCATATTTGTTGGATATTCTGAAGATGTAAAAGGTTATAGACTTCTTCAACCACCTTCTCATGCTATAATCATTAGAAGAGATGTTAAATTTGATGAAAATATCTTGGCCTGCGAGCCTAACTCGGCGAGTGTGCCATCTTTGGCCTGCGAGCCTGATTCGGCGTTTGTGCCTTCTTCTTCTTCTTCCAACTTCCTTGACAGGTTTCCAACTCCAGTTTCTGATGATGACAGTGAGGATGAAAATCCACCTCCGCCTGCTCATGTTCCTCCAGTTGCACCAGCACAAGTGCTTCCTCGATGGGTCCATTCAACATGTGAAGCAGCTGGTGATCTTGCCGGTGATCCTAGAGATCAACGTCGAACACGTTCTCAGTTTCAGCGAGCCTCTTTTCTTTTGGCTCAAGTTTCCGAGAATCATGATCCAGAAACTTTTGCAGAAGCTTCAGGGAATCCAGATTGGGATGCAGCCATGGATGAAGAATATCGTTCCTTAATGGCGAACGATACTTGGGATCTTGTACCTCTTCCAAAAGGAAGAAAACTTGTCAGATGTAAATGGGTCTACAGAACTAAGTATGCATCAGATGGAAGTGTTGAAAGACTTAAGGCAAGGTTAGTTGCCAAAGGTTTTTCTCAAGTTGAAGGGATTGACTACAATGAAACCTTTGCTCCTGTCGCCAAAATGAACTCCATCCGCCTTGTTCTTTCCCTTGCAGCCTTACACAACTGGGAAGTCCATCAAATGGATGTCAAGTCTGCCTTCTTACATGGTGATTTACAGGAGGAAATTTACATGGAACAACCTCCTGGCTATGTTCAGAATAACTCTAGCCTTGTCTGTCGCCTTAAGAAATCCTTATATGGCCTTAAGCAAGCTCCTAGAGCTTGGTATGCCAAAATGGATAACTTTCTCCTTGACACTGGTTTTTCTAGATGCCATTCTGACCCCAATGTCTATACCAAGAAAGTAGGAAACCATCTCATCATACTTGTTCTATATGTTGATGACCTTATTCTTACTGGTAGTGACCCTAAGCTTATAACCCATGTGAAATCCAGTCTTAAACAAACTTTTGAAATGTCAGACTTAGGACATTTGCATTATTTTCTTGGTCTCCAAGTTCTGCAAACCAAAGAAGGAATCTTTCTTTCTCAGTCTAAGTATGCTTGTGACCTTCTTCGTCGCTTTCACATGGAAGATTGTAAACCAGCCCCTTCTCCCTTCCATTCTGGAGTCAAACTTTCTGCCACTTGTACTTCACCTGAAGTAGATGCCACATTGTATCGTCAGCTTGTTGGTAGTCTTTTATACTTGACTCATTCCCGTCCTGACCTTTCCTTTGCCGTTGGTCGAGTTGCCCGTTATATGCAGACACCTCATGAAAGTCACTGGAAAGCAGCTAAAAGAATACTTCGATATATTCGAGGTACAGTTCAGTTTGGGATTCATTACAGTACAGGGGGGAAACCTTTGTTGGTTGGTTTCACTGATTCAGATTGGGCCGGCGATCCTGATGATCGAAAGTCTACTGCAGGTTATGTTTTCAGTCTGGGATCTGGACCTATTACTTGGGCTTGTAAGAAACAACAAGCTCTTGCTCTTTCTTCAGCAGAGGCAGAATATCGAGCAGCCGTTAATGCCAGTCAGGAAGCTTTATGGCTTCGACAGATCCTTTCAGAGTTTGGATTCGAGCAGCAGCAGCCTACTCCACTTTGGTGCGACAATCAAAGTGCCATCAAGCTTGCCAAAGATCCAGTTCTACATCAACGCAGCAAACACATTGAGCTACATATGCACTTCATCAGAAATCTTGTTCATGATCGTGTTCTCAAAGTGCTCTTTTGCCCTACAGATGATCAAGTTGCAGACATCTTCACCAAGTCTCTTACAGAAGCGAAGTTTTCTAAACTTCGATCTATGTTAGGAGTTCAGGAACTTGTCATTAAGGGGGGATAGGCTCTAATGCCTCCTTCCTTCTCCTAATAGTGTCACTTTTGTAAATCCTTCAATCCTATCCCAAGTTGTTCTTAAGGGGGGATGTTAGGATATTTAGACACTTAGGAGTTAGTTAAGATCAACTTGTGTAATATATCCGTTAGGGATAGTGTGTTTCTTTAGTATGCATTAGTATGCATTTGTATATAATTAATCCGACGGTCACGATATGTTTCCGACATAGAGTGATCCGACGGCTCAACTTCTCTTAGATCAAACCTAACCTTGATCCGTGGCTTAGCACCCGATTGGTCCATGATCTCTATTTAAAGAGCATGGAGGGTCATTGTTTAGTTGATCGATTATGAGAAGCTCATTTGTAACTTTCTTTCTTGCATAATAAATTGTCCCGTAGAAGCTATTTGGCCGGGGCCGTGGAGTGTTTCCCTCAAGAGGGTTTAAACCACGTCAAAACATCGGTGTGTTGATCTGTGATCTGTTTGTGTGAAGTGGTTGCTCTTGGTGTTCGGTCCTTTGGTAGTACCCTGTGTACCCGAACAAAATACTCCTCGAAAATAGTGCCAATGTCCTTGGGATTTGTGCTAGAAGACTCTTCGAAATTTGTGTAGATTGCCTCGAAACCCGTGTCCAAAAAATGCTTGGAAACTCGTGCTCAATATGCTGCTGAAAGGCTCACCTTGGAATGTGTGCTAACTGAAAAAAATCTCTGCTAGGAATCTGTACTGTTCATTAATGCTCAGCAGGTGCCTCTAGAATCGTGCCAAGTCTCTAGCTCTCTCTCTATCTCTTCACCACACTCTCATCTCAAAAGTGAAGTCCAAAAATGCCTCCCTCATGGCTTTTGATCAAACCCTAGGGTTTCCCTAAATCCAATGGGTGAGATTGATTTACATCAAGGGTGGAAATTAAATGCTCCATTTACTTTCCATAAATAATTAATTTCCCTCATCCACTCAAATTTATCAAAAAGTGACTTTGAGTGTATAAAATCTCATTAAATGCTTTTACTAAGTCATTTAATGTGAGGGTCACCTTTTTCCCCCTTCTAAGTGACTTTAGGCAAAAGTCACTTGGGGAACACTTCCCTAGGGACAAAAACTAACATCAAAGGCCATGGGAAATTTGAGATCAATTTCAGACCATCCATCCCAGATAATGTAGATCATTGGTAGGTATTCAAAGCTGACAAGCAAATCCTTAGATTCATACATAATGTCCAAGAGTTCACTGATTGTAAGATAGGCTATAAGGAAGAGAAGTATGATTATAAGGCAGAGAAGTATGATTATAAGGAAGAAGAAGATAACCTTAGGAATGCTATACCCAAAAGCATAGTTGAATGGGAGCACATCTTTGACAGACAAGATGGGCATAAGCCAGAAAAGGAAATATTAAAGGCTAGAAATCACATAGAGATCAACATTGGGATTGAAACTGAACCTAAGCTAATCAAAATTGGTAAGGGTACAAGTGAAAAGGAAAGAAATGACCTTATAAGCCTAGTTTGGGAATATCGAGATGTTTTTTCCTTTTCATATGATGAGCTCAAGTCATATCGGGAAGATGTTTTCTAGCATACTATCCCTGTAAAAGAGGATGCCAAACCTTTTCGCCAGAAGTTGAGATAGATGAATCCCAAGGTGGCCCCCATAGTTTTGAAGAAGCTTCAAAAGATGCTAGCAGCAGGAATCATAGCCCCAACTAGACATTCCTCATGGTGCTCAAATCTATTTGTTGTAAGAAAGAAAAATGGAAACCTAAGACTTTGCATCGACTTTAGAAACGTAAATTGGGCATGCTTAAAAGACAACTATCCTCTTCCCAATATGGAAACTTTACTTCAAAGGGTAACTGGTTCGGGAATGATGTCGATGTTGGATGGTTTTTCAGGTTATAACCAGGTAGTGGTCAACGAAGAAGATAGGCATAAGACAACCTTTACTACCACTTGGGGTACTTTCAAGTATCTCATAATGCCTTTTGGATTGCTCAATGCTGGGGCAATTTTCCAGAGATCCATGGATTATGCTTTCAATGAGCTAATCGGTAAAATTATAGAAATATATCAGGATGATCTTACAGTTTTTTCTAAGGAAAGAACTGATCAAATTGGCCACCTAAGATAGATCTTTGAACGATGTCGAAAGTTCGGCATATCTTTAAACCCAACTAAGTCTGTCTTAGGGGTTGACGAGGAGAAATTACTTGGTCATATCATATCAAAGGATGGGGTCAAGATTGATCCAGAGAGGGTAGAAGCCATAAAGAAAGTTCCTTTGCCTTGTAATAAAAGAGCATTACAGTCATTCAACGGGCAAATCAACTTTATCAGACGTTTTATTTCCAACTTAGCAGAGTTAATGAAACCCATGCAAAAATGGCTTAAAAAGGACGCTAAGTTTGAATGGAATAAAGAAGGTAAGGAAGCTTTTAATTGAATAAAGGATGCTATTTGTAGATCACCAGTATTAATTAGTCCTGATTATTCCAAAGACTTCCAGATATTTTCATTTGCATCACTAGACACCATAGCCAAAGTTTTGTTGCAGAAGAATAAGGATGGCCAGGAGCAACCTATAGCCTTTATGAGTAGAGCCTTACAAAATTCTGAGCTGAAGTACACTATCATGGATAAACAAGCTTATGCCTTAGTTAAATCACTTAAGCATTTCAAAATGTACATTGGATACTCTAAAGTTATAGGGTATGTGCCTCATGCGGCGGTTAAGGATATTTTATCACAACAAGACCGTCTTGGTATAAGGGGTAAGTGGGTCTCTAAGATCCAAGAATATGACTTAGAAATCAAACACACCAAGTTAGTCAAAGGTCAGGGTTTAGCCCGCATGATGGCTGGAGGAAATGAGCAGGCCTTAGGGATGGTATGTCACAACACCGAGTCAGTACAGGTCAGATCAGAAGAGCTTCAACGTCTTGAACATGTACCATGATATTCTTATATCATTTGCTTTCTAACCAACCTCACTTGCCCAGATCATCTTGTGGGTCATAAAAGAAGAGCTTTAAAAGAAGAGCTTTGAGGTTGAAGTCCACAAAATTTTGTATCACCTAGGATGGGCTGGGATGGAAAAATCCTGATGGTCTTATTCTAAGATGCATCGATGAGCCAGAGTCCAAAAAACTCATGGCTGAGTTTCACTCTGGATTTTGTGGAGGGCATTATGCGGCTAAGACAACAACCCATAAAGTCCTTAGAGCGGGATATTATTGGCCCACTTTGTTTTCAGATGTCCACAAACATGTCAGAAGTTGCCAACAATGTCAGCTTTTCACGGGAAAACAAAAGTTAGCAGCCTTGCCTCTTAAACCTGTGGTTGTCCAAGCCCCTTTTCAGCAATGGGGTCTTAATTTCATTGGTCAGTTTAAGGATAATTCTAGCAATGGTTATTCTTGGATGCTTACTGCCACTGAATACTTCACCAAGTGGGTGGAAGCTGTCCCCACTAAAGCAGCAACCGAAAAAGTGATCATGGATTTCTTAGAAGATAAGATAATCACTAGATTCGGTGTGCCTACTAGGATCACCACTGACAATGCCAAGGCATTCAGCTCAGCAGAAATGTCATCCTTTTGTTTTAAATATGGCATCATCCTATCACACTTGTTAAACTACTATCCCCAGGGTAATGGTCTTGCAGAATCTAGCAATAAGAACTTAATAACCATAGTTAAGAAAATTGTTGGAGATAACAAGAGAGCCTGGGATAGCAAAATCAGATTTGCACTTTAGGCAGATAAGATCACGAAGAAGAGTTCAACAGGAAAGTCTCCTTTTGAATTAGTTTATGGATTGGATGTTACTCTACTTGTTCATTTAAAATTGCCAGTGTATCAACTATTAGAGGAGTGCAACACAGATCTGGATGCATCCCAATATAGGATGGATCAGTTAGTTGAATTGGATGAAATCAGACGAAGGGCGGTTGATCAAAGTATAAAGAATCAGGAGAAGGTTAAAAAGAATTTTGATTAGTCATCTAAGCCAAGAACATTTTAGATTTGTGGCACAGTACTACTTTGGGATAAAAGAAGGGAAAAGCCTGGACTACATGCAAAATTTGTATTGGCAAAAACCAAGGTAGGGAGCGCCTACCTCATGGAGAGGTGGCGCAATCCCCTTTGGATTGGCATCCATTCAACTCCAATCATGCCAACCCACTCCATGGCTAACTCTTCAATCAAGCTCATTCGCCTACCTTAGGGTTTTGTCTCCCCCTCAATTGTATTTTCTTATATAAACAGAGCTGAGGTCCATTGTTATTTATCTGGAAGGTGGAACTGTTATCACACAAACTCTAGCTGATGGATAGTGAATGTCCCAATAGGGATGGTAGAGGGTGATCAGCTAGAATGGTGTAACCTGCAATAGCTAGGTCCTCCGTTCTGGGAACGGAAGTCACATCGGACAAGGCTATTGTCGCTTCAGACAAGGCACGTAGTCAAGTCAGGGGGGAGACCCTGCTCAACCAGTGATGGTTGAGACTCAACAATCAGACACCCAACGCAAAAGATAAGCAAAGCAAAACACAAGGTGAATGCCTAAGTGTGAGATTTCTTCCAGCCTAGTGAAATCAAGATTCTAGATTGGAAACTATACTAAATGAAACGATCTCAGATCTGATTATAAGTGTTAAATGATGAATTCTTTAAAGATTAGAAGGCTGGAAACTAAATCAGAAAATTGAAATTGACTAGAAGGGTGACTAAGAAAATTTGCCTATGGGGAATGAAGTTCACTATGACTACTCAAGCATGGCAGAAGTAAATTAAGTGATTAAAACACACCTTGTAGCAATTGTTAACTTGATTACTAGCTGATTTAGTACAAAAGAAATGCAAACCAGCAAGAAGTGAAGAGATGAAATGAAACTGCCCAAGACAATGGTTAAACAATGAGTTAAATGGATCTAGGGCAGCGAATAATTAGCGTTTATAATCACTTCCAGCAAACGATACTTGATTTTCCTAAGGCAAAATGGCGTTTTAAATCCAAATCTAAAGTACCCAAAACCTAGAAAGTTATCCAACAGCGTGATTGGCCAGTTTGCTCAAGTGGGGCGAATTTAGTGAAAGACTAGTGCCTGGTTAAGTGGGTAGATGGAGTCGGAATCAAATGAAATTTGAAATATGGGGGGTTTAAGCAAATTTCATTAGCGGGTTTTGAATTAAAACTAAATCTAATGGTGAAAAATTAAATTTTGTATTTTTAGGGGTTTTTATATGAATTTTCTGCTCAACACACACAGTGAAATTTAAAATGCAAGAGACTAGCAAAGATGACCTGCTTGAGAGTGAATAGACGGATGAGATTGCCGAAGACTAGCCCTCCAAACTCAATTGTTGAATAGCAGCGTGCTCGCTTTGGCGTTTTGAGCTCCCAATGACCAAGTTCGCCCTAGGTACCTGCCACAAACAAGATCAAGTTAGTGTATGTAGCAAATAACAAGCGAAACCAACAAGTAAAAAATGACTGAAAATAAAAGAAATTGAAAGGCATGAGGCAATAACAACTCCCTTTGTTGGTACTCTGAAGAAAACAAACAATTGTGGGGTTCCCACTCCAAAAACTGCGCCCTCCTCTAGTTGTGCTCTTCACATGCAAATCGTTGGCCAAGGAAATGATGGAAACAATACACTAACAACTCAACAAGGCTAAGGAAGACTAGATATCAGTCAAGCAACACATATCCATCCATAAACTCTCAAGAAACTGTGGAAGAATGGCTCTATATCATCAAAAAACTCAAGTGTACAAATGTGCCAAGAGAGGCAACAATGGAGTGAGCTCATTCTCTTATAGAGATGGCTCAAAACCTAGCTTCATTCCCCCCAAAACCAATGGCTGAGATTGACTTTCCCAATCACCAAATCGAAGGTGGAGATGAGCTCATGGAGTGGGTGCGAATTGCCCAAGGATAGCGCACATGTGGAGAGAGAGGGGCCCATTGTGGGGCCATATAACAAATACAACAAGGTTGGGGGGTGTCTATAGGGTGTTTTATCCCCCCAACCAATATCCCAAGGTCCCACATACAAAATAACAAGCAAATCGAATTTGCCAAGAGAGGAAAAACGCCCCCCATGTGCAAATTCGACCCACCTAGTGAGCTGGTCCAATGGAGGGACCCACAATACATAACATGATGTCAAAACATACCAACATTACCTTAGAAATCACCCTTGAATTAGCCAGCCTTTAATTTTTTCCCTTTGCCATAGTTGCCTTTGTCAATTTTTGATTTTCCATGTATTTTATTGATGGTTTATATTGTTGAAGGAGTAAATTGGGCTTTTGACCCACTTTTAGTGCCCGGATTGCCGAACCGTCTGCTGCAATGTGATCATGGACCCCAAAAATAATAGGATTAACCACTCGAACGACCCTAATCCATCACTTCGGCATTATTTGCCCAAAATTCATGATTTTTAATTAAAACAGGTCATTAATGACCAATAATAATTAAAAATCTCACAAACGCCTCAATCTTTTTGCATTCTATCACTTGGATGCTAATATGGATCCCCTGTAGATAATAATTGACCAAAATCGAAATTTCGGTCACAACATTTTTTTCGGGCCCATTTTTGGCCTGGTCAACCTAGTTGACCAAGTCAAATCTGGTCAACAATGGTGCTAGTTGAATACCTGTATGCAATCATGGAGTGAAAGGCTTCCTTATACAAGTTAGTACATTACTAAACAATATGATAATAATATGGTGATAAAAAATTGCATTAAATCTCGGAAAAATACAAGGTCCTAGGTGAGGTGGGCCCACCACATCCAAAAGACTCGACTGCTATGCACAACCTATAGACTTGACCACCTAGCTGACTTTGGCTGATGTGGAATACATGGTGAAGGATGAGGGATGACAAGGATAAAGATCATGTGACCTCACGGATAACTCGGGAAAGCAGGGTCCACTGAGATAAGTATACCATGACAAAACACGGGGAAGGGCCGTGCTTCACAAATGGGTATAGTGCAGGAAAACCGCCACTGGTCATCTAACAAGTATCTCACAACTCACATCCGTGCCCGAAGACTCTATGAGGTTCTTTTCTAGAGCTGCCAAACTGGGTGTCCGGCAAACCGTAACTTGAGACTCTAGGGGAAAATCTTAAGCTTGTCCCTTGCTCCCTCTCACCTTCTTGCCTCGAAGGACTAGGTGAGGAAATAACCACTACAATGCTGACATGTACGGCTGACCTGTGTCCATGTGTGTTTACAAACACATTGCATGGATTTTACAATGAGTTTCATACTTAGCCCTTTTTTGGATAGATTTTACATTTACAATACAAAAGCCTTGTTGGCTTGCTTTACATTTCTTCATTTCTTCATTTTACATCAAGGCCCTTTTTGGGCTACATATGTATCTCAATAGATATAATCATGGTGCTCATACTGCAAAGTAATGGGGGTGAGCAATACATGCTTCGATGACCAATGGAGAACACCCGGTGAGGCTACACAATCCTAACTGCATTGCAACATCGGGGGCAACCGACAGGAGTAAATCCCAGGTTTGATAGTGCATCTCACACACTAAAGAGCCGAGGCACAATAGACAGGGAATCATGGCATACTCAGAGATCAGTGAGGAAAGGGATCCTCAAGGTCCCAAATCGGAATCCAAGTCGGGAAAGTATATCATGTATGAGTTGGATGGATGGAGAAGGTGAAGGTGGATCCAAAGTCAGCTACCTAGGGGGACTAAATGACCAAGTCTATACCAAGAGTAGGGGTGTAACCTGGTGTGCATATAACAAGAGCCTACTAGGAGGGGGTGGACTGACATCACCAAGGGCCCAATCACATATCATAAAAATAGTTAGATCACCAAATCAATCATCATATGTAGAGTTAGTGTACTATCATGTATAAACAAGTCTAAGCAACAATCATGAGCAATATACATCAAATGCAATACCTGCTGCACCATATACCTGCCGCTGAGGCTGTCTCTGAATTGGATCTCTGTTGAATCCGGGCACAAATAGTAAACCAGTAATACTCTGTGATAGTCTCAATCAAAGAAAGACTAGGCAACTGCCTCAATGGGCTCATATCAAAGCCTGGCATGGAAGGGTGACCCTGTGGTAAATGCTAAGTAACATGTCTGTACCACTGTACAACCATCTATTCCCTCTGATACATCTACTCGGGGCAATCTGAACAAAACTGTGTGCCTCCTTTGAAGGCATCAGATCTATGATCTGGAAAAAAAAGTATTGTGTGGTCCTCGGCCGCATAGTTTGTAGTATGGTAGCTCCAGCTAACAGAGATGTGATAACAGGAACCTCTGCTCTCATTCTCTGTAATATTTTCTAAGTGTTGAGTAATAAAAGAAGGCTTTGGAGGCTACCCTAGTCTGACTGTTGTGTTGGATCTCAGTTATTCTGCATCTTATGAGGTAAATTTGTATCGTACATAATGCTAGTGTATGTTGGATTCATCTGTCTTTAAAGAGAAAATACTTTCATTAAGAATAGTAAGTAGTGCTTTATAGTCTATGTTGTCTATTGTAAACTTTATTAGAATGCTAGAGGTAGAGAACATTCTTGTTTGAATCTATCATCTCTAAGTTTTCTTTTGATTATTTACACAGGTGCTTTTAATCCCTTTGCTAGTCTCTTTGTGGTTTTGCAGGTTGCTTCAAGTTGGATGAACGGATGAATATGTTAGATCTTCCAATCTTTCAACAAACTTAGGCAGATTGATAGATCCTGCCGTCACGCCAAGAAGTAGACTCCATGACCCTTCACCATTTGCTCAAACCCCCCAGGGTTCAAGCTTCAAGAACCAAAACTCTTCATCTAAATCGATTACTGTTTTTTTAATTCTTTTTAGATCTTGCATTTAAAAGTTTCATTGATAAATAGATCTAAAATCAAATTGCAACCTAATAATTTCAATATATTTGATAATCTAGATCTAGGTTGTTAGTTTCTATTTTTTGCATTTTTTCATGTAGATCTAAAGCAAAATAGAATTTCTTGTCTTTCAAAGTTTTATCAAGTAAATAGTACTTTGATTTGCTTGTCATCTCTTAAAGAGACAAGCAAGGATCCTAAGAAGGCAAGCTTTCTAGCTTGCCTTAGTTCTTTTTCTCATTCTTTTTCATGCTTTTAAGTTAGAAAATTTTCCATTGTTTGGCATATAATCAAACACTCTTAAACTGTGTTTTGGTAGATTTCAAGCATTTGATAGCTCCTTGGTTTTTTGCATTTAAATATCAGTCCCAACTTTTAAATTCATTTTAAAGTTAGTTTCAAGTCCAAAAAATTGCTCAAAAATATCTTTTTTTTCATACTAGTTGCATTGTAGTTCAATTTTGCAATATATAGTACTCTTAAAGTGTTCTGATTTTTATTTCTACTCTACTTTTGTTCGCTGGTCTGTTTTGGTCTTTAGCAGGTTGAAGCCCAAAAAACCAAGAGGTTCACCATTTCGAAGCTTCCCAAACTTTCGCAAGAACCAGTAGTTTGAACCTTGATTTATTTCACCAATAATTTGTAAACTTACTTGTTTCCGTAAGCATAAAGGGCAAGCAGTGGTTCACTTCTTTTTTTTATCTTGTAAAAGCAAAAATAAAAAGAGCAAGCAAGCAATTCCAGCGTCTGAACCCCAATCCCCCCAGGGGGGATTCGCATTTTTCATTTTTTTCACTTTTTTGCATTTTTTCTTCTTTTCTTGGTTTAGACTAGTTTACTTTTTGTTATTAGTAATTACATAACCTTCACAAAGCACACAAGGCGTCCCAGGGGGACTTACAATCTTTTACATTTCTCTCACCTAAGTGCTACAAAATAAACCACACTCTTGTTCTAAAACAACTTTCAAGATAAAATTAATCCCCTTGATCTACTGAACTACTCCATCATATTTTGGTGTGAAGAAAAGATACCCTTGGGGTTTAGCTTAGATTAATCATCCATTTACATTTTTAATAAAATTACCAACACCCCAAATCCAAAGTATGCTCTTAACCTCTGCAGCTCAGTCTGAATAGTAGGGTTAACCAGAAACGGGTGCAAGGTTCTTAGTTTTAATAGGAAAATCCATTAGAACAAAATTCTAAGAACTCGGGAGGTTGCATGGGCAGAAACTTTAGAGTCAGCAGGCTACTTTAAGCAAATTCATCCTCGTCTGGTTGGACACTTGGTAAAGCTGCTAAAGCACTCAGTTCAAAGGGTTAGGTGTCTTTTGGGCCAAACCAAGAATTAACCCACTCCCTAACTACTCATTTAATAATCATAAAATAAACCAACTGAGACACTACAATACTTTAACTGAGACTACAGGAGCAACCCCACACAGCAACAATCGCAAGCATTTTACATTCTTGGCACTGGTCATTATTTTCTTATATTTCAAGTTTAATCATATATGTCGTGAATGCTTTCTATTTCGTGTGGTGTTGATCCTTTGATTTAATTCACAAAGCAGTACTTAGTTATTATTTCTTTCATTTCATCATTAAATAACTCCTAGAATAAGCTTTTCCTTTTCATAGATTAAAAGCCTTAGATTCATTTTTTTTTCATAGGGACCACCCCCTTGGCTTCGCTAGGAGTGAGCCTAGACGGAGGAGTTGAGTAATCAAGTGACAACACTTGACTCTCACTTGCCCCCAAGGACACACCGAGCGGCTTGAAGGTTTCCTGCCGCGTCCCCCCCAGGTGTGTATTAGGCGACAACATGGATAATGAAAAATATCACCATATTCAATAGTAGTTGGTAGTATTAAATGGTAATAATAAATTCTTAAAGTAAAAGTGACATTCTCCTTATATTTCATTTTTTATCCTTTTGCTTAAATTTTTAACATTACCATTAATTGTTTCAGGATGTTTGAGAGTGGTTCCAACCTCATCAGACTTCATATGCAAAAAGTATAATTTTAGATTCCATTCAAAATTCAGCAGACTTAAGAGTTTTCAAGATTTCAAGATTGCAAAGTTTCCATCGGTTTCTATCACGTATGAGGGTATGGGATTGGCATTTAATCAAGCACATCAACCTCTGTATATACCTTAATGTTGGTGGTGTTGATTGTTGAACTCCTTTGTCATGACCTGAATACAAATGTACTCTTCATTTAAGCAAAATCACTTATTAAGCATGGGAAGCTTTTTCTACCTTATTTTAACGATTTTATTAGGAAGTTTCATTAAAATTGTCGGGTGTTGAGTCATTGACTAATGTCCTTGGAGGATCAACTTTGAGATTCAAGTTAGAGGCAAGGGCTAGAGCGTAGAGGAGGGAGACATAGGGTGCGACTGATGAATAGGACCCCAATATAGGCAATGATTCGCTGACATGTATGATTTATGATTTATTTTCACATTCATCTTTTTAAATGTCCTTGCTCACATATATATATATATATATATATATATATATTACGTTTCCCCATTTCCGAAATTTTGGGGGGTCACGTTTCCAATGCGTCCCTGTTTCGGAAACTTGTCCTTGTTTCTCCGTTTCGTGCAACTTAGCCTTTATTTCATTGATTTATAGAAGCAAGTAGAAAGATATCTCCTCCATAAGCATTCTTTAATACATCGGCTCTCATATGGAAAACAATAATTTTTTTTTTATTTTCAACATGGAATACATAGGGCCTCACATGAGATAGAATGGAAAGGTTCCTTGATTTGAAATGATCCATTTCATGTACATTTCTAGATTTCATTAATGTTTTCTTATGGTGAGTTATGTTGAGGTAGAATAAATCTTAATCAAGGCAAGTCATGGCCACAATATAAATCTTAGAACGAATGTCCATTATATTGCAACAATATGGCAAGTATGGACAAAAGGCTCCAAACAATTTTTTTTTAAATGCAAAAGGTAAGAAATAAATTAACAATTATGAAATTTCAGAAACACATGCATTTCATCATTGCTTGAAGCGAGGGCACAATGAGGAGAAGAGGAGGTCATGCTCATGGCAACCTTGGAGCAAATCACAACTCTCCTAAATCTCCTAGATTGTCTGATCTAGTGTTCTATCAAGGGTGTCCAAAAGATAAGCCCCTCTTTGGTGACTTGATCATCTATGCTTGATGGAGTAAATCACGTGACCGTAACCCCCTACAAAAGTTTATTTTGCTTAGTGTGGTTGATGAAAAGAATGATGATGAAGAGTCTAAGAACCCAGTTGTGAGGTTTGTTGATCCTCGATTGGCTTTGCATGTTGATCCTCGATTGGCTTTGCATGTGGCCTCGACTATCCTATCCTTGACAGTGACTAGTGCAATTTTTGAAAAGGTGATTAGATCATGATTCTCTCTTTAGTCGGTGGATACAATCCATGCCATTATTGAGCTGCATTTTAGTTCCCTTAACTTTGATGAAGTTGAAGTAATGCTTGCCTAGGTTAGATGCATATTGAAGGGAGATGATGCAACATTCAAGGTACTTGCATCCTGTTGCCAACTAAGTTGTACTTGGTTGGATTATCAAGCGAGCGGGCAAAGTAGAACATGACACATGTTCAATTTTGGTGATTTGATGTCCAGCTGGCCTTTTAAAGGCCCCCGTTTTTAATTTTTTTCCACATGTCCATGGCCCTGCGGGGTTTGTAATAAAAACGTGCTAGCATGGTGTTTTGTAAAAGACTCGGTTCCTTAGGACTTTTTGGCCAAGTCAGGTATTCCAAGGAGTTTTTTCACCTATCTATTATGTTTTGCATCACTGCATTCCATAATTAATTGGTTTTTCTCCTGCTCCTCCAAAGCTGGAATGCCTGGGGAGGCTGACGGGCCTTAGGGAATTATTAGAGTCTATGGGTCAATATATATGAACATGCTAGGCGTTAATTTTGAGTCATATGGACATGTCTAAGTCCCCCTAGGTGTTTTTTTTAATTTTCGGCAAGTTTTTATTTTTCCGTAAATTGGGCCATTTTTTAATGGTTCAATTAAAAAGTTTGTAATTGGCCTATCTGGGGCGTCTGGAGGTTTTTTTTTGCCTTAGGGGTGCTCGTTTTCTAACTCAGAGCACCCCCTAAACCCCTAAACCCACTTTTCCTAATGTTTGGGTGCTTCTACCTTGGTCAAAATAAAAAAAATCAAAAAATCCCCAAAAAGTCATAAAAAAATCAAAAAAGTGAAAAATGACTTAAAAAAATATTTAATTTTTGGAGAGATTTTGGGGTCTGATTTCGACCAGCATAGTTATAGGAGTGCTATGGGCTGATTTTGTGCCGTTTGGGCAGCCCCAAACAAGGAGAAACTCGTGGCTAAGGAGAGGGGCGCACTTCACTAGATGAGGGGGCGCACTTGCTATATTGGCAGCCCACGTGTTGGGGAATGGGCAGCATACTTTATGCTGCTACATGGGCACCTTTGGTGCTGCATATGGGGCAGCTAAATAGGTGGAGTGGGCAGCCCTATCCCCTCCACCATTTGTGCCACCACTCCACCTCTCTTTCCCTCACTAAGTGCGCCCTCCCTCCTCATTGTTTCCTCTATAAATTGGAGAGTGCTCTCCATTGTTCACTAGTGAGATTTGGAGCAGCCAACTTATGATTGTAATATTTTTGTCATTTTGAAATAAAAGAAGACTTTGGAGGTCAGCTTGTGGTGTCTTGGTTACATGTGGATGAAGTATCTTGATCTCTTTTCCAAGATGACTTGTGCATAAGTCTTATTTTTCAAGGGTGTGGTTTGCTCATCTATGAGATAAGTTGTTGTCAAATTTGTTTATTTGTAGCAGCTTAGTTTCTTATGAGTATATATATATCTACATTTAATCTTTGTTTGGTAAGATCTGTGATGTGCAGGTGTCTTCTTGAGTTGGCAAGAAGCAGGATCTTGTTTGTTTCCGCTTTTTACTAATTATTATTTGCAGATATAGTCCCTTCAAGCATCACTGAACCATCTTCAAAGCTTCGATTTTCAACAAGGATTTGTTCCATCTCTCTCTCTCTCATTTATAAAAAATTCAAATTTCCTGATTTACTAGTACTTTCTTTACAAAAAACTAGTTTAAAGTTGTCGAAATTTTTCAAATTTTTTCTAAAGAAGTATTAGATCTGATTGCAAAGTGTTATCTGGCTGCCATAGAGCTGATAATTTGCAGCCATTAAAAGGCTAGCAAAGATCCCAAGTAGACAAGCTCCATAGCTTGTTTTACTTGGTTATTTTTGTCATTTTTACTTAGTTTTTCAATTAGAAAATTTTGGGTTTCTTAGGAGGTGTTCCAAAGACACTCTTAAAGTGTTTTTGGGCATCTTGTACTAATTATTGCTTGCTGGTTTGCAGCAGAAGATGAGCAGGTAGGAGGAGGTGCTGGCAAAATTTCGAGCATCCAGGCGATCCGGAACACAAATTTCCATATTTTCCAAAACCGGGCATATTTTTCTATAATTTTGTAAGCTACCAAGTCACATTAAGTAGGCTTGGGGCACTTCTCCGTTATCATTGTAAACATTTTAAACGAGAGCAAGTGGGCTAGCCAGCGCCCATACCCCATCCCCCCAGGGGTGGCCTGTGTCGTCTCATTTTCATGGCGTGAATGTTAGAGTAGTTTTATTTCTTGTTTTTTTTCGGCATTAATAAAATCAATTAGGATTAAAATAAACCTTGTTGGTCCGTTTCACTAGCGGGCCACAAGTTCACTCACAACCTAGCTTTTCACATTTTTTTACAATTTCATAACGCCCCCCTTGCTTTCCCGAAGTAGGGTTGTGTATGAGGGCTTGCCCGAAATGCATGCCTGAAAAGAGACTCTTGGGGTTATAAAAGATAAAATTTGGGTTCTTAAATTTTTTATAAAATATACCAAGGTCTTCTCCCGTATGCTCTGTGGCCAACTTGCAGCTTAGTCTGATCCAGTTGGTACACACCAGAAAGGAGTTGATGACTAGTAATAGGACTTAACACCACCCCAATAAAAAACCCTTTTTGTGAAAATCCGGCACAACACGCAATTTGTTGTCGTGGGCAAATTTCCCAGAAGGCTTGGGATAAAACTGGATAGCGACCTCTTGGAAACCGTTAGGCTTGCCCTCGTTGGTATAGCATCTGAACACCTCCTCGAGACTCCGATCCAGCCTAAAGCCTGAGAGGGAAGCCACACTTCAAATTTCCGGACATGTTCCCCCGTACCTTGCGTATATCGGGAACCCACATGCCTTAATAAAAAAGATCACCATCACATTAAATTTTAAAATAAACCAAGAACACTCCACAACATTTACTTTTCTGTTTATGCATTTGTTATTTGACTCCATAGCAAGGCACTGGTCCTGATGCAAATTTCATTTTATTGTTGACTAGTATGCAAGTGAATGATGATTATTTTTAAATGGGAGTAAATGATAAATGATGTTTTTTATTTGAAAAGGTATATGTTATCTGTCTTGGTTGCAAAAGTATTTTTTCTAACTCCTAGATTAGAGGCTTTAGTTTCTTTTATTTTTTAGGGTCTACCCCCCTTGGCTTCGCTAGGAAAGCCTAGACGGAGGAGTCGAGTCCCAAGTGACAGCACTTGACTCTGACTTGCCCCCAAGGCCACACCAGCAGCTTGAAGACTTCTGCTGCATTTTCCCAGGTGTGGAACCAGGCGGCAACATTTTGGCGCCGTTGCCGGGGATAAGTCTTTCTATTCCCGGAATACGACTTTTGAGTTTTCCTTTTTGTTTTCGCTTTGTTTGATGTATGTAGTGAATTTTTTAAATTGACTAAGAACATCTGGCGACTCCACTGTCAACAAATATACCAAGGCGTTTTACAAGAAGGAATCCTCAGAACTTGCTTCAGTTCTTTCCTGAGCCTGAAAAGGTCTATCATAGAAGGAAAAGCAAGTTATCTTCTCGAAAAACCCTTGAGGATCTTGGTTCTCAGTCAATTTCTGATATTCACCTTTTATTCACAGAAAATAATTTGAATAATCTTATTGTTGAAATGGCTGAGTTTGGTCCTTATGATTTTACTGCTATAGTTGGTTACCCTCATGATATCCCTGAAAAAGCCATTGATAAGTTGCCATCTTTTCAAGGAAATAATGCTATTAGTGCTAAATCCCATATAACTCGTTTTTGCCATTGTTTTGACAAGTGGTGCTTGGGTGCTAAGCATGAAGATGTAAAAATGAAGTTGTTTGCTTTATCTTTGGAAGAAAATGCTTATGAATGGTTTAACAAGTTGGAAGCTGACAAGTACAAGACCTACAAAGAAATTGAAACTGCTTTCTTGGCCAAATGGGGGGACATCAAAGAAGACCGCTACCTTCTAGCTGCCTTGACCAATACTAAGAAAAATGAAAATGAGACAATGGAAGAATTCAACAACAAATTCAATGAAATTGTGGGTAGACTTCATGCTGATATCAAGCCACCTGATAATTCCATCCTCATTTACTACATGGAAGCTTTTAGTGGGGAGTTAAAATATCAATTAGCTGATAAAGAACCTGCAGATCTAAAGAAGGCCATGGAATTGGCCGAGAAAATTGATAAGAACATGTTAAATTGTGGCAAGTCTCATCTTCCTGGTTTCACAAGGGCCAATGTTCCTATGAAGCAAAGCGAGAGTAAAGATAAAACCATTAGCACTGAAATCAAGGATCCTTCAAAGGAACCTTTGAAAGAAATTGCCCAACTCTTGAAAGAAGCTGTTTCAAATCAAGCCTCCAACATGACTGCCATACAGAACAGGTTGATCTCCATTGAAAGATCTCAAAACCACCAAGTCTCAAATCAGTATGTGCCTAAGCCCCAATATGCTCCTAGGCCTCAATATCAGAGAAAAGTTCCATTCCAAGATCAGAGGACCCCAAATCCTTTGGAAACTGTAAATACTCTTTCAGAAGAAATTCCTCCCTTTTGTAGGGCATGTGATAGTTTCCATGAAGACTCTACTTGTGCTATATTTAAATGGTCAATGGAACAGAATCCGTCAGAAGCCAGTAGCAGTGTCAGATTAGCAAGCGAGCCTGAGAACCAGCCTGAATATATCAATATTGTGGGTCAAACTCACCCTGTCTCTAAAGAAACTTGGGAACAAGCTAGATGTTACAGCCAGGACTTGAAAGATAAAGCTACCCTTAGATTTGGTGAGATGCCTCCACCAGAGAAAATTCTTGAGATGTCAAAGTTCAAAGGCCTAACATATCAAAGAAAGAACCATATTGGGACCTCAAACTCAAATCAGAATATCCCTAAGGTAACACCTTCTTCCAACTCTGAAAGTCTTCATGTCGATTTGGCTCAATGGTTATCTTCTGCAAAGATTCCTGTTCTTGTTACTGACCTTATCAAAATCCCAAGCTTGAAAGAAAATCTTATGAAAGTGATAGATCATCCTCAACATGAAAAAGGCAAGGCTCCTATGGACTCAGAGATAGTTAATCTTAACCAGACTAAAGAAGAGCCTAACCATAAGGATGACCCGATTATTTTGCATAGTGTGGACCCTCACAAGGAAGACCACCCTCCCTTCTATGTCTCCTTGCTTGTCAATAATATGCTTGTGCACAATTGCATGTTGGACTCTGGTGCTTCCTCAAATGTTATGACCAAAAGAGTTATGGATCAATTGGGCTTAAAAACAACTAGACCCTATCACAATGTGTGTGCCATGGATTCAAGGGAAGTTGATACTATTGGTATAATTATAAATCTACCTGTTAGGTTGGCCAAGTATCCTGATGTCCATTTAACCATGGATGTCGTTGTAATTGATGTACCAGACAATTGGGGAATGCTTTTATCTAGAAAGTGGGCTGCATCTTTAGGGGGAGACATAAGGATGGATTGGTCATATGCTACTATCCCTGCATCAGAACATACAACTGTTAAGCTATACAATGAACAAGCTAGAAAACTCCATGTTGAAGACCCACAGAATCTGGCCAATGAATTTGTGCATCAAACTGACAACTTTGGAAACTATTCTATCTGTTCAAATTTCATAGCACCTTTTAAAGAAGCATCCAAAGATGAAAAGAAGGATGGGGTATGGAGGATGAGTTTTGATGGGGCATCTTCAAGATATGGAAAAGGAGCTGGAATTGTCATAACTTCTCCTTCTAAACAAACCTTCAAATTTGCTTTCAGACTTGAGTTTGATGCATCAAATAATGTGGCTGAGTATGAAGCCCTTTTGCAAGGGTTAGAAATTGCCAAAGATATGGGGATTAAAATTTTATCTATTAAAGGTGATTCTGACTTAGTGGTTTCCCAAGTTAAAAATATATTTGCTTGCAAAAGTCGAAGGTTGAAACAGTATAGGAATGCTGTCTGGGATACTATGGAGTGGTTTGATGCTTTAAATATCATGGCAATTCCTAGAGAAGAAAACATTGAGGCGGATGAACTAGCTGTGGCAGCTTCTACACTTCAACCAACTGAGGAAATATTAAAGGGGAATGGGAAATTTGAAATCAACTTTAGACCTTTAATCCCTGACAACATAGATCATTGGCAAGTGTTTGATAGTGACAAGCAAATTCTCAACTTCATCCATAACCTTCAAGAATTTTCTGATTGTAAAATCACCTATAAGGAAGAAGGGAAAGAGTATCCAGAAGAAGAGGACCAACCTAGGAACAAAATTCCCAAGGGCATCACCCGGTTAGAGCAACTTTTTGACAGACAAGATGGCCATAAAAGGAAAAAGGGTTCAATAAAACCAGGGGAGTATATTGAAGTAAACATAGGAACTGAGAAGGAACCAAAGATGATAAAAATTGGAAAGGGAATATCTCAAGAAGAAAGAAAAGCCTTGATTGACTTAATCTATGAATATAGGGATATATTTGCTTTCAGCTATGATGAACTTAAGGCTTATCGTGATGATATTTTTCAACATACAATCCCTTTTAAACCAGGTATCAAGCCTTTTCGCCAAAAACTGAGACGAATAAACCCCAAGTTGGCTCCTATGGTTTACAAAGAACTCCAAAAGATGTTGGCAGCAGGCATCATTACTCCAACAAGACATTCTTCTTGGTGTTCTAACTTGGTGGTGGTTAGGAAAAAGAATGGGGATATCAGATTGTGTATTGATTTTAGAAACCTGAACTGGGCCTGCCTAAAAGATAACTATCCTTTGCCAAGCATGGACACTTTACTTCAGAAGGTGACTGGATCAGGCTTGATGTCTTTTCTTGATGGGTTTTCAGGATATAACCAAGTGCTAGTCAACAAAGAGGATCAACACAAAACTACTTTTACCACACCTTGGGGCACTTTCATGTACCTTAGAATGCCTTTTGGTCTTACTAATGCTGGTGCTACCTTTCAACGTGCTATGGATGTTGCTTTTAATGGATTGATTGGTAAAATTATTGAAATATATCAGGATGATTTAACAGTATATAGTAAGGAAAGATCAGATCATGTTGGCCATCTTAGAAAAGTTTTTGAGAGATGCAGAAAGTATGGCATATCTTTAAATCCAGCTAAATCTGTGCTTTGTGTTGATGAGGGCAAACTGTTAGGGCATGTTATCACTAAGGATGGTGTAAAAATTGATCCTGAAAGAGTTGAGGCCATTAAAAGGGTTCCTATCCCCACCAATGTCAAAGCTCTCCAATCCTTCAATGGCCAGATTAATTTCATTAGAAGATTTATTCCAAATCTAGCTGAGCTAATGAAACCTTTACAACTCTTACTTAAAAAAGATGCTAAGTTTGAATGGAGTAAGCAAGGAAGAGAAGCTTTTGCAGGTATCAAGGATGCCATATCTAAAGCCCCTGTGTTGATAAGCCCTAATTATTCAAAAGAATTCCAAATTTTTTCCTTTGCTTCAGAGCATACTATTGCCGGAGTCCTGCTTCAGAAGAATGACCAAGGCCAAGAGCAACCCATAGCATTCTTTAGTAAAGCTTTACAAAATTCAGAGCTTAAATATACTATAATGGAGAAACAAGCTTATGCCCTTGTTAAGTCTTTGAAACATTTTAGGATATATATTGGGTATTCCAAGGTTGTGGGTTATGTTCCTCATACTGCTGTCAAAGATATATTAGCTCAACAGGATTGCCTTGGTATAAGGGGAAAATGGGTGTCCAAAATACAAGAGTATGACTTGGAGATAAAACCTACCAAGTTAATCAAAGGTCAAGGTCTTGCACGCATGATGACAGAAAGTAATGAGAAAGCTGTAGGAATGATTTGTCAAAATAATGAGTCAGCACCTATCATATCTGAAGAGCTTCAAAGATTAAGTCAAACTCAATGGTATTCCGACATTATCTACCTTCTTAACAATTTTACTTGTCCTGAACATCTTGTTGGTCATAAAAGAAGGTCTCTAAGACTTAAAGCCACTAAATATTGCATAACTCAAAATGGATTAGGTTGGAGAAATCCTGATGGCTTAGTTCTTAGATGTGTTGATGAACCAGATTCCAAAAAACTTCTGGTTGAGTTTCATAATGGATTTTGTGGTGGGCATTATGCAGCAGACACCACAGCCCACAAGATCCTTAGATCAGGTTACTATTGGCCCACTTTATTTGCTGATGTGCACAAGTTTGTCAGATCTTGTCCCCAATGTCAGTTGTTCACTGGGAAACAGAAATTGGCAACTTTACCTCTTGAGCCAGTAGTTGTTCAAGCCCCTTTCCAACAATGGGGTCTTGATTTTATCGGTCAGTTTAAGGAAAACTCAAGCAATGGATATACCTGGATCCTAACCGCCACCGATTATTTCACCAAGTGGGTGGAAGCAATCCCTACTAAGTATGCCACTGATAAAGTAGTTATGGATTTTCTTGAAAATCATATTATAACTAGATTTGGGGTGCCATCCAAGATAACAACTGACAATGGTCCTAGTTTTAGTTCCATGGCCTTTTCAGCATTCTGCTTCAAGTATGGTATAATCCTTTCTCACTCATCTAACTATTATCCCCAAGGGAATGGATTGGCTGAATCAACCAACAAGACCTTAATGAACATTTTAAAGAAAACTGTGGGTGATAACAAAAGGTCTTGGGATTCTAAGATAAAATTTGCCATATGGGCCGACAGAATAACACAGAAACGTGCTACTGGGAAAACCCCTTTTCAGTTGGTTTATGGTTTGGAAGTTTCTGTTCCCATTCATATTCAATTGCCAGTGTATCAGATGTTGCATGATTATGAGTCAAATGATGATGGTATGCAGAACAGAATTGAGCAAATTATGAAATTAGATGAGACTAGAAGAAAGGCTTTAGACCAAAGTATCAGAAATCAGGACAGGGTTAAAAGAACTTTTGACAAGTCAGCCAAGCCAAAAGATTTTCAGCCAGGGGATTGGGTTCTTCTATGGGACAAGCGAAGGGATAAGCCAGGAAAGCATGGAAAGTTTGATAGCCTATGGTTGGGACCATATATTATATCTGAACCAGCAGGGGTTAATTCCTTTTTCCTTTGCACTATGGATGGAGAAAGGTTGACTCTCCCAGTCAATGGGCAACATCTCAAGCTGTTTTTCAAAGAAGATTTCCTAATGCCCACGGGGGCAGATTGATAGCAGGGCCATCTCTAAACCTTTGCCTTGCATTTTTGTACATTATGTTTTGTATATTATTGATGTATATTAGTTTCATTTACTTACTTTAGTTTTGCTTTGAAATAAATATTGCAACTTATGTTTCATTTGGCAAAAATATGGGACTGATGCATTTTAATTTTGTGGCAGGAACCAGAGATTCTTGGATTCTCGCATACTCTATCTAATTGAATCAGATCGAGCACACGTCCCGCAGTTGGAGCCAGATGTTGCCAACTAAGTTGTACTTGGTTGGATTATCAAGCGAGCGGGCAAAGTAGAACATGACACATGTTCAATTTTGGTGATTTGATGTCCAGCTGGCCTTTTAAAGGCCCCCGTTTTTAATTTTTTTCCACATGTCCATGGCCCTGCGGGGTTTGTAATAAAAACGTGCTAGCATGGTGTTTTGTAAAAGACTCGGTTCCTTAGGACTTTTTGGCCAAGTCATGTATTCCAAGGAGTTTTTTCACCTATCTATTATGTTTTGCATCACTGCATTCCATAATTAATTGGTTTTTCTCCTGCTCCTCCAAAGCTGGAATGCCTGGGGAGGCTGACGGGCCTTAGGGAATTATTAGAGTCTATGGGTCAATATATATGAACATGCTAGGCGTTAATTTTGAGTCATATGGACATGTCTAAGTCCCCCTAGGTGTTTTTTTTAATTTTCGGCAAGTTTTTATTTTTCCGTAAATTGGGCCATTTTTTAATGGTTCAATTAAAAAGTTTGTAATTGGCCTATCTGGGGCGTCTGGAGGTTTTTTTTTGCCTTAGGGGTGCTCGTTTTCTAACTCAGAGCACCCCCTAAACCCCTAAACCCACTTTTCCTAATGTTTGGGTGCTTCTACCTTGGTCAAAATAAAAAAAATCAAAAAATCCCCAAAAAGTCATAAAAAAATCAAAAAAGTGAAAAATGACTTAAAAAAATATTTAATTTTTGGAGAGATTTTGGGGTCTGATTTCGACCAGCATAGTTATAGGAGTGCTATGGGCTGATTTTGTGCCGTTTGGGCAGCCCCAAACAAGGAGAAACTCGTGGCTAAGGAGAGGGGCGCACTTCACTAGATGAGGGGGCGCACTTGCTATATTGGCAGCCCACGTGTTGGGGAATGGGCAGCATACTTTATGCTGCTACATGGGCACCTTTGGTGCTGCATATGGGGCAGCTAAATAGGTGGAGTGGGCAGCCCTATCCCCTCCACCATTTGTGCCACCACTCCACCTCTCTTTCCCTCACTAAGTGCGCCCTCCCTCCTCATTGTTTCCTCTATAAATTGGAGAGTGCTCTCCATTGTTCACTAGTGAGATTTGGAGCAGCCAACTTATGATTGTAATATTTTTGTCATTTTGAAATAAAAGAAGACTTTGGAGGTCAGCTTGTGGTGTCTTGGTTACATGTGGATGAAGTATCTTGATCTCTTTTCCAAGATGACTTGTGCATAAGTCTTATTTTTCAAGGGTGTGGTTTGCTCATCTATGAGATAAGTTGTTGTCAAATTTGTTTATTTGTAGTAGCTTAGTTTCTTATGAGTATATATATATCTACATTTAATCTTTGTTTGGTAAGATCTGTGATGTGCAGGTGTCTTCTTGAGTTGGCAAGAAGCAGGATCTTGTTTGTTTCCGCTTTTTACTAATTATTATTTGCAGATATAGTCCCTTCAAGCATCACTGAACCATCTTCAAAGCTTCGATTTTCAACAAGGATTTGTTCCATCTCTCTCTCTCTCATTTATAAAAAATTCAAATTTCCTGATTTACTAGTACTTTCTTTACAAAAAACTAGTTTAAAGTTGTCGAAATTTTTCAAATTTTTTCTAAAGAAGTATTAGATCTGATTGCAAAGTGTTATCTGGCTGCCATAGAGCTGATAATTTGCAGCCATTAAAAGGCTAGCAAAGATCCCAAGTAGACAAGCTCCATAGCTTGTTTTACTTGGTTATTTTTGTCATTTTTACTTAGTTTTTCAATTAGAAAATTTTGGGTTTCTTAGGAGGTGTTCCAAAGACACTCTTAAAGTGTTTTTGGGCATCTTGTACTAATTATTGCTTGCTGGTTTGCAGCAGAAGATGAGCAGGTAGGAGGAGGTGCTGGCAAAATTTCGAGCATCCAGGCGATCCGGAACACAAATTTCCATATTTTCCAAAACCGGGCATATTTTTCTATAATTTTGTAAGCTACCAAGTCACATTAAGTAGGCTTGGGGCACTTCTCCGTTATCATTGTAAACATTTTAAACGAGAGCAAGTGGGCTAGCCAGCGCCCATACCCCATCCCCCCAGGGGTGGCCTGTGTCGTCTCATTTTCATGGCGTGAATGTTAGAGTAGTTTTATTTCTTGTTTTTTTTCGGCATTAATAAAATCAATTAGGATTAAAATAAACCTTGTTGGTCCGTTTCACTAACGGGCCACAAGTTCACTCACAACCTAGCTTTTCACATTTTTTTACAATTTCATAACGCCCCCCTTGCTTTCCCGAAGTAGGGTTGTGTATGAGGGCTTGCCCGAAATGCATGCCTGAAAAGAGACTCTTGGGGTTATAAAAGATAAAATTTGGGTTCTTAAATTTTTTATAAAATATACCAAGGTCTTCTCCCGTATGCTCTGTGGCCAACTTGCAGCTTAGTCTGATCCAGTTGGTACACACCAGAAAGGAGTTGATGACTAGTAATAGGACTTAACACCACCCCAATAAAAAACCCTTTTTGTGAAAATCCGGCACAACACGCAATTTGTTGTCGTGGGCAAATTTCCCAGAAGGCTTGGGATAAAACTGGATAGCGACCTCTTGGAAACCGTTAGGCTTGCCCTCGTTGGTATAGCATCTGAACACCTCCTCGAGACTCCGATCCAGCCTAAAGCCTGAGAGGGAAGCCACACTTCAAATTTCCGGACATGTTCCCCCGTACCTTGCGTATATCGGGAACCCACATGCCTTAATAAAAAAGATCACCATCACATTAAATTTTAAAATAAACCAAGAACACTCCACAACATTTACTTTTCTGTTTATGCATTTGTTATTTGACTCCATAGCAAGGCACTGGTCCTGATGCAAATTTCATTTTATTGTTGACTAGTATGCAAGTGAATGATGATTATTTTTAAATGGGAGTAAATGATAAATGATGTTTTTTATTTGAAAAGGTATATGTTATCTGTCTTGGTTGCAAAAGTATTTTTTCTAACTCCTAGATTAGAGGCTTTAGTTTCTTTTATTTTTTAGGGTCTACCCCCCTTGGCTTCGCTAGGAAAGCCTAGACGGAGGAGTCGAGTCCCAAGTGACAGCACTTGACTCTGACTTGCCCCCAAGGCCACACCAGCAGCTTGAAGACTTCTGCTGCATTTTCCCAGGTGTGGAACCAGGCGGCAACATTTTGGCGCCGTTGCCGGGGATAAGTCTTTCTATTCCCGGAATACGACTTTTGAGTTTTCCTTTTTGTTTTCGCTTTGTTTGATGTATGTAGTGAATTTTTTAAATTGACTAAGAACATCTGGCGACTCCACTGTCAACAAATCTACCAAGGCGTTTTACAAGAAGGAATCCTCAGAACTTGCTTCAGTTCTTTCCTGAGCCTGAAAAGGTCTATCATAGAAGGAAAAGCAAGTTATCTTCTCGAAAAACCCTTGAGGATCTTGGTTCTCAGTCAATTTCTGATATTCACCTTTTATTCACAGAAAATAATTTGAATAATCTTATTGTTGAAATGGCTGAGTTTGGTCCTTATGATTTTACTGCTATAGTTGGTTACCCTCATGATATCCCTGAAAAAGCCATTGATAAGTTGCCATCTTTTCAAGGAAATAATGCTATTAGTGCTAAATCCCATATAACTCGTTTTTGCCATTGTTTTGACAAGTGGTGCTTGGGTGCTAAGCATGAAGATGTAAAAATGAAGTTGTTTGCTTTATCTTTGGAAGAAAATGCTTATGAATGGTTTAACAAGTTGGAAGCTGACAAGTACAAGACCTACAAAGAAATTGAAACTGCTTTCTTGGCCAAATGGGGGGACATCAAAGAAGACCGCTACCTTCTAGCTGCCTTGACCAATACTAAGAAAAATGAAAATGAGACAATGGAAGAATTCAACAACAAATTCAATGAAATTGTGGGTAGACTTCA
Organism: Larix kaempferi; assembly: GCA_027924585.1. Classification (NCBI taxonomy): domain Eukaryota; kingdom Viridiplantae; phylum Streptophyta; class Pinopsida; order Pinales; family Pinaceae; genus Larix; species Larix kaempferi. The sequence goes on along the minus strand of BSBM01000101.1, from coordinate 17,372,329 downwards.
TGCTGATATCAAGCCACCTGATAATTCCATCCTCATTTACTACATGGAAGCTTTTAGTGGGGAGTTAAAATATCAATTAGCTGATAAAGAACCTGCAGATCTAAAGAAGGCCATGGAATTGGCCGAGAAAATTGATAAGAACATGTTAAATTGTGGCAAGTCTCATCTTCCTGGTTTCACAAGGGCCAATGTTCCTATGAAGCAAAGCGAGAGTAAAGATAAAACCATTAGCACTGAAATCAAGGATCCTTCAAAGGAACCTTTGAAAGAAATTGCCCAACTCTTGAAAGAAGCTGTTTCAAATCAAGCCTCCAACATGACTGCCATACAGAACAGGTTGATCTCCATTGAAAGATCTCAAAACCACCAAGTCTCAAATCAGTATGTGCCTAAGCCCCAATATGCTCCTAGGCCTCAATATCAGAGAAAAGTTCCATTCCAAGATCAGAGGACCCCAAATCCTTTGGAAACTGTAAATACTCTTTCAGAAGAAATTCCTCCCTTTTGTAGGGCATGTGATAGTTTCCATGAAGACTCTACTTGTGCTATATTTAAATGGTCAATGGAACAGAATCCGTCAGAAGCCAGTAGCAGTGTCAGATTAGCAAGCGAGCCTGAGAACCAGCCTGAATATATCAATATTGTGGGTCAAACTCACCCTGTCTCTAAAGAAACTTGGGAACAAGCTAGATGTTACAGCCAGGACTTGAAAGATAAAGCTACCCTTAGATTTGGTGAGATGCCTCCACCAGAGAAAATTCTTGAGATGTCAAAGTTCAAAGGCCTAACATATCAAAGAAAGAACCATATTGGGACCTCAAACTCAAATCAGAATATCCCTAAGGTAACACCTTCTTCCAACTCTGAAAGTCTTCATGTCGATTTGGCTCAATGGTTATCTTCTGCAAAGATTCCTGTTCTTGTTACTGACCTTATCAAAATCCCAAGCTTGAAAGAAAATCTTATGAAAGTGATAGATCATCCTCAACATGAAAAAGGCAAGGCTCCTATGGACTCAGAGATAGTTAATCTTAACCAGACTAAAGAAGAGCCTAACCATAAGGATGACCCGATTATTTTGCATAGTGTGGACCCTCACAAGGAAGACCACCCTCCCTTCTATGTCTCCTTGCTTGTCAATAATATGCTTGTGCACAATTGCATGTTGGACTCTGGTGCTTCCTCAAATGTTATGACCAAAAGAGTTATGGATCAATTGGGCTTAAAAACAACTAGACCCTATCACAATGTGTGTGCCATGGATTCAAGGGAAGTTGATACTATTGGTATAATTATAAATCTACCTGTTAGGTTGGCCAAGTATCCTGATGTCCATTTAACCATGGATGTCGTTGTAATTGATGTACCAGACAATTGGGGAATGCTTTTATCTAGAAAGTGGGCTGCATCTTTAGGGGGAGACATAAGGATGGATTGGTCATATGCTACTATCCCTGCATCAGAACATACAACTGTTAAGCTATACAATGAACAAGCTAGAAAACTCCATGTTGAAGACCCACAGAATCTGGCCAATGAATTTGTGCATCAAACTGACAACTTTGGAAACTATTCTATCTGTTCAAATTTCATAGCACCTTTTAAAGAAGCATCCAAAGATGAAAAGAAGGATGGGGTATGGAGGATGAGTTTTGATGGGGCATCTTCAAGATATGGAAAAGGAGCTGGAATTGTCATAACTTCTCCTTCTAAACAAACCTTCAAATTTGCTTTCAGACTTGAGTTTGATGCATCAAATAATGTGGCTGAGTATGAAGCCCTTTTGCAAGGGTTAGAAATTGCCAAAGATATGGGGATTAAAATTTTATCTATTAAAGGTGATTCTGACTTAGTGGTTTCCCAAGTTAAAAATATATTTGCTTGCAAAAGTCGAAGGTTGAAACAGTATAGGAATGCTGTCTGGGATACTATGGAGTGGTTTGATGCTTTAAATATCATGGCAATTCCTAGAGAAGAAAACATTGAGGCGGATGAACTAGCTGTGGCAGCTTCTACACTTCAACCAACTGAGGAAATATTAAAGGGGAATGGGAAATTTGAAATCAACTTTAGACCTTTAATCCCTGACAACATAGATCATTGGCAAGTGTTTGATAGTGACAAGCAAATTCTCAACTTCATCCATAACCTTCAAGAATTTTCTGATTGTAAAATCACCTATAAGGAAGAAGGGAAAGAGTATCCAGAAGAAGAGGACCAACCTAGGAACAAAATTCCCAAGGGCATCACCCGGTTAGAGCAACTTTTTGACAGACAAGATGGCCATAAAAGGAAAAAGGGTTCAATAAAACCAGGGGAGTATATTGAAGTAAACATAGGAACTGAGAAGGAACCAAAGATGATAAAAATTGGAAAGGGAATATCTCAAGAAGAAAGAAAAGCCTTGATTGACTTAATCTATGAATATAGGGATATATTTGCTTTCAGCTATGATGAACTTAAGGCTTATCGTGATGATATTTTTCAACATACAATCCCTTTTAAACCAGGTATCAAGCCTTTTCGCCAAAAACTGAGACGAATAAACCCCAAGTTGGCTCCTATGGTTTACAAAGAACTCCAAAAGATGTTGGCAGCAGGCATCATTACTCCAACAAGACATTCTTCTTGGTGTTCTAACTTGGTGGTGGTTAGGAAAAAGAATGGGGATATCAGATTGTGTATTGATTTTAGAAACCTGAACTGGGCCTGCCTAAAAGATAACTATCCTTTGCCAAGCATGGACACTTTACTTCAGAAGGTGACTGGATCAGGCTTGATGTCTTTTCTTGATGGGTTTTCAGGATATAACCAAGTGCTAGTCAACAAAGAGGATCAACACAAAACTACTTTTACCACACCTTGGGGCACTTTCATGTACCTTAGAATGCCTTTTGGTCTTACTAATGCTGGTGCTACCTTTCAACGTGCTATGGATGTTGCTTTTAATGGATTGATTGGTAAAATTATTGAAATATATCAGGATGATTTAACAGTATATAGTAAGGAAAGATCAGATCATGTTGGCCATCTTAGAAAAGTTTTTGAGAGATGCAGAAAGTATGGCATATCTTTAAATCCAGCTAAATCTGTGCTTTGTGTTGATGAGGGCAAACTGTTAGGGCATGTTATCACTAAGGATGGTGTAAAAATTGATCCTGAAAGAGTTGAGGCCATTAAAAGGGTTCCTATCCCCACCAATGTCAAAGCTCTCCAATCCTTCAATGGCCAGATTAATTTCATTAGAAGATTTATTCCAAATCTAGCTGAGCTAATGAAACCTTTACAACTCTTACTTAAAAAAGATGCTAAGTTTGAATGGAGTAAGCAAGGAAGAGAAGCTTTTGCAGGTATCAAGGATGCCATATCTAAAGCCCCTGTGTTGATAAGCCCTAATTATTCAAAAGAATTCCAAATTTTTTCCTTTGCTTCAGAGCATACTATTGCCGGAGTCCTGCTTCAGAAGAATGACCAAGGCCAAGAGCAACCCATAGCATTCTTTAGTAAAGCTTTACAAAATTCAGAGCTTAAATATACTATAATGGAGAAACAAGCTTATGCCCTTGTTAAGTCTTTGAAACATTTTAGGATATATATTGGGTATTCCAAGGTTGTGGGTTATGTTCCTCATACTGCTGTCAAAGATATATTAGCTCAACAGGATTGCCTTGGTATAAGGGGAAAATGGGTGTCCAAAATACAAGAGTATGACTTGGAGATAAAACCTACCAAGTTAATCAAAGGTCAAGGTCTTGCACGCATGATGACAGAAAGTAATGAGAAAGCTGTAGGAATGATTTGTCAAAATAATGAGTCAGCACCTATCATATCTGAAGAGCTTCAAAGATTAAGTCAAACTCAATGGTATTCCGACATTATCTACCTTCTTAACAATTTTACTTGTCCTGAACATCTTGTTGGTCATAAAAGAAGGTCTCTAAGACTTAAAGCCACTAAATATTGCATAACTCAAAATGGATTAGGTTGGAGAAATCCTGATGGCTTAGTTCTTAGATGTGTTGATGAACCAGATTCCAAAAAACTTCTGGTTGAGTTTCATAATGGATTTTGTGGTGGGCATTATGCAGCAGACACCACAGCCCACAAGATCCTTAGATCAGGTTACTATTGGCCCACTTTATTTGCTGATGTGCACAAGTTTGTCAGATCTTGTCCCCAATGTCAGTTGTTCACTGGGAAACAGAAATTGGCAACTTTACCTCTTGAGCCAGTAGTTGTTCAAGCCCCTTTCCAACAATGGGGTCTTGATTTTATCGGTCAGTTTAAGGAAAACTCAAGCAATGGATATACCTGGATCCTAACCGCCACCGATTATTTCACCAAGTGGGTGGAAGCAATCCCTACTAAGTATGCCACTGATAAAGTAGTTATGGATTTTCTTGAAAATCATATTATAACTAGATTTGGGGTGCCATCCAAGATAACAACTGACAATGGTCCTAGTTTTAGTTCCATGGCCTTTTCAGCATTCTGCTTCAAGTATGGTATAATCCTTTCTCACTCATCTAACTATTATCCCCAAGGGAATGGATTGGCTGAATCAACCAACAAGACCTTAATGAACATTTTAAAGAAAACTGTGGGTGATAACAAAAGGTCTTGGGATTCTAAGATAAAATTTGCCATATGGGCCGACAGAATAACACAGAAACGTGCTACTGGGAAAACCCCTTTTCAGTTGGTTTATGGTTTGGAAGTTTCTGTTCCCATTCATATTCAATTGCCAGTGTATCAGATGTTGCATGATTATGAGTCAAATGATGATGGTATGCAGAACAGAATTGAGCAAATTATGAAATTAGATGAGACTAGAAGAAAGGCTTTAGACCAAAGTATCAGAAATCAGGACAGGGTTAAAAGAACTTTTGACAAGTCAGCCAAGCCAAAAGATTTTCAGCCAGGGGATTGGGTTCTTCTATGGGACAAGCGAAGGGATAAGCCAGGAAAGCATGGAAAGTTTGATAGCCTATGGTTGGGACCATATATTATATCTGAACCAGCAGGGGTTAATTCCTTTTTCCTTTGCACTATGGATGGAGAAAGGTTGACTCTCCCAGTCAATGGGCAACATCTCAAGCTGTTTTTCAAAGAAGATTTCCTAATGCCCACGGGGGCAGATTGATAGCAGGGCCATCTCTAAACCTTTGCCTTGCATTTTTGTACATTATGTTTTGTATATTATTGATGTATATTAGTTTCATTTACTTACTTTAGTTTTGCTTTGAAATAAATATTGCAACTTATGTTTCATTTGGCAAAAATATGGGACTGATGCATTTTAATTTTGTGGCAGGAACCAGAGATTCTTGGATTCTCGCATACTCTATCTAATTGAATCAGATCGAGCACACGTCCCGCAGTTGGAGCCAGATGTTGCCAACTAAGTTGTACTTGGTTGGATTATCAAGCGAGCGGGCAAAGTAGAACATGACACATGTTCAATTTTGGTGATTTGATGTCCAGCTGGCCTTTTAAAGGCCCCCGTTTTTAATTTTTTTCCACATGTCCATGGCCCTGCGGGGTTTGTAATAAAAACGTGCTAGCATGGTGTTTTGTAAAAGACTCGGTTCCTTAGGACTTTTTGGCCAAGTCATGTATTCCAAGGAGTTTTTTCACCTATCTATTATGTTTTGCATCACTGCATTCCATAATTAATTGGTTTTTCTCCTGCTCCTCCAAAGCTGGAATGCCTGGGGAGGCTGACGGGCCTTAGGGAATTATTAGAGTCTATGGGTCAATATATATGAACATGCTAGGCGTTAATTTTGAGTCATATGGACATGTCTAAGTCCCCCTAGGTGTTTTTTTTAATTTTCGGCAAGTTTTTATTTTTCCGTAAATTGGGCCATTTTTTAATGGTTCAATTAAAAAGTTTGTAATTGGCCTATCTGGGGCGTCTGGAGGTTTTTTTTTGCCTTAGGGGTGCTCGTTTTCTAACTCAGAGCACCCCCTAAACCCCTAAACCCACTTTTCCTAATGTTTGGGTGCTTCTACCTTGGTCAAAATCAAAAAAATCAAAAAATCCCAAAAAAGTCATAAAAAAATCAAAAAAGTGAAAAATGACTTAAAAAAATATTTAATTTTTGGAGAGATTTTGGGGTCTGATTTCGACCAGCATAGTTATAGGAGTGCTATGGGCTGATTTTGTGCCGTTTGGGCAGCCCCAAACAAGGAGAAACTCGTGGCTAAGGAGAGGGGCGCACTTCACTAGATGAGGGGGCGCACTTGCTATATTGGCAGCCCACGTGTTGGGGAATGGGCAGCATACTTTATGCTGCTACATGGGCACCTTTGGTGCTGCATATGGGGCAGCTAAATAGGTGGAGTGGGCAGCCCTATCCCCTCCACCATTTGTGCCACCACTCCACCTCTCTTTCCCTCACTAAGTGCGCCCTCCCTCCTCATTGTTTCCTCTATAAATTGGAGAGTGCTCTCCATTGTTCACTAGTGAGATTTGGAGCAGCCAACTTATGATTGTAATATTTTTGTCATTTTGAAATAAAAGAAGACTTTGGAGGTCAGCTTGTGGTGTCTTGGTTACATGTGGATGAAGTATCTTGATCTCTTTTCCAAGATGACTTGTGCATAAGTCTTATTTTTCAAGGGTGTGGTTTGCTCATCTATGAGATAAGTTGTTGTCAAATTTGTTTATTTGTAGCAGCTTAGTTTCTTATGAGTATATATATATCTACATTTAATCTTTGTTTGGTAAGATCTGTGATGTGCAGGTGTCTTCTTGAGTTGGCAAGAAGCAGGATCTTGTTTGTTTCCGCTTTTTACTAATTATTATTTGCAGATATAGTCCCTTCAAGCATCACTGAACCATCTTCAAAGCTTCGATTTTCAACAAGGATTTGTTCCATCTCTCTCTCTCTCATTTATAAAAAATTCAAATTTCCTGATTTACTAGTACTTTCTTTACAAAAAACTAGTTTAAAGTTGTCGAAATTTTTCAAATTTTTTCTAAAGAAGTATTAGATCTGATTGCAAAGTGTTATCTGGCTGCCATAGAGCTGATAATTTGCAGCCATTAAAAGGCTAGCAAAGATCCCAAGTAGACAAGCTCCATAGCTTGTTTTACTTGGTTATTTTTGTCATTTTTACTTAGTTTTTCAATTAGAAAATTTTGGGTTTCTTAGGAGGTGTTCCAAAGACACTCTTAAAGTGTTTTTGGGCATCTTGTACTAATTATTGCTTGCTGGTTTGCAGCAGAAGATGAGCAGGTAGGAGGAGGTGCTGGCAAAATTTCGAGCATCCAGGCGATCCGGAACACAAATTTCCATATTTTCCAAAACCGGGCATATTTTTCTATAATTTTGTAAGCTACCAAGTCACATTAAGTAGGCTTGGGGCACTTCTCCGTTATCATTGTAAACATTTTAAACGAGAGCAAGTGGGCTAGCCAGCGCCCATACCCCATCCCCCCAGGGGTGGCCTGTGTCGTCTCATTTTCATGGCGTGAATGTTAGAGTAGTTTTATTTCTTGTTTTTTTTCGGCATTAATAAAATCAATTAGGATTAAAATAAACCTTGTTGGTCCGTTTCACTAGCGGGCCACAAGTTCACTCACAACCTAGCTTTTCACATTTTTTTACAATTTCATAACGCCCCCCTTGCTTTCCCGAAGTAGGGTTGTGTATGAGGGCTTGCCCGAAATGCATGCCTGAAAAGAGACTCTTGGGGTTATAAAAGATAAAATTTGGGTTCTTAAATTTTTTATAAAATATACCAAGGTCTTCTCCCGTATGCTCTGTGGCCAACTTGCAGCTTAGTCTGATCCAGTTGGTACACACCAGAAAGGAGTTGATGACTAGTAATAGGACTTAACACCACCCCAATAAAAAACCCTTTTTGTGAAAATCCGGCACAACACGCAATTTGTTGTCGTGGGCAAATTTCCCAGAAGGCTTGGGATAAAACTGGATAGCGACCTCTTGGAAACCGTTAGGCTTGCCCTCGTTGGTATAGCATCTGAACACCTCCTCGAGACTCCGATCCAGCCTAAAGCCTGAGAGGGAAGCCACACTTCAAATTTCCGGACATGTTCCCCCGTACCTTGCGTATATCGGGAACCCACATGCCTTAATAAAAAAGATCACCATCACATTAAATTTTAAAATAAACCAAGAACACTCCACAACATTTACTTTTCTGTTTATGCATTTGTTATTTGACTCCATAGCAAGGCACTGGTCCTGATGCAAATTTCATTTTATTGTTGACTAGTATGCAAGTGAATGATGATTATTTTTAAATGGGAGTAAATGATAAATGATGTTTTTTATTTGAAAAGGTATATGTTATCTGTCTTGGTTGCAAAAGTATTTTTTCTAACTCCTAGATTAGAGGCTTTAGTTTCTTTTATTTTTTAGGGTCTACCCCCCTTGGCTTCGCTAGGAAAGCCTAGACGGAGGAGTCGAGTCCCAAGTGACAGCACTTGACTCTGACTTGCCCCCAAGGCCACACCAGCAGCTTGAAGACTTCTGCTGCATTTTCCCAGGTGTGGAACCAGGCGGCAACACATCCCACTAGCTAGATCCGTCCATGCATGAGTGTAGCTGCAAGGATCCAAGCAAGATAACGACTTCAGGAAGGGTGGATGTGACTTCACTCATTGACCTGCATTCATTTCAGTCCTTAGTCAAACCCAATTTATATAGTTCAACTATCAATGGAGATCCCTAATCTTAGAACAATGAGCATGTAGAGTTTAGTTTCTTATTTAATAGAATGGAGTACGACGAAGGAAAGAAAGACTTGGATTGATGGGGAGTTATTTTATTCTTCCAACAAAAATTACCCATTGAAAATGCCTTCAACAAATAGTGTATTACAAACTGGGAGACTAATGGAATCTCAATGAAGTCATACTGGGGCTATGGATCTTGTTATTTGTGTTTATTATTCAACTTAATGTTTTGCAATATGGAACATAGAACATTGCAGGTTTACTAGCTTATTTACAATCTTGGAGAGTGGAATTTATTCTTTTTATCTCTCTCAATATAAATGAAAAAGAGAATTTTGTTATGTACACATAATACGGAAACTGCGATATAGAGATGTAAAAAGAGATACCAAATGTACACATAAATATAAGTACTATAGATATGATATTCACATAGAAATATTTTTGCAATGCTAATATAAATTTCTTAACTTTTTGCATATTCATGTCTCCATAAGTTGTGGGTTTTGAGTTTTATGGAGTTGAGGTAGATTACAACCAACCTAGATCTATCTGAAATGATACAAAATTTACACCTCAAGGGATGTGATCCGTCTTAGTGCTTGATAGAACTGGGGTTAAGATGGATCTATGTTGGTATCTTTGCACAATGTTTTGATTATCTCTTAATCCTAGATGGTAGAAAAAATCCAGGGCTAGCCCATTTGTTTGTGTCAAAGTTGATTTGAAAAGGAAGCTTCCTTGATGCATTTGGGTGTTCATTATTGAAGGAGTTTGTCAACAAAAATGCGCTACTTGAATTTGCGTAATGCGTGCTTTGCATGTCAAGCACACGATCACCTCATTCATGATTGCCCTCATAGAAGGCCTAAACTTGCTCTGGAATGAAATAGAGGTACAATTTAGAAGGTGGAGCAAATCCCTTTGGAGTGATGTTAGAAAGACCTTGAACAATTGCCTCAAACTAAAGAGTCTTCCCATTCTTCAACATCAAATGTCTTTTTAAACATAGTGTAGGGAGGTCCTTCACTTTGATTACTTGAGAAACACATACAACCAGTGCATGATTCTTTGGATGTTGAAGGATGGTCGATTAAGAATAACAAGATGAAGGAAGCCAAATCCCTCTCTTGGTTGGAAAGATCTACTAAGGAAGAAAGCCTTAGTGAGCATCCTAAACCTTATAACGTTGGGTGACTTTGTCTTTGACAACAATTTGTTTAGTGGGTCTGTCTTGAATGAAGTTGTCCATGTTGTCTTGGAATGTGAGAGGGATGACTATCCCTAGTCGAAAGCAGTTCATGAAGGTGTGCTGAAGGATACGAAGCTTAATGTGGTATTTCTTCAAGCGTTAAAATCAGTACATTTTGAATCAAGATGTTGTATGAACTACTATTGGGATGGTCCCTTTTGGACCACAGATCAGGATCAAGGAGTAGGTAGTGTTGTTTTGGCTACCGCCCACTCCCTTCAAATTTTTGTGGTAAATCTTGGTTCTGTCCCTATAATAGGTGTGTTTGGGTAAAGGTGATGCTAAAGGACATTCTAAATCCTAGATTATGCACCCAACAATTTTTACGATTGGTGCATGCTTTGGGATCGACTTGCCTCATCACTATCAAATGTTGAATGGATTATGGAGGGGACTTAAACATGGTTGAATGGTGTGGTGATAGAGAGGGTGGTTATAGATCCATTGTTTTTAGGCTAAAAAATTAGGTTTAGTGTAGTTGCAAGGCTTCTCTATAGATTTTTGATCTTGATTGGAAGAAGAGATTATGCTATGAGGAATGGTACACATGGTGCACATGCTACACGAGAAAGACAAAGTGTAAGCTAAACTAGAAAATTTTGATGGTCCACATGATGCTTTTTCATTCTTGGATAAGATGTTGGCAGTGCATGTAATTATGGATGAGGTTGGTTCTGACCTTCACCTTATCTTCACCAATGTTTCCTTTGGGTAAACCCTCGATGATCTTACCTGTTCCATGTCCAATGTTAATTTATTCTATCTAGATTTGGAGGATTTTACGACCTTTGTTCATTGGGTTTGGAACCTTTCCCTTATCCTCTAGGGAGAGAGGGGCTAGACTCTAGTAGATAATTCCTAGGACTGTGAAGTTTATGTGTGGATGGGGAAGCATGGTGGCTCATAGTTGTAAAAGGAAGACCAAATTTTTGAAAGAATGATTGGAGGAGATATGCTTTTTTATGTTGGAGGAAGATGCACATGACTTAGTTTTACATAAGGCAATTAAGGTAGAGCATTGCCTCAAAAGTGAAGATGAGTATATAAATAGGAGAGTTCAACTCTGTTTACGTCTTCAGTGGATTTAGGAAGCGGATGAGACTGCCAAGTTTTAGTTTGACTTTTTAAAGAAAAATAATGTTTTAGAAAGGGTTCTTAGTTTTGCGGTCCAAGATAATTATTTTTTGGGTCCTTTTTTAGAATACCTTCTCTCCCTTTGCTTTGTTTGATAGAGTTGTGGAGGCTAGATATCAATGTTATAAAGTTATCCCTGCTAAGGTATCTTCCTTGGATAGGGACAATTTGAATAATAATATCTTGAAGGATGAGCTTCATTCCACCTAAATATCTATGAAGAATGATAAATCTCCTAGTTTGGATGGCCTTGCTTGTGAATTTTTAAAACAAATGTGCGATATCATGGGTTAGGATTTGTTTAAGATGGCAAGAGAAACATTCTCTTCTGGTCACGTAAACAAAGTTTTTAAACTAGGGGTTGATCAAGCTTATTATGAAGAATTTAGCTAGGGATACTAGGGGGTAGAGGTCAATTACTCTTATGAATGTCTTCTACAAAATTCTTCTCAATTCTATAGCTATCGACATTTGGAAAATCACCTCTTTGGTGGTTAGACAAGAGTAGACATGGTTTGTTAAGTGAAGATTTATTCTAGATACCATGATCTCAGTATGGGAGGCCATGAAATGGCCTAGGGACTCTCAACAAAAGCCTCTTTTCCTCAAAAATGACTTCAACAAAGCAAATGGAAGGATGGATTGGTCATTTATTACATAATTGCTTCTTTGCTTTGTGTTGTTGTAAATGTAACTTCGAAAGATATTCTTTTGTATATTATTATTGTATTTTTATTGTACCTCCGTCGGAGATGTTTTTCCTCCGTTCGGGGATGTCATTATTGTGTTTGGTTATGTAAGAATATCGAGGTAAAACCTCCATTGCAAGTCGGGGCAATAGTTCCCCAAAAGATAAATGTAAAATGTATTTTTGAGTCTCCCTAAGACCGGTCGGCCCAGTCAGTTAAGGAAGTCGGCCCCATTGGCGATTTAGGTCAATCACACATAAAGTATAAATAAGAGGCATCCTCTCTCAATTGGATATCACTCTCACTCAAGCAAGTTCACACCAAGGAGGAGAAAAGACAAGTTCGTTGGAGAAGAAAGAAGGAAGTTGTTGAAGACATCTTATCTTTTGATTTTGTATTTTGGTTTGATATTGTACTAGTGACGAATCTATTACTGAGGAAGTTGCGGGGTTTTCTCCTTTATGGTTTCCCCGAGGAAATTTCTTGTGTCTTTTGTGTATTGTTGTGCTTGTCTATCTTTCAGTTTAAAGATCTAATGTAATTGAATTAAAGTGCAAACTCTAACACTTTGGATTTAGATTCAAATGTGTTTCCATGGTGAATTCCTTTTTCTTGTAGGCTTCTGCTTTTGTCTTGCTGAATGGCTTCTTCTCTAACATGATTTTGCTACCTCAATCTATTAGACACAAGTGTCCCTTAGCTTTGTATTTGTATGAACTATTTGTTGATGCTTTAGATTCCATATTGGAGGTTGCTAGAATTTAGGTAGGAACATGGGAATTTATCTTACGAGAAGGTCCAAGATGATGAATTATCATTTTGCATATGATTCTATGATATATATTTAGGTTGACTAGACCTCTATTGATTTGGTTAGAAATTGCTTTGATGTATTTTGTGTTGCTTTTGGTGCAGTTGTGAGTGAATCACAAAATGGAATTTTGGTTCGTAGGCTTGGATGAACCCCTAGATTGGATCCCCTTTGGTTGGAATTTTATCTAGCTTGGGGTAACTGTCTATTGGGGATCCCTTTTGGGTATAGGTCATTCTTTGGCTACCATGCAGGGATGTTGTTGACATAAGTTGCAAACAAAGTTTCACGAATAGCAATTCAAGGACAATGATTTCCAAAATTTTATAGGCTTCTCATATTTCCTATGTTTCTAGTTGGTTGTCTAGTTGGTCGTAGTTCAATAGGTTGGAAAAACTTTTGAGGATGTTCCTATGGTCCAAATTTTTTGGTGACTATGTGATGCCAGTGGTTTTGCATTGTTCCTAAGGAGGATTTCCTGGGATCAATTAATGTGGCGACTTTAGGTAAACTTTTAGTAGCGGAATGGATTGTTAGGTGCTTGGAAAGTTTAACCGCTTGGCATATTTTATTTAGATACAGGTTTTTACAAGCCCATGATGTGCACAAGATCCTGTGTAACTTCACTATGTGTGACATTATCTCTTCTTCTCACCTTTTTCATGTCGGAGGATCTTATATTCCAAAAAGCACGTGGTTTGCATGGAAGTTTGTTTCCAAATATGTGTGTTGGAATTACACTAGTAGATGTGGTTGGGACTTAAACACTATTACCAATTTGGTGTTTAATGGATCAGATCCTATGTCTTGTAGAGAATGCTTGGTATCAAGATCGTAGGCTAAGCAGGAAGGACTTGTGAGATTCATATTCCAAATCATGGGTATATTGGATGGTGCTAGCTCATTAAAATTCTTTAATTTCTTCAGACATAATGACGATTCAAGAGATCCAAAAGATGATCCCCTCTAAGGATTTGTCTTAGATGAACATTCAAATGCCAAGTCCCATTCGGATGGATTGGCATTGGTCCTTTGGCAAAGTCGATCTAGAACTAAGACTTGAAGTAGCTCTACTCCTTGCTGCATCAAACACACCCCTTGGCCCCAATGTTGAATGGTAGATGGACCTCTTCTGATTCGGATCTCTTATATTTCATTTTGGCTATCCTACATGTTACCTCCCAAACCTGCTCTTCAAGTGGTAAAGCCCTAAAACACAAGTGCAACCTTGAGGAACCAAGGGGCTTCCTCTCTCACTTTACCCCAACTCTCCTCTGGCAGAAGGGGGGTATCCCTAGGATAGGCTAACAATGTTTATGCAATGAATTTCTTATTTTTGTAGGCTTTTGCTTTTGTCTTGTTGAATGTCTTCTTCTCTAACATGATTTTTCTACCTCAGTCTAAAAGACATGGGTGTCCCTTAGCCCCCCATTTGTATGTGCTATTTGTTGATGCTTTAGGCTACCTATTCAAGGCTTCTAGAATTGTGGGGAAGATCAGGGGAATTTATCTTTCAAGAGAGTCTGAGATGATGAATAGTCATTTTGCATATGATATGATTCTATGATATATGTTCAGGTTGACTAGACCTCTGTTGATTTGGTTAGGAATTACTTTGATGTATTTTGTGTTGCTTCTGGTGTAGTTGTGAGTGAATTGCAAAATGGAATTTTGGCTCATGGGCTTGGATGACCCCCTAGATTGGATCCCCTTTGGTTGGAATTTTATCCAGCTTTAGGTAATTGTTTTCTATTTGGAGATGTCTTTAACTACCCCAACAGGTGAACACTGCCATCTAATTAATAAATATGCACAAAGTCCAAGATGATCCACACACAAAAGACTCTCTCTTGAGTTTCCTGTAAACAGTCAAGAGTGATGATAAACTTAATTGAAATTAAGAATGGCTGGGATCAGATCCTTAAGACAGTCATAAGAACAAATTCATAAAAGATGGATGAATTGAATATATGCCTTAGGTGACGATAAATCAAAATAAGTGCACTTTAACTAACTACAACACTGCAATGCATTTTAATCAACAACCAATAGATTCAAGGAGTAGAACAAAGCATAATTGGACCTAATCACATGTTACCCAAGAGATTAATTGCATCATACTGAGTGACAAGTGACAGGCTGCCATAGCTTTCCTTTCCTGTGGTGGTGGTAGTGGTTTAGGGTTTGAAGGATGAGAGAGTGATGAGTGGTCTGCTGCTACAAAGTGCCAAGTAATGAATACTGTCCTACCGTTCTCCTTACCTCAACGCTGCCTATATAATAACCCACTGCATGAACACCAATTTGCTCTAACTGCTGGAGAAAGAAGAAAGAAAGCATAATAAGGAAAAATGGCTCAGGCATGCTTCCCAAGCGTGCCTTGCTCTGTTGTTTGTGTAAGTTTTTATGGCCAAAGAAAGCTGCCTTTGGATATTTATTGTGGCATAAAAGCTATTGTCCTATGCTAACCTTCAATGGTAACTACTAAAACTACACCCCCTTCAGCGCTGGTTGTCACTTTCTTCTGTCTCTGTCACTTAGTTCTTTACAGTAAGTTTGTGTGTTCATATTATGTTTAAATTTTAATGTCACATTTTTATTTTTATTAGAGCTTCCAATGAGAGAGAACCTTTGTTTAATTATAAAATATTTTAGCATGTCCTTTCAGTTAGATTCTATCATACTGATAAGGTTATAGGGTTGGATATAATTTTTGACTGATGCAGGGGCCCTGCTGGAGATCTCTATGTATACCTTAACGTGAAGGAGATTCCAGGAATTGAAAGAGATGGCATCAATCTCTATTCGACTATTTCAGTTAGTTATGTTGATGCAATATTGGGAACTGTCAGTAAGGTAAATAAGGATCTCCACCTTTTATGCACTAACTATGCTGTTATTAAGATTGATGAATATGTTTGTTGTGAAAAAAAAAAATAACATGGTCTTAGTGTGAGAGGAACAGTATTCATTTCTCAAATATGAACACAGTTAACTTACTGAATATCCAATTTAAGTAGGACGGCTGGTTATAATCCATATAGGAGTGTAATAAATAATTGAGTAATGGATAAAATGATGAATACAATAAAATGACAGTGCCCATATATATACAATCTTAAGGGGCACCTTTGATGACTGTTCACAAGGGTTATGTACCCTGGATAATTACTGTTTATTATTATTAGCAGTATTATTTAATATTTATATATTTTAGGTTTGTTATATATTTATATATAAGCCTACTAGACACTATTAGAATAGGTGTTGGTCATGTCCTAGGTCCCTAGGACTTTCAGAAAAAATTTCGAAATTTTTTTACTGAGTCCTCCGGTTTTGGGTTTTTTAATTATTTTTTAAATTTTAATAAATTTCTCTATAGTTTAAATGGAGAAATTTCAATTTGTAATATGTCAGTCATCCGGGATCCGAATTCAGTGATTGAAGGCTTGAACCTTAAGCCAAAAATCATTCATGATCCCCGGACCAGCTAACCCTAAGTTTCAAACAATTATTTGGCCTCATAATTAATATTTTCTCAAAAAATAAAAAAATGAGAAATATTAATTAAAATATTCAAAAACTAATAAATTGGAGATAATTTAAATCTCTCCAAAAAAGGCCAAATTGAATAAAGTAAAAGTCAAAATGACATGGCAAAAAGCATTTATGATGATTGGAATCTTCACCTACCTGATTCAGATCAGTTTCGGAGCACTGGGAGTGATCTACAGTTGAGAAATTCGCCCTCTCCTTTAGCTTGACGTTTTTGTGATGTGGAGGTTGCTCATTGGTTTGAAGAAGGTTCCAAGGGAGAGTGGGGGGCGCCTTGCCTAGGTGGAGGCCACCTCCCTACTCTCAACCACTTGAAACTCAACTTATGTGATTATGTATTACTCCAAGCCAAGATTTGATTGGTTTGTGATTGAAATTTGGAGTTTTATCATGTGTTATTGGCTCCCTTAGTGCCAAATTCGAATTAGGGTTTTAGCTTAGTTATTTTGCTATAAAGAGAAGCCATTTTGGCTATTCTCTCATGGAGATTTTGAGCATGAACACTCTGCCAAAATACTATTGTAATATTTGTTTGATTCTTGAATAAAATATTGACTTTGGAGGTCCATACAAGAGCTTTGGGGTTGTCTTTCACATTGCTTGGTGATATCTTTCTCACCCTATTCCTTATCTGAAGTTTTGCATTATTTAGTATATGTTCTATAAATCTTAGAAATGTACTATTCGGTTTAACTTGTTTGATGTTTAGGGGTTTTGCAGGATTCACATAAGGTGGAGAATGACTTGGAGATCAAGTTGCTCTTTGCATACCAATGGTTATTAGCACCTAATCGAAGTTGTCTTGCAGGTTCCCAAAGGATTCTTTGTTCGAGAGAAGAAACACTTTAAAAGAGTTTTTGGCCACTTCCTCCATCAACAAACTTTTCAAAACAAGTTGTCTTGGTTACCCTAGCTTCCATCTTCTAGCTATCTAGTTTTCTCCATTGTCTCCCTTTTCACTTGATTTGCTAAACCTTGCTATTCTCCCATTCATCCTACCTCATCTTGTGGCCTCCTTTTTCCATCCTCTTTCCCTCCTACATCTTCACCTTGCTCCCATTTCTTCTCCCCTCATCCATTCGTGTTTTTTTGTCTTCAAGCCTCTCCTTAAAGCTCCTCTCGTCCATCCCCTTCAAGCTTCTTTCCTCCCATTCGTCCATCTCATAAGGAGACCTAAAATTTCACATAGAAAACACAAACCGAATTGCTTAAGATTAGTATTTGTTAGATCTTAGTTTGCTTCACATTGTTAAGTCTTAGTAATTTTTTTTACATCATTTACAATCTCATGCATTGAAAAAGTTAGTATTAGAGCATTCTAGATCTCATTTTTACATTAGTGTAGCTTGCATTTGTTTAAATTTTTGTTTCCTTTCGAAAGATAGGATTTTTACACAAAAAATGTTTTAAAATTTTTATGTTTTAGATCTCATTCCTAGCATATTCTAGGCATTTGTTGTTCGCTGGTCCGTTTTACCATCTTAATAATTTCAAACCAAAATCTCATGCTTTTTACATGTTAGATCTTAGTTTTCAATTTTAGACTTAGTAGTTTTCAAGTTAGCTTGGTTTTTGACGTTTAATGGGTGCTTGTTGAGTGTTTTTTCCAAGCTTGTGTAGGTCTCTTTGAAAGAGAAGACAAACTAGTGAGCACATTCGAAGAAGAGCAAAGTACATTCAAGGAGAAGATCCGAACCAAGTGATAAAACCAAAAGACAATCTCCTTTTTTGTACTAGCCTTCAAAGGCTTCCAGGTTTTATTGCAATAAGTTGTTTATCTTACGTTTCTCAAAGAAGTCCTTCAAGGGTAAATTCCCAAGGCAAATTGTAATCAAGTTAATAAAAGTTTAAGTGGAGAAGTCCTCCACTTTTTTGGGTTTCTTCCCCATTTGGGGAAGAGTGCCGTGTTTCGTTAAGTTAGATCTTTCATTCATGCTTTAGATTAGTCTTTTATTTCATTGTTCTCTCTTCCAAGTTTTGACCAGAGCAAGCTAACTTTGGGATTGTATCCCAAAGGCCACATAATTTTGTGGTAGTTTCTCGTTCCCTCGTTAGCCTCCTTGCCAAAGTTTCAGCTAGCTGGAAAGTCTCAAGGAATAACGGTTCTTAGTGATCGACCTTGTTCGAAGGTTGATCCTACCTTAGATTAACATTTGTTTGGTAGAACACTAAATCTTGCTTTCAGTTATTTTCAAGCATCTTATCGTATCTTGTTATCATATTTTTACTTTCAGTAATCTAAGCTTCATAATTGTTTTCACAACTGCTTCTTTTTTCTAGTAAAATAAACAAAGCCTCTTGAAGTTGGTCAAATCCAAGTCAAGAGCACCCTCTGTCGGAGAGCATTTTAGACTTGCATTTTCCCCCTGCATTAGGCATATCAGATTAGAAAAGTCTCTTGAACTTTGGTCTTAAGACTAAGTCAAGAGCACTCTCTATCGAAGAGTTGAACTATGCTCTTAAATAATAAAATACTTCAACTCACACTCCCCATTAATTAATTTACTTTGGTCGATTGTTCAACACCCGTATGCTCTGCCAGCCTGAAAGGGTTGGGCTAGTACTCAGAAAGGTGTTGGATTTGCTAAGCTTACAAGTGATAATCTAATTAAAACTTTACCCCAATCCAAACCGACGTCAAATACTGACGTTGTTTCCTGAAACAGGTGGTGCCGGGAATCCACTGGTTAGACTCGAGGGCGGTTCAAACATTGGACACCTATCCTCTTGAATCTGGGTGCTCCCGACCTATCATCTAAGAGGTTGCTAGTATTTTTCCCGTTTGGTTCAACTCTTCTTGATATCCTTGGTCTTAGGCTAATAAACAAGATCACTAAAATATTCAATAAACCAAGATTAATCGCAGGACGATCTCACGAACATTACCACTTTGAATTCTTGTATCAAGCAACCCAAGCACTCAAGACTTTTTTGACTCCATAAGGCACTGGTCCTTGACATCATTTTATTTTGCTTATTATCTATCTGGAGCATTTCTATTTTCGTGGTTGTCTTGCTTTAAACTTACAAAGTGGCTTTTTCTTCAAATCATATTGTGTAATCGCAATGTGGATTGCTTTATCTTGTGCTTATTTCAATTTTTTAAATTGTGATCTCTCATCATTAAGGAAACTCCTAAACAACACTCATCCGCATCATCCCACACTTAAAACATATAAAAAATAACAAGAGTCTTAGTGAAACTCTTTATAGGGACTACCCCCCTTGGCTTCGTTAGGAGTTAGCCTAAACGGAGGAGTTGGGATTCAGGTGACAGTACCTGGCTCATTGCTTGCCCCCAAGGCCACACCTCTCCCCACTTCCAGTGAGGGAGACAGCTTTCGAAAGATTTTTGTTGCTGGTGTGCAATCTAGCGGACAACAGGGCGCATTTCCCATGCAGAGGGGGCGCACTTCATACTGAGAGGTTGCATCATTACTTCAGTGATTGAGCAGATCAGAGTAGAGACGATTAGAGAGTGAATATGGCTTCTAGATATTGGTAGTGACAATGATCAGAGATCCAAAGTTAGAGCAGACAACGAGGGTGCATTTCCCAAGAGCAACAGTTGCTACTGCATGCAGATCTAGGGTTTCGACCCGTCAGGTTCTTATTGCATTTTTGAATAACTGATTGTACTCTCTCTATATTATATGCTCAGGGCTCGAGATTGAAGAAAGCCCCATAGATGCTGGTTTTCCCCATTGGGGTTTCCAAGGTAAATATGAGTTTTGTATGTGTGATTGCCATGTTATGTGTTAAGTTGTAAAGAGATTTCTAGTGCTTTTTGTTATAAGTATCTTGCATAGCTGTGATCTTATTTGGTAGTGAGAAGTTGGGATTACTTGTGATTTATTGAGACTCAAGGCCTGTTGAGATCTCATATTTCCAGATCAAGTAGTGACATCTGGAAAAATTATCATTCTTGTAACGATTTCTTATCATTCTTTACTCTTTAGCCTTCTTAATTTGCGTAAGTAAGCTTTGATTATGTTGTCATAGACGTAAAAGTTCTTCATTGTTCTCTGATTTTTTGACCTTGTCTTCAAGGTCTTGGTTTTTTGACTGCTCCCTTTGTAATCTTTTGATTTGCTCAAGCAACCTTTGATTAAGGTTTCGTAAGCTAGAAGTTTCTTCATCTTTTCCTGCTAACTGTTTCTCGAGATCTTGCTTCTTTTGTTCCAACTTTTGAATACATTGCTTTTTATCCTTGGACTTCATGAATTTTGCAAGTTGTTTCTAATTATGATTTTTTAAGTGAGTAATTTCTTCCTCCGTTTCAGTGATAACCTTGTCACATTCTATTTGTCGATCCTGCAATTTTTGTATTGACATCTGGCTATCTTGGAGGATCACTTTTGATACATTCTTCAGGTCTTTTGATGAGGGCACTTCTGCACATGGCTTCATTGTAGTGTCTTGCAATGTTATTTTCTTCTTCTTTTAGGAAAGTGTCAAAAACGTTTTCTCCATGTTTAAAATGAAAGTGTCGAGTGTTTGTATCCAAGGTGAACCTATAATTATAGTGATGTCTTTATAATACATGGATTTGACATTGAATTTAGATATGAAGATATAATCATTAATTCTCAATAGTAGATGATTTATTTTGTATTGCTTTTTGTTCCTGAATTGTAACGTCTCCTTGATCCTTGTCTCAAAAATCAATAATTGATTGGCTATGTCAACATTGATGTGATTCATCTTGTCGCTTGGACAAATAGCAATGTTAACTTATTTTCCTTGAATAGTCTTGTTATCACACAACTTGTAGTTGTCCCTAAAGGTTATCCTATCCAGGATGGTAGAGGCGTTGGACAACTAAAGAGGTGACCCAAGCGATGCCACGGTTCCCAATGCAATTGGTTGTCATGCTAACCGAGGCACTCTTCACTTTAGATCTAGCCTAAGCAAGACCAAGGGGGAGAACCTAGCTAACCTATGAAGGCTAGCGAACCTACTCAAGACCTCCTAGGGAAATGTGAAGATGAAATAGGAAGAGATCAAGAGTGAATGGATCTAGATCTAGGAAAGGTAAGTGGACCCAAATAGTTAGGGCTTGGTTGAAGAGGCTTATGGGATGGAAAAATGTTCAACCAAGGAAAGATCAAGCCACTTATGGGTTAAAAATAGTATATCTAGATAGATCTAATGCCAAATGAAAATATCTAAGTGGGGTGCACCCTTAAAATATGGAAAATGGTCAAAATGGGGTTCACAAGGTGAAGATCAAGATGAGATGGCACTAGAGGGGTTGCTACTCAATGGATCTATGGATTTTATGAGGGACAAGCAATACCCACGTGATAGATCTAGCAAAAGCCCACCTACCCAAAAAGTGCGACCTCCCTTGGAGAGGCCCAGTGCCCTAGATGAGAGGGTAAATGGAATCGGATGCCCACCAAATTTTAGATCCAAGGTTAATTAATTATTATTGAGGTGGGTTTTAATTATTAAGCCCATGTAATCGCCAAATCTTTACAGATCTAAAAAAATAAAAAATGAGGGTTTTGATTTTAAGGGTTTGAAGTGACCAATGGGTTAAAATGCATGAAACTAGATACATACCTTGTGGAACATACCTCAAAAGCTTGCGGCCATCTTGCAAATCGATAATCTTTCCCAAGTAAGGAAATCAAGAGTGAGATCCAAGTGCTCCAAGTGAAATCGCTATCTCTCCAAGTCGTCCAATGCGCCCTTCCCTGTCCAAAATGATCTACAATGAGAATCAATCAAACATGGAAGAAGCTATACGGAAAAAGAGATGAAACAAAAAGCATCAACTATGTCACGAAGATACAATAATGATACTCCCTGAGACAAAGAACAATCCAAAGGCTAGATATGGGGTTTCCCCACAATTGCGTCCCCTCAAGACGTCCTGCTCTTCATCCACACGACCTCCCTGTAGAAAAACGTTTGAAGCCCAAGATCCATAATGATACACAGAGAAAAGATTGTATATTCAACTTGCAAGAGCATCCAACAAAGCTAAAGAAGCGGATCTACAAAAATAGTATTTTTATTCCAAGTTTTCCAGAGCCCAAAGGTGCCTTTACAATAGGGGGGCCTCTTCCTTAAATAGGAGGAGAGAGACCAAAACCCTAAACCGCTTTTTAAACAAGTGGTGGAGATCAAAAGATAAATACAATACAATCAACAGCTAAGATGAGCCGGCATGATACAACACGGATCAACTCACTATAGAGATGGTGCGTACTCACTAAAGAAGCCCTAGGGGGGTGTGCACCACATAAAGATGACTAAAACAAGTGTGAACCACATAAAGTGACTAGGACAAGTGGCTAGGAGCACATGGTGGGGCTAGGAGGTCTTATTATCCTTCACTAGCATCACCCCATGGCACAATGATATAACATATGACTCAATAACATGTCCAAGTGACTAAATGATCAAATCATGGCCCCCTCAACTGAGAGAAAAATAAATCAAATGACAACCCGGAGAGTGTGTGGATCCCACTGAATGCTGCAAGCTGATATGGAAGGAGTGGGATACACCATCGATGACCTCTGAATAGACCTCATGCCAAAACCTTTCCTTAATAGCCCAAATCGATTTCCTTAATGACCTTTTTATCCCATATGTATTCCACCTGAAAAACCATCAAACTGCCTGTAGCTCATTGCCTGGTGCCTGGGCACAAAATCTGACTGTACCATCATGTCCGGAGAGGGGGTAATATGGTAATGACAAGTGGCTGGACCACCCCTCTCCTCTGTAGCGCCCTAGGTAAACATGCTAGCTCAGTGCAACTGCTGGACAGGCCATTTCTGCATGACGAAATTGGTCAACAAGTGGAAAACTAATCTAAGTGTCTCGATAGATCCAGAAGACCCAAATCTACTAGAGATGAGTACCCATACACCCTGTGGCAACCTGTAAGATCATCTGTAGCCTTAGCCATACACGGACAATAAAAATATAATGGTTTGGAAACAATAATAACCAATAAAAAGGTGCATCAACCATCATCTGAAACCTGTGTCCACTGTATGGAACCATCAAAGGTGTATCAAAGCACCATAAATCAACATGATACGACCTCACCAAAAAGGCGACGCAATTTCACCACAGGAACAAAATGCCCTTGAGGATCTACCATTAATTCAACTAGGTCACACTTTTCTATCTGAACATAAATTCCAAATTGCAAATATTTTTTGAGATATGAATTTTTGTAATATTTAGGGGTTTTCCAATTTATTTTTTTGATATTTTTGCAATAAATATACAACGGAATTTTGATAAAAAGGCAAAGAAAAGGGGTTATGGCCTTAGTCCTCAACCCAAGGGCAATTAGAGATCGAGGTCAACATCCATACTCAATTTGTCTATTCAAGATTTACCAACTAAGGCAAAGGCTAGTAACTCGATACTAGGTTGAAGTAGCCAAACCCTAATTAGGGCAAACAGTGAATCGTAAGGCCGACAGTGGAGAGCTCCTTCAAGGGGAATGTCTCCTCTATCAAGACTAACAAGATGCCAATAAAACCCTAATTTACCTTGCTTAAGGTGAAAAAGCAACATCAAACAAGAAAATGGAGAGATCTTACCAACATCAACGAAGGGAAGAGCGAGAGAAAGAGTACTTAGGTCCTCCTTAGCCATGAGTTATTACAACTATTCTTTGGATCAATCTTGCAAGATAACAAACCTTGGAAAATCCACCATTCCACCATTCATCAGAAGAGTAACTTGCCAAAAAGAGAGGTGTGCCTCACTCAAATGCTCCAATATACCAAGAGAAAAGGAAAAAAGATACATTTGAACCCTTGTCTTGTTTACAAATGATGCTAGGAGCCTTTATTTATAGGAGGCTTCCTAGACTTATCTAATTTTAGAGCCTTCCTTACTAAAAAAGTAAAAATAACTAAAAGTTAGGGTTTGTCACCCACAAGTCGGGGACTAAACCACAAAATGATTAAAAATAATGATAAAATTATGCAATTGGCTTCATTTGAATGAAGTGATGAGTAGGGGGAAGACGTCATGCCCCAACTAACCCCAACAATGTAGAAGATCCCTCCACACCCTCCCTTTTAGCAAGCCAAATCTCTCTAGAAGAAGATGAGATCATGATGAAGTGTGCACATGTGAACCAACAGGAGGGGTTATACAACAAAATGAAGGTCCAAGTGGGCATAAATGAGGTGTGCTAAATCGGATATGTCAACCCTTACACGCGCAATCACTTTCTACATAGCAAAAACATGAGCATGGCTATGATCCCTTAAGCCATGTGTCCTAATGGTTCCATCCCAAGAAGCACTAGACACCAACCTAGGGCACAATTGGCCCAACATGATGGGAGGACGTCATGCCCCAACTAACCCCAACAATGTTGAAGATCCCTCAACGCCCACCCCTTTAGCAAGCGAAAGCTCTATAGAAGAAGATGAGATCATGATGAAGTGTGCACATGTGAACCAAGAGGAAGGGGGGTCATACAAGAAAATGAAGGTCCAAGTGGGAATAAATGAGGTGTGCTAAATTGGGTATGACAACCCTTACACGTGCAATTACCTTCTACATAGCAAAAACATGAGTATGGCTAGGATCCCTTAAGCCATGGTTCCTAATGGCTCCATCCCAAGAAGCACCGGACACCAACTGAGGGCACAATTGGCCCAACATGATGGGGGACTTATGGCCATCAAGGGGCACTCATCAGTGCCACTAAACCAACACTTCTTGGAATGAAAACCAAGAGGACCATGACCAGACCACGGGTCTTGAGCCCAGCTAGACCACCACTTTTGCATAAACAATCTTAGACTTGGCCTTTTACAATGGCAAAAGACCCTTTACTCTGGTATATCCTGGCAAGCCTGGTGTGGACGATCTGGGGCATAACAAGTCCCCACATATCTAGTCATTCGCTAAAAATAGCACTGCTGAAAATAGATCGTACTCAGAAACTGATGAAACTCAAAACATAAGGAAATCTTCCAACTGAGTCCTCAAAAAATGAAATCAGATCATCGATTGGACCACTGTCCAAAAGCTGTTAAAAATAGCAACTCCTCATATTTTCCTAAAACCAAAATCCCATGCATATCTCCCCAAAGGGTGCCCAAATCTGTGATTAGATCAAACAAAAAAAGATAATTCTCCACACTCACCCTGATCACACTCCTTGGGGTCTTTGACATCCCATACTCACTCTGAATACTACTACGCTGAATCTGTAAGTACGGGGCACTGATTGTTACTATATCACCTATCCACATGTATCTAAGATGTATCCTGTCTGTACTTGTATAGAAATAACCTATCTGAACTTTCTCCAACGATCTTTCCTTGAATAATAAACTTAAATAAAGACATGCGACCATATGCCAATTTTGAAAGGTACTCCATGAACTGTCGATGCTGTGTCAGTGGTTCGACTAATGAATCCACTTCGTAACGTTTTCATGAACTGTCAATGGCGAATAGTGAACTCCGTAACACTGATCTCACCTTGAAATTTGAATGATATCCATGAATCTATACTGTAGATTAACACCCAGATTTGTAAGGTCAAGTCCAATGCTAACAAGTGGACATTAATATAAATTTCAATTTGTTATCCACACTCTTTGGGCTTTATATTTTATTTCAGAAAATGTGATTGACAAATCTAGCTGCCTTCTTTTATGTACTTTATAGCAGTGTTGCAGATATATCTGATATCTTCCGATATTTCAGTTTTTTTTTCCAAGTTTATGTTTGCCAATAGATTCCAATATTTTTCTTGACAATTCTGATAAGTTTCTTTCCAAACCCTTGGCGATATATTCCCCGAAATGATATTTGTGCCTTTGCTTTATGGTTCTAGGCTATATACCCTTGTTTTCCACATTAATAGCATGCTTTAGTTTTAGTTGTGTTATTTCCTAAATTTAAACCTTTTTAAATTTTATGTTTACCAACAATTAGTGCTTTGTCACCTAACTCTTCCTTAGTGCTCTTCATCTTCCTTTCTTCTTCTAGGAGAGTTGAGATAATTGATTCCAAATTTCGTGAAGGAAAATTACTAAGAAATGAACTTAAATTATAAGTTCCCCAACCACTATCGTTTTACTATAGTAGACATGCAGAAGATGATGAACTGAGGGGATCTTGCATTCCTTTTCCTCTTCATGTAATAGAGTCATTGTAAAAAATTACATAAAATTGCATTCAAATTTTTGTTTATTTATTTTAATATATGTAGAGCCTATACTTAATGTAGATAGATAGTTAGTGTTCACGAGAAGAAATCTTTATCACCTGTTTGAAGACTGTTCTTTGTTGATAATGATCTTTTTAATTTGGTGTTTAGAATTCATCTGGGAATAGAGAGAATGGTTTTTGGAAGTATTCTTTATAATCTTATTCTGAATGATAAGACATCTTAAATTGAAAATTCCCTTTAGCAGTCGATTCCAATGTCTCCATTATAACTGATTGAGATAACGATAGTTCTCCAACCACTATCGTTATACTTTAAGAGACATGCAGAAGATGCAGAGCTGAGGGGAGCTTCCATTCCTTTTCTTCTTCATGTAATAGGATCATTGGCAAAAATTACATAAAGTTGCTTTCAATCACTTTTGTTTATTTATTTTTAATGTATGTAGAGTCCCTGCTTAATGTAGATAGATTAGTTAGTGTTCACAGCAATAAATCTTTATAATCTGTTTGCAGACTCTTCTTTGTTGATAATGAGATTTTTGATTTTGGTGTTTAGAATTCATCTGGGAAGAGGGAGAGTGGTTTTTGGAAGTATTCTTAATAATCATATCCTGAACGATAAGACATCTTAAAATCCCTTGAGCAGTCTATTCCATTGTCTGCAATATAACTTATTGACCTGGTCTGTCTATGGGCATTGCAATTTTAAAGTGAGATTGTTAAGTTACTCCAAAAAATAGGTCACGGCAAATGTAAAAATCAGTGCAAAACACATTTGATCAATGCCTAAAATTTTCTGCAACCAATATCTGTTTTCTGATCGAAAGGCAGTGTGGTCGATTTAGGTTCAAAGTGTGGCAGCTTGGATTGTTATTTGGGCAATTTTTTTTTCTATAGAAAGACATATTTGGTATCATGTTCAATGATGATTTTTATCAAAAGTGGTTTTATAGACATGAACTGATCTTGATATTTCATTGTTATGTTTAACAGGTAAAGACAGTAGAGGGAAATTCAGAACTTCAGATTCCACCGGGCACACAGCCTGGGGATGTGCTTGTACTTTCAAAGTTAGGAGTACCCAAGATAAACAAGCCATCTGTTCGTGGGGATCATTTGTTCACTGTGAAAGTGACCATACCTACTCGGATCAGGTACATATTTTATATGAATATCCAATGTCTTATTATTTGTGCTATTTGCAACATCACTGTAGATTTTGATGTTGTTGGCAGAACTTGAGGTCATTGTTCTATCCCAAATATTCATATATCTGGAACTGAATTATTTTGAAATTTGTATACCAAAATATTTAAAAGTTGAGGTTTTTTTGGAAAAATGTTAGCTGGGTTTTATAATATGTTAGGGGTTGACTCCCCATACCTGAAACAGAATTAAAAGAGAGAAGCAAATAGGTATTGTAGTTAGTATGTCTACAAGCCTACCGAACTAATTATGGGAATTTTATGTTAACATATGCAGTGCACAGTGCCAACACAGTAGATGTTCCTTGCTCCTATAGGGTTGTTAGAATATTAATATCAATTTGTGTAATCCAGGAGTATGGACCCCATTGTATGGGATCGGTATCCTCTGAGGTTGATAATTGTGGCCTGAATGGTAGCTCCTGCCATGTATTATATGTCATCCACAGTTTGAATTTGAGCCTTGAGGCACCACCATTTTGTAACATCGTCTCCTATACCTACAGACTAGTTTCTTTGTAGAGTTTTAACAATTCAAATCAATGAAGTGTATATGATGCAAATTACTTGTGGTTATTGGCTCCTCATTATATGACCAGTGCAACAACCAGAATTTGTACATCAGGATTTGATTCAGAACTATTCCTTGAATGACATGACTCAGCTCGACACCAGATAGCCAACAACCTACATCCAATGCTGGATGACAGTAGTGTCAAGATAGATGATCAACTTGAAGCTCTAAAACTCTTAACATGGAAGGTAGAATGGCATCTGTTACCACTGAACCTGCGAATGACACCTGACAGTAATGGAACATAATTGAATGTCACTCTTTGATATGCATAAATAGTCCTCGTAAAACTGTACAGTTTCGGCTCTTTAAATTTAGCTCTGTACATAGCTACTTGTTGCTCTCAATTGAGGGTTGCACTGGTTTATTCAGTTGGAGATGCTTTCTTAATATGACAGTTGATGCTGTCCTTGCATCATGACTATGCAGCATCCAACTAGACTATAGTTTGAAACCTTTGACATGGTATCTCTACTCTTGTGCTGGCATTTTGTTGTAGCTTTGTACTTTATATTTTTATTAATGCAAGTGTGATGCTCCAGTAGGTTAAATATTGGTGTCATGCGTCATGATGGATGATCTTTGTATTGTTTCCCTTAATTCAGACTCGCACGCACACATCATAACCTTGAGTTTCTCCAGAAATTCTTGGCCGATGTTGTTATCACCTGGAAATTCTTTCCTGCAAAACTAGAATGAGGCTGGATAACTCCTAGTAATAGAGCCAAATGCCATCTCATTCTAATCATTTCTCTCTTCGGGTTGGTAACTTGGTGCTTTCCCAATCACAGGAGGGTTTTGCTAAGTGATCTAAGGTATAAAAAGTCGATTTTTTAGAACCCAGATCTGATTTACAGTCTAACAATATACGACAATTGTTAACTGAAAACACACTGAGTTCACAACAAATCATGCAGCGGAATGAAACAGGAAATCACACACATTTGACACAGTTATTTACCCTGGAAAACCCCAACTGGGGAAAAACCAGCATCAGATGATTTTATTAAAAAATAAAAATCACAGGTTCCCATTTTGGGATAATGGCCCTCTCGAGGAATATACAAAACAAGTAGCCTAGCCTATAACACCTAGATGCTATTTCCTTTGCTGCCCCTTTGCTTCGTCCCTCAGGCCCTGTTGCCGCCTAATACACACCTGGGGGGGACGCGGCAGGAAACCTTCAAGCCGCTCGGTGTGTCCTTGGGGGCAAGTGAGAGTCAAGTGCTGTCACCTGATTACTCGACTCCTCCGTCTAGGCTTACTCCTAGCGAAGCCAAGGGGGGTGGTCCCTATGAAAAATAATCTAAGGCTTTTAATCTACAACAAAAGATAAAAGTCTATTCTAGGAGTTAATGATGACGAGATGATAAAATATAACAACAAAGCACTGCTTGTGAATTAAATCAAATAGCTAACCCAACATAAAATAAATAAGCATTCACGACATTTATGATTGACTTAAACACAGAAAATCAAAGACCAGTGCCGAGAATGTAAAAATGCTTGTAAGTACTGTTGTGTGGGGTTGCTTGTGTAGTCTCAGTGAAAGTATTGCAGTGGCTCGGTTGGTAAATTTTATAGTTATTAAATGAGTAGTTAAGGAGTGGGTTGATTCTTGGTTTGGCCCAAAAGAAAACTAAACTTCGAACTGAGTGCTCTAGCAACCTTACCAAGTGTCCAACCAGGTGAGGATGAACCCGCTTAAGAACCTGCTGACTCTGTGGATTCAGTCCATGCAACCTCCCGAGTTCTTAGGATTGAATTCTAATGGATTGTCCTATTAACACTAATTACCTTGCACCCGTTTCTGATTGAGCCAACTGTTCCGACTAAGCTGCAGTGGTCAAGAGCATACTCCGAGTTTGGGGCGTTGTTCGTTTTATTAAATAGGTATCAGTGGATGATTAATCTACACTAAACCCCAAGCATAAAGCAAGGGGGGTTAATTTTAGGATTAAATTTTAAGCACAGAATAATAATTTGAAATAAACACAAAAGCATATAAAATGATAAACGGGTCCTTGGAGGACGTTGTGTGCTTGAGTGTGTTTATTTAATTACTACTGCTTGAATGAAAACTAATCTAAAACGAAAAATAAAAAAAATAAAAAAAGGGAAGGGTGCGAATCCCCCCTGGGGGGATTGGGTTCAGGCGCTGGAATTGCCTGCTGTGCTCTTTTTATTTTTTATGATTTACACATGAAGCTCAAGAAACACTGCTGGTCCTTTAACTAGGCACCAGTACAGTTTACAAATGTTAGAATGATGTAAGGGAGGTAAAACTAGCTCCCCGGATGGCTACGAACACCTCCGAATCTCAGAGTTTGAGCTTTAAAAGGTTCGGACCTGCTAAAAGACAAAAAAAACCAGCGAACTGAATTAGTCTTAAAAATGCCAAGAAACACTTAAAAAGTGTCTTTGACGTTGCTACAAAAAAATGCAAAAATTTCTAACTTAGCTAGCAACCTAGAACTAAATAACAATGAAGCTATTAGACTCTTTAGATTGCTACTTGCTTAGATCTATTAATCAAATGAACTTTGAAGCAAGATTTAGATTTAAATAGGACAGTAACCGAGATAGAATAAAAAAAATGGATCTAGAAAAGTGAAACCATGGGGGTTTGAGCAAGTGAAGAATGGGCAATGGAGTCAAGCTCCCTGATGCACCGGTAAGATCGAGACTTGGTTCGTATTTACTGAAAGAAGGCACGATCTAACATGTTCGTGGACTTCTCCAGCTTAGGCTACCTGTAGACAGCTGCAAACAACTAGCAAGGGGATAAGAGTATATGTGTAAATGAACAACAGAAAACTTGAGAAATAATAGATTCAAACAAGAGATCATACTACTTCTAGCATTCTAATATCATTGACAAAAGTAAGCAACCTATAAAGCATTACTCACTATTCCTTATGAAAGATAACTTTCCTTTTAAAAGACATACAATCCCGACAATACTAACTTATGCAACACGATACAGTTTACCTCAAATGTAACAAGCATGAAGATCCAACCAAAGACAATCACCAGACTAGCCTCCAAAGCCTTCTTTATTAAATTCAGAAAAATATTGCAATACAAATATAAGCAGAGGTTCCACACTTTCTGATCAATACAATGGAGCCAAGCTCCTCAATTTATAGCAGATGGTAAGTGAGCTAGGGCGTAAAACCCTAAGAGACCAAACTCCTAACTTGTAGAGCAAGCAAAGCTCATAAGCCAATGAGAAGCACCACCATACTTGGACAAAAGCTCGAAAAATGGAAGTTGCCCTCCTGTGAAAGTATCTCATGCGTGAGGATGAGGATGGTAAGTGGATGTTTCCACAATTCATAGCTTTTCACGTGAGCTTTGTTTGGTTGATAAAATTAGTAGCTGAACATATGTTGATCATGCCACCACATAAGATGGGAGAGCCCACCACTTACACTACCCATTATGAAAGCCGTACGGCCAATCCATGTGAAGGAGGAATTCGAACTTTTGATGTTTCCAAGCTTTGTTGTGTTGGATTCTGATTGGTTGCAATAACTGGCAGCCCATCCAAGTGGGGTATGCCACCTCAATACTTATCATCAAACAGAACATACACAGCCATGTGGAGCCATCGGTCAGCGCACATGAGGAGAAAATCGAGTGGGATGTTTCCATACTGCGTTGAGGTGGTGGGGTTAGTTGCTTTTAAATGGTGACCATGTGGATAATGCCACGTTACTTGTAGAAGCCGCCCCCATCTTTCTCGAAGCTATCCTCAACAAAAACAAACAAGGCCGTGAAGGGAAGCTGGCCCACGTGAAATATAACCGTACGGATTTGGTGTTAAAATCTTCAATCTTTAAAATGGCCAAAACAAAATGCTTTGATACTCTAGCATAGTCGCCCCTCTATTGTAAATATGCCATGTCATATAGGATGGCCCCCCACTTGAACTCACTCTCCATATATTAAATCCGTACGGTTGCTCACGTGTGAGGATGGAGCATGGAATATAATATTCCAATTTTGACTTTTTAATAAATTTTTAACATATGCTTTCTCCCTTAGCATAGTCGTCCATCTTAGTTGACTTAATCCATGTCATTTGGAATGTGCCAAAATTCCACTTTTTGAATATTTTAATTATTTGCCAAAGTGCATTTTGATGTTTTTCTGGCATTAAAGTGCCACTTTGTAGCTCTGATAGGCAAAACTGCTCCACGGGGGTTCTCGGTCACCCGAAATGTAGGAAAACTGGGTACCGGGGTAAAGAGGGTGCTCTGAGCTTGAAAACGAGCATCCCTGCGTCGAATTCCGACTCCGGATAAGACTTTTATCACTTTTTGAAATTTTTTAATTAAACCATTAAAAAATGGCTTAAAAATGCGGAAAAATATTTTTTCTCGGAATCGACTGAAACTTCAGGGGAACCTAGTACATGACAAAACGATAAAATTCTAGCGTCTAGCATGTTCATACATGTTGCAAAATGGGCTCTAATAATCCCCTAAGGCCTAACCCCCACTTTGGGCATTCCAGCTTTGGAGGAGCAGGAGAAAACCTCATCGATTATACTTGGCTAAAGGCAAGGCATAATCGACAAGGGAAAAAACTCCTTGGAATACCTTCTTTGATTGTTAAGTCCTAGGGAACCGAGTCACTCAAAGACCACCATGCTAGTACGCTTATTACAAACCCCGTGGGGCACGGTCATGTACTGCAAAACATTAAAAAAAGGGGCCCTGAACAGGCCAAACTTGGAACTTCTGAACTCTGATAAGCACAAGTGACTTGTGCGACATTGGCGGCTCACTGAAGTCCAACTAAAGTGCAACTTTAGGTGGTAACATCTGGCTCCAACTGCGGGACGTGTGCTTGATCTAGTCTTGAGGCAAGGAAAGCATACGAGAACACCAGAATCTCCGGTTTCTATGACCTGTAAAAACATCTCAACTTGACAAGAAAACCTTTCAGTAGCACAAGTGTTTGCAAGAAACCAATGAACCATAAGTTACTTTATTCAAAAGGAAAAAACTAACTAATAAAGAGGAAATGCAGAAAGTAAATGCTCACCTTGAGGAGCTTATTTCCTACTCTAAACATAACATGACGAAAATGCTAAGTAAAATGATAAATCCAATGCAACCACCTTAACATTTCATCAAAAAAGAAATTTACCTTGTGTTTGGTTACCAGCCAAAACAAGGATACCTTATTCACAAGATGCAAACCTGCGAAAATGTTGAGGGTGGGAGGGCTGGATGGGAGATCATGACCATGCAGAATATCATCAAACTGCTTCCTCAACTGGCAGGTCCTCTCGCAGGCTGCTTCTATCCAAGATTGGATAGGACTAATGTATAAATCTGTAGGATGGAGTAGATCAACCACACCACCATACTGCCTTAGAGGGCTTATAGGATGAAAAACTTCTGTAGTGACATAAGCCCCAGGATGCTCCAAATCATAAGAGAATTCTGAATGTGAAGTTAAAGGTCGTGACTGACGTTCAATTGACTGAGTCCCATATGAATCTTCAATGCATAGCACCTCCAGGTCTTCATTACTAGTACTCATGTTTGGTTTCGACTGATCACATGCATGCTCCTCTTTTATATCAAGATCTCCCAATATTTCTGAATACACACTCCCTTCTCTAGATACATCAAAAATGGGTTTCTCAATGTATGTCCAATAATCATCATAGGTATTTTTGGCAAAGATGGAGGAGTCTTCATTATTCGTATCATGTCCCTGGCTAGATCTATCTTCCTCATGGTCATAATAAACTTCTTTACAAGGCTTGTCTTCAAAATGTTTACAAGAGAACAAGCTTTCCCTAACTTCGTTACCATGTGGAGAGTCAAGAGGAGTATCACCATACATAATATTGTCTTTGTCATAAATTTTTCTATAAGCCTCTATACCGGTTTCTTCTGAAGGTAGATGCGAAGTACAAGTGTCATCATCCTCTCTGAAATTATGCTGAGAAAGCTTCAAATATTCAATGCTTTTCATCATGGCAATATGAAGAGGTTCTTCAATAACATCTTCCATTAATGGATGCTTAAGAGTTTCTTCATCAACCTCCATAATGGCTTCTTCATGCTCATAATCCTCCTCTTCAGAAAAAGGATCACAAGGAAGTAAGCCTTCCAAACCATCATCATTATACACATTGCAAACTTCCTCATTTTCAATAAGGGCTTCTGTGATAGTTTTTTCTGGAGGTGGCTTAGGAGTACAAATGTCGTCATCTTCACTAAAGTAATCTTGAAATCCCAAATCTTCAATGTTTGTTACCATGGCAATGTGAGAAAACTCCTCAAAGACCTCCTCAATTAAAGATCCCTCATGAATGTCTTCATTAATCTTTGCAATGGCTTCCTCTTCAGGTAAGTTTGGAACATACATATGATCATCATTATTGAAGTGGACCAGGGAACATTTTGAATCTTCCATATTTTCTGTTAAAGTGAAATGCGGAGGGTCCTCAACAATGTCCTCAATCAAGGATGCTTCATGAAACTCTTCAATGGGATCATCATGGATCATTCTCTCAAAGTCAAATTGTGCTCCAGGGAGAATGGCACCATGATTTTCAATAAGCTGCATAATCTCTTCTTTAGTGAGAGAGGCTATAGGAACCTCCACATATTCAATGTTCTCTGTCATGACAACACAAAGAGGCTCACGGTTTTCCATGTGATATTCTATCTCGGGTAAGAAGTAAGCCAAGGATTTTTCAATGAATCTTTCCACAGTGTCATCATCATACTGCCACTGCTTTAAGAAAATTCTAAGGAAGCATGAAAGGGAGGTAATACACTTGTTAGGAAGGTCCTCAGTAAACCAATAATAAGCCTCTCCTTCCAGAGTACCCGCAAACATTTGCATCATATTATCTTCGTACAAAACATTGAAGTCAGCCAGAACCTTAAGGAAAGACATGATGTGTTGGACGACTGGATCACCATTTCCATAAAACCTCGGAAAATAGCTTGATATATCCTCCTCACCATAGTGAAAGTTAGGAAAACCTGGGATATATGCAAAATTGAGGGGAGGATATGCACTAGCAATTTGATCACCAGACTCTTCATCATCCATATTGGTGTCAAAAGCGTCAGTCTGAAATAATCATGGAGGCCAACTCGTACTGAATCAAAGGAGTTGTCAGAATGATGAGCTTTTAAGTTTACTGTGTCGCATGGGCTCATCTACACACAACCAGTCTCAACAAATCTATGAGATACAAGGGTTTTATCCCTTCAATGGAGTCGCCAATGTGAGAAAAATAATATGCATTAAAAACTCTCACAGAAATATTTTTTTGTTTTACTTTGAAATTTTATAAAGAGAAAAAGGTTAGTGGAGTCGCCAGATGAAAGAATAAAGGTCTACTCTAAACAATCATCAAACAAAGCAAAAAACAAAAAATGAGAAAACAAAAAGTCGTGACCCGGGAATAGAAAGGTTTATCCCCGGCAACGGCGCCAAAATGTTGCCGCCTAATACACACCTGGGGGGGACGCGGCAGGAAACCTTCAAGCCGCTCGGTGTGTCCTTGGGGGCAAGTGAGAGTCAAGTGCTGTCACCTGATTACTCGACTCCTCCGTCTAGGCTTACTCCTAGCGAAGCCAAGGGGGGTGGTCCCTATGAAAAATAATCTAAGGCTTTTAATCTACAACAAAAGATAAAAGTCTATTCTAGGAGTTAATGATGACGAGATGATAAAATATAACAACAAAGCACTGCTTGTGAATTAAATCAAATAGCTAACCCAACATAAAATAAATAAGCATTCACGACATTTATGATTGACTTAAACACAGAAAATCAAAGACCAGTGCCGAGAATGTAAAAATGCTTGTAAGTACTGTTGTGTGGGGTTGCTTGTGTAGTCTCAGTGAAAGTATTGCAGTGGCTCGGTTGGTAAATTTTATAGTTATTAAATGAGTAGTTAAGGAGTGGGTTGATTCTTGGTTTGGCCCAAAAGAAAACTAAACTTCGAACTGAGTGCTCTAGCAACCTTACCAAGTGTCCAACCAGGTGAGGATGAACCCGCTTAAGAACCTGCTGACTCTGTGGATTCAGTCCATGCAACCTCCCGAGTTCTTAGGATTGAATTCTAATGGATTGTCCTATTAACACTAATTACCTTGCACCCGTTTCTGATTGAGCCAACTGTTCCGACTAAGCTGCAGTGGTCAAGAGCATACTCCGAGTTTGGGGCGTTGTTCGTTTTATTAAATAGGTATCAGTGGATGATTAATCTACACTAAACCCCAAGCATAAAGCAAGGGGGGTTAATTTTAGGATTAAATTTTAAGCACAGAATAGTAATTTGAAATAAACACAAAAGCATATAAAATGATAAACGGGTCCTTGGAGGACGTTGTGTGCTTGAGTGTGTTTATTTAATTACTACTGCTTGAATGAAAACTAATCTAAAACGAAAAATAAAAAAAATAAAAAAAGGGAAGGGTGCGAATCCCCCCTGGGGGGATTGGGTTCAGGCGCTGGAATTGCCTGCTGTGCTCTTTTTATTTTTTATGATTTACACATGAAGCTCAAGAAACACTGCTGGTCCTTTAACTAGGCACCAGTACAGTTTACAAATGTTAGAATGATGTAAGGGAGGTAAAACTAGCTCCCCGGATGGCTACGAACACCTCCGAATCTCAGAGTTTGAGCTTTAAAAGGTTCGGACCTGCTAAAAGACAAAAAAAACCAGCGAACTGAATTAGTCTTAAAAATGCCAAGAAACACTTAAAAAGTGTCTTTGACGTTGCTACAAAAAAATGCAAAAATTTCTAACTTAGCTAGCAACCTAGAACTAAATAACAATGAAGCTATTAGACTCTTTAGATTGCTACTTGCTTAGATCTATTAATCAAATGAACTTTGAAGCAAGATTTAGATTTAAATAGGACAGTAACCGAGATAGAATAAAAAAAATGGATCTAGAAAAGTGAAACCATGGGGGTTTGAGCAAGTGAAGAATGGGCAATGGAGTCAAGCTCCCTGATGCACCGGTAAGATCGAGACTTGGTTCGTATTTACTGAAAGAAGGCACGATCTAACATGTTCGTGGACTTCTCCAGCTTAGGCTACCTGTAGACAGCTGCAAACAACTAGCAAGGGGATAAGAGTATATGTGTAAATGAACAACAGAAAACTTGAGAAATAATAGATTCAAACAAGAGATCATACTACTTCTAGCATTCTAATATCATTGACAAAAGTAAGCAACCTATAAAGCATTACTCACTATTCCTTATGAAAGATAACTTTCCTTTTAAAAGACATACAATCCCGACAATACTAACTTATGCAACACGATACAGTTTACCTCAAATGTAACAAGCATGAAGATCCAACCAAAGACAATCACCAGACTAGCCTCCAAAGCCTTCTTTATTAAATTCAGAAAAATATTGCAATACAAATATAAGCAGAGGTTCCACACTTTCTGATCAATACAATGGAGCCAAGCTCCTCAATTTATAGCAGATGGTAAGTGAGCTAGGGCGTAAAACCCTAAGAGACCAAACTCCTAACTTGTAGAGCAAGCAAAGCTCATAAGCCAATGAGAAGCACCACCATACTTGGACAAAAGCTCGAAAAATGGAAGTTGCCCTCCTGTGAAAGTATCTCATGCGTGAGGATGAGGATGGTAAGTGGATGTTTCCACAATTCATAGCTTTTCACGTGAGCTTTGTTTGGTTGATAAAATTAGTAGCTGAACATATGTTGATCATGCCACCACATAAGATGGGAGAGCCCACCACTTACACTACCCATTATGAAAGCCGTACGGCCAATCCATGTGAAGGAGGAATTCGAACTTTTGATGTTTCCAAGCTTTGTTGTGTTGGATTCTGATTGGTTGCAATAACTGGCAGCCCATCCAAGTGGGGTATGCCACCTCAATACTTATCATCAAACAGAACATACACAGCCATGTGGAGCCATCGGTCAGCGCACATGAGGAGAAAATCGAGTGGGATGTTTCCATACTGCGTTGAGGTGGTGGGGTTAGTTGCTTTTAAATGGTGACCATGTGGATAATGCCACGTTACTTGTAGAAGCCGCCCCCATCTTTCTCGAAGCTATCCTCAACAAAAACAAACAAGGCCGTGAAGGGAAGCTGGCCCACGTGAAATATAACCGTACGGATTTGGTGTTAAAATCTTCAATCTTTAAAATGGCCAAAACAAAATGCTTTGATACTCTAGCATAGTCGCCCCTCTATTGTAAATATGCCATGTCATATAGGATTGCCCCCCACTTGAACTCACTCTCCATATATTAAATCCGTACGGTTGCTCACGTGTGAGGATGGAGCATGGAATATAATATTCCAATTTTGACTTTTTAATAAATTTTTAACATATGCTTTCTCCCTTAGCATAGTCGTCCATCTTAGTTGACTTAATCCATGTCATTTGGAATGTGCCAAAATTCCACTTTTTGAATATTTTAATTATTTGCCAAAGTGCATTTTGATGTTTTTCTGGCATTAAAGTGCCACTTTGTAGCTCTGATAGGCAAAACTGCTCCACGGGGGTTCTCGGTCACCCGAAATGTAGGAAAACTGGGTACCGGGGTAAAGAGGGTGCTCTGAGCTTGAAAACGAGCATCCCTGCGTCGAATTCCGACTCCGGATAAGACTTTTATCACTTTTTG
This sequence comes from Larix kaempferi, assembly GCA_027924585.1. NCBI lineage: Eukaryota > Viridiplantae > Streptophyta > Pinopsida > Pinales > Pinaceae > Larix > Larix kaempferi. The sequence continues at coordinate 17,333,543 of BSBM01000101.1, read as the reverse complement.
AAATTTTTTAATTAAACCATTAAAAAATGGCTTAAAAATGCGGAAAAATATTTTTTCTCGGAATCGACTGAAACTTCAGGGGAACCTAGTACATGACAAAACGATAAAATTCTAGCGTCTAGCATGTTCATACATGTTGCAAAATGGGCTCTAATAATCCCCTAAGGCCTAACCCCCACTTTGGGCATTCCAGCTTTGGAGGAGCAGGAGAAAACCTCATCGATTATACTCGGCTAAAGGCAAGGCATAATCGACAAGGGAAAAAACTCCTTGGAATACCTTCTTTGATTGTTAAGTCCTAGGGAACCGAGTCACTCAAAGACCACCATGCTAGTACGCTTATTACAAACCCCGTGGGGCACGGTCATGTACTGCAAAACATTAAAAAAAGGGGCCCTGAACAGGCCAAACTTGGAACTTCTGAACTCTGATAAGCACAAGTGACTTGTGCGACATTGGCGGCTCACTGAAGTCCAACTAAAGTGCAACTTTAGGTGGTAACAGGCCCGACCCTCACACTTTGAAAGTTTGATGGAAGTCCTTCTCCACCTAGTCAATGAGATCTCACTCACTTTGTGTGACTCTTGTGTCACCTCCTCTCATAGGATGACTTTTATAACATTACAATATGCAAATACCTTGGGCCGATACCATGGAATGCTAAATACCATGGGCCCTCTAGTTCACGTTACATAAAGTTGTTAGGATAATTAATACTCCAACCTTGTCCATGTTAGCATTATTTACCTTTTTATAGTAGTTGATGATGTTGTTAACCCCCTTGTGGTTTGCAGATGTCATCTAGGACCCATTAGCCACTCGATGTGCCCTGCATGCATGATTTTAGGCCCACCAGAGTTGGTTCCCTACATTTTAGGAGCTAACTCAGTGATCTAGTTCAGTCCACCTGAGTTGCTGACTCTAGTGGCAAGTTTGAGCTTCGATCACCACTGATTGTGATCTAATGCGCCCCTTTTTGGTTGATTTGCATGGCAAACTAACTATTGCACCCTTCTTCATCAATTAACTGCCAGTTGCTTCAGTTCACTGACAATTAGTTGGGTTTGGAACTCTCGGAGCACTCCAGTGGTGACAATTTCTATGCTAGACTGACAGGGATTCGAATTCTCTCTGGGCATTCAAATTTCCTCTATTGTAACATATCTATTGACTATACTGATGAATGGATTATGACACACATTTCTATGCACATCTGAGTTTCAATGCATGATTAATTTTATTGCTCATTCCACTGCAATTTTCACTGTAATTCATAATTTTTCCTAATTATTTCACTGAGGTATTCTCAGCCTCTAAGATCTGCTATGAATTTCAAAAAAGCAATAACAAAAGTACATTCACTTTAATATTTCACTTAATTAAAGTGAATCTTCTAAGTGTGAGAGGTCTCCTAGACGACTCTTGCGTGCCAGCACTTGGCCTATGCAGAAATACTTGTCCGATGCGACAAAAATCAACACTCCCTCTTAGCGAGGAAGGTACTTCTCTTCGAGCCACCTATAACTGGTTATCCCTCTGACCCTTGCACACTGCTGCTCACATCATCCTGCAATTTGGCATTCCTCCAACCCTGTTGGTCAGCTTCTCCCTATTTCTTGGAAGACACAGAATCAATGATGCTACACATCAGTGCCATGAAGTTCGAAAACTTTGTTAGAGGCTTGCTCTCCCTCAATGCGCTCCTAGAAGCCTACTGCTCCTGAGCATCCATCAATGTCATCTTGTACCAACTAGGTCTCTTGGTAGAACTGGAAGGGGCTCACTCCCTCTTCCCCTCTGAAGGCTTACTCTCCATACTGGAAGTCTGTGAACTCTGCTCACCCTTTGATGTCTTCTGCTCCTTGACCTCTGTTACGGACATTGATCCTTGATCCAAGATCCCCTTGGACCCACATACAGGCTGATCCAACAACCTGTACAACCTACCCTGTCTGACACCAAGCGTCACTGTTGCATCCTGGGTAGGTCTCTCTGAATGTATGAGCACCTATCCATCCTAGAACATAACCCCATACCCCTTTCCCTCCAGAGTTGAGACTAAGAGCACATTTGACCTCAACTTTAGGACATACATCACCCCTGGAACCTCTAGAGATCCTCCTAACTCTAGTTGGAATGGTTCTATTCCAACCCCCATAACTCTATGTATTGAGTTGACACCACAAGTCAAATGGCAGTTTGAGTCTATCTCTGAAACACTAAGAAACACATTCCTCATCTTTGTCATATGGCTAGATGCACCACTGTCCACTGAGAAAAGAAGTACTGCCAACTCCTACATCTTTTGTGGTTTAGATTTGCCCAGATCTGTCCTTGTTACTAGATCTGTTGGTTGCTACCCTATTGGCTTCTCTTTTGCGTTGGTCTGAACAGATCTCTAGTTGAATGTCCTTTACCTAGTAGAGATCTCCATGCTGGCTTCCTGGATCCCTGTTTGTAATTCTGCAAGCCATCCCAAAACTTTTCCAACTGCCTGGATCTGCTGCCCAAAGCTCTGTAGTTAATTGTTGTTGTTGATGCCTAGTCCTGCTCGCTGCTTGGATCTGTAGCTTACTGCTTCTTGGACTTTTCTTGGGCTTCCCGAGCCTTCCTGGGCATTTCCCAACTCTTTGCACCTGCCTGAGTCCTTCTGGGTGTTTCCTGAGGTCTTTTCTAGGTTTCCCAAGGCTTCCTTGACCCTGTTCGACTATCCTGGAGACTGCTCAGATTTTCTGCAAGCGACTGCTGAGTTGGCTGCCTTGTTGGCAACCCTGTTGAGTTGGCTGTAGCTACCGTCTAGTCCATTATAGGTTGTAGTTTTGGTGGCTGGCAACTGCACGTCACCTAGCAGTTGCTTGTTGCCCGAATTCTACATGCCTCTCTGCTGCAGTAATATTGCTGTGGCGGATGTCGTCACAATGTCGGCCCAGCTCAACCCTGCTGCATTTGCACGCATTCCCTCTTGCTACTGAGCCCGTGACTGTCTCCACATGACCTAGCTCATAGCTTGATCCATCTTCCCGCGTCCTGTTGCTCAGCTCTAGCCTTCACGTTCCGGCTACTACTGCGGTTGCAGCTCAGATCTCTCCTCCGCCACTTTGCTTGCAGCTTTCACGACCCACTGCTTGTTAGTTTTTCACAATTTAATCAAAATTAATCTAGGATCTTACTGAGAGAATAACAACCACAACATAAACACAAGAGACACAAAGATTTTCCTTGGGGCAACCATAAAGGAGAAAACCCCGCAACTTCCATAGAGATAGAATGAGCAACAATACAATAGCTGAAAAGTAAACCCCAAATATAGGGATGGTCTTCAACAACTTCTCTCTTCTCCACTTTTGCGAACTCCTCCTCTCTCTCACTAATGCGAATTGAGTGAGTGAGTGAATGATCCAAATGAGAGAGGCACCCTCTCTATTTATACTTTTACTTTCACTTGACTTTTACCCCAAACAGGTAGGCCCCTAGTTGTACTTGACTGGGCTGACTTCTCTAGGAGAGTCTAATAACCCATAGACAACTTAACTCTGGGGTCTAATGCCCCGACTTACAAAGGAGGGTTAACCTCGATGACTTTACATGACCCAAATACAATAATGATTTCTCTGACCGGAGGAATAAACATCTCCGTCGGAGGTACAATAATAAAATACAAATACAATATAAAATATACAAGTGAATATCTTCCGAAGTTACAATTACATTAACACAGCTGCCCATGCCTACAGATCCATCTGCTCGCGAGTTACCTTGCTGCAGCCACCTTACACCTCCTTGCTAGTGCCACTGCCCTCTACTGCGAAACCTCCGTAGTTATTTACCCTGGAAAACCCCAATTGGGGAAAAACTAAAAGATGGTTTTATTAGAAAGTAAAAATCACGGGCTCCCGTCCTGGGATAATGGCTCTCCCGAGAAATATACAAAACAACTAGCCTAGCCTATCACATCTGGCTGCTACTTCCTTTGCTGCCCCTTTGCTCTGTTCCTTGGCCCTTTCCCTTACATTTGAATGGAATTCCTTCTCCAACCACTCAATGAGATCTCACTCACTCTGTGTGACTGTTGTGTTACCTGTACCTCCTCTCACCTGGGTTGACTTTTATAACATTACAATATGCAAATACCTTGGGCCAATACCATGGGCCCTCTAGTTCCCTTTACATAAAGTAATAACAAAAGCGTTGAAAAAGTTAACAAGGACAAGTGTCCGGACCTTACCCTTACTTCATATTTGATAAATAGATTTTCATTAATGCGGAAGTGTAATTTTTTAATGTGGAAGTGTAACTTTTGCATGAAAAGTAAATTAGGGATTTGGAACCCTAAAAGGCATTGAAGTGTTATAAAAGAGAGCAGAGAGGTAAAGGTTGGGGACATGAGACGATAGTTGAGAAGGCAAGACAAAGCAGGGGCGCATATCTGAGAGAGGGCCGCACTTCATCTGGAGGAGAAGGTGAATTTATCAGTTGTTGAGATTGCTTCTAAGAGAGGACGAATTCATCAGTAGAGACAGAGAGGGCAACTTGCCAGCTAGAGGGGGCGAATACCCAGCTACTGAGGGCAATTTGTTAATAGTGGAAGGGGGAGCGAATCCCAAGACAATCAGAAGGAAGAGGTGGCACAAATCCCAAGGAGTCTCCATCAGTGATTAGGCAGGAAATCCGAGGTAGAGATTTCAAAGATAAGTCTGTGTGAATACTGTAAAAGAATTTGTGTGTTTCTTCTGAAAGTTAATAAAAGAACTTCTACTCTCTCACTGGTTTTCCCGCAAGGGTTTTCCCAGGGTCATATTGACCAAAAATATCTGTGTCAACTAGTTATGTGTGTGTGATTATTGCTGATTCAAAAAGAGTAAAAGACTTCATGTGTTTCTAGTTATAAATTTCAAAGTTACATATATCGTGTCGACGAATATGTTGTTGAGGGTCCGAAATGTAACTTACCGGCAACATCGACAAAAATATCGGAAAATACCGACAAATGTCGTAAAACTTAAAAAAAATACAAAAATAACCATTTTTTTTCATTTTTTTTAACATCTAAAGCAACAACAACATCAAATAAACACATTGCTACCTAAATATGAAAATATAACTATTATATAAGATGCATAAGATGTCAATTGGTGGATCATGATCACATCTCGACAATAAACTGAAATTACTGAAATATTTCCTGATAGAATGATAGAAAATCATCTCAACTGATCAAAATAAATGCATCTCCTGAGATGAATCATCATGACTCATGAGGCATCTAGATACTAAATAGTACAATGACAAATAATACGAATCATTGATCCCCTCCACCCCTTTTACGGGTAAGGGTTATTGATCTTCCTCTAGAAGCAATAGGTGGTCTTGTAGGTGCTTTGGATGAGCTTGGGGTGGAATTGGAAGCTCCAACTGCTTGGGCTATGGTGGAAGGTAATGGGGTTGAGTTGGAAGCCAATGTGAGTTGTCCCCTCCCATAACTACATATGATCAAAATCGTTGCGTATATCGGGATCGTATTCATCAATAGCTCCCTATGCCCCCCTCCTCTAGACCCTCACACTTGCGTCTACCTCGAATCTCGAAGTTGATTCTTCCAGGACATTAGTCAACAGACTCAACACCCTACAATTATGATGAAACTTCCTAATCAGTGTGGAAGACATCGTGTCGGCGAAAATATCGCCTAGGGTCCAGAACACAACTTATCGGCAACATCGGGGAAATTATCGGAAAATATTGACACACTTCAAAAAAATACAAAAATATTCATTTTTTTTTTCAAAATTTCAACATTTAAAAGTAACAACAACATCAAATAAACACATTGCCACATAAATATTAAAAGAAAACAGATATATATATGATGTATAAGATGTCTAATGATATATCATGCATCAATACTAAATCATGTCCTGAGTCCTAACTCCTGAGTACCGAGTAGTAATGAGTGTATTGACTCTAGAGCCTCAAAATATCATCAAAAATATAATAAATGTATCTCATCATCACGAGTCAACTGTCAACTAAGATCTACATAGTACAATGAAATCAAATAAAATAAACTAGCGATTCCCTCTGCCCCTTTTACAGGCAAAGGTGATGGCTCTGGTAATGGCTCTTCCTCTCGCTGAAGAAGGCCCTACGGGTGGCAGCGGACTCTAATGTGCTCGAACAGAAGGATAAGCTACACTCTGACGTCCTCTAGAAGAGGAAGAACCTAGAGGCTGGCATCCTCTACTAGTAGTAGTACTGGTGTCACTGCTATGTCCAAGTCTAGCTCGGTCTGTCATCACCGTCTTTGTCGGTGTTATTAGAAAATGACAAAAAACTCAGAAATCTGCCCACTTAACAGCCAACTGTAATCTAATGTCAAAAGCTTCATAAACCTCTGATATTAAACTTCTACAGACATATAAAGAACCACAATTCATAGGTATCAACTTTTAATGAGTCTGTAAGTTAACATACTTTTCATAAAGCACTTTTAGCAGCAGGAAAACATGTAATCAGCAAGACTGTCATAAAAATTTCATACACAGAAATTAAATACCAGCTGACTGTAAATACACATGAACACAATATTTTTGGTCAGACTTAGACCCTGGAAAAACCCCACCCCCTGGGGAAAACCAACATGCAAGAGAATTTATATTAGGCTGAGAAATCAATGATACAATACAGGAGAAACTTCAGTATACAGAACTGTACCAGCACCTTGGAAATCGTGCCAAACCCACACTGCTAACAACACATACACTGTACAGTCAGCAGTACGGCCTCCCTACCCTGATTGCTTCCTTGAAATCTGTGTACAAGGTCAGCCTCAAAATCTGTGCACATTAATACTAAACCAACAGCATTAAAGGTACCTCGATTTGTGTGCCAACTCTCAGTTGTACAGCCCCTCTATTTCTGTGTAAACTCAGCAGTACACCCCCTGGGAATGAAGTACAGACAACATTAAATACTGTGTCACAGTCTGGGAAAGCGTGCTCACTTTCTTCTCCTAAGAACTGTGCCTCTCCTCTTCTATTCTGTCTTCATCAACAGCAGCAATCACTTTTGGAAATGTGTGCACCACTCAGCAGCTCTTTCTCCTAGAACTGCGTGCCCACCTTTCTGCTCAGCAATACTCTATCTCTTGCATAGAAACTCGTGCCCAATGAGAGACTCCTCTCTCTCCTTGGAACTCGTGTCTCTTCCTCTCCTCTTGGAAATGCGTGCCTCTCCTCTTTTCTTTTCTTCAGATGTATGTAAAATGAAGTCTCGTCACCTTTTTATTTACCTCATTAGGGTAACTCCCATGACTCTTCAAATTCAATGGATGAGATTAGATCTTGGACAAGAGATCTATGGCTAGGATCTAATCTCTCATTCACTTAAAACTCCTAAGTGAACTATATAATAAATTTTTCTTTTTGAAAAGTCACATAACCCTAAATAATTAAAAAGTACACTATGACTTAAAGTCACTTTAAAAATATAATAAAGTGAAACTCACTTTTAAATCATAAAGTCACATCAAAAAGGTACTTTAATAAATGCTCATTAATAAAGTCACTTTAAGACATTAAGTGAGACTTCACATCACCTCAGACTCCTGCACCTAGGCACTTGATGCAGGAGTACCTCTGAGCTACAAAAAATGCTAACAGGTGTCTATGAAAGTGGTGGTGCACTAGCACTCCCAGGGTCAACAGCCACCTCCTGTAAAGGTGCCTGTTCTAGATCATCCTCCACCTCTATCGCCCACCTGTCACCTGGCTCACCCCCCCCTCCAAATCCTCATGTAGCCAATCAAGGTCCTGTTCCATGACAGGTGCCTCGCTCTCCACCCTCCATGCAGCAGTGGTGTCAATCCCATCCAATGAAATGGCATCCACATCTGGTGTTTTCTGAAGCCGCCTCACCCATAATTGAAGGTTGTAGTAGACGTAGACCATGTCATTAAGGCGGGAAGTTTCCAATCTGTTTGAGGGTCATAAATCATAAATTATAATTCAAAATTTATAATATATATAATTTAAACTTTAAAGGTTGACATGGCAATGTGCATAAAATTATAAATTTAAATAACTTCAAAATTTTAAATGAATTTTTTTAACCTGTTGCGCTTCTTGGTGTGTATTTTCTCAAACACACTCCAATTGCGCTTGCATCCTGAAGAGCTACATGTTTGCCTTAGCACCCGAATGACAAGCTTTTGTAAATGGGGTACTCTTCGGCCATAGCTTGTCCACCAAGCATCTAGAAGTTAGAACAAATAAGAGAAAGTAGAAAGTTAGAACTTAGAAACATAAGAAATAACATTGAAATTTTAAAGTTTGAAACAAATGGAGACGAGACATTGAAATTTGCAATAAAATGAACTTGAAGCTTACTGGGCATTTTGGTCTTCCTATCATTAACAACCATGTCAAAGCCAATTGTCCCACCAACCATCCTATATATATCTCCATTTCTTTAGAAATTTCCGCACTTCTTGCGGATTTGGAACCATCCTCTAAACACATGTGAGGAATCCATCCATAACCTCAACATCAAATCTAAAACCACAAGAGTAAGGGAATGCGGGGTTGAGGTAGATCCCTGCAGCATGAATGGGGCGATGGAGTATATTGTTCCATCGCTCATCAATGACCTTCCATATCAATAATCTTTTCTCATACCCTTCATCCCCCTTGTCCTCATAATATGCATGGATGGATTCTTTGGCCCTATCCATGGCCTCATACAAGTAGCCCATTGTAGGTTTGTCTCCATCAACCAACCGAAGAACCTTTACCAAAGGTTCACTAATGGCACACACCTCCTCCACTTCTGCCCAAAAGCTCTCCTCGAGTGACACTAGCCTATATATGGCTCGCCCCTCCGGTTTTGTGCCAAATGACAATGCATGCCACTCATCTGAAAGGAACATTCTCTTAATCTCCCACATACAAGCCAAGAGAGATCGAAGTGAAATGAAGCTTGTGGCAAAATGTGTGATTGTCGGATGCACCAACTCCCTATTATTTGTGAATTGCCTCATCAAGCTGAGCATGGATGTATGATTATATATAAATTTTGTGATGCTCCTGGATGAATCGACAATATCTCTGATGAAAGGAATTTTCCCATATCCTCTAGCATCAAATCGATGCAATGTGCAACACATGGAGTCCAAAACAAAGTTGGATACCTCATCATAAGCAACCTGCCAGCAGCCACATAATTAGCAGCGTTATCTGTTATGGCTTGGACAACATGCTGCGAACCGATCTCTTGGATGAACCCATCCAACAACTCACATAATAGCGTTGCATCTTTGATATGTGTTGATGCATCAACAGATCTAATAAACATTACCCCCCTGGGGCAACTGACCAAGAAATTAATAAGGCTCCTACCCTTCTAATCAGTCCAACCATCTGACATAACCGTGCATCCTGTGAGTCCCCAAGACTCCTTAAACTCCTCCAATCTTTGAGCGTAGCCAACCTTTTCAACTTGAAGGATAGGCCCTCTCAAGTCATCAAAGGTGGGGACCTTATACCTCGGGCCAACAACAACAACAACATCAAACATAGGTTGGTAGAAGGGGTTGGTTTTGGCAATGCTGAAAGGAATGTCACTCCATAAAAACACCTACCCACAAGCTTGTCTGCTTCTGCCTTCTTCTTTATTTTAACCATTGACTTGATAGAAGGTGTTGCATTAGCAGTGGTTCTTGGAACAAAGAAAGTTGAGGCCGTTGAGGGCATTGTGGAACTGGAAGGTGCAGTTGAGGTAAAGCTTTCACTTCCACTGGCGGTTCTACTTCTTCCCATCTCAGTCCTCACTGATGTCCTCACGTCTCTCTTCATATTCATATCATGAAGTGATTTATTGGCAATTTGAACAATTTCTGGGGTTGCTTGTTCTCAAATTCCCACTTCATGCCCAGGAATTTGTGGAAGGTGGTATTTCAATCGACTGATCCCCCCTGTCATTTCCTTTCCACACAACTTGCAAGTCAATTTTTGCCTATTAAACCCCTCCAAGGGCTCACCATATACCCACATAGAGTCCAAAGCTTTAGGCATTTTGATTTTTCACACAACAATGATTCAACCTGGGGCAAAAAAAATGAAAAATGAAGTTTAGATTCAAGCTTGAACAATGAAGATAGTAGATAGTAAGATTCATTGAAATTTGCCCCCCCCCAAAAAAAAAATAATGCTCCAAATAACAAAACAGTCCTATATTTTGCATAAATGGTAGTAGATCTCTCTTTAAAATTTGGCAATATGAGGGAACATTGATAAGAACCCTAAACCTATAAGATAAGATAATTATATTAATGTCCAACTAATGACCACAAAGTAGGTCAAAGGGACTGCCGATTACAATGATGTCCGTACAAAGCGGGAGAACCAAACCACCGATGGGAATCAATCCCCAATCCACAATAACTTGGTGATTGTTGATGGAAACACAATGAATCTACTCTTGGCTCCAAGCAAAATGATAGCAAGCTCCTTTGCTCTCCAAACCCCCAACAAGCAAGCAAAATGACCAAATAAAACACCAAAATCGGCCTTTATGTCGGACTGTCTGCGACCCAGGCGATTTTTTGCATCGACTCGCGATGTTTGGGAAAAAATCGTGATTTTTACCCCGGCGATATAACATTTAGTGCTAGACATCGCGATATATCGCCGATGTCTTCCACACTATTCCTGATCCAATCATTAAACTAAGGTAGAAAAGGCTTCCCAAGCTTAATAAGAGATTTTTCTTGAGTCATGATAGAGGAGTTCAACAGTCATCACCACCAACATCAAGGTACATGAGGGGTTGATGTGCTTGATTAAATGCTAGTCCCATACCCTCATACACGATAGAATTTAGTGGAAACGTTGCAATACTGGTGTTACCGGGCAAATTAGCAGGGCTAATTCCCAGTAAGCACAAATAAGAGAAGTGAACCAATGTCACCTCGGTCACCGTTCTAACTTCTTTGAAAGTCGAAACCTCCAAGGAGAAGTATCCTTATGGAACCTTGTAAAGACACTAGAGCAACCAACCAACTATATTCTATGCGAGTGTTAGTTAGACCAGTGCCTAATGGAGTCAAGTGTATTCCAAGTGCTAGTAAAGGTAATGTCCGACGATGATGTATATCAATTAGATCATTCAATTAAATGTATGGGCGAGGCATGCATGTATTAAAATAATCAATATTGGATCAAAAGACTATATTGTCAATAACCACTAACTACACCAACAAAATAGGCATTCAATGTATTAAGTGAGAATGATCAATGTCACGCAAGTATAGCTGAAATAAAGCACAACAATCCACTCCCAATCAGCTAATGAGGATATTAAGATGATATCATATTTTAGCAACCAAAAATTGTTAGGATATTTAGACACTTAGGAGTTAGTTAAGATCAACTTGTGTAATATATCCGTTAGGGATAGTGTGTTTCTTTAGTATGCATTAGTATGCATTTGTAAATACTTAATCCGACAGTCACGATATGTTTCCGACATAGGGTGATCCGACGGCTCAACTTCTCTTAGATCAAACCTAACCTTGATCCGTGGCTTAACACCCGATTGGTCCATGATCTCTATTTAAAGAGCATGGAGGGTCATTGTTTAGTTGATCGATTATGAGAAGCTCATTTGTAACTTTCTTTCTTTGCATAATAAATTGTCCCGTAGAAGCTATTTGGCCGGGGCCGTGGAGTGTTTCCCTCAAGAGGGTTTAAACCACGTCAAAACATCGGTGTGTTGATCTGTGATCTGTTTGTGTGAAGTGGTTGCTCTTGGTGTTTGGTCCTTTGGTAGTACCCTGTGTACCCGAACAAAAATGATGCAAGTACCAAAGCTCCAATTTGTCAATATACAACTTTCAATTTTCAAACACCTTACACCAACAGAAATAGAATCACCAATTACACCGACTCAATCAATAAATCATTACATTCATCAATAAATATATATATCATGACAATAGTAAATTGATGATGATATTTCAAGAAGTTGCCCTCAATGCAAGTATTTATGATCAATTATGTGTGAACTATCCAATGCTCAATATCAACTAAATGTAACTAATGATAACACTTTAAAGAAATTATAACCAATCACTAATAATGACACGAGAGGCATCAAACACTCATCATACGGGTGCCATGTATCATCCAATAGGTTCAATAGATTTTAACAAACGAATTTCGGACCTATATGCCAATCACAAGTTCAATAACCAAGTGCTCGATCAAAACTTGATTTTTTATTTGTTTTCAATAACCAAGCGTTCGACTTAACTTTTTTTTTTTGTGTGTGTGTGTTATGCAGATGGAACGCAAGGTTTGGGGACACGAGGACTGCCCTAGAGGGCATGCCCGTGTAAAGGATATGCGTGGGAAGGAGGCAGCGGGGGTGTAGCAGCGGAGGAAATGCCGACGAAGAAGAGTGGCCGGAGCTGCTGGTAGCGAGCTGGAAGGGCTGCGGGCTGCAAGGGAAAAGGATGGCCGCGGAGAGTGGCTGCGGGTAGGAGGGAAAGGGTCGCGGATGGAAGGGCCACGGGAGGCTTGCGTGCAAAGCGTGGGGGCAAGTTGGCGGCTAGGCTGCGAGGAGACTGGCCGCAAATGGAGCAAAGGGGAGAGGTAAGGATGTGGCAGCAAGGTAAGAAAGGGCTGTGGGCTAGGGTTGGCGAGGCAATGGAGATGAGCTCGAGCCAATGTGAAGGAAGGGACCACGGGTATGGAGCAGCAAGGGGAGACCGCAGGTAGGAGCAGGCCTTTAGAAATGCGAAAAGAAGGATGGAGGAAGGCGTAGGGCAAGGGAAAAGAATGGTGGGGGAGTAGCAGCAGGGAGCCGCGTAGGTAAAAAGAGAGAGGCTCGGGGAAGAGAGGCAACAAGGGTAAGCTAAAAAAGTGGTCGTGGGTGGAAAGAGGGCTCGGTGGTGTTAAGGCAGACGACAGACTTGGAAGAGAGCTGGAATTAGGACAGCGCTGAAGGTTTCGGTTTAGTTTAGGGTAAAAAAACTAAAATTTTGGGTTTTTAATTAGACCTTTACCATTAAAATTAACAACTAACCTCATAAATAAACATAAAAATACTAACTAGCAATTTTATAAACTAACTTAGAAAATTAAACTAACTAATGTCAAAAAAATCCAAATAATATTTACAAGGTTAACTTCAGAAATTTAGTTTGGAAAATAGTTGAACAACTAGGATTTTACCAATGACTACTACTCACCAAACCTAGGGCATCAATGAGGAAGACCCTCCTTGAGATGGTACTTGGCAAGTTTGGCTAACTAGGGCTTGCTTCCACAATCTCTAAGATTCGTGGAGGAAACCTAGTTTAAGCAAGACTTGAAGACCTAAAGCTCAAGCTTGAATGGAATGGTGACCAATGACGAAAGCGAAATGCAAATCAAGACAAAATGAAGCAACAATGGCTTCCATTCAACCTAACAAGCATCACTTTCATGCAAATTGACTAAGAGACATCAAACCAAAAGCATAGATACCTCTAAGTGCATGTGTCAAGCAAACAACCCTAGCTTCACCTTAGCAATGGCATGAACAAAAGAAAAACTTCCAAGAAATGTTTCAAACTTGCAAAATAACCTTCATCAAGGAGTGCCTTCCTTCAAAGAGCCCTAGTTAGGGCAAATAGCAAACATAATGATCTTATCCCAAAAGTTGATGTTTAAAAATGAAGTGAGGAGATCTAATTTATATGATCTCACACTCACTTTTACATAAAGTAAGGTAATTTTAACATTAAAAATGTCGACTTAAAATTAGAATTAAAATAATATAAAAATAATCAAAGTAGTGGGTAAATTGGGTGTTTTCCCATATTTGACTCCTACTTGAGTAAAAATAGCTAAACAAGGCCAAATTTGACGAAACGAAAGGCCAGACTGTACATGGGGGGGGTCGTCATGCCCCAACTAACCCCAACAGCGATGAAAATGTTGAGTATAGTTGTCATTGATGACCAACCATTAATGACAAAGGAATACAAAGGGTGATGACATGACAAGGAGAACATGATAGTTTGGGTTTTGGAACTCTAGGTGGCTCAAATGGTCCAAATGACCCATTCTGTGGTCATTTGTGGCTTGATGTACATGTCGTTGAAGCTTATGATAATTATGGATATGCATGATGTGGCTAAGATGTTTAACTAACTACTTAAAGATTTGACATGGCTTAAACTCCTTGACATGGTGAACATGGCACACTCATTGCTTGATGAAATGGTATTAATGCAAGCCGTGATTTGGTCTTGGAACCCACTTATTTTATGGATTGAAATGATGTCTTGGAGCCCTAATCGTTCACACATAGTGAGAAGCCCTTGCTTGGGTCTTTACCTTGAAAAGGACTTTGAAGATACCTTGAAGCTCTTGTATAAAAACAACCCTATCTCCTTTGCTAATTGAGATTTTAATTCAATATTTTGTAAATCGAAATACACTTGAGGTAGGTCGGCCTCAGTTAGAGATAAAAGAAGAATCTTAAGGGAAATATGCTAGGTCGGCCCAATAAACATGGGTTTACTCGCCATATTGAAGAATATATACATCTATAGCAAGGTCGGCCCAAATAAAAATTAAATTAACATACTACTATAAATAACACGTTTTGGTTCATTCTTAAACAAGTTTTAAAAGAAGAAGAGCTCTGAAATTCGGACTACTATAGCATCCACAGTCAAGGCAGTGATTGCAGTCAGTGAAGTATGAAGGAGGAAAGAATACTGTGAAGGGCAAGAGATTAGTTTGTTAGCAAGTCACTTTGTTGACTTTATACTCTGAATTTCGGGCATGTAAAGAGCAGCTGCAGGAGGAGGTTATTCAAGTGTTTAAAATCAGGTTCTAAATTAAGTTTTGATGATCTGAATTTTGAAAAAGGGTTATCCCCAGAAGCAGCCACAGCATACAAGAAGAGCATTCAAGTGTTTTAGTTGACTGTGTATGGCTGTGTTTTGATCTTTATCTCTGAATATTTGATAGAGAAGGATCTGATCTCAGGTAGCCACAGACAGTCAGTATACACAGTCTTTATTTTTACACAGTCAACTCAACAATATATGCTACAGTGATGTATTCATGATAACAAAGTGTTTTGACAGTAAGAGCTTGAGTCAGTGGCATGCTTGAATTGTCTGTAGCAGTAAAAGAGGAAGTTGCAAGTGATAGGAATGATCTCTAATCTATGCCTTGAACTCATGCATTCATTGAGGAAGCAACAGTCATAGCAGCATCATTTGATCAAGCACTCATCTCAGAAATATGTGAAAGCAGTACAAGCTCTGAACTTTGGAAATTTATTAAGAAGGATGATAGCAGTTTGTTGAAGAGACTGTGGTGTGGGGAATGATATGACCTTGTGACAGTGATGGCAAGATATTGATTTGATAGTGATGTGATTGACAGTGATAACTCTGATGTGACTAGTGATACTGATAACAGTGACAGCAGTGATAATTCACATAACAGTGATTGACAGTGATAACTCTGATGTGACTAGTGATACTGATAATAGTGACAGCAGTGATAATTCACATAACAGTGATGACAGTGACAAGTTGAATTGACATGACAGTGATGACAGTGACAAGCTGATGAGCAGAGATTGATCAGGACTGATTGACAAAGAATAGTGATCAGATGGTTGATTAATGACAAGTATCTATTTGTAATTACAAGCAGGGTCTTGTATCCACTTCTTGGCTGGGACTAAGAAGACCTAGGCTGGGTCCTAGATGATGAGTTCGTGCTCATTGCATCAGTTGGTGCTGAATTACCTCACGGTTGTAGCCATTGAACCAAATACAAAAACATTACAATTATATCATGTGTCTCTTGCTCAAGGTGTTGATGATGTTGTGTTTTTAATTGATGAATGATATGTGATTAGTTAATTACTGATATATAATCCATTGATGAATATGATGCTGAAGTAAATGTGAAATAATTGGTAGGAAAAGTTGAATTTGGAATTGAGCCCTAGCTCACTGATTCACCCCCCCCCCTCTCAATGAGCCATTGTGTCTAACAGAAAACCCTCAACATCCCTCCCGCTTTTAGCAAATCAAACAGTCTGCCAGGAGGATGACTTCATCCTCTGAAGGAGGGCCCAGAGGGAGCGCGCTGCTGAACTAAAAGACCAGGAGGGTGCTGGATGTGCTCCGGAAGATAAGAATGAGTCTCAGTGCCGGAACAACTGTCGCTGGATTGTTGAAACAAGGTGGGGGGCATGTGTCCCAGGGACCTGCCCCTGGAAGACCCGGACACCAACCTTAGGGTTTCAAACCCTTTCATGAGGCAGTCAACGATGCTATTAAGCCATAGTACTTCCAGAAGAGAACCCAGAGGGTCTGGCCATGCCCCTACCTCACAATGAGCTGGCTAAACATCCCTCCTGGTCAGAAAAAAGACACCCTCTCCCCGAGGCACCTCTGCAGATACGCTAGTGCTAGTACCATCGTAACACCTGGAATGCTGAAAACTATTAAGTCTGTTGAATTCTGAATGGGATCTAAAATTCTACTTTTCGCATATGAAGTCTGATGAGGTTGGAACCACTCAAACATCCTGAAACAATTAATGGTAATGTTAAAAATTTAAGTAAAAGGATAGAAAATGAAAGATATGGAGAATATCACTTTTACTTTAAGAATTTAATATTACCATTTATTACTTGAATTTAATATATCCGGTTCTAATAAGATTGCCAAAAATTTAACCCAGGGCTTTATTACTCAAAATCCATGCATTTTTTTAGCAAGGCGATATTTTCCAAGATATTGCGACACGTTCAATATATCCTGACATATTGAAAATGTCGTATATGTCGCGATTTTTTAGGGCAATATATCGCCAAGGGGAATGACTTGTGATATATCGCAATACGGGCGATATATCGCCGATATATGTAACTATGATAAATTTGTTTATGTCAAAGTATTTCACAGGATTGAAAATTTACAAAAAGTACATTCACTTTAATAGTTCACTTAATTAAAGTTAATCTCTCAAGTCTAAGAGGTCTCCTGGACGACTCCTACATGCCAGACACTTGGCCTATGCAGAAGTACCTGTCTGATGCTACAGAAATCAACATAAAATATGGTTCCCGGGTGGTTAATATGACCTCAAATTAGCGAACTAAAATGCTGTTCAATATTAAATAAATTAGAAAGCTGCAATTAAAATCTTAGGAATTTTGTATTTCTGTTGCTGGGCCACTAGTGTGATTTTTCCTTTTTTATATTCTTTTCCTTTTATATAACTTGTTCTTCAAATTTGCAGTGGAATAATTATTCTTCACAGACTTTTTCGAGCTTTAAATGACGAAGGGCCAATTTGTGGTCAAAGACCTAGTGATCAGAGACACTCTGATAAGATGAGTGGCCAAAGGCTGGATCAGAAACGAAGCTCTGATACCAATGAAATGAACAAGGCTCTTTTACTAGCAAATATCCAACATTGGAAGGATAATAAAGTTATAAAGAAAAATCTATATGGGATAGTAAATAATAAATGAATGAATAGATATATGATACAGAATCACAGATACTTTACAAGGACCACCGTGAGGTATATATACACATTGACTGGTCATGTGGCTGAATGGTTATGCCCCTTAGTTAGGTCATGTGTCTCTTAATTAATTATTATTATTATTTATATTAATGTTCATTAGACTACAGCTACCCACTTTTTGTTAAGGCTTACTATTTCTAAAACACCTAGAGCTCACATTCCATAGCATTGGCAATCTTAGTTAGGGATACCCCACTTGAGTTGGAGGAGAGCCAATGTGAAGAGAGCCAACACAGAGTGAGGAAGAGCCATCGAGGTGACAGTGGGTGGTCTTCTTGAATTTGCACAAGACTAGCTCGCTGATGTTTGGGACTTTGTATCATTGGGGGTGCTAGATTCCATTGTAACAAGAGGTATAGTAGGGCCCTAACCCGTCAACATAAATGATCAAAGAGATCAAAAGTTATTTTTTCCATTTGTGCAGCTGCTTTTCAGAGAAAAATAATCCACTGTGGCTATTTATAGCCTCTTAGGTTTTTTAGAACCTTGTTTTTCTTCTTCAATTGGTCTCCTATAAAACAAAATATGATCATACTTCTGAGTCCCATAAACCCATTATTATGGTCATTTATTGGACATTAATAAAACTATCTTATCTTATTTGAGGGAGGAAAGTTGAGACATTCTTCAAATAGAAACGTATGGAAATGCCCTAGGAAAATTGCATTTTTATGGTTACCCCTATGAAACATTTTCTAAACATTTATGTAGGAAATTGAGAAGAAAAACTTGTTTTTTAGAGTTTTTGTTTGTGCACCCTATTGTCTATTGATATGGACAAAATTCCCCATTCTTAAAATATATATTTTCTATAAAAGCATAAGAAGGGTAAAGATCAAAGACAAGCAAAACCAAACTCTGTAATTCTGGTATCTATATATATGATTTAAAATTTTTATATCATGATTTTGTTTGGAAATACTTGTTTTGAAAACTATATCCATACCAGAAACTTGTTATTTTCCAAGTAGAGTAGCTTTATCATATCATTTAAGTTTTTGAGTAGAAATTACAATGGGACTTTTCCTTTCTCAAAAGACGTCGTCTGATGGCATGTCATATTCATTTACATTGCCTTTGGGATATCTGAGTCAAGTGTTGAATAAATTTCATGGATGGCTACTGTTTTAATGAAAACTTTTCTTATTGTCATTGTAACTTGTAAATTTTGTTGAAACTAGTTAATTCCATATTTCATTGGTGTTGCTCATGTAGAAACCATAATATTGAACTGATTTTGGTTTTTCATTTCCCATTTATACTTGCAGCGAAAGAGAGCGAGCATTGATTGAAGAACTTGCAAGCCTTAAAAATGGCAGGGACGATCGTGCCAGTGTGCGTTCTGCAAGCAGGCCTCAGCGTAAGAAGAATATGCAGAAAAGCCGCAAAAATACATATAGGGACTTTGCTGGGAGAAGCATTGGATAAATTCCAGGGTAACTTATCAGATTTGTCTCTGGCAAGTGACCCCAGAGACACATAGGTCTATGCTAATCAAGAATGGCCACTGTCATTCTCCGTCTCTAGTAAAAAATTAAATGAAGTTGTTACTTTGATAGAGTAATCATGTTTTTTATAGTTAAAGATGGGTGGTTTGGGCTTTTGTTTCTCTCAGGTTGGACTATATTAAACTATGCTGGTGAAATTAGTAATGATAATACTATCAATTGTTAAGCATTCTTTCAAAAGAACTTCTAAACATGTTAATCATGCAGAGTGAACTTGCATCTTGATTACCTGACTTGCATGGTGTTTGTGCAGGTAGCCAAAGTGAAAAAGTGACACCTGAAATAGCAATGGACTTGAAGGATCAGGATCAACAACTAAAGGAGTCCGATGGGATATGGGGAAAGTTGAAAGATATTGCTGGGTGAGAAAGCTTCTTCTCTTTCTTCTACTGGGTAACACTGTGTACTATTCTCATATAATAAGAATCGTGTGTATTCATGTTTGAACAAGGTTTAGGGACCATGGGATTGGGGGCAAGCTTCAAGGATGGTTGGAGAGACCCTCCAAATTTCACAGGATGGCATTAGGGGACAGTATATTGGACCCCACAAATACAGAAAAAGCATTAAAAATAGAATTTAATCAAGTAATTACGAAATTAGTAATACTAATCACAGATAAACACCATGCAACATTCAACTAGACAAACAGAAGTAAGTGAAACTTTGTTTTTGTCATTAGTAAATCATAATGAAAATGCAATGATACATCCATACAATGTGATAGTCAGACATGATTTAAACAAAAGAGCATAAGGAATAACCCACTAGAAAAATAAATAGTCTGTGCTTGGCCTTTTGTTTCCTTGCTTTGCAAAAATTATTGAGCATCATCAGTACTAGTTGGCTTTGAAGAGAATCTTGTGGCCCGTGAGTGGATGGACTGCAATTATCCAAAGACCATTGAGGGTAAGCACTGTGCAGATTGCAACGAATTGTTACATGGTGCATTTCGAAATTGGAGGGATGTTGAGGAAGTGGTTACATTTTCAAAGACACTTGTGAGAGTCCTTTGGATGGTGGATAATGACAAACCCTCAATCACTTACCTTTATAAGGCCATGGAGATGTTGAAGGAGTTCATTAGTAACATCTATGGAGGCAATCTGAACAAATATATGCCAGAGTGGGAGATCATTGACAATAGGTGAACCAATAAACTCCACAGGCCTATACAGTGATACATGCCGCTGGGTTCTTTCAAAACCCAATGTTACAGTATTCACCGACCTTTGAAGCAGACACAGAGGTGAAGATGTAATATACCTAATCAGGATATTACCATATTATATATATTAATTAATATTATTGTTTATTAGTAGATTAATATGTTAGGTTCATGTCTCTTCATTGTGACCGCTCCTCTTTAGGGCTATGTAAACCCAATTCTATTCCTTCATTGCAGTCATCACTTTCATATTCAATATATAATATGTTATCCTTTATGGATTACTTAGGTTTCTCCCTTTTCATATAACTTAATGTTTACTCTTCGTGAGTACTGCCAGGTACATCATGTGTATTAGAGCAGTTCTTTCCATTGGCAGGGTGCTAAACTATTATGCTAGGAGGCAACAATAGTTTAGGCTGGGAGCCACCTTGGCACATATCCACATTCCACACAATATACTTATTGAAGAAAGAAAGAAAATAAAATGTCCGCAATAAGATCCCTGCAACTATTGTTTGGAGAAAGTCTGCAATCATCATCAATTGAAGAAATTAAACTGCAAATGGATTTTAATGCATACCATGACATGATAGAAAAAATGCATAACATTGTGGGATAAGAAGAGATGCTCAACAGAAAACTCATAACCATTGAAAATTGAATTTATTCACTTGCTGGTTCACAAGAACTAACATAGTTTTAATTTGTCAATAAAATTTGCTTGTAGATATCTCTGTAAGAGTTTCTAATAAATCCACGAACCATTAGATCCTAATCACCCTTTGAACATCATCTATGGAAGTTGTGGAAACCAATGTTGCACGACTTGGACTCAACAAAGACTCAGCTGGCATGTGACTTGTCGACTCGGGAAACACTTGGGAAAGACCCAGGCAGACTCAGCAAATAGGAAAAAAACTTAAAATATGGTAAATTTTGGGCACAAAAAAGAGGTTAATGGAATTTCCAATCCATATAAGTTATAAAACTGCAATCTATGCAATAATTCATAAGATCATCTCATAAACTATGATAATACAACATAACACAATCAGAATTTTGTATGCAAAAATTTAAATTTTTAATTTTTAAATATTAATAGTGAACAGGAAACTGATTCCATGATCATAGTCAGAAATGGCAGCAAGTTCAAAATTCAAATATATAAACCATACCTCAGTCTCATAACATAATTAGAAAACCAAAATAGACAATGTCTCCATGTACTCGAGTCTCATGTTTGACCACAAGTACGCCTACAATAAGCCCTCGAGGAACTAGTGTCAACATCAGCAGACTGAATCAACTGTGAGGCAAGTGTATTTGGAGTTTCCATTTGAGATGGCAGACTAGAGAGATCCTGAGTCTCTTCATCAAGGAACTCCTCCACAACCCACTCAGACTCTAAGTCAATATCATCCAATACAATTGGATCTAGGTCCTTTGGTTGCATTTGTTTTGTGAACATCTGAAGGTTGTTGTAGATGAAGACCAACTTCTCTAACCTCTCATGCTCTAACCTATTCTGCTTTTTGATGTGGATGTGGTCAAATACCGACCAATTGTGCTGTAGGGTTGACTCAAAACTCTGACGGCGAATTCTTGTAATTGTGGTGCCTCAGAGCCACAATCGATCCACCAATGGGCTGTGTTGTCTGCCAAGATGCACACCAGCAGCGGAAAACTTTCGAAAGCCGTCTCCCTCACTGGGAGTGGGGAGAGGTGTGGCCTTGGGGGCAAGCAATGAGCAGGTACTGTCACCTAAATCCTAGCTCCCCCGTTTAGGGTAACTCCTAACGAAGCCAGGGGGGGTAGTCCCTACAAAGAGTTTACTATGGCTCTTATATTTTGAATGTTTTTTGATGTTTGAGTGATGCGGATGGGTGTTGTTTAGGAGTTTTTCAATGATGAGAGAACAAATAAACACGCAATCCACATTGCAGAATTACAAGATACAATTTATCAAGATAAAACAATGTACTTTGACTATGAAATTTAAACAAGCATCCACAAGATAATTGAATAAAACACAAGGACTAATGGTCCAAATCAAGGTGATACATAAGAGTTTACAGACCAGTGCCAAATGGAGTCAAATAAGGAGCTTATGATGCTGAAAATATAAGTCTTAAAGTAACTGTTTGTGAGATCGTTTTGAAATTGTTCTTGGTAAATTTTAGAGTGTTTTAGATGTTCTTGTTTATTAGGCTAGCAAAAGAAAGGCATGCGTCCCACCAGAAAGGTATACTTTCAGTGGCTTCCCCTCTGGTGGTATGACAGACCGTCCAATTATCAAGGATAGGTGCCCAATGATTTAACCACCCTCGAAGTCTAAGACAACGGCACTCCGGCCCCACCAGGTTTAGGAACTTTGCCCACTAACTGAGTATTTCTCGAAATGGCAACACCGGTTCGTTGGTTGTGGGGAAAAGATTTTATTAAATGTTCACTTTCAAGATTAACAAATCCAACACCTTTATGAGTACTAGTCCAACCGTGATGATCGGCAGAGCATACTCAGTGATGGAGAGCAACGAAGTAAACTTTATTTGGGGAAATTTGAGTTGGAAAGTTTTAATTATTGAGAGCACACAATTCAACTCTCCGATAAAGAGCGCTCTTGACTTTGTCGTAAGACGGAAGTTCAAGAGACTTAACTAAACTATATGCTTGATGCAAGGGTATGCAGTGGGAATGCTCTCCGATAGAGAGTGCTCTTGACTTGTGTTATGGAAAGTTCAAGAGACTTTAGTTCTCTGTTAAAATAGAAGCAGCTTAAAGTAAAAGAACACACTTATGAAGCTCAAATAATGATAAAATGAGATGACTCAACTAGCAATTAGAATCTATTTTGCAAAAATTGAAACTACTCTAAGTGCTTGAAATAAATCTAAGCTAAGCATGCACAAAACATTCTTTCCCAAATGGGGAAGAAGAACTAAAATGTGGGAGGCCTTATCCCACTTAGTCTTTTTATTAATGAAGTACAAGTGCCTTGGGATTTTAACCCTTGTAAGGACTTTTGAAAGAATAACAAAACTTAGAAAAACAAAATGAAGTAAGCTCTTAAGAAGTTTTACAAAGGATCATAAGAAGTGTTTTCATGTTTTGGATCATCCTTATGGTTTCTTCAAGTTTGGCTTTGCTTGGATCTCCTCACTTCAAAGCTTTCTCAAGCTCTTTTCTTCAATCACCTACACAAACGATTTAACTCAAAGCACCCATTATTGTTAGGCAAAAACTACTTAATAATTGAAAACTAACTAAATGCCCAAACTTTTAAAAGCAACCTTTTTTTTTAAAATTGATGAGATCTAAACTAAAATGAAAGTTGGATGCAAACTAACTACTTTGGGATGCAAGTATGGCTAACAAATGAAACAGATGCAAATACTAACAATGACTTAAATGCGAGCTCTAACCATGAAATGCAAGCTAACCAACTATAAATAAACTAGATCTTAACAAAACAAATGCAAAGTATATGAGATCTAACTTCGATGCACAAAAGACTAAGATCTAACTAACAAAGCAAACTATGAGATTAACAAGGCCTAACTATTAACTTCTCAAATGCATGAAACTACTAACACTAATCAATCTTTGATTTTAACTCGTTTTTTGTTGTTTTTATTGTGTTTTAGGGCCTTAAGGAGATGGACGAAAGGGAAAAGATGAAGGCAAACAAAAACAAAGCAAGAGGATGGATGAGAGAGAGAAGCTAAGAAAAAACGAAAGGAGGACTTTAGGAGAAAACGAAAGCAAGAGGAGAGGCCTCAAAGGAGGAAAACGAAAGGGCTAAGTAGGGTAAACAACGAGGCTAGAAGAAGGCTAAAAGTGAAGGGAGACGAATCTAGGAGAAGAAGAGATAAATCTAGGGCCCAAAGCAAGAGCAAGAGAGGCAAAAAACGAATAGATGAGGATAGGGCCAAAGCAAATCAAGAAAACCAATCAAACACAAGGTGGGATCAACCTCCGAACAAGGTGATCACTAGAACCACTAGTCCCGAAAACCTTCCATCTAGCTGGATGTCTGCAAGGATGCTAATGAGGATAGAGAAGCTACCACAAAACAATGTGGCCCTTGGGATGAAATCCCGAGGTTGCTATCTCAAGTCAAGACTTGGAAGTAGAATGCAGAAAGAAGATTAAAAAAAGTTTGAGTAACCAATGATTTAAGTAACTTTGTTGATGGAGGAAAGGCTAGATACCTTGTTGTGTTTCCTTTCTTTTGAAAATAGAATGACTTGGAGAACCTGCAAAAGAAAAAGTTAGAGAGGAAAAGCCATTGTGTGAGCAAAGAAAAGCTTGATTTCCAAGCCACTCTCCACCTTGAATGATCTCTGCAAAACCCTCACAATCAAGCAAGCAAAACCGAACAAGATACTTCTAACATGTTAGAACATAAATTGAATAATGAAATGCTTGAAATAAAAAATGAGGTGAGAGAGATATCACCAAGACAATGTGAACCACGTCTGAAAACTCATGCATAGACCTCCAAAGTCTATTCTTATTCCAGTAGCATAAAACAAGTATTACAATATGATTTTGGCAGAGTGTTCTTGCCCAAAATCTCCATGAGGAATACAGTGCCTTGCACCTCTATTTATACAAATTACAAAAGCTTAGAGCCCCAAAATTCGAATTGGCAAAGGAGAGCCAATTTCCAATCACTAGAAAATTGAAATTTCAATCAAATCCCCTCCAATTCGTAGCTTGGAGTGACAAGCTCCCACATAACTCGAGTTAACATCTATGTGGATGGGGAGGTGGCCTCCATCCCCTCCTTGGAATTATCAACCCTCAAATAAGCACATGCCATGTCTACAAAACGTGGATCAAATGAGATATATGTGAGCCCTCCAATGGATATGCGTGAGTTGATGTAGGGATCACGTTTGGTTGCATTGAAAGCCAAGCCATGAGGTGGCCTTGACTCAAGGAGGGCGCCTACCAAAACATTAATGTAACTCAACAACCCAATAATCATGTGCCAAATCACCAATTCGTATTCCTTCATGAAGGAGTCGTACGGTCATATAGCTCACGTCATCCTTTTCTCATAATTCATATATCCAAACTACGAATTGGCATGTGCATTATTACTTTAATGTGTCGTACACCTCTATGAAAACTATATTCAACACTTTCCAAAGTTTAATTTGACTATTTTTTGACTTATTTGATTTTTGTCCATAGTGCAAATTGTCTTTTTCTAGCAATTAAATGCCAAAATGATGCATTTTTAGTGAAAACTGCTCCTGGGGTGACGTAATTGCCCGGAAACTGAAGAATGAGAGTGCGAAGGTGAAGAGGATGCTCTGAGCGTCAAAATGAGCCTCCCCACGCCCAATTTCGCCTCCAGATGAGGCTTTTATCACTTTTTGAAATTTTTTAATTAAACCATTAAAAAATGGTCTAATTTATGAAAAACTTTATTCTTTTCGGAATTCAACGAAACTCCTAGGGGACCTAGTGCATGTTCATATGACTCAATCGAGATGGTTAACACGTAAAAAATCCTAGACACAAGACTCTATTAACCACCTTAGGTTTTGACCACCATGGGAAATACTTTAGCTTTGGAGGGTTGAGTGAAAAACTCAGGGATTATGCGCCACTAATGAGTAGTGCATAATTCCTAAGGAAAAAACACTCTAGAGTATCCCCCAAATGGATAAACCTACGGATAACCGAGTCTTTTATAAAAGGACCCCGTTTAGACCAACTTTTTACATTTTCCCCATGGGGGTATGAACATGCATTTATTACAAATGGGGCAAAATTGTCCTGAAAATGACTTCTGAACTTCTGAATACTGATGATGAACATGAATCATGTTCATGAAACTGGCGGCTCATGAGAGGTTCAACTATTTGTACAAAATAGGTGATAACAGGCTGTGTTGCTGCCTAATACACAACTGGGGGGAACTCAGCAGGAAACCTTCAAGCCGCTCGGTGTGTCATTGGGGGCAAGTGAGAGTCAAGTGCTGTCACCTGATTACTCGACTCCTCCGTCTAGGCTTACTCCTAGCGAAGCCAAGGGGGTGGTCCCTATAAAAGTAAAACTAAGGCTTTTAATCTATTAACAGAAATAAAAGTCTAATCTAGGAGTTGTTTAATGATGAAATGGAAAAATAACAACTAAGCACTGCTTGCAAATTAAATCAATTAATTAACCCCACACAAGATAGATAAGCATTCACGACATTTATGATTGAAATTTAAAACATGGAAAATTAATGATCAGTGCCAAGAATGTGAAATGCGTGCAATTGTTGTGTAGGGTTGCTTCTGTGGTCTTAGTGAAAGTATTGTAGTGTCTCAATTGGTTTATTTTATGATTATTAAATGAGTAATTAGAGGAATGGGTTAATTCTTGGTTTGGCCCAAGAGAAACTTAACCCTTCGAACTGAGTGCTTTAGCAGTTTTACCAAGTGTCCAACCAGGCGAGGATAAACCTTCTTAAAGTAGCCTGTTGACTCTATAGTTTCCGCCCATGCAACCTCCCGGGTTCTTAGAATTTGGTTCTGATGGATTTTTCTATTAAAGCTAAGTACCTTACACCTGTTTCTGATTAACCCTATTGTTCAGACTGAGCTGCAGAGGTTAAGAGCATGCTTTGGGTTTGGGGAGTTGGTAGGTTTTATTATGATTGAAAATGGATGTTTAAACTACACTAAACCGCAAGAGTATCTTTTCTTCACACCAGAGGTGGAGTATTTTGGTAGAGCAAGGGGGGTTAATTTTACTTGGTAATTTTTAGAACAAATTGTAGTTGATGCTTAATCTAAGCTAAACCCCAAGGGTATCTTTTATTCACATCAAAATATGATGGTGTACTTTGGTAGATCAAGGGGGATAATTTTAGTTTGCAAATTTTTAGAACCATTGTCGTTTATTTTGTAGCAATTAAGTGAAAGATTGAAACAAGATTGTAAGTCCCCCAAGGACGCTTTGTGTGCTTGATGTATGTTTTCTAATTACTAAAAACAAAAGTAAACTAATCTAAGACAAAGAAAAGTAGAAAAAATGCAAAACTGGAAAAAAAATAAAAATAAAAATAAAAATAAAATAAAAAATAAAATAAAAAATAAAATAAATTAAAAAAATGAAAAGGTGCGAATCCCCCTTGGGGGGATTGGGATCAGACGTTGGAATTGTCTGCTTGCTCTTTTTATTTTTGTTTTTACAAAGTGAAATAGAAGTGAACCGTTGCTTGCCCTTTACGCTTAGGGAAACAAGTCAATTTACAATTTATTGATGAAAAGAAACAAGGTTCAAACTGCCGGTTCTCGCGAAAGTTTGGGAAGCTTTGAAATGGTGAACCTCTTGGTTTTTGAGCTTCAACCTGCTAAAGACAAAAATCAGACCAGCGAACAAAATTAAATCAGAAATAACAATCAGAACACTTTAAGAGTGTTCTGACAATGCTATAAATTGCCAAATTGAACTACAATGCAACTAGTATGTAAAAATATTGTTTTGGGGGTAAAATTTGGATTTTAAACTAACTTTGAAATGATTTTAAAGTTTGGGACTGATATTTAATTAGAAAAAACTAGTGAATTATAAAATGCTTAGAATATACCGAAACACACTTTAAGAGTGTATTTCTTTATATGCCAAAAAATGGAAAAAATTCTAACTTAACTAGCACACTATGAAAGAAAAAAGAACTAAGTAAGACAAGCTAGAAAGCTTGCCTTCTTAGGATCTTTGCTCGTCTCTTTAAGAGATGACAAGCAAAACAAAGCACCCTTTTACTTGATATAACTTTGAAAGAACTTGAAATAAAAGCTAATCTATCTTTGATTTTTTGAGATCTACCTTAAACTCTAGCAAAAGAAAGCTCTGCAACCTAGATCTAGATAAAAATGAAGCTATTAAGTTCTTTAGATTGCTACTTGCTTAGATCTATTGATCTAATAAACTTTGAAACAAGATTTTGATTAATTAGGATAGTAACCGAAATAGAAAGAGAAGAAATGATCTAGAAGATTGAACCCATGGGGTTTGAGCGTTTTGAAAAAAGGGCAATGGATTCAAGCTCCCTGATGCACCAATAGGATCAAGTCTTTGTTCGATTTTATTGAATGAAGACACGATCAAACAAGTTCATGGACTTCCTCAACATAGGCTACCTGTAAATAGCAGCAAAGAACTAGCAAGGGGATAAGAGCATATGTTTAAACAATAAACATAAAGCAATGAAGTAATGAATTCAAACAAGAAATATCACTACTCTTAGCATCATAATATTATCAACATGAGTAAGAAAACTATAAAGTATTACTAAGAAGATAGCTTCCCTTGCGTTCCTTGGGGGCAAGTCTCGAGTCAAGTACTGTCACTTGATCTTGACTCCTCCGTTTAGGAAGAACTCCTGATGAAGCCAAGGGGGGGTAGTCCCTATGAGTTACTAAGGCTTTTAAGCGATTTAGTTTTGATTGAGTAAGTTTTTTAGGAGTTTTGAAATAATCACTAAAATCAAGAAATACTTGCAAATGTAAT
This sequence comes from Larix kaempferi, assembly GCA_027924585.1. Lineage (NCBI taxonomy): Eukaryota > Viridiplantae > Streptophyta > Pinopsida > Pinales > Pinaceae > Larix > Larix kaempferi. Next base: position 17,304,729 of record BSBM01000101.1, on the reverse strand, counting down.
TTAAGATCAATAGCATGAGATAAACATAAAATAACACATGAGATATGATCAGTGCCAAAATGTAGTCGATATTGCATGTTGTTGTATTGTAAATGTTTTGCGAGTGCTTCTTGGTCAGTTTTAAATTATTATGAGATGAGATTTTATTATGGGAAACGGGGAGCTCCAGATATATCGTGAGGTACAAGGAGTAATGTCCGGAAATTAACTAAAGGTGGCTCCTCATGAAGACTTGTGGGCTGGAACAGAGTCTCGAGGGTGTGTTCAACACTACACCAACAAGGGTGTAGCCTAACGGTGCCCTGAGGTCACTTCCCAGTGGTTCCCGCTTCTTCTGAGAACTTTCCCCCTGCAATAACTAATGTCTGAGTGTTGGATTTTCACTATGTTTGGGGTGGTTGATTTTATTAGTATGAGTTTTTAATTAGGTGTGAAAAGTTAAGGAGTTTTTGCAACTCTTTATGGTTTCCCCAGGACCAGGCCAATGCCCACAAAGGGTGTTAGAATTTTGGTAATTTCATTCAAATATTATCTAGGATCCTACTAAGAGAATAACATGCACAACATAACAATCATAGACACAAGAGACACAACGTTTCCTCGGGGAAAACCATAAAGGTGAAAAACCCCGCAACTTCCTCAGAGATAGAATAAGCACCAATACAAAGATCACAAAGATGAAACCCCAAAAGATAGATGTCTCTAGTAGCTACTCCTCCTCCACTTGTGTGCACTCCTCTCTCTCACCTATGCGAGTTGGATGAATGAGTGAATGAGCAAATAGAGTGGTGCAACCACTCTATTTATACTTTAACTTGACCTGCCTTTTACCCTAACTAGGTCGACACCTTAAGGGAGTCTAATAACCCTTCCACTTAACTCATACAAGGCCGACCCCTCTAAGGTGGTCTAATAATCCATCAAATATAAGTTACGACACTTACAATATAACTTGCGACACTTGCAAATACAAATGACGACACTTCCGATCGGAGGAATAAGACATCTCCGTCGGGGATACAATAAAGTACAAATGTAATACATACAATATACAAGTGAATATCTTCTGAAGTTACAAATACATCAACACTCCCTCTTAACTAGGAAGGTATTCTCTTGACACAAGTCATCAATACATATAGGCACAAGTCTTCAATAGTGGAGCTGGATCATCGTCACTGCTGTTGTACTCTTCATCTCTATCACTGGTGCTATCTCTCAATTCTACTCGTCATAGGAAGTTCTACAGAGCCAACGCTTTTTCATGCTGGATGTAGGCCTAGCCTTCATGTAGGTCTTCATCATCTCTGCGAGCGGCCCATCCGGTGGAATCTCAGGACTGACTATGTGCATCTGCAAAACCTGAAAAGAGCATCCCAAGATTGATTACGAGCTACTACTCAACCTGCAAGATCTCCCATGACTGATTACATGCGAACAAGTAAAACCTCGAAAGAGCATCCCACGACTGATTACGTGCCAAGCACAACCTGCAAGATCTCCCAGGGAGCGATTACATACCAAGCAAAACCTCGAAAGAGCATCCCACAACTGATTACGTGCCAAGTACAACCTGCAAGATCTCCCAGGGAGTGATAACATGCGAACAAGCAAAACCTCGAAAGAGCAACCCAGGACTGATTACTTGCCAAGCACAACCTGCAAGATCTCCCAGGGAGCAATTACATGCTACTGCACAACCTGCAAGATATCCACGACCACGGAGCATCATACGGATGCTCATGATCATACGGATCATCATCATACACGGTGCATCATACGGATGCACATGATCATACGGAGCATCATGCAGATGCTCATCACACAGCACTTACATCCACAGCCATGGGGAGGACCCGCCTGCCACCATGCTAGGAAGGGCTCCTGCATCTATGTCTTGTCACTTCCTCCTGGAAGTATCTTCTATTTGAAGAACGTCAAGCCTCTCTTTGAAATACTCGAACTTCACCCTGGCTAGTGGCTTGGTCAACACATCTGCAATCTGCTCATCCGTTGCAACATACAGGAGCTTCACTGCTCCTCTCTGCACCATATCCTTGATATAGTGATATTTGATCTCAATGTGCTTCGACCTGTCATGGAACACTGGGTTCTCAGATAGCTTCACACAACTCTAGTGGTCACAAAAGATACCAGTAGCATCCAACGGGAGATCAAATAACTCAAACAGTAGCTTCCTCAGCCATACTGCCTCACAACTAGCCGAACAAGCTGCAACATACTCTGCTTCGGCTGTACTCAGTGCTACGCAGGATTGCTTCCTGCTAAACCAAGAGATCATACCTGATCCCATACTGAAGCAGCACCCAGAAGTGCTCTTCCTATCTGTAGCATTGCCTGCCCAATCTGAATCAACATAACCCTGCATGTTAAACTTTTGATTCGCATCATACTTGAGCCCATAATCAACTGTACCCTTCAAGTACCTCAGAATATGCTTACAGCAACCAAGTGAACACTTCTCGGATCCGTCAAGAACTGGCTCAATGTTCACCGCAAAGCAAATATATGGTCCCATGTTCGTCAAGTGCATCAAGGACCCAATTATCTGACGATACACAGTGACATCAACCGGCTCAGATGAATCATCACACAGAAGCTTCATGTTCGATGCCATAGGTGTGGCCATGGCCTTGCAGTCCATCATCCCGTACCACTTAAGGATCTCTACTGCATAATTCCCTTGTCCAAGGAAGATTCCATCTGCACCCTGCCACACCTCCATGCCTAGAAAGTAATGCATCATCCCCAAGTCCTTCATCTCAAACTCGGCAGCAAGCTTCCTCTTGGTGTTAGCAATCAACCCATTCTCACCTGTCACAAATAGGTCATCTACATATAGTAGGAGTATCACTGGATTGTCTTCCTCAACCTTGTAGTAAAGGTTGGAATCCGCTTAACTCTTGGTAAAGCTCAAACTAGTCAAGAAGTTGTCAATCCTGCCGTACCATGTCCTAGGTGCTTGTTTCAAACCGTACAAGGCTTTCTTTAATTTGCACACATGTGACTCCATGTCATGTGTCTCAAAACCGAGTGGCTGCTCCACATACACTTCTTCTTCGACTGCACCATTCAAGAAAGTTGTCTTGACATCCATCTGGTGTATCTTCCACTTCATCACTACAGCCAGAGCAAGTACTGTTCTGATGGAAGTGTATCTGGCTACAGGTGCAAAAGTTTATTCATAATCTATCTCTTCTTTTTGGGAGAAGCCACGAGCCACAAACCTTGCCTTATATTTCTCTATGCTACCATCTGCAGCATGCTTGATCTTGTAGATCCACTTGGAAGTCACCACAGACTTCCCTTTTGGTCTTGGGACCACATCCCATACATCATTCTTCATGATCGATTGGTATTCTTCGATCATGGCCTCCTTCCATTCTTTCTTTTCTGCCGCTTCTTCATAATTGGAAGTTTCTTTGTCCATTATGTCACATAACAAGGCTACATAGTTGGTGTGTGACCTTGTCCTTTTACTTTCTCTGTGTTCCTCCTCTGGAACACCATACCTCTCTCCATCTTGGATGAGCTCTCTAGCCCATGCTAGTTTCTTCTTGTGAGAGTTCTTCTCACGGGGTGGATCTACAGGCTCTTGTGGATCTTCTATTTCATGATCCTCTTCTGGAATTGCTTCGTTCATGGTGGTGTCTTGTATTCTGGGTACTCTTGGTTCTTCATTGTCTTCAACAGGTGGCTTCCTGGATTTGATGTATGTTGAGTCTTCATCAAAAGTCACATCCCTGCTGATGTCAATCTTCTTGAACCCTGGAAAGTAGATTCTGTATGCTTTCGAGTTTTCACTGTAACCCACAAATATACCCTTCTTCCCTGAAGGATCTAGCTTTGTCCTCTTTTCTTTTGGAATATGTGTGTATACTGGACAATCAAATATCCTGAGGTGACTAACTTCTGGTTTCTCACCAGAGAAAGCTTCTTCTGGTGTCTTGTTGTCAAGTATCTTGTGTGGTGTTCTGTTCTGTACATATACAACTGTGCTTGTTGCTTCTGCCCATAGGTGCATAGGCAGATCTTGGTCATGAAGCATTGCTCGTGTTGCTTCCATGATTGTTGTATTCTTCCTTTCTGCAACTCCATTTTGTTGTGGATTGTAAGGAGTGATCAACTCCCTCTTAATCCTTGAATCACTGCATAACTTCTTGAAGTCTTCTGAAGTGAATTCTCCACCATTGTCGGATCTAAAAGTCTTGATCTTCTTTTCAGTGTGGTTTTCTATCAAGGATTTGAATTCCTTAAATTTGTTGAATACTTCATCTTTGTTCTTCAAGAAATAAATCCAAGTCTTCCTAGAGAAATCATCAATGAAATAAACATAATATACATACCCCCTCAAAGAACTAGATGACATCGGACTGCATACATCGGAGTGGATAATTTCTAAGATTCCTTTTGCCTTGCTTTCACTGCTCGGAAATGCCTTCTTTGTGTTCTTTCCTTTTGCACATCCTTTGCAAACACCTTCATGCTTTGACTGGATTTCGGGAAGACCTTCTACTGGTTTGCTTGCAATTGGTAGTGCTCTATAGTGCATATGTGCAAACCTTCTATGCCAAAGTTCACTTGGCTCCATGGATTCATGTACCATGGCTTGTTCAGGTTGTCTCTTCAATTTGTACAATCCTCCCTCTTGCTCTCCAATCACTACTGCATCATCTATGGTCTTACCTTTTGGCCACATAAGTACTTGGCCATCCACAAATGCAACTCTCATCCCCTTTGCATCCAAAGATGATATGGAGAGAAGATTATTCTTGAGTCCAGGTACATATAGAACTTCCTTCATCTTCAAAGACTTCCCAGAGTCTAATTTGTAGGAGGCTTCACCACTTCTTTTTATAGTGTATTGATAGTCAACCCCAAGTTTCACCTTATGAGGTGACTCATGTTCAGATAGGTCCATGAAAGATTCTTTAAATCCTGTCATGTGTTTGGAAGCCCCACTATCAATAAGCCAATCATTACACCCATGTGTAACAATACCTGTGAGAGCAGAGATTAGAACATACTCCTCGTCACTTGAAGAGTCTTCACTTTCTCCCTTAGTGTTATTTCAAGGAGGTTCATCATCTTCTACAGCATGAGCATGATATCTCTTCTTGTTGTTCTTGTTGTTGTTGTTGTTGAAGCCTTTTCTATTCCTGGGACAATCTCGGGCATAGTGTCCCTTCTCATCACATGTGAAGCATCTAATGTGAGAGTGATCTTCCTTAATGTTTTCTCTTTGATGATGATGAGAAGATCTCTTGTGATGAGTTTTCTCCCTCTTGAACTTACTTCTCTTGGTATGTGCTGTGAGAGCTTGGTCTTCACTTCCCATCTTTTCTTCTCGGGCCACAAGTCTAGCTTCTTCTTGTGAGCATTCCTCCCATAGTCTACTGAAAGAAATCAATTTCTTTCTTGCACAAATTCCTTGGATGAAGGAGTCCCATGACCTAGGTAGGCCATTCAAAGTGGTCATCACAATTTCTCCATTCTCCACCACTTCATCCATAGCTTCAAGTTGTTATTTGATTTGAGAGACCTTAGTAAAGTAGGATTGGATGGTCTCTCCATTATGGATCTTCACACTCTTCAATTGGTTCCGCAATGTCATCTTTCGATTGATATTCTTTCCTTCAAACAACTTGGTCAAGGAATCAAACATCTCCTTGGGTGTCTTTAGAGAAGACACATGTGGTATAAGATGGTCTTTGATAGAATCTGCAATGATTCTCTTGGCCTTGACCAAGTTCTTCTTATGTAAGGCCTTAGCCTCATCTCCCTCTGGAACTGGGACCTCTTCACTTATGTAGTGTCCAATTCATTCTCTTCTAGGATTAACCTAATTCTATACTTCCATGCTCGGAAGTTATCAGCCCCTTCAAGCTTATCCTCAAGCTTGGTGTGGTGAGACATCTTAATGAGAAACTCAAATGGAAATAAAAGATTTAGGTCTTACCACTTGATTTGCTGAAACTGGATCTGGAGCTGGGTTAGGGTTTGTCAGAGAAACCCTAAACATTCAAACTTGGAATTTCAAACTTCTGTCTGGACAGGGAGATGCAATTGACTGAGGCGAGCAAGTTGGTGTGCTCAAATTTTGAAAAATCCAAAAATTTACCCCTCAAAATTGACTTGCAAATTTCGGATCTGCAACTTTTGTCAAAATTTGGTTTTTTTATCCAAAACTCGAACTAGGGTTTGATAGATCCCGGGGTTTTGCCCAACCAAAAAGTTCGATCTTGGTCTCTAAACTTCAATTTTGTTGAGGAGATCAATCTTATGCTAAGAGCTCTCCAAAATTCCACTTCTGTCAAAAGCCCTAATTTCCCGCAACAGTGACAGGCCAAAAACTGAAAGTGCTCAGAATCAAATTATGTTTCGACAGAAAGATGCGCCATCCTTAGGAGAGTCAGCCTAGCCTCTTGCCTTTGATGATCTGTGGAGAGAAACTTAAAAATCAAGAAGCCCTAGCTTCCGCAACTACATAATGTCTTCTTCTTAGTCCCGCTCTGATACCATGTTAGAATTTTGATAATTTCATTCAAATATTATCTAGGATCCTACTAAGAGAATAACATGCACAACATAACAATCATAGACACAAGAGACACAATGTTTCCTCGGGGAAAACCATAAAGGTGAAAAACCCTGCAACTTCCTCAGAGATAGAATAAGCACCAATACAAAGATCACAAAGATGAAACCCCAAAAGACAGATGTCTCTAGTAGCTACTCCTTAAGGGAGTCTAATAACCCTTCCACTTAACTCATATAGGGCCGACCCCTCTAAGGTGGTCTAATAACCCATCAAATATAAGTTACAACACTTACAATATAACTTGCGACACTTGCAAATACAAATGACGACACTTCCGATCGGAGGAATAAGACATCTCCGTCGGGGATACAATAAAGTACAAATGTAATACATACAATATACAAGTGAATATCTTCCGAAGTTACAAATACATCAACAAAAGGAAAGAGCATACTTTCAGTTGGCAACAAAATATTTATATGATTGATAAAAAAAAAAGATAAACAACTAAAGTAAAGTGTTATGCTAATTACTAAAGGCAAGGAATCTCTTTTCTGATCATTTGATCACGTACTTAGGCAAAGCCCTTTATGTGACAGTGAGAGCATACTTCGGGAGAGCAATGTCAGGTTCATTATTTCAAAGCAAAAGCAAAGATTGAAAGAAAAGTGAACTTAATTACTACACCACGAATATCTTTTCCCTTTCAGTACTTCGGTAGAGTGTGGTGGGTTAGTGTTTATTACTTTGGCAAAAATATACGTGAAAAATAAAACTTGATTTGAAATGCAAAGTATATCGCCTGCAAAAAGGTAATTAGATGTTCCTACGTCCTGAGTGAGTTTGAAGGCCGATATTTGGATCAAACACTTCAAACGGTAAATTTTAATCTTACTTTGATTTATTAAACTAAAGGAAAAAACTAACTGAGCAAAAATTGAAAAATCATACAAAGACACAAAACCCCCCAGGGGGGTTGGGGTGTGGGCACTACGTAGCCCACTTGCTCTTCTTTTTTATTTATGATTTACAATAAACTTTAAAGGAAAACGCCTTGGATCTTTACATATCTAGATCCAAAAGCTTACAAAAATGCAAGTACAAGTTGCCGGATAAAGCTAGAATGCCCCGGGAAGCTTCGGATTGGCTTAAAACTTGATCTTTTGCCCAAAATGTCCAAAAACCCGCTAAAAGTAAAATCAGGACAGCGAACAAAATTAGTGTTAAAAATGCCCAAAATCACTTTAAAAGTGATTTGGGCGGATAAAAAAAATTATGGAAAAATCTAAGTTAAACTACTTGCAAAAAAAAAGACTAAAATGACTCAAAAGGACAAGTCCTTTTGAGGATCTTGGCTTGCTTTTGAAGGCATCCAATGAAGCACTTTAACTTTGCCAAATAAAACTTTAAAACCAAAAAATAAAGCTACTCTAACGAGCCTTAAGATTTTTCAATAAATTACTTGCATAAGAAAGCTTAAAGATTATAAATCTAGTGCAAAATATGGACTTTTTTGGAAACTAAGATCTAAGCAAATACAAAATCAGACATATGTATAATATTTCTTTTAAACAAAAATAGATCTGTGAAGAACAGTAACCAAGGAGATTTTTCTTTAAACTTAAGAAGAGGGAGAAAGGAAGAAAAGAAGCTTGGTATTGGATGGATCGACTAAAGAGACTTTTAGTGACAATTTGTGGACTATGTTGGATGAATCCCTGGAGAATAAAAGAACAAACTTGTTCCAATACTTTTCCACACTCTGTAACCTGTAACTAATCAGAAACTTGCCAAAGAAATTGTGAGATCTGGTAATATACACATAAGAAATCAAGAAAGCATGTTAACTAATAATCTTATTAAACAATGCTACATTAGATCTCTAGATATGCATGATTAAAAGAAACTAGCAATAAACTTATGACTTGCTCATTTCCTATCAATTGATACCAATCCTTTCAAGGCCAAATTCACAATATGATTAAGCAAACAATCTAAAGATACATGTTACCTCAAGCTAATACAGCAATGATTATCCACAAAAAAACATGGCACCATGTAGCCTCCAAAGCTTCAACTTTATTCCAACAACTAGAGCAAATGAATGCAACACTATTACAATGGCAAGCCTTTCTCAACACAACTCCAACCAGCTTGCAATGAGAGAAGAGGCTTGCTCTTATAGAGAATGAGAGAGCTAGGGCGCAATCCTCATGAAGAGAGGGCGCAATCTTTGATTGATTGAGAGGAGGGCGAGTTCTAGCATGAATCAAGGGATTGGATGGAATGATTAAAGGGATAAGAGGGAGTTGGGGGATGAGGTGGGTGCCACCTCTACAAGAGGTGCACCCCCTCTCCTTGAAATTATCACCTATCCAACGAATGACGCCCACATAGCAATCACGTGAAGTTTTGAGAGGGATGGCACATCCCAAAAGAGATATGAGATCGCTATCCTAAGATTTGATTCCATAACACATGCTTTATTCAACTCATGGGGTCGCCCTTCACATGGGATGGAATGCCAACTCACTTGGCACACTCCGGCCACACGACCAATTCACTTTTGACTTTTTGGATTTTGACCATTTTGTATTTTTTTGCTATTTTGTCACATCTTTAAGAAAAAATGCTCTAAGAGATGACGTAATCACTCGAAACATAAGAAAAATGGGTCCTAGGGTAAAGAGGACACTCTGAGTGTGAAAAAGAGCATCCCCATGCTAAATTCCGCCTCCAGATCATACTTTTATTACAATTTGAAAATTTCCAATTAATCCATTAAAAAATGGTCTAATTTTACAAAAAATATATATATATATATATCTTTCTCGGAAATTAAAAAAAACTTAGGGGGACCTAGCACATGTCCATAAGACTCAATTTTAATGCCTAGCATGGTAATATACATTAACGCCTGGGCTCTAATAACCTCCTAAGGCCAAGAAATCATGTCGACCACCCCAACTTTGGAGGTATGAGTGAAAAACTCGAAAATTATAAGTCGTTTATTCAAGAACATATAATTGACGAGGTAAAAAACACTTTGGGTTAGTCGAACTGATATCCATGTCCTAGGAAAGCCGAGTCCTTTACAAAACCATCATGCTATGACATTTTTTACAATTTCCCCGCAGGGCATGGACATGTGACTTTATTAAAAAAAAGTCCAAGGTAGTCTGCTAGGACTTCTGATCTTCTGAATATGAACAAGTAAACTTGTTCTATCTTCACTGGCTCACTTGAAACCATCTAAATGCAACTTAGTTGATAACACATCCTTCCTCTGCCTTCTCAACTGAAGAATGTACCCCCACTTCTCTGAAACTCGTGCCCTCTCTTCCACTCTTTCCTAATCAGGAAAATTGCTCCCACTCAATCAATCTTTGAAAGAGTACTCTCTGAGAAGTGTGCCCCCTGTCAATCTCCAAAGGAAGTGTGCCTCTCTTCTCTGCTCTGCCCTCTCGGATGAAAAAGTGTGCCCTCAATCCCTGAAGTGCGCCTTTGCTCTTTGACTGCTCACTCTCTGAGTTGTCTTTACCGTTACCCCCCACCTCTCTTTTATAATCCTTCTATGTCTTTTAGGGTTCAAAAACAATAATTTCTCTTCATGCAAAATTATACTTCTGCATTAAAAAATTACACTTCCGCATTAAAAAAAATTCCGCATGAAAAGGTAAAAGTCTTGAATCATCTCTGTATGCTTCCAACATTGAAGCCATGCATATTGGTAATGTGTTTCTCACACAATACATGAATTCCCATCCTCTCTAAAGAGAGACTGTTAATGTCTCTTCATGCAAGGCATCATCACATGAAGGACATCTTGAGATATAAATCTCAACACTCCCTCTTAGCGAGGGAGGTCCTTCTGACAAGTCCACCACCATAATCCCTCTCCAGACCAATGTTTAAAACTCGGACTCAGACTTGAAATCGGTTGAGAGTCAACTCGGACTCGTACTCAGAATCGGTAATGACTCGTTCGATTTGAATTTAATGACTCAGTTTACTAAAAAATACATAAAATATTTAAATAAAAAAAACGATATTTTAAAGATTCTAATTGATGATTCCAAATTTTCAAAGCATTAGAAACAAAATATCTAAAGTCTGCTCATGTATATTACTAATTTACTATATAGTTCTAAGCTCTTAGTCTTAACTCTTAATAGTAAATTAGTAATACTGTAATTCTAAATACACAATCATTGATCTTGACTCTTGAGTAATCGATGATTCACTTTCACAAACTACAGTCTATAGCCTTCAAGTTCAAACTTTAGTCCTCGACTCTTCAGTGGCAGTGCTTCACAGATTTAGGGTTTCACTCTTCAGTCTTCACTGTTTAGTGCTTCACGAATGATCGAATCAGGGTTCAACAATCAACTTCACACTTACACTGTCACAACCTACAAGTGAGTATCCGTGGATTCGACTCATGATAATGGAAAACAAAGAGGGGGGGGTCGTCTTATACGTTTAGGACTCTAGGGTTAGGGTTAGAGTAGGAATTATTTAAAAAAAACAAATTTTAGTGTATTTTTCACTCAGCAGATAGATTAACTCGACCGATTCAGGTCATAACTCAGGCGAGTTGATCGGTTCAATACCGAACCTTCCGAGTTGGACACCGACTCGGCTGGTTTGGTATTGAACCGGTCACCCGAGCCGATTTACAGGTTGATTCGACTCGACTCGAGGTCAACTCTGCTGACTCGGACTCGGCCGAGTTTTAAAACATTGCTCCAGACACATCACATTGTCTGCTGTAGAAGCTCCCTTTGACTCTTAAGCTCATCCTACTACCAATCCTGTACCTCAAACTGAAGACTTGTGCGTGCCTCTTTTGCTCCAAGATGTCTCATCCCGCTTCTGAGCCTCCATCAGTGTCAAATCATGCCAACTGACCCTCTTGCCAGAACTGGAAGAAGTTGCCTCTCGCCCACTCCCCTGAATCGAAGACTGAATACTCGGTACCACCTCAATCTCCGGAGCATCTCGCTCTCCCTCTATCTCATGTACTGATATAGAATGTGATATCCACCCAGATCCTCTAGACGTAGGCTGTCCACGCACCATGTACTTCTTGTCCCTCTGATCACCTAGCAACATTGGTTCAATCAAATCCACTCCCAATATATAGGTAAATTTATGTCCACTCTTGAACAATACTGCATATCCAACATCTTCCAGGGCTGGAACTAAGAGTTTGTTATCTTTCAACCCTAGAACAAAGAGCACCTTTGACACCTCCAAAAGTTCCCCAAACTCAAGATGGAACCTAACACGTCCCACTCCTCTCACTGCATATACTGTGTCCACTTTAGTCTCCACATGGCAATCTGGACCTGTCTCCAAAAGCATGATGAATACATCCCATATTCTTGTCATGTGGCGAGAAGACCCACTGTCAACTGTACACATCCTATCAACCTCAACCTCAAGTCTATTACTGCCACAACTCGAATCAAATGAGGCAAGTGAGAATTCTTTTTCAAAATTTGCAATGAACTCATCCACCACAGCAGAAGCTGCAACTTGTCCCTCCTTCTCCTTCTTGCCCTTCTTTTTATTTGGATATTGACCTACATAATGGCCGAACTCATTACGTGTGTAACACTGGATCTTGCTCAAGTCCTTCGTAGCTCCACCTACGAAGCCCTTCTTCGCTTTGCTCTTACCTTTGCTCACAAGTGCAACGTTCTCCTCCTCATCGCCATGCTTGTGGTCTGGCTGATTGGATCCCACTCTCATCTCCTCCTGAGTGAAATTGTCCCACAATCTATCCCTATTGAAAAGATTCTCTCTGGAAACGGTGCAACGGACAAAAGTCTCCCATGATATGGAAAATCCTTTCAAGGCTGATCGAACCATCTCTGCATCTGCAATCTTCTCACCCTCTGCAGCAAGTTCATTTCAAACTTGTGTAACTCTGGTGAGATAGGTTGCAATAGGCTCATCTTTGAGCATCTTTATACTATGAAGCTTCTCCTGTAGCACCATCTTTCTGTTCTCGTTGCTACTCTGAAAAAGTTTGGCCAATGCCTCTTGTTACCCGCCGAATGTGCACACCAGCAGCAGAAATCTTTCGAAAGTTGTTTCCCAAGTGGGAAAGGTGTGGCCTTGGGAGAAAGCAAAGAGTCAAGTGCTGTCACCTGATCTCGACTCCGCCGTTTAGGCAAACTCTTAACGAAGCCAAGGGGGGTAGACCCTACAAAGAGTTTCTAAGGCTCTTGATTTTAAAGTGTTTTTGATGGTATGATGCAGATGAGTCTTTTTAGGAGGTTTTGAAGATTTACAATAACAATTTATAAATTCCAAGCATATACTTGCAAAATTAAGATGATGCGCAACCACTTGATAATAGCAAATTTAAAAGTAAGGCATCCACAACATGATATGAATTTAAAAGATAAGACAAGTGCTCCATATAGATAATAAGCAAATAAATGTTGAGTTCGAAGGACCAGTGCATTATGGAGTCAATTGTTGTGCTTGGGATACTAAATACAAGTCTTGGTGTGCTTGAGAACTGTTTTGCAAGTGTTCTTGGTGAATTTTATTGTAAATTTTAAGGTGAGTTGATTATTAAGGGAAGGGAATCTCCAGGATATACCTCACGGTACTGGAGATGTGTTTGGAAAATAATCTAAGTTGTTTCGTACAAGGACATGTTGGCTGCCCAGAGTCTCTAGAGCGTGTTCAACACTACACCAACCAGGGATGTAGTCTAACGGTGCCCTTAAGGTCTCAGTACAGTGGTTCCAGCGTCCCCAGGCAGAATTTGTCCACTTTCGAATATTGACGATCAATGTCGGATTTTCGGGAGAGTGTTTTATTATGGTTTAAGTGGATTAAGATGTGGAGAATTAAATAGTCTACAACTGCTTCTGGGTATCCCACAAGTGGGCAGAGCATACACAGTGTAGTAAATTGTAAATTCCAATTTTATTGAATGTTTGGAACAAGAACCATTGTAAAACTCTCCGACAGAGAGCACTCTTGATCCGTCTTATGGCGAGATTTAAGAGATTTATGAGATGCAAAAATACTGAAAATGAAATCTACACTACCCAAGAGTCGCTTTCGGGTCTGAGCTCGTACTTGGGAAAACAAGGGGGTTAGCAAAATAAACTGAAATAAACTCTCCGATAGAGAGCACTCTTGATCCGCCTTATGGCGAGATTCAAGAGATTTTGTGTCATTTTTATGAGTTTATATGAAATTGAAAACTGAAACAATGAAGTAAGCTAAACTATGAACTTCTAAAATCTAGCAATTATTTCAAAATTGAAGCTACCCTAGTAATGAAGTCTAAGCTACTTGCAAAAAGACATCTAATCTAAAAGCAAAAAAGGGACAAGAGACAACACAAGCTTCCCCCAAATGGGGGAAGTAGGGGTGTGGGAGTCTTTATCCCACTTGCTCTTTATTAACTTTTTACAATAATTTTGGTTTTCTTCCTCTCTGGAAAGCACTTAGAATAGATAGGGGATGAAGAAGAGGGAGCTAGAATGGGAGTGCTTTTCAAGTTATCTTTGGTTTTGCTCTTTGTTTGTTTGCTTGCTTGCTCTATTTGGTTTAGTCTTTATGCTTTTTACTTTGCTTAGATCTTCTTTGTTCACCTACAAATAAGAGCTTCAAACATGACACTTATTAAGATGTTAGAAAAACAAAATTGAAACTAAAACCCAAACTAAGCTAACATGCAAATACAAATAAACTAGAAAGCTCTGAAAATAAACTAAGTGTGAATGGAACTAAACTATAAACAAAAATAAATGAAACTTCCTAGATCTAAGCTAAGGCAAAACTTTTGAAAAATGAAAACTAACTAGATCTAAGCTAAGTTCTATGCAAAGGAAAGGAAGGAGAGGAAAAGAGGATCAAAGGAGAAGAAAGGAAAGAGGGAAGAGAAGAAGAGACAAGGAAGAAGGCAAGCGAGAGATAGGAAGAAGGAGCTGCAAAAGATGTAAAAGGAGGCTGGAAAACAGAGTTGGGACAGCCAACAAAATGAAGAGAAAGGGCTGCAAACAGTCTTGAAGAAGGGGTTGTAAAATGCACAAAAAATCAGCAGCGAATGGAAAGAAGATAGGGCTGAAAAAGGTAAGAAGAAAGGGCACAAAAACAAGAAGAATGGGACAATCAAAGAATAAAGAGAAGGGATGCAAAAATAAACAAAAATCAGAGATAAGGAGAGGGCTGAAAATGACAACAAAAATCAGAAATGAAGAAGATAAATGGGCTGAAAATGAAGAAGTCAAGGAGAGAAGGGGCAGCGAAAGAGAGGATAAAGAAGAAGACAAAGGAAGAGCAAACAAGCAAGGAGAGAAAGGTGAGCAAAAGCTTGGAGAATGATGGATAGTTTGAGATCCGAAGCTTTAGCTTAGTAACCAAGTGGAACAAGAGTTGAATATTTGATTTTAATGGGTGACGAATGAGCAAGAACTTCAAACCCAAGCTTGAATGATTGTTTTCTTTGTAGGATCCTAAAAAGCACAACTCATTAGCAAAATGGTAATAGAGAGGGTTGGAAGCAACCGAGCTCCAATTCCTACTATGCACTTTTGGTAATACCTGCAAAAACTTCCCAACTAAGAGCAAACCAAGATCAAATCCAGTATATTCAGTAAAGGAAGTTTTGGAGAGCCTAAGTATAACTGGCTACTTTTGGCTACTCCTTGACTTGAATCACAAAACACAAATAAGCAACTGGAGCCTAACAAATGCTTACCCTATGGATTTATATAAATCTTCTAAGCTAGGATTGATCAATGATATAGCAAAAAGAAAGTGAAATACAAAGAGATATCACCTAGATTAGATACATGCGAAGAGATTGCACCATCAGACCTCCAAAGTCTCCAATTTTATTCAAGCTTGCATGCCAAATAGCATCAAGCATTTAACAGAAAAAGAAGCAGAGGTTCCTTGCACCAAAATTCCACCCTCAATGGTGAAGCAAGACCCCTTATTTATACACAAGAGAGAGAGCCATTCGAATGGCATGAGAGAACTAGGGTTGAGGAAGGAGCAACCACCAACCGAGAGAGAGATCTGCGCATGACTTAAAGCTTGGAGCCTGCGAATTGAAGCTTGGTAGGTGGTGATTGGTAGAGGTGCCAGCCACCTCACCATTGGAACAATCGCCCACCATTCTATTCATGAGCCAATCCATGCATGGAGAGCCTGTTATCACCAATCTTGTAGTTGCCCCTAAAGATGGATCCGAGGTGGATGGTAGAGGGGATAGGCAACTATAGTGGTGAACCAAGAGAGCCTTGGTTCCCAAAAGGATGGTTGTCACGCCAACTGAGGCACTCTTCGCTTTAGCTATTAAAGCCAAGATAGCAAGGGGGAGACCCAGATCTACTCCCGATAGGAGAGATCAACCCAATCACCAGATCTAATCAATCTAATGAAGTACGTAGGGTGATAGGTATGGAACCCTAGAATTGAGGAATTAGGACCACTGTGGAGGCTTAATAAAGGTATGATGTGATAAGGAAAGATGACACACAGTGATTCTAAGATTAAGTATGATTCCAGGATTCAAAGCTAGTTTCAAATGGTCAAAATCAGCTGCCTTGAGAAACGTGACCCTTAAAACAGGGAAAGTGTCCCAAATCAGAGATCTGACAGTTAGGGCTTTCTAGCTGTGCTTGATGAAGGGATATGACAGTATCTAGGTGCTCAAGCAACCAGACAAAGATCAAACCACAAGCAAACTTAACAACCTGGGAAAGTCGTGAGGGCTTGGAGAAGGATCAGTGCCTTGGAAAATGGGCCAAATGGAGTCAGATGTCCACCAAACTGTAGATCAGGGATGTTGAGGTGTAAAACAAGGTGGGTTTAAAAGATCAAGGTCATCCAATGGCTAGATCTCAGTAGATCTGAGATTCAAAAATGCATCACCAAGTGACCCAAGTGGGGCACAACCCTCAAAATGAGGAATGGGACCCACAAGGTGAAAATCAACAAGGTGAAGCACTAGGGGTAGGTTATCAAGTATGGAGAGTGTGAATCAAGTGGGATCTCGCCTACCCAGGTCCTAGATCTAGTCGAATTCACCCAACCAAGGAGTGCGACCTCACTTGGAGAGGCTAAGTTGCCTTGGAAAATGGGTCAAATGAAAGCCAATCCACACCAAACTATAGATCCGAATTGCTGTGGATGCTATAGAGGTGGGTTTTCAATATCTTACCCAAAAAGCCACTAGTTCGAAGTAGATCTAAGAAATTGTAAAATGAGGGTTTTAACTTGTGAGGGTTTTAATGACTTAGACAAATGGATAGATCATGGAATGGGAAATTTACCTTAAGATCATACCTAAGTGATGGATGAGGTTGCCTTGTTGAGGAAAGTTCCCGCGGAGATCAAATGGGAGATTTTCGATTTCTCTTGCTTTGAGATGATGCCCTATTCCACACATGCGACCTCCTCTTCATGTCAACCAAGGAAAGCAATTTCAATCAGTTGAGCAACAATGGAGGAAATACAAGTGAAAAGCAAATGATAACATGAAATAGAAGGTACTAAGACAGTAATACTCCTTGTTACCGACAAAGAAACCCAAAGAAGAAGCAGGGAGAGTCTTCCCCTACCAATGCATCCTCCTTGAACCAATTCGGCCTCCACTTGTAAAAGAAAAATACATGGACAAAAAGTATAGCAAGATAATCTCCAATAACCCAGTGCAAAGGAAGAACCAACGAACGAACTCCAAAAGCATTCACCACAACACAACAAGTAGATGCAATAGTATTTTTCTATTCCAATAATCCAGAGCCAAAAGTCCCCTTTACAATGAGGAGATCTCTCCTTTAAATAGGAAGGAGCGGCACCAAAACCGTAACCACTTTTTGAATGAGTGGCTAAGATTAAAAGATCAAAGTGATCTAATCAATGGTTGAGATGAGCTCAACATAAAAGTACATGGATCAATATAACAATATAATATATCAATGGACCAAATCGCCCTAGGAGAGGGGGTCCTACCAAATGTGAATGATAAAACATAAGATCTAGCTCATGGTGGGTCTAGGGGGCAATATCTACCCTCCCTAGTCAATCCCCATGGCACAATAATATAAAATAATCAAGCTAGACACCAAATTGTGCCTCTCTGGGAAAGTTGTGAGCCTTTGGAGGCTCCAAAAAACCATATAAAATGGCGGAAGTGATGGGTGTCGGCCCCACTGGAAGCTGAAATTGCTGGAGAAGGTATGGAAGACATCCCACTCATCATCACAAGTCATCCCATGCCAATCCCTTGCCTCAGTAGCCCAAATCGAATCCTTCAATAGCCATTTTTACCATTTTTTAACTGCCTCGGGAATTGTGAACATGCCCAAACTGCCTCCTGGAGTGCCTGCGCTGTCAAGGTGAGGCCACTAGGCTCTCTGGGAGGGGGAGTAATATGGTAATATCAAGTGGCTAGACCACCCCCTCCATGCACAATGCCCTAGGTGAACTCATCAAATCTCATCACTGCTCTAACAGGGCCTCTGATAGGCCAAAACTGCACCAGGATAGCCAACTGAGGCTAAAAATCATTGTAACTACCCGGAACTGAAAACAAACTGTCTCATTGGACTCAAAGAGCTCAAATCCATCTAAGATGTGTACTCATACACCATATAGACCTTTGCATGGTCAAAAATAAATATCCATCATATCCAGCAGACCAAATAATAATAACTTGTAAAAGTGCTAAAAAGCACAAATCATCATCATAAGCCTGAAACCACTGCATAGAACCACCATGGTGACCTGTACCAGACCATATATCATTTATCTGTATCATCTGAGGTCTGCCACCTCATGTCCTGTGGTTGACTTTTGGTCAAACTGGGTTTGACCAAGTCAACATGACCCAAATATAACTCAAGGTGTCATCAAACTGCTGCAAGGTGTCAAAGGTTAAAGCATGCTCTACAATTCATTCAAATAGCAATTATAACAAGAAGTTAATCATTACTGGCGATCTAAAACCAAATATATAAAGTCATTAATTATTATTATTACTTCAAACCAGACTTTCAAGACCATACTCACTTCATAGTTGTGATCAATTTGCTAGTGAAGGGTGAGGGCTAAAAATAAAAGGCTAGGCTAAGGGATGACTACTGACTTGACATTGTGACACTTTGGAAATGGTAAGGGAATACACACTCTAACATATGCTGGACAAGCAAATAACACGGGGGATGGCAGTGTCTCACAGATGGGTAAGCTGTTTAAAGAGTGCTTATTCAACTTAGGCACCATGTCTACTTTTATAAAAGATGATCCAGTTTCATTAGGATCCATTAATTTCATTTCATGGCCTTTTGGCCTACATAACCCTTAGGATCTCAATGTTAAATTTCATACATTCATAGCATTAAACATAAAATGCATTACCAAGATCACTAGAAGTAAGACAGCACAAAACAACAACATAGAGTTTACCCTGGGAAACCCAAATGGGAGAAAACCCAGCAACCTTCGCAGAGAGATGATAATTCCGAGATCAGAGTACAAATAAGAAAAGAGAAAGAATGTGAAAGTATCTTTCACAAGGAGATGCCCCAAATAAGCTTCCTCCTTCAAGTGATGCGAAATCAGCCTCCTCCAAGTGATGCGCACTTGCTAAGTGAGTGAATGAGCTAATGAGGTGCACGAGCCTCTTATTTATACAAGTGCAAACTGGAAAATTCCCTAATGGGGCCAACTTCACTTGGGGGCAATAAATGATTTAAATTTAATCTTTTTGTTTGTTTTTTTTGCACCCCAAGGCTTACATTGATTCTTTCATGTGTTTACATAATTGATTACATAAAGTTCTTCTCCCCTTAGGAGGTATAAACAAGTACAATGAAAGTACAATAAAATATAATGAATAATATCTTCCGAAGTTGTACAAAATCCAACACTCCCTCTCAATGAGGAAGGTATTCTTCGGTCTTCATCTGCATCACGATCATCTGGGTTTCATCTTGTACATCCATTCTGTCTCCATCATCTTTCTGCATACTGAAGGTTGTCCACACAGTCTTTCTGTATCATCATCACCAGTCCTTCGGTGAGTCCAGGAGAATCACTCAATCCTGGATCCAGGAGAATCACTCAATCCTGGATATCTGAGATTATCAATTGTACCATCTCTACTATACAATTTGCTACCTGTCTATCTCATCTGCCAATGGGGTCCTCCCATACCTGGCTGAGATCTCAGACGAGCAAAAGGGCACGTCCATCTACTGACTATCCGACTCTTCTGCCTATGAGATTTCTCCCATATCTGGCTGAGTACCTGGACTATAGAGGCACCTGTGCAACCACACGGCCAACTATTGACTGTCCTACTCATCTGCCTATGGGATTTCTCCCATATCTGGCTGAGTAACCGGACTACAAAGGCACCAGTGTGAACCCGACCAACTGCTGACTGTCCTACTCATCTGCCTATGGGATTTCTCCCATATTTGGTTGAGTAACTGGACTGCAGAAGGTACCTAGGTGAGCCCAGCCAACTGCTGACTGTCTTACTCATCTGCCTATGGGATTTCTCCCATATCTAGCTGAGTAATTGGACTGTAGAGGCACCTGGGCAAAGCAGGGCAAGCATCTCAATGTCATCTTTCCCTCTCAAGGAGGGATACGTTCTCTTCGACTCCAAGTCTTCCGCGAAAGTATTCGAACTTCACCCTGGGAAGAGCCTTGGTGAGAACATCTGTAGTTTGGTCGTCTGTTGACATGTACTGTAACTCGACCGCACCTTTCTGCACCATATCACGAATGAAGTGATATCGAATCTCGATATGCTTCGACCTGTCGTGAAATACAGGATTCACTGACATCTGCACACTGCTTTGGTTATCACAGTGAATCACGGTCGGCTCTGGAATCTGGCCGAACAGTCTTGCCAGGAGTTTACAAAGCCAAACTGCTTCTCGAGCTGCTGTGTTAGCAGCCATGTACTCGGCCTCTACAGTACTGAGTGCTACCGAGTTCTGCTTCCTGCTGCACCAGGAAATAACTGCAGAACCCAAACTGAAGCAACATCCAGAAGTACTCTTCTGATCTGCAACACATTCGGCCCAATCTGAGTCTATAAACCCCTGCAATATCAGGTCACCATCTGAAGCATACTTCAATCCATATCCCACAGTGCCACGTAAGTATCTGAGCACATGTTTTGCAGCAATCCAATGAATCTGTCTCGGTTCGCACATGAACTGACTAAGGGCATTCACAGCAAAACATATATCTGGTCTGGTGTTGGTCAGATACATCAATGACCCAATCAACTGGCGATAAATGGTGGGATCAAACAAATCAGAATCTGAAGTAGAATCTCTCAACTTCTTCTAATTTGCATCCATTGGAGTAGCCATGGACTTGCAGTCCAACATTCCAAATCTCTTTAATATATCAATGGTGTATTTTCCTTGTCCTAAGAAAATCTCTTTCTGCCTCTTCCATACTTCTAATCCCAAGAAGTAATGCATCAATCCAAGATCTTTCATTTCAAACTCAGAGGCGAGATTCTTTTGACACCATACAATGAGTTTCTCATTTCCTGTGAGAAACAACTCATCAACATATAATACCAAGATTAGTGGCTCATCATCTACTGTTAGTTTTGTACCTAGGGAAGTGTTCCCCTAGTGATTTTCAGCCTAAGTCACTAAAAAGGGGGAAAAGTGACCCTCACATTAAAAACACATTAATGAGACTTTATATTTTTAAAGTCACTTTTGCTAAAGTTAAGTGGGTGAGTAAAAGTTTATTTAAGTGAATTAAATAAAGTGATATTCTTTTGCTCTCATCAAATCTCAGCCCTTGGATTGGATTCATCTCCACCATCGGATTTGATAACCACTTAGGGTTAGTCAAAAGAATGAAGGGAGGCTCATAGCAACTCACTTTTTGAGTTTTGAGAAGAGAGAAAAATCGAGAGAGAGCAAGAGCAAGGAGACTGCACGCACTTCGAGGCAGCCATCACTTGGCACAGAAATCGAGGCACAAGCTAGGGCATTTAATGCACAGTACGGTCTTCTCATTATTGTCTTCAGCTGGCACATATCCCGAGGTGAAGGTACAGCAGATAACAGGGCACGAGTTTCAAGATGAATCTGGGCACGAGTTTCAAGGAAATCCAAGCACAATTTTCTAGAAGAATCTGGGCACAAAAATCGAGATTTTTTGCACACAACCCGAGGTAGATTCTGGGCACACTTCTCGAGGGTTTCAGCACAGAGTTCGAGGAGATAGAGTGGGCACAGACTTCGAGGTTGTTGCACACTGTTTGAGATATTTTTGGGGCTCGGTTTTGGGACAAGCATTGCACAGTTTTCGAGGTGATCCGTACAGTTCTGTGACTGTACCTTCTGCATGTTTTTCGAGGCACTTTCAGCACAGTTTACAAGGCTGCTGTTTTTGGCACAGAATTCGAGAAATCTGTTGGGTGATATTTCACTGTAGAGATAAGTAAAATTTCTGCTATGAATTTATGTACTCAGATTTTATGAAGAAATAAGAAACTCTCTCTCTCTCTCTCTTAACTACTTTTCCCCGTGGGGGTTTTTCCAGGGCTCGATTTGGCCAAAAATCTCTAAGTCTATCATTTAATGGTGTGATTGTTTAAAGTGTGTTTTTAGCCTGTTAGTAGCATTATATTGTGTGTTTGATTGTTACAGAAAAATTTTATAAGTAACCTACAGCCTATGCATAACCGGCTGTAGGTGAAAATCACAAATTGTTAACACAAACCAGCAGACAATAAGTGCAGAAAATTCTACATGGTATCAGAGCAAAGGGGGCAGAAAACGTGGGAATGATCACCCCTATTCTCCCTAGGGAGGGTAAAACCAATGAGTATAGGTAGTGAACTTCTAAGTCTGAGTGGGGACAATGTAATATATATATAAAGGTACAACCAGGTCCACATATCTATATGATCACCAGATCATGATACTAAATGCTAAAACATGCTACAAGAATGAATATAAAAGCAATATAACCAAAACACCACAATATACCTGCTGAGTCATATACCATCATCTGTCCTCTAAAACTGTTGCTGTTACTCTGGGCAATACTAATTGTTCTGTATCAATGGCTAAATGGCTACATCGGTCATCTCTCTGAGTGTCCCGAAACTCAGTCATGACATGGGGAATAGAATTGATGTCCATATAATAATCATGATCCATAATAGATGCTCATCTCGGCATCTCAATGTAAGGGAATTGGCTGAAAAGTGTACTAGAATCTGAAAAATAGAGTATGGTAGCCTGGCTACTATATATGTGATAACAGAGCCCACGCTATATCACTCACGTCATCTCTCTTTTAAACCATATATCATATATCCTAAGTTTCAATATTTAACATGTGCCTTATTCTTCTAAGGTGGTCGTACACCCCATGCAAACCATCTTCAACCTTTACAAATCAATTTTTTAATCAATTTTGTCATTTTTTTATTTTTTGTCACAGTGCGTTTTCTCCCTTTTTAGCAATTAAATGCCAAAATGATGCATCTTTAGCGAAAACTGCTCCCAAAGGAGACGTAATTGCCCGGAAACTGGAGAAAGGAGGCACTAGGGTAAAGAGGACGC
The DNA here is from genome assembly GCA_027924585.1 of Larix kaempferi. Taxonomy (NCBI): domain Eukaryota; kingdom Viridiplantae; phylum Streptophyta; class Pinopsida; order Pinales; family Pinaceae; genus Larix; species Larix kaempferi. Next base: position 17,281,554 of record BSBM01000101.1, on the reverse strand, counting down.
TCTGACGTCAAAACAAGCCTCCCCACGCCAAATTCCGCCTCCAAATGAGGCTTATTTTGAAAAATTCCATTTAAACCATTAAAAAATGGTCTAAATTACGGAAAAAATATTTTCTTCAGAATGAAACAAAACTCCTAGGGGACTTAGTGCATGTTCATACGACTCAATCGAGATGGCTAACACGGAAAAAATCCTAGACACAAGACTCTAATAACCACCTTTAGGTTCGACCACCATGGTAAATACTCTAGCTTTGGAGGTATGAGTGAAAAACTCTGGAATTATACACGACTAAAGCACAATGCATAATTCTTAAGGAAAAAACACTCTAGAGTATCCCCGTGACAGTTAAACCTAAGGATAGCCGAGTCTTTTATAAAATAACCCTATTTAGACCAACTTTTTACAATTTCCACATGGGGGTATGAACATTCAATTATTACAAATGGGGCAAAATTGCCCTAAAAATGACTTCTGAACACTGACGATGAACATTGAACATGTTCATGAAACTGGCGGCTCACAAGAAATTCAGCTATTGTACAAAATAGCTGGTATCTCGTAGGCATGCATCTTTCCTATCACATGTAGAATCATGTGGTCCTTCACAGCATCTAGAAGGAGCCCCTTGGCCTTTATCTTTCTCTTGTTATAAGTGGCCTAATCTGTTGCATCTATAGGAAGAGTAATAGGATCTTTGACAATATCCCATAGCTCATGCTCTTCCAACAACAGAGTAATCAAATCTCAAACCTGTCGCCATGACCTTGTAGATCTGATCAACTATTATTCAAACCCTCCCGAATCAAATAACCTGTAGATCACTGTGCAAACTATCTTGGTTTCTTTCAGAGACAGGGCTCTGATACCATGTTAAATTTTCTCTGAGCTTATACTCTGATTAGTAGTTCCACTAAAATACCCCAGATGCATACACAATTAAATTCTCAGATCTGATTTTATGAATAGCAACACATAAGCTCATTAATTGATTATACTATGCAGCGGAACAAGAAACCAATCACACCACAATGAATATAGAATTTTACCCTGGAAACCCCAATGGGGAAAACTAGCATTTAATGGAGTTTTCTTGATATTCATGCCAATACAAAATAGAGAAAGTTTACAACAGAAATTTTCACTTTTAAGCGAACATGATGCCTTGGAAAGCATGCCAATCTGTTGGCAGATTCCACACAACAAAACAGCTGCAAACTTGTTGGTATGAGTGCCTCAACTCACACGTGTGCCCTCTCTTCTCTGAAAGTCCTGTTGACGTCAGCCCTCACAGTTGGCTTGGGATTTGTGCCCTTCCTCTGTCTTCTCAACTGAAGAATGCGCCCCCTCTTCTCTGAAACTAGTGCCCTCTCTTCTTCTCTTGCCTAATCAAGAAAATTGCTCCCACTCAGTCAATCTCTGAAAGAGTACTCTCTGAGAAGTGCACCCCCTCTCACTCTCTGAAGGAAGTGTGCCTCTCTTCTCTGCTCTGCCCTCTCGGTTGAAGAAGTGCACCCTCACTCTCTGAAGTGCGCCCCTGCTCTCTGACTGCTCACTCTCTGAGTTGTGTCTTTATCTTTACCCCCTGCCTCTCTTTTATAATCCTTCATTGTCTTTTAGGGTTCAAATTTCCTAATTTCTCCTCATGCAAAATTACACTTCTGCATTAAAAAATTACACTTCCACATTAAAAAAATTCTCGCATGCAAAGGTGAAATTCTTGAATCATCTCTGTATGCTTCCAACATTGAAGCCATGCAGATTGGTAATGTGTTTCTCACACAATACATGCATGCCCATCCTCTCTAAAGAGAGATTGTTAATGTCTCTTCATGCAAGGCATCATCACATGAAGGACATCCCGAGATATAAATCTCAACACATGTGGATTAACTTGCTTATTATTTTATGCATTGATTGACTTGTCATATGAGTTGGTTATGAGATATTTGTATTTTATCGTTTCTTCTTGGAAGGAAAAGTGGATCTAGAATCCACTATTATTTTTCTATTGTAAAGGAAGTTGAGCTAGACTTTATATGAAGAGTAGCCCTTCCTCATCTGTACTCATGGTTGGATTTATTGGGTATGCCTCTCTAAGCTTAGTTGAAGCTCATTGTAGGAGGGGGATTTGAAAGTGTAAGCAAGCATATGTGACTCTTTCTTTCCATTTTTCTTGTCTCTTGGATATTTTTGGGTTTTATGTTGAGTAATTTTTGTATGTTGTTGGGATAATCTCTAGAAAGCAAGCCTTTGCACATGAGGAGACAAGTGTAAGGTTGCAAACCCTTCTTAGCTCTTGATGTAATTGTGGATATTGAGGAAGATTTCAGCTTTAATAAATTATTTAATGTGGCACAGGTTAATGACTCATTTAATCCTATAGGGTTGTTATTGAAGATGTACCTTGTTGCTTGGGCTATTTATTCATTTGAAGGCCATCTTTTTTGGTTCTTTTCTTTATAATTTCATGTCATGGTCCCTCCTTCACTAGTCTATGGTTGCACATTATCTATTGGCCATATATTCTTAGTGTTGATGGTGCATCTTGTTTAAGGGCTCTCATTTACTCTCATAACCTAAAAGATCTATATGGATTAGTCATCGCACATCGTTGATGGTTTGACTGTGTCTTCTTCTACATGATGTCAAACCCTCTTTGTTTTCATTATTTGTCTCCATTGCCCTTGGATTGGCATTGGTCTTAGTAACCCATGCATCGCATAGATCTAAAGTTTATCATTTATTTCTTCAGGAAACCTCTTTTGTGCCGGAGGAGAGTCGACCTAAAGTAAGAGGGAGGGCTGTTGTGATGACAATGGGAAACCTTCTTGAGTTCCTTGAATGTTGCATTTGTGTTTTAGGGTTTCACCACTTGAAGTGGAGGTTTGAAAAGTAACACTAACACAATGTTAGACAAATTAGCCATTAGATCCCAAAAAATTCAGCATAAATGCTGCTGAAAATCAGATTTGTAACTGAAATAAAGACTTATAGCCATTAAAACTGTGCTTTTCCTCCCCCAGATTGAAGATTAAAGAAATACAAGCAAATATTCTTTGTAGAAACTAATAACTCCACTGCAAAATGCACAGATCTGCTTCAAATTTGCTAAAAGCTCTCAGATCTGTTGAAAAACACTAGATCTGCTTCAGATCTAAGTGAAAAAAACTCTCAGATCTGCTGAAAAATGCACAGATCTACTTGAGATCTAGGTGAAAAATCCTTAGATCTGCTGAAAAACCCTCACACCTGCTTACAAATACTGAGATGTGCTTCAGATCTACTTGAAAAACTCTCAGATCTGCTGAAAAATGCTTAGATCTGCTTCAGATTTAGCTTGAAATCTCTCAGATCTGCTGAAAAATACTTAGATCTGCTTAAGATCTAGCTTAAAAACTCAGATATGCTAAAAAAAATTGTAAATGCATTTTCCTCCCATCTTTATTTTTTATTTTATTTTAAGAAACCTAGACCTAGCTTTAATTTGAGGAAGAGAACTTAACTTGTATTTTAAAACTTAGAAATAGAATCCTGGTATTTCTCTCTTTTTCAAATAAAACAAACCTACCCTAAAAAACTGTAAACAAAATATACTTAGCTTTATTTCTTTGAAAGCCTGTCACTGATCTATGCAGTCACCTGCTTTGACTCCCCACCATCGTGGCACTGATACCATATAACAAAAAGAAACCAAGAACACGAGAACTTGGAACTTTGGAAGAGATAAATACTTCTTAAATCTTAAAATGAAGTGAGCACATATCTTTTTATAAGAAAGGAATGACAAACACCCTAATCCCTGGGTGCATGAACTTTAGAACGACTTAAATATTAGTTAAGTTATTAATACAACACTAAGGCATGTTTTAGACTAAGTCATAAATGGACTTTATCAATATGCCTAGGTCTATAGTCTAGATGACCATCATTAACTAAATAACTCTACCAATTGTAAACAATAACTTTAGGAATGTGTTGTGAAGGTCTTAAAAATATGTTATCCAATGGTTGATAGTGAAACACGTTCTATTTGTTTTGTTTAGGAGGACATAAATTGTTGTAAGAAAGCTATTTAAAAGTCTTTTAACAATGTGGAAGACGAGTACATAAAATAATGGAAGATAATAGATGAAATCTGGAAGATATTGCATAGCCCTTTACTTTCAGTAGCATGTTATTTGGACCGTAGATTGTTTGGGTTATAATGAAATAATGATAGAGAGTCATGAGTGGCCTTTCAAGCTTTTGAGAGGTTGACTCCATATCTAGAAGAATCCATCAAGCTTAGAGAGAAACTTTGGGCTTACAGGTTAGAGTATGGGATATTTGGAAGCACTTTATCAATGGTGGATAGGGCCAGAACTCCTCTAAGGTTATGGTGAGATTTATGGAGCAGATCTATCTAAATTGAAATGTTTTGTAGTTCGTGTTTTGGGCCAGGGATCAAGTGCCTTTGCTTGTGAAAGGAACAAGAGTAGCTTTAGCCTTTAACCATGTTCGGTGAAAGGAGATAAACAGATTATTATCTACATGGTTGGAGACCTTGTTTATGTTTGTAGTAATTTTCATTTGGCCTTAAACAGTGTCGCCGAAGATTCATCTAGTTCCACCCGTCCATGGTTTGAGAATGTTCTGTTTGTAGCACAAGGTGACAATGATCGTGGCATTGATGGTGACGCTAGTGGTGAATCTAGTGCTAATAGACTTATTGATGAATCTGATGATCAAATTCAAGTGCCTTTAGTACCTCATGTGCTCCTGATGACTTAGAGATTTACAATGTTACAAGTAGGCCATAGGGATAGAAATTGTGATCATGTTTAAAATTTTGTAGAATCTCAATTCTGTGAAATAATTTTGAAGTTAAAAATATAAATTTGAACAATATGTTCTTTTTACAATTTGCAGTTGCACTATATCTTTAAAATCTAGCAGAGGCATTGGTTTTTATCATGATTTGTTACTCATATATGTTATAACTTATATTTCAGTTTAAACTTTAAAGTATATATATATATATATATATGCATTTCTCAAGGAAACCCTCTAGGTACTTCCTCTCGTTCTGAGGATCGTACCTAGGGTAAACTGGATTCTTCAGGTCTCAAGGCTAGGTCAACAGTCAACAATTGTCTCATGAAGGAAGCAAGCATGTCACAAAGTGGGATTTGAACCTGGGCAGGAGAGGATAACAACGTTTCTCTTAGCCACTTGAGCTACACTCAATTGGATGAACTTAATGAAAGTTTTTGATATCCCAACCCGGTTTCAAGCTTTAGAAGCTTCTCCGCATAGTTTAATGCCCAAACCCCAGTATGCACAAATTTTCATACAAATTTGACTTCAACTTAAAACACATGAAATTCTTTTCTTCATTAAAATTCAGAAAATTAATTTTCAGTCAATAACTTCATTCTCAGAGAATTAATAACAACCATTCAACCATTAAAATGACACAGGAAATTTTTGGCCAATAGCCCAGGATAAAACCCCGAAGGGAAAACCTGTTTGGGAGAGAGAGATTTTATTTCTTCAGTAAATTTTACAAACTGAAAACAGCAGTACTTATCTTTACTTTTTCTTCTCGAAAAATGTGCCCAGACATAGCAGAAAATTGTCCTTTTCTGACAGCTGTATGGCCCACACGTGTGAGCAATTAATGCTGCAAATCACCTTCAAAAACGTGCCCAGAATCAGCGCTCGATTTCTGTGCAGTACGGACTCATTAATTCTGCTGTACGGATGCCTTGGGAATAGTGCCAAAACTGACAGAAGTCTTCCCTCGATTTCTGTGCTGATTTGAAGCTGTATGGCCTTCTCGATTTCTGTGCTAATACAAATCTGTACGGTCTGCAATAAATGTCCAGTAGACTACCTTGAAATCTGTGCCAGTTCACTGCTGTACGGATTCTTGGGATTTGTGCCCTACACAATCTTTCTTGATTTCTGTGCTAGGGTTTTTCCTTCTTCCTCCTGGAACTCGACCTCTCTTCTCTTCTCCTTCTTCCTCTCCAAATTTGTTCTTTGAAAAGTGAATTAATGAATTAGAATGCCTTGCTCTAGCCCTTTTTGTTCATCATAACTTCCTCTTTCAATCCAATGGTCAATATTAAATTAGATGAATGGTTGTTCATAGTTAACCCACAGTTCAGTAATTAAAAACCAGAGGAGTCTGCGGAAAGAATTTTTCAATTCGACAAGATTCTTGTTCTCCTGAGGATGAACCTGCTTAATAGGTTCGAAACTTGTCGAATTGAAAAATTCTTTCCGCAGACTCCTCTGGCTTTTAATAGATGAATGGTTCTCATTAAATGCTCATTTAATAATTAATAAATGTCATTTAGTGCACCTCATGACATTTAATAAAGTAGAGACACCCTCATCTAATTGATGACTCACTTGACTTTATTTAAAATATGAACTTAGAATATCATGACTTTTTAACTTTTAATGAAGTCACTTTAAAAATATAAAGTGCATCTCACTTCATTAATTCAATATAGCTAGGGGTCACAACGTTAAAGTGTCCTTGTCCACCCCAAGGCACTACTAGGTGAACAAACACTTCCTAGGTACTTTTTCAACACTCCCTCTTACCGAGGAAGGTGTTCTTCACCACTCCCATCTTGTCTCTGAAATAGACATGCTTCCCTTTACCCAAAGACTTTGTGAAAATGTCAGCTACCTGCTCATCAGCAGAAATATACTGCAACTGTACTGCTCCTCTCTAAACATAATCTCTAATGAAATGATACCTGATCTCAATGTGTTTAGACCTGTCATGAAATACCGGATTCTCAGAGAGCCTGATGCAACTCTTATTGTCACAATGTATCACAGTGGGTCCCATCACCTGACCAAATAAATCAACCATCAACTTGCGAAGCCACAAGGCTTCACAACTGGCCTGACTAGCGGCCATATACTCAGCCTCTGCAGAACTCAATGCTGCGGACTTTTGTTTTCGACTAAACCAAGACACAACTGCTGAGCCCAAACTGAAACAACAACCTGAAGTGCTCTTCCGATCAGAAACACTGCCTGCCCAATCTGAATCTGTAAAGCCAACCAATCCCACTCCATCAGATCTCCTATAGTCCAAACCAAAATCTATTGTACCAGCAAGGTACCTCAACACATGTTTTGCAGCTATCCATTGCACTCTCCTGGGCTCCACCATGAACTGACTGAGAGTGTTAACTGCAAAACTCATGTCTGGCCTGGTGTTGGCCAAATACATCAACGAACCAATCAACTGACGATATAATGTAGGATCCACCAACTCTCCCTCAGAAGCATGAAGCTTCGTCCAGTTGGTGGTCATAGGTGTGGACATGGGCCTGCAACCCTCCATCTGAAATCTCTTCAGAATGTCTGCAGCATATTTTCCCTGACTCAGGAAAACATGTCCATCCTCCTGCCATACCTCCATCCCCAAATAGTAATGCATCAGTCCAAGATCAGTCATCTCAAACTCTGAAGCAAGATCTTTCTTACATGCTTCAATCAGGTGCTCTCCTCCTGTAATGAACAAGTCATCAACATATAGCAGAAGAATGAGCGGAACACCACCAACCACAATGTAGTATAGGTTAGAATCTACCTCACTCTTCTGAAACCCAATCGATAGCAAATGAGAATTAATCCCATGAATCTCTCCCATGAATCTCAAAGCCCTGAGGTTGCTCTAGATATACCTCCTCCTGTAGAAAACCGTTCAGAAAAGCGGTTTTCACATCCATCTGATGAATCCTCCAACCCATCTCTGCCACAACGGAGATCACTACTCTGATCGAAGAAAATCTAGCAACCGGTGCAAAGGTCTCATAGTAATCAACTCCCTCTACCTGTGAGAACCCTTGTGCCACAAACCGAGCTTTGTACTTGTTGATGCTGCCATCCGCAACACGCTTGATTTTATAGAGCCACTTGGAAGTCACCACAGACTTCTCCTCTGGCCTCGGAACAATCTCCCACACCCCATTCTTCATGATGGATTTGTACTCTTCCATCATGGCATCTCTCCAAACTTGGTGTGGGTTAGCCTCCTCAAATGTAGTAAGCTCAGAATCACTCAAGCTAGTCACCATCGCCATAACTGGAAAATCTCTCTGGTGCTTTGCTCTCCCTGACCTCCCTCTTGGGCGGTCCCACAGACTGCTCAGCTTCCTTCACAAGATCCTTAAGCCAACTTGGCTTACGTTTCTTGGAAGTAGCTTCCTCCTATAGGTGCTCCTCCATAACCTCCTCATCAGACATCTGTCTACCTGAAGAAGTACCTGTGGCCTGAGATCCTGTACCTGAACCACTCGAATCACATGAAGGTGAAACCTATGAACCTGTGACTCGTGAACCTGTCCCTGTACCAGAAGTCCTTGTAGACTGAGTCCCTGAAACTGATGAACCTGTAACCTGTGACCCAGTCACACCTGAAACCTGTGACCCTATGCTCTGACTCTGTGAACCTGTCACCTGTGGAGACACAATCTGCTGCTCCTCCACCTCTGAATCATAGACTTCCTGAAGACTTTCTCCTCCTCAAATCTGACCTCCCTCCTCACCACAACTTTCTTCTGTGCAGGAAGGTATATGTGAAAAGCCTTCAAAGTCTCATCGTATCCAACAAAGATGCCTTTCTCCGCTGTAGGCTCTGACTTTGTCCTCTTCTTAGAAGGGACTTGAGAGTATGTAAGGCATCCAAATATGCGAAAGTGACCTATCTCAGGTCTCTTTCCGGTGAACATCTCCTCAAGAGTTTTACACCCCAATGCTCGGTGTGGACTCCTGTTCTGAACATAAACAGCAATGCTATAGGCCTCTGCCCATAGAAAGAAAGGAAGACTCTGATCATGCAACATAGCTCTAGCTGCTCCTACTATTGCCCTGTTCTTCTTTTCCACAACTCCATTCTGCTGTGGAGTGTAAAGAACTGTCAATTGCCTCCTGATGCCCTCCTGTCTACAAAACTCATCAAACTCCTTGGAGGTGTACTCACCCCCATTGTCTGACCTGAGTGCCCGAATCCTCCTACCTGTTTGGTTCTCCACAAGAGCTTTGAACTCTTGGAACCTCTGCAAGACTTCCTGAGATTGTTGACTTCTCATAAAGTAGATCCAGGTCTTCCTGGAGTGGTCATCAATGAAAATGATATAATACTCAAAACTTGTCACAGAAGCTGAAGACATCGGTCCACATAAATCTAAATGAATCAAATCCAGTATCCCACCTGCTCTAGTGTCACTGCTCGGAAAAGTAGTCTTGGTGTACTTTCCCAAAGCACACCCTCTGCACACACCACCCTGCTCTGTGCTGAACTAAGGCATACCTGTCGACATCTCCCTCAACAACCTCAATGCCGAATGATGCAGATGACCCATCCTCCTGTGCCACAACTCACATGTCTCGATGCTACTGCTAGTATGGACTAATGCATGATGAGGCTGGAAGAGAAGCTTGTATAGTTTCCCACATCTCACTCCAATGGCACATGAAGTAGATGGTCCTGTTGCTCTGGGAAATATATGAACTTTCCCATCTAGAACACATACTCCAAAGCCCCTGTCCTCAATAGCGGAAACTGAAACAAGTTTCTTCTTCAGCCCAGGGACATACAAGACATTCCTCAATGACATAGGCTACATGGACTCCCTCTCAAAGGTAATAGTCCCTCGCCCAACTGCTCTCACAACTGTGTCATCTCCCAATACCACCTCAAGACTCAAGCCTGTCTCAGTCATCTTTGTGAATACATCACGTACACCTGTCATATGGCTCGAAGCCCCACTATCAATGTACCAAGTGGAAGCAGTAGTGGTAGCACTAAAAGAATGGCCAACCAATAATGAACATTGAATTTGATCCTCCATATCACTCTCCATATCATTGCTGGTGAAAGATGTCCTCCCTGTACATCCAGCATATAGAGAGAACTCTTCCTCAAACCACGAGGAAAAATCATCCATCTCTGTTGTCGTTGATCTCTGCTGCCCTTTCTTCTTCTTGTTCGGACACTGTCCAACATAATGTCCAAACTTCTAACATGCGAAACACTTGATTTTACTCAAGTCTTTCTTCTGCTCACCTGTATGTTGCTTGTCCCCACCCTTGGGACCCTTCTTGAACTTCTTCTTCTTCTTACCTTTTGCTGCCAACGCCACATTCTCCTCATCATCTCTGTGATGTGACGAACTACCCTGTAAGTATCCTCTACGTGTCTCCTCCTATGTGAAATCATCCCACAGACAATCCCATGTAGGCATGTTCTCTTGACCAATAATAGTCTGCGCGAACACACTCCATTGTTGAGTCACGCCATTTAAGGTTGTACGCACCATCTCAGTGCCCTGTATAACCTCACCTACAGTTGCAAGCTCATCCCTCACCTGTGTAATCTTGGTGAGATAGGAAGCCATGCCTTCCCCTTTGCTCATATGCACATTCTTCAACTTCTCCCTTAACACCATCTTCCTATTCTCATTAGAGCTCTGGTAAAGGTTGGTCAAAGAAGTCCACATCTGAAAAAGCATGATCTTTCGCTGAAATATGAGGGATCACATGATCCTTCACGGCATCAAGTATGATCCTCCTCGCTTTCATATCCTTCTTCATAAAGGTTGCCTTATCAGTAGCATCAGTAGGAATTGTTACATGATTTGTCGTTGTACTATTCACTATATCCCATAGCTCATTCTCCTCCAGTATCAACTTAATTCTAGCTTTCCATGGGCCAAAATTTGCAGCACCATCTAGTCTGTCCTCAACTCTAAGTCCAACTACCATGGCTACAACCTGTACTGCTCAACTAACCTGTTCAAGAACTTTTTCAGAATTCTGAAAATTTTCTTCAAAACCCTAACTTATTCAAATCTGAAATTTTTTCACAAAACACTGTTTTCTTCAAATCTGAATTTTTTTTTTTTCTGTAAACCCCTGTTTTTCTGAATGTTTAAATTCTGATACCATGAAAGTTTTTGATATCCCAACCTGGTTCAAACTTTAGAAGCTTCTCTGCATAGTTTAATGCCCAAACCCCAGTATGCACAAATTTTCATACAAATTTGACTTCAACTTAAAACACATGAGATTCTTTTCTTCATTAAAATTCAGAAAATTAATTTTCAATCAATAACTTCATTCTCAGAAAATTAATAACCATTCAACCATTAAAATGACACAGGAAATTTTTGGCCGATAGCCCAAGATAAAACCTCGAAGGGAAAACCTGTTTGGGAGAGAGATTTTATTTCTTCAATAAATTTTACAAACTAAAAACAGCAGTACTTATCTTTACTTTTTCTTCTCGAAAAATGTGCCCAGACATAGCAGAAAATTTTGTCCTTCTCTGGCAGCTTTACAACCCACATGTGTGAGCAATTAATGCTGCAATCACCTTGAAAAACGTGCCCAGAATCAGCCCTCGATTTCTGTGTTGATTTGAAGCTGTACGGCCTTCTCGATTTTTGTGCTAATACAAATATGTACGGTTTGCAATAAATGTCCAGCAAACTACCTCGAAATCTGTGCCAGTTCACTGCTGTACGGATTCTTGGGATTTGTGCCCTACACAATCTTCCTCGATTTCTGTGCTAGGGTTTTTCCTTCTTCCTCCTGAAACTCGACCTCTCTTCTCTTCTCCTTCCTCTCCAAGCTTGCTCTTTGAAAAGTGAATTAATGAATTAGAATGGCTTGCCCTAGCCCTTTTTGTTCATCATAACTTCCTCTTTCAATCCAATGGTCAATATTAAATTAGATGAATGGTTCTCATTAAATGCTCATTTAATAATTAATAAATGTCATTTAGTGCACCTCATGACATTTAATAAATTAGAGACACCCTCATCTAATTGATTACTCACTTGACTTTCTTAAGCATGAGAATGGATCTACTTCTTAAGCAAAGCAAGAAAAAGTTGGGAAAAGAGATAGTTTTGTTTAAAAAAGATGGATGAAACTTGTTTTTCCCAATGCCCTTGTCTCTTGCAAATCGCTTTGAAAGATCTCTGAAATACAAATGTGTTAGAAGAAAGATGGCTGCCCAAGAAAATGAAGAACAACCGAGTTCTCAATCTCTTTGAGCCTTTGGATCTACAGCTAAAACAATGCCAAAACTTGCAAAAAACAATGTGAAACTTAGTATGTCAGAATAAAATGAGACCAAATGAATCTAAGTATAACCGAATACAGGTGATTACATTCGAATATCCTAATATCTAAACATAAACAAACAAATTACAACCGAAATGTTTGCTTCTATATCCAATAGACTAAATCTACACAATGAAAGCATGAAATAACATAAAAATAGCAACAATATCACCTCATATGTATAACATTCCAACACAAGACGCACCCGATGGACCTCCAAAGTCTGAAAATATATTACTCAATAGCACAATATACAAAATAGTAGAGGTTCTATGCATCCATACTACCATGAAAGATGGAGCATAGCCTTGCTTATATAGAAAAATGAGAGAGGGGGAGGTGCACTTCCCAAGATAGATCCTCTTTGACACTTGGAGAAATGCATTGATACACTTGGAAAAGGCTTGTTGACACATGTGAGGGGTTTGGGGAGGTTAATGACACATTTCTCCAACCATTTGTCACTTTTTAACCTCCACTTGACACCTCTCCAACCACAAATTCGCCCCCCCCCTTTTGTGGATCTCCAATCTTCAATCAAATCATCATTTATTTGCTCAATATTCTCCCTGATTTGATTGCCAATCAAAGGAGATTTGATTCCAACAAATTTCCTTGATCCGTGGGATTGAGATTTTGCCTTTATTATGTCTATGCCAACTCACCAAACCACCCACCATTATTTTAGGAGTTTGGATTTTCTCCAAATCCATTATTCTTGAATTAAATAATTCATTTTTATTATTTTGGAGAAAAATTTGACTAAGTGAAAAATAATCACTCAATACTTAGGAAAAGTGGGTTTAGGGGTTTTTATGAATGCTCTGTGTTAGAAAACGAGCACCCCCATGTCCAAATTCACCTCCTAACCCATCTTTTATCACTTTTCTCATTTTTTAATTAAATTATTGAAAATAAACTCATAAACTCTAAAAATTTAATTTTCTCAGAATGACTCAAAAAGCCTAGGGGACCTAGTGCATGTCCATATGACTCAATACTGATGGCTAGCATGGTACAAAAATACATTCCAGTAGGTTTTAATAACCCCTCAAAATTTGTCATCATGGAAACACTCCAGCTTTGGAGGTGTGAGTGAAAAACTCGGGAATTATACGTCACTTTTCAGTAACGCACAATCCCTAAGGTAAAAACACTCTAGAGTATTCCCCTGATAACAAACGTTAAGGAAAGCCAAACCTTTCATAAGAAAACTTATGCTAGACCAACTTATTACAAAATCCCCGCAGGGTTTGGACATGCAAAAATTACAAAGGGCCAAAATTTTTTTGGCCTGATGGATCTCGAAACATTGAATATGTTCACAACTTCAACGGTTCACTCGGAATCCACTAAGTGCAATTTAGTGGATAACATCTGGCTCCAACTGCGGGACGTGTGCTCGATCAGCCTTTGGAAAGGAGAGGATGCGAGAACACCAGAATCTCTGGTTTATATATATAAAACCTGTAAAAACATCTCAACTTGACAAGAAAAACCTTCAGTGGCACAAGTTTTATGAAGAAACCAATAAATCATAAATTGCATTTATTCATAAAAACTAAAAAAATATCTAAGGAAAAAAGTTATTATTCCTAAGTACTAGAAAGAAATGCATAAAGTAAATGCTCGCTTTGAGGAGCTTATTTTCCTACTCTAAACATAACATAATAAAATGTTAAATAAAATGAAAAATCCAATGTAACCATCTTAACATTTCATCAATATAACAAATTTTTGCCTCGTCTTTGCTTACCAGCCAAAGCAAGGACATGCTTATTAGAAAGTGCAAACCTGCATGGATATTCTGGATGGGAGGGCTGGATGGGAAATCAAAGGCATGTGATAGATCTTTGAAGTGCTTCCCCAAATGATAAGTCCTCCTGCAGGCTTCTTCTATCCATGACCGGATAGGGTTGAGAAAAAAATCTGAATGATAAAGCAGACCAACTACCTCATCATAACAATCTAAAGGGTTCTTCTGATAGTAACTTTCTATGAAAACATGAACCCCAAACTGCTCGACATCATAAGGAACCTTCGTATATGGAGACAATGGCTGAGACTGCTCTTCAATTAGGTGTGTCTTGATCTCACTCTTCATTACACTGCTTCTTCAGGTCCTCATGGTTGATGCTCATGCATGGCTCATACTGATTATATAAAAAGATTCCATGCTCCTCCATGAAAAGGTATCCCAAGGTCTTAAGGTCCATGCTTCCTTCTATGAAAATCTCATAAATAGGTTTTTCAACAAAATCATCAAGAGTTTCTGATTCAAGCTTCCTTTCCTAAGATATGTCATATATGAGATTTTCAATTATGTTCTCAAAATATGAGGTTCATCATTTTCTTCTTCAGACATGGCATAGATGGGGTTTTCTATAAATGTCCAGTTATCATTATCAACATCTATGTCAGTCATGAGAGATTCTTCATCACTCATGTCATGATCCAAGCTATATATGTCCTCTTCATGCTCATAATCCTCTTTTTCAAAAAAAGGTCACAAGGAAGGAAACCTTCCAAACTATCATCATTATATTCATTGCAAATTTCTTCATGATTTTCAGTATGGGTTTCTGCAATGGTTTCTTCTGGAGGTGGATTAGGAGTACAAATGTTCTCATCATCACTGAAATAAATCTGAGAAAACTCCCAATATTCATTGTCTTATGTTATGGTGGCATGAGGAGGGTTTTCAACAATATTTTCAATAACTGGATCGTCGTGAATCTCTTCAATAGGGTCACACTGTGCTTGGTGGAAAATGGCACAATTTTCTTGAATAAGTTGCCTAGTCTCTTCGTCACTGAAATAACTCGGAGGCATCTCCCAATATTTTGCGTTTTCCACTATCATGAGGCGAGGAGCTTTAGGGTCCTCTTCATGATATTCTATCCAAGGTATGGAAATGGGGAAAAACTTCTCAAGGATACTGTCCAAAGCTTCCAAACCAAATCCTCTATTGTGCCACTGCCTCAAAAATATTCTAAGGAAGCTCGACAGAGAGGTAATACATTTATCTAGGAGACAATTGTACCACCAATAACAAGCATTTCCCCGTAAAGTGCTAACAAACATTTCCATCATGTTATCTTCATATAGAACTTTGAAGTCGCCCAGGACCTTGAGAAAGGATAAGACATGCTGTGTTTCTGAATCACCATTTCCCCAAAAGGTTGGCAAATGATCAGATATATCTCTACCAGTATGATAATTAGGGAAACCTGGGATGTTTGAGAAGTCAATAGGAGGAAATTCATCATCGGATTCTTCATCATCCATATTAAGTGATCAAGAGCATATATTTGAAATGACCAAGGAATGTGTCTGCTACAGTCGATTACATTTGAATCTCCTAATATCTAAGCATAAACAAACAAATTACAACCGAAATGTTTGCTTCTATATCCAATAGACTAAATCTACACAATGAAAGCATGAAATAACATAAAAATAGCAACAATATCACCTCATATGTATAACATTCCAACACAAGATGCACTCGATGGACCTCCAAAGTCTGAAAATATATTACTCAATAGCACAATATACAAAATAGCAGAGGTTCTATGCATCCATACTACCGTGAAAGATTGAGCATAGCCTTGCTTATATAGAAAAATGAGAGAGGGGGAGGTGCACTTCCCAAGATAGATCCTCTTTGACATTTGGAGAAATGCATTGATACACTTGGAAAAGGCTTGTTGACACATGTGAGGGGTTTGGGGAGGTTAATGACCCATTTCTCCAACCATTTGACACTTTTTAACCTCCACTTGACATCTCTCCAACCACAAATTCGCCCCCCCCCTTTTGTGGATCTCCAATCTTCAATCAAATCATCATTTATTTGCACATTATTCTCCCTGATTTGATTGCCAATCAAAGGAGATTTGATTCCAACAAATTTCTTTGATCCGTGGGATTGAGATTTTTCCTTTATTATGTTTGTGCCAACTCACCAGACCACCCACCATTATTTTAGGAGTTTGGATTTTCTCCAAATCCATTATTCTTGAATTAAATAATTCATTTTTATTATTTTGGAGAAAAATTTGACTAAGTGAAAAATAATCACTCAATACTTGAGAAAAGTGGGTTTAGGGGTTTGTATGGGTGCTCTGTGTTAGAAAACGAGCACCCCCATGTCCAAATTCACCTCCTAACCCATATTTTATCACTTTTCTCGTTTTTTAATTAAATTATTAAAAAAAACTCATAAACTCTGAAAAATTAATTTTCTCAGAATGACTCAAAAAACCTAGGGGACCTAGTGTATGTCCATATGACTCAATACTGATGGCTAGCATGTTACAAAAATACATTCCAGTAGGTTTTAATAACCCCTCAAAATTCGTCATCATGGAAACACTCCAGCTTTGGAGGTGTGAGTAAAAAACTCGGGAATTATACGTCACTTTTCAATAACGCACAATCCCTAAGAAAAAACACTCTAGAGTATTCCCCTGATAACAAACGTTAAGGAAAGCCAAACCTTTCATAAGAAAACTCGTGCTAGACCAACTTATTACAAAATCTCCGCAGGGTCTGGACATGCAAAAATTACAAAGGGCCAAAATTTTTTTTGGCCTGATGAATCTCGAAACACTGATAATGAACATTGAATATGTTCACAACTTCAATGAAAGCTGTAACTTTAAAGCGTGATAGATGGGCAGTTGCTTTCATCGAAATCAATGGAAATTGAAAAGCACTCTCTCTTTTTCTCTCTACATACATACTGTTTCCCTTTTCATATTTATATATACATCTCTTTCCTTGTCTATTTATAGATAAATATACTCATATCTTTGCCAAGTAAGTACAATTACTTGTGTATCGGAGTTCTTAGTCATTTAGTGACTTTTCAATCACCTGTTCTTTCCTATATGTGTACTTCCACAAGTGACAAGCTCCTCAGCAACTAAAAGGAGTGAGATTACATTTGGCTCTCTCCCAAGATACATATATGAATATGTAATCTTTGTTAATATGCAAAGAAATATTTACCATATCTTCTGCTGACAGTAGTACAGTCGGATATTTTCAGCATTCAATCTGATCTAAAAGCTGGACTCTACCTCTGCTTTCTATAACCATAGTAGATCCATTTTGAATAAGATGGTTTCAGATGATCATGATATCAACATCGAGAAGAGTCCTATATTTGATCATGTAACATGATGTAACGTGTCCATATTATTGATATAAATATCATGTTGAATTGTTGGTTCATTAATGAGCAATTGTCTAGCTTAGGTTCCAGTGGATTCGAGATTCTAGTTACTAATATCATGTAATTTATGTTTTGTATTATGTCTCATTGCAAATATTCAGGTTTGATATGACATGTCTACCTACCTCGTATAATTTATGCTCTTCATATATTTTAAGAATCTTAGAATAGACATAGAAGAACGGAGAATTGTTTTAATCTTTAGAATAGAAGTTCATGGCTTATCGAGTTTCTCTTTGTATTCTATTCCCTTGTATAGGATAAGATATATGAAAACTTCGTGGACAACAGTTGCTAAACTCTTGGCTGGTAGGATTTATTGAAACAGGCATGTGTAGGTAAAGGTTTTTGTCACCTACTGACGAGCTTAAGTAGAAAGTGCCAATAACTAATCAGATATACATGGTCCATTGTTGTTAGATAGGTGATATCAGCTAAAGCTGGATTTGTTTTATCTGAATTTTGAAGATTTGTTGTGACATTATTATGAACAAATTTACAGGTCAGTTGCGAATGGGGTTGCAAAGTGGTTGAATGAAAACCTTTAGCTTCTGATCCAGGAGATGCTCTTTGTTACAATACATTGTCAAGCGTGCTAGTAATCTCAATCACGTGAGTTCTAGAAGTTCCTTGAAATTGTGAGGTCCTGTGTCTTGGGTGAGATTCCATGTTCATTGTAATATAGGGTTATCTGTTTAAGTAGCCTCATTAGACATCTGTGTACTGCAATTTTGGTGTTGAGGTTGCTTCTTTCGCTGTAAATTCATTCACTTATTTGTTCATTGGCAATGGATTTGCACAGAATCTTGTCTTATATATCAATTTGTTATCAGCGCAAAGATGGTAGATGAAGTAAAATATTTTCATCATCCCAAACAATAAATGGCAGAGATGATACCGAGTCCATCTTGTTCCATGATGATATGAGCTGGAGGTTTTCTGAAAAATATCATAATGAATAAGGGTCATAATGCCTTTGTTGATTCCTTTAATTTGTCAAATTATTAAAAAGCATAAATATAAATCACGCCTGCAATTAAAATTGCTAAAATGTATCGGATACAAGGAAATTCTGGCAAGATACCATAAGGGCACACACACTAGTATCAACATATGCTAATGAATTACCTTAATATAGTGCTGCAATTTTCGATTCGACGACCCAGTTAATGGTGCCATATTTTAATTGCATTCATAACAAAATTATATGGAAGATGAATGCATGCAAGCAAGCAAGCGGGACTGTATATACATGAATGGAAAGTAATTTATATGTATGAGTGTGATTTCTAAAGTATAGATATAGAGGAGAGATGTAAATTGCAAATGTGTAGCGGGGTAAAAGTTTAGAAAAGTGGCATTAAAGCAAAAATCAGTAAATATTCGAGTTTTATTTCTATGCAAAATCTCTACGATATGCTAGTGTTTAATGTATTATTTGAAGTCTGTGAAACACTGTTGTGTTTCGAAGGATTTTCTGCTATGAAAGAATATTGGAAGCTTAAGACCTTGAGGATCTTAATATAATCAACTTGTGTCGAAGCTTATTCGATCTTAAAAACGAATATTGGCCTGTCTGACTATGTTTCTTAATTACATGTTGAAATCTTAATGCTTGGAAATATTTGGAAAAAGGATTTGATTTGCAACAGCCAGATGGGTTATCTTCGTTTGAGTTGGTTTCTCATCCATTTCCTGCCAGTAATTTATATTCTGTTTTGTGATTTGTTTTGAAGATAAACTCTTTGTTTCACTCTATGTATTCAAATCGCTACTTTTTGGGTCAAATTTATCCGTGGTCCTAATGTGGATGGTGAACTCCAAATGAGATGATAGCAATCATAAAATAGTAGTGCTAATAATGTTGGATGCAATCATATCTTAAGTGTATACTCATCATGTAAAGTATAACTTTAAATATGGATTGCACACCAACAGATCTTGTGCTGGAACGTGCACTGAATATGGAGAATGTAAAACTTGTCTCATTTTTTTAACATTAAAATTGGTCAGATGTGTAAGTAGTTGCGTGTGCACTATTTAGAATTATGTTTAATGTTATCTGTGCATCAAGCAAATCCACTGCAGGTTAGTAATCAATCTCTTGTAGTGATGTTATCAGACAGGTATGTTTGTTTATAGCCAATGGCTTGCACTAAAGATAATGTGAACAATGATGCATTACAATGTAATACTACCCATGAAGAACGTTGAACATGATTTTAAGTTTAACCCTCTCTCCCTGAATATGGCACTCGAGACTATGTGCATTGGATTGGTACATGCATTTATCTTAATACTTAAAAATGAATCATCCAAAACACTATTACGAGGAAGCTATGATTTCCTTCAATGCAAAAACTCGTAATCCAGTGATTTGATTATATATTTAAATGGTAATTGTAATAATAAGAGTGTCTTCTCATTTTGGGGTTTGCATCTATCCTAACACTAAAAGGCAATATCCAAAACTCATAAACTGGTTGTTTGATCATTTTAAATGACAAATGTGATAGGAAGAATGCTTTTCAATTTCCATTGATTTGGATGAAAGCAACTGCCCATCTATCACGCTTTAAAGTTACAGCCTAACCAAGCACCAAATTGATGTATGCCACCTCCTTTTTAGTGGGAATAACCCTCCTCTTCTCAAGGATTTGATTGCTTAGTCTATGGAGGTATATGTATGCTACCGTTTTGAATTTGAAATTGAGAACTGTAAGGAGGAAACAATTCTGATTAACTGTTCAGCCCACTCAACATGTACTTGAAACAAAGAAATAACTTTGAAATATATAAAATTAGAAATCAAACCAGATTTGAAAACATAAAGCTAAGAAGAAGAGAATTTTAAAAATATGGCAAAATTCTACTTTAGAAGTAGATCATTCAATTAATGAAAAAATATTAAAATTAATAACTTTATTTGTTGTAATTTTTGTGAGTTTTAAACTTGATCAATTTAATAAGCAATCTATTATTTGTAAAAATTAAAGAACTTAATATTTTTATTTTATTTTAATAACCAAACTACTAATTTTGATTTCATTCCTATTCAAGCTGGTAGGGTGTTTCTCGATGTCAATAACTTTTTAAAATTCTTTAATTTTAATTGACATTTTAGATGCAAATGTGGTGCCTCTTTTTGTTAGTGCCCTAATAACTTTTTAAAATTCATTCATATTAATTGTCAATTTTAGATGCAAATGTGGTGCCTCTTTTTGCTAGTGCCTTACCAAGGTAGAAAAACAAATATGATATGATTTGGGATTGTTAATTTTCTACCCATAATCTCTATTTAAATTGGTAGGGTGATTTCAATTTTAATAGCTTTTTGGAATTCTCTTTTAAGCTAATTGTTCTCGACAGTTTAGATGTAAATGTGGTGTTCATTTTGGTAATGATTTGTGAAAATAAAGAATGTCTAATTATGATTAATATTAGTGTGATGCTCCTTAATGTTAAAAAATTAATTAAAATATGTAATTAACATTTTTTTTAAATTGTTTAATTAAATAAATTAAAATATTTTAAATCCTATATATTTTTATTAAAAATAAATTAATATAATGTAATTAACATTTTTCTCCTATTTTTAAAATTAAATGAATTAAAATAATTTATAATCACAAATCCTTTTACATCAATAATTTTAATTTTTTGAATGATTAATGCAAAATTATGTAAATGTGTTTTTTTATAACTAACCATATCTTTAAAAGCTTATGATTATAATTACCAAATATATTTTTCCCTCTTCCAAATTTTAGTGATGGACCATAAAGTCTTGGTCTAAAACATAAATGAAATCAGAATGTAGTTTGGAGCATTCAAAACATAAAACATGGATCTTTTAGTGAGAGACATCTATTCTTTATAGGAACATTCATCGTTACTTTATCTTTTGTGTTGAAGCTAAAAAATTTTAAGTTTACTTTATTTATTAATTTTATCACTATTAAATTTGGTTATAAAGTTTGATATTGGGTTGGTTGACATTGATGACTTGGTTTCATAACAGTATTAACTTTTGAAGCAATCTATTTATTCTATGTTTTGGACTTTACAACGGGTTTTGGTCGGAATTTGATCTTTTTTTGGTAAAATCCAAATTTGGAAGTGTTTAAATTGTGTTTTTGAATCCATGAATAGATTTGACACCCTCAAATACTCCATGGCACCCAAATTATGCAATTTTCTTAGCTAATATATGTGATTCTAAGATTTTTTAAAGATTTCCAACCAAACTCCAAACAAAATAAGACGAAAAATATGTTCAAAAAAGGTTGAAAACATAAAATATTTAGACTACACCTTAACTAGAACATTGGTATAGCATTAGTATATTGACACCTTATGGAGGTTGAGCACCGTTGTGTCAGGTTATATGTCGTACATTCCTATTGGTTGGCTTTGATATGTCGTGTCGTGTGACTCTTATTAGTGCATTGGCATACCAACATCTACCAATGAGCTTGTTATAAGACATGCATACAAATTAAATTGAGTAATCATGTAGGAACAAAAAAAAACAAATAAGTAATTGTGAAGGTTGCTTCACCCAAGAGTTACAAAGTGCAAATGTATTCTAATTTCAATTTAAGTCATTATTTATTACTAAATTAAGGACAACCATAAAAGTTAATAAAAAAAACATGTGAAATTTAAGTAATGAAGCAAAGCCAAATGGATGTTGAGATTTTTACCCATATAACCTTACAAGACTATAAGGGGCTTACTTAGGTGACACCCATACTAGACTATAAGAGGCTTACTTAGGTGACACCCATATGAAGAAAATTAACCTAAAGATTAGTAAAAACATGAACCTAGAGATGCTTTGAAGGACTTTTAAAATAAATGAAGTTTTTTTTGTTATTTTTTTATTCACTCTTTATGTTGAAAACCCTAACTATTTTCCATTTTGTAGAGAAAACAATGAAATAAAAATTAAAAATTTTGATTTTTTTTAAACACATCAAAAGAAACTTTTACAAACGAAAATGACATCAGCAATATTTAAAAATTAACAAAATTGCCATAAACTCCAAATAAATTATTTTTTTATATAAAAACGACAACATGGGAAAAAACGGATACCTTGCTACAAAAGAAAGATGGAAAATAGAACATATAGCTTTCATTAATTTGAAATAAACCAAATAAAAGTTGGGCTTTTCCATGTTTACATTGGGAGAAATAGAGCCACATTTCTTCATCTTTCAAAGCTACAAATTTATAGGTGAATTTTTTATGGACAAAATGAATCTAATAGCTTTTAAAGATGAAGAAAGAGGCCATGAAACCCTAAATAAATTCCTTGTTTATGTATAGAATGACAAACAGGAAAAGAAATGGAAACTCAAAAAAAAAAGGAAAGAGGGAGATAGAAGAAATGGCTTTCTTTGACTTATAGGCAAAACTAATAAAGAGTTGGGTTGGTTGGATTTGGAGGAGTAGAGCTATGCTTCTAAATTCTTTAAACATACAAACAAAACCAAGAATTAAAATATCAGCAAACAACCCTCCCCCCTCCCCCAAGAGAGATCTAAAACCATAAAAAAAATGGAGAGATTTTAGGCTTTTTTTTAGCAGCAGTAGAGTTATGGTTCTTCATGTTTCAAACATGTAAACAAAATCAATAACTAAAAGATTAGGAAACAAACATATATCTTTCTATATAGAGAACCTTCATTTATATATATATTAGGAAACAAACATATATCTCTCTATATAGAGAACCTTCATTTATATATATATGAAGGTTCTATATAGAGAGAGGGAGAGAGAACCTTCATTGATCTAAAATCATAAATGAATAGAAGGATTCTTACCATAGTTAAGAGAAGAAACCATCTCCTTTTTCCTTAGTCAAGTTTTTAAAACCCTAACTTGCATAAACTAGAAACCCCAAGAGAAAGAAAATGAAAAGAGAGAAGAGGACAAGAGAATGAAACCAAGAAAAGTACTCAAAATGTAATTTTTAAATTAAAATAAATTGACACCATCTATTTTGGAATTTAATTTTTTTTACATGCATTAGTATATTGACAAATTGATGCCATTAGATAAATATCGCTATATCAACATTTATTGGACACATAAAATTTCACGAATTTATAATGAAATCCAAATTCAAAAACAATTAGTAATATTAGTGTTGATTTTTTCACCCAAATGTAGTAATGCCAATCCTAACTTACAATGTTATGAGGGATGAAAAAATGATTTGGCATTAAAGGTAAAGTAGAATTGAGTTTTATGGCATTTCTTTTACAAAGTTGAATGAAATCCATGGAGGCTATTTTAAATTGCATATTATGTTTACAGAAAAAATATTTATGAACAACATTGCAAAAAGTGGAAGGGTGTGTACAAATGGACATCATAGCCTCTTTTGGAGGCTAAAACTGAAATAAAATCGGAATAAGCTCAGGGATCAAGAGCTTAGCCATCTTTGATCGTATTGCTCTCGCTGGGATATGGCGATATAGGAAAATTATAATTAACATTATATTCTAAGTAATGTTTTTAAGATCGTACAGCATGGAAACAAAAGATATATTAAGTAATGTTTTATTTTTTATTTTTTTATTTTTATAAGATCGTATTAAATTTATATTACTATTACCATGTAAACAAATGATAAAAAAGTACATTTTTTTAGTTCTCTTCTACCACTACCACTAGGTATACAAGATCAGCCACTAGTTTCTACCACTAGGTATACAAGATCAACCACAAAACTAGTGTTTGACATCACAGTTCCATGCAGTTTCAGAATAAAAAAACTTTACCAACTGCCTAGGATAGCTATTGAAAATACTATCATGCTATTGGAATAACTGAGATTACCAGCAAGTTGTCTAGAATATATACTGAAATTGTTGGCTACATTGACATATCCAGGGATGCTAAGAAAAAGAACTAACATATCCTGGGATCCTAAGAAAAGAACTAGCATAAAACAATGCTAAGTAGCTATTCATCATTTGTATCTAATATCTACTGAAATTGTTGGCAACATTGACATATCCTGGGATCCTGAGAAAAGAACTAGCATAAAACAATGTTAAGTAGCTATTCATCGTTTGAGATAGACACAATGGATCTCTGATGCCGGCAGAGCTGAGCTGGTTGGGCCTGATACAACCTTCTCCTGAAAACCATCCCGGTCTTTGCTTATACAACCCTCCCTGAAAACCATCCCGGTTTTTGCTTTGGCTAGTAAGTTCAGGTTGGCCCCCCAACTTAGTGAATTCTTTGGCCTTCAACTGAAGTTTTTGCTTTGGTTGGCCCCAACTTAGTGAATTCTTTGGCCTTCAACTGAAATTTTTGCTTTGGTTGGCCCAACTTAGTGAATTCTTTGGCCATCAACTGAAGTTGTGCCTCCACCCCTCAAATTTTCCCCTGCATCTAATCAAGTTGTGCCTCCACCACTCAAATTTTCCCATGCATCTAATCAAGTTGCATCAGGATTTCCTTCTTCTCCTCGTCCATGACGGCTTTGCTGAGCAGAGTCTTCATGTACCAAAAAGGCTAACATTATTTATGTTCTTGGTTTCACGATCCCTGGAATTGCTTGTGTCTGCCACCCACTTCCCCATTTCAGTTTGAATTTCCTTTGTTCCTTTAACCATCTGTTTGTTTTGAACCCATATCTCTGTGTTGTGGAATTGCTTGTGTCTGCCACCCACTTCCCCATTTCAGCTTGAATTTCCTTTGTTCCTTTAACCATCTGTTTGTTTTGAACCCATATCTCTGTGTTGTGGAATTGCTGGTGTCTGCCACCCACTTCCCCATTTCAGCTTGAATTTCCTTTGTTCCTTTAACCATCTGTTTGTTTTGAACCCATATCTCTGTGTTGTGGAATTGCTTGTGTCTGCCACCCACTTCCCCATTTCAGCTTGAATTTCCTTTGTTCCTTTAACCATCTGTTTGTTTTGAAACCATATCTCTGTGTCGTGGAATTGCTTGTGTCTGCCACCCACTTCCCCATTTCAGCTTGAATTTCCTTTGTTCCTTTAACCATCTGTTTGTTTTGAACCCATATCTCTGTGTTGTGGAATTGCTTGTGTCTGCCACCCACTTCCCCATTTCAGCTTGAATTTCCTTTGTTCCTTTAACCATCTATTCGTTTTGAACCCATATCTCTGTGTTGTTGATTGCCTGCTAGGTCGAGGTCGATATGACTCCCCTTGGCTTTTGTCATTTCCTGGAGGACACAAGGCATGTGGATTCTCCCTTACCTATTCGAAGCCTTCCGTGTGCTCCTACCTTTCACCATATTGCGGATGCTGAGCTCTGGATCCTGAAACAACAAGGGATTGTGGAGGGCAACGTAATCAATTTCCCGAAGCAGAGCAACCACAAGCACAGGGCGTCTGGAACTACAATTGTCGTCCCCAGTTTTGTGAAGCCAGCCCATCAAATCTGCCACCCTCGTCACAGACTCAAAATGAAAAACAGGTCGAGTAACTCTAGAAAAGGAAGAAACAGTAGGAGCCTCGACCCCCAAATTACTGGCATTATCCTTAGCGTCCTCCTATGTCGTGCGTAGGTACAATTTTTCGATCCAAACCATCATCATATCAAGCAAGGAAACCATCAACCTTCATATCCCGACGATCATCAACCCAACCTCTCAACTGCTCGACTGTCATTATCAGGACGAAGTTATTGCAAGGGATGCAATCTTGCATGTACAGGGCGCCCTCCCTACGCCATCAGTCTCTTCCTGCCTGCGAGGTGTTGCGTTGGCAGGGATTGCATAGGTGGGCTCCATGGGAGCATTTGAAGACTCCCTGCCAAGTGATATGGGGTATAACCTAAGTAATATTGAACATTGATAATTAACATCAATAATTACGCCGAAGGCGTATATTAAGGGGCCGGCTCCCCTCAGGCCATCGTCCTCTGTCAACGGCCAATGGGGAGCCGCCACCTGTCCAGAGTAAATCTTCGGCAAAGTGGTCTGTCCACCACCTATCCATAGTAAATCCTCGGCAAAGTCGTTTGTCCATTGTTCTCCTGCCTAGCATGTATTCCATGAAGAGATTGTCCTTCTCCACGCCATTCTCAACAGGCCGCATGTACAGGGCGCCCTCCCTACGCCATCAGTCTCTTCCTCCCTGCGAGGTGTTGCGTTGGCAGGGATTGCATAGGTGAGCTCCATGGGAGCATTTGAAGACTCCCTGCCAAGTGATATGGGGTATACCCTAAGTAATATTGAACATTGATAATTAACATCAATAATTATGCCAAAGGCGTATATTAAGGGGCCGACTCCCCTCAGGCCATCGTCGTCTGTCGACGGCCTATGGGGAGCCGCCACCTGTCTAGATTAAATCCTCGGCAAAGTCGTCTATCCACCACCTGTCCACAATAAATCCTTGGCAAAGTCGTTTGTCCATTGTTTTCCTACCTGGCATGTATTCCATGAAGAGATTGTCCTTCTCCACGCCATTCTCGACAGGCCGCATGTACAGGGTGCCCTCCCTACGCCATCAGTCTCTTCCTCCCTGCGAGGTGTTGCGTTGGCAGGGATTGCATAGGTGGGCTCCATGGGAGCATTTGAAGACTCCCTGCCAAGTGATATGGGGTATACCCTAAGTAATATTGAACATTGATAATTAACATCAATAATTACGTCGAAGGCGTATATTAAGGGGCCGGCTCCCCTCAGGCCAACGTCGTCTGTCAACGGCCTATGGGGAGCCGCCACCTGTTCACACCACCTGTCCAGAGTAAATCCTCGGCAAAGTCATCTTTCCACCACCTGTCCACAGTAAATCCTCGGCAAAGTCGTCTGTCCATTGTTCTCCTGCCTGGCATGTATTCCCTGAAGAGATTGTCCTTCTCCACGCCATTCTCGACAGGCCGACCCAGGCACCGAATGATAAACGGTCACAATTTCTCCAAATATTTGTTGCGTGATCCAACCCTCGTATGCTCTTCATCTTCACACACCCCTCTGCCCCAATTGCAGGCGGCCGTGGGAAAAAAGAGAAATCCAATAATGATCTTGACAAAAAAACTGCTACATTAACAAAATCTCACTTACCTATGGTGTCGAAAACAAAATCAAATTTCTCGAACAGTTGATCGTAGTTCTGCTTAGTATAATCAATGACTACATCTGCGCCGAGGCTTTTCACGAAATCGAACTTCAGGGTGCTAGCGGTGGAAACGATCCTGGAAGCTACATAGACATGCCTAGCCAGCTGAATTGCTAGGCTACCCACTCCGCCGGCTCCTCCCACTATGAAAACCCTTTGCCCCTTTTCGAATTTGGCAATATCGAACGCCTGCTGCGCATAGAATGCCACAAGGACAAAATCAGATTCAGATACAAAGCTAGACAATTAAATAATGAGTCTTGCTTGCTCTCATACCTTTAGTTCTGGTTGTAATTCTTCCTGACCTTCGTACCAGTCGGTCAAGGTCAGGGTCTTATCATACGTATTTGTGCATTCAAAATGATGGCGCCTTTGAAACAATAGTATAGTTGTCAATACTTTGGCTCTTGCTTCGAATCTTCCTCTTCTTCAAATCCTTCTTCCTTAGCTCTTTGTTATTTCAGCTATTTCGGTTACCTCATCTGCCCTTGGAGCTTCCTCTCAGCTCCTCTACAAATAGAATGCCTGGTATGTTGAAATTGAGCTCCAATCTTCCATCTTTGGGGTTAAGTTGCACCCATCTGGCCACTAGTGTATCATTCTCCACAACCCTAGAACTGTTGCAATATATACAGAGATCGAGAATCCATTCTGGGTAGCAAG
The DNA here is from genome assembly GCA_027924585.1 of Larix kaempferi. NCBI lineage: Eukaryota > Viridiplantae > Streptophyta > Pinopsida > Pinales > Pinaceae > Larix > Larix kaempferi. The sequence goes on along the minus strand of BSBM01000101.1, from coordinate 17,253,384 downwards.
ACACATGCATACAAAATCCACTCTCGCTAACAAGATGATTGAAATAGGAAATATAATCATGAAGAATTGTTCTTGTTCTGCCAAAAGCCTAATAGATGACTATTTGCTATAAGAAAACAAGCAAAACCCCAAAAATTCAATTGAAACACAATGAAGCCTCACCTGGTCCAACAATCCGAAGAGAAAAGACAGCAAAACGTCTAACGTTGATTTCTCGGCGACATCTCCATTTAGCTTTCTCCTAGGCAAAGAGGTCTCGCGACATCTCTTCCCAAATCACTTTGGTGGTCTGTTCATATTTATGTCATTCCAATTCTCTACTTCCACAGTTTCCATTGGACAATTGGCGACCATGCATACTATCTCAAACACAACTATCTATGTCCACTACTTCCATTGACACTTGGTTTGTAGATTTGAAATCCCAACCTCCAGAGCCCTGCATTGCAATGGGAAACACGCAGATACCAAATGGCAATACACATCGAAACAACCAAAGGAAACGTGAATGGACATAATAACATTACATTATTTAAAAAGGACCAAAAAAACGTTATTTTATATTAACATTACATTATTTAAAAAGGACTTTGCATAGAAAGTTATTAATATTTATTTATGTAAACAAATTCGACCACGTGAAGTCTTAAAAAATCAAACATAACATATTTGTATAAACATTAGATTATTTAAAATGGATTTTTTTCATAGAAAGCGTAATTACAAGATAGGATGAAATGTCTTTTCTTATTGAAGAGGGTTTAATTTTTCTGAAGATTGTATTTGTTATTTAAAGATCATTAAGGAGATGTTCGAAGATCATAATTATGCATACCATTATCTTTAGGCATACACAATTAGATAAATGGGTCAAAGTTCATCTATGTTCATAGAGGGACAATGTCATACGGACTACTTAATGTTTTATTAGTTATATGTAACAATCACTCATATCCAAGAGTATGGTGTGTATTGCGCATCGATAGGATGAAGTGGTTAGTTGGAAGACCATAATTATGCATACCATTATCTTTAGGCATACACAATTAGATAAATGGGTCAAAGTTCATTTATGTTCATGGAGGGATAGTGGCATACAGACTACTTAATGTTTTATTAGTTATATGTAACAATCACTCGTATCCAAGAGTATGGTGTGTTCCAAGAGTATGGTGTGTATTGCACATTGATAGGATGAGGTGGTTAGTTGGACAACCTCTCATTATCGTTAGCAAGCATGTTTGAGGGGATTGTGTGTTTGTTGTAAGTCTACAAAATTTAGTGTAGGCAACACCATGTATGCATAGTTTTAGACCTTGTATGCCAAGTTCCAATTTTATGTGTGCACTTTTGGGCATTATGTGCATATGCCTATAACCAAGAATTCCAAGAATGGGCCAAGATTATGATGGAAGCACAACCATTTATGTAATCGAGCTTTGGCGCATTTATTCGAGTTAGGGTACAAACTCAGTAGGACTAATGGCTAAAACATGACTAAAGGAACAACTTCAATGCCTATATCCATCTCAATAGGATAACATAACTACTTTTCTTCAAGTCAATGGTTGCTTTTACAACTTCGAATTTTCTCAAATTCGAACTTTTCCTCGTCATCACAAATCCTAGGTTATTGGTGGATACAACTTGCCAAATGATCTATCCTTTTGGTACCTTAAGTTATCCATGGGGTAACTTTGAGGTAGTTGTCGTACGTGTGGGCATGGATAACACTACTAACGCACATGCTTGTGGACCTAACACACCTCCATGTTCTCTTTAAGACATCATATTTTTAAGGGATTATTGACATTAACCAATTGGTAAGTCTTTGATCTTGCCTAGGAGAGGCACAAGGTTCAAATATCTTCCCCTTTGTTAAAGTGCGACATTAATACGATGTTTGGGTTCATAGCTCCACGTTATTCAATCAAAACCATTTATACATATAAAACAAATAACATAGATGAAGTAGTGTATTGTAAATTTTCTTCATAAACAATTGATGGGAGATTTGTTGGTTGAGTCCCACAATATATAATCAAAAGAGTTTATGCCTTATAATGCCAGAGCCCAATTTATAGGGATACACTTCCAGACATAGTGTTAAATTGTGGTGGTTCCCTCTTCATCTCACCAAGCTACTTAGATGTTGTCAGGAGCAACTATGACCTAATTTTCTTAATTGAAACACATTAGATTGATATGAAGCCACTCCCCATCTTTCAAGGATACCCTTCTCTATCAATGCACAAACCAGAACTTTGCCTTAGCTCGACACCGATTCCGATTGAGATGATTGTTGCACCGTTGGAAAGGTCTTGGAGTGTAGAACGTGTAGGGGCCTCAAGCTATTTCCACGAACTTTACATTTAATCTTTTTTTAAATATAAAAAAAGATATTAAATTTGAACAAAATTTAATAATTATTGTGGACATCATTTCAAAAAAAGATATTAAATTTGAACAAAATTTAATAATTATTGTGGACATCATTTCAAAAAAGAGATTAACATTTTGATAAGTTTAAACTTTTTTAAAATATCCAAAAAATGTTTTAAATTTGAACAAAATCTAATAATCATTGTGAAACATCATTTCAAAATAAAAAGAAACCCTTATTTCATTACCAATATTTTTTCTTGTATATTAAGAGACACCTCACATCTAAAATTGAAGAAAATGTGCACATTTTCATTAGTGCAAATAAAAGACACATGAGACTTAGAAGTAGCCTCAAGTACTATTAGTATTTAATACTGAAAAAAAAACGTGCATTTAACATTATACTCAATCTTGTTAAGGAGTATATTATACTATCCATGTCTAACTCAACAAAACAAACATATCTAGATCCTTTCATTGTACTTGAACCTACCTTATGAAACAAGTGCACGAATTATTATCCAAAACAATCATTAGATCAACTTAATTCTTAATTCGCTTGTAAATTTATCATTGCACGCTAGAGGTGAAGATAGTGTTGATCCTTGATATTATCCTTGGTTTTCCAAATATAAGAAAGTTAAAACGATTATTTTCTTGGTAGCGATGACATGCTACTCACATAAGGTTTCCATCGATAATACAATCCTTGCAATCATCCTTTTCATCCCAAATTTACATCAATCTTGATCTCAAAGAAAATCAAGATTTGCGAATATGGTTTGAGAAACGAGGAACATGCCTCCAATCCCACTCATTATCTACACATGGTGATTCAAAAGGTCATCCTTCCATATGAAAGAAACTATCTAACATTAAAAATGAAGGAATTGGTTTAGGGCCAGAACCTACATACATTTTAATCAAGACAACTATTGCTTCTATGGATATAGACAATTGTTGGTATGATGCATGTCCTTTTACATTTAAAGACTGGAATTGCAAAAAAATCTCACACCTATTGAGGATGTTGTCTAGAATTTCCAAAGGTGCAATCAACGTGTCTCTGAATGTGAATACAAGTACATTTTCCATTTCATCATTGAAGACCAAACAAACAACATCAATGTAGTTGCATTCCAGGATGTTGCAGAATACCTTATAGGAATACCTTCTAATAAGTTGTCTTAAATCGCCCACAAGTGTTCAAAATGCATAGAGCAAGCAGGGATACAAGTAAATGTATCATGTCCCCCCTCAAACTTGATCACTACCTAACCCCTTATTGTTTTACTCACATATGTATACTTTCTCATCTGACAAGTTAATGTACATTTCATTTTACTTATCGTCGATTAAATGAATTTCTATTTATTGCTTATTAGTACTTGCAAACGATTTTTCCTTTCAATTACACTGACTACTATCCCTACCATAAATTAGCTAGACTTGCTTTCAAACACACAAAATTATATTGTTTTCCTTTCAATGTGGCATTTGATAGTTACATTGGGCCTCCATAGGACCAATCTCAACCAAAGCACATACCAATTCCACCCATAAATCAAAGTAATAAGAAACAAACCCCCTTAAAGATGGCTTGGGAATTGACTATCCATAAATCCCAAGGATTGACATTAACAAGGTCAACCATTGACATTGGTAACAAAGAACGTATGGATTGACCTTCACATTGAATGCCACGTTACAATAGAAGTCCAATCTAAATTACACCATCTAAATTACAACATTGGAAGTCCAATCTAAATTACACCATCGTTCTCCTTAAAACACTATGCAAAGATGAAAGACACTTCATATCTAACACTTCGAAAAAAAGCAAGAGGCATGCCTTCATTCTTTGTCCCTTTCACACTTAAATTGCAATCCTCAATCCCTACACTCCCCCTACAAATGAAATTACCAAATATATTTATTTTACTACGTCTTCATTTTGGTATGACAAATTAATGTACAATTCATTTTATTTGCCATCTATTACATGTGTTTCTATTTATTGCACATAGTACTTGCAACATAGTTTTCCTTTCAACTCATCAACTACAATCCCTACTACATATTAGCTAGACTTGCTTTCAAACACACAAAATTATAATGTCTAAATACACACAACTTTCTCTCATTTTACAACATATTGAAATTCTTCTCGGCGTTTCATCTCCCCCGTTTTGGGGGTATGCTAGTTATACTTTAACAGACATAGAATAACATTGTATCTCATTCATATTGCAAGAATTCATGCTTTTAATTGAATAATAAAATAAAAATATATCCATCATCATGTAGGTTATGTTATCTTACTTTTCGGTATTGAGATTGACAATTATTTTGTATTTTGGTTTTGAAGGTTGATGACTCTAGCTTGACAGAGTATATGTGAGTGTAATATAATACATTAAGGTCATGGTTTCATTTATGCTTTATCCAATGTAGCAGTGGATATTTCTTACTCTATGCATTATAAGTAAATATCATTAAGCCTAGTGGTCATGCTTCCAATTTGCTTTTCTATTTGGTTAGAAACTCATATTAATATGAAGGCATTTATAATAATCATAATAATAATAATAATTTATATTTAAGGTCACGGCAAAGCCAAACACCAATTTGGTGTATGAGACCCTCTTGTTTGTGGGACAAGTGATCCCCCTCTGTGCAACGATGTAATTGCTAAATTATGCAGAAGTGTACAAACCCTACCCCCCTTTGGATTTGAACCTACAACCTCCTAGGAAGAAACACATGTTCTTAACCATTAGGCCCACAACAATTTAATAATTCAATTGTGATACATAATTGGGATTCAATTGTTTAGTTTTCAAGATTTCTTCTAGCAACACGGTCACTAATTATGGAGTAGTCAAGGGCATGATTAAAGATCAATTCTACCCAATTGGTTATGAGGAGGATCAACATATTGTTTGGCATTATTTCAGGAAAAGGTAGAGATAATTTGTGCAGGAGTTCACCATTGACTTTAGGGAGAGAGCTATTTAGTTTATAGTCTCTCTCAAAAGCCTAGAAATGCTAATGATATTCTTAGGGGGATTACACTATATGATTTAGAGGCAATTGAATCTAATCTGGATCTTGAGGGCTCGGATCCAAAAGGCTTGAATTCCAAGAGAGGAGGAGATTAGACATGCAAATCTGCTATAAAATTTACCATGAAACTAAATTTGCATAAGAAGGAACATTGATGAAAACACATAAATAATATACACCATGAAAATATAAGAGAGAGTTGGAGAAGAAGGATTCCATTAAGATGAACCATTACATGCAATGAGGCCAATTTTGGGACCTCTCCTTCCCCATTCTAACTCTCTCCCCACTGCCTTTTTTATAAGGTGTTTTGCTGACAATGTCAACTTTGAATAACTAACTCCATTAATTACATGTCCATCATGCACCTTTTTACATTTAATAAAAATATGTCTTTTTTACTCACACCGATCTTTTGGACTATAAACCCCCCTAAGATTCGGATCAATCCTCCCCCCTTAGAAAATGATGGTCCCCATCATTTCACCAAAAAATAAAATAAAATAAGACCCCTTTATGTATCATACCAACATGTTTACAGTTGTCAATTTCCAATGAAAATAAGGGTTTTGTGTGGTTTACCTGTAACCGTGGATTTGTGGATGGCCCATAATCGAAATGGCAATGACAAGATTTATAATGGTCCTGAATTAAGGTTGGGGAACTTTACATGCCCAAAAGCATAAAGTTACAATAGGATTTAATAAATCCAAAAATTTAAAACTCATTAAAAAATTTGTGACTTTTGCTATAGTTGATGCCTTGCTCCAAATTTGTTAATAACTTATGTTGCAGGCTATGAAATTGCTCCAAATTTGTTAATAACTTATGTTGCAAGCTATGAAATTGAATTACTAAAGAGACCCATTTGAGATATTGGAGAGATATTTCCATTGGTATATGGAACTTCTTCTTTGGTGACTTGTAGAGTGAGAAAATTCCCATCGAATCTGCAGATGTGCGTGGTCGCACTAGTCAACTACATGTAGATCCTCATTTGATGATATCTCTCAAACCAGGAATCCAAATGAAAAACCACGAAATACCCATTTTAGCTAACGAAAATACCTTTCAAATGAGAGATTATATGCCCTTTGAAATGTCATGTAGAGTCTGCGGAATCTCTCTAAAGTTTTCAAAAGTGGGTCGTCCTCCATAGAGTGATGAGTGCAGAGGGCCACAAAGGATGGCAAGGGTTTGTAGAGCAACATGGGTTGTTGTAGAGATTGCGGAACTTCCATGGGAAGAATGGAAACCCTACAAAAAAAATTAAAATGTTGCAAACCAATGGATGTAGTGGATCCATGTATGGATTCTCCTACAATGGTGAATGAAGATCCGAGGGTAGAAAACCCTGTAGTGTCTGAAGACCAACTGTGATGCTTGTAGTGTATGGCCCTGCAAATAGACTCCGAGAGTGCCAAAAGGAGGTTGGAGATTCTTGCAAATATTTGAACCCAAACTATGCTCAAACCCTCATTCCCATGGAGTGTTTAACTTGCTCTGATACCAATGGTCCAGATCTTGAGGGCTCAAGTCCAGAAGGCTTGAATGTCGAGAAAGGAGATTAGACATGCAAATATGTTATAAAATTTACCATGAAACTAATTTTGCATAAGAAGAAACATTGATGAAAACACAAATAATATACACCATGAAAATATAAGAAAGAGTTGGAGAAGAAGAATTCCATTAAGATGAACCATTACATGCAATGAGGCCAATTTTGGGACCTCTCCTTCCCCAATCTAACTCTCTCCCAACTACCTTTTTTATAAGGTGTCTAGTTGACAATGTCAACTTTGAATAACTAACTCCATTAATTACATGTCCATCATGCTCCTTTTTACATTTAATAAAAAAATGTACTTTCACATCCGATCTTAGACTATAAGCCCCCCTAAGATTCGGATCAGAATCCCTTCAAGTTGAATTCCTTCGATGAAGCAAGTGTCCAAACACAATACCTTGAAGAGGAAAAACGTGAACAATAGTTTAGACTACACAAGCAAAGGGGACAATGAGCATAGTAGAAGAAAAGGAAAAACAAGAAGTGGGATTCCAAGAATATTTTAATAGTCACTCAAGAAACATGACCTCTCACCAAGTATTTGAAGGCTTGTGATAGAAAGAGCACATTGAGGAAGAGTGCTAGAAAGCATACCTATAGAAATTCCCAAGCACTTCCAGAAGAAGGGAAAGAAGAAGACTATTGGTTGTAGGTGATAAACAAAGGGTGGGCAATAGTTCAGATGTATATGGAAAAATTAATTGCATGTTTGTCCAAAAGGAGGTGGCATTGGTCAACTATAGCCCCAAGAAGGAGGAGATGACTAAATTGCTTCACATCAAGATCCAAATGGGACAAACTATAATAGATTATGTGTTCAACCTCTATTCATAATCAAATTTTGATTTATGTACAATTGGTTGAGAAGCTTGGCCTAAACACTCATAATCATTCACAACCATTGGGTTGGGTGAGACAAAATGTGGAGCTAAGAATGGTCAAACAATGTAGGTTTAAGATTTCTATTAATGAAAACTTCATAAATGAAGTGGAGCTAGTTATAGTCCCATTGGATGTGTGTGGATCCATCTTGGGAATCCGATACCTCTATGTGAGAGATACCATCTTCAAGAGGAGGGAAAACCAATATCGACTTGTCAAAGATGGGAATACTTTCACCATAATGCATATAAGGGAAAGATTAAGTTCTCTTTTATAAGTGTAGACAAGGAGAATAAGTGATAATATCTAGAAAAATGTATTTTTGTTCTTAAGAGCAGGAAAACAATAAGGAGAGGGTTGTGAAGTGGATATGAAGGCATTCTTGTAAGGATGTGATAGCAACTAATGCCAACAACTCCAATAGTTGATTGAATCCTTTAAAGAGGTGTTTCAAGAACCTCAAGGAATGCCACCTAAGAAAGAAGTTGAGCATGAGATTCAATTTTTGTCAGAGACTCCTTTGTTAAACATTCAAGGATTATATAAATATTCCATCGTAGAAACAAACGATCATGAAGTGAAGAAACAATTGCAGCGATAGAGTAGGGAGTCATCAAGCCTAGCAGGTCACCTTGTGGTTTGCCAACCATAATGGTGCCCAAGAAAGACATGAGATAGGGAATGTACATTAACTATTGTTCCTTGAATAAAGTCACCATCAAGAACGTATATCCACTTTCACATATTGATGTCCTTTTGGATCAACGAAGAGAAACCAAGTTCTTCACCAAGCTAGACCTCAAATTGGGTTTCCATTGGGTGAGGATCAAAGTAGAAGATGTGTGGAAGACAACATTCAAGACAAGGCAAGGTTTGAAGGAATTGTTAGTTATGTCTTTTGGTTTATGTAATGCACCTACAACTTTTGTGCACCTAATGAATGATGGTTTGCATGCATTTATGGATCTTTTCTAATAATATATCTAGCTGGCATACTAATTTTCAATAGTAGTTGGTAAAAGTACATCTCAGGTGTGATACGAGTATTAGAGATATTGAAAAGGGATCAATTGATCATAAATGTGAATTTGGAAAAGAGTCCTTGATTTATCTCAAACGCATGTTTGTTAGAGGAGAGATTGGCGTGGATCCTGACAAGATTGCAGCCATCGGCCAATGGCATGTCTCCACGAGTGTAATAAAGGTAATAATTTTCATGGGAGAATCTCAATCTTTGAGGAAGTTCATAGCAAACTTTTTCAGCAGTAGCTATATAATTGTACGTTATGATTGTTAAGGGGAAGAGTTTTCATTGAGGAAATCCACAACAATGGTCTTGTGAAGAATTGAAGAGGAAGATTAGAAACACACCCATTCTAACCATGCCTAATTCACATTGGTCATTTGAATTGGAAACATATGTAAGCATGTATGCTTTAGGGGCATTGCTTATGCAAGGAATAATATTGGTACATTATCATTCAAAATTGCTTCTTGAAGCGGTTTGAAAATACCTTGCATATGGCAAGTAAGTCTTCATTGTTGTGCAAGTGGTTAAAATTTTGAAGCCCTATCTCTTGGGGAAAATGATCATTATAAACATTGATCATAAACCCCTACAGTACTTGCAAATCCAAAGAAGAATGTAGGAAGTTAGGCATTACAAATGGATGGGATTCCATCTACTAATTAAGTACAAGAAAGGGGCTACAAACAAGCTTTCATAACCCCATTAAAGAAGATTGTATCCATTAGTTTGCTAGTGCAACTTAATCCCTTTAGCCTTGATCTATTGAGTGAAGACTATCAAAGAGATGAATATTTCAAAGGCATATACCAATATCTAAAATAAAATTTGATTGTTGATGTGGAAGGGCATGAATACCATCTCCAAAATGGGTTGATGTATGTTAGACAAGATATGCATCCATGGGATAGAAGCGCTTAGTTGATGAGAGAAACTCACACTTCTAGGATAGACAGACATTTTGGTGTGACAAAGATAATGGAAAATTTGCAAAGTTATGTGTTGTTATCTCTAGGGTTGTTTCACCTGTTTATTTTTCTATTTTTTATTATGCTTGGTTGTTATTGTTTTAATTTTGCTTTGTTTTATAATTTATGGTTGATTGATTGCCATTAGGGTTTCTTTCATTACCCAAAATCATCAAAATTTCCATTCATTAATTATGAGCCCATGAATGTGCAAAAGAGTATGTGTTACAGGGTGAATTCTTACAGCTGGCAGCATATTGTGAGCTTGCATCACATTGATTTCTAATGGCAGAATGTCCACATGGCATTTTATTGAAAGGTATCCAAATGTGGCCACTGGGGGGTCTTCCTGAGGACGATGCGAATTTGATAGCAAAGATGGAATGAAAAACTACGTCCATGTGCTGAGGCTGTATATCTTACTATGTTCGAGAAGTATTGCCAGGTCATGGCTCCTCTTATTGTTGAGATCCTTAAGTAAGTGACTGCTAATTGTCTGCCAATGGAAACTTGTGTTGTGCCAGATATTCTGCTCAAGGATGTTGTGTATTCTGCTGTTGGATTCTCTCATTACGAGCTGTCCAATTATTTAAGCTTTAAAGCATTATAAAGGATGACATCAAGGTTCCAACATATGTTGCCTTACTCACGTTACTTCGAGATAATAACCTAGCTGTGAAACTCGCAACTTGCAAATCATTGTGTGTTCTTATTAAGGACGTCCATCTCATATTTGAAGGCGACATGTGAGGATCAGGTCCAGATCTTTAGGCATAAAATCAACATTAAATTCAATTACGATTATGATTGGTGACAAGTGACAGAGATCAATTTTAAATTCAAAGGAGGATCGGCAATCAAAATATCCTTAGCAAGCAGTTGCAGAATCAATTACAAGTGGCAGAGTATTTGGAGTCTGCCAGATTAAATTCTAGATTTCAAGTTAAAGATAAGCTCCAGATTTAAAAGGGATTAGTCTAAAAATCGAATGTTAAATACCAGTCATCACCAACCTGCTCGAGCTGAAAGGTGTCAAGCAAGGATACAATTCGTATATTAAGACTATGACTATTAAAATAAATCTCAGATTTGGTTTTGCTTAAAATCAGCTACAGCTGATCCAATATCAGATTTGACGTTATCTTTTTGCTAAATTAAGGAGATGTAAGCCTCTCAAGGCTATAAGGAATGTAATGTTATATATTGGTTAGAAGGTACTATAGAAAAAGGAGAGGTCCCAGCTAAGGGCTCGAGAGCAGAGGAGAGAGAATTCTTCCTTTCAAGAGAACGCAGGGGACTGTAGGTTGGCAGTTTTGGAGTTATGTATGCCCAGCTTTGAGCATTGTCTGTGTAACATAAGCACTTTGCAGCTTCAGTGACAGGTTCTGTTTATGAATGAAACATTTTGATGATTTGCTCCTGTATCTCATAAATTGTTTTTCTGATAATTATGTTATGTACATGGTCATTCATATTCCATTGCAATAATTCTTATCGTGAGAAACAATTGTCTTATATTTTTATAGACAGTGGCAGTTTCACTTTCTGATTTCAGGATCATAGTAACCTGTAGATTGAACTTTGAAGTTTGATGTTATGTTATGCAGCATTTGTTTGACTTTCCTGTAACTCTGATTTCACACCAGCCTATCCTTTCAACAGTGTTATGTTTTGCTTGTAGATCTTGTATATACCCATATAATACAGTGAGGATTGTGTGATATGTACAAAACAGATTTGATTTCATACTAGTCCAGCTTTACAGTAATGGTTTGATTTTATTTACAGTTTTCATGATACATCGGCCTAAATCTTCAATACTTTGATTTTCTTGTATCATACCAATGTGTGACATATACCAGTTTGGTTTATTGTAAATTGTGTGATGCTTTTACAGCTTTTGATTTCATACCAATTTGTGTTTTCAGTGTGATTTCATTTGATTTATACAAAGATTTCCTTAAGCTTGAATCTCGTAGTCTAGGTTCAACTTTAGGGATAACATGTGTATTGACCAAAGATGCAAGATTAGGTGGCAAGGTTTGGTAGGGTTTGTGTTCATTATAGTGCTAGTAAGCTTGACAGTAGGAATCTTGGGTTGTTACAAACCTATTTGCATGGACTTTGTTGGAGGTTGGCAATGTCCTAGATAAGCCATTATTACTTCTTCATGATCATGGAATCATTTAGCGAGACATGTGTGCTCATTCCTTGTAAGAATATTACCACTGGGTAGAAGGTTTTCATTCATGTGTGTACATTTTGGATTGTCAATCTCCATCATATCTAATGATGATAACAAGTTCTTGGGATGATTTTGGAAAAAACTTTGGGAAATTATGGATACCAAATTTAGGTATTCCACTAGTTCTCATTCCCAAATCTATAGAAAAACTAAAGTTGTCAATTGAGCACTATGATTCTCATTAGAGAAAAATTGAGGTCTAAAATGGGCCTCCTAAGGAAAATAATAAAATAATATTTATGAAGTTTGGAGGAAAAGAGAAAAAAAACTACATTTTTTCTTTGTATTTTCAACATATCTCCATATTGTTTTACTCATATTTCGATCGGGAGCATTCGTTGGGTGCGAATTAAATTCTGCATCCAACGAGTGCTCCCACTCAAAATTTGAGTAAAACAATAGGCAGATATGTTGAAAATACAAATTAAAAAAATTATTTTAATGTCAAATATGCCATGTCAACCATTATGGTTGGATCTTTTCTTGAAATTCTATTGGTTCTTAAATTCAATGACTCTTTTTCTTAGAAGGTGGCTCGTTTTCTTACGAGGTGGCTCGTATTCTTATGAGGCCCATTTTAGACCCCAAATTTGCTCTAATGTCCATAAAAAAAATCACCTTTTGAATCTTGTTTCAACTATCTACTTCCCTCAACTTTTAACATTATGTATGGGCAACAAGAGGGAGAAGAGGTGCAAGGAGAAGTCAGGTAGGCAAGTATATTATTGGAAAGGATCCGACAAATACACTTGAAAGTGGAGGAGAAACTTGAGAAATTCAAACAAGAGTATAAAGCCAGACATGACCAACATAGAGAATACCATAAATTATGCATTGGAGATAAGGTGTGGCTTTACCTCCACAAGGAATGTTTGCAAGGAGTACCCAAGAAAATCAAGCCCCTAAGATATGAAACTTTCGAAATCATTGAATAGGCAAATGACAATGCTTTTAGATTGAGACTTGCTCCATATGCATATTAGTTCAATGGTGAATGTGGAGTATTTGAGGTTGTCCAAGCCATCCATACTAGATGAAAAATAAAACCATCAATTTCTTCTCACCAAATAAGATTTTGCACCACACATCCTTCGAGAATTCGAGGATACAATTCTACAAAGAAAAGAATGGGTGACTTGAAGAGAACAACAAGATATATGGTAGATTGGCCTCAATGGACAAACACCGAATAAAGAAAATGGTATGAGGAGCCAAGTGGCCATCAAGTTTCCTCATCTTTCCTTGAAAATACTCTACCTCCAAATGGGGAGGTGTGGTATTGTTGAGCCCTCAACATCTCCCCAAGTCATGTAACTTGGATCCCTACCTAATTTAATTTTGGATCAAGGACTAATGACCAGATGCTCTCTCTCCTCAACTATGTTTCTCCAAATTCAGCTTGATTAGGGCACACCAATTGTTGGTATGTTTTATTGGGTAGTTCTATAAGTAGTTATTGTATCATTGTTAAGTTGGGTACATCCTCAGTGGTTTTATCATTTTCTCCTTGTCTCCTTTATCATTTGCATGCATTGATTGATTGAGAATACTATGATGCATTTGATGCTTTGTCTAGGTAAACTTAGGTGAAGTATCTGGAATTAATTTATCCCAATGCTCATACCCTTTGCCTCAAATTCCCTTTGATTAGTTTCAATCTTCATATTCCCTGGCAAAGTTTTGAAGTGGTCTTGAATAAAAATACCAAAACACTTAGAAAATTTTCAAAAAATCATTGCCCCCAAAATGACTTTTTCCTCGCAACTTTTGGCTTTTAAAATATTTTTTCCCACCCATATGTCAGCGAAGAAAAGGATTTTCCTCGCTGATACGTCAACGAGGAAATGCCTAATCCTTAGGGAATCATCGAAAAGAAAAGAAAAAAATCATCACCGATACATCTACGAGGAAAAGCAATACACCCACTGATATGTCACTAGGAAAAAGTGAATTGTTTCACCAGAAGTGTTACACTTGCATGATTTTTTCCATTGCTTAAAATCATAACTTCGATGAAGTTGGTGATAAATGAACTTTTATTGCCAATGTATCATCCCCCAAAAGTGTTTCTCATGTTGATAATTATGCTCCTCAAATATGTTTCCTTTCATGACACATCGACAAAGGAAAGGCTTTTCCTTGTCGATGCATCAACAAGAAAAGGCCTTTTCCCACTGATACATCGGCAAGGAAATGCTTTTCTTCTGCCAATATAATATGCCAATCATGCAAATAAAAAGAAACGGGACATAAAAACAAGACAGAAGGGGGAGGCACAAGTTAAAGCATTCACAAGTGCACCTTATTTTAAAAGGGTTCAGACAAGGATGGTTAGAGTCATTGTTTGCACCTTGAGGATAACCACTGGTTGAACTTGATCGCTTGCTAGCTATTTCCAATCATTAGAATGCTCTCCCCTCGACTGCAAACACCTGCCCACCTACCAGGTAGGTCGTACTTCCTCTACATTTGATTGGATAATTCCTCATGTAATAACTTGGCCTTAGTTGATAATGGGTTAAAACTCCAACAATCGGTTCATGTCTTTCCACATTGCCCAAGGAGGATTCCTCGCACTCCTCACCACCATATTGTTCTACAACCATATTTATGGTTCCCCCTCCATCCATTTCAATTTTAAAACCCAAGGTTTTCATTCAAATGATAAAAGGGAAATGCTAGATAGGAAAAAAACCATGGTCGATGAAGAAGCAACTAGCTCAACTATAGTGCGCCAGCTCTTTTCTCTTGCATATAGTTGCACCCCCCCACCTCCCTTTCCCATTGAGATCAAGCCCCTTACCTTTGAACCCGATTGTCCTTGCCTCAAAACCCCATTAGTTTTCTCTACTCAACTTGATCAATCGACGACACTTTTACCTGCAATGCAATGCTCTATAATTAAAATTCTCCATGACCTCCCATATCAAAAAACCTTGCTAGAATTCCCCATAACCAAATGAGAACATCTCCCCCAAACTCCAAGATAATGCCATTAATAATATAAGGATATGTTTTATTGACTCCATGGGAGAGAAAGCTTTAAATTTTAGAAACTTGCATGAGTGACTGAATACTTGGAGTTTTGTTATTTCCTTGAAATTGCAATATGATTTTGTTGTGTTTTCTAAATGCACTAATTAGCTCTGATGATGACAATATTGAGCTATATGACCAGCATAGATCCATCTTAAACCCGTATCTATCAAGCACCAAGAGGGATCCAATTTCTTGAGGTGTATTTCTTTTTTTAAATTTAAACTCAAGAAATTTAATCTCTCTTAATTGATAGATCCGGGTTTAAGTTTTAAGTTTTTATTTTATAAACGAATATCTATTTTTTAATTACTTTTCATAATATTTTATCTTATGAGCCGACATGGATTTTTTTTAAATACTTTCCATAATTTTACTTTTTTTTACATTTTAATTAATGGCCGAGAATACATTTTACTTTTTCTTTTTTATTACATTTTACTTTTTTATTTTTCATTAAATCATTTCCATTACATTTTACTTTTTTTACATTTTAATTAATGAACGACAATAATAAAGACACACGTTAGAAGATCTCCCTCATATTATCACTTTTTATATTTTATTAGATGTAACGCTACATTTTTACGTTTTATTAGATGTAACGCTACATCACACGTTAGAAGATCTCCCTCATACTGGGCTGTAGAGCGCAACAAAAAACAATGCATTGCTGAAATTAATGAAAGATTTTTTTATTTATTAAATTGATCGATTCAATGCATACATGTAAAAAACAAAAAAAATGTATTCCTGAAATCAATGCAACGAATGAAATAAATATTGCTTGGAGTTATAGTTAGTTAGCAAATCTAACTATTATTATGGCATTTTTTTTTAACACCATTTCTGTGTGATCTATTGGTAAGTAGTGAGGTGATTGGGCTTGTCTTAACCTAGAGACCAAGATTCAAATCACTTTTTGCTTGGAGTTATATTTAGTTATCAATTGTAATTATTAGTTAGCAAATCTAAATATTATTTTTTACTTCTTTATTTCTTTACTTTTTATGTTTTTAGTTTTTAGGTTAGCTATAATATATTTTTTTACTTCTTATGTTTCTAGTTTTAATGTCCGCTATAATATATTTTTTAACATTTTTGTTTATTTCTTTATTTTATGTTGGGTATAATATTATGTTTCTACTTTTCATATCCACTATAATATTTTTTTAACTTCTTTATTTTATGTCGGCTATAATATTTTTTTAACTTCTTTTTTGTTTACGGACGACATAATATTTATTACTTTTTAGTTTGTATTATTCATTTTTGTTTATGGTCGACAATAATATCACAAACGTTACATGTAACATTAAAAGATCTCTCATATTATAATTTTTTACTTTATATTAAATTTTATTAATGGCCGACAAAGTTTACAAACCTTACATGTTACATTCATTACAAGATCTCCCTCATACTATTAATTTTTACATTTTATTTTTTCGAAAACGTTATTTTATCATTTTTTTATGTTGTTTTTTGTTTATATAGGCATTGATGTCAACCGTGTTTTTCAATCAAAAATACACGTTCCTTTTAATGGCCGACTAAATATTAATTAGCTTTTACGTTTTATTATATCTCCCTCATATTATAACTTTTTACATTTTATTAGATGTAACGCTACATTTTTACGATTTATTAGATGTAACGATACATCCACGTTAGAAGATCTCCCTCATACTGGGTTGTAGAGCGCCTCTCGGCGCAATAACAATATGGCCTATAGGTGTACCAAACAAAAGGGAAAGGCGGTGCAGGAATTATACTCCTCATAAGAGGAAAGGATTATTAACACGCACTTTGGAGACACAAGCAGTCAGACTAAAGCACAAGCAGTCAGACTAAAGCAGATCCTTCATTCAAATGGGGTGAAATCTACAAGATATTTAAAAATTAAATTTATCCCAATATCGTCGTCGAGGTCAGAGACAACATGGGGGTCTACCACAGCATTCAAAGATCAGAACTTCATAGGGTGGCACTCAAGCCAACCATATTCCCATGTGTTGAGTTAATTTATTGGATTCTACCCAGGGTGAATGTTGAAGATCGTCTTATCAACAATGCAGATGACCAAAGGCATTGCATCCTTCCATCCATACAATTGGACATCTATTACGAATTCCCAACAACAAAAGTGCATCTAACAAATGAATGGATAGCCCAAGTACAACTAGATATCCATGCATGCATCAAAATCTATTGGATGGGAGATAAAAGGTACAATTCCAGGGAGGAGGTGGTCCCTATCCTACAAAGATTCTAAGGCCCCCTTACTAGATGGAAACAATGTTGTTGGCCCAACTATACGGGGAAGAATATGCCTCCATGTTCTATGAAGCATGGGTACATGTGTTGCATACCATGGTCACCCACAGATATACCTTCAACTGGGGAGATATATTATTTTCTAACCTAAGGCAAGTGGTCGTAAATGCAAGGAACTCGCCACTGGCCCAAGCCGTAGAACTCTACATGTAATATGCTTAAACCCATAAATTCATAGAAAATATAGAAAATGCAATAAAATATAGATAACAATGTTTACTTGCCCACTGGTGTTTCTTTTCGGATGCAAAACATCACAAATGGATTTCAAGACACTTGTTGACTTTTTATGTCTGACCATCTATTTGTGGATGATAAGATGTGCTCATTTGTAACTGGGTTCCCAGTAGTTTAAATAGTTCTTAGCAAAATTTGTTTGTGAATGTGGGATTGTGATCTGACACAAAGGAGGTAGGCATGCCATGAAGTTTGAAAATATTGTCTAGAAAAATTTGGGCCGCCATTGTTGGGTTAAATGGGTGTTGGAGAGCACAAAAGTGGGCATATTTGGAAATTCGATCCACTACCACCATGATGATTGATTTGTTGCATGGTTTTGGAAGTCCAACAGAAAAATAAGTGGAAATGTGAGTCCAAATAGAGGGACTCACATTGGCAATGGTTGCAATGCTCTAGGGGTCTTCACTATCTCACCTGTGTTCCTTTGGCAAGTGTCACATTCCACTACAAAAGTAAGGATATGCTTTTTCATGCCATCCCAAAAGAAGGAGTGCCTAGCACGTGCATAAGTTTTCTGAAATCCTACGTGAGCCGTGATAGGAGATTAATACAATTCAGTTAATATTTTATGTTTCAAAACAGAGTTAGGTACTAGAAAAAGGTGACCTTTATATCACAATGTATCTTGTTGCCAAGTGTAATCCTTGGGATGGTTGGGATCCTCTTGGAGTCACTTGATGAGCTGAGATATAGTGACATGAGTTAGCCATTCTTGTCTTACTTCTAACCATTCAGGTATTGGAGAGGGCAAGGCAAAGAATTAGGATCCCTCTTCCTCATGTTTCCTTAACAATGCATCTGCCACAACATTTTCTTTTCCCTTTTTGTATATGACCTCATAACCATATCCAAGCATCCTTGTGACCCATTTATGCTGCTCTAGGGATGACAACCTTTGTTCCAAAAAATACTTCAGGTTGTGGTGATTTGTTTTGTTTTGGAAGCGTCGTCCTATGAGATATGGTCACCATGGATCAATTGCATGTAGGATGGGCATCATTTCTTTATCGTAAGTGGACTTGTCCAAATTCTTGTCACACAAATTCTTACTGGTGAATTCTAGGGTATTTTGTCTTGCATTAATATTGCACCTAAACCTTTCCCGTAAGCATCATATTCCAATACAAAAGTTTTAATAAAATTATGCACGACTAAGACTAGTGTGGTGTACATGGCTTGCTTTAGAACTGAGAATGTTTGTTTTGTTGCTTCATTCCATGAAAATGCATTTTTCTTGAGTAGGGTTGTCAATGGTGCTATAATTTTACCATAGTTTTTCACAAACTTCTTATAGTAGCCCGTAAGACCTAAAAACCCACATAAGCTTTTCAAGGTTTTAGGGTGGGGCCATTATTGCCTCAATTTTATTGGGGTCCACTTTTATTCCATCTTTTCCAACAATGTAACCCAAGTATTCGACCTCTAAGACACCAAAAGAAAATGTGGAGCATTTAATGAATAACTGATGGTCCTGAAGAAGTTGCAAGAATTTATCAACATGGCGTAAATGGGCATCCCAAGTTTTACTATAAATCAAGACGTCATCAAAGAAAACCAACACAAAATGACAAAGATATGGCCTCAAAATTTTACTCATGAGACTTTGAAAGGTATAAAGGGCATTACTAAAAACTCATAATCTCCTTCATGTGTGCGGAAAGATTTCTTCAAAATATCAACCTCTTTCATCTTGATTTGGTGGTATCTTGAACAAAGGTAAGTTTGGTGAAAAATTTATCACCATGGAGTTCGGATATAAGATCATCAATGACTGGGATAGGAAATTTATCCTTTTATGGTTAACTTGTTGAACGCCCAAAAATCAGGCCATATACGCCATGTGCCTTCTTTTTTAAAAACATGGCCATTGGGGATGAATATGGGCTAGTGCTGGGACGAATGGCTCCTGCCTCCAATAGCTCATGAATGATCTTTTCAATTTCATTCTTTTGTGAAAATGGGTACCTATATGGTCATACATTTGGTGTTTGAATTCCTAGAATCAAGGGAATACCATGATCATGCTCACCTCTAGATGGGGGTAAACCCTTTAGTGTCTCAAAGACCTGTTGATGTTTTCCCAAAACCCTTTGTAAGTCAAGTTAGATTTCTGGTGAAGTGTTATCTAGAGCCTGGATGGCATGGACTCTAAGCAATAATTCCAGAGTGGCCTTTCTTCAATAATTTTTTAATTTGATGAGAACTTATGATTTCAAGGAATCCTTATACCTAGAGACCTTTAAGGGTGTGAGTATGAGAGTCTTGGGTAAAACTCAAGTGTAATTCATTGAAGTCCATGGTCATTAGACCCAATGTGCATAACCATTCTTCCCCTAAAAATATATCACAACTACCCATATTTATGGACAACATATGAGTTTTGAGATTATAGTCATCCAATTGGAGTTTCACAGTTCCCACCACATTTCATCATCCCACCATTGGCTATCATAATTTGAAAGTTGGGCACTAGGTGGACATAACAATGGAGTTCTTCATCCACTCTCCTGTGAATAAAGTTGTGGGTGCTTCCACTATCAAGCAAAACTACCATTTTGCAGTGCTTGATGTAACCCAAAATTTTCAGTGTTTGTGGGGATGAAATACCAAATAAAGCATGAAGAGAGATGAGTGGTTCTTGATTGACTTTGGGCTCCAATTCGTCTTGCATAGAGGGTATTTTGTCAACATCCTCAAACTTAGGGGTAATTTGTTTTGATAAATTACACTATCTAAGATCAATTCCCTAACCTTCTCCCTTGGCCACATCAGCTAACTACTCTAGATTATCCAATTAGAGTGCAAAGGAAATTACAGAAGAATAAATTAGAGATTTTACCTCGTGTTTCTAATATCATGTAGAGTTACTAATTTGATTTATTGCTATTTAGTTTTTTGCCTCTTTTCTAAACCATTTGGCACCAGATAGAGTCAGTATACACTCTACTGATTTGGAATTGTCTAATTGGTAGCTTGAATTAGTTCCCACAGATATGCACTCTCAATTGATCCACACATTAGTTGAATTGAAATGTTAGGGTTGTGGAATTGTGAGCATGGTGTGCAATTCGAGTGTGGGATTGGTCATCAGTCTAACCAATTATCTATAGTTCATGAAAATGTTACTACTAGATAGTAGCTCACCATGGTATGCTTGAGCCACATGTAAACACTATTCTTTGTGTGCATTGTGGTGTGCAATGTTATTCTATTTCCTATAGACAACATGCTAATTGGCCAACATTGTATGGTAATATGTTTTGTATCCTAGCATTCCCAACTCGTGCATGTCTTGTTAACTTATTCAAACCACCATTGTAAACAACTACATGCAAATCACTTTGGTCAATTGGCTAGAAATTAATGACTAGAGGAAAGCATTTCTATTCCTTGTCATTGTTGGTGTACGTTATTCATTTTATTTTTGGAGTATTATTGGGAATAGTGATGCACTGAAACATAATTATTAGTTGGATGGCATTGTAAAAGAAGTAAAATTTCTCTTCTTGTTAGGCATTTGTCTGGGTATTGTAATCAATAAACCAAGCATTTGGCACTAGAGATGAATAGAGAAACAAATCCATGTTAATGAATCAATATTAAAGGAGTTTAATCTCAGTGTGATATTAAATTGTAGAGATATCATTTTTTTTAAGTTTGTAGAGGTTCCATGATGGAAAAATGGATGAGCCATAGGCCTATTGTTTATGGATAAAAAATTCATCATCCTTCCACATTAAGAGAATTAGGAAGTGGTTAGTGTTCTCTTAAAGTCCATGAACATTTATTTTCCAAGTGAAAAAGTCATGGTGTTTTATTTATTCTAAAAAGAGTGCTTTGAAGAGCATTATAGGAGTTTGTAGCTCTTAGGCTTACTATATCAAGGATAGTCACTTGCCATCAAGGCACATAAACATAAAATATATTGGAAATTAATCCACTAACAAGGCTCTTAATAGAAATCCATCAAATTCAAGTAGTAAAAAAATAGCATCCATAAACTAATGCACTCCCAATGAAATCCAAGTAAAAAATTATTTCATTGACATTGGGAAGGTTGGACAACATGGCCCCCTTCAAGTAGAACTATATTTTCTTACACTTCTTTGAGCTCCAGCTTTAACTGTGAGCACTAGGCAAACAAAAGGGCTTATGGATAGAGGGATTCAACTTCAATTGTAAAGACTTCTCATTCTTACATGAATACATTGACCTAAACACATCAAATCTAGAAGTGAACTAAAGATAGAGAAGAAGGATCCATTCACTAACCATGACCCGACACTATTGTTAATTGTTAGGGTTACTCTAAAAGTGTTTACACCATGCTTGAGGGTGCTTCAAATGATGTGGGATGCATGGTGTGTTGACTACCCTTGGTTGTACCATTATGAACATACACATTAGAGATAGAATAGTCATGGATTGATATACCTTGACTTGATATTTATATGGAGCACTTCCTTAGGAGGTTGGAGGCTTATGTGGCAAGGTGAGAATCTTCATATTACACACACATGAAGGACTTATTTTCTTGTTGGGAGGATGATCTATTTAGAGGAGTGTTGGGCATTTAGGAAGAGGGCATTAAGGTACTTGGTTTTTTGCATTAAAGCTTGTGCTTGACTTGACAATGTTTGGGTTGAGTGTTCATGTAGGTGTGGTGGACTCAAAGATAAAAATGGCTTAGGAGGGAGTGTTATAGCATTGGAGGCCTTTGGAGGAGTGTCAAACTCTTCTTGTGTAGCGCTTAGCCTTGGGACCCTCACTTGTGTTAGAGTGTGAGTCCCTTGATAATCACAAATTCCTATATCACCTATTTTGAGTTGTCATCCTTATTCATTGATCTAGAAGTGGTTACATCCATGTACTATATATTGATATCATTAGATAAATATATTGTTGAAAATGGCTTAAACCTTTGCCATCAACTTCTTGTCTTGTGTTATAATTCCAAACATAGTATCAAAGCCTCTTTGGTCTTAAGGCCCGGCCTGATAGGTAACCCATGGTAGTGATCCACCAAAGTTTTGTGGTTTGATGTAAGATCTTGATGTTAAAGTACTAAGAAGTTGGTGCACACAATCTGCATCATCAAAACAAGCAAAATATATTTAATGATCTTCCTTTAAAGGTCTCGTAGCTCCATGGTTCAACGAGTCTTGGGGCCTTTTTTGTTGTTGATGTCTTTAAGTTTAATTAAGAGTCATTATATGTGCATGTTGGGCTACATTAGAGTGGAAAATTCTTAAAGAAATATAAAGTGAGAATAAGTGGTGTTTGTTGGGTGGTTGAGTAAAAACCACTATTAAGAAAAGTAAAAGTCATATAAACTTTATTAATTTTTTATTTGCTCAATGTAAAGTTTGAAAAGTTTTTATGGTATTGTGGAGACGAAAGTCCTACCCATCTTCTTATGGGAAGATGCGACCAGTACGACAGTTATGCTCAGATCAAGGGTCTCTCCAATATAGTGATCATCCGTCTATTTGGACGAGACAGTAGAGCGAACGAAATAAGTGGATCTGCCAAGAGACGATGCAGTGATCGAGCAGCAAACCAACAGGAAGCCATAATGGAAGAATATTAGTCCATCGTGAAGAATGATGTGTGATAGTACCGAGACTTGAAGGGAAGTCTATGATGACTTCCAAGAAGATCTATAAGATCTAGCATGCAGTCCAGTTTAACATCCGAGATGGCACATTATATAGGCTATGGAGTTAGCCATTCTTGCAGATCTAGAGAAAATATTGGATGTTATCCGGTAGACCCACGTGATAGGAGGTGACACAAATGGATACACGGGGGCAAACAATCTTCCATGATCCTGAGCTATATTGTGTGGGGAGATTGGCCCAAGAACAGAGTATCCAGATGCAGTGAGTGAAGGATACTTGGATATAGAGAGAGCAAAGTGTCCAGATGCAGTGAGTGAAGGATACTTGGATATAGAGAGAGCAAAGTGTCCAGATGCAGAGGGAGTAGCCAACATAGCTCATTGATAAAGAAGATATTGTATGAACTCAAGCAAATCCTCAGTGTTTGGTTTGCCAAGATTGGCATATACTTGATGAGCTTGGGCTTCTCCAAGAGTGATGCGGATTCCAACCTTTACTACAAGGTTGTTGAAGGTGATCCGGTGATCTTGGTGTTGTATGTTGATCTGCGCTCTACGGGAGCAGAGAGGCTCATAGACGAGTGAAAGAGGGAGTTGGCCTCTGAAGTTCGAGATCTTGACTTAATTCTTGGGATTAGAAGTGTGGCAGAGATCATATGAGATCTTCCTCACTCAAGGAAAGCACACAATTGAGATCCTAAGAGATTCGGGATAATGAACTACAAGTTCATGACCACACCTATGATAACAGATATAAAGAAGCTGAGTGATTTCACTTTAGATCCAATGGATCCCTTGATGTGCAGATCTGGAGAAGTTGAATGATTATACTTCAAATTCAGATTTGGTGGATGATTGACTAGGTCATTGGTGTATTTGGTTAACACTAGACCATATGTTTGCTTTGAAGTGAACACCCTGAACAAATTTATGATTGAACCGAGGCATGTACATTGGGTGACAACAAAGCATGTGTTAAGGTACCTGCGTGGTACAAGTTGGACATGATCTAAGAGATGTCTTAGGTGATGAAGTGAAGCTACAAAAGATATACAGATTCTGACTAAGAGGAGTGCAGTAGACAAAGAAGCATATTGAGGTATTGCTTCAGCTTGGATCAGTGGATATCCTGGATTAGCGGGAAGCATGCTTTTGTGGCACTCAGTACAACAAAAACAAAGTGAATTGCAACTAGTGTCACAAGGCTATTTGATCTGGATATCAAATACCACTTCATCCCAGACATGGTGTAGAAGGGAGCAGTGAAGCTCCAGTACAAATCCACGGACGAACAGATAGTCGACATTCTCACCAAGCCTCTGTCCAAGGCAAAGTTCGTATACTTTAGGGACAAGCTTGGTGTGATGGAGAATGCCTCTCTGAGTGAGGGGAGCGTTGATGGATGTGTAACATCGTAACGATGAGCGGCAAACATTCATATGAGAGATGAATGGCCCAGACACCCTGATGGTCTTACAAATGAGCAAGCAGACATTCATATGAGAGATGAATGGCCCAAATGGTGTTACAGATGAGTAGGAAGACATTCATATGAGATGAGTGGCCCAAACATCGTGATGATTCAATAAATGAGTGGCAAACATTCACGAAAAATGAATGGCCTAGTACAAATGATGTACAGATATAGTATAGATACAGTACAGATGCAGTACAGTTGCAGTACAGATGCAATACAATTGCAGTACAGATGCAGTATAGATCCAGTACAGATGCAGTATAGATGCAGATGCAATACAGGTACCGTACAGATGCAGCACTAAAGTACATTCTCACCAAGTAAGCGGCTTGGCGTGACGCAGATTGTCTCCCTCGGTGAGAGGGAGTGTTGATGTTCTCCATGAATCCAGCATTGGGCAAACATTCTGCAGATCATTCTCTTAGATGGGTTCGCAACCCGAGGGAATGGCCCCATCAAAGCCCTTGATTGTGTGTCTTGTGACTTGGATTCTTAGTCTCGTCCAGTCATGTGTTGACTGGAGTGGTCATAGGATAGAGGTCGCATTACGTACTCCATGTGGGAGTGCTCCGTAGAGGGAGTGATCTATTCTTATAGAGTGAGATGACTTGTGTATGTTACAGGGATATCTTATCTCTTTGTATATTATACAAAGTCTAATCTAATGTTGAATTTGACAATTGGTTCTAAGAAGTGTCCGAGACTTCTTAAAGTATTGTCAAATCAACATTAGAGCTCTAGTGAAGAATGTGACCGCATGTGAGGAGATATCAACCAGGAGAACTTTTCTATGATGAAGAAATAACCAAGGAGTCAAGACAATCCATTAAAGAAGTCCCAGAGAAAGTGGAAAGCAAGAAAGAGCACAACTATCCCAGTAAAGGGGGTAAATTGACCCTAGAAGACAAAATGATAAGTCAGCTTGAAGATAAATAAAAGATAAATTTCAAACTAGCATATCAGCCCCAAGAGTGAAAATCAAGTCAAGAATAATATCAATAGAAGTGTTCTCACAGTTCATTTGATACATTCAAGCAAGCTCATCTCTCTCAATTGGTGCGCACTTCTCAAGGAGGACAAGTGAAGACCACTAGAAGTAATTTTGGGGTTATCTTATCATCTCTACAAGTTCGCTATCCTTACTAGGGTTTCGTGTGGAAGAAGGGCACACTCTTGTGCTAGGCTTAATCTTCATGATCGGTATTGTTCTTGTATTGGATTAATTTCTTCTCATAAAAGTTTGATGGGTTTTCTCCCGTTTGGGTTTCCGAAGATAAATCTATGTGTCTCTTGTGCATGGTTATCTTTCAGTGATCCTTGTTTTACTTTCCACTGCAAATGAATGATGTTATAATTGTGGGATGAAATGAATTATGAAATTAAAGTTGAAAGAGATGAAAATTATACTGCTAAGTAAAAATTCAACATGATATCATAGCAGTACTGAATAGAAGCCATTACACATGTTAATTAAAGGAGCTTGGAGGCCAAGAAAATGAAGGAATCTAAAACCCTCTCTTGTCTTAATCCAAGACCAAAGGAACTGAGCGATCTATGTTGGGGAACCTTATAGGTAGCTTTAGCATAGAAACAAGTTTTCCATCATTAAATCTTATCTCTATAAGCATCGCAAAATACTTGAATAATATCAATAGTGTTTTTCATGATTTTCTCATCCAATAAAAATGTGTAGGAGCCATCTAGAAAATGGTGATCAATAAAATATTGCTTAGATTGGGGAGCAAAAAATCATCATACAGACTCAAGTTGACTCAAGTTGGCTTTGTGCTCTGCAAAGTAGCCTGGGGCATCAACAAAAACACAAAGAGAGGACAATGAAGTGTATTTCTATCTAATTGACTTGCAAAGCTCAAAAGTCTCTAGAGCATATTTGTTCAAGGTGATAATACACTATTTAAACACTTGCAACGTAAATAGCTTTACCATGTAAAGTTAGATTAAATATCTCATAGGTTGAATATACTCAACTAAAATATTAATAAATGTAGCATTGTTTGGCTTATTAAATAAGGTTGATATAAGAAATAATATTTTATATTAATAGCAAATTGAATCTTTGTAGGAAATATTAGTCAATACAAATTCCGAAGCAGCCCTTCTTTCAACTTAAAAGGCAATAAGTGCAAGAAATGACTAACTGAAAATTTGGATTGTTCAAGGGAGTTATATCACCTCGAGATAGCCCATTATCAAGTAGCTCCCAACAGTCCAAATGTTACTTATTGGCTATTGCCCTCCACTCCTACACTTTAAATACCACAGTCGATGCCTTGGTGTGCCTTTAATCACTTTCCTTAAGGACCATGGTGTTTTCTTATGGGTGTAGAAATCATAGGTTCTTAATGTCCATAGGTATATCGTCCTATTAATATATTCTTGTAGCTAGAAGTTCATGCAATACTAAACTTAGAAAGCATTATTAAGTCAAAGAACTCACTAACAATGTTCTGAATTGCAATCAAGAAATATGGTTGAACTATAGTTGAACTATGATAGAATTTGGTGGGAACTTTGCAATCCTAAAATCCTGGAAACTATTAGTTAAATTCTGAATGGGATCTAAAATTCTACTTTTTGCATATGAAGTTCGATTAGGTTGGAACCACTCAAACATCCTGAAACAATTAATGGTAATGTTAAAAATTTAAGTAAAATCACTTTTAATTTAAGAATTTAATATTACCATTTAGTATTACCACTGAGTAACTAAACAGAGCAGATTTTTTTTACAGTCAACACGGCAGTTCAGGACGGGACTCGGCCAAGTTGATTGGTTCGGTACTGAACTGGGCACCTGATCCAATCTGAAGGCCAAATCTGTTCGGTTGATGGTCAACTCGACCGAGTCCGAGTCCGAGTCGACCAAGTTTTTAAACTATAATTAGAACACATATGTCATACTGGGTTGTAGAGCGCCTCTCAACACAATGAAAAGCATACACACTCCTAAAATAACTCACTTATGAAAATGTATGAAGCAAAGTTACTGAAACTGGACTAGAACCAGTAAACCAACTAGTCAGACCGGTTCTGACCCCAGACCTATCCAAATCGGGCTCTCAAACCGAAAATGACCAATTACGTACAAAACCGGCATGTTTTGCCAAAACCAGCCAGTTCCGTACGGAACCCTACAGTGGCACTTTTGAGGGCATTTTTTTTTAATTTTTTTAAAAATCAAAAAGCTGCCATGAGTTTTAGTTCTATTATCCAACTCAGTGCAATACTTTTACTTATCAGCTCTATACTTGGACTGAATTTCATATTTCCTTTTTGCATGTTTGTCTTCATGGTATTCATAGTAAATTTACAGGTGGTCTCTTCATAAAACTGAAGAAAGAACATCCTGTTTATGGAGGTATGTCCGTTAAATGTATTCTCTAAAATGAGTCTATCATCTTGACAGCTTATATGGCAAATATAAGTTGAAATCTCTGAAAATATTTGCAATATAGTTTATAGAACACTTTATTACAGTATAAACTTCAACAATCACAATGCTATAGGCAATTGTTTTTGTACTATACAATAATGTCCACATGCCAAAACAGAGAATTTTCACTTTAATAATTCAAGTTCCACTCTCCTGATGAGAAATCGAATTTGTTCAGCAGGTTAACAAATAAAGCAGAGGATAGATGCAGACATACAAAGTAGAAAACCATATGTAGATACCAGGGAGAAAGAAAAACCTAATAAGCTACATGATTAGCAACAATTCTTTTGATAATTGTCTAAGGCCTCTGAGCCTGAGTTTGAGCATGAGGATTCAGATGATTCTGTTGAATTAGATTCTGTAATCTTGACTTTTGAGTACTTTATTATCTAGTCTAGAGTTAGACATACAAAGTAGAAAACCATATATAGATACAAGGGAGAAAGCAAAACCTAATAAGCTACCTGACTAGCAACAATTTTTTGATAATTGTCTAAGGCCTCTGAGCCTGAGTTTGAGCATGAGGATTCAGATGATTCTGTTGTATGATTAGATTCTGTAATCTTGACTTTTTAGTACTTTATTATCTAGTCTAGAGTTATGTTTGGATTCTATAGGTCATTTAGAGTTTTTTCATTGATGTATTTTGATTCAAATATGGAGTGCACTAAGTTAAGTGCTATTTTGGTTGTATACACTCTTACTTGTTATATAAAGGAGAAATTTTGCAAATTTGTGTATAATGGTTTGGATTTACATGGATGCGCACACACACATTATATATATATAATTTTTCAAAATTTGAATATTTTATGTATTTTTGGTGGACCAGTTTTGTGATCCTGTTTTTTTCCCGGTTCCTGTTTTTGAGATCGATCAGTTCAACCACCAATTCGGTTCTAGTAACTTTGGTATGAAGTAGCTAACTGTGGTAGTTGTGATCCAATGACCAATCCAACAACTCGTGTCACTTAAAAACTGAATTGTTTGTGTATAAAGAATGTTATCAATAAAGACCTTCGGAGGGAAAAATAAGAGCCTAATTTGAAAAAGTGAACGTCAGACCCTAAGGCCTATAAAAGGACCCATTTTGTATAGTTAGCATATGTTAGTCGTGAGTGTGGAACTAGAGTAGGTGAGCATGGACTCTTGGCACCACTTGTGCCTTGCTCTGGATTATCTCTTATTCTATGATTATAAATATGAATGATGCATCTTATTCTCATATCACGGTTATGGTTTCAGTTGTGGTTACATTAGTAGCCTGGCTTTTGTAGAATGCGTTGCTGTTATTTGCTGTCATTTCATCGCAAATTCCAGTTGAATGTGTTTATTCCTTGTTGTTGGTGGTGGGTTATTTGTGAATGCATGAGCTTATCTGTAGATTATTTCCCGTTACATGCCTTAATTTTCTATTATCTGTTTATGTACGCTTGGATTCACAAACCCTGAACATCAACTGAGAACCAGAAGCTCAGCATGGCTGTGTCTGAAAAATAAACAACAGAAAATCTGGAAGGTACATCTGACCTTTTCAAGAAAGACTAATCTCGCTTTTTCAACTGTTCGGCTAAACCAAAGGTCTAAATTGACATTGAAGGAAAAAGATCCCGATGTAACAAGGAGAATGAAAATCCTAGACAATCTTAATTCATAAGCAGATAGATTTCTAAATCGCCATCAGGAAACAAAATAAGAGCAACGGCAATATTGAATTCCTCAAATCAAATTTTGCTCATAATCCTAATTCATTTCGGCCAGAGCATTATTGAAAATGGACATTATTTTTGGAGTTTCTGGATCTGAATATCCAAAATGCCAGAACAAAAGGCGGCATCCACTGAACTTCTGGAATAAGCCAGGCAAAGCCCAGACAAACTGGTCCAATCAAACACTAAACAAAAATACAGATCCACGATCAAACAGTATAAACCCTAAGCAGCAATTTGGTTAAGGGATATCCCACGGCTTCGGCTCCGGGACGGCAACCACCATTCCTTCGAGATTGGGCTGAAGAATAAGCTGACACCCGAGCCTAGAGTGCTTGTTAACATGGCCTCTCAGAGCGGAGGTTTTCAAAACATATAACTCGTCTTCAGAAGGGGGAGGGAGCTTTTCCAGCCATTCCTGAGAAATACTAACCTCACATTCGCCGGAGCAGGCCGCGATGTCCTCGAGGCGGTGGGAGGCGGGGTCGATGAGGCCGCCGTTCGCAAGGGTTTTCAGCAGAGTGTGGCCGGTCAGTCCCACGACCGCGTGTCGATTCCCGTCGGGGTCTATCGCCAGCAATTTCACGATGCGGTCCGAAACCTTCTTCGAGACAGATTGGGTAACCGAGTGCCTTGTTGGGACAAAAATGGCGGAATTTAACCCTGCAACTGCACGGCTTGCAAGCCCGCGAAACGCAGATGCCATCGCCATTGTTGTGTAGTATGCTCTGTGTGTTTCGCGTCAATTTGTTGCATCGCACAAGTTAATTTTATTTATTGGAGTAAGCTACAAGAGCTACGGTGTTTGGTTGGTTAGTAAAATCGGGGTGTTGGTTATTTCGATGTCTATGCACTCTCTATAATGGGTTCAATTTATTATTGGGAAACTGTGTTACTGTTTTTTCTGCTGTGAAAAAAATATTGGGAAACTGTACTCTATAGTTTCAACTTGTATTTTGTAGATAAATTTGTAATGGCATTATACAAAATAAGCAAATTATAAACATTGCAAAACTTTAAAATATGTAGGACAAGGTTGAAATATGAGCAATCTTCCTATGGTATAAATGTTGTTAAATTGTTATTTATTTGTTAAATTTAATTTATGAGCCAATATACCTAGATAAATAAACCAGTTATAACTGAGGTTAAGGTTAAATCTTAAACATATTTAATAGAACATAATAGCTATCTAAAATATAATGGGGTGTTCTCAACTTTGAGTCATAATTGTGCATGCACCCTTTTAGCAGTGCACTATCTCATGGAGGCTTGGAGCCTCCTCCTAGAGGAGGATTGCCCCCCCTCCAGACCCCAATGCAACTGCATTTAGATCTCTCGTCACGGCCTTGGAGAAAAACATAGCCAAATTGTAGTCATCTCAACCATCTAGATATGTCAAGAAACTAGAAGGGATCCTTGAGGTCTCAATATTAGTTACCTCCTTCAGGCATATGGCACTAGCTCTGTCTAAAAGAGTATTAATTGGTAAATTCAAAGGGGTTTTCCCTTCACCCAAATCAATGGCCAATTGGATCTTAAAAAAACTGACAAGTTCTCGTCCAAGGAAAGTTAAGAAGCTCGGTAAATAATCTTACAAAGTCAACCGTACTTCTTTGGATCAAGAGGAATGTACCTAAGCAAATGGACTCTAGCCTTCGATCCCAATCTTGATGTCCCATTGACAGTTCCAGTGTGTGTGTGCCTCCCTCACTTGTCCCTTCACTATTGGGGGGAGGACACACTCCAAAGCACATGGAACACCCTAAGGAAATATGTTGATAAATTAGAACCCAAAGAAAGCATGTGTTGCATGCACCCAAATCAATGTGGAGGTAGATCTGGAAAAGGGACTACCGAAAGCAATTGTCTTAACCCTAGACAACTAGAAGCGCCTTTAGAAGCTAGATTATAATAGTTGTCATTCAAAAGCAAATCTTGTCATGAATACAGTCATTTTTCCAAAGACTGCAAGAAGAACCTTCCAACGACACATGCAACCTCGAATAAAGAAGATCAATGGCACGTTGTTAAAAGGAAATTGGCCTCCAAGCATTAAACCCCCTCTAGTGCACATCCCTTTATCCCCTCCTCCTCCTATCTTCTACCTAATCAATCCATCACCCATTAAGTACTCCTTGGATCTCATATTCATGTGGTTGCTAAGGCCTCCCCTATTTTAATTCCCTCTTCATCCAATTAATTCAAGATATTATCTCAACCAGACCCCAATTCCTTTGTATAAGTGGTCAACCCTTATGTCAGGGAGCCTTCCTGTAATTATCATCCCATAATCACTTCCTTCATTCCTTCTCAAATAAATCCTCCCTTTGTTATTGATGATGACATGCAACTTGATCGATTAGAAGATATCAACCTTATCTTGGAAAAATCCCCAGCCTCTGGGGTCATCACAAGGAAAAAATCCTAACATTAGATTGAAGAAGAAGAAAAATTGGATTAGGAAGAGGAAGGAAAGCAAATAAGAAAGGTGGGGAGGAAACCAACAAGAGAATGAAGAGAAGAAGCAACTAACAATGAAAAGCTTTTAGGCACTCAATCCACCATTAATGCAAAAAGCAAGAACTAAAGGAGCCAAACCACAACCCAATGGGGGCTCACAAGATGTCCAGTGTTAAATAATGAAGATTATCTCTTGGAATTGTAGACACATGGGTAGCAGATTTAAAGAAGAAATTCTTCAAGATCTAATCAGAGCAAAAAAACTAGCTATCCTCCTTCTTTGGGAGACCAAGCTAGAAGCAACATATATGGTTAGCATTGGCAAGAAATTGTGGCCGAGATGTGAAAAGATATGCAATAAGTTTAAGAGGGACATCCAAGGGTATCTTCACAATGTGGGATAGTAACCTATTCCAAATAGACCCTCTTCATCAAACTCAGCGTTGGAGCCTCTCCAAAATGAATTGGCTTCATTCAAGTAACACATTTCACATTTTCAATTTATTTATGCCAATAGAATACATGGAAAAATAACTCTATTGGTCCTCTTTGCAACATTTAGAAGCAACATATTCAATCAAAGACAATATCATTGTGGGAAATTTCAACATGGTCCTATCCAACAAAGAAAGATAGGTAGATATATAGATAAGGATCCATTCAGAGACAAGATGGAAGATCTAATGTGAGATTGATATCTCATAGATGTAAAACCTATTAAGGAAAATTCATGTGGACCAACCTAAGAGTTGGGCCTAGATATATCGTTGCAAGACTCGATAGTTTCCTCGTCTTTAGCGATCTTCTTCTTCAAAACCTCTCCATCACTTCCCAAATTATTCCATTTACTACCTCTGATCATACACCTATTGTTCTCTCTTTAGACCCACCTCCAAATTATTGGCCTCTTCCCTTCTGCTTAAATCCTCTCTAGCTTCAAAATCCCAAAACTATGAATCATCGAGAAGGAATGGTCAAAACCCATACAAGGATCCCCATCCTATGTTTGGGAGCAAAAGATAAAGGCAATCAAAGGCGCATTAAAAGAATGGGCCAAATCTTCATATTTGCCTACTAACATGGACAAAATCCAATTACCTCATCAACTTGAAGCAATATAACAAAGAATGGAAGTTGAGGTGGTTTCCCTTAAAGATCAAATGGACAAGAAAGATATTTATGCCAAGATCCAAACAACAAACAAGGTTGAGTGAGAGATGTGAAGGCTGAAATCAAGAAGTCTGCAACTAAGATTGGGGGAAAAGAATACTACTTTCTTTCACTGCCAAGCCAAATCTCGGACAAACAAAAATACAGTTAAAGAGATAAGCATGGAGGAAGGGACCACTCTAAAGGAAATTGATTCCTTTCACAAAATCCTAACTAAAATCATGGCCAATAGGATCAAGAAAGTCCTCCCTAATCTAATATCTTATAATCGAGGGGAATTCACTCAAAATCGCCAAATCATTAACAATATAACTTTCTCCCAAGAGGCGTCACATTCTAGCAAATTCAACAAAGATAGGTATAATCATCAAGTTGGATATGGATAATGTATTTCATGGGCTTTGCCACTCCTTCCTCTTTGAAGTCCTTCTTAAGTTTGGATTTAACATTCAATGTGTTCACTGGATCCAAGCATATGCTCTTCACAATTTGTTCACAATTTGCATACAATACTCTTATGCTTAGGAGGGAATCTATTGTTATAGAGAAAAGATTCAAGGATATCCCCAACCACTTCCTCAATGCATCTAGAGGGAAGTGTTGAACACACAATCATGTTGAGAGGAGGGGGTTGAATCAATATAAGGAAATATTTCGACTTGTTTAAATTCAATTACAACAATAAAACAATCACACATAAGATCTATCAATTACAGAACATGGAATACAAGATTTACATGGAAACCCATTCAGGAGAAAACCACAAAAAAATTATCTTTATAATTCTTCTCAGGCATCAACCTATTGTTACAAATATTCATAGGCACCAACCTACTGCAGACTCCAATCCCCACTGATACAAATCCTTGTTACGGATCTTTGCAGGCACCAACCTACTGTTACAAATATTTGTAGGCACCAACTTACTGGAGACACCAATCCCCACCATTAAGCACCAACTTAGCAAGAGACACCAATCTCTTCATTTGAGCAGCACCAAACCCTTCATTACGATTCATGCGTCCTTGAATAAGACTTATTTGAATAATCATTCATAATTCCATTGCCATTCTTTCTTGCACCTTCTTCCTGCATACATACTTCTTTTTTAGAGTTTCCTCTTGGAAAGACGCATTCACCTTTAAGTAAATAATTAATTTCCATATTTTTTACTAATAAGCCCATGGTTTTGGAAACCCACACATGGTTTTGAAAACCCACCCATTGTATTTTCCTTGGTATTACCCCCTTTGACATGAATGGAAATGGGATGCTCCCCCTGAACTTGTGTTTCTCCTTAACCATTTAGTGATTAGATGAGATGGATATTACTCCCAATTGTTGTCTGAGATATTCAAATATTTTTTTGGGAAGGGGTTTTGTGAAAAAATCTGGAATCTGTTCTTTGGTGGCACTATATTCCAACTCGACATTATGTTCTACTACTTGTTCTCTTAAGCAGTGATACTTATTGGAATATGCTTTGTTTTCAAGTGCATAACAGTATTATTTGAAATATTTATTGCACTTGCGTTGTCACAAAGTATTGATATTGGATGATCATATTATACCTTAATACCTCTCAGTGTTTGCTTCATCCAAATAACTTGTGTGCAACATGATGTTGCTGCTATATACTCGGCCTCTATTGTGAATACAGAAATTGAAGATCATTTCTTGCTCAACCAAGACACTAGATTGTTGCCTAGAAAGAACGCTACTCCACTCGTATTTTCCCTATCATCAACATTGCATTCCCAATCTGCATCAGTATATGTTGTTGGAGTAAAATTTCCACCTCTTAAGTAGCACAAGCCAAAGTCCAAGGTGCCCTTTAGATATCTAAATATTTTTTCACTGCTCGCACATGAGTTTCTTTTGGTGTTGATTGAAACCATGCAACCAATCCTATTGCTTGTATAATGTTTGGCCTCGATGTCGTCACATATATTAGGATGCCAATCATTGACCTGTACAACGTTTGATACACTTTCAAATATTCACATCTTTGCTCAATTTACAACCTGTGACCATGGGTGTGTTGACTGGTGCACAATCTTCCATTCTAAATTTCTTCAACATTTCCTTGATATAATAATTGGTTTGTGAAATGAATATGCCTTTGTCAGATTAAGAAATCTATAAACCAAGAAAGAATGATTGTTCACCAAGCATAGACATCTCAAATTCCTTTTGCACTTCCTTTGCAAACACTTAGCAAATTTTGTTTTTACTACCTATAAAAATGATGTCATCTACATAAACCATTGTTAGGTTATGATATCTATTTACGGTGAGCATGCATATTGGTTCATATAGTTAAACACAATTAAATCTTAAGCAATGGCACACAAGACATCAACACATTACATAGTGATTACCTTAGAAACCCCTCTACCTAGAGGAAAACCAACAAACCACTGAGTTTTCACTCATATATTCATCAACGCTCTTTAAATAGTGTTTACAACCGCGATTTGCTAGACCATAAATCACACTTCATTACATCCCGCTGTTTGCATAAACATTACATCTTATTTATAGATGCAATACAACCAACTGCTCATTAATGGAAATCTATAACTTTATGAACACTTTCGGTTATTCTGCTATAGTCAACTTAAATGGATCAACCTTGGTTGATTTCCCATTGATCTTTTGTTCATTTCATCGACCAGTCACTTCTCTTCAACCAAACAACTATTACAGTCGGCTAGTCGACCAGACTTCCACTATGTGCTAACTTTCGAGTCCAGTCGACTACCAACTTCGACTGTCGATATCATGCAAAGAATATAACATTCCCAACATTCTCATGCTTGGTGTCTTCTTTGCATAAACAATAGATTCAAAACTTCAGTTCATAGGGTTAACAAGCCCATCATTTCCTTACACCAGGCAAACTTTTTGGTACTCACCGCCTTGGTTGATGAGTCTGCAACATTCTTCATATTTTCTACCTTCTCCAGCAACATCTTCTGGTTCTCCACCATTTCTCTCACAAAATGGTACTCCACATCAATGTGCTTTGTCTTCAAATTATATGTTGGGTTCTTTGCCAAGAAGATTGCACTCTTATAATCATAATCCAACCTAACAATACAATGACCAAACATAATCTCTGCAACCAAACAACCTCCTTACATGCATGAGTAACTGCCATCTATTTAGCCCCAGTAGTCGATAGTGCAACAACAAACTACCTCCTACTCATCTAGCTGACTACTCCACCAAATAACTTGAACACATATCCGATGGTCAATCGTCTGTGGTCGAGATCTCTAGCCTAGTCGAAATCGACAAATCCCTGTACATTGTTTTCCATTGTGTTCTCAGGTTCCCCTCCATTATAGATTGCATAATTCGCTATGCCACGCGAGTACCTCAATACTCTCTTGACTACGATCTAGTGCTCTTTTTTAGGTGTCGACATGTACCTGCTCAATACTCCCACTACATGAGCAATATTTGATCGATTATAAACCATAACATACAACATACTACCTACAACACTAGAACAGGGCACATGTGACATGTACTATATTTCTTCCTGTGTCTTAGGATACTATTCAATAGATAGATTAACTGTCACAACCATAGGAACCTTGACCAGTTTTCTCTCATGCATGTTGAAGCGTTTCAACACTATCTCAACATATTTAGTATGATTTAACTAGAGCCTTCTACCTATTCGCTCTCTCTTTATTTCCATTCCAATATTGAAATTTGTTGCACCAAGATCCTTCATGTCAAACTTGGAGGACAACTACAGTTTTACCTCCTTAATAAGATCCATGTTATTTCTGACCAACAACATGTAGTCAACATAGAAAACCACATATACAAAGTGATCACCAACTTTCTTTCCATACTTAGAATGATGAACCCGACTTCTCAAAAACCTGGTTGTTGGATATACATATCAAACTTTTGATACAACATCCTGAGTGATTATTTTAGACCGTAGAGGGACTTCTTGAACTTGTAGACCAACTCCTTTTCTCCTTCCACTGTAAAACCTTCATGTTGGTTCATATAGATTTTTTATTCAAGATCACCATGAATAAATGTTGTCTTTTATCCATTTGTTCTACCTCAAGATCAAATGTTGTAGCTAAAGACATTAGTAGCCTTATGGAAGTTAACTTAGCAACATGGGAGAAAATATAACCAAAATGGACTCCCTCAACTTGGGAATATCCTTTTGCTTCCAGTCGAGCATTGTACTTCTTGACTTGTCCCGCTACATTCAACTTTTTCTTGAACATGCACTTACTACCGACAGGTTTCCTTCGATTTGGTAACATGGCTAGATCTCATGTTTCATTCCTCCTCAAGGATTCCATTTCTTCTTCCATGGCCCTTTTCCAGAGTTTACCCTCTATCAAGTTGATCGCTTCATTTACAAACCTGGGATCTTCTTCTATGTTAGATAACGCAATAGCCAAGTGGATTGTACCTTTATAGTTATTTCCTTGCTCGACCAGACCTCCTGATGACCATAGTCTGTTATTCCACCTCTCCATAGGATTCAGTTGACTCACCTAAATCTAAACTTTCATCGTTCATGTTAAACTCTTGCTTTTCGGATTCCTCTTCTCCTTTAACCTTTTCATCCCTGAAAGTACCTCTGACTTCTATGAAGATCACATCTCTACTATAAATTGCATTCTTTATGATTGGATTCCACAGCTTATACCCTTCCACTTATATATATATATATATATATATATATATATATATATATATATATATATATATATATATATATATATGTGCGTACACACACACACACACACACCTCATATGGATTCTTATCAACCAGAGCTATCAACGATGACCTATTCACCGGGTAACATTTGTGTCGACTGCCTCTACCCATAATTCTGGTGTGACGCCTACACCACTAAGCATGCTCCTCGCTTTCTCCATCAGTTTTATGTTCATCCTTTCAGCAACTTTGTTCTGCTGAGGAATGTATGGAGTTGTGTTTTGTGTTTTATACAGAATTGGTCAAATGCCTTCCCACAAAATTGTCCTCCATTATCAGTTCTTAGCACCTTGATATGTTTAGCAGTTTAATTTTATACAAGAGCTTTTAACTCTTGGAATTTCTCAAAGACATCATATTTCTTCCTCATAAAATACAACCATGTCATTATGGAGAAATTGTTTATGAAAAAGATGTAATATTGTGACCCTTCTAGTGAAGGGACCAATGTTGGTCCAATCACATCAATATGTGTTAACTCCAGTATTTCCTTAGCCCTAGTAGCACCAGATGAGAAACTTACACAACTTTGTTTACCAAAAATGCAATGTTCACAAGAGTCGACTTCTTCTTCCCAATAGCTTGTACAGGGTTCCAGTCCGAACTATTCTCACTAGTACCATCTTTCCCTGCACCATCTTGCCTGTATCTTTCTCAAACACAGACTAGAAATATGCATTCCCCATCTTACTAATCGAGAACATGTTTCTAGCCTAACTCGAGATATGCACCACTACTGGAAGTATTCCTATTCTTCCATATTTTAGTGTTAGTTGATCTTTGCCTCGTCCAACTATCATGGCTGATGAATCATCTCCCAGAAGAACATCACCACCATCAAACTTCTGGTATTCACAAAACCATTATTTTCATGGTATCATATGATATGATGCACCGGAGTCGATCAACCAAGAGTCGCGTTCCGACTGGATACTTATGGAGGCCAAATACACATCACCTTTTTCTTCTTACAAAGGCTTAATGTCAACCCACTGGCCTTTCTTAGACCCTTTGTTTTTCTCGACTTCTGTTGACTTGTAGTTTCATCTATAATTCCCGAATTTACTTCATCACCGGTATGTTTTTGTCATCGTATCAGGAGATCTATTCTTAGATCTACCCCTCAACTTCGATCTTCTAAAAGAGGTTTTTCCTTTTCCTCTGTTTATCGGTTAACGTCTTACTGTCAAGGCATCATGAGTCAAACCTTCCATGTATTTTCATTTCATCTCTTCTTACAGCAGATATGTGACCATGTCGTCGATCTTCAGTGTGTTATTATTGCTTCCAATAGCCACGATTAGGCTATCCCAAGAATCTAACAAAGAACACAACATAATGATACATTTCTCCTCCTCAATGATTTTAATATTTATGGACAACAACTAACCAATCACAGTGTTGAACTGTGAAGAACCTGCAACAATTAATTAATGCAAATACCCCAAATAGCAAAAATATCAGAACTTAGAATCACTTTTATTGATCACATGCCACTTCGAGGGGGCAACCTCCTTTGAGCAAGCTCAATACAAATAACTTCACGGTGCCTTCATAGGCCTCAACACTCACTTATATACTAAGTCTAGGTGCCAATACTATGGGTCAAAACCATGGGCCAATACAAACTATGGATCAACAATACTACGGGCGACTTACAAAGCATATGCGCCAAACAACAATAACACAAACTATGGATCAACAAATACTACGGGACGACTTACAAAGCATATGCGTCCAACAACAATATACTAACAAAGTAAAGACATGGGTTCCTAACATCTCCTCCCCCTTAGAAAAAGCTTTGTCCTCAAAGCTTTAAATGTGGAAATTGTTGTTGAATCTGAAGGAGTGGTTCCCATGTAGCATCCTTTGGTTGCATGCCATGCCACTAAATTAAGACCTCTGTGATAGAGCGAGAGCGAAGCTGACGAGTGCGCCTATTGAGGACGACCTCCAGCTCCAAAAGGATGGATCCTTCATTATCCAGTTCGGGTAAAATAGTTTGTCCTCTGGTGTTGGTGCCAAGAACTTTCTTCAGACAAGAGACATGAAATACTAGATGAATGCAGGAAGAAGGAGGAAGTTCCAATTTATAAGCAACGGACCCAATCTTCTGAAGAATCTGATATGGCACATAGAACTTTGGAGCGCGCTTATGCCACCCTTTGCGTTTCAAGGAGGATTGCTTGTATGGCTGGAGACGAAGAAAAACCATATCAACTGCTTGAAAAGTGCGCTCAGAACGGTGTTGATCGGCTTGTTGCTTCATGTGATTTCTTGCCATGTGAAGATTGTCCCACAAAATGCGAAGAATCTGATCGCAGTTGCGAAGGACTGTGTCAACTGCCTGAACTGGTGAACTGCTGGGGGTGCATGGAAGAAGAACTAGCGGTGCTTGACCATAGACTGCTTCATATGGGGTCATTTTAGAGGTAGTGTGGTAAGAGGTATTGTACCACCATTCAACGAGAGGGAGCCACTTTGCCCACTGATGTTGTTGTTCAGAAGTGAAGCAACGAAGATAAGTTTCCAAGCATTTATTGATCATTTCAGTCTGACCATATGTTTGTGGGTGATAACCTGAACTCATCTTCAGTTTGGTGCCAGTGTGGTGAAATAGTTCTGTCCAAAAATGACTGGTGAAAGTCGCATCATGATCCAAGACAATGGAAGAAGGGATGCCATGAAGACGAAAGATCTGGTCCAGGAAAATTTGAGTGACTGAGGAGGTTTTATAGGGATTGCTAAGAGAACAAAAATGACTATATTTGGAGAGGCGATCAACCACAACCAAAATCACTGTCTTCCCTCTAGACTTAGGGAGCCCTTCAATGAAATCCATAGAAATATCTGTCCAAATCCGTGTAGGTATGGGTAAGGGTTCGAGCAATCCCGGAAGGAGTGTCGTTTCACCCTTATTGCGCTAGCAGGTATCACATTCAGCCACCATCTGTTGAATTGTCCTTTTCATGCCCTGCCAAAAGAAGTTACGCCGTGCCCGCTCATACGTTTTGAGGAACCCAGAGTGCCCTGCCGATGGGGAAGCATGGAATTCATAGAAGACAGCCTATTGAATATTTGTGCTCTTGGGAAGCACCAGACGACCCTTGTATCTTAGGGAAGCACTATCCCAAGAGTAATTTGGTACAGCAAAAGGGTTGTTGGCCAAGCATTGGATGATTTGAGATAATAAAGAGTCATTGACATAGCCCTATTTAACAGATTGCAACCAATTTGGAACAGGCATAGAAATAGATGAAAGAGAACCTTGGTCATCAAATGTGCGAGAAAGAGCATTCGCCACAATATTGTCCTTACCCTTCTTGTAAGTGATCTCATAGTCATAACCCATGAGTTTGCTAACCTATTTCTGTTGTGCTGGGGAGGATACACGTTGTTCCAGGAAATATTTCAGACTCTGGTGATCAGTCTTGATGCAGAAATGATTCCCTAATAGGTATGGACGCCACTTCTGTACTGCATGCAAAATAGCCATCATTTCCTTCTCATATGTAGAGGCAGCTAAATTCTTACCTGAAAGGGCTTTGCTGGTAAACGCAATGGGGTGTTCATCTTGAAGGAGAACAACACCAAGTCCATTGCCGCAAGCATCACTCTCAATAGTGAAGGGCTTGGAAAAATCAGGTATAGCTAGAACAGGTGTAGTACACATAGCTTGTTTCAGTTTTTCAAATGCACACTCAGTAGCATGTGTCCATGTAAAAGCATCCTTTTTCAATAGAGCGGTTAATGGAGCTGCAATCTTCCCATAAACCTTGACAAACTTGCGGTAGTATCCAGTCAACCCCAAAAAACCACGAAGGCTCTTGAGTGTCTGAGGACGCGGTCAATTGTTCATGACAACGATTTTGGCAGGATCCACGCGAACCCCTTCTGTTGAGATAATGTGCCCGAGATACTCGACTTCCTGCTGTCCAAAAACACATTTGGACTGCTTAGCGTGGAGATGATGGTCAGAGAAAAGTTTCATTACAAGATCCAGACGCTGGAGATGTTCAGCCCAGTTTTATTGTAGATGAAGATATCATCAAAGAATACCAAAATGAATTTCCGCAAGTAGGGCCGGAATATTTTATTCATCAAGGCCTGGAATGTGGAAGGAGCACTAGTGAGGCCAAAGGGCATGACCAAAAACTCATAGTGGCCATCATGTGTGTGGAAAGCTTTTTTAGGGATATCATCCTCATGAACCCGAATTTGATGATACCTAGAACGAAGATCCAACTTGGAGAAAAATTGAGCACCATGAAGCTCATCAAGAAGCTCATCAACAACAAGAATTGGAAACTTATCCTTGATAGTGAGGTGATTAAGTGCTCGGAAGTCAATGCAAAGGCGCCATGACCCATCTTTTTTGCGGACAAGAAGAACTGGTGAAGAAAAGGAACTAGTGCTTGGGCGAATAATACCTTGCTTCAGTAAGTCCCGAACGAGCATTTCAATCTCTCTTTTTTGGTGAAATGGGTAGCGATAGGGCCTGATGTTGGGAGGAACGCTTCCAGGAAGGAGTTCAATACGATGGTCCTCTGGCCTTGAAGGTGGCAATCCCATTGGTTCAACAAAGACACCGGTATATCGATCCAGAATTTGTTGTAAATCCAAAGGAGTAGTGGAGATCGTTGATGGTTGCATCTGAATGGAATGGATCTGAGCGATGACACCATGTGAATTCTTCTTAAGGAGTTTTTCCATGCGATGTGAGCTAATGATGCTGAGACACCCTAGTTGTAAGCCTTTCAATGTGTGTTTTTGTCCATTGGGGAAAAACTGCATCCAAAGTTCAGCAAAATCCCATAATTTGGGGCCAAGTGTGCATAGCCATTGAGCACCCAAAACCACATCACATCCGCCTAAGGTCAAGGAAAACATGTCAAAGCGCAGGTTATAATCTCCCATAAAGATACGCACATTACGACACTTCCCTTTGCAAGGTAAGGTGCCCCCATTAGCAACCATGACTTCAAAGTTGGAGCAAGGATGGATAAAACAATCAGCCTGTTTGGCGATCCGAGGGTCAATGAAATTATGAGTGCTACCAGAATTAATGAGTATTGTAAGAGGAAGCTTTTTGAAGTAACCCCCGACCCGCATGGTTTGGGGGGTGGTGATTCCAGCTAAAGCATGGAGAGATATCTCTGGCTGGTCATCCTGAGACAGAGGGTCAATAGGCGCCTTCGGAATGTCGACCTGAGCATCCATTGTATCTAGAGCTTCTTCACCAATTTCAGAGGTAGGCAGAGAATCCATATCCAAGAGATAGAGCTTTTGCTGAACACATCTATGTCCCCGAGTGAATTTTTCATCACAGTTATAACAGAGCCCTTTTTCTCGGCATGCCTGCATCTCAGCTTCAGACAAATGCTTGATAGGATTTGGTCGAGGAGCTGGCGGAATGGGAGGTCGTTGAGAACCCATATTTCGGAAGGGAACAAAAGTGGGTTTGAAGCGCTGTTGGGCTGCAATCTTGTCTTCTGCCAACTTAGCCAACCCGAGGGCTTCCATCATTGTGTTGGGACAAAACATTTTGAC
Organism: Larix kaempferi; assembly: GCA_027924585.1. NCBI lineage: Eukaryota > Viridiplantae > Streptophyta > Pinopsida > Pinales > Pinaceae > Larix > Larix kaempferi. The sequence goes on along the minus strand of BSBM01000101.1, from coordinate 17,209,408 downwards.
CTCAGAGCGGATTGCATCCTTTAGACCACTAATAAAACAACTCCGGTAGAAGTCATCAAGCAATCCTTCAGTGTGGTTGGCTAGTTTTTCAAATTCGGTTTGGTACTCTCTCATAGTGCCAACTTGGCGAAGTTTAGTGAGGGCTCCTGTGAAGTCACCAAAAGCACTGGGACCAAATCGTTGCAAAAGGAACTCGCAAAAATCTGTCCATTTTGGCTCTTCATGAGCCTTGATGTACCAACGGTACCATTGAAGAGCTTCTTGTTCTAGATGAAAGGATGCAAGTGGAACTTTGTTGACATCAAAAGTATTATGTAGACTAAAATACTGTTATGCACAATAGATCCATCCAGTCGGATCAGTACCATTGAAGCGAGGAAAATCAAGCTTTGGACCACGGAAATTGTTGGAAGAAGAGAACCCATTGTCTGATGAAAACTCGGTCTGTCGTTTGTTGTTCATGGCTAAATGCTCCAGATGGAGGCCGAGAAATTTTTCATCAAGATCCCGGAGTTTGGCTTGGATGGCTGCAAGTGCTTCTTCCATGGTTTTTGCTCCTGCGTGGGTAACAACCATAACTAGGAGTTTTTTTCATTTTTCTTTTTTTGAGTGGGTAGAAAAACAAAACAAAAACTGTTTCAGTAAAGGAAAACATGGATTTGGGAAAAAATTTGAAGGGTAATTGGGGTTTGACTAGGTTTTGGACACTGTCGAATGGACAGGGAAGCAAAAAATGAGGATTTCAAAAGCGGGGTGAAAGAATGGGAAAATTTGGCAGAGAGGGACAAAGAAGCAGAATTAGGAAAGGAACTCTGTGGTAAAATTTGAAGGTGATTGGGTAAAATCTAAGGAAGTTATGGAAAACCCTAAAAATAGACAAATGTGGGATTTCAGGCTTTAGGAAGTGGAATTTGGGATAGGGTCCTCAGAAATGAAATATGCAGAATGGGATTACAGGGGTTCTAGGGAAGTTTCAAGGGAAACAGAGTGAAAACAAGAGAGATATAGAGTGCTACGGAGCGGAAGGGATCTGAAACAGATAGATCTGCAACGACGCGGAAGTGATCGAAAACAGAGAGATCTGAAACAACGCCAAATGGATCGAAAATGGCTGGATCTGAAATAGATATGGAACGGCTTTCAGAATGGATCTGAAACGGCTGGATCTGAAACGGCGCGGCAGTGATCGACAACAATTCAGCTGAAAATAGATATGGACCCCAGGTATGTGCGGCTTCCTAACAGTTCAGGGGTTTCACTCGGCCACCAATGCTGTCTTACGGCTTGCGTATTGGGGCAGTACCCCTCACTCCACGACTCAGGTAAAACTGATAACCACTTTGCCACAAATGACAGCTCTTGGTTTACCTCATGGGTGGGAACTAGTCAATCAGGTAGGGGTCATTGCCCTTTTCGCTAGCAGGTCCTCTCAATGGGCCAGCTACTTTGGGGATCTTGTGGTACTCCTCACAATGAGTTTTAAGGCTTATGCCCAAGTACTTCCCACAGTTAAGCAGATAGGGATTATTCCTAGATCCGAAGCTGCAACAGATGCGAAAAAAAATAATTTGCCAGCATTTCCACCCAACAAGCCCAAGAAAGTGCTCTGATACCAAATGTGAAGAACCTACAACAATTAATTAATGCAAATACACGAGATAACAGAAATATCAGAACTCAGAATCACTTTTATTGATCGCATGCCACTTTTAGAGGGCAACCTCCTTTGAGCAAGTTCAATACAAATAATTTCACGGTGCCTTCATAGGCCTCAACACACACTTATATACTAAGTCTAGGTGCCAATACTATGGATCAAAACCATGGGCCAATACAAACTATGGATCAACAATACTACGGGCGACTTACAAAGCATATGCGCCAAACAACAATAACACAAACTATGGATCAACAAATACTACGGGACGACTTACAAAGCATATGCGTCCAACAACAATATACTAACAAAGTAAAGACATGGGTTCCTAACATGAACACATTTAGGTACGTTGTAATCGAGTCACCTTCACTCATTCTCATAAGATATAACTTCTTCCAAATAAACAACTTGTTAACCATAGATTTTGACTGGTACAAATTCCCTAAATTTACCTATAACTTCTTTGTAGTGTCTTACTCTGAGACATCCAACAATACAAATATGCCAAACAAAGTTGGATTGTACTCATTGTCTTCCTATCGATTTTTTGTCAATCTTCTTTAAACACACCAGCTAGAGTTGTTCCTAGGTCGACTGCAACCCATTATTCTCGATCCACAAGGAGATCCTCCATTTTAAGTTTCCAAGCTCGAAATTTTGCCCAATAAAATTTTCAATTTATAACCTCGACATGCTAGCATTCTAACTATAAATCAATGTTTCTGAAAAACTCTCACTGAAACATGTATACACCAGATCAAGGACCAAGCCAAACCCTTAGCAACAAAGGCATCTAGCCCTACAGCCAAATATATCTCTGATACCAACTGTTGGGTTATGATACTATTTATAGTGAGCTTGCATATTGATTCATATAGTTAAGCACAATTAAATCTTAACACTACGAGGAAAATACCATGTAGAGGGGGTCATAGTGGAGGTTTTTAGTATTACAAGATTCGCCAAAATTGTCAAAAAAAACCTCTACTACAAAATTATTATAACTGAAAAAACTCAGTGGTTGCTTTTTCATCAGTGCGCTTTCTTGATATAAGCATACTAGTGCTAACAATTACACAATGCATCAGTGCATTCAAATACAAATAAGCACTGATGCATACCTAAATTTTAATGGCATCGGTGCTTTATAACATTATATGCACCAGTGCCTTTAAAGAAATATTGCACCAGTGCTTATGAACACAACACATTGGTTCTATAAGGGAAGGAAAATGCATTGGTGAAGTCGATTGGGACATTGACGTTTGTTGCATTTTTATATTCAACAGTGCGGTTACAATATATTGGAGCATCGACATGCTTATATATAGAAAGCATCGGTGTGTAATAATAAAAAAGCACTAAGGCATGGAACTAATAGTTTGTTGCATCGGTGCGCTTGTGTTGTAAAAGCACTGGTGACACTTTTACTTAAACGCATTAGTGCGATTAAAATGATCAAAAGCACTGGTAATCATTTTCTCTTTGGTGAATAGTGATTGGTGACAATGCACTGAAAAATCTAAATTTTATTTTTTAATTCCATCATTCATAAAAAAATTGAAATATTTTTTATAATAATATTCATATAATATGAATTTTAATTATCGATATGTTATTTGGATTTATTTGTTATATCATTAGTCTCCACATCTATTGTAATATTTGTTTATCTGTATATTTAATTATCGATGTAACATTTCACATTGACATTGGACAATGCAATAGAATAATAAACTTTATTTTATTATATATGAATAAGAGATATTTTGTCATACAAAATGGGACAACGCAGAGGTCCACAATAATCGAAATCTCAATATGTAATCGTTACACTTATTGGTAACCCGTTGTCTTTCAATTGGGACACTATGTCCAGTACATTATACAAAATGTTTGATTTTCATAAACAAACATTTTGTATAATGGAGGAATCCAACCCTAAAAATAGGGTTTTTTACATGCAAATACAACTAGCAAGAAACTACAGGCTACCAAAACCATGTGCCTGAAACCACTTACATCCTTGTTGATTCTCGAGTCAATGTTAACCCTAACAATCCCCCCCTTTAAACTTGACTTGGGGAATTGCTTCGGATCTACCCCCCCATTTACATGTAGATTACACATTGTCATCTCCATTCTCTTTTTTTTTCCATTGTTATTACATCCATAATCCTTTGGCATAACCATTGCTTATTTCAACTCTAATTTATCTCGCATTGACTTTCCCTTCATGTGTTGCACTTCCACAAGCCTTTTGTACCTACAAACAATTCATCATTGATGTCCATACCAGCATAGATCCATCTTAAACCCATACCTATCAAGCACCGAGAGGGATCCAATTTCTTGAGGTGTATTTCTTTTTTTAAATTTAAACTCAAGAAATTTGATCTCTCTTGATTGATAAATCCGGGTTTAAGTTTTAAGTTTTTATTTTATAAATAAACATCTATTTTTTAATTACTTTTCATAATATTTTATTTTATGAGCGGACATGAATTTTTTAAATTATTTTGTTAATAACAAACGTTACATCACAAACGTTGCAACATCTCCCCCATACTGGGCTGTAGAGCACCTCGTTTCACTCAGTGCAATAACAATGAATCCATCTACCGAAATACATGGGTTCTTAGCCGTTGTAATCGTCATTTATCTAGGAATCATTTTCAGTTACGTGGTTCACCAATACATTAGACTCTTCCTTCAGCATAACCTGGTCCCAACGCAATGAGATTATTCCATCTCACATTCCCCCTTAATCGAAGACTCAACCTCTTTGATTCCACATCAAGCTAGCATACGAGTACACCTACCACCCCACCCTCGTAGCTACCCAAGTGGGTCATTCCACAACTTGATGCCACATTCTCTTCTACACATAAGAGGGATACACCTACTCCAATACATGTAGGCCTAAACATGGAGAATCAACTCTAACAAGGAACCAAAAAACTTTGGGGTGTCGGGTACAACCGATCATACACCCTTACAACACATGCTCAATAATTTCAACTTAGGTACAAAGACATCCAATACTTTTCTGACAAATTACTTCGATGAGTGCTCGCTTCTTCACGCCACTACCTTTCCACTACATTAACCAATTGCTGCTCTTTTGAAGAAATCAATTTTTACCTTTTTACAAACTACCTTTAACCATGATTCATCCATGCTCATAACTTTTATTTGAATATTCAACTCCATAAATGAAGCCACTTATATTCTTCCTCTTACAAATAAATATCCTTTAATAAGTAATAAAGTTCACATCACTTTTAAAACTCTTCATAAATGATGGTCATAATAAATTCTCATAACATAAACTATACCTTTTTCTAGGCATGGCATATAAACAAACGATGTCATCTCCTTTCCAAAGCAAAACCATTTTAAATGTTTGTTCTTTTTACCTTTGCTCACTCCACTTGTTTTTTTTTCTTGTAAACACCAATTCACCTTTTTTTCAATGTAAATGGACCCCCACATGCACGGATCGGATTTTCTTCACAGGGGAAGCTCACCTCTTACACAGATGGGCATTGGGGATGGATCCTTCTTTGGGCAGTTATCCACACGCAAATCGGCTTGTTCATGTCTTCATTTCTTGAATGATTTTCTTCACGGCTCCCATGGATTTACTCACGCACTTCATCGTGGTTTTCAATGGTGACAATGATATTACCAACGATCTCACTTCAACTGGTTGTTGTCCTCTCTCTCATGGAGATAGAGACGATCTTCTTCTTTGGCAGAAAAATCTCTTCATATATCCACGCTGAGGTTTTATTTACTGCTTCACTACTTCACGGATCTAGCAAATGCTTCCAATGACTTCTGTCATCATGAAATTTCCAACGCAGTTTCTCTTCATGCGCGGCAGTTGCTTTACACTGGAAGCTCTTCTTCAAACCTTCACCAATCAACTACTCTTTGTCAATATCCCAATATTTTTGGCGTCCTTTCTATCCAAAAGATATCGTCCAAGAGAATGCCTTTGGGCTCCTCTTGCATTCTCAACGACAGATACTCATTTAGCAGCACATGACTTTTCTCTCACTCTTAACCAGAGCAAGCAAATCGTGTCAGATATACACCTTTAGAAATCAGATATGACAGATCCATGAGATCGAAACTTGTAATGAACATATCTACACTTTAACAAGTTGATCTGCATTTTCTCCCTGCAAATCTAAGTGTCCAAGCAATAAATTTGCCATCTCCTATAATGCACCTGCAGGCAGTCTCATCTACACAAACTAGGCTCCACTGTTAGGAATAAAATATGAGAGAGAAATAAAATACACAAATGAAAGCAAAAACAATAGCAACACAAGATTTATCTGGAAAACCCTGTAGGGAAAAACCAACCATCAATAAGTCCTTGGCCAAACTAGGCCAAGGCCACGAAGAGCATCTCTCTTGCTCACATTGACATTGTAACAATGGAGGAATCCAACCCTATAAATAGGGTTCTTTACATGCAAATACAACTAGCAAGAAACCATGAGCTACCAAAACCATGTGCTTGAAACCACTTACATCCTTGCTCATTCCCGAGTCAATGTTAACCCTAACATCAACCACTCTTTTGTTGGCTCCACTCCATACTTTGTTTCCTACAAGTTTTATACCACATCACAATCATAAACTTAAAATAAAATAATTTTGTTGTTCCATTAATTATAAAATGAGAGAAGTAAAACAACATAGATACTTACAAATTCCACAATTAATTTTTTATATGACAATTGTCATGTAATTAACTCCCGAATTGATTTATTCAAGAAACAAAGCCATTTATTTATACATTATTCAATGATTGTTGGATTCCATCTTCCAACGTCTCCTTGATTTCCTACGGTCTGTTCATATTCCTTATTTACAAATAATAGTCGAAAGCATAATCATGAGGATTACGTTTCCAACATTCCTCCTCTTAGTCTGAAAGGGTGTTTGTAAGTCCAAGCATGGTTATAAATCTTTCAAACTTTTCTTGTCCAAGTGCTTTGGTGAAGATGTCTGCAATTTGCTTGTTCGTGAACAATGTCATAGATGAACTGTCTTGGCCTCTACATGATGTTGAATCAAATGGTAGGTGTTGATGTGCTTGGTTCGATCATGGAATCTGGTATTCTTGGTCAATTTGAATGCAGGTGTGTTGCCAATCAATAAGGGAGTGGAATTATCTTGTTTCTCCTGCAAATCATCAAGTATCTTCGTGAGCCACACAATCTCTTTCGTTGCTTTTGTAGCAGCCACATATTATGCTTCTACTGTCGAATCTACTGGAACTGACTGTTTGCGTGATATCCAGGAGATAGTTGTTGATCCAAGGCTCATTGTGTATCCAAAAGTGGACACTCATGTCTCTTTTCCGCCATCGAAGTTTGAATCAGAGTACCCAATGAGTTTGAAGTCCTCCACCTTATAGTACTTGAGTCCAAAGTCTTGAGTCCCTTTCAAGTATCTTGGAAATCTTTTTGTAGCAGACCAATGTCCTTCACAAGGTTTGTGCATGAACCATGAAAGGATGTTGACAACATAAGAAATATATGGTTTGGTGGTGGTAAGATAGATAAGGCTTCCTACAAGCTATCGGTACTTGGTAGCATCCTTCAAATTATTTTCCTTCACTTGATGTGAGCTTCAACTTTTGTTTCAATGGAGTCGAGAGAGGGTTGCATTCTGTCATGCAAAATCTGTTAAACAATTCTCCAACATACTTCTTATGAGAGATGAAGATGTACTTAAGACGTTGAGTCACTTCAATTCCTAAGTAGCAATGAAGGTGTCCCATATCAATCATTTCAAAGCCTTTCTTTGGATCTTTCTTTATGGATGCTATATAACTTTCATTGTTCCCTATCATCAAAAAATCATCTACATACACCACAAGAAACACAATAGATCTTCTAAATTTCTTTACAAACAATGTTGCGTCATCAAGTTTATAATGTTTCAAATTCAACTTTAGAAGATGCTCAGTTAGCTTTTCATACCATGCTTGAGGTGCTTGCTTCGGGCCAAACAAGAACTTGACAAGTTTGCATACCTTGTGTTCTTGTTCCTTCACAACAAAGCCTTTTGGTTTAGACATGAAGACATTTTCTTTCAAGTCTCCAATCAAGAATGCAATTTTTACATCCATTTGGTGGAATTTCCACCCATTTTGTGGAGCCAAAGATAGTAAGGTGCAGATGGTATCCCATTTTGTTGTGGGGGAGAACATTTCATCATAGTCAATTCATTCTTTTTGTGCATAGCCTTTCGCCCCGAGCCTTACTTTGTGCTTGTCAAGTGAGCCATCTAATTTGTATTTGTTCTTGTATACCCACTTGATGCCAATTGGTTTGGTTCTGAATAGAGGGTCAACCAGCTTCCAGGTTCCATTCTTCATGAGTGCATCATACTCATTCTGCATGGGTTCTTTCCACTCATCACGAGTAGCAGCCTCTTCAAAATAATTTGGTTCAAAGTTAGCAAATCAATTCGATTCACAATCAAATGAGACATCCATGTCATCCCCTAATTTATCCGCATTTCCTCCTTCTTCTTGTCTAATTGAGCTTCTTGTTCCCATCTTTCCAACTTCATCTGAATGGACACTTTCAAGTGTCTTTTTGTACCATTTCAGAATCTTCCTTGATGGCCCAGGTTGATCATGTGGCGGTGCTTCATTCTCTTCAAGGTTCAATCTTCCAATCCCCTCAATCACATCATCCAGTTGATTCTCCTGTCCAGGTGAATGGCAGGAACTTCTTATTCCCTAGTTTCTTCATGAGGGGGTGTTGGTGCTTCAAAGGGAAATTCCATAGCTTGATCAAAGATAGGGATCCCCCCTTCAATATGTGGAATTTCATTATGAAATTCCTAATATGTCTTTAGATGGTCAAGTGGTCTTTCAATAGACTGGTCATTTTTATTAGTTTCAAGAAAAATGACATATCTGGAAACAACAAACTTCTTGTTTACCTCCTCATAAAGACAAAATGCCTTGGAGGTTTTTCAGTACCCTAAAAAAACGCATCTTCGACTTCTAACACCAAGCTTGTTTCTTTCCTCATTTGGTATCAAGGCATAGCATGTGGAACCAAAAACCCTGAGATGCCTAACCGAAGGAAGGTGACCAAACCACATTTCATGTGGAGTATTGTCTTCAAGAGCATGAGATGGACTTCTATTTCTCAAATATGATGCACATATTATTGCTTCACCCCAAAACATCAGTTTCACATTCTTGAAAAACATCATTGAGCGTGCCATATTCATTAAGGTTCTATTCATCCTTTATGCCACACCATTTTGTTGAGGATTGCAGGGAACTGAATTTTGATGTGTAATCCCATGTTTACAAAGATAGTCTTCAAAATCATTAGAGGTGTATTCTTTACCATTATCAAAACAAAATGTACCAATATGAGCTTGTGCTTGATTTTCTATCCATGCATGAAAGTTCTTGAATGTTTGAAATGCTTTAGATTTTGTCTTCAACAAGTATACCCAACACATTCTAGTATAGTCATCAACAAAAGTCATGAGGTACTTATTTCTATTTGCAGAAGGAATTGGCATGGGGCCACATAGGTCTAAGTGAACTAGCTCTAACTTTCTACATGCTCTGAATTTAGACTCTCGGAATGGATGCTTACTATTTTTTCCTAGTATGCATGCATCACATTTGTTCTTTTGCTTAGGAATGGTGGGAAAACCAAATACACCATTATTTCTTAACAAACAAAGACTGTTATAATTCAAATGACCAAATCTAGCATGCCATAAAAGACTAGATGACAGATTACCTTCTTCATACTAAGATATGTAGGCAAATTTTCTGGCTCTTGCAGATGATCCCTTCAGCTTCAACAACTTCCCATCTTCATATCCAATCATTATGACCTAGTTGTTAGAGGACTTCCTTATTTCTGCAATTACATCAAACATGTGGATGGAATGGTCTTGTTGTCGAATCTGCACTAAGGATAGTAGGATCCTCTGCAACTCTGGAAGATAGAGAACATTTTTCAACACAAAATCAAGGAATCTAGACAACTTAATCCTGATGGAGCCAATTCCCTTTGGTTTTAGGCTAGATTTGTCTACAAAATACACTATGCCATCTACAATGTCATTCAGTTCTTCAAAACAATATTTCCTAAAGGTTGTGTGGGATGTTGCACCAGTATCAAGTTACCAACAACTTTGTAAGATGAAAAAATGTTATTTCATTTATTCCAAGATTACAATGTGCAACAATACAATGAGCAGAATCAGGGGCTTTGCCAGCCTCTTTATTTTTATTTTTGTCTTCTTTGTTCTAGTTATGTCTTCCTTTGATGGAGTTCCAATAGGCCCAACACTTATCGTCTTCATGTCCATTCTTCCCACAATGCAGACTCTTCATGTCTGATCTTTTGCTTGAGTTGTTTTTGCCCCCCTTCCTATGAAGTTTCTTCTTCCTCGACCTCTTTTAATGCTTTCTCCCTTGGAGGGGTCTTTGGTATATTCCTTTGCTTTCGACCAAGGCAAAGATATTCTCCAGTAGGATCATTGGTCTTCTTTCCAAAGGATTTCTCTTTGTCTGCAATCTTCTCCACCAAGCTGTCAAAAGTAAGATCTTTGAAATTATCACTGGCTTGAAGTGATTCCAAATAGTTTGAGTGTGTTGGATAGAGAGATTTGAAAAATGTTGCAAGTGGAAGGTCTGGTTTCATACCAACGGATTGAATCTTATGCATGATTGATCTGATCTCAGATGCAACCAGCATGAGGTCATTATCCTTAACCTCCAAACTGAACAGTTTTAACATTAACTAAATCACCTCCATTTCAAAATGTGAGTCATACAAATCCTTCAATGTCTTCAATGCTTCAAAACATGATTTTGTAGGAAGTATATGTTGACTCACCTCTTCACTTGCCGTTGTAGTTACCATCGTTAGTGCTTTGTTGTCTTTGGTCTCCCATATTTCTTTTTCTTTCTCTGATCTTGGCGGCTTTGGGTCAGATGTCAAGTTCAGCCTTGCATTAGTTTTAATTGTGGTGCCTTCACAAATTCCCTTCCATAGATCATTGTAAATGAAAGTGACTTTGATTTTTACGAACCACTCAGAATAGTTGTCCTTTCCAGTGAGGACTGTTCCAACGATGGATTCTAATGAATGCATTTTCTGCAATTTACTACCTCTGCTACCTGCAAATAAAATTTGTTTTGGAAAGAAAATGAAAGGTGCAGGTTTAGGTCACTGCTACCTCTTACAAACTGAGACAAATTGTTGCAGAACGCAAGCAGTCTTGCAAATTAAAAAATGGCCTTTCAATAATGCAACCATAGCTCACAACAACCAACACATAGTCTCAACAAATAGTGCTTCAATACTTCAACTCAAAGGCCGTGGATTGAAAACGTTGCCTTCAAAGTAGTCTCACGCTTAACAACAGTTCATGGAGTCTCACATAGCAATGGAGAGATATATCTCAAGTGAGAGTCTTCTCATTCAACTTTATACATCCACACAACTCCACGCAGGTGATGGATCGATCTTCATATGCAGCTCCAAATGCCAAGCAGAGTCCAAGCAATACCCATGTAAAGAGGGCATCCACCAGAGTTCAGATTTCAACGCAGAAACAATATTTAAATTTAGGGTGCACGATTCACATCCTTCAGCTCTCCAGTCATGATTAGGGTTTCCAGTTTACCCCCATGAAGAGGTGGCTCACCAAGCTCAAATGTAGCTCATAGATCAATATGTAGTTTTAACCGGAAATCTCAATCCAACACCAAAGCAACAAATTTATAACACCAAGGAAAATGTACCACACGCAGCTTGCAACTTCAAATTAAGGTTTTTCTTTTTTGTGGTGGTAATCAACAACTTTAATCCACACAACACACACAACGCTCCTTAAACTGAGAGTTTTCAAAATTTAAAGAGACGCAACTCCAGGAAACAGGTCACAGCGAAGATATAGAGCACTGCTCGCGGAGAGAGAGAGAGCCTTTACCAAGTTCCATGCACCATGATAGTATCCATGATGGAAGCAATACTCCAGATATCTTCAACGCAGAAATAGTCTCAAAATGCAGAGAAAGAGAGTCTTCATGAACTAGGTTTTCCAATAGATATAGCTCAGTGGATGTGCACGATACATTCAAAACTGAAGAGTAACGTATAAGAAAATGCAGGACTGAGAAAGCAATCAAAGGGCAAACTGCCAAGACTGGTACACACACAGCATGCACACACAACAATAGTTACGACATGCTCTAATACCACTGTCATGTAATTAACTCTCGAATTTATTTATTGAGAACACAAAGCCATTTATTTATACATTATTCAATGACTATTGGATTCCATCTTCAAAAATCTCCTTGATTTCCTACGGGTTGTTCATATTCCTTATTTACAATATTTACAAGTAACGGTCAGAAGCATAATCATGAGGATTATGTTTCCAATACCAACATATACTCACAACCCATACTTAACCCAATGTCAATCAATTCTTCTTATGGGTCTTCTTTGTATGTTAGCACTTGTTTGAAGACATCCAAGGATGGCCGATGTAAAATAAAATAAAATATAAATATCACAACCAATATGAAATCTTAAGTTGTTATAAAAATCACAATTACTCACAAACTTTGCTATAAACCCTTTTTTTCCTTGTTGTCTTGTCTTATGTGTTGAATGGGTTCCCTTTTGTTTTTTTGTTTTGCAACAAAATAATTGAAAATTAATATTTAATGCTAAAATAATTAATTACATGTACATAATAAAAAAAATTCAATAATTACATGCCTTTAAAGCACGTTGTTGTTGAGATGGCTCCTCCTGCGATGAAATTATGTCCATTTCTTTGACAATATCCTTGTACATTTTTTTAGACTTTCCTATTGGCATATTTCAGATATTAGCTTGTTCATCCTTTGGGATTTTTATAATCTTCCTGAAAAATTAAAACAGCATTAAACTATTTTTATAATGGTGCGAAAAGTAAATATAACAGAATTAATATTAATAAATGAATGCTTTTTAGTATTATACACATATTCTAGAAAATCATGTTTAGGAATATTACTTTTTGAATCATTCTTTTATGTTGTTGTATGTTTTTTCTATTGCAAGTCTGACATGTCTCACTGACCATTGCTTTGGAAATGTTTCATGTAGTTTAGATATAACCTGATTTTTAGAATTATTAGATTGATTTATTTACTGTAAGTGGAAAGTATATCTATATGTTCTTTCCACTATATCCCTCATAGTTTTATAAAAGTTTTTACCTCTTTTACTAACTACAAGCACCCTCCAGATGGGCCAAGGACCAATTAATTCATCATCATTTACATCTTCATTAACAAAAATTCTTATGATGGCATTCCCTTCTGTTAATGTCGGTCTCTACAATACATTCAACATATGTGAAATAGATTGTTTGAAACATGTTAGTGAAAATTCTTAAGTACATTATTACTAAAAATTGAAAAAAAAAATTGATTACTTTTTTATTCGCTTGATTCATCATTTTGCAACTTTTCCATCAACGTTTTAAGCTCTTCTGCACTTAGATTGCAAAGAACCTTTTGAGGCTTCCTCATTTTTTGGCTCTACATGACACACATTAACCAATACATATTAGTCAAACTTACAAATAATTCAAACATATTAATTTTATATAGAAATTACAAATAACTTGTCTTCTTCACTTTTTTGAATGTGTTCCTATTGTGCCGATTAGAATTATTGTTCCTTGAACTCTTATCACACATTTTCTATCAATAAACAACCTCGACCATTAAATAGAGAAGATGTTAAATATATTATACAAATAAATTACATAAGTTCCATCTAAAAAACTAGTCTTCCATATCAGACTGATTTATGAATACAAACACCCCGATACATTTAAATCATGTATGCATCGATGCATCATAATTAAATGCACCGATAACGAAAAATAAATTTAAAAAATTAAGGCACGGTTCTTTTGGTCCGATATAGTTTTTTTGTAAGTCACATTATATTAACAATTTATACAAAAATTGCAGCATTCATCAGTCAGAGTTTCCTTCGTGGTTGTCTGAACCATCCTTCTAACCAGTCTTGGCTTCAACACATAATACCCCCCTAGGGCCCCTCCACCGAAGGAGAAAACATGGCTATAATCTTAAGTTCACCATTCGTCGGCCCCGAGACAAAACAAAGCTTCTTCAAAATTGAAGACTCTACCACCTATAATCTTAAATACCACCTGAAACTGACTAACATCCTAAGGCCAAACTAACCACACAGTAAGAACTAATAACATACGGAAAAAATAATACATAATTGAGAGGCATCCAAATCGAAATCCCAAGCAAGACCATTAAGGCACCTGGTAGTTCGCAGAAGGAGGAGCCAACCCCGTGCGACCAGGATCCCATGCCAGTTCCATTCTCCCCGTCGACGTGTCAACCTTTGCAGGAACAACCACTCCCATATGTGGGGAGAAATGGAATTCCCAACTCTTTACTAACAACGTCTATCTTCATATGTAGGAGCCTTATGTCTGCATATAATTCCTTCAAAAACGCCACCGAGACCTCATATGCACGTTGCTTCTCCTCTCATTCCAGTATAACACATCCAAGAAGCCCTTTTATAACCCAATAGATCATGATGGTCTTCTCATATAACCCCTTTTATGCACGCGAAGACCCTGAATCCTGGATCCACTCATTCAGCGCTACAACCTCCTCGGACGGAGCATTCTCCACAACCTCACACCAAACCCCATGCTCCATCATCTTAAGGTCCACCCTGATTGAAGGAGGGATTTACAACCGATACTGCAAAGCTACATGAGCAACCCTAATATGTTCGCAACTTTCCCTTCATTTCCCTCTCGCATCAAATCCTCCTGTTGCCCCCTCTGGTTCCATTCCACTGTTAACTAACACACAAACCTCACACAGACTACCAAGGGATCTACACCAAATTGTTGCACCATAGCAGCACACAATGCCCCACGTTGGTTAAAAATAAAGCAGAAAGGGAGAAAGGTTACGGAAAATCCCCAGAAGTAAATTCCCATAATGGAGGACTTGACATTCCCCCTAGGATCCAAAAAGCCACAACCCTTCGCACTAGTTTCTATCATGAACTGTGTCAACTCCTACCCACAGCTCATACCTCCTACCATCTCCTCTATTAAATCCTTCATTTTTCTTGTACACTTGCCATGTGAGAGGCCCTCCCACTCACCCTCTCTCCCACTTCTCCTTAACTCTCCACCTACCTTCATAAAAGCTATAAACCAGGGGCTAGGTAATCCACGCGTCCCTCCCGCCACGTCACACCTCCTTCTATCCTCATCTATATCTATTTTAAACCAATCATGAGATGCCAAGTGGAGACATTATGTTTTATGATCCAACTCATCCACCCTTTCCACCGTGCCCTCCCAAAACTTGTTCCTCCTCTTGACCCCTATGTTTGCCAAGAGATACACAATTTTATTCCCATATCTTTTCAGATGGCTTAAGGAGAACCCATGGCCCTAAGTCAGCCCGAAGGCTGCCTTTTCCAATCCAAAATCTAACCTCCAATGGTTTGATACCTTCGACACTTGCTTACCATTCTGAATGTTCTCCTCCATTTTTAGAATCACGGTCGAATCCCCTTCTAGGATGATAGGAAGGTATCCCAGATTAGTGACACTAGTTAGGCCCTGTAAAAATCCTTCCAACTCTACCACATTGTTTGTATTTTAGCCTATGTATCCCCAATATAACCAAACTATGTCCCCTAAGTGGTTACAAACTATACCCCCGAGCCCTTCCTGGCATGGGTTACCTTTTGAGTCCCCATCGAAGTTCAATTTGTAAATCCCTTCCTGAGGTGATGACCATATCATTGGACTTCAAGATAGCATACGAATAACCGAGGGAGGGGGGGGCAATGAAAGTTGGCATGGATTGCACTCCCCAGGTCCAAAGGATCCACGTTTCTCTTCCATCTGCTTGCATTGCATTATTGGACCAAGCAGAGAGATTTAGAGTTTCCTGAATGTGGGAAGTGATTAAAATCTAAACTTCCTCCATAGAATGTTGTTTATCTCTTAAAATATGTTGATTCCTTTCTTTCCATATTTCCCACAGGACGAACCTAGGGAACAGTTGCCATATTCTATTGAATATTATGTTCTAGAAGGGATTGACAATCCATTCTTTAATAGAGAGATTTGGTCTTCCCCTAACCTAGCCAATTGGTGAAATATCTCTACCCCTTTGTCCCAGATTGATGACGCAAAGGGACACAGGTCCAAGTGGTGATTCATTGACTCTTATTATTCCCAACACAAACAACACCATGTTGGGCCGAGACATACACGCCTCTTGAGGTTTTCCCTAGCCGGGATCCTTCCTTGGAGACAATCCACAGGGATATTACCACCTTTGTCCATAGATTGGCCTGCCAAATCTTCTTCCATTCTGGGAGATCCCGAAGATCCTGCTAGCTTGCTGCAATAATGTAATCTTCCTTCACCGAGAAATTCCCCTTCGCCTTATACACCCATTGTAACTTATCCCGGTCTTCATTTTTCCTTATATTTCTCTCTTGTAGTTCCTCCCACGGCTCTTGGATGTTCTCTTTCCTATTCAACGCCATCCAGTCCTCTTCACTTCGCCGTAGTCTGAAATCACCATTTCCTTGAGCTTCATCCCAATAATCCTTCACTTATGTTCCCCAAGTGAGTGAAGCAACCCTCCTTATTTCAGCTAGGACCCCAACTGAGAGAGAGGAGGAAGTAGTTGCCATGAGTCCTTCCAGAAATACGTCAATTCCTCGTTCCTGATTTCCCAGAAGATGTGATCTTGGACTAGATCTTTACCCATTTTTTATGAATTCCAAATATGAAAACCAGACTAAAGGTCATGGAATCTAATTAGATCCCATTTCTCCCACCCTCTAGCACACTTGCAATGCCACAGCTAAACACACGGCTCCTTGTCATAGGAAAGCCATCTCCACCAAATTTTTGCTCCCATGACAACACTACTTATTTCTGAAATCCCTGAGCCCAAGCCCTCCTCTGGATTTGGGTTGACATAGGGAATCCCACCCTACTAGAGACCATTATTGTTTGTCCTCAGTGCCTCCACAGAGAAAGTTTCTCTACAGCTGACGAATTTTCCTAAGGATCACTTTGGGAGCATCCATGACCGACAATAAGTAGGTAGGCATGGATTGTAGCACGAACTTCACCAAAATTAATCTGTTGGTAAAATTAAAGGGGTGTAAAACCCAGCTTGCCAATCTTTGATTCATTCTGTAAATAAGATCCCGCCATGATACTTGTTGGATTACCGAGTCCGATAGGGAGACCCCTCGGTATTTGGACGGTAGGGATCTCCTCTAAAACTTGAGGATTCGAAGAATGTTCTATAGAGTAATTCTCGGAGTATTTAAAAAGAATATTTGTGATTTCTCCTCATTGACTGCAAGACCCGATGCATTAAAGAACATCTCAATGCCACGTTTGAAATCTTTTGCCTCCTAAACCGAGGCATGACCCATTAACATAATGTCATCCATGAATTACTGATGAGTTTGAATTGGGGCATTAGGGTGAAGAGCAAGACCTTTAAGATCTCTCTCCTGCTACAGGGATTTTATGGTCCGAACAAGCCCTTCCACTATTAGAATAAACGAGAAAGGAGAAAGAGGATCCCCCTAACGGATACCTCTCGATGGACGGAAAGGGTTCGAGGGAATCCCATTAACCAAAATAGAGAAGAAGGCAAAGGAGACTAAGTTGTATATCCAACTAACCCACTCACTCTTAAAACCAAACACCAACATCATTTCGTACATGTACTGCCAACTTACATTTTCATAGTCTTTAGCTAGATCAATTTTGAACATCATGCCAGGTTTCCTAGTGGGTTTCAAAGAGTGATAAACCTCATGGACTAGAGTTATACCATCAAGGATTTGTCTCCCTTCAACAAACCTAAATTGCTTTGGGGAAATCGGATTAGGGAGGAGGGCCTCCATCATGTTGGCAATAACCTTTGAAATGATCTTATAAATAACATTACATTATGAGATGGGTTTAAGCTTACCTGAAGTATTAGCGCCATCACTTTAGGGGATGAGGGAGAGAAAAGTTGCATTGAAAGTTGGTAACACCCCTCCTAATATTCATGAGTATTCCACTATCTGCACCACCTCATCCTTAATTAAATCCTAGAAGTGGTGGAATAAATTGACTATAAAACCATCAGGCCCTGGAGCCTTCCCATCCTCCATTTGGTTAGCTACTTCCTCCACCTCACTTAAGGAGACTGGTTTCATAAGCAAATCATTCCGATCGTGAGAAACCAAATGAGGAATGTGTTGGGTAATCCATGCTATGCCCCGGGCACAAGTGTGGATTGGATCCTCCATGATCAACCTATGGTACATCACAAATTCCCTCTATATCTCCCTTCTCTGCTCCAAGCGGGTCCCATTCTCAGCCTTCAGGTAAGATATTCTATTCCTCTAACAATGTTGAATTGTAGATATATGAAAAAAGGTTGTGTTTCGCTCTCCTTCTTTTAGCCATCGTTTCCTTGATTTCTGCTTCCATAGGATTTCCTCTTGTGCCTCTGTGGTTTCCACTTACTCCATTACCTGCCTCTCCTCAATCCTCAAGGCCTCATCAAATCCTTCCCTCATCCCTTTGACCTGGATCTCTTCTAGCCATAGTTCTAGGCGATGTTTATCCTCAAAAATATTTTTGAAGATCTCCTTGTTCAAAATCCTTAGTTTCACCTTAATAGTTTTAAGCTTTTTCTGAAAATAGTACATACTGGATCCCCTAACCCCTTCCTCTTCCTCCCACTAATTTCTTACCATGGATTTAAAATATAGGTGGGAAAGCAAGAAAGATTCGAAGCGAAAGGGATGCCTCCAATACTCTCCATATTGAACCCAAGATAAGCTAATCGGCTAGCGGTCTGAGCTCGTAGCTGGGTGAACCCACGTCTAGGCCTCCCCTCCATTGATGAAAATGGATTCTGAAACCAGAAACCAGTCAAGGAGAGAGGCAATGTCCCTCCCCCCCTGCCTGTTATTCCACATGAAAATGTGATTACTAGTCTCCATATCCACTAACTTCAGGTCCTCAATTAGATTTCTAAAATCTTAGTTAATGGGATCCAAGAATATCCATCCTCCTTTCTTTTCATATAAATAGGTGATCATATTGAAATCCCCACCTATGATCGAATGTTTCCCACTTACCCAAATTTTTAGTTCCACCAAGGATTTGAGGAACCTAACTTTTTGATCATGAGATTAAGGGCCATACACATTGGTCACAACCCTTTCAGTTGCCGACTCCACCACTTTGGCTTTTGCCGAAATGAATCTCTAGGTTGCCACGAAATTAAACAAACTTATTACCCCCCGATCCCATAAGGTGGCACATCCTACAACCATCCCCTTGATGCTACTATTATCCCTTCACTACCTCTCAATAACTTTCGAGCTATACCCACCATTGCTTCTATTGAACATTTAGTTTCTTGCAGGAATACCACTCCTGGTTTCTCCCTTCTTATCTTATTCCTTAGCATCATAATCTTCTAGGGGATGCCAACACCCCTTATGTTCCAATATAGCATCTTCAATGAGATAACTTCTTGAGGGATACCTTAATCATCGAGTATTGACCTGAATCCAAAAGAATTGCATTGAACTATGTTATTCTATGTCGATTGCTTCTCCTACCCCTTTTTTCTGATCTCTCTGTTAACACCCAAATTAACCCCCAAGGTTGTGAGAGAAGGCAATTCGGGGTAACCACTAACCACTTTAGATATGTGCTACTGACCCAACACAGTCTAAGAGGGCTCTCTCAACAAATCTATAAAAGACTGAAAATATTCAATAAAATTGCAGCTACAAGGAATTCTCAGATTCGATAAAAGACTGAAAACAATTACTAATAAACACACAGCCTCTTAAATCAAGATATTCTTTCAAAGCATAAACAGAAGGTCAGATTTCTGCTGGAACAAATTGTTTAAATTGTTTGGAGAGAAGATCATAAGGAAAAATATTGGTCAATGGAGTCAAAACATGAAACATAAAACAAATAACAGTGATGTTGCATGAGATATCCAAACAGAGGCAAGAAAGCTACCAGCTCACAGTCAAAGAGTTGTTGTTTGATGATTTAGAAGAATGAGTAAACAATCCACTAATATAGGGCAAATGATTATGAATCCTATATCAGTTTTAGCAGAAAATCTTATGGATTCTTGAAATCAAATAAACAAAGCATACATTCATGAATTATGTTCCAGTACAACACTTATCCAAGCATGAGAGAAATAACAGCATGAATTTAACAAAGCAGGAAACAATCACATAAGAAAAAGGAGATAGACAGACTGTAAGACCAACAACACATGAATCTTAGTCGAAATTCAGCTTCAACACTGCAAATATATTAAAGAAAAGGCTTCAAAATAGAGCCGAGCTCCCCCAGGCCTCAGCCAAATGATTTTCCAACCTGTTCTACTTCTATTACATTTCTTTTATAGATCTCTCTGGCCTTAGGGTCGAGCTATATCAATAGGAAGTTCTTACAACTGTATGGACACCTGCACAAAAAGATTCAACAACCTGGGAGTCGGTTCCAACCATTTTTGCTCATTTCCGGCCAAGGACTGTTGAAACTACCTTTCGATGCCCCGACTGTATAACTCAAATGCAGAGAGCTGTGTAAAAACTAAAAGAGGTTTTTGTAGTCAGGCTCGTGCTTAACAAAACCCATGTCCTCGTTTCCTCTAATTCGCCTCCAGCTGGCCGGTATCTGCAACGGAAGTTGATGACTCAGGCAGTAAACGTAATTTCTGGCAAATTACCCTCTGAAGAACCCTTCAGTTCTCCCAAACTATGACACCTATGCAAATTATGAGAGAGGTTATTGTAGATTGGTTCGTTATGAAGAAAACCCTCTCTTGGTTTCTCGAAATTTCTCTCGGTTTGGCGGAGATGGCTGCTGCAAAACGGTGACTAAAACAGTCATTTTCGGTGAGAAACCACCATGCCTTCATATAAAATTACATTGAGTTTAACATTTGATTTTCTTCTTGCAATTTGAATTTTGGGACTTGAATGCTGATGTGGTGGGTGTGTGGATTAGACATGTAAACCTCCTAGGTGGCAGGCTTTAGCTTAGCACAAGTGGTGATAACCCCTCCAAAAGCTTAGCACAATCCTAGTGCTAACAACTGGCTCCAACTCAAGGATGCTATCCTCCCTATGAGGTAGCAAAGAACCCCATAGACCAAGTGCCTGATCCATTGGGATGCTCCCAAATCCAACTGAAACCTACGATCTGACTTGATACCTGTGACCTATAGCCCTTTCTGATCCTGCAACTGAACTCACACTGCCACTGAAAACAAACCTGCTCAACTGCAGCTGAACATCTGATACTTGGCATCTTGCTTGAAACACCTAAATGAGGATCTTACACTGCAGAATTGGGAATGCAACAAGCGGCAACACCAACTAGCTCAGATAGCCTTGAACTCATATCCAATGAAGGAAAACATGCTACAGTGTCTCAAAACCCCTCAATGGCTTTATGAAGTAGATTCTAAAGATGATTAAATGCATAATATTCTACCTAGTGAAAGAAACAACAATCAGGGTCTTTCCACAAGGGTACTGAGCATCAAACAATCACTGCCCACATTAAGATCTTTGTAAATTCAGTCAACCAATGACTCAGACTTTGTCACAACAACTTCTCTATCCCTTGCTCAATATTTCTCATGATCCTGGACAAATGATTTAAATGATTCAATTAAAATCTTCTTGTTATTAACATCACCATTAATTTGCAGCAAATGGTTCTCCTCTCTTACTTTTGTGATGACCATCACAACAAATAACCTGCAGAGCAAATATGTCACCACTTATATCTGCACCATATTCATAATTCATTCATCCAACATGGAATTCAAACCTCTTTATAGCTGGCACTTGTGTCCATACCAATTAGCACTCATCTTGGTTTTGCAGATGGAGCTTCCCTTTTTCTTTTTACAACCAGCTTGATCTAGAAGATGATTTCAGCAACGGTGCACACTGAATCTTCTTATCCCAACACTGACATGCATTCAAGATGAACACCCGGCCATGAAGACAGTGTTCAAACTTCAATATCTAAATACGCAACGCACATATTGTGCGAATTTGCTTTCTTGGTGTCAGCAAAATAACGCCAGATCAAATGTCGATCAATAGTTCAGTCATTTAGTTTCTTGTGGAAAGCAGCCGAAGTAGATGTTTTCAAGATTTCTCGGATAACCATTGTTGCATAGCACGAAGTGGGTAGGGTAAAGCTCATAAGAAGAGAAGTAAAAGATGCAGATGCAGAGCAAATAGCATAATTCACCTCTTTCAAATCTGGTTTAATGTTCAGCTCATCACTATCCATAGCTATAGAATTATGTTTGTCTTCATGGGCCAGTTGTTCGGAATTCACAGTAGTAGAATCTTTTTGTGGTCCTCCTAGTTGACAATTTTCCACGCTACGGCCTGCAATATTCAACTTAGTATTGCTGAAATATACCATGAACTTTGACCAAAAAGAATAAAATCCTTTCTCATGAAATTCTGGCATACTCCATCCACAAGGGGCATTGGCAGCACCCTCCCCACCGGCGTGATTGCCTCGAACAACGATTGTGGCAACAGCGAGCCACCTAATCCCATCTTCAACCAAAGAAAACTGGTGTTGTATCTTGAAATTAACTCTATTTCCACGTAATCCCTTTTGCCGGCAGAACGCTCTTCAAACGTTGACCCCACTTCATGCAAATTTTTGCACCCATGGATTTGGTGCACAAGTAATATTAGCGCTATTGATTTTAGCCGTGGATCGCCCCCATGCCCAAATCGCCACCGTTGCAAGGTGAGGCTCGTACCAAAATCGTGGTGATTTTCATTATGACCTTTCTCGTGCATGTTGTATCCGCGCTATCCCTGTCTGTCGTTAATCTTCCTTTCAAGTATGATGATGGCCCTAATTCCCAATAAGCCACGCGGGTGGTCTGATAAACCTGTGAACTGCACGCTCATCCTTCAACTGGCCGCATTGGTGTGACGGCTTCACGATATCTGAATCTAGGACCTCAGATAGAACAAAATTTTCTGCCATAAACACCCCACCGGGTCTCAGAACACGACTGATTTCTGCTACAGCAGCGGATGGAGATGGCTAATAGTGCAAATGAAACACCCGCATGTACAGTATCAACAGAGACTATTGCAAAATGAAACCTTGAAATATCTGCTCTAACCATCTCTAGGTTCACTGTAGATAGAGCTTTATCCTGCTTGATGGAACTCATAGCACTGGCGCCACATGTTTTCTGAGGAGTCGAGAGCCATTTCATCTGTATAAATCCCATAATTGGCAAATTGTGGGGAAAATAACCCATTTCCACAATCGTCTTAAGCATTACAATAATTTTGATTCTGAGTGAGTATACGATAGAGAAACGCCCAAGTGAGGAAAACCACAGCGTCTTGCCCACTTTCAACAGTTTGTACAATCTCTTCAGCATTCATACGATCATGGAGAAAATGGTCAAGATGATTCTCCATTAGGAACGACTCCCCATCACCTGCACATCCTTTGGACAGCCACGTCGCTGCATTGATGCCTGCCATGAGGTTTGAAATACAGCTTCTATATATTTTCTTCACGAGGTTTATCCCACACACAAAGGGGAAAGATAACTCTTGGACTTTATATACACTACTGCTTTTATTATATAACAAAATGAACGAAGGCTCGTAAGTGAGCTTGGCTGACATACGTGGGTCCTCATTCGACTTACTGATTGGCTACTGGTGATGCTTTCACTGTTGAGCTGGGGCTAGGCCCCAGATATCTTTATTCAAACTTTTGCCCCATTAATATAAAATTTCAAAGCCTTTCAGCAAAAAAAAACGTTAGCTTTGGGTATAATATAAATTCCATGAATTGAACTTTGGCCCAAACCTAAAGACTTTAAAAAACCCGTCTCTCCATTAATAAAAAAAACGTTAGCTTTGGGTATAATATAAATCCCATGAATTGAACTTTGGCCCAAACCTAAAGACTTTAAAAAACCCGTCTCTCCATTAATAAAACCTTTGTTTTATAAAAAACTCAAACTTTGGGCTTTATAGAAATTTTAAAACTTTGGCTATATCCCCTTTGTAAAAATTAAAGCCCTTTGTTTCCATTTTTCATAAATATTTCTAAAAACCTTTGCTCAAATACAGAAAGCTAATTATAGGTTTATAAAAATCAAAATTTTGCCAACTTCTAAATACCTCCTTTCCCTATTCCGTTCAAAGTTTCTTTGACTCCCTTGATATGCAACTATTGGCTGAAAACTACACTATGTGTTTTTTGATCTCTGTTCTTTACATGTTAGTCTGTCGTTGTAGCCCTTCCATTGGTATACTGCGACGTCGTCGCATTTCCTGTACAGGTGAATTGCGACATCGCACTTCCCGTATAGATGAACTGCGACGTTGCACTGTGTAGAAGCATAGAGTGCGCCAATCTATCATTTTTGCTATACAGGCACCCCTTCTCCATTTCTGATTTGAGTTTTGGTTTGTGTGCAGACTCCTCTGCACTGTACCTTCCAAGCAGAGACCCTTTTGTCCAGCAGTGTTTTGTTTGGCTTGTTTGTATTGGTTTTTGGGTCTTTTGAGATTTGGATTCATGTTTGGCCCTTTCAGTCAAAACTAGTGTTTTGCTTGCATTTTTAAGCGAAATGGGTTCTATTTTTGACCCCATCTCAAGGCTTTGAGATCATTTTTTGTTTGGCGTGACTAGCTTGTTTTAAAGATTTGAAAAGTGTGGGATACCCATGTCTTTTTGAGCCTCTTTTTCTTGGGTTATGCATCTTATTTCCTTTGCATGCTAAGCTATCTAATAGTTATTGGAAAAGATTGATTCTTTATCTCCACTTTAGTTCAAAAAAAAGCTTGATTTTGTCACTCTTTTGCTATATTCATGAAATTGGAAAACATGAGTATTCTTCTTGCTTTAATTTGATCATTTGAAATTCTTGGTCTCACACTCATAAGAAGAAGAAAGATTCGTTTCAGATTTGTATGCATTTGAGTTAGATAAGATTGTTAAGTGCTTTCCTTTGTCTTGCATTTGACTGGAAACGTTTTTGAAATCCTTCTTTCCATAGCTTAGATGTGTCTTTTTCAAGTGTAAAAAGATAGGAAATGAGTTATAATT
Source organism: Larix kaempferi (assembly GCA_027924585.1). Taxonomy (NCBI): domain Eukaryota; kingdom Viridiplantae; phylum Streptophyta; class Pinopsida; order Pinales; family Pinaceae; genus Larix; species Larix kaempferi. The sequence goes on along the minus strand of BSBM01000101.1, from coordinate 17,184,423 downwards.
ATTGCATTTGGTAGATCTTGAGCCTTTCTTGAGTGTCTTTGAGTTGTTTGGGTGCTTGACCTTTTTCTTTGGGAATTTTTGAATGATTAGAAGTGTTGTAGATATTCTCTCACTTTCTGTATATAGATATGAAAAGCGTTTAGTTATCAAATTCCATTTTTGATACATGCATGTGAAAATTGAAAGTGCTTCATTATTTTGTCTCATACATTGTTAAGATTTGTTGCAACTTTCGTTTTCTTTGCACTTTTAAGCTGATTATTGCAGAAAGTTAGAGTTATTGCACTCTAGGAAGGAATTTTTCTTTTCACTACTACTTAAGTACTTTTGGTTTGAAAGAAAGAAAAATCTCTCCTTACCTTAAGTAGTTTTCATTGAAAAGGAAAGGAAAATGTGCATTATCATGTAGTTGAGGATTGCATTATGTTTACATTTATGTACTCACCTCATGCATCCACCTAACCGTACAAGATAAAATTAACGCTAGCTTAGGTTAAAATCATTTAGTAACTGTGTGTAAGTTAGAGATGTGTTCCGGCGTCTTTAAGTGTGGCAGTTGTCATTATTTTCCAGCACTCTATCACGGGGGTATTGTAGTCTTCCACGTACTTATCGATATATCGATCTCCTTCACGTACCCACCAAGTACCATAATATGTACTTGGCGTATATCGAAGGGTGTATCACGTACTCAGTAGTATATCGAAAGGTCTCTTGCCGAATGGTTGTGCATTAGACAACACCACTACGGATTTGAACTCCCACGTACCTTGCGTATATCGAGAGACACCACTAGGATTCCTGAAACCAATTGAGTTAACCATTTGGTCGTCTTGGCAAAGCAATACACCGAGAACAGCACTCAGGGAAATTAGCACGCACGTATTGTCCAGGTAAACGGGTATGCAGGCAAGGGTACGGTCCCAATCCTCCTTGTCACATCATATTGTTGGACCCTGCAATATATAGCGGTTTGCGATGCCTTGATAACCTCATGAGGTTCCATACTTTGAATCCACTCCTATTCACACAGTTTGCTTGTTGCTTTTAGACTTGAGTAGTGTTTGATTTGTGTGGTACTTTAGAGACTCTTAGGAAGTTTAGATATGGGAGACTCTTCCGGGACTACCAACCAAGAGGCCCCTTTCCAAGGTATGCCATTTGTTATTCCCCCTTGTGGAACTGTTGGTCCTCCCTTTATGGCTACATTGAGTCTTCTTGGATTGACGATAATATTACCAGTATGGTTATTCTCCAATCCAATTACACCAAGTGCACCAATTGTGTCGAACCTAGGTCCTTCATCACATGAGCATCAATCTCATGGTGACCATTCTCCTTCTTCGACGAAAGTTGAATTGGATTCCGTCTCTTCTTCTTCTCCTACTAAAAACTTTGATGTTAGTAAGAAGGTGGGTGAGAAGAAGAAGAAGAAAAGGAAGATTAAAAAGAAGAAGGATAAGAAAGAGACCAAGCGTCAACCATTTGCCTCTGATGGCACTCATTCTATGAGAACACCTCGTAAGCCCAAGTTCCCCGGCAAACTTTGCAAGGGTGATCACCTTCTCAAGAATTTTCCCGGTATTTGCCGTGTGTCAGAAGTGTGGTCTAAAAACCCCAAACCACTTGTATCGTCAACCTCTGGCCACCATGTTGATGACACTCCCTCGACTAGTGACCCGTTGGTGAAGGGTCGAAAGGGTAAAGTCCTGTACCCCTTTTTGATATGCAAGGGTATGCACCATACTTTCCTTTATCCAAGCATGGATGAAGCTTCACGGTGGTTGGAAGATATTACTAGTTCTCAACAGGTGCTTCCAACAAGTGATAGTAAGTTGTCCCTCGACCCCCCACTGGTTGACCAAGTGATCGATTCAGTTTCATATGTAATTGATCCCACTCTTCCTTTTGAGAGTGAAGTGATCGAGTCAATGTCATCTCCACTCGATCCCGCTCTTTCATTGGAGAAAGTTCAGACTGAAGCAGTCACCATGACACAATCTTCGTCTCATTCTTATCTTCCAAGTGAGAGTGATTTGGAAATCGCTGATGTTTTCCTAGTCAGTTCAGAATGTCCTAGGCAAGGGGAAACCCTGTCCATTCCTACAGGACCCCTCCCAAGTACTGAGGTCATTTCCTTTGATTGGAATGGTCTAACAGAACTTCGTCTTCCTTCAAGTATTCCTTTTCAAATATCTGTAGGAGTTTCCGACAAAGAAATCTTTCGTGCGATAGTTGATGAGGGAGCTTCTGTTAGTATTTTATCCTCAACTGCTTGACAAGCTATAGGTTCCCCTCAGCATGTGCCAGTAACTGACCAGATTTTGGCTTTTAATAGAAGGCCTACCGGACCTTTAGGGATTCTCCCACAGTTACCTGTCACGTTGAGAGGTAAAACTGTTTATGTTGATTTCATGGTTGTCCAAGGTCCTTTAGATTTCAATCTACTCCTTGGACGCGATTATGTCTATGCTATGGAAGTTGTAGTGTCCACGCTCTTTCGAGTGATGCATTTTCCTCATCATGGGAATATTGTGACCATTTATCAGCTTTCCTTCGTGACACCCACTCATCATATGACTCCTAGTCATCATAATTCCCTAAATATTCCACATGTTTTAGTGGTTTATTCCCCTTAAGGATGGGGGGTACGAGCACGGTTTATGTTATGTTTCAAGCTCGTTAAAAAATGAAACCGACCACTCTAGCATAGTTTACTTTAGGTTTCAAGCTTGCGTAAAAATGAAACCATCCACTCGAGCATAGTTTTATTCCATTTCAAGCTTGTTAAAAAATAAGATGGGCTCCCTCAAGCGTAGTTATTGTCTATTTCAAGCTTGTGTAAAAATGAAATAAATCTCCCTCCCATCAGTTCAAGTCTCTCACTAGAGTTAGAACTTGAACCTTCATTTCCTCTGATTCTCGTTTTCCCCCTTGGTGAACATTTTCATATTAGTAGCCAGGTTGGTAGTTGGATTAGCAAGCAACATTTTTCAGACGAAATGAAGCTTGGGGGGCATGGCACATGTCGTACCATCAACAATCATGTTGAGGGAACACTACCATGTTAAGTCGCTAGCAATCATGTTGCGGGCATTTACTAACCTCTAGGCATCATGTTGGGAAGGAATCCGTCAATGGGCCTTAACCATTAGTAGCGTTTACCTTTGGCTTCAAGCTCATTAAAAAATTAAACCAGTAGTTTGAGCACAGATTAGTCTTTGATTCCAAGCTTGTTAAAAAATGGAATAGACCCCCTAAGCATAGTTTACCTTTGGTTTCAATCTTGCATAAAAATGAGACCGGCTTCGTGAGCATAGTTCCCTTTCTGTGTCAAGCTCTTTAAAAAATGTTTCAAGTCTTTTGAGCAGAGTTCCATTCATGTTTCAAGCTCGTTAAAAAATGAAACTTTGAGTCAAGTCTCTTCATAGACCTAGTACCTGAACCTTCTTTTCACCCGCCTATGCCTTAGGCGAATGAATTGAAGCTTGGGGGGCATGTCTTCAACCTCTAGAAGTTACATTGAAGTCAAATCGATCGCCTCTCCACACCACATTGGAGCTAAGTCACTTACTTCTAGCAATCATGCTGGGGGCATGTACCAACCTTTGGATTTCATGATGGGAAGAGTCCACCAATGGGAACATTTTTCGAGCATACTCTCCTTTTTGGTTTTCAAGCTCATTAAACCATGAAAATTATACCGAGCATAGTACATTTTATGTTACAAGCTCGTTAAAAAATGAAGCATACATCATGAGCATTCTTCCAACCTATCTTCAAGCTCGTTAAAAATAGTAAGATGGTGTTGAGCTTACTTTTCACTTTTTTCGTCCTCTGGTTGAAACATGAAAAGTGATTTGAGCTTACTTTTTACTTTTTCGTGCTCTGGTTCAAATATGAAAAAGATTCCGAGTGCTTTTGATACCATTATCGTGCTCGTTAAAAACTTGAGTAAAAAGGTGTGTCTAACGAGTATAGGTTTATCACTTTATCCGGCCTCGCTAGACTATTTATGGAAAAGGAACTGTGCCGAGTTTACTTTTTCCTTTGTCGTACTCGGTCATCAACCATGACAAATTTGTTCATGGAGTCCTTTTAAGATCTTTTCAGCCTCCCTAAATAGGAAAAGATTGCCAAGCAAACTTGATGCTTTCACGCTTGTAAAAGCATTTGAATGATCGTATTTCTGGTGATAGTTTACCCATTTTTCGGACTAGGAAGCACTATTTACGAAAAAGGAATACTCCAACCAACCATGGCTGGAAGAGTTCTCTCTCGCGTTGTTTTACCCTTTTTCGGGCAAAGAGACTAACTTTACGAAAAAGGACCTTTTGGAGTCTCCTTTAGTTCTTTTCAAACTCTCTAAACATGAAATGATGCCGAGTTTTCCTTCTATGGACTCTTTAAACTTTCACATCGAAGGGCCCATTTTGGGATGAACCCCTCCTTTCCTAGGTTCGTAAAACATTTGGGATTGGACTCATCTATGAGATGAGCTATACCGAGCATCTGGTTACTGTAATGTCCCTTATTAGGAATTTTATTAAAATTGCAATTTTCCACTTTTTTCCTTGGTTCGACCTTGGACTAGTTTCGATCTCTAGGTCCCAAATTTGCCCCAAAGGATCCCAAATCTTCTGAGAAGGTATATGAATGATATTAGCACATAAATATGTGTTTTAGGGATTCCTTTGTACCTTTAAACACTTCTGCAAATACTCTTTCAATTCTGGTCAATGTAGGTAACTTTACTAGTGATTTCCCTTTGACTAGTATTGGTCTTTAGGTCTCAAATTGACTCCAAATGCCTTCAAATATTCAAGGAAGGTTTATGAATGATATTAGGAATTGAATATGATGTTTAGGGATAACATGTGGCCACCAAAATACCTCTGCAAACTCTCTTAAGATTCTGGACCAACTATGCAATTTTACTAGTAATTTGGGGTTCAAATCCCCCTAAGGTAAGTACTGAAAATGGCTTCCCAAATGCCTCCAAACCCACTCAAATTTATAAACAGAGGTATGTAATGTGTTAATTATGTTATTAAGGTCTCATATGCACCATTAATGGTTTATTACAACTGTTCTCACCCTCTCCCATCCAACTGCAAAAATCCCCAATTCGACCCTTGGGGAAATGGCACTATTTCTTCCCCCAATGCAATTAAACTGAGTAAAAATGCTTCAAATGCTCAAGTACAGTACATGAAACTTGTATAAGACATCCATGTAAATATATTTATCACAAATATATCAAAGAATCATCCATTCATTCGAAATCATCATCAATACATTGGCTCACAATAAGGTAGTGGGGAAATGGCATTGTTCTTCCATTAAAAATGAGATTTATACATTTCTACTTGGAATTTAGACCTGAAACTTTTTGGAAATGAAGAACAGAGTATTTACTTCATATTACAAAAGGAATGGGGCATTAAAAGCTTCCCCAAAGAGTACAATATCTCACCAAAAGCGCCCTCCCTCAAGGATCAAGAATATGCCATCAAAACTGGAAATGGTTGAAGGAGTGAGCTGCAATAGAAGAAACCATGAGCTGCCCTGTAGCTTACACCTGCAAATAAAGACTCCATTAAATCTCCAAATGAAAGGTCTGAATGGCCTTTCCAATTACCAACTTGGATGGGAATCTTTCACCCTCGAAATTGGCTAAGGCAAGAAACTAGTCATCCACTAGCTCTCCCTCTTCACAAATGCAATTGCAAATTCTACAAATGATCAAAATCTGGTTTCATTCTTTGTTATTGACATTTATAAAGTTCTAATTTCCTCCATGGGTCGAATTCCTTCCAAGAGACTCATGCCAACTCAAGTTGGGAAGAGATTCCAAAGAACGCCACTTGTACAACAATTCCTAGTTTTCCACTTCCACCAAATCACATGTGGAAGCATCTTAGCTGCCCTAACACCCTTGAGCTCCCTCTTGGAGTCTATTTTTAGCCCTGACATGTCATATATGTCATATGTCAGCCTTCAGGTCTGATTTTTGTCATAGGTGTCATAGCATCTTCATCATTGTTGTCATAGAGCTAGGGAATCTAGCCCAAGTGTCTCACTAGCTCCAAATTGCCTCTTCCTCTTCCATGGGAGTTACTCTTCCTCTATATTTCGACCTTGGATGAGTCATGCAATGAATAATACCTTTTGGACTTCCCCAAGTATGTTACCATTCACCTTGAATTCGAATTGGTGAGAGAATGATGCCAAGTGTAGTGGGGAAATCTAGCCATATGTGGGTCCCACTTCCTCCATGTGTCTTCATGATCAAATGCCACTTTGATTTTCACTTGTATATTTTTATTTAGATCCTTTATTAAATATTTATGCCACTCTAATGTTCAAACATCATTTATTATCCCCATTATTCCAAATCCCAAAGCTTCCACCCCAAACCTAGGAAACTAGTAATTTTCCTCCTTGGCAATTATTTGACCTTTAACATCAATTTTACAAACTCTAATGAATATGGCCAATGTGATTAGGCCATTGTGACCCAATTCCAAATTTGGGACATGACAAATCCTCCCTTCCCAATATTGCTTGTCCTTAAGCAATTTCAAACATGGGTGTTGAAGAACCTGCTTCCTGTATAATTCTTTGAAGTTGCCATTGAATTGCCCAACCTTGAGTCTTTGAGTTTCCTTGAAGATTTTAGAGAGGAACCACCATGCTTGCTGCTGCACTACTCTGATAAAATTCACTTTATTAAGTGGGAAATCCATCTCCCATACTGCTTGTTTCCCCCAAAAAAAATTCAAACCAATGAGACAAAAATTATTCCAGGGTCCCATTGCTTGTATTGCACCCCAACAATTAAAAGTGCTCTCCAACCCATACCATCAGATAAGAGGATTCCTGGATCCCATTTTCTTGTATGCATTCTTCCAAACATCATGAGTACAAAATATATATCATCAAAGTACATAACAACATAATGAAAATGTACATCAAGAAGATGCTTCATCAAAGAATCATGAAAGTGTTTATACCTCCAAGTAAGTAGACCACCATTTGCTAGGTGCATACAATCTTCAAGTGACCAATCAAATCTTCTCCAATGACATAGGTGAGGATCCCATGTCCAATAGTGCTGCTCCAAAAGAATGTGATATGCATCAAAATATTCAGCCATGCATTCTTTCATCCAAGAAGTGAATGAAGAAACTCCACTAAAATCTGAACCAAATAATGAGCAGGAAACACAAGGAGACTTCAAAGGACTCAAAGAAGTCTCATCCATACATCCATGAGGATATGTATCATCATAAGGTAAAGCAATATGTTGCTGCAATTCTAAATAATGAGGTGCTCTATTCATGTCATCATCAAAAGGAGAGGTAGGAGTTTCATACCCCTCATGTGGCACCCCTAGAAAAAAACCTTTCACCCAATTTTCATCCCAAAGTGATGTGGTTGGAAAAGAAGTGTGGGGTGAGGAATTATGAACCAACTTTAATTCTTTACAACTCTTACCCATTGAAATATTTAATTCATCTTCTCCATAATTGTTTGGTCCAACTATTGTGAGATCATGTACCTCTTCCAAGGCTTTGCAACTCTCTCCATGAGGCAACTCATAATCCCTTTGAACAAGGACAAGTGCTTGTCCTTATTCTTGTTTTAGTGTAGCATCTTCAAGAACCTGCATATCAACATGTACCTCATGTTCCACAATTACATTAGGTTCCTCTTTTGTGGCATAAATTGTTTCATCCTTTTCCTTGAAAAGAGAACCATTGTTCATTATTTTTTCCGAGTTGCTTCCAATTTCACTAAGCAACAATTTGAACTCTTGAAAGTATTGCCTCCACTTGTCTTCAAAGGAAGGTTCCAATAATTTTCTAAACTCCTCATTCTCCTCTAAGGTTCCTTTCTCATTCTTACTCATGGTGACCAATGAATGCACTTCTTCTCCTATTTCTTCCCTTTCACCAAAGTACATCCAGTTTCAGTTTCTAAGGGTGGTGGCTTATTTCTTTGACTCCTGGTCTTCATTAATGTTCTACCACATCAGGTGCCAAGACCATGCTCTGATACCACTGTAATGTCCCTTATTAGGAATTTTATTAAAATTGCAATTTTCCACTTTTTTCCTTGGTTCAACCTTGGACTAGTTTCGATCTCTAGGTCCCAAATTTGCCCCAAAGGATCCCAAATCTTCTGAGAAGGTATATGAATTATATTATCACATAAATATGTGTTTCAGGGATGCCTTTGTACCTTTAAACACTTCTGCAAATACTCTTTCAATTATGGTCAATGTAGGTAACTTTACTAGTGATTTCCCTTTGACTAGTATTGGTCTCTAGGTCTCAAATTGACTCCAAATGCCTTCAAATATTCAAGGAAGGTTTATGAATGATATTAGGAATTGAATATGATGTTCAGGGATAACATGTGGCCACCAAAAGACCTCTGCAAACTCTCTTAAGATTATGGACCAACTATGCAATTTTACTAGTAATTTGGGGTTCAAATCCCCCTAAGGTAAGTACTGAAAATGGCTTTCCAAATGCCTCCAAACCCACTCAAATTTATAAAAAGAGGTATGTAATGTGTTAAGTATGTTATTAAGGTCTCATATGCACCATTAACGGTTTATTACAACTGTTCTCACCCTCTCCCATCCAACTACAAAAATCCCCAATTCGACCCTTGGGGAAATGGCACTATTTCTTCTCCCAATGCAATTAAACTGAGTAAAAATGCTTCAAATGCTCAAGTACAGTACATGAAACTTGTAGAAGACATCCATGGAAATATATTTATCACAAATATATCAGAGAATCATCCATTCATTCGAAATCATCATCAATACATTGGCTCACAATAAGGTAGTGGGGAAATGGCATTGTTCTTCCATTAAAAATGAGATTTATACATTTCTACTTGGAATTTCGACCTGAAACTTTTTGGAGATGAAGAACAGAGTATTTACTTCATATTAAAAAAGGAATAGGGCATTAAAAGCTTCCCCAAAGAGTACAATAGCTCACCAAAAACGCCCTCCCTCAAGGATCAAGAATATGCCATCAAAACTGGAAATGGTTGAAGGAGTGAGCTGCAATAGAAGAAACCATGAGCTGCCCTGTCGCTTACACCTGCAAATAAAGACTCCATTAAATCTCCAAATGAAAGGTCTGAATGGCCTTTCCAATTACCAACTTGGATGGGAATCTTTCACCCTCGAAATTGGCTAAGGCAAGAAACTAGTCATCCACTAGCTCTCCCTCTTCACAAATGCAATTGCAAATTCTACAAATGATCAAAAGCTGGTTTCATTCTTTGTTATTGACATTTATAAAGTTCTAATGTCCTCCATGGGTCGAATTCCTTCCAAGAGACTCATGCCAACTCAAGTTGGGAAGAGATTCCAAAGAACGCCACTTGTACAACAATTCCTAGTTTCCCACTTCCACCAAATCACATGTGGAAGCATCTTAGCTGCCCTAACACCCTTGAGCTCCCTCTTGGAGTCTATTTATAGCCCTGACATGTCATATATGTCATATGTCAGCCTTCAGGTCTGATTTTTGTCATAGGTGTCATAGCATCTTCATCATTGTTGTCATAGAGCTAGGGAATCTAGCCCAAGTGTCTCACTAGCTCCAAATTGCCTCTTCCTCTTCCATGGGAGTTACTCTTCCTCTATATTTCGACCTTGGATGAGTCATGCAATGAATAATACCTTTTGGACTTCCCCAAGTATGTTACCATTCACCTTGAATTCGAATTGGTGAGAGAATGATGCCAAGTGTAGTGGGGAAATCTAGCCATATGTGGGTCCCACTTCCTCCATGTGTCTTCATGATCAAATGCCACTTTGATTTTCACTTGTATATTTTTATTTAGATCCTTTATTAAATATTTATGCCACTCTAATGTTCAAAGATCATTTATTATCCCCATTATTCCAAATCCCAAAGCTTCCACCCCAAACCTAGGAAACTAGTAATTTTCCTCCTTGGCAATTATTTGACCTTTAACATCAATTTTACAAACTCTAATGAATATGGCCAATGTGATTAGGCCATTGTGACCCAATTCCAAATTTGGGACATGACAGTTACCCTCATCAAGCTTGTTAAAAAACAAGTGAGCCACTCATCAGTCATGATGGGGAAAAATGAAAGCTTTTATGTTACACCGTTTGTTTGTGGCAGTACATAGCCACTTTTGAACATGGCACTCGTTTGCATTTGCATTCAGTACTTGGATAATCTGTTTGTCCTCGAGTCTTGTCAATTCCATGAGTCGCGTCACTCTTTTGGATCAGCCAAAGAATGCTTCCACCATCATTTGCATTAGGGGTTGGTATCATTCTCGTCATGTCAATACTGCCAAGTCATGCCATGCCCATGTTCAAGAGATGTTTCATTACTCATCATATGCAGTCAGTATACCCGCCACCATGTCGGTCTACTCTGAGTCATCCTTGCATGTTACTGTACCATCTGATCTACTCTACACATCTTTTGTCGTGTTTCGCGTCGATTGATGGGGGATTCATCATGGCCCTCCTTCAACGGATTCGTCCTTGTCGGCATCAAATCATCATCCGAGGATTGAATCTAGAAACCAACCAAGTACCTTGGCCCTGCATGCCTCAATGGCAGGTTACCTCGCTTTCAACATGAGTTTACATCACTGACTCTTGATCGAAAGATTTCGTCTTGCGTTCGACTTCAACTCACTTAGTCACACTTGGTGATATGTACTGTGATACCTTGGGAATCATTGACATTAATGGTGATCTCCCTCGCGCTTGTTAACGGTTTACATCAATGACCGGTAATCAAGTGGTTTCTACCATGTTCGACGTCAAGACCTTTGTAATCACATGGATAGATTTGTATCATTGTGGGTTCAGCTTGAAGACCCTGGGGAGTCATGTTTTACCCAGGTTGCGATGGAGTTTGCATTGAGTCATATTACACAGATCCACTTTTGTATTGGTCGTGGCTGTGTTATCATCTCATCATGGATCTACGCTTGTGTCTAGTAGCCATGATTGTGTTCAGTCGATCATTACTACCATGGATCTGCAATGTATTGGTCGGCAGCCATGTTGTGAGTCATTTGAGACTGTGTACTCAAAGTCAGTTGTACTACAGCAACGTCCTTCGTCCGACAAGTCCATTTCCATTCCTTCTATCAAAGCACTTCACATGTCTATCTTCAACAGCTTCATGCTTTGGGGGGCATTCTGTTACACCTAAAATCTTCCCATCATGAGATTCAATGTATACACCCCTGGAGTTACCTTAACTGGGTGATTAACCTGGAAGTATTTGTACCCATTTGTACTAGGTTTTGAGAGGTCGTCGCAGGTTGCACTCATGCAGCATGCGACGTCGCATATTGCTCTATTGCATGGTACACCGATGTCAGTTAATAGACAAAAATAGCCCTCGAGCCCCTTCTCGAAGCTTGCTGACTTAGGCCCTATCCCTGACCTCTTGAGAGAGCTGGCACTCGATTCCTAACACCTTGGAAGGATCCCTTAAGCCTATCCTATCATATCTCAACCTATCCTATCCATACCCTATCTACTTAGTCCTATTTAAATGAAGCTCACTCCCATCCCAAGGGGAGGAAGTCTATGGTACTCTTATGCTGGTGAAACTAAGCCCAATAGATCTAACACTCTAGCTTGGGGAACATCCACTTCTCTCTACGAGCTTTGGCATGGCTTGTCGGAAGGAGCTTGCAGCGTTGAGGCAATGGTTGTAATATTCTTTTCTATTGTACTTCTCCACTCTTCAATACAGTTAATATAATTGCTTTCCATAAATGTTGTCTCCTTGATGATGTTTAGAGCTTTCCTCCTTAACTGTTAGCTTAGATCTATCATATGAGATATGTGCTTTCACTTATCGTGGTCTGTTATATGTTCAACAGGGTTTAGCTACTCGCAATTTGGCAGCGTTGGAGCATTGGATCAACGAAGGAGAAAGGGATCTACAAATATAAGGTAAACAATATACTCTTACATTTGTACTTCTATATGATATAGGAAAGTATTTTATGTTCTGTCCTATTTGTTCTAGACTTACGTTAAGCTAGGGAGATCAGGCCTTGAGTCCGCTCTCGGTAGATTGTCCCCAAAACACTTCCACGACAATGAAGATCTTGGCTCAATCCCTTTCAGATTCATCCCCCTATGGCTTGACCATGCCAGCTTCTGGAGCACTCTGGAAAATACGTGGAAGATCCCCATCTCAGGATCCCCCTATTATGCTTGGGAACAAAAACTCAAAAATACCAAAAACGCCCTCAAGACTTGGGCTAAATCTAACTGTCCAGCTCCCACAAATCCTAGAAAAACGGTTGTGAGCGCACTTGAAGATATTCAATTCGATGTGGAAGACCATCTTGTCGAAGCAACCTCATTGTAAGAAGAAATCACACAGAAATCCAACGTCTACCATGCATTTCGAACGGAAGAGGAATATTGGAGGACAGGAACACCACTAGTGACAAGAACACCACTTACTTCCATAAGCAATTCAAAGTCAGACAATCATCCAATTATATCGCTGAAATCTAACTTGAAGATGCCACCACCGTCAATGCGAACACGAACATAAAAAATGCATCCTATATTCACTTCTCCAATCTATACGCAGAAGAAGAGAATGCTGAAGGGGATGATGAACATATACTCCTGGAGCACATTCCTAAAAGCATCACGCTAGAGGATAACTTAAAACTTCACAAACCTTTCACCGAACAGGAAGTACTCAATACAATCAACTCCTTCGAATCTGACAAAGCACCGGGCCCTGACGGCTACTCGATGCATTTCTACAAAGCTTGTTGGGAGTACATCAAAAAATATTTAATGAGAATTGTAAAGAATTTCCATTCAAAGGCAAAAATTGGTGGCTGCACAAGCTCCACGTTCCTGTCTCTCATCCCAAAGGAAACTAATCCAAGCTCCTTCAGCAGGTTCAGACTAATTTCATTCTGCAACTCCTCTTACAAAATCAACTTCAAGATGCTAGCGTCTCGAATGAATCCTTTACTCAACAAAATTATTTCTGACAACCAAGGTGGCTTCCTGGAAGGAAGGCAAATACTCGATAATGTCATCCTAGTACAATAAGCAATCCATTCCAGTAAATCCCGAAAGGAAAAAGGTATGTTAATCAAGCTTGATATGGCCAACGCATTCGACCGGGTCAAGCATTCTTTCCTCTTTAAAATTATGAGATGCTTTGGTTTTGAAGAAACATTCATCAACTGGATCTCAACATGCATAATCAAGCCCTAGATCTCTCCCTTACTCAATGGTCGCCCCATTGATTTTTTCCAAGCCACGCATGGCATCAGACAAGGTTGCCCCTTGTCCTCCTTCCTGTACATTATCCTTGCTGACTCACTTAGTCGAAAGCTTAATCATGAAATGATCTCGGGCTCCCTACCTGTCCTCCACCTAACCCTTGACTCCCATCCCCTCAATCATACCCTTTTCACCGACGATTCTCTATTACTGGGGGGTGCCTCCTCCATCATAGCCCGAAAATTCAAGCGCAACCTGAATCGGTACTCCAATGCATCCGGAGGCAAGATCAACTTACACAAAAGCGTTGTCTACCGCTGGAATCTAAACAACAACATTGCAACCAAAATAAGCAAAATTATCGACATCAAAGTCCACATCCACTGGGACCATTTTACTTACCTTGGCCTCCCAATCACAGGTCTCTCTAAATCTGGAAATTGGGACAGTATGATAAACAAAATAAAAAGCAGAATTCAAAGATTGAGGGGGCATTGGCTTGGCAAGGCTGGGAAACTGATCTTAATAAACTTCGTCCTCTCCACTCTACCCATCTACCAATTTCCATCCTCTTAGATCCAAAAGGAGTTTTAGATCAGATAAGTAATTTATTGAGAGACTTTCTTTGGTCTGGCAGAAAAAAAATGAAAACAAATTCCACTTAGTGAAGTAGGATACCATAAAGAAGCCAAAATCATCAGGAGGCCTTCAAATATGCGATCCACTCCAAGCAAACTTGACACTAGGCAATAAACTTCTCAGGCAAATCTTGCACAACAAATGCCATCAAGTCAGTCAAGTACTCAGCAAGAAATACCTACAGTGGAATAGTTTAAGATGTCTAGACCAAAAGCCAATATCCAAAGGTTCCAACATCTGGACAATATGTAAGGCAGCTTGGGAGTTCTTCTCAAAAGGCCTCCACTGGATTCCTGGCAATGACATGAGAATATACATCTTCACGGACAAGATCATGGATAATGAAGCACTCCAAAGCACCAATGAATTACACAATATCGTTGCTTGGCTCAATCAACATGGGATCACAAATCTGAAAGATTTTAGCGCCTGGGACATTCATGGCAATTGGCAAAGCTGGAAAATTACGGTCATCTGTCCACATCTTGAGTCTGCCAAAATCACTCTCATCAACAATATGAAAGGTTGTGCCCCCATACATTTGCTAGCAAAGCACGAATGGGGTTGGGGCCCTACAAGTTCCTATACCTCCTCTCTTGGATACAAAACTCTCCAAATCCAAGACGACGACATAAAAGATTTATGGAACCTTGTATGGGACCCTTTGGGTATTCCCAAAATCAATTTCTTCATCTGGACCTTAATCCATTGCAAAGTGCTTACTAGAGACAATCTCATTGAAAGAGGATTCCATGGGCCTTTTTGGTGTCCTCTCTGTTGCAGCAACCCCGAAACTCTCAACCATCTCTTTCTAGAATGTCATTACTCCAAACTTGTCTAGAAACATATGCTCCTTGACCTCAATATTACAATGCCATCCTTCACCTCCACTACCCAACTCTTTAAGGATTGGAAATCTACTTATCCTTCTCCCCTCACCAAAAATAAATTATGGTACCACATTTGGATATCCATTCCCAAGTACACTTGCTGGAAAATTTGGATTGCAAGAAACAATATCATCTTTCATGATAAGCACTACACTCCAATGCAGATCGCAGGCCAAGCCAAAGGTCTATTGATCAAATGCCTCAACAACTCCAATTACAAGCTAGATGCAACTCTCAGCAAGAAAGAAATGAATTAGAGTGGAACTTCCTTCCCTAGCCCGAGTAAAATCCTCCAACCGCAATACCTTCCAACATAGCAAATCAGATTAACTAACCCCAATTTCCAAAACTAGAGAAACAACCAAGCTATGGATAGTTTACATTTCAACGGTGCCTCCAAGAGAAACCTCGGCATAGCAGGAGCTGGGGGAGTCCTGTTGACTAGTGGTGGAATAACGAGATTGAAGTTCATATGGGGTTTGGGCATTTGTTCAAATAACATAGCAGAATCCCTAGTCATGTTGAAAGGTTGTCAAATCGCCAAAGAGCAAAAGATTGACAATTTACAAGTGTTCAGAGACTCCATGATAATCATCAAAGCTATCAATTCAAACAATAACCTCAACAACCTCGCTCTAAATTGAATTATTCAGCGTATACAGTGAATTGCGAGTACATTTGCACATTTCAAAGCTTTCCATATCTTAAGAAATTTAAACAACGAAGCAGATGCAGAAGCAAGTGTTGGCACCAATTTCAACCAAGGGATCCTTAGATTTTCCAGCAACGACAGTGAAGCACATCAAATTCCATAATACTAATGCATAATTCTTGGAACAGGGCACTCGAATTTCATGTTGACAAGACTATCTTTCTTCCCTTAGCCTCCAGCTAACAAGATTCCCTCCTCCCATGCATTCAATCCACATTTCAGACATTGATTGAGCTCCAGGTCACCTTCAGAGATTGACTGCCACTTTGCAGAGTCGTGGCTGCATGAGCTGGGCCTCTGCTTCTCTCTCATTTTGATCCTATCATTTGTATTACCTTTTTAACGTTTCAGTGGACGCCCTTAGCTTTCAGAAGATCGCATTCTCCTCCAATTCAGCTCACTAGAACAACGAAGCTTCTTTGTTTATTAGCTCAAACGAGACAGTGTTCATGAATGCCATATTGGCTTTCTAAGTTTCAAGTTTGATCACAAAATTATAATCATTCGAATCTCTCAGGGAACCTCTCTGAAACAACCCACGATTTCGTCTTACATCTTGATAAGGACTTTACCATCAAATGGAAAATTCGCAGAAGCAACAACAACGCACAGGAAGCAGTGACATCAAACACACATTGAGTATAAAATATGTCTGCAACTCTGTTCCTCATCTCGATTTTTCAGCACAAGACTAAGGAGCTAAAACTAATTGAACTCTCGACATCAAATATCAACATGACAACCGCCAATGGAAGCAACAAGACAACCAACAGAACTCTCAGAAGAACTCAGATCTTGATACATAGATCGAACTTAATCCTAGCAATATATTGATCATAACTGTTGTATCTTGTCGATTCTGGCTTTCAGCCATGGCACTTTTTTTATTTTTTAATATATTTAATCGTTTTGTTAAAAAAAAATTACATATTTGAAATTTTTACTATGTAGAGTTTTATGTGATTCACCATTTCTTACCAATTCCGATCTTCAGAATAATCTGGTTGCTCGAAACTCCTCCCCATTAAGTCTCTCTTGCAAAACTCTCCCCTCAAAATTTTGAAAAAACAATGAAATACTAATAAGGTTTTATTTTTCAAAGCACTTTATCAAATTAGTTTTTTGAAGTAGAAATTCTCGCTCCTTTTCCAGCCCATGGAAAAAATCTCATGCGTTTCTTTTTTCTTTATGATTTTAAGCATATCGGTGCACTTATGTATACCAATGCACTAGTGCAATGTAATAGACAATGCACCGAGCAGATATAAACCCATATAGCTTTTTCCGAAAAACCGATGCAGAAGTATGATAGGAGTCCACTGGTGCGCTATATGTTCTATAGCGCACCGTATGTGCATAAAAAAAGAGTATAAACATGTAATATAAAAGTATTTTCATGTTGCGATCTGTGACTATTAGTGCACCTAAATTATAATGGTGTGCCTGTACAATATAGATCATGAATAGCATCGGGTAGACAAAAAAATGAAAACTTTATAGGTATTTAAAATTGATAATTTCGTATTGTGTTTTCCATTCATCGGTGCGTATGAGAGATATAATTTGATCGGTGCTCTTTTATATAGTAAGTGCACCGATGACAATAATATTGAAAAATGCATATTTAAATATACGCTATCAAATATAGCGAATATTTTTGCGGATGTTCGGAGACGGTGCGGAAGTGTTTTATATGTATCGATGCGTTTAGTTATTCAGGATGCATCGGTGCACTTGTATTATTAAGGTGCACCATAGTATTTAAAAAACCCTATGAAGGTATGTTTGAACTTAAAATTATATATTCATCTCAAATGCTCTTTTAGTATACAACCACATCAATTACAATACTTCATTGTATACATATGTTGTTTAAACACACCGTATTCTTAAAAAATGGTTTCAAAACTATATTGAAAGTTAGATTGTGATATGGTTCTCAAAATTTAATTTAGGAATGTAGACACATATTGATTATTGATTTGGCTCAACACGGGGAGAAAAATTTATAATATCAAATGGTCAATTCTTCAATTCCAACTCATTCCATATTGTTCAAAGTTCATCGAGTTCTCCCTTTCCATCTCCAATAAGTTTAGATTTTATTTATATTTGGATTATATAATTGAATTTATGTTATTTATCCATGTGAATCTGAATAAAAATCTATTCAATTTTGCAAGATCCTGATTCAAGATTGAGTTGAGATACACAAAATATTCCATCGGTTGAAAAACATGGCAAGCTCTCATCAGGAGCAAGATACCGTAAGTAGTTGGTAGATGAAAATGGACAACTGCTTTACCCTGTCAATTGTAGCATGCCATCTTCCAGCCACAACCCAAGGTCATCGACGGTAATTAATCATGATTTCGATTTCTTTTCTGACACCCAAATAGTATGTGGTTGTTAAAAATGTCAAGGGTTGAAGGAGAACCCTCGGCATGTTACACTCACCCATTATATTAATGATCGACTATATAATGTTTATGGTTTAATACCTCCTACTCCATTAAAAAATTCAATAGGTAATATAGAAAAGGCACATAGTAACACTTCCTTAAGCTCATTTTTTTAAAAGTTGGAATCCAAAACAACTATGTTTTGTCCTAATCTGAGCAAACCCCTCTGCTTGTGTTCAGTCAACTGAAAGTTCTAGTGATCCAAAGTATGATATCAATACCAACCAAAACATCTCTACTAGGAGATCTAAAAAGTTGTATGAGTTGAGAGCAAAAATGCCCAAGTAAACACTAAGGTTGGTCCAATTGTTGAAGGGTAATGATGACTTCTCTCTTCATTTACATTTGCAAAGTAAATACCAAACTTGTTATAAATGCACTTTGTATGGTGCTTGGCCATCTTCTCTACTTGTGCCTAATGTTGGAACCAAATTCTCCTTTTGTGGTAATAAATTTATGATTTCCAAGTCTAAGATAGATGCTACAAATATTTGGTTGTTTATCCTTTCACATGTACTCGTTCCTCCCAAATAGTCAGTGGCACTTATTCCATTTTGCGGTCCTATTTATTGTTGGCCTGATTACTTGAATGTTGTTAAATACAAGCATAACATTTCCATGTATAGTATGTGTATGAATGATTATGCTTCTGGAAACTTTAACAAGAAGAACATGTTATATATTGATGGTTGTCCACACACTCCTGGAAACATTGCAGGGTTCATAAATAGTTTTAGGTACTCTTTATTTTCTACAAATTGCTCATTTGAGGAACACTCCAATGATTGGGAGTTCTTTATGAAAAGGAAAGCATCCAAATTTGTTGTTGTGCATGCAATACATAAATTTTCTCCGGGTGACGAGTTGTTGATAGATTATAACTTTTGTAGACCACCAAATGCTCATCAAAGTCGGCTTGCATTGGGACTACCTTTCGACGTCCCCTTGGGGCGTAAGACAAAAATAATTGATTAATTGTATTTATTTATTTATTTCCAATGCGATTAATGTAAATGTATTGCTCAATTTGAACTTTTGTTTTATAAATTGCTTGAGGTTGGACATTTACTATTTGAAAAAATTCCCATGCTCCTATAATAATTGTTTGGTATAATGTTTGAACAGACCAACTGCATTGTTCTTACTAATATCATTTATGTAATGTTCAATAATTTTGAAATCAAGATTATGATGATGAACGGCATGTCTACCATCTTCTATTGCACCCCACTACAATGTCAAATTGAGAGATGACTACAAAAAGAGCGCAAGTCAAAGAGGAAACATATCAAGCATGGTTGAATCAACCACCTGTTCAATTCCCACTACATCCAGACTCACCAATTAGGAATGCCTACGGTATTAGTAGGTCTTCACATGTTGGCAATGGAGGCAATGAAATAGAGGTTGGTATGGATGAGTTCTTACGACATATGAGTGCCATGGATGCAATGTTGTTAGATGCATTCTAGGACAATGAGTTAGGGGATGATGCTCATATCAATGATACCTTCTTCCAAAGCCTTAAATTGACTTCCACCACCCCTCTCTTTGGACCAAGCCAGTCAAAGTCTACCCAGCTAGGGACAACAATGTTACTATACAACTTGAAAGCAATGTATGACATGTCAAATGCATGTTTCTTGGAACTTTTGAGGTAACTAACCATCGAGTCCCTTATATTTTGAGGAATCTTGTCACATAATCAGTATTGAAAGTGGTTGATTTTATGAATGTTAAATGACATTGTACATTTATATTTCCCACTAAATGTAGGTTATTTAAAAGATAAGGTACCTTTGAGTGATAATGTATTTCCTGGAAGCTCCGAAGAGGCAAAACAAATGTTGAAAATGTTAGGTGTTGAGTAAATATCATATCATGTGTGTCTGAATGACTGTATTCTATATAGAGCCAAATATGAAGGCAAAGAGATATGTCCAAAACGTGGGGATGATAAGTACCATAAATCAAGAAACAAGGGTAAAGCACATGGTCCTCCTCATAAGATATTGAGGCACATGCTTATAATCCCAAGGATTTAAAGTCTCTTTCATTGCAAAGTATTAGCTATGTTGTAGGGATGGCATGCCTTGCATCGAAGCGAGTCAGGAGTTATGTGAATCCCATCAAATTCAATAGCCATGAAGCATTTAGAGGATACATGGCCCAATAGATTCAAGGATGAAGTATGGAGTCTTCGATTGAGCATATCCATGAATGGCATCAACCCATATTCCCTCTAAACACACCAAATATCATGTTTGGCTTGTAGTAGTGATCAATAACAATACCCCCCCATGGTTGTCCATGAAGAATGGACATCTTATGTTGGCTCTTATAGTCCTAGGTAGAAGGTAAGTGAAGAATATGAATATTTACCTGCAACCATTGTTTGATGAATTGAAGGAATTGTAGGAAGGGATACATGTATACTATGTTTATGTTATATAACATATGTGCGTACATCACACATGATTATCCGAGATTGGGAGTTTGCATTGGTAAACATGTTGTTTGATTTGATTATATTCGTAATAATATTTTTTGGTATATTTAATTTGGTGCAATTGTATTGATCTTCAACACTAACGTCCTTTGTTTACCATAACACCGCAGGTCTTGTAACAAAAGGGTATCATGGATGTAAATGTTGTGGACCTTCTATGAAGTCTAGGTGGTCCAACCACCTATGAAAGTCGATGTATTCCTCCTAGAAGACCACCCTTATAGAAGAGAAACATCTACTTTGAATAGTAAACCTGAGAGAACCCAAAGGCCTGAAATAATGACATTAGCTCACTGGGTTAGGGCATATGTCAACAAGAAGGAGAAGGAAATTGCAGAAATGTTCGATTCAAATGGGGAACCTATGTTCGATGATCCTGAATTCTTCGACACCTATGTTGAGAAAATTCCCATTGGGATGAAAAGAAAATCAGTATTTTATGATCTCCCATATTGGGGGCATCTTAAGATTGTCCACTTACCAAATTTGATGCATATATTTAAAAATGTTTCATCTTCTTATATCATCGAAAAAAAGTGACACATTGGCTGTCAGGAGAGATCTTATTTCTTCAAATACTAAAAAGAAGCATTGGCCAGGACAAGAAAATAGAGGAGAGGTTTGCCCCTCTTGGTTGTTTAAAGAAGGTAATGTCCCATGGTTTTTGAAGAAAGATGATCTTTCTTTGGCAAATAAAGTTATATTGTGTGTCAAGGTGCCTTCTTTATATGGATTTAATCTACAACGCTACTTCGCTGTAGACAAACATTTGTTAGGTTTGAAATCACATGACCATCTCAACCTTCTAAGGGTACGTATGTAATTTTTTTGTTTGTTTTTTGTTTTTATCTTTCCCCCAAAAGTTAAAATGTAATTAATTTTTTATGTGTTTAGTCTGTAGTGTCATTATCCTTTGCTAGTGCATGAGTGTGTGAACGATGAATTCCCTGAGGACTTGCAGCGTGCCATATCTAAACTATCTGCATTTGTATGATGGATCACATCAAGGGAGATCCACATGGCTGGCATTCCATGGCAGCGTCAAGAGATAGTTGAGATTGTTTGTGTGTTTGAGAAGGAATTGCCAAAGAGTTTCATGGATTTGTAGGTTCATCTTCTAATTCACCTAATTGATTAGGTTGAATTAGTTGGGGTGGTCTCATGTCATTGGATGTTCTTCTTAGAGATGTACATGAAAAAATTGAAGGGATTTGTTCGACAAAGGGCAAAACCTAAGGGGTCTATGGCAAAGGGGTACATAGTATATGAATTGTTTTATAATGCCATTGAGTACATCAAGCAAATCGACCAGGCGCAGTGATTTGGGATGACAAACAAGATGAAGACAAAAGGGAAGAGGAGCTACTCCAAATGAACAAAAAAAGACACATGATAAAGAGTAAGCCACTTATCTTTTGCCACATTTCTACATAATAACTATTCACAATGAACTTCATAATCTATATTTGATCTGAAACGTACTATATGTTGATTTGATTTCATGAATGCAACAACGAATTCAAAAATTGATGCCATCAATAAATTCATTATTTACAATGCAAAGGCAACACAGTCGCGGGTCACATTGTATGAAGAGAAGATGAGGAAATGGGATATTGACAGTAAATGATTCAAACGATTGAATGGTAGAAGCATGCCTTATCTTGAATCTTGATAATTTAAAATAAAATATGTCAATGATCTGTCCCATTAGTTGGGCTGCTGACCAAGTTAGAGAGAAATACGATGCATCTGGTCATTACCCACATGTTGAAGAGGATGCACTAAACATAGGGATCAGGTGCAACAACTCGATAATAATATATTTTTGTACATTTTTAACTTTATAATGCACATTTGAATTATAACATCTATATTTTATATATTAATGGTTGGCTTATTAGACACGTGACACTGTCATTTGTTCACTTTTTTATAGGTGCAATTGTTCCCATCCATGTCGGCATACAAGCATCATTTTCACACCGAGGATGTCGATGATGGACATGCCACACAAGACTGTGAAGTGGAATTCGAGTTCGACCAATCTAGCTATGCTAGCCACTGTGATCAAAACCTAATAGGGGGGAGTTGGGTTACGTTGGAAAGATACAAGAGATAATTCAAGTGGACTTCTCATCTTTCCAATGTGTTATTTTTAGGTGCAAGTGGTGTGACACCTTTGACCAAAATAATGTAAAGGAAGATCGTGATAGTGGCATGATATGTATCATCTCTAGAAAGATGTCGGATGAAACTAAGGAGCCTTATGTTTTCCTAAAGTACTGGAACCAAGTGTTTTTCTACATGGATGTGTTGGATAGGGATTGGTGGTTCATATTAATACACGACCCTAGATCAAAACCTATTTTTTAGAACAACAGTACTATCATGCCAAGCGAGGAAGATAATCAGGGTGACGGCAACAAAAAGTGATATGTACATGTTTTATTTCATCATTTACAATGTTGATGTATCACTTTATTATTGTTGTCTTTAATTCTCTAAATATATTGTTTATTTTTCATCTTATGACAACAGAAGTGGAAAGTTAATTACCGAATGTTTTAAACAATTTTGGTTGGCTAACAATCAATCCGTTGCGAATTTTGTTTGTCTTCCGAGTAATTTGTGATTGTATGGAATGATAGATTGAAAAATAATTTTATTTTACTTGAAGGTATTTATATGTCATTGCTTATTTAGTATAAAATATTAGAATTATTGTGGCACCATTATTATGGCATGTCGATATTGAAAAAATATAGGTCACTCTATATATCATATATGTGTCGATATTTAATATGGAATTCTAACAATATGGAAATAGTCATTTTATACTTATTATGTTAATATTAACTAGTAAGTAATAAATAATTTTTAATATTAATTCAAAATGTATAGTTCATCTACAAGTTAATTACACTTAAAAAGGTCATCTATAATGTGTGAATGCATTTTATTTATTTGTTAAGTAACACTAACACACTCCATCACTAGATTTCACTCTATCAATTTACATAATATTAATGCCTCCACTAATCACAAAACCACTTTCAAACTCTAACAATGCAATCACATTAAAGTTTCGCTAAATCAAGTTATTTATAACAATTCACCAACTCATCGTCACTAGCATGATTAATTCTTCAGCATGACATGAGGGATATTCGTGACCAATCTTCTTGCTTATTGTATGGAAGTGTGTACCTAGAGTCTTGACCCTAATCTACACCCATGTCATAATCTATCCTAGGAAAACTCTTTAATGGGTCTCTAGATGGAAAATATAGTCAAATTCATTTATCTAGTCAACCTTAATTCATGTTTGGCATTTAGCCCCATAAGAACACATGCACTCTCTGGACTGTGCCTTTTTGACAATTCAACGCATAATAAAATTCTACCGAATAAGACTATACATCCTTGTGACAACTAAGTGATCTCTCCATTCTAATTATAAATTAATAGAGTCCTCGTATCATTTTGACAATGAACTTTGGCCATAATGACATCACTATTTTCTTGAACTAATCATATACTTATTAAATCCTCATATAAAGTTTAAATGCAATAATCAATGGCCAAGTGCACATTAATTGTAATATTTGCATTAAGCAAATGTACCCTATTTATAGCATCTTTATTTACATCTAGGTTAATAAAATCGATTTTTTTTAAAGAGGATGGCTACATTGAAATTAACATGGCTAAACTTATTGTCATCCTTTATAGATTACATTATTATTTTTATATTTAAACTTTTAATCTCTTCATGAATAAGAAACTTAACCTTCATAATCATTTTACAAATTTTATAAACCTAACATTGAGATGGATAAAATGAAGATTATGATAATTAAACCCAAGAGAAAAAATATTATCTTATTCTCTATGGTGGTAACACCCTACACATGCATCAATTTAAATTGCAATACTGAAATCATTAATAAAGGGAACATGGATACTACAAAGGTTTTATAAATCTTAAATTTAATGATCAAAACTATTTTCCCAATTTTATGTGCATAAAGAACAAAATTATTACTGCCAAAATTAGAACCAATGGGACTCATAACCCCCGTAATGAAACTACTCAATAATCTAACAAAAAACAAAAGATTAGGATGATTGATTTTGTAAATTTGTGATAAATATGAGGTGAAGAAAGAACATAATTTCCTTTTTACATGGCCCACATTTAACAATGTAATCATAAACTTTACTTAGATTATTGCATATATTTCTCTTTCTCCTTACCAAAAGCACTATGAACTTGGTATTTCCATCTCTTATTGCCCCATGTATCTTGTTATTGCAAAATTGTAATTGTAAGAGTATTGTGTGACTACACACTTGTAATTGAAACTGAAATTTGTAAATTTGCAAGTTTGTATTTTGTAATTATAATTTTGCAATTTCGTAAATTAGTTTGTAATTTGTAAATTAATTTGTAAACATAAATGCAAATTTGTAATTGTAATTTCCAAGTTTTGATTATTATTGTAATTGAAATTTGTGATTGTAAATTTGTAGTTATAATTGTCCAATTTGTAATTTGTAAATTTTATTAGTAATTTCTTATTGTAATAATTGTAATTGTAATTTGTAGTTGTGAAATTGTAATAATGATTGTAAATTGTAATTATAGCTAAGACTATAACTTGCAATTATAAGTGAGACTGTGCACAATCTGTAATTATAATTATAACTAATATAAAAGACATCGATAAAAATACATAAATAAATAAAATTGCAACGCACACATGAATCATACTCATCAACATAAACAAAATACATCATACACATGGAGATAAATATCACAAAATAATTTGACACTCCATTGAGTTCATAAAAAAATAAGTCTATATATACATAATAGTAAAAAATAATACAATGTACTCATTATACATCCCAAATATACATCTTGAGTCCAATAAATGCTATGAGATAGTTGGTTCGCCTCCAAAACCAAAGGCGTCACTACCTCTGCCAGCAAATCCAGAGGCATCGACACCTCCACTAACAGAGCCAGAAGCATTAGTACCTCTGTCAGGAAACAAAGCAACATGGAGAACAACATAGTCGATATCTCCCTAACGTTGTATCTTGCCCACTGCAACCATCGTATCTACAACCTGGGAGATGGGTGGAGTAGGATATGGTGGATGGTCGATTTGGTGAGGAGGAGAGGCTCGTCGGTTGACCTGTGGATCATGATTTGGAGATGGTGATGGGTCAACTGGGTGTGGAGGAGTAGATACTGATCGGTCACCATGGTGAGGAGGAGGAGGATCATGAGATGTTGAGGCTCCATCCTCGTGGTGAGGAGGTGGAGGAGGAGGAGGAGGATCGCATCCCTCATCGGATGTAGAATCATCCTCCGACATCCAAGCATCTAGAAGGATGGATGAACTAATGATATACTTCATCAAAAACCTCATATCACGACGAACCAACCTCGATAACTCTACCATCTCAGGGCCCCACATGATCTCCTACGCCCATATAGGTTGGACTCCCCATCGAGTCAACAATGCAAGCAACCTATCTGCCACATCTGTAAAATCCTATCATCTGGCATGCATCACAGGTCAAGCCTAGGAAATACAGGAAACTCAGGATCCTGCAATGTCTGCAAACTCTATAGTACATAACAATAATTAGACAATTTCATTTAACAAATTATTAAAACAATTTAAAGAGAATATTAGAATAAATTTCATTCGCATTAAGTAAGACAATAAAATGAAACTAGATTAATTTAAATTTAATGCTAATATTACCTTTGTCATCTAGTGGCCCATCTTAAGTGAAAAAGATGTTGTGACCAACTCTCTAGTCCAACCCTACGTAGGGATATGTCATAAGGTCTAATGTATGGTCCTCCTCGTTGAGTAGCATCTCCAGCACCGCTGACGTGACCCTCGCTGGGAACTCTGCTTGCCCCCTCTTGGTTAGAATATGTCCCCACATGAGTATCTGCACCTCGATCATCTCCCTAGGAGGGCGATGGTCAAATGATGGCCTCGTGATAAAAAACCTCTAAAAAAAAATAAACAAAAAAGCTCTGAACCAAAAGGGAAGTTGACCCTCCCCTAAATCTATTCATGACATCAATCCAAAGCAAAACAAAATTGTCGCCAAAAAACAATAGACCACTTAATGCATTTAGTTGTATGTACTAAAGAGTCAACATAATACATACGTCAATTTGAGCAAAAATTTACTGTACCTATCCATCAGAGCATCAGCCAGCGACCGCGTGCATTCTTAAGGCCGCGCTCAGATCTGAACAAATCGTCGATCGTGATCCGGTCTTGGGCCTTCGATGGATCATCACCTATAGAAAGGAACCTTGATCACTACCTTAACTAGGGCTCAAGCCCCGAGCTCCTTGATGGCCTTTGATGGAGACCCTAACCCTCCTCCCCCTCCACCCGAGTTCAACGATTTCATGAAGCTCATCTTTGTACAAGGAAAAAAGACCTTGTTAGCTTATCAAAAAAAATTCATGAAAAAGCTATTTGAAATACCCACAGTAGCACTCCTGATCGAGAAACCGTGCAAAATTGCTCTTAATCTTTTGGAACAAGGCTTAATCGGTCAATTCACAATTCTGTGGCCCTCTCCAAAAGCTACTGACACTTGGGTTCAAAAAAATTGGAGACCCCTAATCTAGGAGGATGTCAACTCATACCTTTTAGGGAAGGGCTTCTTCGCTTTTGTCTTCGAAAGCAAGCATGATTGAGAGCTAATTTTCAGGAATGGGTCGTACTTCATGGGACCACAAGGGCTCTACCTAAACAAATGGAATCCAGATTTTGATCTGACTCAAGATGTCCCGTCCGCAGTTCCGGTCTGGGTGAGCCTCTCGTACCTCCCTTTCCACTGCTGGAATCCTGAATCATTAGAAGCCATCAGAAACGTCCTCGAAAAATACATAGACAAAGCTGACAGGAAGAACCAACACTAATGCGCAAGGAACTACCTTGAAGTTGACCTCGAGCATGGGCTACCAGAAGCTATCAACCTCACCGTGGCAGGCTGGTCTCATATCCAGGAGCTTGCTTACGAGCAAATCCCATTCAAATGCATGTATTGCCATGAATATGGGCACTTCGCTCGATATTGCAAAAAAAAACCCATAGATCTAGACTCATAAGGGAAAAAAGATCAATGTATAGCCATTCAAAAAAATCCTAATCCCAGATATGGACCAAAGATCCTCTCAAAAGAAAGTCAAGGCATTATAAATAACCCCCAACATAAAAAAATCCTTGGCCACTAATAATGAGAATAGATTCAAAATCCTCGAAACTTCAGAAGCTCAGGAAACCCATAGTCGATATCTCCCTAATGTTGTATCTCACCCACTGCGACCATCATATCTACAACCTAGGAGATGGGTGGAGTAGGATATGGTGGATGGTCGATTTGGTGAGGAGGAGAGGCTCGTCGGTTGACCTGTGGATCATGATTTGGAGATGGTGGTGGGTCAACTGGGTGTGGAGGAGCAAATACTGATCGGTCTCCATGGTGAGTAGGAGGAGGAGGAGGAGGAGGATCATGAGATGTCGAGGCTCCGTCCTCGTGGTGAGGAGGTGGAGGAGGAGGAGGAGGATCACATCCCTCATCGGATGTAGAATCATCCTCCGACCTCCAAGCATCTAAAAGGATGGATGAATCGACGATATACTTCATCATAAACCTCATATCACGATGAACCAACCTCGATAACTCTACCATCTCAGGGCCCCACATGATCTCCTATGCCCGTATAGGTTGGACTCCCCATCGAGTAAAAAATGCAGGCAACCTATCTACCACATCTGTAAAAACCTATCATCTGGAATGCGTCACAGGTCAAGCCTAGGAAATGCAGGAAACTCAGCATCCTGCAATGTCTGCAAACTATATAGTACATAATAACAATTAGACAATTTCATTAAACAAATTATTAAAACAATTTAAAGAGAATATTAGAATAAATTTCATTCGCATTAAGTAAGACAATAAAATGCAACTAGATTAATTTAAACTTAATGCTAATATTACCATTGTCATTTAGTGGCCCATCTTAAGTGAAAAAAATGTTGTGACCAACTCTCTAGTCCAACCCTGCATAAGGATATGTCATAAGGTCCAATGTATGGTCCTCCTTGTTGACTAGCATCTCCAGCACCGCTGACGTGACCCTCACTAGGAACTCTGCTTGCCCCCTCTTGGTTAGCATCTGTCCCCACATGAGTATCTGCACCTCGATCATCTCCCTAGGAGGGCGATGGTCAACTGATGGCCTTGTGATCAAAAACCTCTAAAAAATAAACAAAAAAGCTCTGAACCAAAAGGGAAGTTGACCCTCCCCTAAATCTATTCATGACATCGATCCAAAGCAAAACAAAATTGTCGCCAAAAAAAAGCAGACCACTTAATGCATTTAGGTGTATGTACTAAAGAGTCAACATAATACATATGTCAATTTGAGCAAAAATTTACTGTACCTATCCATCAGAGCATCAGCCAGCGACCGCGTGCATTCTTAAGGCCGCGCTCAAATCTGAACAGATCGTCGATCGTGATCCGGTCTTGGGCCTTCGATGGATCATCACCTATAGAAAGGAACCTTGATCGCTGGCTTAACTAGGGCTCGAGTCCAGAGCTCCTTTATGGCCTTTGATGGAGACCATGACCCCCATACCCCTCTACCCGAGCTCAACGAATTCATGAAGCTCATCTCTATGGAAGGAAAAAAGACCTTGTCGGCTTATCAGAAAAAATTCGTGAAAAAGCTATCTGAAATACCCACGGTAGCACTCTCGATCGAGCAACTGTGCAAAACTGCTCTTAATCTTTTGGAACGAGGCTTAATCGGTCAATTCACATGTCTGTGGCCCTCTCCAAAAGCTACTGACACTTGGGTTCAAAAAAATTGTAGACCCCTAATCTCGGAGGATATCAACTCATACCTTCTAGGGAAGGGCTTCTTCGCTTTTGTCTTCGAAAGCAAGAATGATCGAGAGCTAATTTTCAGGAATGGGTCGTACTTCATGGGACCACAAGGGCTCTACCTAAACAAATGGAATCCAGATTTCGATCTAAATCAAGATGTCCCGTCCACAGTTCCGGTCTGGGTGAGACTCCCGTACCTCCCTCTCCACTGCTGGAATCCTGAATCATTAGAAGCCATCAGAAACATCCTAGGAAAATACATAGACAAAGCTGACAGGAAGAAACAATACTCATGCGCAAGGATCTGCGTTGAAGTTGACCTCGAGCATGGGCTACCAGAAGCTATAAACCTCATTGTGGCAGGCTGGTCTCATATCCAGGAGCTTGATTACGAGCAAATCCCATTCAAATTCACGTATTGCCATGAATATGGGAACTTCGTTCGATATTGCAAAAAAAAACCCATAGATCTGGACTCAGAAGGGAAAAAAGATCAATGGACAGCCATTCAAAAAATACTAATCCCAGATATGGACCAAAGATCCTCTCAAAAGAAATTCAAGGCACTAGAAATAACCCCCAGCATCAAAAATCCTTGGCCACTAATAATGAGAATAGATTCAAAATCCTCGAAACTTCAGAAGCTCAGGAAACCCATGAAGCCCCTGAAGAAGGAGAAATCCCCGAACATTAGGAATCCCAAGAATTCCCTCAGATCCAAGAATCCCCAAAACATCCCCAACCTCAGAAACCTCAAGCCCTAAAAAAGACAAAGAAACACCCTCTCCTTCCTACGCAAACATCACCAAATCCATATATGTAGCCTCCCCCACCTCTTTAGAAGACTTTGTAGACAAATCTTCCAAAAAACTAGGGCAAAAATTAAGCAAAGATACAAGAGAAGAAGAAGCCGAGCATGAAAAGAATCAAGGATCTCAAGCAACATTAGACATGGCCTTCAACAGAAACACCAGAGCTAGGATAGCAGGAAAGAAAATGGGAGACACGTCACGCGAGGGCCCCTCTATTTACAATAGAAAAGAATGAAACTGGTTTCTTGGAATTGCGGAGGACTAGGAAGCCCCAGCAAATTGGATGCAGTCAAAGATCTTCAAAATATCGACATGTCAGACATCCTCATGCTCCAAGAGACCAAACTCCATGAAAATACTATCCTTGCAATTGGAAAAGACAAGTGGAAAAAGAACACCGTCATGGCTGTCAGTGCAAGCGGAGCCTCTGGTGGCTTGGCAACCCTCTGGTCCTCTGACAAAATCTAACTACGCAATTCCTTCGCCACTCAACACTGGATATTTACAGAACTCAGGCACATTCAAATCAATATTCAGATCGCGCTCTTCAATATGTATCTTCCTAACCTCTACTATGAAAAAAAAGACTGTTGGAATCTTCTGGAAGATTTCCTTGTAGCATATGCACCCCAGAATCTTATTCACGCAGGTGATATGAACATAAACCTCTCTGCATCTGAAAAAAAAGGAGGCAACATCGGAAGGAAATCTCGAATCACAAGTTGAAACCATTATTCAATCTCGAGACCTACTAGATATCAAACCTAAAAAAGGTAGATACACCTGGTCCAACAAGCGATTAGGAAAAGGTAATATAATGGCCCAGCTCGACAGATTCCTAGTCCAAAGCAACCTCCTAAACGAGGGGCATATCGTATCATCAAAAATCATGCCTAATATAGCCTCAGATCACAAACTGATCCTTCTCCACTTTCAAGAGGAAAAGAATCTCGTACCAATCCCATTCAGATTCAACCCTCAATGGTTAAACCATGAAGGATTATGGGATATCTTAGATAAAGCATGGAGAAATCCTTTCTCAAGCTCCCCTGGATTCGTTTGGGAGCAGAAACTCATCAATACCAAGAAAGCGCTCAAAATCTGGGCTAAAGATAACTACCCCCACCTTCAAACTCTAGGAAGAAATCCGTTGAAAAGATGGAGACCCTTCAAAATTCACTGGATGAAGGCCCAATAGACATCTCATCACTCCAAGAAGAAGTAAATCAACAGATCAAGGTCCATCATGCCTTTCAGAAAGAAGAAGAATTCTGGAGATTAAAATCACATAGTACATGGCTCAAGGTCAGTGAGAAGAATTCTTCCTTTTTCCACAAACAAACAAAAATCAGGTATTCGAACAACCACATCTTAGAAATCAAAACAAAAAATGGACCAATTGCCAAACGACATGGAAAAATACAAGAGGTAGCGTATGATCATTCCTCCAACCTATTCATGGAGGAAGAAAACATAGGAGAAGAAGATGAACAAATTCTTCTTAACCGCATACCAAAAAACATCACATAGGATAACAACATCAAGCTCCTCAAACCGTTCACTAAGCAAGAAGTTATCAACACGATCCGGTCTTTTGACCCTGACAAAGCTCCAGCACCAGACGGATACTCAATCCATTTTTACCAAGCCTACTGGTAGTACATCAGGAAAGATTATATGAGAATGGTCAGAAATGTTCACTCCAAGGCAAAGATCGGAGGTTGTACCAACTCCACATTCCTCGCACTCATACCAAAAGAAACAAATCCCACATCCTTTGGCTGATTCAGACCAATTTCACTGTGCAATTCTTCCTATAAAATTAAATCCAAAATGTTGGCAAACAGAATGAAGCCTCTCCTCACAAACATCATCTCAAACAATCAAGGAGGATTCTTAAAAGGGAGACAAATTCTTGACAACGTGATCCTCATTCAGAATCCATCCACTCCAGCAAGAAATGCAAGGAAAAAGGTATGTTACTCAAAATTGACATGGCTAATGCCTTCGACCTTGTCAATCACTCCTTCCTCTTTAAAAATATGAAATGATTCGGGTTTGGAGAAACCTTCATAAATTGGATCTCATCCTGCATAAGCAGGCCTTGGATTGACCCTTTGATAAATGGATGCGCAACACAATTCTTCCAAGCAATGCGTGGCATCCGACAAGGCTGCCCATTGTCTTCCTTTTTATACATCATTCTGGCAGACTCTCTTAGTTGAAAGTTGAACTTTGATTTACAAACCGGCTCCCTCCTTGGCTCAATCTAGCCCCCAATTCCATGGACCTGAACCATTATCTATTTGCTGATGACTCCCTTTTTCTAGGAGGTGGCTCCTCAATTATTGCTCGAAATTTCCAACATAATTTGACATGGTACTGCAATGCATCGGGAGGCATTATCAATCTTCGCAAGAGTGTTGTTTATATCTGGAATTTAAATAAAAACTCTGCTGCCAACATTGGTCACATCCTCGGAATAAAAGTTCACAAGCATTGGGACAATGTGAGGAACCTGCAATAATTAATTGATGAAATGAACGATATATCAGAACACAGAATATTTGTATTGATCACAGGCCACTTCGAGGTGGAAACCTCCTTTGAGAAAGCTCAATACAATTAACTCATGGATTCCTTCATTGGCCTCAACACAAAATTATATACTAAGTCTATGCACTAATACTACGGATCAATACCATGAAACATATAATACTACGGGACGACTTACAAAGCATATGCGTCCAATACTATGGATCAATACCATGGAACATATAATACTATGGGATAATACAAATTATGGATCAATTCCATGGAACATATAATACTACGGCATGACTTACAAAGCATATGTGTCCAACAACAATATACTAACAAAGTAAAGAGAAGGGTTAACACGAGTTCCTAACACCCCCCCCTAGAAAAAGCTGTCTTCAAAGCTTTAGATGTGGAAATTGTTGCAGAATATGAAGGAGTGGTTCCCATATAGCATCCCCTGGTTGCATTCTGTGCCACTGCATTAATACCTCTGTGATAGATCATGAGCGAAGTTGACAAGTACGCCTATTGAGGATGGCCTCCGGCTCCAAAAGGATGGATCCTTCATTATCCAGTTCTGGTAAAATAATTTGTCCTCCGATGTTGGTGCCAAGAACTTTCTTCAGACAAGAGACATGAAATACTAGATGAATGTAGGAAGAAGGAGGAGTTCCAATTTATAAGCAACGGACCCAATATTCTGAAGAATCTTATATGGTCCATAGAACTTTGGAGCGAGCTTATGACACCCTTTGAGTTTTAGGGAGGATTGCTTGTAAGGTTGTAGACGAAGAAAAACCATATCACCTGCTTGAAAAGTGCGCTTAGAATGGTGCTAATCAGCTTGTTGCTTCATTCGATTTCTTGCCATGTGAAGATTGTCCTGCAAAATGCGAAGAATCTGATCGCGGTTTCGAGGGACCGTGTCAACTGCCTGAACTGGTGAACTGTTGGGGGTGTATGGAAGAAGAACTGGAGGTACTTGACCATAGATTGCTTCATATGGAGTCATTTTAGAGGCAGTGTGGTAAGAGGTAATATACCACGATTCAACGAGAGGGATCCACTTTGCCCACTGATGTTGTTGTTCGGAGGTGAAGCAACGAATATAAGTTTCCAAGCATTTATTGATAATTTCAACCTGGCCATCTGTTTGTGGGTGATACCCTTAACTCATCTTCAGTTGGGTGTCGGTGTGGCGAAATAGTTCCGTCCAAAAATAACCGGTGAAAGTTGCATCGCAATCCAAGACAATGGAAGAAGGGATTCCATGAAGACGGAAGATCTGGTCCAGGAAAATTTGTGTGACTGAGGAGGTTGTATAGGGATGGCTGAGGGCACAAAAATGACTATATTTGGAGAGGCGATCAACCACCACCAAAATCATTGTCTTCCCTCCATGTTTAGGGAACCCTTCAATGAAATTCATAGAAATATCTGTCCAAATCCGTGTAGGGATGGGAAAGGGTTCGAGCAATCCCGGAAGGAGTGTCATTTCACCCTTATTGCGCTGGTAGGTATCACATTCAACCACCATCTGTTGAATTTTCCTTTTCATTCTTGTGCAAACGAAGTTACGTCGTGCCCGCTCATATGTTTTGAGGAACCCAAAGTGCCCTCCCGATGGAGAAGCATGGAGTTCATAGAAGACAGCCTGTTGAAGATCTGTGTGCTGGGGAAGCACTAGACGACCCTTGTATCTCAAGGAAGCACCATCCCAAGAGTAATGTGGTACAACAGAAGGGTTGTTGTCCAAGCATTGGATTATTTGAGATAATGAAGAGTCATTGACATAGCCCTATTGAACAGATTGGAACCAATTTGGAACGGGCATAGAAATAGCTGAAAGAGAAACTTGGTCATCAAATGTGCGAGAAAGAGCATCGCCACAAAATTGTCCTTACCCTTCTTATAAGTGATCTCATATTCATAACCCATCAGTTTGCTAACCCATTTCTGTTGTGCTGGGGAGGATACCCGTTGTTCCGGGAAACATTTCAGACTCTAGTGATCAGTCTTGATGCATAAATGATTCCCTAATAAGTATGGTCGCCACTTCTGTACTGCATGCAAAATAGCCATCATTTCCTTCTCATATGTAGAGGCAGCTAAATTCTTTCCGGAAAGGGATTTGCTAGTGAATGCAATGGGATGTTCATCTTGAAGGAGAACAGCACCAAGTCCATTGCCGCAAACATCACTCTCAATAGTGAAGGGCTTGGAAAAATCGGGCAGAGCTAGAATAGGTGTAGTACACATAGCTTGTTTCAGTTTTTCAAATGCACACTCAATAGCATGTGTCTATGTAAAAGCATCCTTTTTCAATAGAGCGATTAATGGAGCTACAATCTTCCCATAACCCTTTACAAACTTGCGGTAGTATCCATTCAATCCCAAAAAACCACGAAGGCTCTTGAGTGTCTAAGGATGCGGCCAAGTTTTCGTGGCATCTATTTTGGAAGGATCCACGCACACCCCTTGTGTTAAAATAATGTTCGTGAGATACTATAATTCCTCCTATCCAAAAACACATTTAGACTGTTTGGCGTGGAGATGATGATCGGAGAAAAGTTGCATTACAAGATCCAGATGTTGGAGATGCTCAGCCCATGTTTTACTATAGATAAGGATATCATCAAAGAAGACCATAATGAATTTCCGCAAGTAGGGCCGAAATATTTTATTCATCAATGCTTGGAATGTAGAAGGAGCATTAGTGAGGCCAAAGGGCATGACCAAAAACTCATAGTGGCCATCATGTGTGCGGAAACCTGTTTTAGGGATATCATCCTCATGAACCCGAATTTGACGATACCCATAACAAAGATCCAACTTGGAGAAAAATTGAGCACCATGACGTTCATCAAGAAGCTCATCAACAATGGGAATTGGAAACTTATCCTTGATTGTGAGGTGATTAAGTGCTCGGAATTCAATCCATAGGCGCCATGACCCATCTTTTTTTCAGACAAGAAGAACTGGTGAAGAAAAGGAACTAGTACTAGGGTGAATAATACTTTGCTTCAATAAGTCCCGAATGAGCATCTCAATCTCTTTTTTTTTGTGAAATGGGTAGCAATAGGGCCTGATGTTGGGAGGAACGCTTCCAGGAAGGAGTTGAATATGATGGTCCTCTAGTATTGAAGGTGGAAATCCCACTAGTTCAACAAAGATACCTATATATCTATCCAGAATTTGTTGTAGATCCAAATGAGTAGTGGAGACCGCTGATGGTTGCATCTAAATGGAATGGATCTGAGCGATGACACCATGTGAATTCTTCTTAAGGAGATTTTCCATGCGATGTGAACTGATGATGCTGAGAGACCCTTGTTGTAAGCTTGTCAATGTGTGTTTTTTTTCCATTGATTTAAAACTGCATCCAAAGTTCAGCAAAATCCCATAAGATGGGGTCAAGTGTGCGTAGCCATTGAGCACCTAAAACCACATCACATCCACCTAAGGCCAAGGAAAACATGTCAGAGCGCAAGTTATAATCTCCCATAGAGATACGCACATTGTGACACTTCCCCTTGCAAGGTAAGGTGACCCCATTGGCAATCATGACTTCAAAGTTGGAGAAAGGATGGACAAAACAATTAGCCTGTTTGGCGATCCGAGGGTCAATGAAGTTATGAGTGATACCAGAATCAATGAGTATTGTAAGAGGGATCTTATTGAAGTAACACCTGACCCGCATTGTTTGGGGGGGGTGACTCCGGCTAAAGCATGGAGATTAATCTCTAGGTGGTCATCCTGAGACGAAGGGTCAACAAACGACTGTTGAATGTCGACTTGATCATCTATTGTATCTGGAGTTTCTTCACCAATTTCAGAGGCAATTAGAGAATCCACATCCAAGAGAGAGAGCTTTTGCTCAACACATCTATGGACCCGAGTGAATTTTTCATCACAATTATAACAAAGACCTTTTTCTCTGCGTGCCCGCATCTCTGCTTCAGACAAATGCTTGATAGGAGTTGGTTGAGGAGCTGGCGTGATGGGAGGGTATTGGGAACCCACATTTCTGAAGAGAACACAAGTGGGTTTGGAGCGCTGTTGAGATGCGATCTTGTCCTCTGGCAACTTAGCCAACCCAGGGCTTCCATCATTATGTTGGGACATAACATTTTGACCTCAAATCGAATTGCATCCTTTAGACCACTGATAAAACAACTCCTATAGAAGTCATCAGGCAATCCTTCTGTGTGATTGGATAATTTCTCAAATTATTTCTGATACTCTCTCACAGTGTCAATTTGGTGAAGTTTAATGAGTGCTCCTGTGAAGTCATAAAAAGCCCTAGGACCAAATCGTTGCAAAAGGAGCTGGCAAAAATCTGTCCATTTTGGCTCTTCATGAGCCTTGATGTACCAACTGTACCATTGAAGGGCTTCGTGTTCCAAATGAAATGATGCAAGTGGAACTTTGTTGACATCAAAAGTATTATGCAGATTGAAATATTTTCATGCTCGGTATATCCATCCAATCAGATCATTACCATTAAAGTGAGGAAAATCAAGCTTCAGCCCACGAAAATTGTTGGAAGAAGGGAACCCCATGTCCGCAGAAGACTCTGACTGTCGTTTATTGTTCATGGCTGAATGCTTAAGATGGAGGCCGGGAAATTTTTCATCTAGATCTTGGAGTTTGGTTTTGAGGGTAGTTCTTCCTCCATGGTTTTTGCTCCTACGCAGGTGACAACCACAACCAGAATTTTTTTTGTGTGTGAATGGGTAGAAAAACAAAAGCAAAAACTGTTTTAGTAAAGGAAAATTTGGATTTGGGAAAAACTCTAATGGGTAATTGGGGTATGACTAGGTTTTGGACATTTTCGAATGGACAGGGAAGCAGAAAATGAGGATTTCAGAAGCGGGGTGAAAGAATGGGAAAATTTGTCAAAGAGGGACAAAGAAACAGAATTAGGAAAGGAACACTGTGGCAAAATTTGAAGGCGATTGGGTGAAAATCAAAGAAGTTATGGCAAACCCTAAAATAGAAAAATGTGAGATTTGTCATTTCGGGAAGTGGAATTTGGGATAGGGTCCACAGGAATGAAATATGCAGAATGGGAGTGCAGGGGTGTCAGTGAAGTTTCAAGGGAAACAGAGTGAAAACAAAGAAGATATGGCGAAATTTTTTTATTTTTTATTTTTAATACGGAATGGATCTGCAACGGCGCGGAAGTGACCAACAACAATTTTGGACAGATGTAATCTGCGATTTATCAGCTGGCAATAGATATGGACCCCTAGTATGGGCGGTTTCCTAAAGGTTCAGGGGATTCACTCGGCCACCAATGTTGTCTGACGACGTGTGTATTGGGGTAGTACCCCTCACTCCACGGCTCAGGTAAAACTGATAACCGCTTTGCCACGAACGACATCTCTTGGTTTACCTCACGGGTGGGAACTAGTCAATCAGGTAGGGGTCGTTGCCATTTTCGCTGGCAAGTCCTCTCAATGGGACAGCTACTTCGGGGTTTCTGTGGTACTCCTCACAATGTGTTTTAGGGATTATGCCCAAGTACTTCCCACAATTAAGCAGATAGGGATTATTCCTGGATCCGAACCTGCAATTGATAGGAACAAATACATATGCGGAAAAAAGATTGGCAGAAATTCCACCCAACGAGCCCAAGAAAGTGATCTGATACCAGATGTGAAGAACTTACAACAATTAATTGATGAAATGAACGATATATCAGAACACATAATATTTGTATTGATCGCAAGCCACTTCGAGGGGGAAACCTCCTTTGAGAAAGCTCAATACAATTAACTCGTGGATGCCTTCATTGGCCTCAACACAAACTTATATACTAAGTCTATGCACCAATACTATGGATCAATACCATGGAACATATAATACTACGGGATGACTTACAAAGCATATGCGTCCAATACTATGGATCAATACAATGGAACATATAATACTATGGGCTAATACAAACTATGGATCGATACCATGGTACATATAATAATACATGATGACTTACAAAGCATATGCGTCCAACAACAATATACTAACAAAGTAAAGAGAAGGGTTAACACGGGTTCCTAACAGACAAATTCAAATACTTGGGCCTCCCCATAGGACAAGGCCACACAAAATTAGGATTCTTGAAACTATAAGCAGAATCAAGTCCAAAATTAGGAATTGGGGAGGATACTGGGTCAACAAAGCCGGGAAATTGATCTTGATAAAAGTAGTCCTCTTAGATCTCCCAATTTATCAGTCATCCCTTCTTCTGGCACCCAAAGGGATTTCAAACCAAATAAGCAAAATTATAAGAGATTTCCTTTGGAATGGGGGCAAAAAAAACAAGAACAAGCTGCACTTGGTGAACTGGAGCATCATAAAACAGTCAAAAAGCTCAGACGGCCTCCAAATTCGCGACCCTCACCAAGCAAACATAGCAATGGGAGGCAAAATACTTTGGAAAATACTCTCCAACAAACAACATTGGGTCAACCAATTGTTAAGAAAAAAATACTTAACAAGCACAAAGCTAAGATGCCTCGACAACAAGCCCATCTCTAAAGGATCCTCGATATGGGCATTATGCAAGGCTGCTTGGGATTTATTCATGCAGAAACTCTACTGGATTCCTGGGAATGGAAGGAACATAAATATTTTCTCTAACAAGATCATGGGGCGCCCCCCACTCCAGGGAAAGAACGATCTCCATGACATTGCCTATTGGATTACTCATAATAGAATCAGTTCGCTGAAAGATCTCAGTGTTTGGAACTCCAACGGTGAATGGCAAGAATGGAAAATGCTTAATGTCCCAACTAATCTCGAACCTTCCATAATCCTACTCATGGAAAATATGGTCGGTTGTGCTCCTTCCTAGCTACAAAACAAAGACGACCGTGGTTGGGGGCCAAAAGGGAAGTACACAGCTGCTCTTGGCTTCAATGCCCTTCAAAATCATGACACCTCAATGAAAATCTTATGGAACATGGTCTGGAACCCATTTGGGCTCCCAAAAATAAATTTCTTCACATGGACACTCGCACACAGGAAAATTATCACTAGAGACAATCTAATCAAAAGAGGCATCATTGGGCCACACAGATGTATATTATGCCGGAGGAATACTGAATCAATTGATCACTTATTTTTGGAATGCCAATTTGCAAAAACTGTCTGGAACCACATGCTCCAAAGCCTTAATGTGACCATGCCAGTCTTCAAATCCACCACCTACCTGCTTAAAAGACTAGAAGTCCATCTACCCTTCCCCTTTGTAAAAAAAAAAACTTTGGTCCCTCATATGGCTCACGATTCCTAAATTCACATGCTGGAAGATTTGGCTGGCAAGGAATAAAGCCATTCCAGGACATCTATACCTCCCCCCTGCAAGTTGTTGGTCAGGCCAAAGGCCTACTCATCGAATGTGTGCAATCTTCCAAGCTCAGGGAAGATAGAAATATCAATGCAAATGAGCTTCATTGGCTTGGCACCCTCCCTCCCAATCCCAAAAAGGATGTAAGATTACGACCTCGGAATCTACCACATTGGCAAATCAGATTCACCAATTCTGAATTTCGAGAATGGAGAAACAAACAGAATATTGACAGCTTGCACTTCGATGGCGCATCCAAAAGGAACCCCAGACTAGTTGGAGGAGGAGGAGTCTTATTCTCTACAGGAGGAACGATGGAAATCAAATATAGCTGTGGACTGGGAACTTGTTCCAACAATCTAGTAGAAGCCTTGGCTCTCTTAAAAGGATGTCAGATTACCAAAAATCAGAAAATAGAGAAAATTCATGTATTTGGAGACTCCAATTTAATCATCCAAGCTCTCAATATGCACACAGACTTCAATGACCTGGAAATAAGACGGATCATCCATCTCATCCGACAAATCACTAACTCTTTCACCCATTTCAAAGCATTCCACATAATGAGGGATTTAAACTATGAAGCTGATAGAGAGGCCAAGGTTGGTACAAGTCTCGAATATGGGAAACTCGAATTCTCAAATGGGGAGATGGATTATCATAACATCCCTTAACGTTATGCATGATTAAATCTGAGCATACCGAGAGCATGATCCACATTCTTCAGGATCTGACCTCGAAATCGATTAGCAACTTCGAAATCGACCCACATTCTTCAGGATTGGCAACTCCAATTTGATCACCATATGACCTCGCCAGCCCGCACTAATATGGGCACAGCTCATAAAGAACATACACACTCCTAACCGCAGTTTGATCATCATATGATCGTAGTTTGACTTGGGCACAACGTATGGAGAGCAGAAGCATTCCCATCACCGCAGTTTGATAAACACATTTGCAATCTGATTCCAAAGGAGAAAACTGAACTTTGTATTGTACTCTGTGGCAAATTGAACTCTGTAATGAACCGGATTGGCTCATCCACGGTTTCTCATTAATCTTTTTCTTTTTAATACATTTTATCCGTTCTTGTTAAAAAAAAAAGAGCCAACATAATACAAGAGAGGGCAACTAATGCAATGCCCATCATTGGTGGAGTGCGCCATCATTGTAAGAAGAAGAGAGAGGCACCTAACCTCCTTTGCACTGAAAGCAACAATACACAGTTGTCCTCTGAAAACTTGGAAATCAACAGGTTCAATGACCTTGTCATTGATATATCTATGAGAGTAAGCAAGTCGACTCTCCACTACGACACCAACTGACACATCAGGGAACAGGGGAAAATACTCATCTCTCCTAGATAACCCAGTGATGAAGTAAATGTCCTCCTCTATGGGTTGAAACCATAGATCGAGACCAATTCGAAAGGCTTGTCTATGTTGATCCCTATGACAGATCAACTGCATCAAGAGGGCTAAGTTCCCCTTGAGGGATGTAGCCTCCTGATAGAACTACAGGAGGCCGACAATCCTCAAGAGGTCTCGTGTCTGATGGGTAATGGATCAAGGGTACAATTACCTCTCCCTCTCTCTCTCCTCCCACTCCCATTCAACATTGTGCAGGTCCACTCTTACCTGGTGTTCATGTTGCTACTCCCTCTGCTGACGTCTATGACTCACATTGTTGCTACTCCCTCTGATGACGTCTATGACTCACATTGTTGCTACTCCCTCTGCTGACGTCTATGACTCACATTGTTGCTACTCCCTCTGCTGACGTCTATGACTCACATATAAATTCCATCAGTCCCATACATAGGCACAAACAATATATATATCTATATATATATATATCTATCTATATATATATATATATATCATAAAAAAATGTAATTAAATTATCATTTTATTTATTAATATGATTTTTTTATATCAAAAAACATAAGTTTTCATAGCGGTGTGCCCAAAACATAGTCAAGCATTGCTTGCAGTGCTTTTGTATCTAGAGTGCACCGTTGACGATGCACTCCTAGATAATTAATGCACCAAAGACATAAAACATTTATTTTAAAAAATGTTAACAAATATATAATTCTAACCATGGTGCGTCCCTAAGCATGGCAGTGCGGTGCATGATATACACGTATCTGCCCCACCCATGGTGCACATGATAGTTATTAATGCACCGCGATCGACGGGGCCATGAGTAAAAATAGGAAGGTGTATGGTGATGCGAGATTTTTATAAAAGTTGGGTTGGTGCGTTTTACAAGTTGTAATGCACTGCTAACAGTGCAACTGTACTACATATGGGCACCATATTACGTTGTAAACTAAATTTTCAACAAAAAATGAATTTCAATATTGGTGCACTTGGAAAAACGTGAAGCACTGGCAGTGGTGCATTTACATCTACAGAGCATCACTACCGGTGTACTATTAGATGATTAACGCACCAGATACTTTACAATTATTTCTAAAACTAAATAGAGAGAGTTAAATAATTGAAGCATAGTTTTGGTCTGTAGTTAGACTAGTGCGCACCGATGCTTGTTTGTCCTGTCGGCTTCGGTGCACCTATAAAAGTGATGCACTGAAACACAATTAAATAATTAAACATGGTTTTGGTTTGTTGTAGGATCAGTGCATCTAAGATCATATCATGCACTGTTGCAGGTTGTGCCTCGCAGCATCAGTGCACCGGTAAAAGAGATGCACCGGAACATGGTTGAATAATTAAACACGATTTTGGTTTGTTGTTAGATCAATGCGTCTAAAATCCTATCATGCATTGGTGCTTGTTGTGCATCTCGACACTAATGCATCTATAAACGTTATGCACTAGAAGACGGTTGAATAATTAAACACAATTTTGGTTTGTGGCTAGATCGGTGCTTCTAAGATCACATCATGCACCGGTGCTTGTGGTGCCTATTGATGCCAGTATATCAGTAAAAGTGATGCACTGGTACAGGTTTGAAAAATTAAACACGATTTTGGTTTGTGTTTATCCCAGTGCGTCTAAAATCATACCATGCACCAGTGCATGTTCTACTTATTCACACCGGTGCAACGTTAAAAGTCAGGCATCGGGAATATTATTGTTATTTCAGTTTTGTTTGTGCGGTGCATTACTCAG
The DNA here is from genome assembly GCA_027924585.1 of Larix kaempferi. Classification (NCBI taxonomy): domain Eukaryota; kingdom Viridiplantae; phylum Streptophyta; class Pinopsida; order Pinales; family Pinaceae; genus Larix; species Larix kaempferi. Next base: position 17,141,097 of record BSBM01000101.1, on the reverse strand, counting down.
CACAAGGTTCGCCAGCACTGCAACTAATGCGCGTTGAAATTTGTTTTCAAAGAGCACTGTTGGTGCGGTGCAAGCCGAACAAAATGAACGCATCTCGCATACTATTTTTGTTTTTGAAACTAACTAAATTTAAGGTGAATTTTAAAATTCAATCTGCTAACACTTTAAATTAGAAGGTAAAAAAGACATTACTTGGACATTTGCGCGTTGAGGAGGCATGGTTTCCATGTGGACCAAAAATCCAAATTTGCCCACCGTTTGGCAAATTCCAAAGCCACATAGTGAGCACATGTGGGATAAATTCAAGCGCGGACAACACCGATGGTAGAGCACTTCAAGGAGGCAACAATTGCACCGGTGCTTAGGAGCTCTAGATCACTGAAGGATGGTAAAAATGATTTTATCGACTGGTATTTTTTATTTACCTTGTTACAGTGTGCCCGACACTGATATTCACTTTTGCATACGGAAGTTGTGAATGCACCGGTATTCAATATAAATCACAACAAATTTCAACCCACAATTTTCAAAATTTAACCCTATTATGTTGCTCTTCGCTATATAATGCACCAGTGCGGTTGAGTTACCTAAACACACCATGAGAGAATATTAAATAATTTAAATTTTTTTTGCCGGTATTTTTAATTTTAACCTAATGCAGTGCTTTAAAGTATTAGAGATACCGGTGTGGTTTATAGATATAAATGTGTTGTTAAAGAATATAAAAAAAATTTGCCCGACAATTGTTTTAATTTTACCCTTCTTCTGTGCCCTTTAATTAAGAATGCACCGGTGCATTGTAAACAACAAAATGCACCATTGAGGGATTTATTAATATAAATTTATTTATTTTTCACCGGTGCTCTAATATATGCAATGCAGCAGTGCGTTATGTATATAGAACACCTCGTATTTGATGTTTTTTTTAAACATATATAGTTTTCTACGGAAAGGTTTTTTGAGCTAATAATAGTGCATTAAGTTTTTGTACACATTGGTGCATAAGTATGTATCGAATACATCAATATTTGTTTTGGGGTTAAATATACCAAATTATTTTCCTTCGCATTGAATGCAAATTTTTGGCATCGGTGTGTTGTTTTTCTAGGTGCATCAATGTGTATATAGTGAAGGAGAATCGATGCTTTTAAAATGTATAAAAGCACCATACAAAACATCCATTAAAACCTCCGCCTGTTTGCCTCCGCTATAAACAAATATTTGGGCTCTTTTTATAGGAGCTTCCGCAAAAACCTCTGCTAGAGGGTGTTTTCCTTGCAGTGAGAAGAGAAGAGGAGGATGTCTTGCCTTGGAAATATTATTGGAGGAATTCTTGCACTTGATCTTCTTTGTGGATGATCTAAAATGGATCAATATATAATTTGTCATCTATGTTGATGCTTTCTGGGTCGAAAAATTGGATGAATTGGCTTGTAGGGACCATTTTAGTGGCAGGTATTATTTTGCAGAATTGGGGTCCATAACCTTCTAAGTCCCATTTGAGGGATTAAACAATGTTTTTTGGGGTCAAATGTTTATGAGCATAGCTCTCACCCCTTGAACTTTGTTCTACATTCCGAGACATCTCCAACGGTGCAAGAATTACCCCAATTAGAGTCTATGTGAGGAAGTTATGCCTCCCGCAAGTTGACCTATCTAGTTGACCACCATAGTACTGAGTAGATTCTATGTCAACTCTCATTTCCCACACATGTAGATCTAACCACGTGTGGAATTTCAATAACATTCTAGAGGGTTTGAAGCCATAACCCTAATCGAGAGTTGAGGAATGTACAAACCCTAAAACTAACCCTAGATGACCATCGGTCTATGTTAAATATTGGGTCATGGAGGAGAAGGGGTTCCATTTTGATGATGATACTGTATTGTTCCATAGCTCAGCAGTACTAAGGGAGTGGATATTAGAGCATGGAAAAGGAAATAAGAGACCATGTAGTAGTCGTGCACGCAACAGTGTCAGGGGTAACTCCACAATGAGTCCCACTTTCTTTGTGTTTGCATTGCATATCGAAGAAAAAAAGAGCAAGGCATAGCCCTCCTTTCTGTTGGGTTTTTCCGCATAGTGGGTTTTCCCAGGGTATATATTGTGTTGTTTGCATGGATGTGTTATTTTGCTATAGTTATTTTCCTTTTAGTTCCAGTTTATTTATCATTCTATGGAATTAAGCTAATACAATGAATTAAGTTGACGTAAGATCCATTGTGACGAACCGTTTCAGTGGAATATCCACATCAATTTACGGATCAATGGAGCTAGGGTTTGATGATTTACCCTAGCGAGGGAATTTTGTAGCCTTGAGAGGAGGATATGTATGTACTTCATCATTGAGCTAATATATGAAGTTTCCAACCATACATATCTTGTCTTTTCTCCTTAATTGCTAAGAGTTTTAGGGTTGTTTGAAAGCGAATTATTGTACTTCTTCCACTGCTATTTTGTACTTTAATTTACATTAATCCTAGGGCATTTTGCAGTTAAGATCTTAAGAACCTTCTAGAAAGAAGGTGAAATTATTGAATTACATTGAAGTGTCATTCCAACAAAATTTCCAACACTCATAACAATTATAGCAAAATTTGGGGCATTGGCATTCAACCATCGCTTCTTGGGATGACTTATGGATTCTCAAGGGCTGAGAGGGGGAGGGGATATGGGTAGTTATTGGAGGATGGACCGTGCAAGTGGTGAATGAAGGTCTTTTGGTTAGAACATTGATCACTATCTCAACTTGTTTAATTGTCTCATAGGCTTCCAAGAAAGTAGTTGGATGCTGCATCATGACTTGTGTTTTTATTGTCTCCTTGAGGCCACCAAGGAAACATTCTTTAAAAAATAAATGAGATAAACACTCTATGCCTATTTCCAACTACTCAAAAGTTGTGATAAATTGTATGATTGTACCTGTTTGGTGTAATTTTGTTAGTTGTCCCAAATAGTCAATGTCACATTCAAAACAAGCATAGAGGACATTCACAAACTGGGTCAAAGCAATGTAGCCTCCACAAGCTTTTATATACCATTGCCACCATTACCAACATTTTGGATCCAAATGTAAGACCCCCACTTTTAGTTTCATTAGGTCATCAATGATGCCATGGAGAGAGAAATAATGTTCAATTTGAGTAACCCACCTTGATGGATCATAACCATCAAACTTTTTCATGTTCACTTTTAGAAAGTAATGCCACTAGTTATTATTTTGAAAGGGTGATCTATTGTTATGATGATCATAACATAGTGGCTCTAGGCCATATCCTCCTCCATTGTAAGAGTCATCCCCTTCCAGCTGCTCTGGTAAGTCCCACGAAGGACCTTTTCCCTTGAAAATTGTTGTAAGGTTTCGTTTTGATTGCTCCCAATTACCCAATTTTTTTGTTTTATTACTTACATGTTAGTTGAAAGCTGGTTGGCCGTGGGCTTTAAACCTTCAAGACTTTTGATACTTGATTGCATCTATTCTTCCAAGGTTTCCAACTTGTGGGCCTGCAAATCCTAGTCACATGCTTGAGAATTATGACTCTATGAGTGGAATCCATAGGTCATGGGGTTCACGAAGTGGCTAGGATTTGTAGGGTCCCAAGGACAAAGGAGTGTCAAGTGCTAAATATCTCTGATATATGTATGAGTTTCCAATAGTAAAACTCGGTCCAACCTCTTAGGGCTCTAACTAAGGACGATAGACCGTGACGTTAGTCATATTTCCCAATTCCCAGGTATTATAGAGTGATTACCTTGAGTGCTCTTGAGGTATTATAACAAGCAATAAGAAGTATGATAATTTTATATAAGGTTGGTTTCAAGTGCACCTAGGGAACTTCCTAAATACCCAAAGGTATGTGGAAGTTATATTTCATATACATGTGTTGTCTGGTGTGGTACTACTTGAAGGGGCACCAACAAAGGTTACAAGGGTGTCCAACAAGGTGACTCCACTTATATTTTATGTTTGTATTCTTCCCCATTTGCACGTTTACTGGTTGAATGACAAACTTTTGTTTTAATTAAAGACACGAGAACACGTCTCTAGCCTAAAAAATAATTTCTAGAATCTTGGGACATAATAACTTACTTTTCAATGGAGACCTTTTGTGCAACCAGGATTTACAGGTGGCAAATTTGAAATAACCACATCTCCCACAATATTCATTAGAATATCTCTTGTGACCCCCACATCTCCCACAATATTCATTAGAATATCTCTTGTGACCCCCTATTATGAAATGTCACATACAATCTGCATCTACTGGTGTTGTTTTGAGTGGAATCTGAGCACTATATCAAAATATATATACGCTACAATTTGTTGTGTGTTGTGGTACTACTTAAAGGGGCACCAACAAAGGTTACAAGGGTGCCCAACAAGGTGACTCCACTTATATTTTATGTTTGTATTATTCCCCATTTGCATCTACTGGTGTTGTTTTGAGTGGAATCTGAGCACTATATCAAAATATATATACGCTACAATTTGTTGTGTGTTGTGGTACCACTTAAAGGGGCATCAACAAAGGTTGGAAGGGTGTCCAACAAGGTGACTCCACCTATATTTTATGTTTGTATTCTTCCCCATTTGCAGGTTTACTAGTTGAATGACAAACTTTTGTTTTAATTAAAGACACGAGAACACGTCTCTAGCCTAAAAAATAATTTATAGAATCTTGGGACATAATAACTTACTTTTCAATGGAGACCTTTTGTGCAACTAGGATTTACAGGTAACAAATTTGAAATAACCACATATCCCGCAATATTCATTAGAATCTCTCTTGTGACCCGCTATTATGAAATGTCACATACAATCTACATCTACTAGTGTTGTTTTGTGTGGAATATGAACACTATATCAAAATATATATATGCTACAATTTGCATGGTCATCATTGAAAAAACCCTAAAAAACCAATTTTAAATCAATGATAACTTGACTTCTCAGATTTTAATTTGGATGATTTTTTTTTTTGAACTTAGACATTTTTTCTAGAGGAACTTAGATCTATGGCTACCTTCTTCAAATTCCACACAAAAGACTTCACAAATGGATCTAAATGTCATTGTTCTTTTTTTTCCTTGAAAAATCTGCAAAAAGAAAGAACTTTTTTCCTCCATGTCATACCCAAGAAAAAGCTTTGACACCACTTGTATTGTTTCTTAACCCTTGAAATTGAAACAAAAACCAGGTATACAAAGATTATATATGCATAGAACTAAGAGACAAATAAGATGCAACATGTGAAATATACCCATGTCTTAATGATTTATCAGAAGAAATAAATCAATGTTCACTTGCCTATTGAGGTGGGGCGATCTTTCACTAAGCAAAGCTCCAAGTACAACAATACGCGACACAACATTCCGTAGCCTTCTAGCTCTTTAAATTGATTCTCAATGGTAAAACTTTAACTACTTGTGATCCCATCATTAATGAGTATCAACTACCTAGTTGACTTTATTTAATAAAGATGACCTTTGTACATTAAATAACTATCCATTACAATGTAATGAGCCTTATTCAAAGAAGATGGCTCAGCACATTACTCGACTAAATTATAGGTAGCCTAAAGTAGGGAGGTTAGAGTAGTACCCTAACATCTAGCTATTGACGATGTTAATACTGAACTAAGGGGAGATGTTGTCACATCAGTTGGGGACTTGCACCTTAAAGCCATCATTTGAATTGACAAAACTATTGGTGTTTGTTATACATGTGAGATTATTCACAACACACATCCGACAATGTTTGCACATACATACAATAGGAGAGGAGTATTTATGTGCAATGAAATCCCAACATAGGGATATACCCAAAGATGACCTACAAAGCGTAGCACTGAAAACAACCTAACAATGACAAGCCAAAAACAAATCACATGGCATAATGTTGAAACCATTGATAATGTTAGAGTTAGCTAAGATGCGATCACATCAACTTGAAGAGTTACATTGCAAAGTTTTTTTTTTTCCATCAGAAAAAGCGTACTTTTGTTATTTAGTAGGAATAAAAAAGTACATCGACAAATATGATCAGACATAACATTATAAATAACTACATGTCCTATCCATACTACCATATATCCCAAATACAAAATAAAGCACGATAACGATGTCTAGCATCATAACAATAATCACATTCTAACAATCCATTCAAGACAGATAAAGAACTAAGCCCCATTGTTCTAAATGATTATCCACATATTCCTCCCACCAAAGAACCCCCTCAACCCCTGTAAAGGCCTCCTTTGAGAGTGCATCCGCTTCAGTATTGATTTCATGAAAAATGTGACTGACATTAAACTCAGAAAAAAGAGGACAACAAAGCTTCAGTTCTCCTACACCATTGATGCAGAGAAACAAGCTACATATTATAAAGTTTCTTTGCCCAATTAACAATAACCAAGGAGTCTCCAAATATCCTCAAGGAGTCAATGCCAAAAGAAGCTGCTAAACTAGTAAGGCACCACAATGCCATCAACTCAGATTTTGTATTTGTGCCTTGTCCACAATGCATCCTAAACTTGTAATGGTGCTCACTATTTATATGAAGAACAACCCCAGCAACACAAAAACCATCATGAGTAGCCTCATCGAAGAAGCCAGTAGCACCATGAAAAGCTGGAATATCACAAGGCAGTGTGGGTCTCTTAACTTTGATGTCAACGGTGCTATATTCCTTATATAGACTAATATTCCTTAGACAACTTGCACGATGATTCAACTTCTTCCCTTCGAAGATAACATAATTTATCGACTTCCAAACCTACCAACAAATGAATACTGGGAGGATTCTGTGTTCCAGATAGATTTTATACCAATGCAAGAAATTCCCATCAATATCCTTGTTTCCCCAAGCCTGAGATACATTCAAGGAGTCACAAACTCTCTGCCAAATCTGACCAGTAAAAGAGCAGTTAACAAAAATATGATTGACCGACTCATCGACTTAGACTCCTTCATAGAAAGTGCACATATGTTGGGCCCAATCCATCCCATGTGCAATAAATTATCCCAAGTAAGCAAGCTGTTTTCAAAAGCCAACAATAAGAAGCAATTAATCTTTAGAGGTAAATGCCATTTCCAAATTTTTTTTTACCACCATTTTGGAACACAAAAAGACTAGCACTATGAGCAATAGCTGCATAAGCCGATTAGAATTTAGTCTAATACCTGCAGAGTTTAGATAAGTCAATAATTTGAACCGGTTTTAAACTTCAACTATAAAACTCAATTGGATTTACGTATAACCTATGGCCTCCCACAACAACATACTTGAGCATACCTTCCATACCATTATATATACCGGGGTGAAATCTTTCCCATAGATTCTTACGATTCGATTCTATTCACAATTTATAACTGTCTTCTGGTTTTCAAGATTTCCATGAAAAATTGACCATATTCAGAATTGTAATGGGTTTACCCAAGATCGTGTCGGAGAACTGAGGTGCGTTATTGCGGGAGCAATGAAGAAGAAGCAGGTTGCTGCCGTGGACGACAGTGATGAAGCAGCTAGTTCTTCAGAACAAGAAGAGAACGAAGAGGGATTGAAGAACGGAGGAGACAAAGGTAAGGCCAAATTGGCTTCTTCCTCTGCAACTATAACAGAATATGAAAAACAGAGACAACAAAGAATTGAGGAGAACAGAGCAAAGCTACAAGCCCTTCGCTTGCCCGTACTTGCATCAACCCTCTCAAAAAACAGCAACAAAAAGCTGAAAAAACCCACTGCCGAAAAGGCTAAAACCAAACAGTATGATGACTATCAGCCCTCCGATGAACAGTCCGAGAACTCTAGTGACGAGGACGCCGAATACAAAGTGCCGACGCCGAAGAAGGTCACCCCTGCAAAACGAAAGCCTCCTGGACGCCCAAAGGTTTGTTTCCTTCCTCCTCTTCTTCTTCTTTTCCCTTTCAACATCTATACGGCCCGGAAAGGTCTAAGACAATTGTATCTGGGGTTTTATAATATAAGAAAATGGGTCTCGCTGTGGTCCGCCCACCCATATAGCATAGATTTCAAAGGGATAACATTTGGTGGCCGATTTTGGTAGAATAGTTGTCAGTCAGATCTAGAATCTAAGTCGAAGGAAGTCCTCTTTCTGCTGTGCATCCCCTATGGCATGTTTTTTAAACACTTCCAAAAAAAACTGTTAATAACTTTTTTCTGGTCAGTCCATTTCGTGTTGTTTGAGTGGGAAGTTGGAGGCTTCTACCATGAGGAGACCATGTTTTAAATCTCGTGGACACCTCTCGCTTGCCAATCTGAACGTAGAGAATTGAAAAAGCGGTCGCCCATTCGGACCGTATAGCAATTCACTCTGCTAGATTGGAATCCTGTTTTACTTCATTGTATCAGGACATAGTGGTGCCAAGCTGTTACATGGTCCAAAAACTTAAAAAACTGGCTCAACCACACTGAATGTTGTTGGTTTATGCCCAAGACACCAGTCTCCCACGTGGATTGTGGTGATCCACACACATTTAATAGACCATGGAAGGTAGTCCGCTATTTGCTTAAATTGGAAGACATGTATTGTGAAGGTGAATTAGGCAGAAAATTTGTGCAGGTGAGGCCGTCGGCATTTAATGACATTCAGGGCACATTAAAGGATGTAACATATGAGCATTCGAAATATCAATGGACAATTGGGAAATGGAAAATAGGGGACAATTTCGAAATGACATTGGCTGAAACCTATACCTTTCAAGTAACGTAATTATTTATTTTCTTGCTGTGGACAATGAGAAAATCATCTCCCCTGTTCATAATTTTATAATATCAAAATTGCCAAAATTCTGCCAGAAGTGGAGAGTATCTATGTGAAAACTAGTTCAGAGTTTTTGATTATGTAAATTCGCTCAGCTTTTATGACTGAGTTTCTTAGTTCATTTAGGTTTTCGGCAGTGAAAGTTTGCTGGAGAAAGTCCTAATTGTTTGTCTTGCGTTTTTTTTTTTTATAAACTTTCTCTGTTCACTGGCTTCCTAGGTTGTGAGTGGTTGTCAGAGCTATTGTTAACAATTATCTTATATTTGGAATATATGTCGAATGTCGTTTTAGGAAGGGCATTGCAGGAAGGCGAGGCTTTTTTTCCTCTCAAATCATCTTAAAAGGCATACAAATGTTGCTTTGTTACAAACAGAAGTTGATGGCATTTATTTTGAGTGCATTCGTGAAATTTTTTTCAAGTATTATGACAAATTAACATTATGGATAGTAAGAATTTAGGACTTAGGGCTTTACCTGCCTTTGGCATTAGGGACTATAGGGTTTGAACCATAGTAGCGAGATTCAGCTGTATTGGGAGTTCCTCTAGGGAAATCCATTTGGAATTCGAAATTGGGCAAATATTTGACATATTATGGATATGGTATGGTAAAGTTGACTAAATACTTAAATATATTTACAATTTTCAAAATTCACTAAATGTTACTATTAAAATTTACGTGAAATTGCAATTAGAATAACTTTCAGCTTATATTCTTTTTCTTATAAATAAATATAAACTCAAATTACTTAAAAATAATGATTTTGCAAAACAAAACAAAGTAAAATCTGGACACACAAACTCAGGAATTATTTTAAACAAATTTGTGACTATTGTTCCACCTAATGTTTTAAATAAATGTTTAAGTAACACATATTACTTAATCAACATTAAAAAGAATAGGTACATTAAGGCCATGAGCCCGTACTTATTACTTAATCAACATTAAGAAAACACATACAATGAAGCCATGAGCCCATACTTACCTATTAAATTCTATTTTCACATATTAAACTCTATTTTCACGTTGTTATATCATATGCTATGTTTCAAATTTGAGATATGTTACAAGTTATTTACAACGAAGAATTAATATTACTTCAAAATTTTGAAGGGACACGTGTATTTTTAAATTTTAAAAACGCATTTTTTGTACTTATCAGATGTCTACTTCTGTATTTTGGTAGTACTAGAATTTTTCTTTACGTATTTTTTCTGTACCGAGTTGTATTCATATTCATATTCAAACTCGAATATTGCTACTATGGTTTGAACCTGTGGGCAAACATTGCTTGGCTTTTGGATAAATGCAATTTCCCTAAGTTTTGGTTTTGTAACCATAGCATGATAGTTGTTTCATATTACAAAATCCACAAGACAACACACTTGGGTTAGTTGGAGACAAATTGGCTTTGGGTCAGAGTATTGGGGTGGTGGTCCTTTAGTGATAGTAGGATAGGGATTAAGTGGCCCTTCCTTGAACCCTAGTGGTCCAGTGGTGCAACTAGTGCCTCAAGTTGGCACTTCTTTGTTGGTTGGGGATTCTCATTAGAGCCAGAGTTTAGTCCCCTTGGCTCATGGATTACTAGTTCAATCAGAGACGAACATGGAAGGAGATGTAGGTTAGTAGGTGAAGTCCAACATGCCGATGGAAGTTTCTTCCCTCGTTTGGTTGGAGAAGTTGTCGGGGGGGGGGGGGGGGGGGAGTCCTAGCCCTTGTGTTAATTCTCACAAAGATGCCATGATACACTTGCTTGACAAAAGAACTCCCTCTTTGGAGGGTTTCACAACGAGGAACTGGTTTAGTAGCTTAGGTCTTCTTCCCCCCATGGAATGAAGCTATCCTTATTATCTTGGAATGTGAGACGAATGATTATTCCTAGTCGCAAGTAGATTGTTTGTGAAGTATTATAGAGAACCAAACCAAATCTAGTTTTCTACAAGAAGTCTAATCAACTAGATTTGAGATTTGTAATCACACGAGTTACTGTTGGAATGGCCCCTTCTAGGCCACATATCATCTCTAGTGGTGAGTAGTGCTTCTCCTTTCACCATATTTATAGAGATTTGTGGTGGATGATGTTAGGGACTCGGAGGATGGGTGTGTATGGATTACTTTATTGGTGCATCATGATCTTCTAGGGTTTTGCATAGTTTATGCTCCTAATTTCAACTCAGAGCGTGTTCGTCTTTGGGATTGGTTGGCTTTCTCACTCTTGGATGCATACTGGATAGTTGTGGGGGATTTTGATATGGTGGAATGGGAAGGTGATTAGGACGGTGGCACAAGAAGTGTGATTAGTGATGTGGAGAAGTAGGCTTGGTCTCAATGTAAGTCATCTCTTTAGGTGTATGACCCCAATTGGAAGCAAAAGGGGGTGGATTATGGTGGTTGGTTCACTTGGACTACCTACAACTAGGGTTGTGATAGGGTTCAAGCAAGGTTGGATTGACTGTATGGCGCCAAAGACAACAGCTAATTTCAAGATGTCTTTGTCTGATGGATACATTGATGGATTTTACAAGCTTGGACTATTTTCATATTGAGACAATTATCTCAGTTGGTCACATGATAGGTTCGATGCCCTCAACTTTGTTCAAGTTGAATGTGTTGCATTTCGAGTCTTCGTATTTTCGAGCTATTGTACATTTGGTTTGGAATATATCTTCTTGACCAATGGGAGCTTAGGGTTGGCTTCTTTGGTGGGAAGTTGTTGTTTGCTAGATGGTCAAGTTCATGAGAGGGTGGGGGAGGACAATGGTTTGCAAGAGATGAAGGGAGATGTTAGACAATGTTAAGTGCTTGGGCTTGGGTGGGTTCCCTTGTGAGTTCTACAAGGACATGTGGGACATGGTAAGGGATGGTTTTTGTTGTTTGGAAAATGAAACCTTTTCCATCGGAGCTTTGATCAAATCATTTAACCAAGGTCTTATTAAGCTTATTTCGAAGAATGTGTCTAGGGATACTATTGGGTGTTGGAGGTCTATTATTTTGCTTAGTGTTGCATGTAAAATATTAGCTAAAGATGTAACTTTCTATATCCACTCTATAACCAGGAAGGTCATTCAATAGGTGTAGACATGGTTTGTGTAGGGTTGGTTCATTCTGGATATAGTCATCATGTCTTGGGAGGTCATGGAGTGGGCCTACAAGTTTGGTTAGTAGGTTGTATTTTTGAAAATAGACTTTGACAAGGCTTATGATCAAATTGATTGGTCCTTCATCATGGAGACGTTGACTTGTTTGGGGTTTGGACCATAGTGTGTCGCCATGGTGAATACTCTTTTCTCTAATTCTTTTGCTTTTGTTTCAATTAATAATTCTTTGCCCCCCCATATTTTGTTGTATCATTCCATTCGACAGGGGTGCCCCTTGGCCTCTTAGTTGAATGTGTTGATCGTTGATTCATTGGGTTATCTCTTGGAAGCTAGTCGCCTTTAGGGGCGGTTGCAAGTTTTTCGCTGCCCGATGGGTTAGAGATGGCTGATAATCACTTTGCAAATGACTCTCTCCTATTTGTGTAGGCGAATTGGGACTCGGTAAATGGTAATTGAGCATGTTTGGATCTTTTTTGTGCAATGTCTAGTGTGGTGGTTAGTGATTATAAGACAAATTTTTTGTTGGTTGGTTTGAATTACTTGCTTGGGTGGATTCATGGAGCTTAGACCTATGTTCAATTGAGGGTCATTGTGCGATATCTTGGCATTCCTTTTGGGTGAGGCTTTTTCCTATTGTTATGTGTGATTGGTGTCTTCAACGACTTCAAAACAAGCTTCGTGTTTGGCAATATAAAGACCTTTTGTTTGTTGGGAAACTAATAATGGTTAGGAGGATTCTATAGGCCTCCCACATCTCCTATTTCTCTTGTTGCTTGTAGAGTTGAGTCCGTTTCAACATTTGGAGCTGATTTTGTAGTCCTAGTTATGGTCAAAGTATGGTGAAGAGAGAGGCCTTTTGATGACCCCTTGGGACTTGCACAACATGACTAAGGATGAGGGAGCCTAGGTTTAATTAAGATGGCTACCAAGGGTAGCATCCTTGCTATCAAATGGGTGGCTTTTTGTTTGGAGGGGACAACTCCTTGGCAGGTGTCATTGCGCCATCGGGTGACTACAATGCAATATGTTGGTAAGGTTTGCGGAGTTTTTTTACATATGTGACATTATTTCTTCCTCCGACTTGTTCTAGGTTTCAAGCTCGTTTATGTTTAGGAGCATTTGGATAGCTTGGAAGATGGTAGCAGGTTTGGATAGATGGGATGTTGATGTCGTAGAGCGGGTTGGGATTTATTGAGACACCCTATTTGGAGTTGGAGTTTGTAGGGTTCTTGTATTGCAGAGATTTTGCATTTCCAAGCTTATTGCTCAAGTAGGAAGGGCATCTTCTTTTGGTAGGTCCTGTGGGACTTACTGGTGTGTTCTTAGAAGGATTGGTGTACTTCGGTCAACAAGTATGCTTTGATCCCTTCAGATTGACCGACTATCATAGAGCTTGTCTCATACCTCAGGGGGATGTAACCAAAATAAGGTTGCAATGCCATGACCATTTTGGATGGATGAAGCTATGTTCCATTTTGCATCAACGCCATGCCCTAGTCCTTGTCCTCAATGCATGTTGAGTTTCCAACGATTCAGAGGATAGGTGGGTTCGCTTGCTTCATAGTGTTTGGTTTGTTTGACTTTCCTATAAGTTGTGGGTTTTTGCACAGCTGGTCATTTATTAGGGGCTCACCTCCAAGGCCAGGTTAGTGAAGAGTGGGCCATTTAATAGTCTTTGTCCCATTTTCCAATGCTCCGAGATAGTGAAGCACGTTTTATAGGAGGGTCATGTTTATGCACGATTTAGTAGCTCAAATAGTGCAAGGAAAACTAGCTACCAAACTTGCACAACCTTGTCACTACCAAGGAAAATCCTCTCTTTAGGTTTCCTAAATCTCCTAAAAGAAATCTAGACTAATCATAGGAGGTGTCCCCAACTAGACTTTCCAAGGTGCTAACTAGGGTTTCCACATGCAATGCCTAAGGAAAGCGATACAACGTGGCCTAGCTTTCTCAAGTATTAGTCAAGCTGATTTATGAGGCAATTAAGTATACTTGGGAAAATGTTAGGAATTAAATTCAAGTTTGTTAGTTAGACTAGTATAAGGATGGTATGATTTCTTAGCAAAAATCCAATGATAAGTTTATGGAGTTTTGAGGATAAAGTTCAATGAGCTAAATAATCAAAAGATTTAACTAAAGGATCATTTGACACATTGAATGATTAACAATATACCATAAACCATCAAATTTGCATAACATATGAAAGAAGTTTAATTCAAGTTCAAATACAACACATGTCATGAAATGAAAAGCATCAACATAAAAAATGTACAACGTAGGTTCCAGATCTAGGATGAGGTCAACCAAATGAAATGTTAAGCACAAGATATTGATAGCCAAGAATAAATTGAGAAGAATAACCCGATTATTATAAGTGCTCATTTGAGATATCCCCATGGTACTTGGAAGTTTTTCTTATGAGTATCCAATCACTTTAGGAAAATTAGAATTATTCAAAAGATATCTCCTTTAGATCTTCCTCTCTTGCAAAGAGGCAAGTGTTGGCCTTGAGCAAAGGAGCCCTTTGCTAAAGGTTAAGACTAAGATCCTTTTCGTCTCGAGTTGGAAGTAATTTAGATGCTCAAGTGTTGAAATGTTTTGGTTAATTACCAACAATAGTAAGCGTGTAAAACTGATAAGATTAAGCAACAAATATTGTAATAAACAACCCCAAGTTAGAAATACACAATGCTAGTATGGTTTTAAATGACATTCAACACTAAATATGCTTGTGGAAATAAAATGCAACAATGAATAAATCAGGGCAACAGGCTGAAAATGACTTTAAACAGTAAACAGTAAACTAAAGTCATTCAAAACTTCAGAAGTTTGCTGGAAATGAACATTACAGCAGTAAATAAAATAACAACAAACTGAAAATGACATTAAACAATGAATTACAGTTTTATAATACTTTATAAACCTGCTGGAAATTTACAACAGTAAACTAAAGTCATTCAAAACTTCACAAGTTTGCTGTAAATGAACATTACAGCAGTAAATAAAATAACAACAAACTGAAAATGGCATTAAACAATGAATTACAGTTTTATAATACTTTATAAACCTGCTGGAAATTTACAGCAGTAAATAGATTAAAACAACAAACTAATTATTGTTTCAAACAGTGAACTAAGGCCATAAAATATTTCATGAACTTGCTGGAAATTGAAATGTAGTAGCAAATAAATCAAAACAACAAGTTAAATGCTAGTAAATTGAAGTAAAAAAACTATCATGCACATATATATATATTTTTTTCCAAGAAAAAAAGCGTAATTTTATTTCAGCAGAGGTGAACAAAATTACATTCTGTATATGCAAGTATGCATGCGGGTATCCACTTAAGAAGTGTCAATACTGTAAAGATTAGTGTCTTCATTACATCAGTCTGGTGTGTTCAACATCACCATTTTTTTAAAAACCAAAAAAGAAGCAAAAGTAATATTCCTGGGGGCTCCCCGAGCCTCCTAATATATCAAGTAAGAACTTTAAAGAACAGAAAATAGAAGTCTTCATATTGTCGTCACAAAAAGTTTTCTCAAAATTTAAAAATCTCATTATTGCTAATCTTGTAAAGCCAATTCATCAACAAAAGGCCGATGATAGTACTCATAGAGTGTCCCTTCACGGTATTCCTTTATCTTCCACACCCCCATTGCCAGGACCCTGCCAGCTTTAGAAGCCTCGTCCGCCTCCTTGTTATTCTCTCTGTAAATATGTCTGCAAGAAAAGTGTAAGAATGAGTGCTGTAGTTCTCGAATGTCCTGTAGTATGTTTGCAAGTCTAAGATCTCCGCATTGTTGTATACCAAGTGACCAGTTAGTAACATTCGTAGAGTCTCCATAAACATTGATGTTTTGACAACCAGATTCAATGGTGAACATAAGAAGTAGCTTGAAGCTCATGAGTTCGGCATAGTTATTTCCACCCTCCCCTAGACCCCAGAAAAGGTGAAAGTAGTGGGATAACGTGAGATGTAATACGGCCCCTCCCCCACAGACATTTTCCTGAGCTGAGCCATCATAGAATCCCCAAGGTTCCGAGCGATCAATGTCTAATTCCAAAACAATTCTCTGATTCGCAACTTTAATACGTTGAGGATAAGCAGTTACAGAGATCGCAGGTGTACACGGTTTATCGGAGAATATCAGGTTCTTCCGAGCCAGCCAGATCCCCCAAGCAACCATTAAAGGTAGAGCTTTACAAGATTTGCCAATTGGATCATTGCACCACTGAGTCCATGCCTGAAGCAGCGTGTCCCCCGCCCAGTTATACTGGACATTTGAAATCTTGGAGCATTTTGCCCATACTTGCACCGTATATGGACATTGTAGAAATAAGTGAAGATAGGTTTCATCATCTGCTTTGCATAATATACACCACCCCGGTCTGACCCGGTTCTTTCTCTGTAAAAAATCCCAGGTAGGAATTGAATTTTCGAGTATATTCCACATAAATAGTCTTTGTTTCATAGGGCAGTTTAATTTCCAGATTGGCTTCCACCACCAAACCAATTCACGGGGGTTGATGAAATGGCTTAAACTAATGTATCCATTCTTCGGAGAAAAAATGCCATTCGGAGCCCCTTCCCATACCAAGCAGTCCTCCCTATCACGGATGAGAATTTGAGATTGGATGAGTGCCCTGTAATAATTCCTTAATTCATCCTGTTCCTCCACCGATAAATCCAAATTGTTGACATCAATCCATGATTGAGTCCATGGATGATCCAATGCTCGAGTAGCAATCTGAGATACATAAGTGATGCCCAAGTCTTGGAGTGATGCAATCAGTCCAACTGATAAAATGTGTCTGCCTTCGCTCCCAAACCAGGGGCCTTCCCCCACCCGAAGAGACTGTCAATTTCCAATGTTCCAGGCCAACAGGTCACCAACAATAAAGAAGGACTTTATAACAGCTTTCCAAATAATAGATCCACCTCGGTGTGACTTAACCTGATTCCGAACCCAATCCATGACTGTTGCAGGGGCTATGTATTTCTGAATGACAACTCGTGTCCATAGACTATAGGTCTCCAAGCTCCTTTGGCTGCGAGAGCTTTGGAGAAAAGGTGAATGTTTTTCAGTCCCCACCCTCCTAAAGCCTTGGGTATTGCAATTTTCTGCCAACGAACCCATGGGGAAACAAAATCTCCTTTGTCGCTCTAGAGGAAGTGAAAGCAAATTTTCCGGGCGTTCTCCAGCGTTCCTTTGGGAATCCAGGAAAGGGACATCCAGTATACAGGGAACTGATTTCACCAGGACCAATCTACCTCCTCTCGAAAGCCATTTGTGGCTCCATACCTTCAATCGTTTGTGAATTTTCTCAATAAGCCATTTCCAGTCCTGTTTGGTATATGCATTAGGTTTTAACTAAAACCCAAGGTAGCTAAAGCCAGCATCAAGAACCATTAAGGTATAAGGGAAGATCCTTCTAATGGCCACAATTTCATTATCACTTAGCAGGTGGATCGACAGGGTAGATTTCCTTTCATTAATCTCCATACCAGTAGCTAATGAGAAAAGTTGAAAGATACCTTGGAGAGTTTCAATATCACCATGCGAACCAGAGCAGAAAATGAGGATATCATCCACAAAAAGCAGACGTGAGATAAAAAAATTCGGAGCCACATGAATACCCTGGAGAGTGCCATCCCTACAAGCTTTTTTCAGGGCCTTACTTAAACCTTCTGCTACCAATAGGAAAAGTAAGGGTGACAATGGACATCCTTGACGAAGACCTCTTTCCGAGTGAAAGAAAGGAGAGGCTGCCCTGTTTATGAGAACTGCAAATGAGACTGTAGAGATACAACTCATTATCCACCTGATGAAATCCACAGCAAAACCCAGATGAATCAGAAGTAAATGAATGTATAACCAACTCACCTTGTCATATGCTTTTGATAGATCAATCTTGATAATGGCTCCTTTGATTTTCCTTGATTTCATACTATGAATGCCCTCCTGAGCCACACCAATAGCCTCATGTATTTGTCGACCTTCCAGGAACCCAAATTGTTCCGTAGAGATATGTTTGGACAGAATAACTTTCAGCCGCCTGGCAAAATTTTGGATACTACCTT
Organism: Larix kaempferi; assembly: GCA_027924585.1. Classification (NCBI taxonomy): domain Eukaryota; kingdom Viridiplantae; phylum Streptophyta; class Pinopsida; order Pinales; family Pinaceae; genus Larix; species Larix kaempferi. Next base: position 17,123,128 of record BSBM01000101.1, on the reverse strand, counting down.
ATACACACAGTTGCACAGAGAGATGGGTCTGAAGTCACCAAGAGAGGAAGAGTTATCTGTCTTAGGGATAAGGGCAATAAAGGTAGAATTTAGGGCAGCTGGAATTCGCCCAGAGATTCTTGTGTCTTCGACCATCTGTAAGAGGTCATTCCCAATGAGCTCAAATAATGCCAATAGAAATTCAACAGTCCAGCCATCCGGACCCGGACTTTTGTCTTTCTGAAAGCTTTGTAGGACCCCCTTCAATTCTTCTTCCGTGACAATTGCCAACAGGGATTGATTATCTTCCTCTTCCACAAACCGAGGAAAAAGTTGTGCCAATCTAACAATTTCAGCAATGTTAACCTGTGCAGGAGCTTTAAAAAGAGTCTGGAAATGATTTACGCCTACCCCAGCCATTCCATCAAAGGAAGTCTGAGTTTCCCCCACTGAGTCCTCAAGGCTCCATATGGTGTTGGACGCCTTCCTTCCTTTCGCATAAGCATGAAAAAATTTGGTATTCTCATCGCCTGCTGCAAGCCATACCGCCCTGCTTTTCAATCGCCACGTTTCCTCTTTTTCCAACAATAACGAGTTCCTCTTGCCTTCTAGTGAGACAAGGTGAGCCTTTTCCTCCACCGACCCCAGGCCCCCAGTTCCAGAATCATAAATAGACCTCAGATCCAGTTCAATCAGTTTCAATTCCCTGTCATCTCTTCCTCTCTTATCATGAGCCCACTCCTTAACCGATCCTTTAATCCTTTTGATATTAGCGGAAAACTGATGTGAGGCAGAGAGAGTAGCCCTAGGATTAAAAGGAACCCAGAGAGAACCAACTAGGTTAGTGAAGGACTCATCATTTAACCAAATTTTATTGAACTTAAGAGGCCCAGCCGGTTTAGTAGGTCCCACACGGCCGGTTTAGTAGGTCCCACACGGAATTCAAGAAAAATTGGGAAATGATCAGATGATCCCCCAGAACCCACCCACTGCCTCATGAGAAAATTCCTGTCCACAAAAGAATTAGAGACCAAAAATCTATCCAACTGCTTCTCGACCCGGTTTTCTCCAGTTCTGTTATTCCTCCAAGTAGGCTTAAGGAGTGTAGGCTCAAGGGTCAGAACGAGCTCTGCTGCCCCAAACTTCAGCCGGGCCAAGAGAGATTAAAATCACCCCCTAATAAGAGGTTTCCTTCCTGTAACAATGGATTGGAGAGAAGAGTATCCCAGAAGGGAATACGGTTCAAATAAGGACCATAAACATTAACCACAATGAACAAATCACCAAAATCAAAAGTCGAGCAGGACAATCCCAGAACGGATTCCATTCCCCATAGGTTATGAACCTTCACCGTTCTTGAATTCCAGCGAATAGCCTGACCACCAGATCGACCACGGGCATCCAAAGTAGCAAAAGACCAACCACTGAACCAACTTTCTAACAAAGACTTAATCACCACACCAACACCCAAAGTTTCTTGAAGTAGAATGATATCCGGGTGTTCAAGAGATACCACTCTACGCAAAGCTGATCTTTTATGGGGACCAGCCAGACCCGGCAGTTAAATGACATAACTTTCATTAGCGTCCCCTCTTCTGGGCACGCACTGCTCTAAGCGCCCGATCTATAGTCACCTGTTTACCTTCCAGCAAATCCATCTTGGCCTTGGATTGTGCCTTAGATAAATGAGATTTCCTTCCACGGCCTTTACACGGTTTACACACCCCAGCACCCATCCCCCTAGGGGAAATCTTGGTAAGGGAACATAAGAAATAGCCGAAATCCGAAGAGTTGTAAGGGGAAGAAGAAGAAGGAACTTCTTCGGGGGAGGGATCAGGATCAGGGGGTAGGTGAATAAGCATCACACTATGATTCGATGGGGTTAACAAAGGGGATGAGGGGTCAAAAGCAAAACAGGAATTTTCCACCGGGTCAATAGAGGGGGAGATATTCAAATTTTTTAGTGCCTCCAACCAGTCCGAATTGTCCAAAGAAAAATTATTTATAACAAAATGAAAGGAAAGGGGATTTATGGATTGAGGAATACCCGCAGCCGAAGTCCCTGAGGCCACGAAAGGAGCCAGAGGTGAGATCCCAACAGGTACTGATTCCAGTGCCGGTCCTTCCTCATGTGTCGCAGCCTTAACGGGTCCCAATTTCAAGCTCTCTTCGACCTCCGCAATAGGAAGGGGTTCAGTAACTGCAAGACCAGCAGAAGGAGAAGCCTCCACAACCCGAGAAGGTCCATGTTCTAAGTCAGCTTCAAACACCACATTATGATGGGAAACTGATGATGTATGGCCAGCAGGAGGAAGAGCCTCCTTAACATTGGAATTTTTGTGACCACCACCATTTCTCCGCCGTAAGGGTAGCTTACAGTCTGCAACCGGGTGTCCATATGCATGGTACCGATGGCATCTAAAAGGGACATTTTCATAATCAAGTTTCTGAACATAAGTATAGGGCCCCCAGCTAAGAGTGACATCCGGTGCCAGGCCTTCCTTGATATTTAAATTAACCAGGATGCGTGCTACCTTAAGCTGACGGGTTTGCATGAAACTATAATCACCATCCAGATAAGTGCCAATCAGGTTCCCAATACCTTTGAAGTGCCTCGCCGACCAGTAATGAAGAGGTAAACCAGGTAACCGAACCCAGATAGGGACCAAATCCAAACGTTCACGACTAGCATCAAACATCGGATGCCAGGGTTTGATCATAACCGGACAATGATCCCAATGATGCCAGGGTCTGACATGTTTTGAACTCCCTTCAACTATCATGCACATATTGAAGTAACCGATATAACTGATAAACAATGAGAAAATCAACCATGTACAAATATTTGTTTTAGGATTTAAGGTTGATTTTATCTTTTAGGAGTTTATAAGCTTGTTGTAGTTTTCCTTAGTTAAATTTTTATATTTTAGGTGCATGGAAGGAAGTGAGAAGCTTTCCCAAGGAGGTTTTTCAATGACTATATTGTCCATTTGTTACAAAGCATATGAAATGTGGATTAAAAAAAGTGGGAATTAAGAAGTGGATGAGCTTCGGAGATCTTACAATACAAGGAAGATAGAAAAGAAGATTATTGCCTTGTGTATGATTGGGGCTTATGGAGTTAAGTACTGTTGATTTTACGTTACCAGATCTGATGTTCAACCTTAATAATTTACTGATTAAACTATAATTGAAAATACACTGATAACCAGCAAATCACGCAGCGGAAAAATTAAACAGGAAATCATTCACACATTTGACACATTAAGATTTACCTTGGAAACCCCAATCCCCGGGGAAAACCAACAAACAGTTTGTCTTTATTACAGATTTGTTAAACAACACTTACAACACCAGGTTTCCGGATATGGCACACCAGATCTCAGACTCTAGACCCTCCCTTGCTACAAATGAGCCCAAATCCTCAGCACTATCAACAAACCCTAGCTTGAGTGAATCACTCACTCCAAGCCTGTAAGAGACTCCCTCTCTCATATTTGATCACTCATTGATCCCTAACCAACGCAAGAGATATGACTCACTCTTGCAACTATGATGCTATACAACTCTCCATAGATTCTTTTATAACCCTCAATCTCTTGCAAGCCATGGGACATCCTATCAATACCATGAGCCCTCCAATACCATGGGCTCTTCAATTCTCACCCTTAGATCTAATCCAATGGCTGGGACTTAATCTCTCGTTGAGATCACTTAAGTCATAGATCAACGGCTATGACTTAATCTCTCATTGAGATCACTTAAGTTACCCTTTCATTTTTACATAATGCGCTATAAAAGTTACCTTTTACAAAGTTTGTTTAAAGAGTCACTTTTTTGGACGACTTCTACATGCTAGACACCCCCATGTAGAAGTACATGTCCGAGTTACAAAATCTAACACTCCCTCTTAGCGAGGAAGGTACTTCCGGAGAAGCATCCACCTGGATTCATCAAATTCTTTGTTGCTGCAGCAACTCCCTCTGCAGCAGCTCCTTCTGAGCTGGAAGACTTCCCGGTTGCATCTGCTGCATTTTGATGTGATAATCTGCGCTTCTCATCCATCAGTGTCATCTCATACCAAGTAGGCTTGCTAAGAAGAGCCTCACGCTTTCTGTTTGACATTGATCCAGGCTCCAGACTCCCGCTGGAACCAACTACAGGCTGTCCCAGCGATTGTTGATGTAGGTACGTGAGGTATCCTCACTAGCCCAACCGACCTGCAAAATAAAATAAACAATTAAATGTATTTCATTATTATAAAATGACAAGTCGGCCTAGTTAAACAAGAAATTCACCCAAAAGTAATGTATAAATAGAGGAGCTGCACTCCTCATTTGTCATCTCATCTCAAGCAAGTTCGCTCAAGCAAAGAAGTTCAACCTTTTGGGTTGTAGAAGACATTTGGAGTTGTTTTCTTTGGCATCTTTCCTTATTGTACTTAATCTCTGAGTAAGAAAGGCTTGTTGGGTTTTTCTCGAGTTTGGGTTTTCCCAGGATAAACTATTGTTTCTATTGTTTCTGTGCATAGTTCTTTCAGTGATCCTATATTGTTTATAAGTTGAAAGAGATGAAAATTATTCTGCTATAATCAAAATCTAACATGGTATCAGAGTAGTACTGAAGGAGACTATTGACGGGAACTAGGGTTTGTTGTTTCTTTAACTTTCAACCACTAATTTGGCTCATCCTTAGCATCATTGAGCTCGCCCTAGGAAGGTGAACTTTCTTGTGGAAGCATATTTTTATTCTAAAGTTTTTCAAATTTTTACGTAATTACTGTAGGAGTTCAATAATTAGGGTTTGATATTTCTCTTTGTTCTGACCATAGATCAGGAAGAAAAGGAGGCTAATTCAACTTGCCTTAGGAGGGCGAATTCATCTATGGAGTAGTTTTCTAAGAATCCAAAGTTCAATTTTGACCTAGCCTCTACTAGGGTTTTTGATCCAGGCTGCAGTTCTGCTTTTCAGTCAAAATGTCAAGCATCAAGGTTGAAGATAGTCTTGATGGAGCTTCAAATTTCCATTCATGGAATTCTAGAGTGCTCATTGCTCTAGAAGCTAAGATGCAGGAAATGTCCCCTCGGTCCCGGCCACGTTTCCGCCTCTGGGACAGTACGGAAACGTGTTTCCGTACGGATGCGTGCAGTTTCCTGCCGTACATGTTGTGTCCGTACGGAAACGTGGCCGTACAAGAAACGTGGCCGTACAACCATTTCCGTACGGTCCGCGGCTTTCTGTTTACGGAAGTCAATTTTTTTCCTTTTTTTTTAATTTCCAATTTAATTAATTGCCTGAGGAAGGTTCATGTGGTCTGTAAGGCCGTGTTTCCAAAAAAACATTGTTTGGCTGATGAAAAATATCGCTCTATTCAGTAGTAGTTGGTAGTATTAAATGGTAGCCCTATTCAGTAGTAGTTGGTAGTATTAAATGGTAATATTAAATTCTTAAAGTAAAAGGATAGAAAATGAAATATAAGGATCCTTTTACTTAAATTAACATTAATATCCTTTTACTTAAATTTTTAACATTAACATTAATTGTTTCAGGATGTTTGAGAGTGGTTCCAACCTCATCGGACTTCATATGCAAAAAGTAGAATTTTAGATTCCATTCAAAATTCAACAGACTTAACAGTTTTCAGGATTTCAAGATTGCAAAGTTTCCATCAGTTTCTATCATGTATGAGGGTATGGGATTGGCATTTAATCAAGCACATCAACCCCTGTATGTACCTTGATGTTGGTGGTGGTGATTGTTGAACTCCTTTGTCATGACCTTGATAAAATATTAAAAATGTACTCTTCACTTAAGCAAAATCACTTATTAAGCATGGGAAGCTTTTTCTACCTTATTTTAACGATTTTATTAGGAAGTTTCATCAAAATTGTAGGGTGTTGGGTCATTAACTAATGTCCTTGGAGGATCAACTTTGAGATTCAAGTTAGAGGCAAGGACTAGAGTGTTGAGGAGGGAGGCATAGGGTGCTATTGATGAATAGGATCCCAATATAGGCAATTATTCACTGACATGTGTGATTTATGATTTATGTTTCACATTCACTTTTTAAAATGTCCTTGCTCATATATATATATATATATCGTGTTTCCCCGTTTTCAAAATTTGGGGGGGGTCACGTTTCCAACGCGTCCCCTTTTTGGAAACTCGTCCCCGTTTCCCCGTTTCGTGCAACTTAGTCTAGAAGAAAATGATATACTAAATTTTGTTGTGAATGGAGTGTCAGAACTTGAAGAAGAAGCATAGAAGACTCAGTGGAAGAAGAATGATGCCAAGACAAGAAGGATCCTAATAGATTCAGTCAAGGACCATTTGATTCCTCAAATTTCTCAGAAGAAGACAACGAAGGCAATGTTTGACACCTTGAAGAAGTTGTTTGAGAACACCAATATTAATAGGGCTCTTGCCCTAAGACAACAACTCTCAAACATCAAGATGTCTAGATCGGATTCTATTGCATCATATTTCATGAATATCACAAAGATCAAGGATCAAGTGGGCACTATTGGCGAGATTATTGCAAATAGGGAATTAGTCGTGATGACTCTGAATGGCCTCCCTCAATCTTGGGAACCATTCATTCAAAGTGTGACGGGAAGATCTAAGCTACCAAAGTTTGAAAGATTGTGGGCAGATTGTACACAAGAAGAAACCAAACTTGTGGCCAGAGTCAAGGTACATGCCCCTCATGAAGAAGATCAAGCTCTTATTACACATACCAAGAAAAGAGGGAAGAAGAACTTTGGAAGAAAAGACAAAGGTAGAAGATCAAGTCCAGCGCCTGATCAAAGGAAGAAGAAAGACCTTTCAAAGATCCAATGCTTCAATTGCAGAAAGTTCGGCCACTACAAGAATCAATGTACATCAAAGAAGAGGAAGGAACATACCTCCACAACGGATGTAGATGAAGAAACTCAACCAAAGAAATAAAAAAATGCAGAAGAATTCCTCTTCATCTCAACCCTCTCAGGTACTGTTCCTACTAGTAATGATACTTGGAAGTTGGTTGTTAGATAGTGGTGCTTCTAAATGTATGACATGTTATAAGGAGTTTCTCTCAAATCTAGATGAGAGAGAATTGCACCTAAGAGTTGTTCTTGGAGACGATGCTAGATATACTGTGAAAGGAACTAGGGCCACTTCCTTTCAGTTAGATTCTGGTGATTCTCTGCATTTGGGAGAAGTACTCTATGTGCTAGGAATAAAAAGAAATATTGTCTCTATCTCTGCACTAGAAGACAAGGGTTATAAAGTTGCATTCTTAGATGGGAAGGTTCTTGCATGGCACACGAATTCCACTATTGATTCAACAAGAATAATTGGTGTTTGTGAAGAAAGCTTATATAGATTGATGATACAACCAGTACAGGCTCTAGTTCATGACTCTGTCGGTTTGAGTGAGCTATGGCATAGAAGATTTGCTCACCTGCACTATAGAGCTCTTCCTCCTCTAAGGAAGATGGTTACAGGTCTTCTCGAACTCCAAGTTGAACACGATGGCATTTGTAGAGGATGTGCACTTGGAAAGAATGCCAAGGGATCTTTTCCTAACAGTGACACCAGGTCCAACGGAATATTAGAGTTGGTACACTCAGACTTATGTGGACCTATGTCAATTGCATCCTTGGGAGGATTTTGGTATTATGTGACCTTATAGATGACTACTCCCGAAAGACATGGATTTACTTCTTAAAGTCCAAGGAATATGAAGAAGTTTTGAACAAGTTCAAGGAATTCAAGGCCCAGGCTAAGAACCTATCCGGGAAAAGGATAGAGGTTCTAAGGTCCAATAATGGAGGAGAGTGCATCTCCTTAGAGTTCAGTGATTTCTGTAAGGAAGCAAGAACCAAGAGGGAGTATACTGTTCCTTATAACCCTCAATAAAATGGGGTTGCAGAAAGAAAGAATAGATCTATAGTTGAGGCAGTCAAGGACATGATTCATGATCAAAATCTATCGATGTTTCTATGGAAGAAGCCTCAAGCACTGTAGTATATGTTCAAAACAGAGGCCTACACAAGATATTGGAGAACATGACTCCAGAAGAGGCCTTCACAGGGGTGAAGCCAAAAGTTGGTCATTTGCGAATATTTGGTTGTCCAGTATACATTCATGTACCCAAAGAAAAGAGAACAAAACTAGAACCTTTAGGAAAGAAGGGTACATTTGTTGGGTACAGTGACGCATCGAAGGCATACCGGATCTACATCTTAGGATAGAGACAGATTGAAGTCAGCAGGGATGTTTCCTTCGAAGAAGAGATTGCCTTCAGAAAGGCTAGAAGATCATCCATGGACACCGAGGAGCAAGAAGCTCCAAATGAAATGGAGTCATCACCCCCTCCCTCGTCAGCAATTCAGAGGGAGCCGACAGATTCAGTTGATCCTGTAGATCAAATTGATCTTGTTGATCTAGTAGAGCCCACAGATGTTCCTATAAATTTTGCTATTGGCCGGAAGAGGCCTGTCTGGGTTCGATAGACTCTAGAGGATGCAAAGAAGCATGTTGCTCCCCCAGGTACATTCAGGGAGAGCAAGAAACCTCGAAGATATTTAGGATATGTAGCATTGATGTCCCACATCATTGATTTTGAGCCTTCCAGCTACGAGTAGGCTGCCAGCCAACAGGTTTGGAAAGATGCCATGATGGAAGAATATCAATCCATCATGAAGAATGACATATGGGAAGTTGTGCCGAGACCTGGAGGGAAGTCAATAGTGACTTCCAAGTGGATCTACAAGATTAAGCATGCAACAGATGGGAGCATTGAGAAGCACAAAGCGAGATTTGTGGCTAGAGGATTCTCTCAGAAAGAGGGAGTCGATTATGACGAGACATTTGTTCCAGTTGCACGATACACGACCATCAGATCGAGATAGTTGAGATGATTATTAAGGTGGGTTTTAATTATTAAGCCCAAGTGATTGCTAGATCTCCATAGATTTGAAAAATAAAAAATGCAAGGGTTTTGATTTTAGGGTTTATGTGACCAATGGAGAAAAGATGGATGTCAAAAACTTGTGGCCACTTTGCAAATTGATAACCTTCCCCCTCTGTGTATATTCAAGAGTGATATCCAAAGCTCCAAGTCAAATCGTCCTCCTTCCAAGGTGACCAATTCGCCCTCCTCCTGCAAGACAAGATCAAAATGAGAAACAAGCCTAGCAAAAGAATGACAATAATGATGAAAAGATGAAAGAGAGAGCATCAACTATGTCACTATGATACAATAATGATACTCCCTGAGACAAAAGGCCAATCCAAGGCAAGATATGGGGTTTCCCCACAATAGCCTCCCTCCAAATCGTCCTCCTCTTCACCAAATCGGCCTCCCTGTAGAAAAACGTTTGAAGCCCCAAGATCCACAAATGATACACAAAGAAAAGATTGTATATTCAACTTGCAAAAGAATCCATCAAGACAAGGGAAGTAGATCCACAAAATAGTATTTTTATTCCAAGTTTGAAGAGCTCCAAAGGTACCTTTACAATAGGGGGGTCTCCTCCTTAAATAGGATGACGAAGACCAAAACCCTAAACCACTTTTGAAATGAGTGGTTGAGATTCAAAGATACAACAATATAATCAATGGCTAAGATGAGCCAATACAACATATGACATGGATCACTCACTAAAGGGATGATGCCATGACTAAAAGGGCCCTAGGGGGGATGACGTCATGACTAAAAGGGAGACTAATACATGTGTGCCACATAATATGACTAGGACAAGTGACTAAGAGCACATGGTGGGGCTAGGAGGTATTATTCCCCTTCACTAGCATCAGTGCATCACCCCATGGCACAATAATAAAATATGAGACTCAATGACATGTCTAAGTACACAAATGATCAAATCCCGTTCCCCCAATCTGAGAGAAAAATACATCAAAAGACATCTTGCTGACTGTGTGGACCCCACTGACTGCTGCAAACTGATCTGGAAGGAGTGGGATACACCATAGATGACCTCAAAGCATACCTCATGCCAAAACCTTGCCTCAATTGCCCAAATCGAATTCCTTTATGACCTTTTTATTCCATTTTTTATCTTCCTGAAAAACCCTGAAACTGCCCATAACTGACTGTCAGGTGCTTGCGCTGTCAAACTGACCGTGCCATCATGTGCGGAAGGGGGGTAATATGGTAGTAACAAGTGGCTGGACCACCCCCTTCCCCTGTAGCGCCCTAGGAAATGACTAGCCTCCAATGATCTGGCTGGACAGGCCACACCGGCATGGCCAAACTGGTCAATAGGTGGACAACTGCTCATAACATGCCTGGGAGTGCCTGAAACTGATAGATAAGTGTCTCAATGGATCCATAAGACTCAAATCCACTAGAGATGAGTACTCATACACCTCCTGATAACCTGTAGGATCATCTGTAGGGTCCACCATACCCGAACAAGTAAAAATATGATGATCTGGGAATAATAATAATCATGAAAAACTGCATCAATCATCATCTAAAGCCTGTGCCCATCATATGGAATCATCAAAAAGGTATATAGAAGACCATAGATCAACATCATACATAAAGTGGTCTATCTCATCATGGATCCCAAGGTTGACCTTGGTCAAACTAGGTTTGACTGGTCAAACTGATGAAAATATAACCTTGGATAAGAAGCCATGCTGCTGCAAGTGCAAATAGTTAATACATGCTCTCTAGATCATTTTCATAGCAAGAATCTAAAGTATTAAGCATCATTTCACTGATAGTTAATAAATGGTAATAGGTTAGTTAAATAATTTACTTCCAAGAAGAATCTCAAGAATATACTTGTTTGTAAACATGGTCAAATTGCTAGCAAAGGGTGAAGGCTAAAGACACAAGGCTAGGCTGAGAGGGATGACTTGACTGACTTGACATTGTGATACTTTGGATGAGGGACATGGTGTTATACACTTAAGCTTGTGTTGGACAAGGAGTACACAAGGAATGGCGGTGTCTCACAGATGGATGAGCTGTTCAGAGAAGTGCTTATTCAACCTTCGCAGAAATTATCTACTACTAGAACCGCCATGAACTAGGTGTCAGGCTAACCGTAACTTGAGAGTTCTAGGGGACACTTAGAATTGGCTGTCCCTTGCTCCATCTCATATCATAACCCGCAAGTTCAATGAGGAAAGTTTCACATAAGGTCAACAGTATTTATAATTTGGCATACATTTAACCACTGCTTTTTAGGACCTTTTCATTTCATTGAATTTCATGGCCAACAATCATTAGATTTAGCATACATTTATCTATTGATTTTTAGGCCTGATATGACCCCTCTGGGATTTCACATGTACTTATAAGCACAACTAATCGCAGCTTACATCCGGGGTGCATTTACATTTCATAGCATTTGAATTTCACTTCAATTTCATAGCTCTTTTCATTGGGCTGTACAAGATATAACAATAATTTCCATATGTACAATTTTGCTTCAGGTTTTAGCCAACACAACTCAAGCAACTAGGGGGACTTCTGCAACTCTAAACCACACATCGGGGCAACCGACTAGAATGATAAAGGCATAACATCCAACTCACCAAGGGCAAGTTTTGTTGCCAACTCAGAGCCGAGACACAAAATAAACATGGATGCAAGTCCAACACAGAGGCAGAAGCAGGAAAGATCCTCCATATCACAAGTCAAGGTGTAAGTCAGGGTGAAGATCAATATATGGAAAATGACAAATGGATGGATGGAGACAAGTGAAGATGGTGCCTAAGCTAGCGGGTCAGGTAGACACTAAATGATCATGTTCACATTCATATGAAGGTAAAGACCAACAAGTATAAAACAAGAGTTTCCAAATGTTAGTAATACAACCAATACATATAATCCATAACCAATCTCATTTCAATTTTAATACACTGCCAGATCATAATTACTTTATATCAAGTCAATGCTATCAAAATGACCTAAACAAGAAGGTAATAACATCAATACACATCAAATATATACTGGGTCATCAATCAACATCTGTAATCTGAACCAACTATACCACTGAGAACACTGTATCTGAAATACTGAAAACTGCACTGCAACTGTATGGAATAAAAGGCCATATCGGTCATCAAATCTGAGGTCTTAAGGCTCAGCCTTGGCATAAGGTCTACTAAATGTTTGATACAAAGATGCTCTGATGTGTGAGTGATCATAAATAATGCTGCTCATCATAGCTGATCTCACTAAAAAAAGTGTAAAGGCAAAGCTCTGAAAAGTGCAGATATCTGCTCTGCTCACATGGTAGCCCAGCTACTATGTGTACAAATAGTCACTAGACTTACATTTAGATGACTGTCCTAAGGGTTTAGTTATGCAGAAAATTGGGACAGCTTGTGAAACAAGTCTAGGGGATTAGGATAACAATGCCTTGAGAAACTAGTTGCTAAGCTAATAAATAGCAGCCCCAAAATAGTTTAGTTTTTGATGGATTTGGCACTTAACAAGCTGAAATATGTTATCTATGATGGAAATTTTAGAGCTCGGCTGAGTTTAAGCTTTTCTTAGCACTAAGGGACCTGTTGCTACAAAGAAATCATATCTGAAAATAACAGGGCAGCAATCTAAAACACACATTCATGAGGTTTCAAAAGCACCCAAATGGCTGAATATTACACTAGAGTACCAGTGCGTACTCCTAGGGTGAAATGGTGTCAATTACTTGAGGTTTTCAATGGAGAAGCTACAACCATAAAAAAAACAAAACCCCAAGCATGCAACACAAACAGAGAAAAAACAAGAGAAGTTAAGTGTCTAGTGGTCTAGCAATGAAATAGATGGGCATTTGGGTACTTACTTGTGTCCTAAAGATTGAGATGAAATTGCCCTACCCTCCTTAGCACCGAGATTTGAAAGCTGGTCCAGGATTCCTCCTCCATAAGCAAGGGCGCACTTGAAATCGTTGGTCCTCCAACCTGCAAGCAAGGAAAACTGGGTTAGTGAGTGAAAATCCAAGATAAAACAGACACCAATTAGAAACCAGCTTGTAATATGAAGGAAATAACATGCAATATAGAGAAGAAGGTGCTCCAAATATGAAGACAAGAAGTAGAACAAATATGGGTTTGAAACCCCCTTATCCTGAGTTAGCCAAGGCACATTGGGTGAATTTTGGCTTCCAATCTTGCATGTAACCTGCAAATAAAGCTCCCAAACAAGTGGACCAACTGTTCCAATCACTAAAGAAGATGACAAAGGGCAATATTCATCCACAATAAACAAGGAACAAGAGAAAAATGAGAGATCTACAAATCTGGTTTCTATTCCACTACTGAAAAATGATCCAAAAGTCCTTTACAATGGAGAGCTCACTCTCTTTTATAAAGAAGAGGTGAGCAAAATCCCTAGCCCATAAAGATGAAGGGTTGAGATTAAAACATCAAGGATAGAGATCAATGGTTGAGAATTAATCTATGTTTTACGATTTTTTAAATAGCTGAAAATTACCATTGGGAGAGGGGAGCGAATTGCCTCATTGAGCCCATCTATATCAAAAAATGCTAAGTGGAAGTTTAAGTTACAATGTTGGGACCACTAGGGAATCCCATTGGTGGTCTTTTCTGTTGGAATCTATTTAATACTGAGAGGGGGGGGGGGGTGAATCAATATTAGCGCATTGATGAGCAGTTTTTAACTTCTTTAACATATTTGTCTTAACTTAATCTTGATCTTCAATTATGCATTCCACATAAATAAAACATTCATCCATATATGCACCAAGACAAAGAACACATAACGCATAGAATTTTGACCTGGAAACCCAAACGGGAGAAAACCACAAAATGCTCTTTTGTAATGAAAAGATTACATTCAAGGAAGCACCAACTTCCTATGTTTACCAACACCAACTAGAAGGAGGCACCAGCCCCCTGGTTTTACAGGCACTAACCTGAAGGAAGCACCAACTCCCTGTGTTCTCCAGCACCAATTGGAAGGAGTCTATGACCCCCTGAGCAAATTGCCTCATTGAGCCCATCTATATCAAAAAATGCTAAGTGGAAGTTTAAGTTACAATGTTGGGGCCACTAGGGAACCCCATTGGTGGTCTTTTCTGTTGGAATCTATTTAATATTGAGAGGGGGGTGAATCAATATTAGCGCAGTTATGAGCAGTTTTTAACAGATTAGTCTTAACTTAATCTTGATATTCAATTATGCATCCAACATAAATAAAACATTCATCCATATATGCACCAAGACAAAGAACAAATAACACATAGAATTTTGACGTGGAAACCCAAACGGGAGAAAACCACGAAATGCTCTTTTGTAATGAAAAGATTACATTCAAGGAAGCACCGACTTCCTATGTTTACCAGCACCAACTGGAAGGAGGCACCGACCCCTTGGTTTTACAGGAATTGACCTGAAGGAAGCACTAACTCCCTGTGTTCTCCAGCACCAACTGGAAGGAGGCTACGACCTCCTGCTCCTTGCCTCGTCTTGCCACCCAGATATACAAAATAAGATTCTGCCTTTTTGAACTTCCAACATGCGCACTTCTAATCTTCTGATGTTCGTTTTGCTGTGTGCACCTTCTGTATGCAGCCGTATTGCTGTTACTTCCCTACATACATCACTCGACTTCTCATTCCACTCAACACTTCACTTCTACTGATGACTCACTTCATGTTCTGTGTGCTACTTCAAGTACATACTACTTCATGACTCACCTTTGTTCTGCTACTGCGAAACTGCACTTACCAACTGATACTGTGCTTCAATTGATAGCTTGCTGTTATGAGATTGCGCACCGGTATCAGATGGAATTGTGCACTTATTGAGATGTGTCTGTTCGGTTTAAGTGCCATATTCTTTCAGACAATCTGTGATCGACTTTGCATTATATGATTCGTCCTTTCGGTTTAACGGACTTGCCTCAGATCATCCTCATCATGACGTGCATACTAGATTCTGCTCCTGTTCTGTCGTCGCGCATCTGATGGACTTCTCTACTTCACACACTTCATTTTAACCTTCGTGCATCAACTAAACTTCTACGCATCTTTCGATATACTTCAGTTCTGTCTTTGCGCTTCTAACTTAAAACATCTGTGACTATGTGCGTGCGGTACCATCACTTGTGGGACTTGCACACTTGTTGTGTCATCGACTATGGAATTTGCGCATATGTTGACTTCAACCGCTACACCCTTCTTGGAACTTGTGCTTGCTTCAACAACTGAAAGCTTCTTCTGATTTGTGATGACTTGCGCGCTTTCAGGACTTGCATAATTGTTCAACCATCTCTTGTTCCATGCTGCTTGCGCACTCCGCTTGACTTGCTTGCGCACTCTAGAATCTTCTCTTGACTTGCTTGTGCACACTAGACTTTGTCCGATGTATTCTTTGGCTTGCTTGCGCATGTATACCTTTGTCCAACCAATCCTTTAGCTTGTACCTTGAAGGATTATGACTGGATAGATTTGTGACCTGTTCAAGTACATGTGCCTTATGTACTTCTTCAAACTGGATATGCATGATGTACTCCTAGACACACTTCTTCAAATTGGATACAACTTCTAGATATACTTCTTCAGACGTGCATCCATATGCTTCACCATCTTGCTTGCGCATATACTTCTTTAATGTGACTTCTCTATACTTCTTCAAGTTGGCATGGGAATACTGAATCCACTTGTCTTCAATTGACATCAATGACTCAAATTGAATCAGTTGACATCCTTTATGACATTAGTTGACATCAATGACAACCAAAGTTCAACATTTTTCACCCCTTAACTCATTACAAAGATCAAACATATGCTTGGAGTGAAGAAGTGCATTCCAAATGGAGAGAATGTGCCCCCCCTTGGTGAGCCAATGTTAAAACATATCATACATAAGTGAAAGTGACTAGGAAAAGATGGAGAAGTCACAAGGGGTCCATTTGATGAGAACTCATGTCAATACTTTACCTTTTAGGAGCCCTGCTACTATACTTTTTTAACCATAGTAAGTTTTTAAATTGAACCTTAGGCTACATTTAATAATTTGACATTAATTGAATCTTTGTCTTCCCTTGGTCAAAATTGCAATCTGATGCCATGGATGGATTCCTTGACCTTCAAAATCATAGTATGGATCAAATCCATGCCTGAAACCAATTTGAAGTTTGATATATTTGGTTGCTCCAAATAATTAAATTAATACTTAGGCTAATGTGTTGAAAACTTAGGAAAAATAACCACTATTAGCCAAATAATCGATAATAGCTGCAAATGATATTTGGAGGGGTCCAATTGGCTGAAGCATGATCAAAGATGACAATGCGAAGATCCCATATTGCTAGCTCTCCTATTGACCAAGTCAAACTGTTGAAACAAATCAAACTTGGTCAAAGTTTGACCATGATAAAATTTGATATGAAGACCAATGTTGAAAACCTTGCCGAAAAATCGGCGACGACTTTTTAAAAAGTCGCGAGTTTTTCCCTAAGCCGAAAAATCGGCTGGGAAAAATCGTGATTTTTTAAAAAGTCGTGGAGGCGCGACCTTTTCCAAAAAGTCGCCTAGGCCTCCATAATGGAAAAAATTGCCAAGGAGGATTTTTCACAGTTTTAAAAACTTAGGTTTAAGAAAAAATTGATGAGTTTTATACAACTGACATTGATGTCAACAATACTAAATGGTAATGGTAATGGTAATAGTAAAAGTGACATTCTCTTTTTCTTTCATTTTCCATCCTTTTACTTAAATTTTTAACATTACCATTAATTGTTTCAGGATGTTTGAGAGTGGTTCCAACCTCATCGGACTTCCTATGCAAAAAGTAGAATTTTAGATCCCATTCAGAATTCAACAGACTTAATGTTTTTCAGGATTTCAGAATTGCAACGTTTCCACTGGCTTCTATCATGTATGTGGGCAAGGGATTGGAATTTAATGAAGCACATCAAGTTCTCTATGTACCTTGATGTTTGTGGTGTCGATGCCTGATTGTTAAAGTTGATTGAATTCCTCTGTCATGACCTTAATAAAAAATGTACCCTTCAATAAAGCAAAATCACTTATTAAGCATGGGGAGCTCTTTCTACCTTATTTTAACACCTGGATTAAGAAGTTTCATCAAAATTGTAGGGTGTTAATTGATGTCCTTGGAGGATCAACTTCGAGATTAGAGGTAGAGGCAAGGGCTAGAGCCTAGAGGTGGGGGAACATGGTCCTATTGATGAATAGGATCCCAAACATAGACAATGATTTTGATGATTATGTTTTTTTAATATTTTGTCTCTAATGGTTTGGAATCATAGCTTGGTAGCTTTAATATATATATTTTTCATTAAAATTGTAAAATTATGTATTTTTTAGCAATCTGAGTCATTGAAATCAGACCGCTCCGAGTTATTTGCATCCATTACATCTATATATCAGCGCTTTCTCCATATTTATGTTCCAAGGTGTTTATCTAATGTTATTGTTGCTTTATATGTTTAAAATTCTGAAAAAAATGAATGTATTTTGTATTTTTTAATGTTTGCCGACTTTTGCCGATTTTTCCCGATTTTTTTGCTGATGTTGTCGAGAAGTTGTATTCGGGACCCTTGCCGACTTTTTGCCGATGCCGACTTTTTCAACATTGATCAAGACCATATCCAAGGCCTAAATGAGGATGATAATTCACTTAATTATAAGAAATATTGAAGACAACTAAGTCTAAGACTCTACTTTACACAAGTGATCACCATTGACTCTTTACATAATCTTCATCATAGGACAAGAACATAACAAAATATAAAGTAAACAATTAGTGTTTTATTCACATATTAATATCTAACTAGCCATCACAAAGCATTGCATAGATCAACCATTCCTCTTGGGTGGAATGGATGGTCAACAAGTCAAAGGGTTAGTCAAGTGAAGTATTGATCAATGGAAGACTTGAGTTACGCTTGGAGAGGAGGGGATATTGGGGGTCCCTGTGACATTCATTAATTTGGCAAACCCCCCCTTTTATTTCACTTTTTACATTTAGCACTTCGCACTTTCACTTTCATTTGATATTCTGATACTTTTTCATTTGAAACATTTTCTTTCTTTCTTTGGATATTTCATTGAAGCATTTTATTTATTTGCAATCCTTTAGTTAACTGATGACTAAAAGGTACTGGCCTTGGATTGCCTTCTAGGCACTAGTTATGACACGACCTTAGCTCCCCTTCCAGCCATCGTACATAGGTGCGACGGAGTTGCCACAGTAATTCTTGCTTAGAGAAAATAGGCTTAACCTCTTAATTCAAGGAGTACCTACCCTTCCAACCACCAACCAATTTCAAGGATGGGGGAAACTTGTTTCAAGCCTCAGGAGTACACTTCTGTTAACTAGGCCAACCTTAGCTCGCACTCAATCCACAGGGGTCTATAAGCAAAAAAAGATCAATGGGGTCAGAAGGCTTTGTCACACACATCGGAGTCGAGACACCAGGGGAAGACATGGAGGCAATCCTAATAAAGAGGCCACAAAGGGGAAGGTCCTTGAGTTACTTGGCTCAATGGAATTTTTCATAAGCAGGGGTGGATGAATGGAAGATGGATAAGGCCAATATATATGGAGCCAAGGGATAGGTTGTGATCCATGCAATGCTTTTGATACCCTGCCAATTAAAGACATGTATCTAAAACAAGGACTACCACTAGTTGTAATGCCATGCAATTATCCAACTCACCATACTCATCAGCAGATCACAAGTCTAAAACAGAGCCAGCAAGTAGTCGGTCAATCAATATAAATCATAAAGTTCCATAAGTAACACCCTCTAGGCATGCATCTGATACATAACTGAACTGAAGAAGGAACATCATAGGCATATATGAAACAGTGGCAACCAATATCCATGACCATACATCTCAAGGCATAGCAACACATATACATAGGTATAAAAAATAGCAGGGGACCCACATAAGTGGCTCGACAATAACATGGGCGACTGCTCTGAAGCTCTGCTCAACAAAAATGCTCTAGCTCCTGCTCATATAATGATCCCAACCATGAAATATACATGCAAAATCTCTGTGCTTAATGTAAAGAACCGATCAAAACTTTGGTCTGCTCTGGCAAAAATGGGGAGTAACACCTCATACAATGGATGGTATAACATCTGGCTCCATGGGGGACAAGTGCTCTAAGGGAGAGAGTGCTTGAGAACCTTAGCATCTCTAGTCCACAACAACTATCAACGAACATAACACCTGCAAAAAGCAAACGGTATACCCCTCTCACAGACCGATCGTTAGTGGTTGATATATACAAATAATTAATAAATCATAGCATAAATGAACAGAAATGAAAAATGCTCAAAACTTTCTAACAACAGAAATGAAATCTAAGCTAAGCATATTGAAAATAAAGGAAACATGCTCAAAGATGCAAGAAAACAAATGCTAAATCTATTTTTCAAAAATGAACTTATTTATCCTATCTACTCTAAGCTAACCAATTAAAAGAAAAATGCTAAGTGAAATAAAAAATCCAGTGCAACCATTTGCTAAACAGATCAATCCCTCTTTTCTTGTATTTAGTGGCAAACCTATCCCCTAGTGGAGTAATGTATTGGCAATTGAAAGCAGGGATAGTTACGATTGGTTGCTCAAAATTTAAAGAAATCAGAGTGATGCATGATAAGATTATGATCTTTACACACTTCTTCCATCCAAAGATCAATGGGACTGATAGGCTGATAAGCATTGATTGCTAAAGATGATGGAAGGAAGGGATGTGACACTTGATTCAACAATTCTTGGCTATCGTTGCTTTCTTTACAAACCTTTTCCATCCACTAGTCAATGGGATTGATTGATTGATAAATATTATTCATTAAGGATGGCTGAAAAGGGAGATGCGACATTTCACCACTAACCCCTTTGAATTCGTGAGGCTCCTTACTAGAAGGTTCGAATGTAAAAACTTGATTTGAAAATGAAACATTAGAGATAGATTCCAAAGGCTGGGATGGGAGAGTGAGATGGAAAAACATATCTTGTCCCATGTTATTAACGACCGACTTCTCTGGTATGAAAGGCTTTGTGTCTCGAAATTAAGACAGTTATTAGTTTCACAAATATGCCTCACATCAGAAGATGAGTCATCAATCCTTTTCAAAACATGGAAGTCTGATCAAACTAATGTAAATCAAACTTAGACTTTTTAAATTAAAACTTAGGGCAAGTTTTACTTAAAAGCCAATTAATCAAGATCTAACATGAGACCAAGGGGAAAAGGGTCATAATGACACTCGGAGTCAAGAACACTGCTAACTAATGCTGGCACTTGCCTCTGACCTACTGCTTTGCCCTGTTGGCCAAGTCAAAGTCCAAAGTTACCAGACTTGGAATCGGCAATAAATCGGCGAGGCAAAAGAGCGAAGAGTTTGAATCGGATCGGGAAAAACTCGGGAAAAAATCGGCAAATACAAAAAATTAAATATATGCCTATATTTTGAATTAAAAAAAACATTTTTCATAGATAGTCAAAATAGCCATGTCCATATACTAAAAGATATCAATAGATGTCCAAAAGATATCAATAGAATCATAGATGTCCGAAATATACTGCTCTGTTTGCTGTCCCTGTTAGTGTCACTGCAAGTTTACAACACTGCTGTTCTCTGCAAAGTTCAAACTTACAATTAAATAAAATAACATAAAAATTAAAAAAAAGATTATAAATAATAAAACAATCTAAATAGTAAAATCTACAGGGCCCCAGCCACAAGTTACACTGGTGACTGTGTAATATGTATGATGGTTTGACTTTGAACTTTGAATTTGAAGGCCTCGGGAGTACCTCTGTTGGCAGCAATGTCCATGGCTTCAACACGTTGAAGCTGGCCGCCTGTGCTGCTGTAGCCGCCAACCAATTAGCAAACCCCAAAAACAAAAACAAAAATTGATGAGTTTTGAGGTTTGACAGTTCTGTGAAGTGCGAACTGTCAAAACTCCTTCACGCTCCATCACAACTCGTTGCTAGCAACCGACAGTTGCTGAATCCTTCACGCCGCGTCCACCTGTCTGTCCTCACTTCAACGTCCGTGCAGACACACAGTCGCTGCAAAGTCTGCACGGGGTCACACTCACTGCAAAGTCCACCGCGAAATATAAGCGGGCTCCCGAAAGCGAAAAAAAATGTTTCAAAGGCAAAAATTTAGGGTAAATCGTTTCACGAACTCGCCGATCCGAGTTGAAACCTCCGATTTTTTCCGATTTGGGCGATTAAAACCGGGAATCCCGAGTTTGACTCGGGACGAGCCGGATCGGCTCGTTTAGGGTCCGATCCGATCCAGAATCGGCGAATCGTGAGTTATACTCGCGATTCCTGTAACACTGAGTCAAACTACTGAAAAAGTCAAACTTGGTCAAATTGACTAATCCGGAGGAGGATTTTGCAATTTGACTTAGTAGGTTGATAGAAGAGTCAAATGGGTATCCAAATCCATCAATAGATTTGGAAAACATGTGCATGAAAACCATGCACTATCATTAAAATTTGTCTACAGAACACTATGCAAATGAGTCCACCACCCTACAGTAATGATTGGTCTATGGCAGTAGTGACCAATTGGGTGTCATATACATAGATAAATGACCTAATAGGTATCCAAATATGTGCTCAGAATGCATGGATCCCATGTACAAGAAAAGGTAGGCAACATGGCCCTCAGCGATAGGACCGACTACACATAATGGCACCAACAATCACTGGATACATTGTGTTACGCCTCTGCAGTTTTCAGCATTCCAGTAGGTCATTGGTAGAAGAGGGTTAAAATTTTTCAAAAGGCCAAGTGTGGGGCTGTCCGTGTATGGTTGGCCATGACCGGCTCCTTGGTCCTACTCTTGGAAGTACTATGATGGCTTAATGGCATTGTTGATTGCCCTTTATGGGGCTTTTAGCCCTGGGGTTGGTGTTCGGGGCTTCCAGATGTGGGCCATTGGGTCATATGACCACCATGTCTTTTATGCCTTGAGGGGGACTATGCTTCATCTAGGGAGGTCATCCCTAAGTTCACCACCCCTCTCACAGCCCACTTGGACCTTCTATTGCAGCTGATTTGACCCTCTTTGACCAAATCAACCCTATGATGTCATCATGATTGATCAAGCCTCAAGCTAAGGCAAGGGGGATGTTGAGGGACTTTATTCATCATTTCGGGGTTAGTAGGGGCATAACTTCCTCCTTGGGCTCGCTTTGGCAATCTCAGTGAGGCCTTGGCTTGCTTCTTTTAGTATTTTTCATCAGTTTATGTTGGTTTTAGGGCTTAGTCCCCAACGTGTGGGTGACATGCCTTAATTTTGTCTTATTTTGGAATATTTTAATATTATATTGTTTTGATTTGAAATTGACATGTAGGCTTGATAAAAAATTAAAATCTTGTGCTAGAATGGATATAAATATCCATTCACTTGTCATTTGTAAAGCACAAGACTTGAGATCAAACTTCATTATGTTACTTTTTAACCCTTCTTGGGCTCTTTAAAGTGATGCACCTCTTGGATGACTTTCTCTTTTGTTTGATGTGGAAATTGGAGTATCTTCTAGTGTTTCTATGCACATGCAAGGTTGATGCTAGCATTGTTGGACTAACACAAACTCAAGGATTGATTTTCTTGGTAAAGTTGGTGAGTTTATGCTTCTTTGATGATTGAATGGTGGTTGTAATGCTGCATTTTTTTTGATTTAGGGCTTCTTAGTTCTTACCAACCTTTAGCCAACTTTTGCATGGTAGAAAACGTCCCTTGGAGGGAGTTTTCTCTTGTTTGGGCCGTGTATCTCCGGTTTTGCCTATATTAGGCTCCTCCAATGAACCCTAGAGGTTGTTGTTGGATGCCCTAGTTTGGAAGAGAGGAGAAATCATTCCAAGAGGGAGGTTGGTCACCATCCCTCTTGCCCTAGGGTTTGAAGTAAATCTCTTAAGAACCCTAAATCTTGTCAAGTTTTATCAATTTCAAGCATTTTCATATATATTTATATTATTCCATTGCATAAGTAGTTTATGTTAGTTTAGGTCTGCATTATTTTAAACCCTAAAAGAGGCCCTAAAAACTGAAAATTTTCCCAAAAAAACACCAAATAATACAAATTTCCAAATTCTAAGCCTTCCTACAAATTCGGCGTGCTTTTTTAGCTACAGAAACCCTAGGGTGAAATTTGTGGCAGCCTAAAAAAACCCTAAAAATTTCAAAAAATAAAATTTGCCAAATTTTGGGCCTCCCTAAAATTTCCTTCTGCCTTCCTAAAAATTTGGCCTGCCAAATTAAACCTGCAAAACCCTAAAACGGATTAGCAGAAAGGCCCTAAATTACAAAAAATTCAAAACTCCCAAAATATTAAAATTTTAAAAATTCTGAGCTCACAAGGGGCCGTGCCCTTCCTATTTTCTCCCATAAACCTTCAGGGCGTCATTTCAGGGTCTGTTTTAACCACAGAACCCTAGGCCTAAATTCTACAGCAGCTGCAGTGATGAGGGCTGCTGAGTTTCTGGTTTGACATGCCCTTAGGGCTGCTCTCATCTGCTGTTCTTGATACAACCTGTAGCCAATAAAATAGCAGGTGTCTCTTATCCCTAGAATAGACTGGTAAAAGTGCAGATTATATTGCTTGTTACTAAATGATAAAGAGTGGCTTGTTGGAGAGCTAGTCTATAATTGCTATTGTATTGAGGGACACAAATTTAGCACTGCTGTTTTACACATTTCTATGTTTCAATGTGTTCCTAAATGACTACTCTATGATACTGTTACAATATTGATTTCAATGATGTTCTGATACCAGAAGTGATTGCAGATACTTACACTGTTGTGAATACCAATTGATGATGTTAGGGATACATTAGATAAAGAACTATTGTTCAAGAACGTACCGCTGGTATATAATCCTTATAGCTATTGCTTGCAGATGACATATCTGATTACTGATTAAAGAACCACTATTAAATGTTAAACCTATGAAATTATAAGTGTATGCAGATTGGCTACCATTGACCATATACCTATACTGTTTACATTCATATGTGGTTGTCGTTGTAGTATATCATTGATAGTGTGCAATTCATAATAGATACAAGTGGTGCTACATTAATTACCAGTGAACTGTGCATTACTACACCGTTCATATTAAACAAGGATCTAACTGGAAATATCTTTTAGTATGTCTTCTACATCTTCTACTTGATTCCATTAAAGGCACTGATCTATGCTGAAAGGTGGTGGAAGGTAGTTGTGTAATTGTGATTGACAGGTATACTAAAGGGCTCTCCCCTTGGGACAACAATAGATCCTGAAGAAGTTGAGAGATTGGAGTAAGGTGATAGTCGTCCACATCTCTTATATGATTGCCAGTCACTAGCAAGCCTAACCTGCTAATTTGAACAATAATACACTGGATATCTCTGATGGAGGCATGATGATGTCTTTGTATGTCTGAGAATCTGATATGGTGTTGTACTGCTGCTAAGGAGTGTCCCAAATGGACCAGTAGTAGTGTTCATCTGCAGAATCAATGTACGTAATATACATAATGCATTTAATTGTTTAAGTGTGAGTCATCATCCGTTTAATTTGGATTAATGATCTAAGAGCATACTAGTACCATGTAAAAATATATCAAAGTATTTACCAAAGGACTAGTTCTTCTTTGGGGTGAAGATGGAAAACTAACAAGAGGTTTAGGAAGTGGATTGGCTTTTTAATTGACCATCTGACTCAAGGTAAGGGGTGTAGCTAATCCTTTGTGGTCTACACCAATCAATCGAACATCAAAAGCATGTGCCAACACAGAAGGGGTGTGTTATGAGGTACCTTTCCCTTGATCCCAACAGTAATATTTTCCTTCATTTAACTTTTTACTTTTCTTTTAGCACAAGATTAATGTATTGGAAGATACTAGCCCTAGTTTTACACCTTTTGGATACCAGTGATGGCACGGCCTTAGCTCCGCTGCTAGCAAGCATCCATAGCCCCGACGAAGTTGCCACAGTAAAGCATATATATGCAAATAGGCATAGCCCTGCTGCCAACGAGCGTCCATAGCCCCAACAGGGATTGCCTATTCTTCCAACTGTTAACCATTTTATAATAAGAGCATAGGGAATTTTGAATCTTAGGAGAAGGCATTGCTCATAAGAGCATAGGGAATTTTGAATCTTAGGAGAAGGCATTGCTAAATTGTAGTTCTTCCTAAATATTGACAGTCAGCCACAGGGAGCATACCTGAAAACTTCTTGTACTGAGGATTCACTGCAACACAACAACCCTTAGACATAGTTGAGAAAGCAAAACACAGATGGGTGATAGATCCACAAAGGGGGAGAACAAGAGTCAATAAATCAACTTCAAGTCAATGGGATGCGGACACAGATGGAATGGTATGATGAAATGATAAAGGCTAAAAGATGGAACCAAAGAAGGGGGAATAGTCCTGACTCCTTAGAAATACCAAATTAAGAGTAGTCATCTTGGTGCATGGTATGTCATTAAATCAAGAACCCTTCACCCTTATCAACCAATGCAAGGTACTACTAACTATACTCATCAAAACAATCAAATACAATATATCATGTAGTAACAGTAAACAGTATAGTACAGCATCAAGTAATACGTCATCATCATCATCTGACATGGCATAGTAGTGGATAAATGCAAAAAATATAACATCATCTCATGGTCAGCACATCACCCATATCACATAGAAGACCCATAAGCAGAAAAATTGGCCACAGCAGTCTGGAATACATCAGCAAACTGCAATAGAGTGAAGCAAAAAATAAGTCACATTATGCCCATACAGTATATGGCATAACAGGTCAGTTTGCAAAGAAAGGTTGCAAGTACATCCAGGATCAATGCTTGGTTCTTCTTTAGGGAAGATTCCATTTGCAGGCGTCCCTGTTTAGTGGTTGCAGCTATTTGGTTTGTACCTCTTTTATCGGGATTTGGCATTGCCTGAGGATCTCTACTTTGTATACCCTTTGGAAGATCCCCTGTAGGTTGGTTTTTATAACGAGGTCAGTTCTTTGTCTGCTTTCTGTACAGTGTGGTGGGTATCGGGATGAGATATGTATGCAGTTGTTGGCCAAAGGTAATTCACTGATTAAGGATGTGAAGGCTCTAGATGCAATAGCTTATACTGATTTTATTTCTACTTTAGTAGCGTTGAGCAAGAGGATATAAGTTTCATTGTATATGCCATTTTGCCTTTGATTTGCTGATGTAAATACTTTTCTGTAAATATACGACATATTTTTCCAAACAACAAAGACAACACACTTGTCAGCCAGGGTTTATGGAATGTTGGCTCTGTATTATTTGAAGTAAAACTTGGGCTTAGTTTTGCACGTAATGAGCTCTCTCTCAATTAAGGCTTTATGTCCACACCTCTGAATTTGACCCTAGTTTTGTTTGTGCATCCCTATTTTATATTCTGTCTATATGCAAAGGAAATGCAGTCAATCTTTTCAATCATTAACGCTACTTGGTTGTGCCCATTAAAATAGTTGACACGATTGCTTTATTTTGGGTAGCAAGGAACTTCTGCTGAATGGGAAACATTTTCTTGTCATTTGAAAATATGCTGTTGATTCCATTTGTTCCCGTGGTTCAGTAATATAGATAGAACTGTATTTTGTTCATTTAGATCAAGTGATGGAAGCACAAGAAAAGTCATTTCTCTTCTCAACAAGTCAACCTTCCATTGAATATAGGTTTGAACTTTGGGCACATACTTATTGTAAAAATTAGAGAAAGCATTCTCTGTCCTAAATGGCATATCTCTGTCCAGCCAGGTAATAAAGAATTATATTTGGTGGCGAGGTATGTGGTGAAAGAAATCATTGTCAATTTGCCATAGTGTGGCATTAGTCTGTGTAAAATGATATTTCTATGGTCAGGATATCTACAATTTATTAATAACATTCTGCATAAATGCAAACAACACTGATGGTAGCATTCAAATTTGTGTATAAGATTCTGCATATGCTTGGTCAAGGTAAATCACAGATTGCATTCTGCACAAAGAGAGTGATGCATTGATTTTAGCTTTATGATGATTTGGATGTTATATGTGGTGCCAGAGCAAGAAAATGAAGTCTCTTAATTCTTTAATCGTGGATAAAGCATCCAAAGAGCATGGATGGACCGCTTTACAACAGA
The DNA here is from genome assembly GCA_027924585.1 of Larix kaempferi. Lineage (NCBI taxonomy): Eukaryota > Viridiplantae > Streptophyta > Pinopsida > Pinales > Pinaceae > Larix > Larix kaempferi. Next base: position 17,095,991 of record BSBM01000101.1, on the reverse strand, counting down.
ATGATCTGGACGAGGACGCTGCTTTACAACAGGTATAAGTCTATAAGACTATGAATATATTTACTTGCTCCTATACTGGTGTGAATCTATAGAAAGCTTTTGTCACATCCTTGCGGGTTCTTTGAATTTAGCCAATAATTCTCATTTTGGTATTATGCTTGACTAATATGCAGGCTCTGGCACTTTCCATGGGTGTTTCTATGGAAGATGCAACTGCTATAGCAGAAGCGTCAAAGCAAGATTCAGAAGTTGGGAGACCAAAAACAAAAGTAGACAATTCTGAGCTTGGTGGAAAGGCACAGGAAACAGCCAAGGTTGACAAATTTCCCCGTGGCAGAAGACAAAGAAAGCAAACAAAGGCACGTTTTATTGAGTAATTGCTGTTTAAATGAATGCTGGACTGTAGCAAAGATGATTATATTTCATTCATCAATTACCAAACTGTTGAATACTTGGATTGCATGACAGTAACTGGTATCTTTTTGTGCTTCAGAGCATGAACACAATACAGCTATCTGAAGATGAAGTTCTAGCATATTTCTTTTTATTCGATGGTGAGCTCTCAACTTTGCGTTTGGATGCTATATTTTTCCCTTCCATTCTTTATGTGTAATTTCCTCATTTTTTAAGAATAAACGAGTGCTTCTCATAGGAAGCCCTGCATGCCTTTGAATTTCTGTCATTTCATGGTTGTCAATTGTTCTGAATCTTTCAGCTTTCAAGCTTTGAGTTTAGGATTCACACAGACCATAGAGAATGCACCGTGTTATTGGCATTCGACACCCATGCTTGCTGTTTCCATTGCATTTTTGCTTTTGGCTTGCAATTGTTGTTTTACACAGTTCTGCTTCCTAGCTTTTTAATGGTGTGATGCTTGGTCATTATTCAAGTGCATTGCTAGCACTTTGGTCATCAATTTTCCTTGGATACAGCTCCTTGTCATATAGAGATGTACACGTTACTCTATACCTGTATCTATGTTGCACCAAGGTTCAAGCTTCAATGACAGGGCGATAGGGGGAAAAGTTTTGGGGATGGCTAGAGAAACTCCCCAAATTTCAGGTCATGGCCTCATTGTACAAGTGCATCGCTGGGCCCTTACCCACTAAACAGAGATGCCCCCAATTTGTCCCCTTTCATTGGGATGCAGGGGATGCGGCCTAGATGTTGGTGTACTCATCGACAAGTAGAGAGATGATTATACATATATAAATTTCATAGATCTGTGTCTATAAACATACACATGCAAATGTATGTATATGAATATAAGCCCCAAGGGTTAACTCAATTGGTTGAACCATCTACCCAAGGCAAGTTGCCAATGAGCAGGCCATAGGTCATAGGTTCAAATCCGTTCAAGTCCCCTAGGGTTACTAGCCACTGTTGTGGCTGGTAGTTGAGTCCCCTTCCATATGGATATTGTGGGGAAGGGGTGGGGGAATCCTGCGAGGTTTTCCTTGGAACAAAATACCCTTGGAACAAAATACATGTATATGAATATATATGCTTGTATTTACACAAACATAATTAAGAGGAACTTATAATAAAGGGCTGTACTCATAATTTTTACCTAAAACAAAAATGGATAGTCATTTTTTTCCATCTATAATTTTTATTTGAAGTGAATGGGCCTTTGACATTGAGCATGATGAGGGTTTTGTTAATTTTTAGTGCAGCTGCGAGACCCATTCTCAGAGAGAATGGCACCCTAGTCAGTTAACTAGGGTTCCTGGTCAAGTTAACCAGGCAGAGTAAAGAGTAAGACCCTAGAAGGTACCCTAGGCCCCTCAGCTATCTCCTGGGGTTCTTGGTAGAGGACCAAGTAGGTTGATGCCATGTCAAAGTCCCTAGCATGTGGCTAGGGCCCCTATTTGTCTCTAGGGTATTCTGGTCTGGGACCAGAGACATCCTGGTCTAGGACCAAGCAAATTCTTGGTCAATGATCAAGTAGGTCCTGCAGATGGTTGATCAACATTCAGTCTAGGACTGAAAGCTCAGCTTGAGGCTGAGGACCATTCTCCGAGAGAATGGAGGACCTGGTCAAGGACCAGAGGTTGATCAACATGACTTAGTCTAGGACTGAAGCTTATCCTTGGGCTGAGAGCCATTCCTTGAGAATGGAGGCACTTGGTCAGTTACCAAGATGATGATGTGTGATGTCCTCTTCTCCTAGGTCTTCGAGATGGTTGAGTTAGATGGTCTTCTCAAGGGACTGGCCACCCCTTGATGAAGCCATTAACATTTGACCTTAGGAGCAGTTCAGAGGACCACATGATCACATCATCCGTGTGGACCTTTCCTTATACGGTGATGATGAACTTTCAGATTATATGGAACATTTGTACATTTGAGAGAGAGATGACTGGTTGTACCTTCCCCACCTTGGATGATTTACTTTTGGTCCTTACATTGTGTTGTTTATTAATCTTGTGGTACCTTTGTCCTTGGCTTATGGTTAGTAGGGTCTTCTACCCTGTTGAGTTGCTTCTTGATTCCTACCTTGATGTTTTGGGTACCATGGTTATTTGACCACACTTATATTATGATGGGTCATCACTTATGTCATAATAGGTCATATACCCACACTCATGTTATGATGGTTATTATATATAGGATTTTTTATATTTTTTATATTTGATGTTTTTTTAATTATGACACTTTATATTTTTTTTATTCCTTACTTTTACTTTTATATTTTTATTTTGTGACTTTATTATTATTAAGAAGTTGGTTCATACCCAAGTCACTTTATTTTTTCTTTTTCTTTTATTTTATTATCTTATTCTTAAAAAAAAATAGTTCCTTGTTTTGTTGTAACTTTAACTTAAGTCTTGGACCATTTGTTTCTATTTAATGAGAAACTCATCTTCATCTAAATGTGTGTTTTTTGCTTTACACATCTGTTATCTTCTCGGATCAACATCTTTTGATTTTTCACGGGTTTCCTTATTTACGTGTTTTCCTACTTCACGGGTCTGCCCTTTCTTTTTTCTCACGGCTTAGCTTGCTCACGGGTTTGCTCTTTTTTCGGGTCAACTTGATCACGGGTTTGCTCCATGCTTTCTCCACGAGTCTGCTCCACGTTTTCTCCATGGGTCTGCTCACGGGTTTGCTCCACATTTTCTCCACGGGTCTGCTCGTTTTCTTCATGGGTTTGCTCCACGTTTTCTCCACGGTTCTGCTCCATGTTTTCTCCACGGATCTGCTCCATGTTTTCTCCATGGGTCTTGCTCGTTTTCTCCACGGTTCTGCTCCACGATTCTGCTGCTCCACATTTCTTTTGTTCTACGTGTTTACTTCTCCACGAGTTTCCCCACGGGTCTGCTCCATCACAGATCTGCTTCACAGGTTTGCTCCACGGGTTTCCTTCACGGGTCTGCTCTTTCACAGATCTTCTTGTTTGCATACCTTGCCTTTTTTGTGGAAATCTGTTCTCCCTTTAGTGGAGTACTCTTTTTCTGCTGGATGTATCTCTATGAAGGCCGTGAGGTCTCAAAGTTGATTTTTGGAGAAGTCAGTGAGCTTTGAATTCCGTTCTTCTTTGTTCTGAGTATCTCTTTGGAGGGCACAAACCCTGGGTTTTGCTATTTGTGCACTAAACCCGATTTAATCTGTAGAAACCTGTTTCTTGGTTTGATTGGGGTCTGTATTAACATTTATCAGTGTTTTGTTTGATTACATCTTGTACTGAGTTTCCTGACCAGATCCGTTATTGAATCTCGATGTTTTCTAATTGTCTTTGACCAGTCCCGATTGATTCTACTACAACCCCGTCATCTCTCTCTCTCTCTCTAAGGTTTGTACTAACTCTTTGATAGAGTCTTTTGGTTCCTAGATTTGACTGGCCTCTGAGAGGCACATCCTTTTCTGAAAGAAACACTTCTGAGTATTTAACAGGAAAGGTTTCACACCCAGGTAAGTATCTTCACCTATCTCTTTATTGATAATTTAACTAGTTGATTATTTTATTATTAATTACATGTTATTGAAGATTAACTTAATACTATGACCTAACTGGTAGTGTTGAAGATTACTTTAACACAGTGACCTAACTGGTAGTATTAAAGGTGTGAAGTTGAAAGAGACGAAAATTATGTTAGAAGTTACTGCTGTACAATTTCATACTTGTTTATCTATTTTTTGCATTAAAGTATATTGAATTTTATTTCTTCTGCACAAAACCCTAATTTTACCAAAAATTAACAGGTTTTGTTTAGGCAGAGTTGCCTTTGGCATCGGGGTTTTCCAAGTTTGAACTAGTTAGTAGGGATTGGCTAATGTTACTACTTTGCCTCTAGATCAAATCCAATTTCATTGAACTTCCAATTTTATGGTCAATTGTTCATTATCTTCTGGTGTTTGAAGTAAATATTGGCTTTGATTTTTGCAAATTATGATCTTATGTTAATGATGGTTGGGTTGTTGTTGTTTACAAAGAATTGCATATGTTTAATCATTACTAATGCTAGGAAACCTTTCATTCCCCAAAATAAGGAACAAAGGTGGTGATGGAACTATTTAAGAATGGACATGGTTAAGTGGTGTTCATTTTAGAGAGCGAGTTTCTAGAAATTCTCTATGTAGTGGAATGCCCTTTTTACGTGAGGGACTGTTGCCGCGTGGAAACACACCTGGGGGAACGTGGCATAAATCTCCAAGTCGCTCGGTGTGGCCTTGGGGGTAATTCAGATTTAAGAGCTGTCACTCGAAACTTAACTCCTCTGTCTAGGTTTACTGCTAGCGAAGCCAAGGGGGGTGGGCCCTAATAAAGAAAATATCTAAGGTTTTAATCTATGAAAAAAGAGAAAAAGCAACTTTAATCTAGGAGTTAAAGAAATGATGATAAATACTGAAACAACCTTGCAATGAAATTAAGCAACAACATATGAAATTAAATGCCATTCACGACATTTTGTAAATTTGACTTAAACAATGATAATATGTGATGACCAGTGCTGAGATCTGAATATGATATTGCTGTGTTGTGTCGTGAAAGTATTGCAAAGTCTCGTTGTCAGTTCTAAATTTATTAATGAGTATTAAAGGAGTGGATTTATTGGTGGTTTGGCCCAACTAAACTTAACTTCTCGAACTGAGTGCTATAGTGGCCTTACCAAGTGTCCAACAAGGCGAGGCATAACCTGCTTACAGTAGCCTTCTAACTCTATGGTATTCACCCATGCAACCTCCCGAGTTCTTGAAATTTAGCTTATTTGGATTTTCCTGTTAGGCTAGTCACTCAAATCCCTTTCTGATTGGCCAACTGTTCAGACTGAGCTGCAATGGTCAAGAGCATACTTGGGACTTTAAGCTGTTGGTTTATTTTATTAAACAAAGTTAGGATTTTCTACTTGTTAATCTACTTCCAAGAGTCTCTTTTCCCGCTGAATTCTAGTACTCGAGCAAGCTCTTTCCGTGGCGGCCGTACTTCGGGAAAGCAAAGACAAAATTACTCAAAAAACAGGAAATTGTAAAAAAAATGTGAAAAATCTAAGTCCTGAGTGAACTTGTGGCCCGTCGTTGAAATGGATCCAACAAGGTTAATTTTATTCCTATGTTGATTTTTTTAGTTGTGAAAAGGAAATCTAAACTACAAAAATTCAAACCATGAAAAATGGAGTCGATAAAAATCCCCCTTCGGGGGATGGGGGGTGGGCGCTAGGTAGCCCACTTGCTCGTTTATTTTTTGTTTACAATGCAAAAAAAAAATAGAAGTGCCTTGGCCCTTGAAAAATGGACTCAAAGGCTTACAAATTTCACAGAACAAATATCCGGCTGAAGGGGAATGGATCTAGGGTGCTCCAGATGGTCCAATTTACTGAAAATTGGCCAGAGTTTCCTCCTACCTGCTCATGAAATGCTGCAAAACAGCAAGCAAATGTTAGTAAAAGTGCTCGAAAAACGCTTTAGAAAGTGATTTTGGGCCCCCACAAAATTTATCGAAAACATTTACCAAACTAATCTTTAATAAATCAACAAAATTTAACCAAGGAAAGCAAGCTTTCCTTGGGATCTTGGCTTGCTTTTGATGCAGCCAATGAGATGCACTTTAAAATTGCAAGATAAAACTTTTAAATGATTAATACTAGCCTTATACTTGAGCCTTGAGATCTTGCAATAAAATTGACTTTTTGTAAGCAAACTAGTAATTAGATCTACAAAGAAAGATAAAGCTTGTAAAATAACTAGATCTAAAGCAAATAAAACACTAGATCTACTTGTGTTTGGATTAAATGAAGTATAGATCTATTATTCTAATTGTATAAAGAAACTGAAACAAGAAAGGGGATAAAAGAGAGAGGGAGATAAGAAAGAGCTTTTTGTTCTAGAGAAGAGGCTTCGGAGCCTGCCGGTGGAGAACCGAGGTACTAAGTCTGCAAAAAAAAGTGTTAGAACAATGAAGGAAGTGTGAAAATCTTGTTCACACCAAGATCTACTCAAGCAATTACAAAAGAATCCCTTTGCCACAAGCCTTGCCTTATATTTCACAGCTGCACCATCAACAACAAATTTGGTCTTGAAGATCCACTTACACCTTACCAATTTTCTGCTTGGAGGTAGCTTGACTAGCTCCCAAGTTTCATTCTTTTGCAGTGAATGAAACTCCTCATCCATGGCTGCCTTCCATCTTGGGTCATGTGAGGCTTCTTCATATGACTGAGGGTTTGAATCAACCATAAAAAACACTTCTCAGGTAGGTAAGGATCATTCACTGAAAGAGCATTCTCAAATTTGATCTAGTCCTCCTAGGATCCTGAGGATTCCCCACAGGTTCACCAGCTGTTTCAAGAGTCTTAGCAGCCCACTTAGGCCTTGTAGGTGAACTTGGATCTGCAATAAGATGGTCTTCATCATCAGATATATCAGAATCAAAACTATCATGAGAAACTTCACTTACTCTCGCAGGTGGTGGTGCAGAAGATTCTCCAACTTCGACTGATTGCAAGGGCTCTTCTTTGAATTGAACACTCCTCTCAATGAATGCTTTTTGAGTGTTCGTGTTCAGTAACTTATAACCCTTGGAGTCTTTTGAATAACCAACAAAGAGACATGGTTGGATTTGGGGTTGTATGGCCCTCCTCTTCTCAAGTGGAATTCTAGCCCAAGCCTTGGAGCCAAAAATCCTGAAAATGAGAGCCATAAGGTTTGTGCCTAGTCCAAGCTTCAAAAGGAGTGATTCCTTTCAATGCTTTATGAGGCACTCTGTTCTGTATGTAGGCCGTGTTGCCGCCGGATTGCGCACCTGGTTAACGCAGCAGAAATCTATGCTATTGCTCGGTGCGCCCTTGGGGGAAAGTCTCGAGTCAAGGCTGTCACTTGATCTTGATTCCTCCGTTTAGGCCAAACTCCTAATCGAAGCCAAGGGGGGTAGTCCCTACGGATGTTTCTAAGGCTATTAGAATGTTTTCGGTGAATTGGTTAATGATGTTGTTTAAGGAGTTTTATGATTTGACTAAAAGGGTTCCAAGATGATTTGCAAAATGTCTTATAAAAATGCTTTCACCAGCAAAAATGAAATGACCACCAACAATAACACAACAATGATATGATATTAAGCAAATAAATGAATAATGTGTTGTAGACCAGTGCCTTATGGAGTCAATACAAGATATTAAAGTTGCTGCCGAAAGGGAAATATTTTGTGACTGCTTCTTGGTTGCTTTTACATTATTAATGGTTCGAAATTACTTAGGGAAAAAGGGGGACTCCGGATATACCGTGAGGTACAGGGAGGAATGTCCGGAAATAAAAAATTGGTGGCTCATGAGAACGTGTGGGCTGGAATGGAGTCTCTAGGGTTGTGTTCAACACTACACCAACAAGGGTGTAGTCTAACTATGCCCTGAGGTCGCCTCCCAGTTGTTCCCGCTTCCTCTAAGAAATTTCCCCACACAAATTTTAATTATTCTTAGTGCCGGATTTTCACTATGTGAGGGGTAGTTAATTTTATTAAGTGAGTTATTAGCTTAAATGTGGAGAATTGAAGAAGTGGCTACAATCGTTTCTGATTTCCCACAGGCCCAAGCAAGATGCCCGCAAGGGGAAAGAGCATACTCTGATATGTAAACCAAATATTTATTCCAATTGTGATAGTTGTAGAACAAGAACACAAAACTTAAAAAGCAACTCAAAACCTATGTGTAACTTTTCTGATCATCCACCACTAATCGGCAAAGCCTTTGTGTGGTGGTGAGAGCATACTTCGTGGCAACGAGGTTTGTGTTATTTCTAGATTTACGCTTGCAAAAATGAAAGTGAATTAAAAGCAAAATAAACTTATTAAGAGTATACACCCTGCAAACGCGAAGTGTGTGTGTGTTTGTTGTGTTGTTAGAAAAAATTATTCACAAAAAGTTTACAAAGTGCAAATCCCCCTAGGGGGGATGGGGTGTGGGTCCTGAGTATCCCACTGCTCTCGTTTAATAATTACAATGAAAATAGAGAAGAAAATGTCTCTTAGTCCACTGGAAGTGTTTTTTGTGCTTTTCGACCGATTTTGGCCACAAATCCGCCCACTTTCGCCGTGGACCTGCTAAAATCCAGTGAGCTAAAAACGCTGCAAATTAGTGATTAGAGTATACAAATCTACATAAAAATACAAAATCTAACAATGATATTGTTCAAGTCTTCTGTGGTTCACAAGGAGTCCACCTAAGTGCAACTTAGTGGACAACATCTGGCTCCAACTGTGGGACGCGTGATTGATATGATCTTTTAGAGCTGGAAATCATGCGAGAATCTAGAATCTCCCGTTTTTTGCATGACACCAGAAGTGTATTAATCACATGTATATAAAATAAGCCAAATGAAGCATTAAGTTGCATGATAATATACATACAAAGCATAATATACAAAAATAATGTACATGCTATGACACAAAACTAGTATACAAAAAATACTATACAGAAATAATGTACAAAAGGAAAGAGTATAGGGTTTAGAAAAGCCCTGATACATGGATAACCTTTTAGGCATCGGATATTATCTTTGAAGAATAGTTTCAAGAACTACCCATTAACTGGCAAATTGAGCTGTTCTCCCTCCATATTGTTGAGAAGAAAAGAATTGGCACCAACCAAGTCATATATGATAAAAGGCCCCGTCTAGAGGCTGCCAAAATTTCCCATGCAAGCCTGGTTTCTCTCTTCTCTTATCCCAAAGTAACACCGTGTCACCCTTCTGAAAAGCTCTCGGTTTGGAAGATTTGTCAAAGTTTTTCTTTATCTTATCCTGATTTCTGAGGCTTTTATCAACAACCTTCCTTCTGCTCTCATCCAACTCAACAATCTGATTGATTCTATTCTAAATGGCGTCCTGATCTGAACTAAAAAGTTGAAGTAACTGATATGATAGCAACTTAAGATGAACAGGCAATTGAACATCCATGCCATATACCAACTCAAAAGGAGACTTCCCGGTAGAACTCTTTTTGGTAACGCGGTCAGCCCATAATGCAAATTTGATTTTGCTATCCCATGACTTTTTATTATCCCCAACAGTTTTCTTAATTATTGTCATTAAGTTCTTATTGTTGGATTCAACAAGGCCATTACCTTGGGGATAGTAGTTTGATGAATGGGATAAGATAATGCCGTACTTGAAACAGAATGTTGAGAATTCTGCTGAGCGGAATGCTTTGGCATTATCGGTTGTTATGTTTGCGAGCACACCAAACCTTGTGATAATCTTATCTTCAAGAAAGGCCATGATCACAGTTTCAGTTGCCGCTTTGGTGGGAATTGCTTCCACCCACTTTGTGAAATAATCGGTAGCAGTAAGGATCCATGAATAACCATCGCTTGAGTTATCCTTAAACTAACCGATGAAATCAAGCGCCCACTGCTGAAAAGGGGCTTGGACTATTACTCGTTTTAAAGGTAAGGCTGCTAGGTTTTATTTTTCAACAAAAAATTGACATTCTTGACAATTCTTAACATACTTGTGCACATCTGAAAAAATACTTGGCCAGTAATAGCTTGCTCGGAGGATCTTGTGGGCTGTAGTTCTAGCTGCATAGTGACCACCACAAAATCCCAAGTGAAAGTCAACCAAGAGTTTTTTGGACTCTAGTTCATTGACACACCTAAGTATCAATTCGTCTGGGTTTCTCCAGCCCAGTCCATCTTGTGTGATGCAATACTTAGTGGCCCTCAACCTCAATGCTCGTCTCTTATGTCCTACTAGGTGATTTGGGCATGTGAGGTTGTTAAAAAAGAAAATGATATCTATATACCTTTCACACTGTTCTAATCGTTGAAGCTCTGCTGACTTGACCTGTTTTGACAAACTATTTTGACACACCATTCCCAAGGCTTCCTCATTCCCCTGAGTTAACATCTTTGAAAGGTCTTGTCCCTTAATGAGTTTAGTGGGTCTAATTTCTAAGTCATATTCCTGGATTTTTGACATCCACTTCCCTCTTATCTCTAAACAATCCTGCCGGGATAATATGTCTTTTACCGGCGCATGTGGCACATAACCAATTATCTTAGAATAGCCGACATACGTTCTGGAATGTTTAAGGGATTTTACTAGTGCATAGGCTTGCTTTTCCATTAAGGTATATTTTTACTCAGAGTAATGCTGTTGTAATGCTCTACTCATGAATGCGATGGGTTGCTCGAAACCCTCATTGTTTTTTTGTAGCAACACCCCCGCAACTGTGTCCTGATGCAAATGAGAAAATTTGGAAATCCTTTGAATAATCAGGGCTAACCAAAACCGGTGCTTTTGCTATGCTGTCTTTGATGCATTTAAATGCATTTCTACCTTCATCTATCCATATGAACTTAGCATCTTTCTTTAAGAGTTTCCGTAATGGTTTCATTAATTCTGCTAAGTTCGGGATGAACCTCCTTATGAAGTTAATTTGACCATTGAATGACTAGAGGGCTTTCAGATCTTTAGGCAAAGGTACTTTCTTTATGGCCTCTAATCTTTCAGGGTTCACTTTTACTCCATCTTTAGTTATTATGTGGCTTAACAGTTTGCCTTCATCAATACCTAGTACTGATTTAGCTGGGTTGAGTGATATGCCAAATTTCCGACACTTATCGAAAACTTGTTTTAAGTGTTTCACATGATCTATCCTTTCCTTGGAAAAGATAGTCAAGTCATCTTGATATATTTCAAATATTTTCCCAACCAACTCTTTAAAACCGTAATCCATGGCACGCTAAAAAGTGGCTTCCGCATTTGTTAAACCAAAAGGCATTATGATGTACTCGAAAGTACCCCATGGGGTCGTAAAGGTAGTCTTATGTCGATCCTCCTTATTAATTAGTACTTGGTTCTATCCAGAGAATCCATCCAACATGGACATTATGCCCGAACCTGTTACTCTCCGGAGAAGAGTTTCCATGTTCGGCAATGGGTAGTTATCTTTTAGGCAAGATGTACTTAGATTTTTGAAATCAATGCAAATCTTGATTGAACCATTCTTCTTTCTAACTACCACCAAATTTGAGTTCCAAGTCAAATGTCTTGTTGGCTGGATGATTCCTGCTGCCAACATCTCTTTCTAATTCCTTCTTGACTATTGGTGCCATCTTTGGATTTATCTGTCTAAGTTTTTGCCGTAACGGCTTAACTTCTTTCAATTCCCGTTTTAAGGGGATAGTATGTTGGAACACATCATCCCGATAGGCCTTAAGTTCATCATATGTGAATGCAAAAACATCCCTACACTCCCTTACCAAGTTAATTAACTCATTCCGTTCTTTTTCTGAAGTTCCTTTCCAATTTTTATTAATTTTGTATCTTTATCTGTCCTGATGTTTATTTCTATATATTCCCCAGGTTTGATCGTTTCCTTCTTATTCTTACATCTGTCCTGCCGATCAAAACCATGCTCTAATGCCACAAAGCCCCTAGGGATAGGATTGAATTGATCATCTTTTTTCTGATACTCTTTACCTTTCTCTTGGAAACTGTCCTGAAAATCTGAAAATTCCTCCACATTGTGGATGAATCTCAAGATTTGTTCATCACTCTGAAAAACCTGCCATTGGTGTACATTATCCGGAACAGATGGTCTAAAATTTATCTCTAGTGTACCATTCCCATTTAACGGTTCTTCGGATGGTTGAAGTGTTGATGCTGCTACTGCTAATCTATCCGCCATGCAATTCTGATCTCGAGGAATCTCAATAAGGTTTAATGCATCAAAAAATTCCATTGTATCCCATATTGCATTCCTATATCTTTTTAGTCTTTCACATTTGCATGCATATTTATTCTTTACTTGGAGAATTATTAAGTTCGAGTCTCCTTTTATACTTAGCAGTTTGATACCCATGTCCTTAGCAGTTTCCAATCCTAGAATTAATGCCTCATACTCGGCCACATTATTAGTTGCCTCAAATTCTAACGTATAAGCAATGATGAAAGTTTGCCCACTAGGTGAAGTGATAACAACACCTGCCCCTTTTCCCGCTCTAGAATGTGCTCCATCGAAGTTCATTCTCCAGATCTCGTCAACTTTCTCATCTTTGATTTGTTCTTTTACAGGGGCTAGAAAGTTGGAGTAATTTGCATAGTTTCCTTTATGATCAGTGTTGTATACATATTCATTTGACAACTTTTTCGGATCTTTAACATGATACTTCTTAGCTCTTTCAATATGCAATTTAATAAGATAATCTTTTGATGCAGGTACCGTGGCATAACTCCAATCCATTTGGATGGAGCCCCCTAGATCAACAACCCACTTTCTTGAAAGGAGCATGCCCCACTTGTCAGGTACATCGATCACTAGGATATCCATGGTGATGTGGATATTAGGGTATTTAGCCAATTTTACTAGTATATTCAGAATGATGCCAATCACATCAACTTGTCTGGAATCCATGGCACAAACATTCGAATATGGTCTAGTGATCTTTAGATTCAGCTTTTCCATGACCTTTCTGGTCATGATGTTTGATGAGGCCCCAGAGTCTAACATACAGTTGTGTAGAAGAAGACCATTAATCGTCAATGATACATAAAAGGGCGGGTGATCTTCTTTACTTGAGTCCATAGTATGTAAGACAACTGGGGTGTCTTCCTCATCAACTTTCTTTTGAAAAGGGGCTCTTACTTTAGGCTGTTCATGATTTATCTCTTTAGGAGGATCAATGACATTCATTAACTTTTCCCTTTGACAAGGGATCTTAATGGCTTTTTTGGCAGGGATCAAGACTTTAGCAGATTCAAACCATTTACCTAAATCAATATCAACAATAGGAACATAGTTAGGCTTATGTGGAGTTATTACCTTCGGTACATATTGTTGTTTCGCTTTAGGGGCTCCAGCATAATGCCGCCTTTGATAGGTAAGTCCTTTGTATTTAGGCATTTCTTTAATCTGCTCCGGAGTAGGCATTTCACCATAAGCATTAGCTAACTTATCTTTTTCTTGACTATGCTCTCTAGCTTGTTTCCATGTTTCTTCAGAGAGGGGGTGAACATGTCCCACTGTGTTGATGAACTTAGGATCGCTTGCAAAAACATCACTGCTGCTACTTCCCAGATACTCTTGTTCTAAGGCTTGATAGGATACATAGCATGTAGACTCTTTATGTAATGCATCACAAGGTCTACAATATGGAGGAACTTCTTTAACCATATTGGCGGTTTCAAGCTGATGAGGCATTCTATCTTCCTGATGAGGTCCTTTCTTTTGCCACTTACTCTTTTGAGGAAAGGTCTTCTGATTTGAATATGATCTTTCTACGGCAACCACCCTATTCTGCATTGTTTTGAGTTGAGTGACATAGTTGGCTTCCATTGCCTCCATACATTCACTCATCTCCTTCATCTTTTTCTCATAAGACTCTTGCATTTGATTCATGGGTGATTTATCCTTAGGTTCATGATGTTTAACAATAGCTCTTGTGAACCTAGGGATGTTTGATTTACCCGATGACTGCATATTAAGATCAATTTTTACAGCTAAGTCTTGGGTAGATTTCAGAGTTGGTGGTTCTTTATCCATTAACATGAATCTGATTTCTCCACTTAATCCCTCCATATTGTAAACTAAAATAGATTTATCAGTGGGCTTGAAGTCGACATGAAAACTGGCAACTAGATCTCTGAATTTTTTATTGAATTTCTTCATTGTTTCATTTTCATTTCTTCGGATGGAATGGAGGGCATTCAACAGGTGGCGTGGTTCTTTCTTTTCTCCCCACCTTTCCATGAAACCTTTGGTCAAGGCATCATAAGAATCATAGGTATTGTCAGCCAATCTTATGAACTACTGGGCTGCATCATCTTCTAATGATAAGGCAAAAAGCTTCATGTAGACATCATCATGTTGTTGGGCAGGGGTTCGGCACCAGATCAGGTTCCTAGCAAACTTTTGAAGGTGAACTGCTGCCGAGATGGCATTGTTTCCTTGAAAAGAGGGTAACTTTTCAATAGCTCTTTCAGGGAGCTCATGTGGATATCCTGCAATCTGAGTGAGGTTAAGGGGTTTGAAAATTTTATCCATCAGAGACAATTCTTTATTTGAATTAGCGTTACTAAACAAAAAATGGATGTCTGAGAGGGACTCAGATCCTAAATGTTCAAGGACCCTACAAGAAGTAAGTCTAGCCTGCTTCCTTTGGTAAACCCTTTCAGGCTCAGGAATGAAGCTGACTAAACCGTCATAAGTTCTTCTTGTAAAATACCTAATTGTATTATTAGACAGTGGAGTCGCTAGGTGGATCGAGTGAATCTCAGATTTGTTCAACCAGACACACCAAGCGTAAAACACAAAAAGAAGTTTAAAATGTCGTACCCAGGGATAGAAGATTTATCCCCGGCAACGGCGCCAAAAAATGTTGCTCCTAGATTGCGCATTTGGTTATCGCAGCAGAAATCTATGCTATTGCTCCGTGTGCTCTTGGGGGCAAGTATCGAGTCAAGGTTGTCACTTGATCTTGACTCCTCCATTTAGGCCAAACTCCGAATCGAAGCCAAGGGGGGCAGTCCCTATGGAATGTTTATAAGGCTATTAGAATGTTTTCGGTGAATTGGTTAATGATGTTGTTTAAGGAGTTTTATGATTTGACTAAAAGGGTTCCAAGATGATTTGCAAAATGTCTTACAAAAATGCTTTCACTAGCAAAAATGAAATGACCAACAAATAACACAACAATGATATGATATTAAGCAAATAAATGAATAATGTGTTGTAGACTAGTGCCTTATGGAGTCAATACAAGATATTAAAGTTGTTGCTGAAAGGGAAATGTTTTGTGATTGCTTCTTGGTTGCTTTTAGATTATTAATGGTTTGAAATTACTTAGGGAAAAAGGGGGACTCCGGATATACCGTGAGGTACAGGGAGGAATGTCAGGAAATAAAAAATTGGTGGCTCCTCACGAGAACGTGTGGGCTGGAATGGAGTCTCTAGGGCGGTGTTCAACACTACACCAACAAGGATGTAGTCTAACTGTGCCCTGAGGTTGCCTCCCAGTTGTTCCCGCTTCCTCTGAGAAATTTCCCCACACAAATTTTAATTATTCATAGTGCTGGATTTTCACTATGTGAGGGGAAGTTAATTTCATTAAGTGAGTTATTAGCTTAAATGTGGAGAATTGAAGAAGTGGCTACAATCGTTTCTGATTTCCCACAGGCCAGGCAAGATGCCCGCAAGGGGAAAGAGCATACTCTGATATGTAAACCAAATATTTGTTCCAATTGTGATAGTTGTAGAACAAGAATACAAAACTTAAAAGCAAAATAAAGTAGCACAAAATCTATGTGTCACTTTTTTGATCATCCACCACTAATCGACAAAGCCTTTGTGTGGCGGTGAGAGCATACTTCGTAGCAACAAGGTTTGTGTTATTTCTAGATTTACGCTTGCAAAAATGAAAGTGAATTAAAAGCAAAATAAACTTATTAAAAGTATACACCTTGCAAACTCGAAGTGTGTGTGTGTTTGTTGTGTTAGAAAAATTTATTCACAAAAAATTTACGAAGTGCAAATCCCCCCAGGGGGATGGGGTGTGGGTGCTAAGTATCCCACTGCTCTCGTTTAATAATTACAATGAAAATAGAGAAGACAATGCCTCTTAGTCTACTTTTAGTTGGATCTAAGGGCTTACAATCAATTAGAAATTTGTATAAGTGGATGGGGGTCCACTGGAAGTGTTTTTTTGTGCTTTTTGACTGATTTTGGTCACAAATCCGCCCACTTTCGTCGTGGACCTGTTAAAAACCAGCGAGCTAAAAACGCTGCAAATTAGTGATTAGAGTATACAAATCTAGCTTGCAAAAAGTATTGGAAAGTTTTGACATATGCAAGTATAGAAAATTTGGATCTAGATCTAGCTTTTTGATACAAAATTTGAGATTATTCTAGATCTGATTTTCTGCTAAAATATGAAAAGATGTCTGATTTTTACACATGAAAATAAGATCTATCTCTTACTAAGCCTATAGTAACCAAGTGACCAAAGATTGTTTTTAGCAAAATTAAAGATAGTTGAAGCAAACCTCAAGCTCAAGGCTTGATATGAGAACAAGATTGAGGAGGGGGAAGTGTGGATCAATCACTTGTACATCCGAAGCTCGAATGTGATGGAGAAAGAGAAGATTCAAACTAGATCCAAGCTCCCTTCACCTTGCAACTTCCTGTAGAGCTTGCAAAAAATTCTCATACAAACAAAGTTAAATCTAGTATGCTCATAAACCAAAATCAAGAGAATATGTTGTACAACCAGATACTAGTATTACTCTTAAATCTTGATAACATGCTCATAAACAAACACATTAACAACAGTAAATGTTTGTTCTGCAAAGCTAGATCTAAACAATTACTTGCATAAAAAAAACAAATGAAACTCAGAAGGATGTCACCTCAACCACAGAATTGTGCATGCATGGAACCAAGAGTCCAAATCGACCTCCAAAGTCTTCAACCTTATTACTTGAAACAAGAAATTACAATACTCAGGAGCAGAGGTTCTATGCCTTTCTACAGTGAGACATGAGCAATAGCAACCTTGCTCTTATAGCCTTTTGAGAGAGGAGAGGGCGAGTTAAGGAGAGGGGGCGCATTTCCTTGAAGAGAGCGATCCAATCCCTTGATTAGTGTTCATTGGAGCACCATTTGGGGGATGGGGAGGTGAGGTGGATGCCACCTAAGGAGGGTGCTCCCCTCCCAAGCTTTGGAAGCTCCTCCTCCCATCCACGAATCGCCACCTATGAAAGTCGCCCAAGAGGAGAAGAGGGCGAATCCATGAGGAGAGGACACCTTGTAGAGAACCAAATTTTGATTGAATCAATCAAAATTTGATTAGAATATTCATTTAATGCCCTTGCCAACTCAACTGGGCTTTCACAGAGACAAATTCCATTGATTTAGGAATTTGATTTTCTCTCATTTTTATTATTTTTTAATTAAATAATTCCTCAAAAATATTATTGAGAGAATTTTTATCTAAGTGAAATAATCACTTGGAAATTAGGAAAAGTGGGTTTAGGGGTTTTATGGGTGCTTTGGGTTACAGAATGAGCACCCCCATGTCAAATTTCACCTCCTAACCACACTTTTATCACTTTTTTGATTTTTTAATTAAAATATTAAAAGAAACCCGTTAAACAGGGAAAATTATTTTTCTCCAAATGACTTGAAAATCCTAGGGGACCTAGTGCATGTCCATATGAATCATTATTGATGGCTAGCATGTTTAAAATACATAGACACATAGACTTTAATAACCTCCCTAGGTTTGACCACCATGGAAAATACTCCAGCTTTGGAGGTATGAGTGAAAAACTTAGGAATTATACGCCACTAGAGCGCAACACATAATTCCTAAGGAAAAAACACTCTAGAGTATCCCCTTGATGGCCAAACGTAAGGGGTAGGCCAAGCCTTTTACAAAAGTATCATGCTTAGACCAACTTATTACAATTCCCCCGCGGGGGTCTGGACATGCAAATTTTACAAAGGGCCAAAAAATTTGGCCTAATGAACTTCTAACCTCTGGCAATGAACAATGAGATTTTTCAAGTCTTTTGTGGTTCACAAGGAGTCCACCTAAGTGCAACTTAGTGGACAACAGGTTGCACAGTTGATAGCCTCATCCCAAAGTCTTGGAGACAAAGACATAGACTCAAGCATGCATGTAGCCATCTCGTTGAGAAATCTGTTCTTCCTCTCAGCAACACCATTCCGCTGAGGTGTGTAGGGAACAGTGTGTTGCATCTAAATGCCAGCAGAAGCACATAATTGTTGAAAATCATCAGATTTGGTGTACTCCCCACCATTATCAGATCCAAGGACCTTGATATATCTTCCAGACTCGTTCTCAACTGAGGCTTTGAAAAGCTTGAAACAACTGAAAACTTCAGACTTTAATTGGAGGAAAAAGACCCAACAATATCTGGAAAAGTCATCTATGAAGGTTAGGATGTATTTTGCATTGTTCAAAGACACATGGGGGAATGGACCTGATATGTCACTGTGAATGAGCTCAAGGGGTGTAGAGGTTCGCTTAGTTTTGGCTCTCTCAAAATTATGCTCAAGGTGTTTTCCTAAGATATTTTGACAAACTCCTTTAGAAAACTTGATGTTGGGAAGCCCTATGACCATATTCTTCTTATGAAGTTGAAAAAGACATTTGTAATTGAGATGACCAAATATCTCATGCAATAGTTTGCTTGACTCATTGGCATGAGTAAGAAGAGCAGAAGGTGATGAGAAAGGCACAAAGTGTGAAAACCTAAAGACTTTTGGGTAGGTGTGAAGACAACATTTTTGGTAGACCCAGTGTGAGTCATCTGGTAGATTGACAAGAGGTTTGCTGCAAGACCTGAGACATACAACACATTAGTGAAAGAACCATACTCAAGATCAATACTGCCTTTACCTTTGCAAGTTGTTTCAGAATCATCACCCAACACAATAGTTGGACCTCCAGAAGAATCACGAAAGGAGAATGACTCTCTTGTAGACACCATATGCCTTGAAGCTCCAGAATCAATGATGAAAGAGGTAAATTTGGATGTGCTTGCCATCAAAGCATGTACTCTCTCCTTGTCTTCAGAATTGGATCCTCCTTCCTTCTTTCTTGCGCTCTCTGGAAGAGGGACGTTGGCTTTCTCAAGGAGTTGAGCCATTTGATCAATGGTCTTCTTCATGCATGAGCTCTCAGGATGAAAGCCCCTATTGCAGTAGGTGCACTTAGACTTCTCTTTCTTTTTTTGAGAATTCTTCTTGGAATTGGTGAAGTCTTCTTGAGCTTTTTGCTTGTCTTTCTTCTGATCAGGTGGTTACTTGGGATTGGCCTTCTTCTTGCTTTTTCAATTCTTTGAATCTCCAGCAGCCAAAGCATGGTCCTTTGATGGATTTTTGATTGTGCCCATCAAGACCAACTTGTCTTGCTCCTGAGTAAGTGATTCCATGAATTCTGCTAGTGAAGGCATCTTCCAATTTCGAACAGTGAGCTTTGTAGCATGGAAGGTCGAAACAAAGATTGAGTAATCAGGGCCAAGCTTTGAGAGGATGGCCAAGATCAATTGCTCATCTTTCTTGTCAATTCCACACTGCTTCAATTGAAGAACAAGAGCTTTAAACTTTGAGAAAAAGTCTTGTAGTGTCTCGAAATTGCTTGAACTCAGTGAAACGAGTTCATTCTCCAGTTGGTGGCCCCTCAATTCATCAATCTTGCCAAATAAAGTTTGGAGCTTTACCCAAACCTCATTAGGAGTGGTAAGACCATCTAGATGGAAAAGAAGATCCTTGGATGTGCTGAGACACAAAAGACCATAAGCCTCGTCTCTTATGCTATGCCACTTTTCCTTCTCAATGAGAGCAGTAGGCTCAGTTTCAGTTGCCATAGTCACCCTGTAGAGGCCTTTGCTCCTCAACAAGATCTCCATTTGCGCCTTCTAGTCAAAATAATTGAATGGAGTGAGCATGATTTGTTGTGAGTCGTGATTGATCCATGTCAGCTCTGAAATATGCTTCTGAGTTGTTTGGTTGCGCCCCTGAGATGCTAATTTGTGCTCTCTGGGTGACTGAATTGTGCCCTCTCTCAGACTGGTTCGATCCTGCAGGACAAAAGAAGGAGAATAGAACAACTTGATAGCTCTGATACCATGTGAAAATCTTGTTCACACCAAGATCTACTCAAGCAATTACAAACTCTCACAAATTGTCCTGCAAAAACTAGTCATAGAACACATAAAACAATCATGAATATGAATCTATGATGCAAACATTAAAACTCTATTGAATAATTCTAAATCAGCCAAACTTGGGCTATGTAATGGCTTTCCAAATATATAATTACATCATAGATTTGAAAGCCAAAGAAGGCATTCGAAATACTCACAAAAGCAGGCTTACTAAAAAGATGAAAACCCCCCCTAGGTGCAAAAAGTGCTTTCCAAATCACCTCTAAGGCTCACGAATTGGTAAATTCTAAGTATGATGGTTATGTAGGGTGGAAAAGCATACTAAGTACAACTTTTAGAAAGAGGAAACATCATGGGAGGTGAGTTGGCAAAAAAACTGCTAAAGCCAAGTCAACTAGCTTTTAACTTTTCACCAAAAACAATAAAAAACAGTAAAAAACAGGATAGTGCCCTTCTAATCCAGGAATGGAATAAAATCTCACAGAATATTAGGAAATCTTATCCAGGATCTCCAGAAGTGCACCCTAGTGACTCAGGATGGCTTGTGGTCCACACAAAAGACAAATAATGGCCAACTACCTAGTCAACACCTAGGAATTAATCAAAAAATGACTAATTATTCTATCCTAAGTATGAAATGGATATGGATGGGTTTTTAATACTCCAACAGGAAGCAAGCAAGATCCTCCACTAATCCACTTGAGATAGCCTGCAAATCACATCAACTTGAACACACAAGATTAAATCTAGAAATAGACATATAAGAAATCGAATTAGAAGTGCTCATAAACAAATGGAACACTAAGATTAGATCTCTACACATGCATATATAACAGATTAAAACAATAAAACTATTTCCTAACCTTCCTTATAAATCGATACCAATCCTTACAATAAGCTAGATTTAGATGCAAGAGAAAAACAAGCAGCTCAAATACTTGTTACCTCAATGAAAATCATGACATTCATCCACTCATCAAAGAACTACACCAAGCTTGACCTCCAAAGTCTCCTTTATTCTCATAAACAATATAAGCAAAGATACAAAGGCAAGCTGTCAATCCAAGACTCCAACTAGAGCACAATGGAATGAGAGGCTTGCTTAAATAAGAGAAGGCAGCCCATGAGGGCGCATCCATCAAGAGGAGGGCGCATTACAAGTGGCAACCCATGAGGTAGAGAAGGGCGAGTTAACTTAGGCTCCAAAGATCTGATTGCTAGCTGATTGGGAGCCCATCCAATGAGGATTGCGCCACCTCTCAAAGAGGTAGGCGCATTCTAACTTCGTAAACATCACTCCAAAGAAGAGCTTCCATGTGGAGAAGTCGCCCTCCATGAGAGAAGGGCGCATCTCTTGATTGAGATGTGATAGATGCTAACTCAATCTTCCAAGATTTATTCCCAATGTATGTGAGATATCACCAAATCAGTCAAATATTTGATTGCTCAGTTAACTGAGAGCTCCGAATTTGATTTCCTCATTCCATGGGATTTGTCCTTTTCTCATTATTATGTCTTAATTTGACATTTATTTGGTCTTTTTTGGACTTTTCGAGTAAATATCAATTTTAGAGATAAATACTTACTTGAAACTTAGGAAAAGTGGGTTTATGGGTTAAATGGGTGCTCTGGCTCAGAAAACGAGCATCCCATTGCCAAATTTTTCCCACAAACCACTCTTTTATTACATTTTCAAAATTTCGAATTAAACCATTAAAAATTTGCCTAATTTTACGGGAAAATTTAATTTTCCCAAAACTTAAAAAACAACACCTAGGAGACCTAGCACATGTCCATATGAATTTACTCTAGTGTCTAGCATGTTCATATGCATTGACCCATGGACTTTACTAACCTCCTAAGGCCTAACCACCACGACGAGCATTCCAGCTTTGGAGGAGCAGGATAAAAACTAAAAAATTATGCCTTGCTAAAACGAAAAACATAATTAATAAGTGAAAAAATTCCTTGGAATACCTGACTTGATTGCTAAGTCTCTGGAAGCCAAGTCCTTTACATAAAAATACCATGCTAGCACACTTTATTACAAACCCTGCGGGGCATGAACATGTGAAAAAAATTAAAAAAATGGCCTTGAAAAAAGCCCGATGGACTTTAGCATGCTTGAAAAAGAACATGAACCATGTTCATCATTAGCACGCTCGTTTATAAGTCTATCTAAGTGCAACTTAACTGGTAACAGGGTCTAGTAGTGTGTCTCCCCTCAAAGTTAGGATCTAGGGGAAATGGCCTTTTTAAGCTTGGATCTTCCTATATGCTTGTTTTGTCGAGTGTGGCATCTTGGCAGTAGATGCAATGAATATCCATGCTCAAGAAGGGTTATTTTGATAGATAAGATAAGGTATTATTTTTCAGTGTCCATGGATAATAAAAAGGTCGGTCAATGGGACTAAAAAATACAAATTAGTAGTGACAAATTTTGGGAGTGCCAAAGCAACTCCTAGAAGTTAAAAGATAAAGCATAACATAAAGAAATGAAACTATTGAATGAGAAAAGTAGTCAAAGCAACATAATGTGATAAAAGTATACACAACATCATAAGTTAGTGCAGAGTGAGAGAGGGAAGAAAAGCTCTAGTGTTCACATCGGGAACAAAGGTGGAAGTGAAGGAGGAAGATGGGGATGTTCCTATTGTGTAACCAACCATAGAGAAGGGACCATGACATTGTCCCCAAGGGAGAACCTAGGAGGGACTTGGCTTGGTAAAATCTTGGGAGGAAGTTGTGTGAATGAGTCTATGATTGATTGATCAACCTTTGGAAAGTTGATACATGGTAGATTTGAGTAAAAATGTTGATAAATAAAGTTTTTATTCTATTAGGGCTTCGATCTTGTGGTGAGTATTTCCCATGGGTGATCTACACTTCAAGAAGAGTTTGTTTTAAGGGTGAACGTTAGTATATTTGTGAAATTCTTCATATTTTTTAAAGCCCTTCATTTTGGAAAGGGGAAAAGAAAAGCTATTTTCTTTTGGAGATGAGGTTATCTAAAACTGACAAAGTAGGGAAATGCCCCATTCAACTTGCATTCTAGTCATTTTTCTTGTTTTCTTGAGTTTGGTTGTAGTGGATAATGTGATATCAACAAAGAATTAGGTTAGAATAAACATAAAGCAAACCTTTTAGCAAGGTGACAACAAACAAAGAAAAGTTGCCTATTTTGTTTGCTAGGAAATGTAAACTCATTTAACTTGGTCAATTTGTGTGCTATTTAGGCATTCTCTCTTGGCTTCAATGAGCTTATCAAAACCCTTCGGAATTGGATTTTGCACAAGATGGAAAGGAAGTCATGTTTCTACTCTTCGTCTCTTTCCTTCTATGGTTGGCTAAGTCACATGACACGAGGATATGGCATACATGGTATGTCTGTGTGCCTACTCAAGTTGTACCTTCAGGATTGGAGACTCCAAAACCTTTTAAGGCTTGGAGACATTTTCACTTATAAGTGTATTTTATTCAATGGACTCAAGTTAATGTTATCCATCTTCTTGTTCTTTTATTTGAACTTCTAACTTTATGGTTAAGTGATTAGATAATACTATTTCCCGAAGAATACTATCCAACTTGTCCTCTCTATTGTGAGAGACTACAAACTCTTTTCTAGTATGAACTTGTATGGTCTGGTGAATTTCCACTCTTCTCCACCTCTATTGGTTTGATCATGTACACCTCTTCTTGACTCGAAGAGCCTTTTTATCCCTCTACAAACATTCAATGTTTTTTTTTAAATTCATCCATATAGTAAATTCCCATCACGACACTCTGCTACCAACTTCCATCTTCCTTTAACTCAACCATATTGAAGTCTTTCCCAACACCTGATAAACACTTAGTAATTTATAGGTCATTGAACTATATTGCTGGCTTCTTTCATGACAGGTATTTAGGACATAGAAAGAGCAAAGTCTTACTAGTTTAGGCTATAGAAGCAATATTATCTATGCATATCTATGACTTGGACCCTCATAGTACCTATTTCACAGTTTTCTCACCAACTCAAGAAGCCTATGACCACCCTCTCTCTTTTACCAGAAGTAGGATAGGTGAAGGTCTCTTTCTCCAGCACTACAATTAACATCCCTTTCATGCTATGCTCACCACTTGTAGATGAGGATCTCAAGCTACACATCTCTCATAACATGAATTTGTTTTAAGGGAATTGTGTGTCCCTTCACAATCCATCCTAAAATTCTGAACTCAATACCCCATGATGTCTTATACTTCATACTTATTACTAAGGACACCTAAGTCACCTAACACGAAGACAAAGGACATGGAATATGAGTACTCGACACAGACACAACAACCCTTGGAATCAGGACATGGAGGACACGTTATATATATATATATATATATTTTAATTAAAAATTTATATATATTAAAAATATAGACATATAGATCCATTTTTTTTTAGAAACTAGAACATTTACAAATATTCAATAGAAATTAGAATCAATGCACATTACATATTCACAAATCACAATGAGACACATAGATGATAGATCAAGATGTCAGAACCATATTTCTCATTAAGTCATCAAAATCAAAATGTATTACATAGATTTCAGAATGCCACTGGAAAATAGTAAATACAAAAACGGGTAGATCAAGATGGAAATGAAAGAATCAGGAGTAATTAATGAACACAACATCTCAGAATCAAAAGTGACTTTGGTCTATGGTCAGATGAATGAACCGTCGGGAGCTCGTATGAGAGTCGGTTTAACTGCTCTAACCATGGCCGAATATTTTCGAGATGCCAATGAGGAAGTCTTCCTCCATGCCTGAATCAACAAACTCATCATTGCTCTCTTCTTCGTCCTCCTCTGCCTCTCTGCTCATCTTAGGATTTGCATCTGCTGGTGTGGAGGATGACCCCTTCAGAGGATCACCATCATCAAAAGTGACTGGCTTTAGCACTGGATCATTAAGATCCATGTTGGCTAATGCCAACTCAACACTACTCTCCAAACCCATATCATTAGGAAATGCATCCCACATCTTTGTCTTTCCCTTTACCCACTCTTCCCTCTACGTGTAAATAAGACGAAGGTTGGTGTGCACAAACACCATTGTCTCTTCCTTGGATTGCTCAAGCCTGCTCTTCTTCAAACTGTACAAGTTCCCTTATGTGCTCCAATTCCTCTCACAACTAGAGGATGAAGTAACTTGAGAGATGATCCTCGAGGCTAACTTCTGTAGAATAGGGCATGTTGCCCCATGAGTTACCCACTAAGCATAGGGTTTCTTAACCCCCTGTCTCCGACCACATCATAGCTTCCAAATCTCCCACTGGCAGTGGAAAAATCTCAACAAAATTTTTAAGGATCTATAAATTTCTCAAAGTGTAGAAGCTTTGGCGAATCTTACTAATTATTAAATTTGCAACCATAAAATGTTTGGCAAATTTTTTATAAAAATATTCAAATTTATAAGGACTTTATATAGTTTTTGGGCAATTTTGGCGATTTTTAGAGTTAAAAAAATTGTCCAGCGAATCATTTTTTAAAGAAACGCAAATTAGTGAATCTTTTTTTGGAAAAGAAGGTCGAAAAATAGCCTCTTGACTAAATTTCGCCCCAAAAGTTTTCTCTAAAAAATCTACAAATCCCTCCTCCACCTCATCAAGTGATTCTCTATCCTGATATAACCGTCTAAATGCTATCTTCCTCCCTTGTGAAATCTCTCCATCCATGTGAGGAGGGACTTTGTGTGAGGACCCACCATTATACCCCACCATTAAGCCATTCATGATTGTAGAACTTGGGATTCAATGAATGGGCCAAGCAATTCAAAGGTGTGCAATTCTTATCCCACCCAGAGATAAGAATATCCTGTATGGTGGACCATAAGTTCTCTATTGATGTCTCATACTTGAGACACTCATTCTCCATAACAATGGTCTTCATGGACTCAATCATGGAATCCCACCCCTCATAAACATCTGCTAGGATGGGCTGGTCTGTGTCTGCAAACCACAACAAAGAAATGATTGGTTCCATGATCTTATTGGTAAGATACCCTCTCCCACCAACCATCATATACCATTGTGTCCTTTACCTTTCTTGAAGCATTTTGATCTCTCTTTCTCCAAAAAGACCAAAACTCTGAAATAACCATGGAACCCAGAGCGGTTTTGACCTCCCTCAACCTCTTAAGCATGATGAATGAGGAAGCAAACCGAGTATCTGCAATCTTCAGCAATGAAAGATGTGTGTACTCTTTGTGGATTGTGAGGGAATTGGTGTGGTTTTGTACAAAATTACGGATATGGCGTGCATCATCAGTAAGGTTTCCAATCCATGTCACATTTGAAGCAATAGATTTGAGTGCTAAATTCAAAGAATGAACAATGCAAGGTGTCCAAAATACCTTTACGAGCAATAAAAGCAAGTATAAATGAGTCTACAACTCAAATATATAAAATGACCTTTCCCCTAGATGAATCTTGTGCTAAAATTCAAAGAATGAACAATGCAAGGTGTCCAAAATACCTGTGGATATTTATCTTCCACAATCATGCCAACAACCTTGCAAACATGTGCATTATCTGTGATGATTTGTACACAAGAATCAACACCTACATCTTCAATGACTTTGATGAAGAACTCACCCATATATTGTGCATCCTTGTATTTCCCAAGAGAATCCACCGCTTTTAAGAACACTGGTCCATTTAGGGAAGAAACCATGAAATTGATGAGTGGATGGTGTGCTGCATCCATCCATCCATCAGAAACAATACCGACATCAGATGAGGGCCATGTTGATTTAATTGGCTCTAAGATTTTATCCACCTCCTTCCTTGCCTTAACCAACAATGTGGTTCTAAGCTTCTTTGATCTAGGAGGCACATAACCAATTGGGTCTCGTTCAACTAAACCTTGACACATCTCAATAAACAATGGTGACCATGCAACATTGAATGAAATGATGTTGAGATAGAAAAAAATGCAATGGTAAGGTCCACCTCATCTCACGCCTTTTGTTGGAAAATCCTGTCCATTGGACCACTCGGAGTTAACCTGTTTCTTGTTGGTTGAATGTCAACCTCATTCCCATATCTGCTAGGCGGAGGTCTAGTGCTAAAGGGTTTCCTCAAGAATAGAAGAGGATCCTCATTTTTTTGTTTCTTACTTGTTGCTGCCACCTTCCCTAAACATGATTCTCTCTTTCCATCTCCCTTCGTTGGGTAACACTCACTGCTTTACATGCAACAATTCCACAAGGAAGGCCCAACAAATGGCCCTTAAACTGGTAATAGGTGCTCTTGAACTCATTCTTGCAGAAATTACAAGTCCAAATCACATTCCCTCCCCCACCAGGTTTTTCCCTAGGCCTTGATTTCTTTGTCACATGCTTCCACAAAGGGTATTTCTTCTCTTGGACCTGTTGTCTTATTAATACAGGGTTATATGGAGCTTGAGCTCCACTAGCAGCAGATGGAGCACTAGCAGGAGTAGATGAACTTAAGCTTGGGGGAGGAGGAGAAGGGGAGATACCAACTGGGGTATTTTTCCCCTTCCTTTTGCCCTTTGCCAGCTGCCTTTGCTGATGTTTCCTTGTTGCTTGATGGTAAACTTGCAATGCTCCCAATGAAATCCACCCTCAAATCACTTGCAAACCCTTGGAAATCCTTCAAATGCTCTTGACCTGCAAACAAAACCACTCTCAAAGCTTGAAATCGTCTTTTATGAGGCTACGGGCCTCTTTTATGCTGAAATCATGTCCTGTTTTCGGGACACCGTTTGTGCAGGTCGGGACATTGTCAAAATTGTGTCGGACACGTGTTTTGACTGTGTCCCGAAAATTGACACAGTCAAAACATGTGTCTGACACGTGTCCTCTTCATATTCGTGTCTGGCACCATGACACGGGTGACGGGACACTTTGCCCTATTTTGATCTGTCCGGTATCTTAGAAGGACACTTTTCCCTGAAAGCTCTTTAAATTAAACTGAAAAATATTATAAATATAGGAATGATTGATCAACTGGCCTTGGAAGGTCCAAAGCATTTTTAAGACAGAGAGAGCCCATAGGGTGAATCTCGGAATATCTTAATTGTCCTTGAGGAACTGGAGGGTTGATGGAACTAGTAAGACAGAATCTTTGAATACTGAAGAAACTATCAAAAAGAGGTAAGGTGGCAACCCAATAGAGCTCTGATAATTTTTTTCATTTACAAAAACAGTAAAAGAAACTGCTCTTCGATGGTTGATTAGTTAGTGCTTGTGGAATTTGGGTTTTGAGCATGAAATGTGCCAAGGAAGTCGAGCTGTGTCCTCTGATGGGTCCACCACAATTGCACAATCCCTTGCTCTAGAGAACTTGTGCATTGCAACCATATGCAGCTTCATTCACACTGCTATCTATGCTGCGAAATGAGTCCTTGTAGTGTATGGAGCTTCTGCTATTCGAACATGTGTTATGTGTTTGTCAAAGTATGAGTCCACTCTCTCAGAATTAGTGTTCCATGTATGCAGGTGCAGGTGCTAGTGCAGGCATGGGTGCAACAATTCTCCTTTGTAAAGAGGCCACTGGGACATGGGTTTGGCAGCTATGGGTGTGGCTGAAAGGGGGATAGAAGAACCTATGCAACTATACCCTTAAAAGCATGGTATCCATAGAGACTAGAATTCGATCAATCCATCCGTAGGTTGTTGATTCAATACGATCGCCATGGACGGAGTCTTTCATTGCTTTTTTTAGGAGATTGAAAAAGCGGTAACCTTTAATTCAAATGTCCATACTCCATCCTTTAAACTCAAGAATGCAATATTAAGGCTTTACATTGCAGTCTGAAGAGATCCCAGATCTCGTCATGGATTGATGTCCTCCCCTCCAAATCTCTGAAAGTAAGGTTGGGTGTAAAAAATGATCCAAAGCTTTGTTGTTTGAAATGTGGAAACAGATGTAATTGGTGGGTTCTAAAATGTCATTTTAAAAATTTATGTCATGGATTGATGTCCTCCCCTCCAAATCTCTGAAGTAAGGTTGTGTAAAAAATGATCTGAAGCTTTGTTGTTTGAAACGTGGAAACAGATGTAATCGGTGGGTTCTAAAATGTCATTTAAAAAATTTTAAGAATCAGGGAAATGCCAGTGTTATAATGCACACGTGTGGGGGAGAGAGAGAGAACATCAAACATCGGCCCAATTATAAACATTTGAATGCTCATGATAAGGATAATCTATTCATAACAAGTTCATCTCATAACAAATTCATCAATGCTCATTGCACAACCAAAATTTTCCTAGTTTCTGATGCAGTTAATGACTCAGAGAGGGGGGGAGGGAAGGAAGCAGGTTGATACATTGGAGGATCTGTACAAGTTTACTTTCAATATCTCTTCCTGTAGAATTTTTTACAAATTCTCTAATGCTGTTTCATGTTTCTGCACCACAGAAGCAGGCAAGGGGAAAATTTCAGTGCGAGACTTGGGGAGAGTTGCACTGACCCATGATTTTACATGGAGCAAGCAGGAGTTAAATGAAATGGTCAGCACCTTCGACAAGGATTGCGATGGACAGGTGAAAGATATTTAAATCTTCTTTCCAAGACTAATTTGGAAAACCATAGTAGCATTCTTTTTAATCAGCGTGCTTAAAATATTCGTATGCTTTTTGAAAGAGATTGGCTGCAGTGAAATTAAAGATACGTTGTTTCTCTCTTTTGTAGCTAAGTCTCGAGGACTTCCAGACAATAGTTGCTCGATGCAATATGATTGGTGGCTCTTAAGCAAGTATACTCTTGAAAACTTGTAGTTATTGCTGTAATTTATTTGAGTTGTACCCTCCTCCATGGCAGCCATGCTCATCTGCCTCACATTTATTGTGTTTTGGTGAGTTTGCATGCACGTGCAGAGAGATATGGCTGCCTGCTGCATGTGTTTTAAGTGTCGCATAAAATCTTAAAGCGGATGTTTTTTGGACCAAAGTGGGAAGATGTAGAAGCATTTTAAATGAGTTTGGCAGATGGGTGTTTGTAAGGGACCCTAAATCCACAGAAATGGATGATTCTGTTGATGGATGAATTGCTTGTGTCAAATTTCAATATGCAGATGTGAAAAGACTCAGGACATCTCTGATTCTAGGAGAATCAGTTAGAGATTATGCAGGTTGTTGTATCAAGACAGAGTATCAAAGAACCATATTTTACCACATCAGCTGCATCCTGAATTGTATCTAAGCTTCATCATTATGATTTGTATAAATAAATGGTTGGTCTCGGCATTGCCTTTTCAGCAAGAATAAATTTGTTCTAGCTTTCCTTCCTGGATGCACTAACAAATATCTTGGCAAAGCTTTCAAGAATTAGCACCTGGAAATATTAGGTGCTGACTTTGGTTCTTATGCCTGATAAATGCAAATCAATACAAGTTCTAACTCCTTTTTGATGTCGTCAGATTTATTCTTCTTAATTGTAATCAAAGTGTTTTATAATTGCCGAAATTTGTGGAGCTTGAAAATGTGTTTTCTTGCTGGAAAAGTTTTTATAGGAAGTGGTAGCAGTAGTTGATGCATATGCTCACGTGGATTCCATGCCCAAATTTGTTGAGCTTGAAAATGTATTTTCTTGCTGGAAAAGTTTTTATAAGAAGTGGTAGCGGTAGTTGATGATATGCTCACATGGATTCCATGTATTTCATAACATTCATCCATTCCTTTGTAAGTGTGGATCAACATTTTTCGTGTAAATTTGAATGCGTCAATGCACATTAAATAAATCCTAGCTCAGCATAAAGGGTTTAGATCCTTTGCAAGTAAAATATGTTCTTCAAAGATACCTTGCACTTAAAACGCATTCTTCAAAATTGTTTGCCCATGAATTAGTTATTTATTAATTTTTTAAATAGGTGGAAAAAATATACTATCTGAAAGGTCTCTAGACAATTCATTAAAACATATATTAGCTGAAAGGTGTTTATGTCATTTGTCATTTCTAATGTTAGCCTTAGTGCTGCAACCAAGGGTCATTCAATGTTGAATATTAGGTGTGGAGATAAAGGGGATGTACATATAAAATTATTTAACTCAACAAACAAATAACACCCTTAATTTTTTTCCAAAGAAAATTTTGTGGGATCCCACTTACTTCCCTTGGAATACTTGAATAACGGTGGTCCAACTACTAGCCATAGTGGCAGCTGGTAACTTAGTGAGACTCAGCCAAACTAGAACTAGAAATCTCAATGAGAACTCGAAACAATGCATTTGAATTGATTATTAAGTTAATTTATTGGATTAATAACACCCTTGATTTACTTTATAGAAACTCAAGAAAAATGCTTTACTCTATAGAAACTCAAGAAAAAAGCTGTCCTATTTCTCATATAGGAAGATTACAAATTCTTGAACACATGAGCCAGACATTTATATTAGAAATAAAATAATTTTAGTGTTTTCACTCATTCTTGGATTGCTGAGTATATAGTGGTAAAGAATTGTTTTCTTTGAATATGTTCCAAGACCGGCCTACAAAATCCCTATCCTATGTTATCTCTTTCTCTTTTATATAACCGTTGGGATTATGATGTCAAATATATTCAAAGATATCAACTTATTAAGTGCTTTGGCTATCAATCAACTTTTACAAAATCAAACCATTAAGAGCCTTGTTTAATAAAACCAGTAAAGACAATATTAACCATTTTACATTAAATTTTATGAGTATTCTCCTAGACAACTAATTTGATGCATTACTCTCCAAAACATAACTAATTTGTTTAAGAAATAAAATTTGATCACTCCAAATTTTTTCCATGTACATATTACTTCAAACATAATGATGAATCTCGTCAACCAACACCAAGTAAGTAGATATCGAATGAATGATGAAGATACAGACTTGACTCAAGGGAACTTGTCAAACATGGGAAAGGTGATGCAAGACATACTTTGTTGTGGAGAAGTAAGGCACAAAATGATGTGGGCAACATCCACCTCAAAAGAAACCATCGGGAAGTGACCACCAAAGGGAGAATGATGAGTGAGTAATGATAGGCAAATTAGGTGAACATAAACTCAATGTTAAAAAGAAAATTGGACTTGACAATGCTCAGTGACTATGGTAATCAGTTGGAAGGATAGAAGTGGGTGACAAATTGGGAGAAATACTTTACTCATAATAATTCAATGATTTTTTTGGAATTTTCAATTTCGAAGGATGAAAGAATCAAGAGAAAGAGGAGATTCTCATGTTGCAAGCAAATGGGTTCCTAAGTGCACAAGGGAACATAAGGTCAAAAACAAGATATACGAAAGATATGCAACAATCAATGAACACCCAAATATGTGGTTCTCCTTTAATGGAGTTGGATTGCATGTAGATAGTGTGAAAAAAGAAAAAATAGAAGCAAGAGGTGTGAGCAACTAAGAAACAATGTGCAACAACAAACAACAAAATGGTGTGAATATTTATGGGAATGCCCCAAAAAGGATAGGAGAGGAGAATGTGACTTAGAATGCAAACTCAATCTCGAAGGGTTCTTGGTCTTATGTAAAAATCTCAAGTTGGGTGCCAAATGGCAAACTAACGTTACTATAGGGAAACCCATCATAGAAAAGTTCCATCATTGGATGCATACAAAGGTGAAGAAACAAATTAGGATAACACACCAATATCAAGAGAAAGAGGGGATTCTCATGTTGCAAGCAAATGGGTTCCTAAGTGCACAAGAGAACATAAGGTAAAAAACAAGATATACGGAAGATATGCAACAATCAATGAACACCCAAATATGTGGTCCTCCTTTAATGGCGTTGGATTGCATGTAGATAGTGTGAAAAAGAAAAAAAAGAAGCAAGAGGTGTGAGCAACTAAAAAACAATGTGCAACAACAAACAACAAAATGGTGTGAATATTTATGGGAATGCCCCAAAAAGGATAGGAGAGGAGAATGCAAACTCAATCTCGAAGGGTTCTTGGCCTTATGTAAAAATCTCAAGTTGGGTGCCAAATGGCAAAGTAACGTTACTATAGGGAAACCCATCATAGAAAAGTTCCATCATTGGATGCGTACAAAGGTGAAGAAACAAATTAGGATAACACACCAATATCAAATGGGGTTGATTCTATTGCAAATTCAAGTGGCAAAAGGATCAGCTGCAACATTATAGAGGGAGATTCTAATCCTACATGTTCGCTGAGAAATATTTTATCACTACACCCAAGAAACGATAGATGGACAGACTTATCAAAGTCCTTATGGGCTATAAAATCCATGGAAGTGTTTTCAACTTTGCACTGCTTGACAACATCTAAGTAGTAGCAAAATCAAGTCTCTTATGGAAAGTGGTTTAAGGTATCCTCGTCAAGTGCAAGAGGTGGCATTGGTAGAGAAGAATGAAAATGAACAAGAATGTCGAAGCGGACATAGGAAATCATAATGGAACAATTAGGTCTAAGAAGAAAGTCAACAAGAGAACCAAGATGAAGGTCATCCCAAGGACTATACAAAGAAGCCATGGCCTCTAAGAATTCTTCATCATCAATAAAGATCATAGTCAAATATGCAAAGACACTTTTGCACATGGGGGGAAAATGACTTAGTGACCCTAAGGCATAAGGGCCATCTTCAATCTTTGAGCCTAAGTCATTTAAAGGATGCAAATGTGCTCAGTGGGAGTGGATATTATAGAATTTTACTCAAATTTCAACTTGGCTTCAGTACCCAACAAGTTGTTCCTCATATTAATGCACAACAAAATTAAATTACTTCTAATTTAGAACTTGTATACTCAGAAACACATGAAATTCACCAACAACAAACCATGAAATTTAACATAGAGAATTTTTGGGTAAAGTACTGCCGAAAAAACCCCGGAGGGAAAACCAGTTCAAGAGAGAATTTAATTTATGAGCCCACATAAAATTTCAGAGTGTTACAACAGTGAATAAACAACATTAAACGCACTCGTACTTTCCTCAAAATTTGTGCCCAACTATTAGCTCCTTGAATTCTGTGCCCAACTAGCTATACGTCTTGTACAACCTTGTATGGATTGTCAACAACATCAAATTCCTCAATTTCTATATCTAGAAATCGTGTTGTTCAACTCCTCGATTTTCGCGCCACTAGTTTGTTGTACAACCCTCGAAAATCATGCTCTCTTTCTTAGCTGTACGAACCTCAAAATATGTGCCAAGAAATCAACTATATGGACCAACAATTATGCATTGCACAACTGGCAATAAATGTTGTAGTTATCTTGGGATGCATGCCCAGTCCCCTCTTGGGAAATGCGCCCCTTCTCCAAAAACTCTCATTCAATGTGTCTCTCCACTCTCCTTAGTTTTTTTTTATAATTTCATTAATGACCCTTCACCTATCTTCGGATCTCAACAGTCAAGATTAGATCTTGGCGTCACTAGATCTACGGTTGTGACTTAATCTCTCATTGAGATGACTTAAATCACTTAATTCACTCAAATATTCTAAAAGTTACATTAGTCATTAAAAGTATTAAAGTCACTTTATAAAGTGCTCACCTAAAGAGTCACTTTTCATACCAATTCTACAGGCTAGACATATAGCCTATGTAGAAATACCTGTGATTTAAATGCACTAGTAATTTGTGCCCAACTCTTCAAATTTTGTGCCTAACCGTCAGCTCTTCGAATTCTGTGCCCAACTACCAGCTCCTCGAATTCTGTGCCTAGCTAGCTGTATGACCCTAGTGTATGGAATGTTAGCAACAACAAATTCCTTGATTTATGTGTCTAGAAATTGTGCTGTTTAGCTCCTTGATTTTTGGTCCTCTAATCTATTGTACAACCCTCGAAGATCGTGTCCTCTTTCTCAACTGTATGGACCTCGAAATCTGTGCCAAGAAATCAATTGTATGGACAAACAATTAATGCATTGTACACCATCAATAAATGTTGTACTTTATCTTGGGATGTGTGCCCAGTCTCCTCTTGGGAAATGCGCACTCTTCTCAGCTGCTCTCTTCTCCTCTTTTCTTTAGCTCTCCAAATACTCTCTCATTCAATGTGTCTCTCCATTCTCCTTAGGTCTCTTTTATAATTTCATTAATGACTCTAGCTACCTTCAAATCTCAATGGTCAAGATTAGAACTGAGCCTCACTAGATCTATGGTTGTGACTTAATCTCTCATTGAGATGACTTAAATAACTTAAGTCACTCAAATATTCTAAAAGTCACTCTAGTCATTAAAAATATACAAGTCATTTTATAAAATCACTTTATAAAGTGCTCACCTAAAGAGTCACTTTTTGGACCACTTCTACATGCTAGACACATAGCCTATGTAGAAGTACCTAACTGAGCTACAAAAACTAACAGAGATTGTGCAAATGGTAGAAGTGGCCATATAAGTGATTCACAAAGGGTGTTTTTTTAACCAAACAATGGGAATATACTTGGTATGCACAACTAAGGAAAATACATTGTCTTAGGTGAAGTGTGGTTAAAGATTACAATATAAGCGCAAATCAATGGTAAAAATGCAATAATCATGCAAAATTGCATCACACAAATCCCAAGATTTAGTTAAAGTGAGTAAGATAGAAATATACTAATATACTTGATGATTCAGTGAAAATCATTACATAAAAAATGACATCAAATCAAGACAAGTAAATATTGGGGGTGTGGTTGGGAAGAAAGGAGATTATATTACAAGTATAAGAGATTACATCAATAAGATCACACCTTTCATATGGATGAGATGGCTTTGAATCATTTGTCCTTGGGTTTAATCCTCTTAAGGTTCTCTTTAGTCCAATGGTCTTCAACATGCCTTCAATCTCATCCTTTCCTTAATATTCTATGTGCAAAATTGGCATGTAAAAGCAATGGTGTTAATTGGTCAACCTTTTGAATGATAAGATAGAGATTTGATCCAAAGTTGCATTACCATAAGTTCTTTATGCACATGAACAACCATGAGATCGTTAACCATAAGTGAAAGAGTTCTTTTTATAGCCGTTTTAGTCTTTCCTAGGTTTTTTTTCTTGAAGAATAGGTCCATCATTTAGAGTTTTCTCGAAGTAATAAGGGTTTGGGCACACAAGTGGTCAATATCGACAAAATCAAGTTAGGAGTGTATTGTGATGAAGTTTGACCGTATGAGTAGCCAACACTGAAAATGGCCCATTATGAGCCTATTAGTGCTCATGTATTGGGAACAAAGTAATAAGAAAATATATGCAAGTTACTCTAAATGTTGAATATACAAATAATGTAGTTTTATAATAGCATGGGATTAAGTGTATGATTAACCACATATTGTGCAGGACAAGCATATGAAGAAACTTGAAAAAATAACGAGTAAATTCATTGAAGAAAAAGAATGCACTTTTATGAAAATTCTACAAATAGAGGAAGACGAATCATAGGGTATTGTTTTGACATTTTATTACACAATATTATTTATTAAATATTGTTATCATATTTACTAACCATTTGCACAT
Source organism: Larix kaempferi (assembly GCA_027924585.1). Classification (NCBI taxonomy): domain Eukaryota; kingdom Viridiplantae; phylum Streptophyta; class Pinopsida; order Pinales; family Pinaceae; genus Larix; species Larix kaempferi. The sequence continues at coordinate 17,059,405 of BSBM01000101.1, read as the reverse complement.
ATCCAAAAATGTATAAGGTGCACGCATAGGGAGTTTGAGGGGTTTGCGGGGGAGATATATAGTGCGAACTTCCTAAGAAGAAAACATTGTTGGAATATCCAACAATACTGAGAGGGGGGGGGGTGAATCAGTATTGCCCTTTTTTTCTTATTAAAACAATTAGTACAAGACACACAAGGAAACAAACAAAACAAGATTTTATCATGGAAACCTCAAAGAACAAACCACAAACTCAAACTCATGAATAAGATGAATTTTACAAAATTGTTTATCTGCTTCTACAGAAGGGATGCAACTACACCCCAGATTTTTCTTGCTGCTACATACAAGGATGCTACTACACCCCATATCTTCTTCCTGCTGCTACAAACAAGGATGCAATGACAGCCCAGAACTTCTACCTGCTTCTACAGACAAGGATGCAACGACATCATGTTTTCCATATTCTACTAGAAGGAGGCTACGACCCCCTGCAGGCTTTCTGCCTGCCCTAGCACCACCCTGCCACCCTAATATGTTTTTGTCAATCTTCCAGATCTTCCTCTTTTGACTCTGTCATACATTCTTCTTCATTTTCCTGATCTCTGTCTTCTTATGCTGCTACTTGATCTGGACTGTTGAGACACCAAAGACACTTCTTCCATTTAAAATGTGTGTTTATATATCACACAACTCACCTTTCAATATTTGCACCTCTTCAAATAGACCTTGTGCCCTTTCATCATGGTGCCTCTTCAAATCTCAGACAATTTAACCTTTTAATTTATCATTCTGTTTATTATTTAATTGTTAAATTAATTTAACCTTCCCTGGTCATCCACAGGCTTCTACATCTGCGGGCTAGCCTTCATGTTTCAACCATCGATCTTCTCCATCCACTCACGTTGCGGGCTTCCTCTACTTCATCTCTTACCGCGATCTTTTCCTCCATGCGAGCATCTCTCCATCCAAACGCGGGCATATCCTTAATGCGGGCATCATACTCCATCCCCCGCGGGCATATAAGCTCCTTCGGGCTTTACAATGCTCCTACGACCATTTTTCCAGCCCCTGCGGGCATCTACAAGCTCTTGTGAGCTTTATCTAAGCCCCTGCGGGCATATTAGGTCATTGCGGGCATCTTCCAGCCCCTTGTGGACTCTTTTAGCACCTACGACGGGCATATTAAGCCCTTGCGGGCTTATGCCTTATTCTTCCATACCACAAGCCCTTGCGGGCACCTTCCAGTCCCCTTGTGGGCTCTCTTAGCCCCTTCTGCGGGCATACATCACTTAGCCTCCTTTTTTTAATACTTTTTTCTTTCTTTCTAACCTTAATATACAAAACTAATATATTTTTTCTTGTTTTGGCAGGTTGATATTTTCCTTATCTGATCACCATAAGGAAAACCAAGAGCATGGTTAGACATTCAATTCAACTATGAACAAGACCATAACATCTAATGAATTTTATCATCATAGGAACAGCCCCTTGCGGGCATTTCCAAATGCCCTCTCAAACTCCATTTGAACATCATGTTTTTCTTTTGCTTTTGGGAGACCAATAACTCACACGTGTGTGATCCAAAGAGAGAATTGACTCCATGGATGGATGACCAGTTTACCAGAGAGCATGCCTATGCCTTCTGATGAAATTATCATCACATAGACAAACCTTGGTGGGCATTTCCAAATGCCTCTTTCAACCCTGTGAATTTGACACAGTCAAATTTCTATCTTTAATACCTAAAGTACATTTTCTTCATTTTGGCAGATCCATATCTTCTTCCTCAGAGTCTCTTTGGACAAACTGGGATCATGGTTGAGTAGAAAAAACACCATCCTACAATATTCCCATGTGGTGTGGGAATTTTCTTCAACACACAATTTGTGGCGAGCATTTCTCTGAGGCCACTTAGGCAAATTTGCTCAATCTAATGCAAAACAATTTGAGACCCTATTTTGGCAGACCTATATCTTTTTCCTCAGAGATGATTAAGGCTAACTGAGACCATGACTAGATAGCCTCTTCAAAAGACTATAGTCCGGTATGATGGTTTGAGAATTATCTTCAAACCATGAATTATGGCAGGCATTCTCTTAAGGCTACTTGGACCAATTTTCCTATACTTAACCATTTCTCAATTTTTCTCCTGAACTGACAAATCTCTTTATAACTAGGTCAAAATGCAATAATGACATCATGAGGGTACTAGAGAATCATTAGGTGGATTTTCATCTTCATCAACGATTCCACATCATCATGCATGCCATGTCATCACCTCCTTTGTTATACCTTTGTATTTCACTGAGTTCACTTTGCCATCATGTCCTTGGTTATTCCTTTGTCATCACTGAACTCTTTTTGACATCAATGACAACCATATTCAACATTCTCCCCTTTGGCATTGATGGCAACACCTAAACATTCTCCCCCTTTGACAACAATGACAAAGGATAACCTATTATGCCCTTGCTGTAACCATCTTTGACATAGACTTTCTAATCATTCTCCTTTTAGACAACTCCCCTTCTTTTTCTTCTCTTCCTCTAGTTAATTTGGACTTGGTGCAGATTATCTAGTTAGCATCTTGTAGCTGCCCTTTGAATGATAACCACTATGAAAGAGAACCTGGATGATGAGTTTATAAACTCCCCCTATCACAGTGCTCCTCTTCTTGCCAACATTTTTCCTTCTTCAAAACTGAGATCAAATCCAATTGTGGTAATACCAATTGTTTTGAAAACAGAAACAGGGGTTTATTAACCAAGTAATGAGACATTAGTTAGATCTGATTTCTGATCTACTTCATCTTTTGAAATTTTAAAATTTCAAGATTATGGAGATGAACTTCTCGATGTTTTACCCTTCTTCATTTCTTCCACTGAGCTTGATTTCACTGTACTTCAGCTATTAAATGTTCTTCACTTGTCATATAGATGATATTTTATCCTTACCAAATGATATTTATTCAAATACCTATTGTAATTCTCTGATATTAACTCCCCCTGAGCATATGATTCCTTCTACTTCTCATTTCAGGGTTCTCTTCTAGGTCATGAGAGACTTTTTAGAAGAGAATTTTATAATTTCTCTCTCCATCAGTGAGTTCTTTTACATATCCATCATATTGAATGCCATTCTTATCCACAACACTATTATGCTCCTCATCATCTTTGGAAACTTCTTTGATGTTTGGAATCTGTGTTTCTTCTAAACCATTGCAATCTTCTCTTTTTCTCCACATCTTTCTATGAGGTACCCTACTTACTGATCTTTTGTGTTCCTTGAGTTCCTTACTTTGATCCCTTTTCTTGGTTATGCAATCAACATCTTTGTGACCAAACTTGTGACAGTAGTGACAATATCCATAAAATTTTCTTTTATGTTTGAGGAATTTTTTATCTTCCTGCTTCATATCTTCCATCTTCTTCCATTCCTTCTTTTGCTCTTGACCTTCTATTGAAGCATTCTTCCTTAGCTTGCATTCTCTAGCCATATGTCCAAAATTATGGCATGTGTAGAATGGCCAAAGAAGATCTGCTGGACTTTACTTGTCATTTGTCCTTTAGGTATCATATTAGTTCTGCCTTTATTACGGGATAAGGGAGCATAATTCTGACTATCCTTCTTAATCAGGCTTTTGAGTGCAGTAGCATGGCTTCTTTCCTTTCTATCTTGGAGTGTAGAGGAGAAATATTTTGAATTCTTTTCTTTGTCATAGCCTAATCCAGTTTTATCACTTAATGGTCTTTGGCTACTCAAGATCTCATCTAAAATCTTTGAACTGCTTTCATATTTTGACTTAATAGATTCTTCATCAAGCTTCTCTCTAAGCTGCATAGTCTCTTCTTCAGGATTCTCTGATTTTTGCATTCTCTTTTTGAGCTGTAAAACTAGATCCTCTTCAATCTTCTTGGCCTCTTCAAGCTGGGTTTTCAAGTTACTAATAATTTGGTTTGATTGTTTGTTCTTTTTCCTACTTTTGTCAAGTTCTTCAAGAGCACTGATTAATTCAGCTCTTAGATCTACTTCTCCTTCTTCCATTGATTCATCATCTTGAGCTTGGGATTCTAATCCCATGAACATAATCTTTGTTTCTTCATCTTCACTATCTTCCATGGTGTAAAAAATATTCTTTTTGTTTCCTGTTTTTCCCTTTTTGAACTTCTTTGAGACTTTTTTCTCATCACTTCCATTTTGTTTAGGATAAGGACATTTTGTAGCAAAGTGTCCAATTCTTCCACAGCTAAAGCACTTTAGAGGTAGATTTCCCTTGTTCTTACCAGTACCTCTCTCAAGATTCTTGATGAAAAGGGATTCTTCATCATCTGAATTTCTTGATTGGTTCTTGGATAAGACTCTAAATGTTGCTTCTTTCTTTGATTGTCCATGTTGTCCTTTTCTCATCTCGTAGGAAGTGAGGATCCCATGTAGTTAATCTACTGTCATGTCTTTAAGATCATCTCGTTCTTCTAGAGCAGATACTTTTGAGTCATACTTCATTGGCAGGGTTCTTAGTACTTTGTCCACTACTTCTTTCTCCTCTAGTTGTCCTGCAAGGCCTCGAATAGCATTAACAATTTCATCTACTCTTAGAAGATATTCTGCAATATTTTCTTCCTCTTTCATTCTTAGAATTTCAATCTATCCTTTGTATGTGTGAAGTTTTGAATGTTTGAATTTGGATGCTCCTTCATAGACAATTTTTAATTTATCCCAAGCATCCTTGGCTGTCGTGCATTGCATGACTTTCACAAATACTGAGTTAGTTAATCCATTAAAGATTGCATTCAGGGATTTTGAATTGGCCTCATATTGGTCAAGTTCTTCTTGGTCTGTAGGTAAGTTGTCTCCTATATTATACTTCTTTTCAACTTCTCTCCAAACCTTCCATCCAAGAGACATTAGATGACACTTCATTCTTGCACTCTAGTATGCATAGTTACTTCTTGTAAATAGTGGAGGTCTGTTGGTAGCTAATCCTTCCAATTGATCCATTGTGGTCTTTAATGAGGATCTTCCTTCCAGTGATTAAACTGTAGTGAAGGATCCTGCTCTGATACTAATTGTTGGAAAATATCCAACAATACTGAGAGGGGGGGGGTGAATCAGTATTGCGCTTTTTTTCTTATTAAAGCAATTAGTACAAGACACAAAAGGAAACAAACAAAACCGGATTTTATTGTGGAAACCTCAAAGAGAAAACCACAAACTCAAACTCATTAATAAGATGAATTTTACAAAATTGTTATCTGCTTCTACAAAAGGGTTGCAACTGCACCCCCTATTTTTCCTGCTGCTACAGACAATGATGTTACTACACCCCAGATCTTCTGCCTGCTGCTACAGACAAGGATGCAACGACACCCCAGAACTTCTTCCTGTTGCTACAGAAAAGGATGCAACGACATTCTATTTTCTAGCTTCTACTGGAAGGAGGATACGACCCGTTGCAGGCTTTATGCCTGCCCTAGCACCACCTTGCCACCCTAATATGTTTCTGTCAATCTTCTAGATCTTCCTCTTTTGACTCTGCCATACATTCTTCTTCATCTTGCTGATCTTTGTCTTCTTATGCTGTTGCTTGATCTGGACTGTTGAGACACCAAATACACACTTCTTCCATTTAAAATGTGTGTTTATATATCACACAACTCACCTTTCAATCTTTGCACCTCTTCAAACAGACCTTGTTCCCTTTCATCATGGCGCCTCTTCAAATCTCATACAATTTAACCTTTTAATTTATCATTCTGTTTATTATTTAATTGTTAAATTAATTTAATTAATTTAACCTTCCCTGGTCATCCACGGGCTTCTACATCTGCAGGATAGCCTTCATGTTTCAGCCAGCGATCTTCTCCATCCACTCACGTTGCGGGCTTCCTCTACTTCATCTCTTATCGTGGGATTTTCCTTCATGTGAGCATCTCTCCATCCAAACGCGGTCATATCCTTAATGCGGGCATCATACTCCATCCCCTGCAAGAATATAAGCTCCTGCGGGATTTACACATGCTCCTGCAGGCATTTTTCCAGCCCTTGCGGGCATCTACAAGCTCTTGTGAGCTTTATCTAAGCCCCTGCGGGCATATTAGGTCCTTATGGGCATCTTCCAGCCCCTTGTGGGCTCTTTTAGCACCTACGGTGGGCATATTAAGCCCTTGCGGTCTTGTGCCTCATTCTTCCATACCACAAGCCCTTGCGGGCACCTTCCAGCCCCCTTGTGGGCTCTCTTAGCCCCTACTGTGGGCATACAACACCTAGCCTCCTTTTTTTAATACTTAGCCATTTGTTTCTTTCTAACCTTAATATACAAAACTAATATAATTTTTCTTGTTTTGGCAGGTTGATATTTTCCGTATCTGATCACCATAAGGAAAACCAAGAGCATGGATAGACATCCAATTCAACTATGAACAAGACCATAACATCTAATGAATTTTATCATCACAGGAACACCCCCTTGCGGGCATTTCCAAATGCCCTCTCAAACTCTATTTGAACATCATGTTTTTCTTCTGCTTTTGGGAGACCAATAACTCACACGTGTGTGATCCCAAGAGAGAACTGACTCCATGGATGGGTGACCAATTTACCAGAGAGCATTCCTGTGCCTTCTGATGAAATTATCATCACACAGACAAACCTTGGTGGGCATTTCCAAATGCCTCTTTCAACCCTGTGAATTTGACACATGAATCCAAGTTCCAAGTGAAGTCAATTTTACTTTGTAAGTATACTCCTAAATGAATATAGTTTTTAATAATAAGTAAAAAAAACTTAATTTGTATTATATAGGATGGAGAAAATACAAATGTTAATCAAAATATAAGGGAATGGGTTGAATCCATTGTTGTGTGGATGACATCCACAAGAGGTGAAGAAACAAACTCTTATCACTAGAGTTTGACCTAGACTACTAAGGTTCAAGCCTAGAGAAATTATCACTAGAGTTTGACCTAGACTAATAAGGTTCAAGCCTAGAGAAATATTGATAGTAGTTAACAGATAACTAGGAATATTATTTTATAGTAATGATGGTAAGTATGATCACGCTAGGATAGAAGACTAAACTTCTAAACTACAGGAAATGTATTACTGTAAAGTACAGTAATAGAAAGGCTTACGAGCATGAATTTAAAAAAGAAATGAGTCAGGTTCTGTATCATAAATAAAATACATGTATGTAAATAAAATACATGTGAATCACAAGAATTCTGGTATAGATGAATAAGACCATACACATAACGAAAATCATGAACACACATAATTCAATTATTAAAGCAAAACATGGCTCATTTGATCATAATCATTTCAAAACAGTCATTTCATATTAAGAGAAACAAAAAGAGAAACAAAACGCATACATGCCTGCAATTCGTAATAAGAATCTGATCTCCATATCCTGTTCCAACCCCTTCTCAGCCCTCGACTGGAACTCTATCGTCTCATTACATTGAAGATTACAGAATTTAAATCAATTACAATCCCTAAGCTATGTCTATTTTTTAGGAAACAAAACTTATCAATAAACTAAAAATAAACACAATCTATGATCCTTATTCACTGGAATCGTGCCTTTGAGTTTGGGATTGATTTCTATCCAATGATTCACTTACCTTAAAATCAGGAGTTGAATACTAGCTCTTAAACTGATCCTTAGCATAAGATTATGGAAATAATCATATTTTCTGCCTGAATATCTGAAATTAATTCCTGACCTGATGTTTTAGAACTCAGGAATGCTCTGGATTATTAATTCATATCTTTTTGATATCAAAAATCATCTCCAGCTTGCTCCTTCTCTGCTAAAAATATTGAGAAAACTCAACACCAGTCTTAAACTGATAGCTTCAATAGCTTCTCTGCTCGCCTGTGTATATCTCCACATTGACCATGATTAAACTCTGCCACCAACAACTACTAACTCTATCCTTCGAGCTTGCACGAGGGGTGCTGGACGTTCTTTTATGGTGTTCTCAGCACTTGGTATTGATCTTCATAATGCTCTGCTCAATGCATTCTATTGACCCAACAATTCTGTTGTAAACGCTATCCTTCAACAGTCGGCATTTGGTTTCCATCTTGTGCTCTGGATATTGGAACTATGATGTAAACTTGATGGACTCTCACATGTAAATTTGTTGACACTTATAATGCTTTGGATGTTCTGTCTGGACAGTCTTTCCTTTGGCGAGCTGTGGATATTTGCATTGATAGACAGGTGCAACTGAAACTCGGGCTTTTGACACTTGCTGCGTATGATATCATTGAAAACTTAATGTACACATCTGTCTCAATCTTTGATTGACGCGTTCTGCATAAGTGTCCCTCCAAAAGATTTCCCTTGGCGCTTTGTGAGATGGTTGAGCTTGAAATTGGCATTTGATACTTGGGCTTCGATCAATTCATCTAGTTTTAACTCATCCCCAATACCAGAACCTAAATATATGACTCACTACCATATGGAAATAATAAGAATAAATGCCAATACAACTATGGAATTGCCAGAAATCTACAGTTTCCGGTAACAGCTAACATATATAATGAACTTTAATTATAAATGTAAAACAATCTTGCTTTCCTAACGGCTGAAGGTAAATTTAGTGTTTTCAAACTTGCCACGAGAAGCATCCACTTAAAGGTGCGCCGGCATTGATGTGAGGAGTTTCCTGCTCTTGCCAATATTGTCATAAACACCATGAATCGTATCATGAACATACAAAAGTGTTTGTCTCTGTTGGTGCAGGTCCTGAAGGATGGATACCCCGAGTTCCTCTGTTTCCAATAAGATTCTCCTACTCTCCTCGATTTATCCACTTGACTGGTCAATCCTCTCTATTGACATCAACAATCTTCCTCTTTGATCTGCCGATGCCATTAGTGTGTCACTCATTCCTGACTCAAACAATACATCATTCCTGACTCAAACAATACATCACTTGAAACATTTGTACAAACCCTGCCAACTGTCTTCATTTCACTCATGCACAAACTGGCAGCATCATCATCCCGAAATCATATGTGAAATAATCATTTAAATGTGATAAGATTATGCATGATAACATTAGATCTTTGTATTGTTTCAAAAAAGAATTAAACACTTTGCACAATCAAATGCGAATAGCCTTATTTTGATTTAATAAATGACATGGTGATAAAACAAGTAGGATCTAGGGTAAATTTGGAAAAGGAAAATCAAAATGCAAAGAATGCTATGGTAAAATTAGGAAAAATGATTATGTAAAAATTAAAATTCTAAGGTGAATCTAGGTTACAACCCTAGAGATAACAAAAACAACGGGTAGACAACATCCCAAAACGGTTGAGATACAAGCAATGATGAAATTAGCTCAAGAAATAACGAAAACAACTCAAACCATGATCAATGATATGGCTTTTTGAGGAATTGAATTATCCAGTTTTAATTATGTTATATGTCAAAATGTTTGGAGGGTATAAATATATGTTTTTAAACATTAAAGTATTGCATATTTTGTTGAAAAAATGTAGTTCAAGCAACAATTTCTTGCACAAGTTAGGTGTTAACATGTGAGAAGAAGTTCGAGACTACTTCTTAGTGACCATTTAGTAAAAGTCAGAAATCATACCATCTTGTAATTTCACTTAATAAATAAAAGTGAAAGACTAAAGTCCTTTGATCTCTTAGTCTTAGAAATTTAAATGAAATATTTCACAGATTCTAGAATATTAGTAAGTTAGATTTGATATAATCTTACCCATTCACCTCATTGTTGATATAAGGTGGTTGTTAGGATTAAGGAGATTAATTGAGATTGGTTTCTAGAATTAAGGAGTTGGTTACTAGAATTGAGGAGCTTAGTTATATCTCTCAAAGCATAAATATGACAAGATGGCATGAGAAGTTGAGTAAAGGATCACAAGAAGTAAGTTGTGTGCACACACAAGTAAAGCCAAGGAGGAGATAATGCAGATTAAAGGAAGATGATCAAGGTGGAAGACTACAAGGATAGTACCGTACAATGCCATACACAGCACGATAGTTTTTTACATTTCTATGTAGGCGTATTGTCTCTTTTTAGAAAACTAAAAACCTCAATTTGAGGTGTCCTTGTAAGTTTTTAAAGGAATAAAAGCCGATTTATAGGACACAATTATTGTATATCGTGTTTATACTTCCGGCGTTCATTTTCAACTATATGTGTGATTGTTGCATGTTCATAAATATTTATTTATGTTGTTAAATAAGTTCAACTTTGATTTATTTAGTTAAAAGAGAAACATAAGACGCCAATCACCTACGGTCTAAAAATTTACAAGGTATTATAGATTGGTTCTCTAACCAAGATTCTCAAGGATTTATAGTAGTAAATCAATTGTTGGAAAGAATGGCCAACAATTAGAGGGTTTCGATATTTGTTTTAAAGACTAATTTTCAGACCTGGTATTTTGTGCATTAGATCAGATATGGCATCAATTGGCCTAAGGTTCGAGGACAAATTGGTTGGTGCCTCAAATTTCCTATCATGGAAATTTAGGGTAACTATTCTATTATAAGAGAATGAACTTGGGGATATCATCAAGGCGATATCATCAAGGATGTGGTGGCTTCACCGATAGGTCCACAACTTTTCGTAGCTCATAAGAAGAAAGAAGTGAGATCCAATCAAATGATCATGGATGCTATAAAGGATCATCTGATCCATCACATCCAAGAAGAAGATGACGAAGGACATGCTCGATGACCTGGTTAGCCTTTACCAGAGTGAAGAATCTAACATGAAGGTGATATTGCATAACAAACTTAGATGTGTTGACATTACCAAATCAAACACCATCACCAGTTACTTGATGGAGGTTACACAAATTCGTGATCAACTTCTGGCAGTTGGAGAAAAGGTTGAAGAGAAGGAGTTAGTAAACACAACACTGAATGGATTCCCATGTTGGGAAACATTTGTCTAGGTTGTTTGTGCTCAAGAGAACCTTCTCTCGTGGGATGATTGTGGGATGACTGTATCCAAGAGGAAACTTGGATGGATTCCAAGGCCATCAGGAAGGGAGGTGACAGTAACCATGCCCTAATTGGTCAAACAAAGAAGGGTAGAGGTAAAGGATCCAACAAGGGTACGATGAAGATTGAGGAGTCAACCTCATAGCTAGTAAAGAAGGACTTTAGTAAAACCAAGTGCTTCATATGTCATAAGAACGATCATTATGCATCATAGTGTCCAGAGAAGAAGAAGGGTAAGGTGAAGCAACAACAACATTAGGTGGCAACCTCAACTAAAACTTAGATGAATGAGTTTGTCTTTAAATTCGAGAACGAATTCTTGATGGTATCTTGCCTCTCTTCTAGCATAGTTTTGAAGAACACATGGTATGTGTATAGTGGAGCATCAAGGCATATGGCGTTAGCCCGAGAATTATTTTCAAGTCTAAATGAACACATCTCCGTAGTTCAAGTCAACCTTGGTGATGATGCCAAGTATCCAGTGTCATGGGTTGGTAGCATTCCTTTCGAACTCCAATTAGGTAATTCTTTAGACTTTGATGATGTGTTATTTTCCAGATCTTAGGAAGAATTTTCTTTTAGTTTTAGTCATGGAAGATTAGGGATGTGTAATGGAGTTTAAGAACCAACAAGTCCTTATAAGACCGAAAGAGTCTAGCCTAGGATTAGATCAAGTGATGAGGGTTATGTTATCACACAACTTGTAGTTGTCCCAAAAGGTGATCCTATCTAGGATGGTATAGGTGTTGAAAAACTAAAGAGGTGACCCAAGAGATGCCATGGTTCCCAAGGTAAATGGTTGTCACGCTAACTGAGGCACTCTTCACTTTAGATCTAGCCTAAACAAGACCAAGGGGGAGACCCTAGCTAACCAATGAAGGCTAGCGAACCAACTCTAGAACTCCTAGGGAAATGTGAAGTTGAAAGAGAAGAAGATCAAGAGTGAATGGATCTAGATCTAGGGATTATAAGTGGACACAGAGTTAGGGATTGGTTGAGGAGGATTATGGAAGGAAAAATGGTCAACCAATGAAAATATTATGCCACTTATGAAGTTAGGTGAATAGATCTAGATAGATCTAATGCCAATCAAGAAAACCCAAGTGAGGCCCACCCTTAAAATATGGAAAATGAGTGAAATGGGGTCCACGAGGTGAAATTAAGGTCCAAATGCAACTAGGAGGTTGGCTAAGTAGTATATCTTATGTTTAAATGGAAAAGTAACACAACCCAAATGATAGATCCAGAAAGATGCATAAAACCCTTAAGTGTGTCCCCCACAAGAGATGATCAATGCCTTAGATCAGGGGTCAAACGGAGTCGGATTTCGACCAAACTTTAGCTATGATGTTCTTTAATTTATTTAGAAGTGGGTTTTATGTTTTAACCCCAAATAATCGCCAGATCTATCAGATCTAAAAATATAGGGTTTTAACAATGAGGGTTTGAAGTGACCAATGGGTAAAATGCATGAAAATAGATACGTACCTTGTAGATCTTACCTCTAAACCTTGCGGCTACCTTGAAAATTGATAATCCTTCCCATGTGAGGCAATCAAGAGTGAGATCCAGCTTCCCCAAGTGAAATCGCTATCCCTCTAGAGTGACAAGTGCGCCCTTCCTTGCATGAAACGATCTGTATGAGAATCGATCAAACATGAAAATGAATATACAAAAGAAAAGATGAAACAAGTGGCATCAAATATGTCACGAAGATACAATAATGATACTCCCTGAGATAAGATTGATCCAAAGGTAAGATATGGGGTTTCCCCACAATAACGTCCCCTCAAGTCGTCCTCCTCTTCTACCACACGGCCTCCCTGCAGAGAAAACGTTTGAAGAGCTAGATCCACAATGATAATACAGAGAAAATATTGTATATTCAACTTGCAAGAACATCCATCAAAGCCAAAGAAGTAGATCTACAAAAATAGTATTTTATTCCAGTATTTTCAAATCCCAAAAGGTGCCTTTACAATGAGGGAGTCTCTTCCTTAAATAGGAATGAGAGAGACCAAAACCCTAACCACTTTATGAACGAGTGGTAGAGATCAAAATATAAATACAATACAATCAATGGCTATGATGAGCTGGAGCTAAAACACATGGATCAACTCACTAATGAGGGGTGTGCACTCACTAAGGAATAGTTGATTAAACATTGTCATTTAAAGTTCCTTTAAAACTCCAAGGTAGCGTGTCGTTATGGGAATAGTTGATTAAACATTGTCATTTAAAGTTCCTTTAAAAATCCAAGGTAGCGTGTCGAGGAATTATTTTGGTGAAGCATTTGGGATTGATGTTATCTGTAAATCGTTACAGATGTTAAAACCTTGTAATCTGTATTATTCTCTAGGTTGAAGACAGTGAATTGGCAGATGTTGCCGCAGTGAGTGCTGGGAATAACAATGAAATAGGAAGCATGATAGCAGAGGCTATGAGTAAAGTTGGAAGGAAAGGTGTTGTGACACTTGAAGAGAGCAAAAGTGCAGAAAATAATCTGTATGTTGTAGAAGGAATGCAATTTGATCGTGGATATATTTATCCATACTTTGTGATAGACAGTGAGAAGATGTATGTGTAGTATGAGAACTGCAAGGTAATTGATGCAAAGGAAGTTTCTTAATTGTTTTTTTGTGCAGTTATTCATTAGTTATCTTTGTAATGGAGAGAGAATGGATGAAATTCACACAACACTTTTTGATATAACCCTCACAAGGGGCAATCCTAAACACCAGACAGACTTTAAACACCAGACAGACTTGGCATAAATGTAGGTGGAACTTTGATGTTTCCAGGTTGAAACCTTGTTATATAAAGGTTCCAAAGCAAGTCTGTCTGGTGCTTTAAGCCTTGTTCTCAAATAGTGTCACTTCCATACCAATATTCCCATGGCACATCCTCTTGTTGTGTTGGCTTGTATGGGATTTTATATCCTGTGTCTTCTGTTATGATTGTGTAGTACTGATTTAATGATCTGAAGGAAAGATGAACATCGCTAAGCATAGGAAGAGGGTTGCTAAATTTCTATAAATTTGTACATGTTTTTTCAATCTAATGATTAGGAAATGAACTTGAATCTTTATTTATCATAAATTGCAGCTGTTATTGGTTGATAAGAAGATCATGAATGCAAGAGACATGATCACAGTATTGGAAGATGCCATCTGTGGTGATTATCCCATTTTGATTAATGCTGAGGACATTGAACAAGAAGCCTTAGCTACTCTCGTTGTGAACAAGTTCGTGGTGCTTTGAAGGTTGCTGCTTTGAAAGCTCCTGGATTTGGAGAGCGGAAAAGCCAATAATTGGATGACATTGCCATATTGACTGGAGGTACTTTTCTAATGGAGCTAGATTAAGGACTTACATGCACTAAGAACTTAAGTAGTTGTTTAGAAATGTCATTTGTACTAGATACAAACCAATTTTTGGGGTAATGAGTTTGCTTCACAATTTAACTTTCTATATTGTTTGCATGAGTGGTATTGATAATTAAATCCTTTTACTAGGTTTATATTGCCGAGTTGCTACATAGTTATGAAAACATTTCTCATCCATTGTTTTGCTGTGCAGGTACTGTTGTCAGAGATGAAGTTGGGTTGGCGCTTGATAAAGTTGGAAGTGAAGTTCTAGGTACTGCTGCCAAGGTAGTACTTAACAAGGATTCAACAACAGTTGTTGGTGATGGGAGCACTCAGGAGGTTGTTAATAAAAGGGTGGCTCAAATTAAAAGCTTGATTGAGGTGCACTGTTTCTCCATATCTTAAAAATAGGATAAACTATTTGTATTATAATGGAGGCTTCACAGTAATATTTTATTTTTATAGTTTATGTTTTTCAAACAGTTTGTGTTATCTCACCATATACTGCGAAGTGGGTGTCACCTTGTTGGGGAGGATCACCTCATTAATATTATTCGTTATGTTAACCATCCAAAATTTTCCTTGTAGTAAACACAAATGTAGAAAGCAACAATTTGATGCATAATTTATAATCTGCATTTATGTCTCTCCGAGGGATCATGCAATGATAATTATAGACATCCAATTTCATTAACTTAAGGTTGCTTTAGTGCGGAATATGTTCCACATGATAATTAACTCAACTATTAATTTTGCTTTTATCGAAGGTTTTCACGGTATTGTTCTTGAACTCTCTGAGCAGGTCGCAGAACAAGACTATGAAAAAGAGAAATTGAATGAAAGAATTGCCAAGCTCTCTGGTGGTGTTGCGGTTATTCAGGTAAAGTTGGGCATGGCTGATTTTATGTTAGGCATCTGTCATTTTCATTTTGTTGGCATTGTAGCACCTTGAATTGAGCTGTGGGTAATGTTGACTGTATTTGATTATTTCTCTAAAGCAAGAATGGAGGTTATATGATAAATGCTCATGTTTTGTGACAGGTTGGAGCACAAACAGAGACAGAGTTGAAGGAAAAGAAGTTACGAGTGGAAGATGCCTTGAATGCAACAAAGGTATGCATGCTTATATCTTGCATAATAATAGTGCAATATGATGTTAAATTTGCAAAAATATGCTGTGATTTGAAATAAATGTAAATAATGAATATCCAAATTAAATCATGTCATGAAAGGTGTTATTAAATTGAATTAGGGAATATTGATATTTATGAATTTCTTTGTCATAATGAATGCATTTCATATGAGATTCTATCGGAGAACAACTAACTGAAAGAGATTATAATATTTATGTCATCATACTTTCATTTAAATTGAATTAGGAAATATTGATATTTATGCATTTCTTTGTCATAATGAATGCATTTCAATTCATTTCATATGGGATTCTATTGGAGAAAAACTAACTAAAGTAATGAAAAAAGATAAAAAATAGTTAACCAAAACAAAATAAAGAATTTCAAAGAAATTGACCACTATAATAAAATAAAATAAACAAGCATAATTCTATAATGAAAAAGACAATGAAAAAGATAAAAAATAGTTAACCAAAATAAAATAAAGAATTTCAAAGAAATTGACCACTATACTAAAATAAATAAGGATAATTCCATTTTTACGCCGAAGGTGTTCTTTTTGCGAAAGACAATCCATATTCCTGTAGCTGGATTCCTCGCTCATGCTTCCAATAAAATGCTGCCACGTCACTTCGAATAAACTGTTGCCGCGTGTTCTCTACAGTCGGGTTTTGTAAACATTGTTCCCATATCGTCGTATATAGTCGTATATCGGACGAATAAAAACCCGCCATATGTGAACTTCACGAGTAGGGTTTTCAGTCGAGGTGGCCATGTAACTTCACGCATCGCATAGGGTTTTCTTCTATGTTTTCCAGTCGAGGTAGCTGTGTTCACTATCCCACATTAGTCTCAAGGAAATGCAGTCAGTTAGAACCTCGTGAAACTTGTCGTCCTTCTCGTTAGCAGTTAGCTCTATTGGTGGTTTACTTCACTTGGCCCTTCACCTCCTGGTCCAGTAAATTCACAGTTTGCTTCAGCATGTTCTGTTGGCTTCAAATGATGGTGGAGTGAGGGACACGGGAAGTAGTCAGTAGAAGACATGGCCATAGACTTTTCACGTTCTGTTAAAATAACTTCTCACTTGGGTCAATGAGCAAACGAATGTTGGCTTCAAGGTTTTAATTTCCTCTATTTTGGTTCGATTCTTTGCAATTTGCAATTTACAAAAAATTGACATAAAAAAAACCCTGTGGAAATTGTGTTTTCAGGGTTTGGTAGATGAATTTCATATGCCCGAAAATGAGAACTCCCATGCCGATCAGTTCAAATTTCCACGGTGTTTCGCAACTGGGTTATTTGAAATTGTTTTATCTTTCCGTCCACTACTAACAGCCTTAAAAAGCAGAAGGGACCAGAAGTTTCCCACAGGGCCACTAAGACTGTCGATTATAGGACATCTTCACATATTGGGAAAGCTTCTCCATAGGAATATGGGCATTCTGTATTGCGTTCTGTATGGGCATTCGCATGTTCTCACCATTTCTATCTTGCGTTCGTTTAAGAAGTAGCGCAGCGCTGCATGCTACGTCTTCTCTGAAGAGCTATTCTCTATTGGCCTGGGTGCATGCTGCTTCTTCTCTAAAGAACTATTGTCTGTCGGCCTCGGCAGTAGCATATGACGGATCACCACTTTGACATGCAAATGGGTCATGAGGTCAAGCCCCTTTGGAGGATCCATGTTGTCTTCTCTGAATTTTACACTGTTAGGGTATTCTCATTTGCCTTTAAATTTGTGGGGTATTCACTATTTTCCATCTGCTTTGCTTTAATTAACTGGATTTTTTAGGTTTACTCTTTCTCGACTCTGCAATAAATTTGGTTTTTTTTGTGTGTTGGTTTATCTGGGATTATTGAAGGTGGGGGATTCTTTATTTGCGTATGTATCTTTCAGGTTGATACATACGCTGTTTATATGCCTTAGCTACCTTCCACCAATGTTTTCATTTCTACTTCTTTGGATTATTATTTCTTTTCCTCTTCAACTAACACATTTTAAGATTCTATTTTTTAGAACTAAATTTAATGTACAACTTGTCTCTTTATTCAAGAGTGCTTCTCTCCTCGAACCTGCTGGAATTCTTGACTTTGGTATCACATGAACTTTTGATTCCAGTCATAGGCTCCAAATGCCACCCTCTCTGATCCATTGTTGGTTGTTAGAGGCACACAACCATAAACATGAGAGAGAATTCAAGTCAATGCTGTCTGCTCTGATACAATCATACCACTCTTGGTGATTAGAGGTGTATGACCATAGAAATGAGAGAAACAGATATATGAAGAATGCATTGTTTATTAATGGAGTCAAATAATACATCATTAACATTTATTCTGACCTTCTAACATTAGGACTCTTAACAACACATTATTGAATGCTACTGTTCTAACAATGAGCCCGACTATTATGATCCTTAGAAACTACTTGATAGCATATTGATATTACTGAAATTGCAAAACAAATTCAGCCATGTCTACAATTATAGATTCAGGAATTATAGTACAGATTCTAGATAATAAAATCAACAA
The DNA here is from genome assembly GCA_027924585.1 of Larix kaempferi. Taxonomy (NCBI): domain Eukaryota; kingdom Viridiplantae; phylum Streptophyta; class Pinopsida; order Pinales; family Pinaceae; genus Larix; species Larix kaempferi. The sequence goes on along the minus strand of BSBM01000101.1, from coordinate 17,041,394 downwards.
ATGCAGAACGGTAGAGATAATAAGAGCATTTATATAATCTTAAAGTACAACACAGTAAAAGCTTTTGAACAACAGTCTAAACAACAGAGATAAATGCTTGACATAACAAAACTAATAATGTATCTCAACACAAAAGATACTCTCCTGAGATAGTATGGATGCCAGCTCAGGCCCATAATATCGAAGGACAGTATGGAGGTTGCACTTGGCACAATTAGTGTCCCATTTCAAGAAAATAAAATGCCATACATACCTGCTATGAAGCCTGAGGGCCTATTTAGAGTTTACTATCTTGCTCTTACCCATTCATCCCGTGTGTGCCCCTTTTATAACTTTTTATGTTATATTTGACACGTCAGATTTTGGCATGTTAGGTAAATGGTAGTATATAAATATGACTAAAATCCCCTAAGATATCATATTCCAAGGTTGCCATACAACCTCTAAATCACCCTTAACCGGTGCTTGGCCCATCTTAATACAAAAATGGGCGTCCATAATTTCTTCACTGTTGAGCATGAGCACTTACCTTCTTTCATCTGGAGCTCTTAGCGGAAATATACTTTCCTGGAACCACTGATATGGGTGCAGATGCAGCATATACAACAGTCCTCTCCATTCCTTAGTGCTGGTATCAGGTCACCATTCATGACCTTCTTTCATTTGGAGCTCTTAGTAGCAATATACTTTCCTGGAACCACTGATATAGGTGTAGATGCAACATATACAATAGTCCTCTCCATTCCTTAGTGCTGGTATTAGGTCACCATTCATGACCTTCTTTCATCTGGAACTCTCAATAGAAATATACTTTCCTGGAACCACTGATATTGGTGCAGATGCAACATATTGCCATATACAACAGTCCTATCCATTCCTTAGTGCTGGTATCAGGTCACCATTCATGTTGGGAGTAGTAGTAATATGCTAATATCTTTTGGCATCTTGACAAGGGATACTAGGATGTCCCTCAACTCCCACAGGATGCACCCATGTGTCCCCCACCAGAGGGTCAAACTAAAAAACTAAAAGAGAAATAAAATAATAATATCTCTTTATTTCTACCTTTTCTCTTCTCAATGAGAGGGCCTCTCTTTGCATTTGAAACATCCTACTTCTTTCCAAATCCCTAGAATTTAAATCTGCATGAGAAGAAGAGCAACACGTTAAGAGTTTGTTTCATGATGTTGGAAGTTTGCTTCTCACTATTTTCTGCACTTTTGATATGTCACTTGTATCCTCTACCCTGACGTCCCTTGAAATTTGGGGGGTTTCTTCAGTGGTCCCCAGGATTTGTCTCTTGTCCTGTAACTGCTATAAAACATATGGGTGAAAACACGAAGCTGGGAAACAATTCCGTGACAAAAACGTGAAGCTGGGAAAGAGGGCGCACGGATGAACAGGGGAAAAAAAGTCAACTTGAAACTCTCGGCCTAGAGTTTTTTAAACTCTAGGCCTAGAGTTTTGAGAGTTCAAACTCTCGACGGAGAGTTTAAAAAAACTCTAGGCCGAGAGTTTGAACCAATCCACGAGCTGTATTTTAAAAAAAACTCTCAGATGAGAGTTTGAACTAAACTCTTGGCTGAGAGTTCGGAAGACATTGTCTGGGCTGAGAGTTTTTGGTCAACAGTTCCAGCAGAATTTCTGCAGAATGCAGAAATGTGTCACTTTAACAAGGTCAGACCACTGCAAAAAATGAGAATTACATGTCGGAGTTTATACCAGTAGATTCGTCATTCAATCTACTTTCTCATAATATAAAATTTTTCGAATTTCGTTTAGGATTACTATTTTTTTCTATTTTTTTACTAAACTTTATCATTACAAAATTTAGTGACGTAAAAATAAGTCACAATGAAAATTCAATATCATCACAATGCCGAAGCCAAAAAAATTTAAAAAAATACAAGGATGTTCTTTGAACTGTCCTCTTCAATGGGTTGGTTTTAGATTGTTTGATAAGAGTCACATTTGAAACAAAATGAGAAGACAAAAACATGTGTCGATAATGTACCATTTTTTGAACATATGCTATTTCGATAAATAATAAAAAATAGTTCCCAAGTCTTAAAAAACTCAAAATATAGTCCAGGATCAAGTTTAGCGTGTGTAGAATATGAGCCTACAATTTTTTTCCCTAAAATGAATAACCATATATCAAAAAATCGTGGTCAACACGGGTCACTCATTATCCATACCTAAAATTTTCAAGTATATGCCATTGGTTGACAACAAATTTGTCCCACGATATGTCCATAAAAAAAATTAAAAAAAATACGAGTAGAAAGCTAATTCAATTCTGTAAAACCTTTGTGTTTACTTCAAGTTGAAATTCCTAAGGGATATATGGGTTTGAATAGGTCGAAGTTGAAAAACATAAAAATTAGCAGTTTGTTTTGTCAAAAACAAGCCAAAATTGTTTCCCAACTTCATGTTTTCACCCATATACATTATAGCATAATATGTTAAAATGTTATTAAAGGTAACTTCTGTAAAAACATTTTAAATGCATCCCATATTTGGTATAAGCCAAAGGTAGTATGGTTTTATTGTTCATATATTTTGGAAAAACTATCCGTGGGCATGTTTTATTTGTATTCCAGTCGGAGAATGAGATGTTGCGAAAGGCGGGATGGAGATTTCCCACCATTTATGGGCTGATGAGTAATACACCATCTTTGGCGTTGGCGATCTCTGATGCACTCAAGGATGATACGATCATCCCCTCTGCTAATATCCCTCAGGGTTTACATCTGTTTAATCCATTGTGGAAATCTCACGTCTTTCAATTTATAAAATTATGAAATGACCATCTAATCACATTGAAAAGACGATTTACTGAAACTCTTGACTCACCTATTCAAAGTCTTGGAGTCTTCCTTCCTCTCCTTTTCTAGGAAATTACTCTACTCCTTCCATTTTTTATCTAATGTGAGAACCCCATTTTGCATTATAAATAAATTGCATTGCTTAAGTTCGACGCCATCAAGAAGCAAATCAAACAACAATAGCAGATCATGGAATCATAAGTGCCAAATCCACAGTAAGAATGAACTTCGAAAATCATTTTCTTTTTGCATGATATGGTTGTTTTCTTCACATTTCCAGAAGCTTCCCTTTATCAATTTTGAAATTTTTTTGTGTCAATTTTAAATCGACTGCTGGGTAAAAGGATTGGGTTTTAGGAGGAATTTCTTTACATGATAAAGATTGAATTTTAACAGTAAGCTTAAGGTGGGGTTGTGAGATATTTTTTATATCCGTGATGGTGGTTAAATAAGAAAACAAGTTTCTCGGTGAAGTGCATGCTAAGTGGAAGTCCACGAGATCCTTCATACTCATTGGGTCTTGGAATCGCTGCCTAGATTTCGAGGTGAGCCTCTTGGTATAGTTTTAGTAAAGCTCTACTCTGAAAAACATTGCATCACTTCCATTTGGGGGTTTTGCTTTTGTGTTTATGGTTTGAAGTAAAAGGAAAATTGTATTTTATTTATTTTCCTGGTGGGACAGCTATTTCATGAATGTAATGTGCCAGATTGTTGTGTAAAAATGAGAACTGTCTTAATTTGATAACCATGTTCTTGGATGCTCCGAGACCACCTGTAACAAACAACCACAAAAATTTAGCAACATAAACCATGTGCTTTTTCTGATGTTTGATGAATACATCAAAATAAAGGGGTCACGACTGCTTCATCAGTTTCTGTATCTCCTTGAATCTTCTGGATTGTGGCTTCCTCCATTACCACTTCTCTTAGATAGCCAATTGAAGCCAATTGAACATTAAGGATGAGAAATCCTAAAGCTAGGGATTTTGGAAATATCTAGAATCAAAATTGCACATGCATGGTATGTTATGTTGTAAGCTTTTCAAGTTACCTCTAGGTCTACATTTCTATCCATCTAAGCTTCAAGTTGAGAAAACACATTATTATTAAGGTGAGAAACTATTGTTTGCAAGGAAATTTTTTGTGAGGAAGAGTAGAGAAGAACGATTCACCCTCGATTTCTAACCACAGTAATTTCTAGATCCTCATTCGCCCATGATTTCCAGCAATAACAGTGTCTAGAGCCCCCCATTCACCCAATATTCCAGCAGTAGTGCTTTTAGAAATCCCATTCTCCCCAACAATGGTGGTTTCTAAGATTAATTTTACCCTCTATCATTTTTGTAAATCAATATTTATATTCACATTGTATCAATTTCTGTAAATCAATATTTCTTTTAACAATTTTCTACTTTCCGTATAGCAATATCAGGTATCACATATATGCATTTATTTATTTTTTATTATTTAGTCATTTGCTATAGCTGAAGATTTCTGGTGATTTGGAGGCAAAATACGTCTGATCAGTTTCCATTTTGATAATTTCAAGGATTACTAGATAGGTATGCCACCCAGGAAATCTAATACTACACATTGGTTTTAATTAATTACCACAACATTAAGAATATATGGTTGTTTAGAATCCAAACCCATTGGTTTTAATTTTTTTTCAGTGGGAATTTTTTGGATGGAATGAAGCCCAAAAATCCTTAGCTTAGATTGAAGTGCACAAAATTTGTTCAATCAAGAGTCAAGTTGTAGCAACGATATGCATATCTTGACTTTTACTTACTAAGTCATGGAAAAATTCTTAAAAACATTGTTAGAACATATTCAATCTTGTCATATCGACCATGTATTGTTGTAAGTGTTTTAAATGATTTGATTACATTAGGCGAAAATAAGGTTATTGTTCAAGAGTGGATGTAGTTCGCGAGGGTCTCTAAGATGTGATAGATCAACATAACAAGGTGAATGCTATCCCCCCAAATGGTTTGTATACCTACAATATCTACAACTCTACAATGTCACTGATTTAACCAATTTTGGGTGATTGCCCATTTTGTAGATAACCTACAACTCTCTACTATATATGTCTAGATCTCCTTTGGTTCTTTAAGACCATTGGCCCGTCCTTCTCTATACTGTCAATTTTAGGTCACATACCAATCTGTTTGTTTTTAAATGGTGTGGAGCTCCCTTCTAGGCCTTAGGGATATTAATTTTCAAGAGTGATGGGGTCACTCTATATGATTTTACAACTCTACAACACATGCATTTCAATAAAACTCAAAGTATCTTTACATCTACATTAAGGTCTAGAATAAGATAATATTGTGCTATATATTTTAGAGGAGGGACATATATGTGGAGTAAACACAACTACACACTTACCAATTAAGAAAGAATCATTGAGCTTCTAAGTCAAAATGAGATATACCTTATTCATGAGGAGGAGGGTTTGGAGGAGAAAGATCAGATTTTTCTAGAGTCAAAATTTCTACATATGGTGGTTAAGCAAAGGTGATTAAAATACAAATTTATTTTTCCAAACAACTATCAAAAATTAGAATTGTAATAGAACTACCTTCCTTTCAAAGAAATTTTTTAGAACCAAACCAAGAGATTTCAAATGAGTTAACATCATACTTAAGAAAAACTTTAATTGAACCACCCTTATACTAGTAAAACTAACCACATAGCAATCTCTTCATTTTTTTACTACTCTCTTCTTCACTTCATTGCATCTACTTTACCTCCCATTTTTTTTCCTTTCGGCGTTCCTTTGCACCTTTGAGGCAATTGCTAGTAATAACAAGAGCTGCGTGCAGCTTAGTCTCCGCCTTTAAGATTTTTATATTAAAAAAAAAGGGAAAAAGAAAAAAACAATTTATTCAACAAAATTACATTAACACTGGAACATGCATGCCAAGTTAATATCTACGAATTATTTTGATTACATAAAGGTCGAGAAATTTCATTGATGCTTGAACCTAACAAAAATAATGTTTAGAATAAGAAAACAAATCTTAGAAACAAGATTGGCTAAATTATTGACCATATTTTATTAGATAGTTTCATACCCAATGGATTCAATTTTTGTTTTTGGTTTATTATTTAATGTTTATTAATTTCTCATTCACATGCTTCATAAATATTATCCAAATATTCATGGTTTTGAACGCATATTCTATCATAACGGTCCATAATCAGGTATGCCCTATATATATTGCTCACATTTAGTCAATGAATATGAGTAACATACATGGCAACTCTTAATGCAATAACATCTCTAGTGATTATCATGTTATATCTATTATTGATGGAATTGCCACCAAATGACGAATTTGAACAATCTGATTTCATTAGTGGTGTGAGGAAACCAGTGTTAAATCTAGTAAATCAATTTCAAATGTATGAAATAGGCATTAGTGTGAGGCTTGGCCCAAGGTTTAAATTGTAGAAAATATATTCATCTATTATTGAGGGACCATTTTGAAACTACTGCCATGCCCATTTCAAGTTTCTACTTACCATATTGCAACTGTGAGAACTTGAAACATAAATTACATTAGCCACACTTTTTTCGTCAGCTATCTAATATCAATTTCATGCTATTCCATTCCAAGTTTCTACTTATCATATTGCAAATGTGAGAACTTGAAACATAAATTACAATAGCCATGGTTTTAGCTATTGTATTTTAGTGAAAGTTATTGCATTTGAGTGAAATGTTTACATATGGTTTGGCTTCATAAGATAGGTGAAATATATGTTTAACACAACAAGGAAAATTTGTTATTTTATATGATGGAAATGTTTGCATATGATTTAGCTTGAAAAGAGAGATGAATATCACACTTCCCACCATAAAGAAAGTTTGTTTCATGTACCAAATTATATTCAACATTGACTATGAAAATAAAAAAATATTGCTTATAAAAACTAAGTTTGGTCATGGAAAAATGCCATCTATCTCATTTGTTACAATACTCTCTTTATAACATAGACAAGCAAACAATTCATAAATCAAAACTAAGCTTAATGATGGAAATTGTGACTTGTTTCTAAGTTTAGAATTAGACTAAACATAATTTTTAGATCGGTGATCACCCTATATGAATCTTGATTGCAGAAGTTTAGATTGCATTTTCTTCATTAGGTTCCAGTGACATGGATACTTGAACTTGAATTGGATGAACCAATAGTTTTCATGACATGTGTGCTAGCCATACATGTTATTTTTCGAGGACTATTAACGTTATATTTGGAGACAACTGCAAAGTTATTCTTAAACCCTATCAGTTAATCGAGCCTAATATAATAGTTTATGGATTCTCTAGGGATCTATAGAATAACATTGAATATAATAGAACATTAAGTAGGAATCCATCTTAAATCTCCTACCTAATAGATTAACACTTTATATATTTTTTCATGAAGACAGGTCATTCCAAGTGTGCTTTACAAGTATGGGTTGATGAAAAGAGGAATATCCACAACTAGATGTACTTACTTCTGCAACTCAAATTTCATCTACAATGTAAAAAATAAAAGACACATAAATAGTAAGCATAGAGAATGTTGATTTAAATCCTCTATGAACCATCAAGAAACTAAAAAAGCCAAGGTCAAATATTCTTTAATTTATTCCACCTTTACAGCTCATCGATCTATCATTTCTCAAATATCCCTTTCCTCTTTTGACACTAATGTCAAAGGAGTATATTTTTTTGAGCATTGTATTAATCATATAAAATAAAAAATAATTACGATAATAGTATTAGGTTTTTCCTTTTGTTGGGGTGCATCTTTAAGGCATCAAAATATCATAGTTATATGAAAACTAGTATAGTCGCAGTCCCATCTCCTTTTTCTTTGAGAGTATGCTTGACAGGGGGGGTATAATAAATTATCATCAATTTGGTGTCACACTAGGCCCTCCTTATCACATTGAATAGTAGCGAAGTACATATTTGGATATGCCATTAAAGTTCATATTTGAATAAAAAAAAATAAATACAGGAAAAAATTGGTTGGATACCTTTCAATATTAAAAGTATGTATATATATATATATATATATATATATATATATATATCAGTTTGAGTGATTTTCAAGTAAGTCTTAGTTTGATTAGGGTTTGGGATTGAAAGTAGAACTAGCAAAAAAATTTCTAGTGAGAACTGCAACCTCCACTATTGTCCTATTCTTTCTTTCTGCCTGTGTTTTCCTTATACCATTGTTTACAAAATAGGACCCAATATGTATGTACCAAACTCTAGGAGCTTGCTTACATCCACAGAGAGCCAACTTTTCAATGGAAACTAACTCCAAACTTGTATGTGATGACAAATATGACTTGTCAGTTCATACATTACAAATACAACTTATTGGGGGCTGATAATATTATAGTGTCATTTTTAAATCAGTTTATGAATGCTCCAAGAGAGATTCATTACAAAGCTGCAAAATGAATTTTGAGGTACTTTAAGGGTGTTGCTTCATTTGTTTACAGTATATACATGCCACAAATTTTAGGTTGGTTAGATTTGTGGATTCAGACTAGGATGGTTGTTGTCCTACCATAAAGAGTACATCTGGTTACTCCTTCTCATTAGGTTCAGGACCTCTGCAACGAGAAGTAAGAGGAAACCAACTATATCCTTGTCTTTTATAGAGGCTAAATACATTGCAGCTGCTTCAACATGCCAGGAAGCAGTTTTTTTAAGAAAGCTTCTACTTTAGCTGGGAATTATGAAGGACTATCTACTGATAATATCTTGTGATAATGAATGTTTCATTAAGATGGAATCTAATCATTTGTTTCATAAAAAAACATACACATCGAGACAAGGTATCACTTCTTTTAGGACAAAGTGCAGTATAATGAAGTAAGGATAAGAGTCTTGTCTTTTTAAATTTAGTTTATGGTTTGCTTTTATAGGGTTTTTTTTTAATTTATTTCTGTCTTTGTTTGCGGGAAACACAAGGTTCTCTCATCCTTTTCCTTTGCTTGTTACTGCATTTTTTTGAGTCAATATTTGGAAAATATTTTCAAGATATTTCTAACAAGTTAAATAGTCTAAAAATAGAGTTTGCATGAGAAACTTATGCCTCTAGCAAGTTGAATTATGATTTAATGATGGCGGTGCCAAGTTGATGCCACACAAATGCTTGTTAGTTGCATATGTGGAGCTAGTCATTGTGAAATTTCAAGAAGATTCTAATGGGTCCAAAAACCTAACCCTAATTGGGGGAGAGGACATGCAAAAATCCTCACCATAACTTTGGATGACTATCATCATATATTAAAAGAGAACTTGGCATATTCCTCATTTTCGTATTGGTTTCCCAAATTACATCTTGTGTTCATTATGCTAATTTTCTACTTATTTTTACTACTATAATTGTTTTTGTATATTTTAGCACTATGCTTGCAATATCACCATTTAATTATAAGCAATGACTATGCAATAAAGCATATTAACCTTGTAGGTTTTACAGTAGCATTTAAGCTTTTCTATAATGAGTTTTCGAATGGAACATCGACAACAATTTACATATCACAAGTTTAGTACTTGGGTATCTTATGCTCATTACTCTTTGGATCTAATCCTTGATCTTATTTTGTTGGATGTCGTTGCTATTTAAATTATAAGATTGAACCAACATAGAAATATCTTTACAGAATAATGCAAAGGTACTAGGGAACATTACGTAGACCTATTTCATCATCATACTTATAATCCAAAAAAAATATAAGCAATTTAGCTAGTATTCAAAGTGAAATTTACTATGACCAACACGAGACATAGCACACATGAATAACCTAGGTAAATTTCTAAAGATAATAATCAATGTTTGAAATATCACCAAAAATTTCTAGAAACCATATAAAATCCTTATAAATTTGAATAAAATACAAAACTATCACCAAATTTTTTAAGGATTAGTTAGATTCACCAAGATTTATAAAATTTAAGATAAGTATGGATCTTAAAATTTGCTCAAGTGTCTAGGAAAGCAAGGATGGAGTACTCTACCAAAATTTGTTCCAATTGCATAGGAAGAAAGGAATAATCAATGAAGTGATTGTGAATTACATGTGAACTATCTATAATCCAATGACATGAATGAGTCCTTGAGCATTGGTTGCTCCGTGGAGATGATTGAGAGTACTTGATACAATAACATAGAGATAAGGATCGAAAGGTAAACCTTTCATAATGGAACGACACAATACAATGCGACCAAAGAGAGATCCATTTGCATATACATAGGAAGATGCATCCAAGAATATAGTAACGACCATATTTATGAAGTGGGAGATAAATCCCAACCAAAAGAACATGCCTAAGATGGTTTAATGTTGGAGCATCCTTGGCACAAAAAGCTATCTTGCACTTCTCATTTTCTTTCAATGGTTTAGATGTTGTTTTCATAATATATTGTGATTTTTTGTTGCTCTAGAAGCTACTATAACAATTGCTACAAAAGAAGAGACAACCTTTTACCGTTCTAGCGATGAAAGAAGTTGTTAAGGAAGTTACTACAGACAAAGTATTTGGCTATAGAAGAGATATTGCTACATGAGCATTTCACCACATAAGATATATCATTGGAAAAGACAAAATTATTGAGTGCAATGTGGGCCATGAATGAAAGAATTTGTTCTTAAGATAATATAAGTTAACATAAAGTGTCACATCACATGTACATAAGAGTTGATGGTTGGTGGTTCATAAGCTAGAATTTCAAAAACTTGCAGCGATAAGGTTTAGATGCTTGGTTGATTGGCACATACTTAAGATAAAACATATTCCATGCGAAAACAACGAATCAATTCATTGATCCATCCAATCAATGGCAGTTGAACGATTGAAACTATTCAACTTTCAATATCCGTGTCTAAAATTATTTTCCCACAGATAAGCAAGGCACCTTGGGCTTTGTATAAATCTCCATTAAATGGTTGTAGTGGTGGATAGAGGCATTGGCCATTATTGTTGTGGAAATCCAAGCATTGAGCCTTTGAGTGGTAGTTAGTAAGAAGGTTTTATCTTGCGCGTTGTAATCACATGTAGTGTGGTTGTAGTTGTCAATCAAGTAGAGGCTAGAGATGGTCATAGTCTCTTAAAATATGTGTAATAGGCTCGAGAACTTGGCATTGATTTGATAAAAGAAATCAAAGATTGTGGAAATATCTTTTTTTGTGTATTTATGTCTATTCAATAAAATTTCAGACCAAGTTACCATTATATTTAAATACTTATGTGTTTGTTGTTATAGCAACTAGGCGAATTTTCATTGTGTGCTTAATATTACAAGGAATCATTCTCCCTCTACATCATGAAATTTTGAGAGATTATATCATATGTGCTTTGTTAAGATCTATTTTGAAAAAGGCAACAAACAATTTGATGAGACCCTTAAAATAGTGAAATATTTTTGAAATGATAATGTAAAACATTTAATAAGATGATATAGATGTGCTTTGCCAATGATTATTGACTTATTAATGACTTATTGGATCAACCTCAATAAGTCAAGTTCTTCACTAAGATGAACCGCAAATTAGTTACCATCAAAGATGAAAGCATAAGACATCTCAATTCAAAAAATTAGTTACCATCAAGGATTAAAGCATAAGACATCTCAATTCAAAAATTTTGTATGCGTAGTTAGTAATGCCTTTCACTTTATGTAATGCACTTGCAATTTTCTTGAGATTGGCCCATGCTAATAATATTCCTTTTAACATGTTTTTGAAATTAATTAGATTAAAACACACACACATATATATATATATATCAACATTATATATCTCTTCCATAATCTAGTTGTAAAATAAAAAAAAATCTAAATTTCAACATTTTTTTAATAAAACCAAAAATATCAAAATCATTTAACATTTTAGTTCATATAAATTGTTCCTACTCACACCTTAGATTACATTAAAGCTTTTTAAGTGAAAAGTTTGATAAGGCAAGACTATGATGTAAAATGCTCCTTTTCACAACTTGGACTACATTAAAGCTTTCCCTTTTTTTTAAATAAAAAATTTGATGAGGCAAGAATATGATTTCTAAAAAATTTGATAAGGCAAGAATATGATTTCTAAATAACCGACAAAGCTATTATAATTGTAAATTTGTATGCAAGCCATGAGTTTTTTAGGCCATACACAAGTTGTAATATATTTAATTACATATGATAAAAATGGGATTATCAAAATGACTAATAAATTTTTGTACTTTATAATTATTTAATTGTTCTTAAAATAAAATAAAATGTTTTAATTTTTAATTATAAAAATTTAATTTACTCTTAAAATATTTTTAATTTTTAATATAAGTTAATATTTTTAAACTTTCGATTTACTATTAAGAATATTTAGCTTAAATCATACCAAATAGAATATTAAATAATGGAATATTACATAGTGAGAATTAAGAATTATTGAATTTATTTAATAATGAAAATAACTAAGAATAATTTATTAATTTGGGTGAATTTATTTGTACAATTTATTATTTAAATTGCAATTTTGGTAATTTGGATTAATTTAAAAGACATAAATCACTTTTAAACGTTTAAAGCACATTTATTTAACTTGTGGCTGGTGAACACAGATAGGCTACTTAACCATCTAGGCAAGATGGTCTACAAACATAGTTTCTTACAAATTGTTGTGTTACATTATTTAGATTATAAATACTTTTATCATACATTTTCCTCATATATTTTTTTAATCATGAAATTTACATTTCAAGATTTTAAAACCCGGTAGTTTAATAAGTTAAATAAAATATTTGTTTGCAAACTGCGATAGGAATAAGAATTTTAAAGTTTGAAGATGATAACATTTTTTATTAACTCAATTATCAAATTGAGAGTGAGGAAAGTTATTATTAGTTTATATTTTAAATATAAATTTATTTATCTATTTTTTCAAGGAAAGCCAAACAACCCTAAAGAATTTACAGCAAGCTTAATGCTTCTCTTCTTCAGGGACAACTTGTATAATATGATGGAGAAGGTTCCCAAGGATGAAATGATGTCGGTCCAAATATATTCCATGTGTATCTGATCGAATTCCTTACACTAAGGCTGTAAAAAATAAGGTTGTTTTATCGATTAATTACCATTAACTTAATTAAATATAAAAAATACAATATATTATTTTTATTATGATAAATATGTTTTAATAGAAAAAAATGAAAAGTAACTATGTACGAGTCTATATTAAAGTTCATTTGAGTAGGGTATTTAATATCTCATATCATATGGTTCAATCAAAATTGCATCTAGTTTAGTCTTTACTTTTAGATAAGGATTTCATATTTTCTTAATAGATAGATTACATAATTTAGAAGTATTTTTTAACAAAAAGATAATATTATGTGTTAAAAATAACAAAGCTTCTAAAATTAAATATCTATCAAATAGGTTTCTTTCAAAACTTTATTGTATGGGACATAAGTTGATGACTTGAATTTTATAGTATGTGTTGGAGCATTAATTTTAAACTTATGATGAAAACAACCATTAACTTTAATACTACCAAATGTTAGGCTATTTCCATTACATATTGTTCTAGTAAAAAAACAAAAGTATAAACTATTATGAACAAATATCATTACTCAAATTATTTGTGTTGGTGTATACTAGAGAATATTCCTCTTAGACTTTCCAAATTCAAGCAATTAGAGCAGGTAGCAATGTCAGAGACATTGCCACCTAGTAACTCTTGTTTTGAATGAATTTTGTCACTGGAAACTTTTATTTTATGTCTGTAGACTGACTTGACGCTGAAATAATACATTAGTAATGAGAAATTATTTAATGCTTTTTTCAGCATCAAAGGCGTTTGAACAACATTTTGTCTTTGGTTTCCTGGTAATGGCCGGATTTTCCCATGGTTGGACAAACGCCCACGCCACGTTCTATGGAGGGGGAGATGCCTCCGATACAATGGGTACAATTATATATATACATATTACAAAATTAATTAAATTACAAAACAAAATTGTTTACTTCAAACATAGGTGACAATTTCAAGTCGTATGCAACCAAAACACAGATTCTAGAACGTTGGATGGGATGTCTTCAATGGGGAAGGATCCTGAACCTTTATCTGTATGTGATGCACAGTATGTATCTTAAAGTTGAACGTGCTTCTAATTTTTGTGTAACTCTAAAGTAGAAATGAAATATTATAAGGAGCCTATCCTATCCAACAATATTCTTTAATTAGTCACATCCCATTCATTCAATCAGTCGGATCATCCGCAGAGTTGAAAACGACCTTTTATTTAGAAATGAATCAAGTTTGACTCCAAGTCCACCATTCGCTAACGATGTCTGCAATGAACATCGTGATAAAGAACTAACCATATTAGTAAAATCCAATTAATCAAATCATTCGACTCTTAGCCTGAAGCTCGGCTGATATTTTACAGGTTTATAAAGAGCCAAATGTATCATTCCGCAATAACAATCAATACAGTGCTGTGAATGGCCATGGCCTCCATGGAGATTTGCAGGCTTTTTCGTCATCTCCCTTTTGCTGCTTAATCAGTTACCTATTTCTATGGGTATGCTGCATCTTAAGAATACAAAATACTCGCAGGAATTGCTTCTCTTGGTTCGTTTATGCAGATGATGGTTCGTTTGTGTATGTGCAGGTGCGAACGACCATCTGTTCAGGGATTACATTGGCGCATTGTTTAAAAGCGTTACATTCTCAGACGTGCCCATCAACCCGGCCGTGGAGTTTCATTTCATTTTGGCCTTCGCCATCGATTACCCCACGGAATCCGGATCCCCTGCTCCAACAAACGGAAACTTCAGCATCTTCTGGGACACCGGCAATCTGACCCCTGAGACCATGCAGGCCATAAAATCCCAACACAAGAACGTGAAGGTCGCCCTAAGCCTAGGCGGAGACAGCGTAAACGGACAACCCGCGGAGTTCAAGCCATCGTCAGTGAAAAAAGTTGCAAACTCCTTACCAAGATCTCTGAGTTGGCTCACCTGTTTCACAGACTTGAGAATAGTAGCATCCGTGATCATATCATTCAAACAAGTACCAAATGTCATCTCTAGCTTGTCCCCGATTTTCTCTCAAAAGATCATTAGAGCAAAAGTAATAGAATGAGGAAGAGCAGTAGTTACCTTCTGTTATTGTGATCTAATAAATACAGTGCAACACCTTCCAAGCAGAAGCCCACTCCTGCCATAAAACCATTGTCAAATAAACTATATCACAAAATCCCCTACGCTATAACAAACTTTCCAAATAAAATCTTTACCAAACCTGATCCCAAATTCATGTACCCCAAACCGTAGAGGTCACAGCACAGAGAACGGAATAAAATGATGTTTTTCATAATATTTTAAAATAAATGAATGGCTTATACAAGGTTCAGTAAAGTAGAATCCTCTAAATACATCACCTGCAACATTGATTCGAATAGCTTTTGTTGTGGTGGACATGCCCGTTCTCTTTCTCTGCCTGTCTTTACTCTGCCAAAATAAATTATGCCACGATACTTATTACCATAGCAGGAGGCAAAACATGAAAATAAGATGGGAAGGAACCGGAAAGAAGAACACTAGCTGAAAATAAGACCAGAGAGGCGGAACTAAAAAATGCAGTCAGCATGCCTGTCCTTACTCTGCCAAAATAAATTATGCCACAATAGTTATTACCATAGCAGGAGGCAAAACATGAAAATAAGATGGGAAAGAACCGGAAAGAAGAACACTAGCTGAAAATAAGACCAGAGAGGCGGAACTAAAAAATGCAGTCAGCAATTTTAGCTACATCGCAAGACACTTTCACTGGTGTATAGTCACTTATCTTTTGTCCATATCATTTAATCTATAAGGCCAACAAAGAAATGAGAGGATCCTCCATATCCATAACAAAGAACTGAATAAAATGATATTTTGCATAATTTTTTAAAATAAATGAAAGGATTATAAAAGGTTCAGTACTGATTTATTTGTTGAACTCGTTTTAGACAGTGAACCCAAAACTAAGCGGAAGATTTAACACTGGTTCCACCCTTATACTCATATTTTAAATGAATTCAAAATATTTGTTCTTACATACTTGCACCTTTATCTTTTGAACACCATCCAGCAACAAAGAACCGAGGTCTTCAGCAGGAAGTAGATCACCTTGTGCACGACACCTTGTTATAACAAGCTGCTGAACAATATTTTTTTGACTATCTCTTTGAAAAATTCTCTTCTAACAACCTCCTTACAAATCAGTATGTACACCCTGACCTGAAGCATAAATTAAGTAATTATGAGTGTGCTCAAGCAAAAACCAAAGTGAACCATTCTGTACACCCTGACCTGAAGCATAAATTAAGTAATTATGAGTGGGCTCAAGCAAAAACCAAAGTGAACCATGAAAGGAAAATAAATTTCAAGAAAGATAAAACATTATGCAGGCAAAATGTCAAAACCCTCAATTCCTTCTTCGAATTCATCAAAATATGAACTTGAAACCTCGTTTTAAACTAAAAGGACACACAGAACAATCAAACACTCTCCTCATTTTAAGCTAAATCGACGAAAAGAATGATCAAACACTCTAAAAATCTTAACACTATTATTTCAGACCGATAATCAATTCCAGAGCAAGCGTCATCCAAACAAACTGAAAACTCTCTATTTGGGACAAATCTAATGTTATTTTCTACTATTTCGACAAATAGGGACAACATGGGCCGCGGGCGGAAATTTCGATATAAAAGCCTAAAATATGATGGAAAACCCTCCTTGCTTATATCTTATATCGTTCTAGTTAGAGTCAATGAATTCCATCTTTGCCTTCGCTCAAGTCTTAACACATTAAATAAAAAAAATACAAGTGAAGTACAAGAACCAAAAGACAACATTCGGCTCTTCACTTGGCTTCACAGAGACGGCAAATTAAATGTGTTGCAGTGGCAAAGAGGATTTTAGGAACCACGCCTCTTCGCTTGGTGTGTTGCAGTGCCCAAAGCTTTGGGAAACTACATACTTTGGGAAATGGTATAGAAGTGATAAACATTTCTTTAAAGTTTAAAGTTTTCAAAATTTTATTTTATTTTGTAATTTTTATTAATGAGTTCAATGATAAAAAATGTTACATCTAGAGTGATTGTCCAATAAACTTTGAAATAAAACATAATTAAAAATGATAAAAGTAATATTATTTTTTGTGACTTTGTAAAACATAATGTTTGGTAACTATCATTATCAAACTAATTGGAAATAATAGAACATATAGTCTCTGCCTACGACAGGGACTAATAATTGGAAATAGGGGAACATATAATCTCCGGTAGGGACTAAAAAGATGAAAAATAGTCAATCAAAATAAAATAAAGAATTTCAAAGGAATGGACTTTGGGGATTATAGGCCTATTGCTCTATGTAACCTGGCCTATAAAATTGTGTCTAAGATTATTGCTATGCCCTTGAAGCCAATTTTGTCCAGGTTCATATCTAAGGAGAAGTTCGGCTTTTTGGAGGGTAGACAGATATTAGATGGTGTAGGTATCACTCAAGAGCTTCTTCACTCCATTAAGACCAATAAGATAAAATCTATCCTTCTAAAGATGTATCTGGAGAAAGCGTACGATTGAGTGAATTGGGATTTTCTGTGTATTGTTCTTATCCAAACCGGATTTCCCCTGTTGTTTATCAATTGGATTATGGCCTACGTTTCATCTATGAATATTGTTATGCTAATGAATGGTTCTCCAACAAGTTTCTTCAGTTGTTCTAGGGGGATTCGTCAAGGGTGTTCATTGTTCCCTTTATTATTCCTTCTGGTGAATGATGGTTTGAGCCAGCTGATTTCTCAAGCTAGGGTGGATGGCTTGATTAAAGGTCTTAAAATTGCAAAGAATTTATACCTGTTTCATATTCTATTTGTGGATGACGTTCTGCTGGCAGGTTAGGATTATGTTGATGAATGGAATGTTTACCTGAATATTATTAAGGTCTTCTACAGAGCGTCTGGGATAAAGGTGAGTCTCACCAAATCTTGTTTCTATCATAATCTGTTGGAAAACACAGTGTTGTCTGATATTCAGAGGTTGATGCCATATAATTTTTGTTAAGTTGTGGATGGATTTAAGTATCTCGGTTACTTCTTGAAACCGAATGGCTATTTGATTAGGGATTGGCATTGGTTACTAAAAAAGATGGAAGCTCGTATTTCCCATTGGTCTTACAGATTTATGTCCATCGGTGGAAAACTTCCATTGGTGAAGGCGGTATTGACAGGAATCCCAGTATACTGGTTTTCCTTACTTCCTGTTCCGAGTTCTATCATTACTGCTTTGAGAAGACTAATCTTCAATTTCCTTTGGTCAGGAGGTCTAAATAAGGACAACATTGTGATGATAGGTTGGGAGTCCATCTCTATTCCTGAAAGTTTTGGGGGGTGGGGAATAAAATATCTGTCCACTTCCAGTGAGGCCTTGAGACTAAAAAGCATTTGGAGAGGGATTTTTGGTGATACACTTTGGTCCGAAGTGCTGCATACTAAATATATCAAGATGAAACTCAGTAATTGATTTAGATATCTTGGAAAGAAGACTAGAGGGGTTTCGCCTATCTAGAATGGTTTCCTAAAATTTTATAAATGGTTAGCGAAGGATTTAAGCTGGCAGGTGGGCGATGGGAAGGAAATATCATTTGGAGTGGATCCCATTGTGGGATTGGAGGATTCGTATCAATTGTCCAATGAGGTTTTGATGCATGTGAGAAGGTTTGGTTGTATCACTTTGGAAAGTATTATCAAAAATCATGGTAAGGGTTATTGGTATAAGGAAAAGGATTTTGGAATGGTTGGAGGTAAGGCCATCGAATGGGACATATATATTCAGTCTTTGAATGATGTTGGGTGCAAAGTTTCATTAGACAGTGATAAGATTATATGGAGGGGAAATTAAAAAGAAGGTTTTGTGTCAGCAAAATCGGCTTATAGATCCATCATTATGAGAAAAGGTATTTTCCCGAAGCATTGGTGGTATAAAGCTATTTGGCAGTGGAAGATTCCCATGAAGATCAAATGTTTTTTGTGGTTTGTTTTCTAGGACAGATTGAAAACTTGGG
Source organism: Larix kaempferi (assembly GCA_027924585.1). Classification (NCBI taxonomy): domain Eukaryota; kingdom Viridiplantae; phylum Streptophyta; class Pinopsida; order Pinales; family Pinaceae; genus Larix; species Larix kaempferi. The sequence goes on along the minus strand of BSBM01000101.1, from coordinate 17,022,432 downwards.
ACAATCTTAACCTGAAGGGCTAGATCGGTCCTAACATATGTATTATGTGTAAAAGTAATGCTAAGAGCAGTGCTCATCTCTTTCTTGATTGTGACTTTGCCAAGCAAGTATGGTGTCGGGTGTGCCAAATTTTACAGATTGCGCAGAATTGGGGAAATTCTGATTTCATTTCCAGCATGTATTGTTGGATTACTTCGTACAGGTCCTTTGATACTCCTCCTATTTTTGTTTGTTGGTATATTTGGCATACAAGAAATCGTGCACTTTTTGAAGACCATCCTCTTAATGTCTCCTTGGCTACCAATTCTATTTTGAAGTTATTCTCTATTTATCAAGGGAAGTAGGTTCAAAAAAATATGAGGAAGGTTGGTATCCTAAATTATCAAGTGGATAGACCCATTCTTTTTTTTGATGGTGTAGCCACTTTGGGTCATTGTGTTGCAGGAGGGGTTATTTTTCTTAATCAAGATCATTACTTTACTTTTCGTCTTAAATGTGGTAGAGGTACCAACATGAAAGCATAATTACTTGCTTTGTGTATGGTCATTAGGGTGGCAAATATTTTTGGGCTTGCAGATGTAATTGTTTATGGTGACTCTCGTGTCACCATTAAATGGGCCAGAGGATATTACAAGTTACAGGTCACCTCTTTAATCCATTGGTGTAATAGAGTTCGTAGTGAAATCAATCTTTGTCCAATGATTTCATTACATCATATTTATCGGGAAAACAATTCTAAGGTTGTTAAACTTTCTAAAGTGGTCATGGATGATGAAGACGGTATGTTGAGTAATGGTCATTATTCTGATGATATGACCAATTTTTGGGTTGACAGAAGTATGTGACAGATTAGACTTTTATGTATTTTCGGAAATTTTGTAATACTTGAACTATTAGTAGCTATAGCAATTATATTTCTATACTAATACATCGTTGTACTATTTAATTTATATCTATAAATAACAATAGTATACTTTTTTCGCTGAAAAAATAAAAATAAAATTTTATTATAATGATCAATATCTTTGTATAAAATATTAAATTTATTTAAAATCAAACTAAGAAATATATGTATTTATAATTTTCCTTTTTATATATGGTGAATTTTCATATCATTTCTAGAAAAGAATAAGTAAATTGACTTACATAAAAATGAAAAAAAAAACATAAAAATATAAAAATGAAAAAAAGAAATTGATCACATTACTAAGAAAGTGAGAGTATGCTCCATTTTAATTTAAATCTATTAAATATTGAAAAAATTAATATGCTCCTTTCTACATATGGTGAATTTTCATATCGTTCGTAGAAAGAATTTTCATAATATTCGTAGAAAAGAATAAGTAAATTCACTTACATAAAAATGAAAAAAAGAAGTTGATCACATTACTAAAAAACGGGGAGTATGCTCCATTTTAATTTAATTCTATTAAATATTGAAAAAGATTAGTATGCTCCATTTTCCTTTCTACATATAATGAATTTTCATATCATTCCTAAAAAAGAATAAGTAAATTGACTTACATAAAAATGAAAAAAAACATAAAAATGAAAAGAAGTTAATCACAGAGTAAAAAAAGAGTATGCTCCATTTTAATTTTAATTTATTAAATATTAAAAAATATTAGTATGCTCTATTTTAATTTAAATCTATTAAATATTAAAAAAGATTAAATGTTTTAAAGTTCAAATATTTTTTTAGAGTTTAAATTTAAAAAACAATGTTTTCACTTTAAATAATTCGATATTTCATGGTGTAGGATAGTTCCTAATTAAGCTGGATCTATATTAGTATTAGTAAATATAACGATATGTTTTTACAATGCATGCTTTTCATGTATGTTACCGAGAGAAGAATTAAGTTAATACATACACAACTATAACAACTTTTTTGGTTTATATGAAGTGATGGTGATAGAGAAGTGTAGGGTGTCATTGCTTTGAGAGTAAAAAGGTGTGTTACCATGTCAACTTATAAGTTATAATTTACCAAAAATAAAAAGTAATTAAAAAAAATTAGGTTCGCTCACTAATTTTTTTTTGTAAATAAAAACAGAACTATATATCATGTACTGAGAAAGAGTACATAGCTAGACATCATCGACAAAGGCATTCCTGACTAACAGAGGTCAAACAGGAAACCAGAATCCATACTAATGTAACATAACAGACCCACAACATTCCCGGCTTTGTTTGCCAAACAGGAAAAGGACATAACCAAAACTAGACAAACTGACCATGAGTTTAATACAGACTCCATAATTCCGATAATACAGAAACAGAGTAAACTTCGGCAGTGACCATACTTCCATCATAGACATAGAGAAGGACCAAAACACAAAAAACTGAACAGTGCACCTCAGTCAATGGTAACAGTCTACAAAACCCAACCAGTAGAATCCAAGGTAGGAGTTTTAGCAGACGCCAAGAACTGGATCGAGTCCTTGCCACTAGCAGTGCCTGGTCGAGAGAGAGCTCCAACATGGCTGCACCCACTCCCATCTTCAACGCGCACACCTTGAATGACGAAAGAAATGCCTAATTTCTTAGCAATGGCATCAACTTTGGAGTGCATCACCCGACTGTCTAGATTGTGCGATTTCCAGGATCTAACGGGTTCAATTCGCTCACTAGTTACCAAAATAAAAAGTAGTTAAAAACATATCATGTTGGCTCATAAAATTAAAAAATTAAAACCAACATAGATCTATTTTAAAGCCATATCTGTAATCCAATTTTTTGGAGTTCCCTTGGTGCTTGATAGATCCAAGTTTAAGATGGATCTATGTTGGTTTTATATTAGTAAATGTAAGTTGGTTTTTTGTGATATTATTGCTATGGATACTTTTCATTTGTTGTTAAAAACATGATGGCAACTATGACGAATGTGTAATGTGTAAATACTTATGAACACTTGCACCATTGAGAAGGATGGACACAAGTTTTAGCGGTGGTCGATGAAAAATGAAGTCTAAATAGGTATTGCTATTATTTGTAAATGAGTTTATTTGCACAATATGGAGACAAAGGAGTGTCATGTAATTGTTCCAAAGAAGTTGCTTGGCATACCAAGGAAAAATTTATGGGTGTTGTAGGAGTATGGTGAAATAGTGCATGTTGACTTGTTACATTGATAGGTGTTTACATCTTAGAATTTGGGGTGGACTACCATCTATGCTTTTCTTAAATTGAAGGAGGATTTTTCTGCCATTACGGCTTACATGGTTCACAATATTATTTTATCGCTTGCATGCCTTGCTTACAATTTACAAGTTTTCCCAAAATTGCAAAAGCGGATTTGCTACGGGATCATACTCTCATGCATATACATGATCTTTCTGTCATCACGACTTACAGGGTACACAAAATCAACAAGTTTGCCCAAAATTGCAAAAAACGGGTGTTTTGTTCGCTTTGAATTCATCCCAGGACGCGTTTCTATTCTGTCTGAACTTACTCACACTATGGTGAAATGTTCCAGCAGTTGTTCATTTATGAATTCATCCACTTCTATAACCCCCGGTTGCACAACCAATGCCATCTTGGATAGGAAATATGCTTCTTCATTAATTTCTTTGTAAATATGAGTGAAGGAGACAGATTCAAAAGCGGTCAATACAAATTTGATTTATTTTAGAAGATATTGCAGCTGGGGAGCATTTATTTGGGATTTTCCATTAGCCCAAACTATCACCATTTTGGAATCCCCAAACATCTGAATCCTTTGTACATTTTTCCATTGAGCGGTCTTGAGAACCACCCATAGAGCTGTTAACTCTGCAGTGTTGTCGGTTTCCCTCCTAGGTGCAAATTTATACATAACTTGGTGTCATCTGGCATGTATACCACTCCTCCTGCGCCTCCTAGAGGTGGAGACCCTTGGCTAGCTTCGTCAAAGAAATCCCAGGGCTCACTTTTGTTGATATTTGGAGCAGAAATTACTCGAATCTTTTTTGTTCTACCATTAGTTTTGTGCTCTCGAACTTTCTGCAATAGGATGGTAGAAATAATGTTTGTTGGGATCCTTCTATTATTAAAAATTTCTTGATTTCGAGCTTCCCAAACAGTGTATAAAAGAGAGTAGGAAAATATTCGTAATTACGTACCCCTTCTGCTCGCCACCAGTCCTGGGTTCGTTGTTCCAGAGTTGCATCTCTTTGCGCGATCTTGGTTTTAACAAGTTTCTTGGAGACTTTGTCCCAAACTTCGCCTGCATAAAGGCACGATCTGAACAAGTGAGAAGACAGCTCCTCATTTGCATTAGATAAAACGCAGATACTTGGACCATGAAAACCTCTTTTTTAAAAGTTTTCCCAAGTTAACAATTTGTCACTTAAAGCTAAGCAGAGAGTCAAAATTGTTTTCAAAGGACTGTGTATTTTCCATAAAGAGCTCCAACACCATCTTTTTTCTCCTTGAAATGATTCTTGACTAACTGCATCATAGCCTAGTTTCGTCGAGAAGTCTCCATTCACTCCATTCTTTGTCCATATTAATTTATCTTGCTCCCCATCTTCCAGGTGCACGTAATTGGAAACCAATTTGTTCACAAATCTATTCCATTCCTTTACTGAGTCTCCAGCAAAAGCCAATTCTTGAGATGATTTCCAACCACTTCTTCCTCTCTGTTGAGGTTGTTGTGCTTGAACATCAGCTAGCACATTTACCTTATGTGCTCGTAACTTTTCTTTCAATTCATCTGACATGAAATCATCTCCCGCTCCTACCCACGGATCCACACCTAATCTAACCTTTCTTCCATCTCTAATCTGCCATGCTATCCAATTCCCTATCAAGGGGAATTCCAGAACAATCGCTTTCCACCCTACTGACCCGTTTTGTAGGATTTGGATGGGTTCCAAAACCATTTGTCAATTGGGGAGTTATTGTAATGTTTGTATCTCATAACCCTTCCCCACAATGAGTTTGGTCTCTGAGTTAGCCTCTAGAGTGTTTTGGCTTCTAAAGCTCTACAAAATAGATCTGAGTTTTTTATGGCCCAACCTCCAAGATTCTCGGGGAGAGATAAAGATGTCCGTCTTACTAGTGGAGTTCCTTCTGTCCGTTTGTTGGCCGTCCACAAAAATGAGAAGCATTTTTTCCTTAATTTTTTCAAAATTCCTTTGGGTATATAAGCAATTGATGCCCATTATACCAAAATACTCTGTAAAATTGCTTTCAATAGAACCAACCTGCCTCCTCTTGAAAGAAATCTGTTTGTCCATAATGAGATTCGCTTCTCTACTTTCTTATAGAGACAAATCCAATCTTGAAAGGAATAACAATTTGGCTTTAGAGCGAAAACCAGATATTGCACACCTTCTGCTAGAATAGTTGTGGGAATTGATAGTGCCTCTTTTGCTTCATTTAATAGATCCTCGGGGAATTCGTTATGGGCTAGAACGGATTTTTCTGTGTTTATCAGCATTCTTGTTGCCCTCTGGTACAAAGCTAACAATGAATCGAAAGCTTTCAAATTTACTATAGTACCACTGCCAAAAATGAGTACATCGTCGACGAAGAAAGCATGTGTTACCTCCTCCTTGCTTGATACTTTCACCCCTTCAATTCTTTTACAGATCTTAGCATGATGGATTAGCCTACTTAAAGCATTTGCTACTAAAAGAAATAGGAAAGGGGAAAGAGGGCAGCCTTGTCGAATTCCCCTTGAAGGTCTGAAAAAGGAAGAAGGAGCTTCATTAATCAGTACTGCAAAGGAGGTGGATTGCACACATCCCATAATCCAATCAACTACTTCTAGCGACATTCCGATTTGAATTAACAGTAATCGTAAAAAGGTCGAGCGTACTCTATCGTAAGCTTTGGAAAGATCTAGTTTCAGAGCAAAGGCCTTCTGCTTCTCCTTCTTCATGGAATGAAAGGATTCTTGACCCAATGATACTGCATCATGTATTTTCCTGTTAAAGAGGAAGCCAAATTGTTATTCCATAACAATTTCACTTAAGATTGGTTTAAGTCTTTGAGCAATTATCTTTGCAATTAATTTGTATATCATATTGCAACAATATATCGGTCTATAGTCATCAAAAGATTCATTCTTTTGTTTCTTTGGGATCAGCGTTATGAATGTTGAGTTGATGGATCCAAGAAATTTCCCCGATTTTTGGGATTCCTGCACCATTTTAAGGAGATCGTCCTTGATATGATCATAGAATCCCAAATAGAACTCCACAGTGAATCCGTCAGGCCCTGGGCTCTTCCCTTTTCAGAATGAATGAATAATTTGACTTAACTCTTCTTCAATGATTTCCGCCTTTAAAGCCTTATTCATCTCTTCATTAATTAGCCTGGGAAAGAGCCTTAGTACCTCTAGAATTTTTGTTAGTGGATAACCTGTAGGCTCAATGAAAAGGGTACTAAAATGTTTCACAGTTGCGCTAGCTTTGTCTTGAAAGGTTCTTACCTTTGTACCTATTTCATCTTTTATCTCGATGATAGTATTGATATTCCTTCTGTGACTGTCCTGTTTGTGAAAGAATTTTGTATTGTTGTCCCCTTCCGCTAGCCATAAAGCTCTTCTTTTTAACCTCCACAATTGCTCTTCCTTTGCCAGCAGGGATGCCCATTTACCTTCTAATTGTTGTAAGGTCTCCACCTCTTCAATAGAGAATATGCCTTCTTTTAATGAAGAATACAAATCCTCTAGTTTAGTTTCTACCCCTCTCAGTTCTTCCTATGAAAACAACTTGTGTTTTTTCTCCCACTCCTTAGAAAGTTTCTTGGATCGAGCTAGATTGTCAACAAATTGCTGCATGTATGAGGAATTCAATGTATTGCTAAGCGGTTGCCATGAATCCAAGATCAAAGATTTATAATCTTCCTCTTCTAGCCATAAGGGGTTAAACTTGAATGGAGACGGAGGCTTTTTATCCGAATTTATAATTGATAGGAGAATTGGTCTATGATCTAATATTCTTCCCACTTCAACCGATGTCTGAAAGATTAGATGACCATTAATTAACTCTTTAGCAACTAGAAATCGGTCTAGCCTTTTGGATATCGCTTGGTCCCCACCTCTTTTGTTTTGCCATGTCGGTTCCAATTTCAATGGTTAAATATCTACCAGACCTTTATTTTCAAAGAAGTTAATAAAATAAGGGCTTAAAGAGTCAGATCTAGCATTTTTTCCCCACACCTCTTTGACAGAGAGAGTTAGATTCAGATCACCCCCTACTATTACATTATGGTGCTCCAGAGCTCCTGAGTTTCCTAAACATTCCCAAAAGGACTTCCTATCATAATATAGTCCATAAACATTCATAACAGAGAAAGTATGCCCTGTTTCGTCATTTGTTAACACAGTCTCTATTGCTGAGTTAAATGACTTTGTTGATACCATATCTATGCCTGGTCTCCACACAGTTATTATATCGCCTAAATGTCCTTCTGCATCAAGGGATTTCATTTTCCAGTCCCTTAAGTATCCACTTAGGGCTTCCTCTGCTTTATTCCCTTTCATCATTGTTTCTTGAATCAGTAAGACCGTCGTTTTTTCCAGACTCAACAGTATTTTGAGGGCGCTTATTTTGGAGGTCCCCCCTAACCCCCTCGCATTGAAAGAGAGAATAATCATTTTAAACCCCCATTAGGGTCTTTCTCCACTCTAAGAGATCGATTAATAGTTTCTTGTTTCCCTTGCTTGATGTCCAAAGCTGTTTGCTTCTGGGATTTGGAAAGAAGGGATTTTCTTCCAGCCTGCAATTTTAATTTATGGTTGAGAGCTAAACCTCCAATAGGGCATTCCTCTTCTTTCGTTTGAGAATTTTTAGATATCAGATCATACTCTCTCCTCTGGATTACATTATAATTAGAATTTGACCCTTCTAACCTTCGACCAGTGAAAGTAGTTTTATCTTTCCCTACACCACTTATTGCTCCGATTTTGTCTTTTTCTAAATTTGGACTTACATATTGTTTGATTAAACAAGAAGACTCATAAAAAACAGGATTATTACCTTAAGATACAGTAGGTCCCCCGTTGCCAGCGTGCACTCCACATCCTTCCGAGTCACTTGGTTGACCCTTCTCCAAGTCCGTCGTGTCTTTCTGAGTAAGCTGTGACGAGTAGGCCACTTCCTTATCCATCTCTTTTTCCACATCTAACGGAATTCCGTTCTCAGACAGTTCCTTGATATCACGTAAGCTCTCGCCATCTTCCGCTTGTCTATTCCTTTCTATGTTTCTGACACTGGATGAGGATAGTTCCTTCCTTACCCACACCTTTCTTGGTCTTGCGACCTCTTTTTGCATAGTACATTCATTTTGTAGGTGTCCCACTCTTCGACAACCGAAACACCTAAATGGTAGTTTCCAATAAGCCAACTTCTATGGCAACTAATATGCACCCCGCAACAGACTAATTAAGTCTGCTGCAGGGGCATTGATGTACTCTTCCTCAACCCTTCGTGCGAACATTCCGGCCAACCCTCCGGTGAATGAGAACATATCATGCGAGGACATATCCATGCCTATTATGTATGTGGATGCCATGTCCTCGTAAAGGTCTTGTCCGCCAGTTGTGATAAAACTTGAATTTTAAATTTGCGCGCTCCATGACCGCCCGCTTTTGATCACCGGGCCTAGAGCTTCACTCGACGGACACGCCCTTTTCATTCGAACAACGACGAGAATAGGCTTCTAGGCTACAAATTTATTGGTTCTAGTGGCATTACATTACTACAAGTCTGGGAGTTTATGTTTCTTCAAATCCATCTGAGAATAGAGTAAAATATGGCACAAGCAATGGGTAGGGTAAAGGGGCGAGAGCAGGATTCATTTTCCGCACAGGAAAAGAAGTGTCCTCGTTTATAACCAGGAAATCACAACCAGAAGGTAATGTAACGTTTTATACATGATTTCCACATTGCATTGATTCATTTGATGTATTATGCAAGCGGTCTACTTTTATTTATTTTTATCATCAATACTTTAAATAGGGTAGTGTTGATATTAGCTGAGGTGAGATTGATTTTACAGATGTCCACATATCTTATGATTAGGAGAGCATGGGATGCACAGCGATAGAGGCCTGCGTCGAGAGATTTTTCAGAACCCATTGGAGAGTTAGGGGAGGGATGCCAGTTGTTGGACACCCCACGTGGCTCCCTCCCCCATGCCACGCTGGAGAGTCGACACGAACGCAGCCCGGGCCCAGATGGCACTGCCACCTGTCGTGGTGGGTGGTATAATTAAAGTGGCCTTTATGGCACGCTTTTTCCTGCTTTTTCGGCGCTTTTCCCGCACACTCTCCTTCCTCCCATGTATTGTTGCTCGGGCCCTGTCTGTGAACGCTCCGCCACCCCACTTCCTGTTCACGCCTGCTCTGGTTCTGCACCACCCCCGCTTTGGTTCTACACCATGGGCGCTCTCGTTTTGCCGGTATCGTCACGTGCTACTGTTATATGGCAGACGCTTGTTGCTTTAGCCCCTGACGGATGGCGTTCGCCGCTGCTGTGTGTTTTGTCCGCTAGCTCTCCCGACGTTGACCCTCGCTCCATGGCCATAGCACACCACAGGCCCTCGAAGTTGTCTGCAGCGGACCTCGTTGGAGGTTTTCATTGGTTCGGTGGTAGTGTTGTTGGGTTGCCACTCGGCTGGTTTCGCTGGTGGCGATGGTGGCTTCCATTAGGCTGTTCCTGCTCACGGCGGTGGCGTTGGCTGTTCCTGCTCACGGCGGTGGCGTTGGCTGTTCCTGCTCACGGTGGTGGCGTTGGCTGTTCCTGCTCACGGCGGTGGCGTTGGCTGTTCCTGCTCACGGCGGTGGCTCGTCCCTTTACGCTGCTTCGGTTTCGGTGGTAGGTTTCCTACCAGCCATTCCCTGCATCAGTGTTTGTCAACACTCTCAACCTTCTGGGGATTTTGTGGACCATTTCTGCTGCTTTTAAAGGTTAAATTCTGGTTTTCTGGGTTGTGAATTTGTGCATTTATGGGTTGTGAATTTGTGCATTTCTGTTGGTGAATTGGTTTGGTGCCCTCCTGCTCACACTTTGAATTGTGTATGGTGGGTTTACGTTGCGTTTGTGGCAATTGTGAAATGCATTTCGTTTATGCTGCAGCAGTTTAGGAATGGTTTATAATGCAGTAGGGTTTATGAATGGTTTATGATGCAGTAGGGTTTATGAATGCAGTAGGGTTTATGAATGTTTTAGTGTTTATTCATTTATTAGGTTGGAGGTGAATTTGTTTCGGCTGAATTACTGAAGGTTCTATGGTTTATGTTGCACTCGTAATTAAGGTTCTGTGGTTAATGTTGAAGCTGCGTTTAAATTTTTTTTAGGGTGTATGAATTAGGGTTTTGTAATTAAGGTTCTGTGGTTAATGTTGAAGCTGCGTTTTAAATTTTTTTTAGGGTGTATGAATTAGGGTTTTGTAATTAAGGTTTTGTGGTTAATGTTGAAGATGCGTTTAATTTTTTTTTAGGGTGTATGAATTAGGGTTTTGTAATTAAGGTTCTGTGGTTAATGTTGAAGCTCCGTTTAAATTTTTTTTAGGGTGTATGAATTAGGGTTTTGTTGCAGCTGCATTTAAATTTTTTCTAGGGTTTATGTTTCAATCATAGTTTGGACATAATTATTGCAGGTTCTATGGTTTGTGTTGCAGCAGGTTCTATGGTATGTGTTGCAGCAGGGTTTGCAATTTTTTTAGGGTTTATGTATTTGTTTTGGCTGAATTATTGAAGGCTCTATGGTTAATGTTGCAGCAGTGTTTATAATTTTATTTGGGTTTATGAATTTCGTTTGTTGCTGGTTTATGTTGCCTTATGTTGTAGCAGGGTTTGTAAATTTTTTGGGGTTTATGATTTTAGTTTGTTGCTGGTTTATGTTGCAATCATAGTTTGGCCTGAATTTTCTATCTTCTATGGTTTATGTTGCAGCCGGGTTTGTAATTGTTTTAGGGTTTATGAATTTAGTTTGTTGTGTTGTTAATGTTGCAATCATAGTTTCTGCCGAATTATTGAAGGCTCTATGGTTAATGTTGCAGCAGTGTTTATAATTTTATTGGGGTTTCTGAATTTCGTTTGTTGCTGGTTTATGTTGCAATCATAGGTTGGGTTGAAATATTGAAGGTTCTATGGTCTATGCTGCCTTATGTTGTAGCAGGGTTTGTAATTTTTTGGGGTTTATGATTTTAGTTTGTTGCTGGTTTATGTTGCAATCATAGTTTGGCCTGAATTATCTATCTTCTATGGTTTATGTTGCAGCCGGGTTTGTAATTTTTTTAGTGTTTATGAATTTAGTTTGTTGTCTGTTAATGTTGCAATCATAGTTTCGGCCGAATTATTGAAGGCTCTATGGTTGATGTTGCAACAGTGTTTATAATTTTATTGGGGTTTATGAATTTTGTTTGTTGCTGGTTTATGTTTCCATCATAGTTTGGGCTGAATTATTGAAGGTTCTATGGTTTATGATTTTAGTTTGTTGCTGGTTTATGTTGCAGCAGTGTCCCTAAATTTTATCTGGTTTATGAATTTAGTTTGTTGTTGGTTTTTGTTGTAGTGGAATGGTAATAGTTAAAAGGCAAAACTGCATCATACAGGGGATGGATGGCAGTTGACAACAATGACTTCTCCATTGTCTCATCTAATTGGAAGAATACCCATAATTCAGTTGTTGATATTAGCAAGTTTTCCAAATTGGCTATTGTTGATGCATTTTACAAGCGATCTGCTCCACCTTATGATCTGCTGTTGTTAATGCAGTTTACAAGTTGCATGCTATTGTTAAATTATAAGTGTATGATGCAGTTTTTACTTTTACTTATTAACATGAAGTGATCTGCTGCATCTTATCTGCTGTTGTATGATGCAGTTTTTACTTTTACCTATTAACTTGAAATATTGGGCAAAATATAAGAAGTTAAATTAGTTGTTGCATTATGGGCAAAATAGAAGAAGGTAAATTAGTTGTTGCATTATGGGCATTTATATAGACATAGTTTTATTAAACAGTTTGTGTGCTTGATTATTGTTGTCTGTTGTTCTAGCCTTCAAAAGGATATTGAATTTGTTTATAGGAATGTACATACACTGGATCTAATTTAGGCCTGTTATGTTGATTAGTATGATACTGTATTAAGTTGTAATAAGTCATGCATGAGAGCCCTCCATGGAACATTCCTTATAGAAGCATTATTAATAATAGGAGAGAAATATGGACCATGTTGCAGTATAGTTAGCATCGAATGGATGGGTATCACACCCATGCAATGGTTCAACCCCATTCCTAACTGCTAGTTTAAGGAAAATATAGGGGTCAAGAGTTGTAAACGATAGAACCAACTGCACCATAAACCATAGAACCTTCAATAATTCTGCCCAAACTATGAAACTTCAATAAACCTTAGACCTTGCTGTAACATAAACCATAGCCCACGATATCATCTAGGATGAAGCTATTATAGTGGTCTTGGGATTCTTCTATCTCCCTTTGAATTTTGGGCATATGGTTGTAATCCCATGTGGTTGTAATTCAGCCGAAATGACTGCAACATAAACCATGGACCCTGCTGCAGCATAAACCCTAGAATTCATAAACATTAACCATAGAGCCTTCAATAATTCATAGAATTCATAAATTCAGAAACCCCAATAAAATTATAAACACTGCTGCAACATTAACCATAGAGCCTTCAAGAATTCGGCCGAAACTATGATTGCAACATTAACAAACAACAAACTAAATTCATAAACCCTAAAAAAATTACAAACCCGGCTGCAACATACACCATAGAAGATATATAATTCAGGCCAAACTATGATTGCAACATAAACCAGCAACAAACTATGATTGCAATGGTTGGGCATATGGTTGTAATCCCATACTACTGCAACATAAGCCATGGACTTTGCTGCAACATAAACCCTAGAACCTTCAATAATTCAGCCGGATACCGGCAGAACGAGAGTGGGGGTGGTGCAGAACCAGAGCGGGGGTGGTGCAGAACCAGAGCGGGCGTGAATAGGAAGTGGGGTGGCGGAGCGTTCATAGACAGGGCCCGAGCAACAATACACGGGAGGAAGGAGAGGTCGCGGGAAAAGCACCGAAAAAGCGGGAAAAAGCGTGCCATAGAGGCCGCTTTAATTATACCACCCACCACGACAGGTGGCGGTGCCATCTGGGCCAGGGCTGCGTTCGTGTCGACTCTCCAACGTGGCATGGGGGAGGGAGCCACGTGGGGTGTCCAACAACTGGCATCCCTCCCTTATATAGAAATACAACAATGTTTGTTTGGTTGTAGAAGATATTTTGATTCCATCAATAATGATGATTAATCATTTTGGTGTGTATGTGTTGGTCTTTCATAATGGTAGTGATGACAATAAGTTTTTTGGGTTGTAGGTGCATAAACCCTAGAACCTTCAATAATTCAGCCCAAACATAAATTGCAACATAAACCAACAACAAACTAAATTCATAATCCCTAAAAAATGTTAATGAAATGTTTAATCAGAGTACATTATAGCTTGCTCTTGAAATGATGAAATTGTATATTAAACCTTATGATAAACCCCTGATTACAATGCCGCAAACATCAGGGAACGATATGACCTAGGATTGTACCCAAAAATGTATAGGATTGTATACAAAATGGCCATGTTGTAGTAGTTAGACCCAGTGATTACAAAATCCACAATGCAATGTGGTCACAACAAAAACTTTGGCATCCCTATATGACACTCCTATGCTTGATGTCGTCCAAGATCTTCACTTCCCAATATTGTTGAGTTTCCTGCTTGAGCCAGGTTGGTTGGCATACCTAACAATGGCTGATTAGGTTGTGGTTGGTTTCCTCCATATGATATCCAATTTGCTTCTTGTAGCCATGGAGGAATTGAGTAGCCACAGTGCACACTTGTGCTACTAACCCCTGCATTGGGTTGAGCCCCCCGATAATCATACATATGTCTGACACCTGCACTGATAGGAGGGAATAAAGTGGGCATGCGCACTTGTTGATAGCGGGGGACTTGGATGTTTAGGAGGTCTTGGAAACATGGAGTATTATTTGCAAGATGTTCCAATGTGTTTGGCATCATCCTACTCCCCTCCACTATGTTTGCATCAATGGCAGAACTTTTTGCCACCCCTTGTTCTTTTTGAAGCAATTGTTGAGCCTTTCTCAATTCCTTTTCATACCTTGCCATTTGTTTTTGATGAGCCTTTTCTTGTCTTTCTTTCTCTCTGTCAAGCCTCTCCTGTGCTCGAATTTCTGCTGCAACAATCCTTGCAGTCTTTTTTTCTTTATCTAAGTCCCTCTTTTTCTACTTTAAATCCTGGAGTTCAAGTTTCCTATGCTCAGATTCAACCAATAGTTTTATATAGTCCTCTGAGGTGAGTAACTGTGAACTTCGGCATAGACGAAGATTGTCTGCTGTAAATTGCCTTCTTTTTGCTGACACTCTCTCTACCGGTAGCTTTAGAAACCGACCAAGCAACTGGCTCTTCTTTGACACTTGCTGCTCCTTGCTTGACACTTGCCTCTCAATATTTGGGTCAATGTTCTCCTGCTCTATCTGAACCATATTGTCCTCTTCAGCTGGAACCTCGTTGTGGACACTATCTTCTACCAGGTTTCCATTGTCCACAAAATAATGAACAATTTCTTTTTCCAATTCTCTGGGCTGTGAAGGCATGTTCATGCTTTCTTCATTTGTCCTTGACACAATATTTTTGTCCAAATTCATCATGGCTTCTACCAGCCATGATGGTGGGGTAACCTGGCTTGGAAAAGTCAATTCTCCATTGCTGCTTCTTGGTGCATGGTCAACGTTTTCATTGACATGAACAGAAGCAGAAGTTGCAACTGTTTCTTGCATAGAGACATTAAGAAGATTAGAAGCAGAATTTGCAGCTGTCTCACTTGGTGTATGTACCTCCATGTTACTGTCAATTGGTTCATTGTTATACTGTGTTTCACTTACCTGTTCTTCTTCATCACCACAGTATGGTCCTCCTTGAGAGAGGGATATCATATGATCAGCAGCAACAACGTCTTCCTCTACCTCCACATCTTCTTGGCCAGCAACATGTGCTTGGACATCCCCTTCTTCCTGACCATTCAGATCAAATCCTAGGCTACAACTAGTATCATGCATGAGAGCCTCAGAATTCAGTGGCCATATTCCAGTCCTCCCAAACCCATCCTTGATATTCGAAGGTGTGAGAGCCCTTTTAAAGGCTTTACTTGCAAGCTCGGCTAGCTCAAACCTTTTTACCTCCACCCCTGGATTCTGTGCCATCCACGAAGCTCGCTCACCCCTGAAATAGTTCTTGAAAGGCCCGAATACACTGACATCTAGGGGTTGCAATCTGTGAGTGGTATGAGCAAGCAGTGTCAACAGGTCGATGCCCAAATTGTTAGCCTCCTCGATTGTTTGCAAAGCAATGTGGCTTCCATGACCATCTAAAACTAGCAGGTGTCTATTTACAGGTGAGACACCGCCTGGTATAGATGCAGCAAAGTGAGTAAGCCAATTCAAAAAGAGTTCTTTGGTCATCCAAGCATGGGGATGTGCAGCCATGCATGCACCTGGTTCACAATTCTGTATATAGTTTTTGAGTTGAGTTTTACCATTAAATAGATAAAATCCTGGGATTGAAGCACCAATTGCATTGACACAACATAGAATAGTGATCCACTCCCTGCTCCTAGGAAAAATCTTTGGCACATTACGACTCCCTCTCTTGGAAATTACACGCATGCCACAGTTCCTTCCTGCCTGTAAACCTGTTTCATCATAGTTCCATATATGGTCTGGAGCATACCCATGGTTCTCATATGCACTAGAAAGGGTGGCATAGAACTTAGTCAGAATTGCAGGGCGTAGATTTAGAACCCTGTCTCTATCTAGGCCCTCAGCTGTATGCAACACAAGGTCTGGATGCCTTTTTTTAAACCCAAACCACCATGACTTACCAGGAAACCCATCTTTGAAGGGGTTTGGCCTCCCTTGACAGATTTGAGCTATTGTGGATTTTAGCTGTATCAGCTCTAGCCCATGTCCCATTTCAGCCATCTCCTTACACCACTGAACCACCTCAGCCTCCTCCTCTTCACTCATAACTGTAACAGGCCCTCTGCGCTTTGTATGTGTGAGTCCATTTATCCAATAATGTACTGAAGAGGTAGCAACTCCATGTTTTTTAGCAGCAACACGAATGGAATATCCATTGAACTCTATATCATCAATAGCAACTAGCATGTCTTCTTTTGTCCAACCTCTTATTGCACTGATTTTGGTGACTGAACTTGTTCCTTGAACTGTGGTTGGAAGTGACTGTGTAGTTGGTGGTGGGACAACAATGTCCTCTTCCACCACATTGTCATTCTCAACAACATTGTTGGGAGGATTGTTGGCATTTGTATCATTGGGCCTCTCCTCATCCGATGAGGTGCAGCGTAGCTGGGCACCCCTACTCAGTCGACGACTTGTTCTCCTTGCATTGCTGACTCTTGCCATGCCTACAACATTTTGCACATTTAGAAGGGAGGCTGGTTATGTAGAAGAAACTGGAAGTTGATTATAATAGAAATGTAAATAACAGAAACAGAAACATAAATAACATAAATAACATAATTAGAAACATAAATAACATAAATAATATGAATAACAGAAACATAAATAACATAATTAACATGAATAACATAACTGGAAATAACATAAACAGAAACATAAATCATAGTAACAGTAACCTGAATCTACTGTGCACACAGTTCTGCTGGTATGCCTCCACTGTGCACACACTTCTGATGGTATGCCTCCACTGTGCACACACTCTGTTGTTCAAATTTATGAAATGCAACTGTGCACACACTCTGCAGGTCAAATTTATGAAATGCATCTTCATAAGGGTTGTGGTTCATTTATAGTTGTTTGCTATTGAATTGGGTTGGTAAGAAGGTTGCACATGGATTGCAATCTCTCAAATTTCAATGTGTGTTGTGGATTGATTTGAAAGTGATCCAATGGTTGGGAGCTTGTCATTGTGGATCCCTATGCCTTCATCTGTTTCATGATCTGTGTGCTTCCATCTGTTTAATGGGTGCATTTAATGGGTAGGTGTCATTTATTGAATACAGAGGGTTGGAATGTTGAACAATCTTGCAGTTATGGCTGACACTATCTTTTTTGATGCTTGAACAGGTATCAATGAATGTTTGAACAAGTTTCAATGAATGCTGGGATATTTAGGCTCCATTAGATATTCGTGGGTCCTCCTTTGATAGGTACCTTGCAGTAGGTGGCAAAAACGAGTTGGGTTATTTAGCTGTTTATGTACTTCTGGATATTTGAGCAGATCTGTACTTTGTTGGGACAAGATGTTTTGTACAGTTTGTCATATAAAGACTATTTATTGACAGCTATTGGCCCAGTCAGTTAATGGGCAATTTTTGGACATAATTTAAATATTTTCTGCACTTAATATGGAATGTGTATGTTTAATTTATGGGTTTATTTGTCTCAATATATGGTGGTTATGTGGGACCAGTACTATGTCAACTACTGGTCCCTGTTCAACAATAGACAACTCTCCCCTAATAAAGACCATTTACGGACATAGTGAATCTGAATTTGAAATGGGTATGGCAGTGGGAATGGGACAGGATAGCAAGGGGAAAGGGGAGCGTGACGTTGGTGGAGAAGCTTTGCATCCAATAACACTTGATCTGGGTCAAGGTGCTTGTTAGCATTAAAGGACACTGTCGTTTTGGCTAGATGCATCTCAATCTTCAGTATAAATTTGGAGGATATAAATTGGGGGAGAAGAAGAAAGAAAGATAGAGGAATGTTTTAATAAATATTGGGGAGTGGGAAAATGAAGAGTGTTCGAGGAATTGGAGTGTTGGGCGTCTTTGGAGGAGGATTTTTTTGTGGGCATTGTGCTCCAAGGATCCTACCGTTTCCTTCCTTTTGGTTACCCTTATTCTCCATGTCCTGACTTCCCGAATAGCAGCCAGCTCTGAATGTGCAACCCATGAATGTCATCCCCTCATGCTCATAACTCATACATTATTCTCGTAGTGCTCATAATTCATAAATTATAATTTATGAGGGGAAATTAGTCCTTTCCATTGAAATGATGTATGCCTCGGATTCATTAGAAAATAGCAAGGATCCACCTATGCAGTTTAATGGTAATAGAAAGGTCTTATCAAAATGAATAAATTTTATGATGTTGATATAAACTCAGATATGCTGAGCTAAATTTTGACTGCTTAAAACCATTTTTCAACGTTACATTAATGATATGTAGTGTTTTGGAAATAAATTAAGATTTGTTGAGCTGAATTTCTATTGTACTTAAGATCGCTGAGCTAAATTTTGACTCTGCTTAAAACCATTTTTCAACGTTACATTAATTACATTAATGGTATGTAGTGAAGATCTGTTGAGCTGAATTTCTACTGTACCTAAGATCGTGGGATATAATGTTTTGGGAATAAAATAAATTGATAAATGATCATTTGTAATTTTAGACTCTCATTATCAACACACCAAGCCGTCTCCGTTTCATATAAAAATTAACTTTTAGTATTTTAAATGAAAAGAGTACTTTAACTTTTAATGTTTTAGTATTTTAATGATAACTTTATATCTGTTATTTTAATAAAATATATTATATTATTATATTAAAATAAAATAAAATATATCATATTATTATATTAAAATAAAATTTATAAATAGTGATAAGTATTATTAATGTATTATGATACAAATAAAGTAGAAGATATTTGAAATATGAAACATTTTAATTTATTTAAAATTTATGGATATAAAAAAATCAAAATATAAATTGATTTAGTAATGTTTATATAATTATACGTCTAATCTTAATAAATATTTTTTTAATATTTGTTAAGTTGATAAAATTCTTAAAATAGTTTTCATTTCAAAAGAATTAATATTTTTAAGAGTTATAGTAGTTATTTTTTAATAATTAAATAATACATTTATAAAATTAAAATTTAATTTTTGTATTATTCTTTATTATATGAAAAAGTTATAAGTATAAATATATATAACTTAATGAAAGATGACAAAATTTATGATATTATTATTATAATAAAATATAAATTGAGAATTTCTGATTTTGTTTATGGAAGATAATATGAACACTTTCTTTCACTCTAAAATTTAAATGTAATTTCTAATTTTTATAATAAAATTAAATTATTAAAAATATTATGAAATTCTCTCTATATCTAAAAGATATTAACTTAATTGTGTATTTATCTTTCAATTTATTTGTAAATAAATATTAAATAAATAAAATATCTAATCTATTATATGTAAAATATTAATTATTGTTATAATAAAGTAAATTATAAATACATTTTCATTTAAAATAAATATGATAAATTAACTTGTTTTTAAAGATGGTAATTTGATGATTTTTAAAAATTATTTAATTATAAAGTAATTCAAAACATAATTTTTTTAATAAATATATAATTTTTTATATAAAAAAATTAATTACTAATGATGATGATGATAATGTTAGTTAATTTTCATCTAGACTAATTTTGGTATGTGGGACTTTATGAAATAAAAATAGGGAACTACTTGGTTTTCTTTAAAGTTTTATTTGACACATTTTTATTATAACAAAAAAATTAAAACTGATTAGTATACACCTATGAATGTTCATTCTATTTTAGTTATCTGGTTCTTCTTACCCTAAGAGATAATTTTGATATTCAATATTAGGGTTAATGACCTTCTTGTAATATCTTATCTTTCTTTTATCCTCTAAATTTTTATGACATGGCATCTTTATACCAACCTAGATGATGGTTTTGAGTGGAATTTAAAACAAACGATAAAAAGACTTACATTTACATTTTTGTAAGGGATAGAAGTTTATTCATCAACCTTATTAAGGAAAACTTCCAAAACACTCAAATTATAAATATAATATATAAATTAAGTAAAAAATAATTTATTCAAATGTATATTTTATCTAATTTTTGAGTAATTTATTTATTTAAAAAAACATCTCTTCTTAATTTTAATAAGTATACAATTTATTATATAAATATTAATTATAATAAGTGTACAATTTATTATATAAATATTAATTATCTCTTTCACTTTCTAATGGGTTGGAACCCTCGACTCCTGATGACATTTGTCCAACTGACGTGGAACACATTGACTATGCATTAAATTTCCCCCTTTTAAATGTATATTCGAAAAATCCCTCCTCAAATCCCTATGTGAAACCGATTACACCAGATAAATTCATTAATGTGACTACTAGAAAAAATCGCAGGAAGCCCGGAGGTAGGGTTGATGATGGTGTAGATTTCACTCCTCTCTCTGCACGCATCGATGGTCTTGCTGACATTTCCATTACTGAGAATTCCTTTGTTCCAATTGAGACCCCTAGAGCATTAATGCCTCCTGTGGATGGTCTTGAATGATCATTCTCACTCTTAATATTAGGGGGGTAGGTAAGGATGCCAAGATTAGGGCCTTACTTCACCTTTTAAAGTCTACTAATCCTTCTCTTCTCCTATTGCAGGAGACTATGTGTGAAGATGTGAAAGCCATTAAAAAACTTGCTGCTGTATTACCTGGTTGGGAATTTTCTGCAACTAGTGCTATTGGTTTGTCTGGTGGGATCCTAGTGGGTTGGAACCCAAAATATTTTAATTTTCTGGCTTACATAACTCATTGGGATATTTTGCTAAGAGGAAGTTATTTTACTACTAACTTGATGCTCACTATGTTGAACCTGTATGGTCCCTACAAAGACAAGACGCCTTTCTGGGCTTCTTTGGCTAATTCCAAACTCTTGGATATTGAAAATTTAATAATTGCTAGTGACGTGAATTTCACTAGATCAGCTAGCAAAATTTGGGGGTCTTATTTGAGGCTTGATCATTTGGCGCATTTTTTTACAAACTTTCTGACTAAATATGATTTAGTCGATGTATTACCAGGTACACTTGCACCAACCTGGACTAATGGCAGGACTGGATGTGATGGTGTACATAAAAGGCTCGACAAGTTTCTTGTTAAAACATATTTGCTGAAAATGTGGACTCGTCACAGATCATGGATTGGAGAAAACAAGTTCTCGGACCACTGGCCGGTATATTTCCAATTTGATGTTGAGGGTTATAAATTAAAATATCCTTTTAAATTCAATTGTTCTTGGCTTAAGGACGAGGATTTCTGCAAGATGATTAGGTCTTTCTGGGGTAGCTGTGGTATGGATCTCGATACAAATCCAATGGATACCTTTGTTATTAAGCTCCGAAGGTTAAAACATCAGGTTTTGAAATGGATAAAGGAAAAAACAAAAAACCAAGATGCATTCGTTGGAAGTTCTTGAAGATTAGATTAGAGATCTATTGTGCAGAAATATAAATGGTGACATGGATGTGGATTTAGGAGAGAAAATCAAACTTCTTGAACAAAAGAAAGAGGAATGGCTCATTAAGGAGGAAATGGAATGGCGCCTTAAAAGCAGGGCCATTTGGATCGATTTGGGTGATTGAAACACAAAAAAATTTCATGCTTATGCCACACATAGGAAGAATATCAATTCTATCTGGGAACTGGAGGTTGGTAATGGTAATATCATTAAGGATATGGAGGAGCTTCATGCAGCGGCTAAGTATCACTTCAGTTCCTTATACACTGATCCGAAGCAAGGAAATTTGATCACTCAAATCAATATTGCGCGGAAATTCCCTATGTTTGTGTCGGTGGCAGAAGCTGAGGAATTGGGTCAAGATATTACTTTGCAAGAAGTGGAGGATGTATTGAAGGAGTTCGCTAGAGACAAAAGTCTTGGCCCCGATGGTTGGACAATGGAACTATTTTTAGAATTTTTTGATGTCATGGGTAATGATATTCTGGCGATGGTAGAATTCTCCAGAGTGGAAGGATACATTTCAGGAGGTTTGAATTCCACTTTTCTTACCTTGATTCCGAAGATTGGTAAACCCTCTACCTTTGGAGATTTTCGTCCAATCGCACTCTGCAATTTGGCATATAAAATTATATCAAAGATCATTTCTGTCCGGTTAAAGCCTCTGCTATCTAGATGCATCTCGGGTGAACAATTTGGTTTCCTTATGGAAAGACAGATTCTGGATGCCATTGGCATCACTCAGGAAGTGATTCACTCTATAAAAGCTAGTAAAGTACAAGCTATGTTAATGAAGATTGATCTGGAAAAAGCGTATGATAGGGTGGATTGGGTATTTCTGCGCTTAATTCTCATCCAGATTAGAATACCTCCTTTGGTTATTTAGTGGATCATGGCCGGCGTCTCCAATATTAATGGAATTAATTTCTCTCACGATGTATCTATTTCACATACATTATTCGTTGATGATGTACTAATGGCTGAGTTGAACTCTGTCACTGAATGGCAGAATTACTCATGCATTTTAAATGATTTCTACAATGTATCGGGTATGCTGATAAACAAAAGGAAGACACAGGTGTATCACTTTGGTATCCCATACTGTGATATTGAGCTATTTAAAGGAATCTTGCCTTACACTTTCTGCCCCCTGGAGGAAGGGTTCAAATATTTAGGATATTTTCTTAAACCTAGGGCATATCGGCGTCAAGATTGGATGTTGCTCATCAAACGTGTTGAACAGAGAATAAATAATTGGACGTTCAGATTATTATCTATTGGTGGCTGGCTCACGCTTATCAAATTTGTTCTCACTGGCATACTAGTTTACTCGTTTTCTCTCCTGCAGATTCCTGTATTTATTTTAAACAGTTTGAGAAAACTATTTTTCAACTTCTTATGGACGGGGGGATCATTCAATGGCTGTCTAAATATGTCCAAGTGGGAACATCTCAGATTACCTATTGAAAAAGGAGGGTGGGGCATTAAGAACTTGCCATTATTCAGTTGTGCATTAAGACTAAAAAGATTTTTGCGGGGACTGTTTAGTCCAACCCTTTGGACATAAATTCTGAAAGTGAAGTATATTAAAGATGATATCATCAACTGGTTTAGGAATTAAGTGAAAAATATTAGAGGCACTTCTCAGATTTGGGCTGGCTTTTTAAAGAACTATAACTGGTTGGCTAAAGATCTTACTTGGAAAGTTGGAAATGGTTCATATATTATGGTGGGGATTGACCCTATCATGGGTATGGGAGAAGACTATACTTTATCTAGATGGATCTTACATATTCTTCATTGCTTCAATTACAAGACATTGAATACAATACAAAGGTACAGGCCTGGGAATAGACAACCATATTGGCTCTCTGCGAGGGAGATGTGTTTTCAGGATGAAGAAGCGACTAAATGGGATAAGTATATCCTTAAACTTAATGGTGCTGGAAGTCGATTGAACAAAGATAGAGAAAAGCTCATTTGGACTGGCAATGAAGCTACAGGTATGATTAATGCTAAACTAGCTTACAAGACATTAATTATTTACTGTTGTTCATTTCCTGTTGATTGGTGGTATAAGGTGCTTTGGAGATGGAAGATTCCAGTGAAGATATAATGCTTCATCTGGAAAGCCCTTAGGGGGTGTTTAAAAACTTGGGATAATCTTCATAAACGTGGTTGCATTGGGCCCAACATTTGTATACTATGCATGAATGATTTGGAAACACCTAAGCGTATACTTGTTGGATGTAACTTTACCAGAACTATTTGGAATGAGATCATCCATCAACTTGATCTACATTCAACATGGAAGGATGGTCTATTTAGAGGATGTGCACTTCAATGGTTTCGAGAATGTAAAGAGATTCCTTTTCTACCAGCTGTGGTCTCATGGGCAGTATGGCATTCGAGGAATGTAGCACTTTTTGAAGATAAGAGGCCTTCTATTAATACTACCATCTGCAAAATTATGGTGTTTACTAAAAATCATTTCACAAACACTGGTAATAAAGGAGTTATAAAGCAACCATTCTTCCAATGCTCATTTCATAGACCCGTGGCTTTCTTTGATGGGTCGGCTATTGATGGACTTTGTGCTATTGGTGGTGTTATTTATACCAATAGGGATCATTTTTATACTTTGAAACTCAACTGTGGAAATGACACCAATACCAAGGCTGAACTGCTTGGTCTGTGGTGTGTTCTTGCAGTTTCCAGATATTTTGGTTTTCATGAAATCTCAGTTTTTGGTGACGCTCGGGTGACGATCAAATGGACACAAGGGGAATATAATATCAATGTGATCTCCCTCAATCACCGGTGCTGCAGAATTAAGGAGGTTATACTTTTCTTCAAGAATATATCCTTTGAACACATTTATAGACAACATAATTCACTTGCAGATTCATTATCCAAAAATGCACATGAAGGCACTGAAGGCTATATCAAGTGGGAAGAATATCAAGAGAATATTCTACTCGTTTTAGATCAGGTTTTCTTGTCTTGTCTGTAGCGACTATGTTCTTTTTGTAATTTTGATGTACTGATCTATGTCCAAACTTTATCATGATCACTCATAGCATAGGATGATTATTAATGTTTTCTTAGTAATCTGGATTTTTATTTTGGTTTCCATCATGCCTTATTTTTGTATAAGTCTTGACTACACAACGACTTATGATTTTGTACTATTTGATTCTCATCAATGAATACCAGTAGTACGGTTTTTTTCCATTGAAAAAAAAAAAAAAAAGATAAATAATATTTATTTGCAAAAGTTTAATTTAAATAAAATAATATCAATCTTCTTAAAAGCATCATTCATTTTCTTTTTAAATGTAACTACATTAAATCCTCATATTTCCAAGTAACATTATTTCTAAGAAGTACTTTGATACAGGAGCATTGACCCAAAGCCCTATATTTTATGAATGAGTAGCCATGCTATTTTTCTGCTATTTGTAATAGTTTCTAGAAGTCTAGGTTTAATTGTTAATTAATTGTAATTGAATTTGAGATAGAATTAGTTGAATGTAATAATTGCAATTTGCCACTGATATCCTAGGATCTTGCAAGAGGTTGCTCGAGGATAGGGTATGCTATGTAATTGCTTTCTTTAGAAGTCTAGATCCCATTAATTCAGATCTGACATGTTTATGGAGTCTTACTTAATCACTCGATGTAATCGAGCAAAGGGTTGTTGATGAAATGAAGAACAAAGCTTTAAAACTATGCATTTGATTGCATATTTGTTGTCTTCTTTCAATAACCAAAGATACATGTAATTTATATCATGGAAATTTTTAAAACATTGAACACTCCAAGAGATGGACATGTATATACACGGGTATATACTGTAATGTCCCTAAAAATAGTAAAGTTTAAAAATTTTCCATTACTGTAATAAACTAGTTAAGAGATGATGATTTGTAAATTAACTTCAGCACTGATAAGTACCTTCTACACTGGTAATTAATTGCGACATTTGAAAGGTCTCAGTTTCCTAAGTATCATGGTCTTACTGGTTGTTATTCCTACAGCTCTGCGGAAGCGGTGTAATAAGTAGAAATGAAATTCTGTCGCAAGTGTACAAATGTTTAGAGTATAATAATACAAATCTCCTTCTTATTGTTTTAAGAGTTTGTGTGCATATTTATGAAAGTCTAACTGATAATTCAGGTGGAATGGATCCCTGTTGGTGGCGGTTGAGGCCCTTGATGAGATGCTTGGTCTTTCAATGGCAAAGTGCCCCGACATAGGTGTCAAGAGGTAGGGTGTAAGAAATGGAGACTTCTGACTTACTTAGCGAGTTTCGCTAATGCATTCAATTTGTACTTGGTTTGCAGGTGTACCTACGAGGCATCTACCTAGGGTGCTCACTTCACCTTTCTAGCAATTACTTAAGTCTCAAGTGTGTGATGTTTAAAGGTTGGCACTTTTAAAAGCCTTGTTGGAGTTTGTAATACTTTTTGAACTAGCAATACTTGTTGACCTTGCAATTACTTGTTGGCACTAAGTAACACTTGTGGTCTTTGCAATACTCATTGCGTTTACAATACTTGTTGATCAAGAATGACTCTACTACTATAGAGATCAGGGTTATTATCAAAATATTTGAGGTTGGTGATAGAATTAAATGCAGCTCTACAATGTCACATGGCTCTTACTGCGAGCTATGCAAGGGGCCTTTACGGAAGCTTCCTTATATGCGCATATACGGAAGCTTTCGTAAAGGTACATATACAGAAGCTTACGAAAGCTTCTGTAAATGTGCATATACGGAAAGTGCATATACAGAAGCTTCCGTATATGCACATATATAGAAGCTTTCTGCATATACGAAAGCTTCTGTATATGTGCATATACGGAAGCTTCCGTATATGCGCATATAAGGAAGCTTCCGTATATGCGCATATACGGACGCTTACGGATAAGGAAGCTATGCATACGCTGCGCATATACGGAAGCTTCTGTATATGCGCAACCTCTGTATATGTGCATATACGGAAGCTTCCGTATATGCGCTGTGCATATACGGAAGCTGCACATATACAGAAGCTTCCGTATATGCGTAGCAGCTTCCATATATGCGCAGCTTTCGTATATGCGCATATACAGAAGCTGCTGCGCATATACAAAAGCTTCCGTATATGCGCAACAGCTTCCGTATATGCGCATATACGGAAGCTGCGCATATACGGAAGCTTGTGTATATGCGCAGCTTCCGTATATCTGCATATACGGAAGCTGCACATATACGAAAGCTATATGTGCTAGCTTCTGTATATGTGCATATACGGAAGCTATATGCTCTAGCTTCCGTATATGCGCATATACGGAAGCTTCCGTATATGCGCATGTACATAAGCTTACGAAAGCTTCTGTATATGCGCATATACGGAAGCTGGACATACGCTACGCATATACGGAAGCTTCTGTATATGTGCAGCTTTCGTATATGCGCAGATTCTGTATATGCACATATACGGAAGTTGCACATATACAGAAGCTTCCGTATATGCGCAGCTTATGTGAAGCTTCCGTATATGCGCAGTGCATGCGAAGCTTTCGTATATGCACATATATGGAAGCTGCGCATATACTGAAGCTTCCGTATATGAGCATATACGGAAGCTGCGCATATTTTGAAGCTTTCGTATATGCGCATATACAGAAGCTGCGCATATACGGAAGCTTCCGTATATGCGCAGCCTCCGTATATGCACATATACAGACGCTTACGGATATGGAAGCTACGCATATCTAAAAGCTTCTGTATATGCGCAGTGCATATATGGAAGCTTCTATATATGTGCATATACGGAAGCTTTTGTATATGCACATATACGGAAGCTTTGGTATATGCACTGTGCATATACGGAAGCTGCGCATATACAGAAGCTTCCGTATATGCGCAGCTTGCATTTATGCGCATATACGGAAGCTTACGGATACAGAAGCTGTGCATACTGAAGCTGCGCATATACGGAATCTTCCGTATATGTGCAACTTCCATATATGCGCAGCGCATATACAGAAGCTTCCATATATGCGCTGCACATATACGGAAGCTTTTGTATATGCGCATATACAGAAGATTCTGTATATGTGCTGTGGATATATAGAAGCTTCCGTATATGCGCTGCGCATATACGGAAGCTTCTTTATATGCGCATATACGGAAGCTGCGCATATATAGAAGCTTCCGTATATGCGCTGCACATATACGGAAGTTGTGCATATACGGAAGCCATAGAATGACGACCGTGGCTCTGATTGACAAACCGTTGACTTCGTTGGATTCAGGACGTCGGGATAGTGCTAGGGGTGCCCCTCTCCTCCGGTCCCATGGCCCAGGTGTCACCTTGTAGGTCCACCTTGGAAACTAGGGTTTTGCTCAGTGAGGGAGTATTCAAGTTTTGCAGATTGGGGTCAAATTTGCAAAAGCATGAAAAAAGTTTGGGTGGGCACAAATCCAAGAGAACAAATTTTTTTGAAGAGGACATGTGGGGTGGGAATTCGGCCTCCAAGAACTCAAGCATTGACATGGGTGAGGTAGGTCTAAAGCCTCCCTCAAGGACATTTCCAACCATTAGGTGACAATGATGAACATGTTAGTGCTACTCAATTAGATGATGAAGTAGCTCATACATATGAACCACATAAATATTCCCTAGAACTTATTCAAAATGACATTATTGAATTGAATATGATTGAAGGCTGTCAAGCGACAAGAAGCCTCTAGGGTTAATTTAGCTTTCTAGGATTTATAGGGCTAGATTATGTTTGTAGGGTTATATTAGTCCTTCTAGGGTTAATCATGCATGAATAAACAATCACATGGCTATAAATCATAACTTAATCATAACTCATGTACATCAAGTAAACGATATAAGATAACGATATCAAATTCCTATCTAACATGAATAACATTAATCATGCATGAATAAACAATCACATGGATATAAATCATAACTTAATCATAACTCAAACATAAAATAAACGATATAATATTACAATATCAAATAAACTATCTAACATGAATAACATTAGATATGCATGAATAAACAATCACATCATTACTATACTATGTACCTCAATCAATTAGGCCTTTTGGATCCTCTCAATTTTTTATTGTCTCAAACAACCTCTCGTGTTCCACTACCTCTTTTAACTAATGAAAAATAATTGTGTTCCACTACCTCTTTTAACTCATAACATGTTGTCATCATGTTGTATTTGACAACTCATGTAGTGATCTTCAATAAATATCAGCTCACAACCTAAATAATGAATATATATTTCACAAATATCAATAATATAAATGGTAATATTCATATCAGTCAACTTTGTTTTAAACAAATTCAAACAAATGAAGATGGTATTGTCTTCTATCAAATCAATAAACAAATTGAATATTTTTTGCTATATGTAAACATTGTAAACAAATTGAATATTTTGTGCTATATGTAAACATTGTACCAGACTTTATATTTATTTGTCAACTAGCTATTTTGTACCTTACATATTGAAGTGGGAATTTTATGTCACCTTATATCAAGTTGTTATTGAAGCATATTTTTTCTATATTATGATTTGGTTTTTTATGTCTCCCATGCATCCCACTTTCTTCTTCCATGAATTCTTTGACATTCATACTAGTTGCCACAAAAGACCACATATTTGATAATAAAAAATTGTTGTAAAATATATCAAACACAAAACACTACAGAGATGAAAAAATATTGTGTTCCATTACCTCATTGTTAATAACTTGTAACAATGGAAACAATGCCTCCAACATTCATTGTTAAAACATAATTACCATTGCATGACATGACTTTGACAGCTCTACTGAACTAACTCTATGATCAATCTTACACTGACACTTGGAAATTGAGGAATA
Source organism: Larix kaempferi (assembly GCA_027924585.1). Classification (NCBI taxonomy): domain Eukaryota; kingdom Viridiplantae; phylum Streptophyta; class Pinopsida; order Pinales; family Pinaceae; genus Larix; species Larix kaempferi. The sequence goes on along the minus strand of BSBM01000101.1, from coordinate 16,993,122 downwards.
ATAGATAGAGAAAAGTTGAAAATAGAAATTTAGATCAAGATGTCAATCTCCAACACGCGAGTACAGATTATCATTCCATGGCTTCGAAGTCAATGTAGTGTCTAACTTTTGGACAGTTGGCAAAAAAGATATTCACAACGCCTAACTATTCAACAAAGCATACTTTCAATTTACATGAAAAGCACGAGATAATGGTGATATTAATTGTTTCACTTAAACTTTTAATATCTAACTATCAACAAAGCATACTTTCAATTACATGGAAAGCACAAGAAGACATTGGTGAATTTAGTTGTTTCCCTTAACTTCGACACATCTACCAATTAGGACTTATGTAGTAGACTTGGCTCATCGACTGTATACAAGTACACAACACAACTAAAATTTCACTTTCAAGTTTACAACATAGCTAAGAAATTTATAGCAGGTCACCTCCTAGCTATACACTATATATTATAAAATAATTACAGCAGGCTTATTGGAGATCACATATAGGGCTCTAAAGACTAGATACTTATAATAGGCTTCTCTTACAAGTTACATATAAGAAGCCTCTCTAGATTACTCGATCACTCTAAAAAATATGAAATCACACTTACAAGCTACTTCTTAGATGGAGAACAACATTACATTATTGTGCTGAAAGAGGAAAATGCTTTTGTGTTCAATCTATATACACACCTCTTTATTCTTGATGCAATTGCAATACCACAAAACTATTGGCTATAACTGACCCAGAGGTTTTCTATAAGACCCAGGTTCTTTGCAGTTTCCCTTTGACCAACAAAACCCCTTCGCATCGGCCCTTTCGGCAACAACTTGCGAGCAGGTTGAGGTCTTACCTGAGGTGTATCTATGGGGTACTGCTGAATCAGGTTTCCACAGTAAGTGACGAGTTGGTTGGATGGACGTACTGTGCAGCACGGGCTAAGAAAGATGCGCTGCGAGACCAGATGGTGTGGCGCGCAATAGAATATGTGCTGCGGGGAAAATACTGCGAGGCAGCGGAAATACTACGGTCTGCCCTTCTAAACCCTTCTATCGTGAGGCTTCTACTGAAACTGCGAACTATGCAGTTCAACTTTATACTTGAACTACCTTGGAAATGCTTAAGGCTCTGAATTGAGTATCACTCATTCAGCTACTCAGCCGATTATCCATCTACTATTCGTTAATCAACTTAGTATGGTTACGATTTGAACATATTCTACTGATACAATCTAATTGTTATGCCTTTGTTTTGTTGCACATAAGGAAGTACTTAAATGATCTCTTAACACTTAACCACTAACTGATTTATTGTTCTCAAACATAAGCTAAATGTTCACCATTCATCTATTCATGCAGAATTTAACATATCATCTCCATACCTCTTCTGATGGCAAATGCATACAACAGTTCTCTCATAACAGCATTCAAGGAAACATCTAGACATTCATTTACAAAAAACACAGATAAGCATTCATCCATAAAACACAATCACACAACACAATATTTAACGTGGTTCACTCCCCCGGATGGGAAGCTACGTCCACAAGAATGGTTGGTAATATATATCTTTAACAGGGATGGGGACAACCGTTCTTAGTCTGCCCACTCAGTTGCAGACTCTCCTTCCTCTCAAATAGGTCTCTGCGCACACGGCTGCAGAGCCTTTACAATCTTCTCAACTCAAAAGAAATTTTACAATACAACATCCAGAACCCAAAAATTGTAACAACAAATTCAGAACAATAAAACGTAACCCCATCCCATACAAAATTGTCTTCTTAAATAGATCATGCCCGAAGGTCATGTCTTTACAATGCCGAAGACCTAAACTCAAAAACCCTTGGGGTTTACAAAACTGTGCTGGTTTCCCTAAACCGGCTTGCTGGCATCTGGTAACATCTGCTTCATTGTGGCGGTTCTCCACGTCTTCATTCTGTCAGCCTTCCTGTCACACGCGTGCCAACAGGTCACTTTCACTGAACCGTTCATCTCTAACGGTCTCGCCCACTAGGCATGCCAAGCCATCACTTTCTCTGATCTATCCTTTCCTTAACAAACTCGTGCATTGGCCGCCTTCCTGATTTGCTCGTGCTCACCGCTTGGCACTCCAGGAGAATCTTTCCAAAATTAGACCACTACTGGTCCATCCGGTACCTGTACCTGATCCTCGTCCAACACTCCACTTTGCTGGCTCCACGTGGCCTGACTGCTTCCTTGCGGCGCTGGTCTTCGCTGTACTTCCAAAATTCGGATGCTGCACACAGCTTCATAGCACAGTCAAAACTTGGATGCTGTGCCCAACTTCGCAGCACCCTCAACACTTAGACAAAATTATATTATCTTTTTCTGATCTGCGCTCAGCTCAACTTTTCCTTCTTATCAAAAGTGTTACAAAAAATTTACCCCAACTTGGGCCCAACAGAAACCCAACAAACATATTTGTGGAAATGGATGTATTTTTTCAGATAACATTTCTCTCTCTCTCATATCATTGAATATCTCAAAACTAAATAATGCATTTCTCTACGTTGAAGCAACTAAATTTTGGTGTTTCACTGGCAAGGTAATAAATTATTTTTAACAAATTGAATCAGATCTTGGCCTACAAGACCTTTACGCAGACGAGACTATGAATTCCAATTAAATCAACACCTAGACATCGTGTCAACAACTGTGTTAGGATCAGTGGCAGGATCCAGGGCAATGATAGGACCATGTCTCAATCTTTCCATTCCTAACCTGGCCTTTTCTCTAAGTCATTGACCTTTTCAATGGGCAGATTCCTTCTATATTTTCTTTTTGTGTTTCGTGAGTTTCCCATCTCCAAAAGTATCTTTAACACAACTATCAGGCCTACCCCTACAAAAGAAACAACAAATAAGATAAATTAGTGCCATTATACAATGAACTTGACACATTCCAACATAACTTACCACTTTACAAATTAACATATACAACTACAAACTATGTTGGTTTATTTGTGTTCGAATAAACATCCTTATCCCTTACAATTCCAATCAATATAGATGATGGTTGGTCATGTGTAGAGTGGAGAAACTAGTGTCTTTCCTAGCCATGAATTCATAAAAATTATGGTAGTAACACCCTACAACAGAGATGGCTAGAGATGCCTTGGGAATAGTTTGATAGTTTTTCTACATCAAATAAGGTAACCTACGAGAATAGTTTGGAAATTGGTTTTCTTATTGGTTTACATTATGATAAAGAATATTTATCATAGTGTTATGCTTTGGGTTCTTGGCAGCCAAACCCTGTGGTTTTCCCTTTGCTTGTGTTTTTTCTTATTCTTCTTTAGAGAGCCTCAAATTTGCAAACTAGAGGAGATTGATGGTGATGCTTTTATAGAGTGGGAGGATTTGGAAAAGGCTGTAGCCCCACCATTGCATGTGAATCTAAGGTTGTACACCCATCTACTTGAAGTTCAACTTCAAGGTCTTATTATTAATGGGGAGGTATATGATATGAAGGTCAGTGAGAAGAATTAGCAATGAGTCGGTTATCATTCATGGGAGTTGTTTTTTTTATGTTATCCTAAGAATTACCCATGTATTTATTAATTTAATTTTTTTAACATCTCTTTGATTTTGTATTGTTTAGTTTTGACGAATAATGCAAGTGAAGAGTTGAATTTATGAAATCAATGGGAAGCTAGAAGATCATGAAGATTGAAGACGTTGTGGTTTATAAATATGAATTATTTGAAGACATTGTGGTCATCACTTATTTGGCATATACACATTCATATTGGTTTTGAATTTAGAACATAAGCTGGCAAGATGAACTTCATTACTACATAATAGAATTCTCCAACTAAAATTCGCAAATCCTTATTATAAATGTCAGACATCTCTGTCAAAGCACAAAAATATCTAGCATATACAAAAGAGCTTCTATATATGCACCCTCAGTATATGCGCACATATGAAAGTGTTTCTATATGCCATATGTGCACACATGCCTAATGTATATACATACCTTCCTGCTAGAATATAATACACTAGTGTACATTTGTCACACATTTGTTTAAATGCTTGAACAAAATGGATGAAGATGAGAGGGACCTTCTTTGTCTGGAAAGGAAATGGATATTATTCAAATACAATTACCTTGTTCTACTTCAATACGAGCAACTAATCTAGGGAAGCGATTTTTTCCGACCTTACCATGATTGTTTTCCCATTAGGGGCAATGTCGCGATCACGATAAAGCACTACATTTCAACTCCTAATTTAGTTATAAAGTCAAAACTCACATATGTCAAGCCTAGTGTATCTACATGCAAGGCATATACGAAAGTTGTTGCACATATATAGAAGGTTCTATAAATGTGCAGCGCATATACGGAAGTTTCCATATATGCGCAACAACTTTCGTATATACGCAGTTGCGCATATACGGAAGGTATTGCGCATATATGGAAGCCAACGCATATACGGAAGCAACTTCCATATATGCGCAACAACTTCCGTATATGCGTTGCGCATATACGAAAGCTTCCGTATATGCGCAACACCTTCCATATATGTATATGCTCAACAACTTCTGTATATACGGAAGCTATTGCGCATATACGGAAGCAGCTATGTATCTACGAAAGTTTCTGTATATGCGCAACGCATATATGCAAACTTCCGTATATGCGCATATACAAAAGCAACGCATATATAGAAGCTTCCGTATATGCATATATGGAAGATTCCGTATATACGCAGCACATATACGGATGTTGGGCATATATAGAAGCTTTCATATATGTGTTGCGCATATACGGAAGCTTCCGCATATGCACAGCTTTAGAGAGAAAATCACATACATTTAGAGGTTGAGATCCAGATCTTGATTGGATGCAAGTCGTTAATGATTAGTAAGTTGCATCTAGCCCATGATTATTAGACTAACATTAAATGATATTGGTCCACATGGAGGGTACAAGATAATAAGTGTCCATTGACAGGGGTCTCCTAGTACCATGGATTTTAGGGGTAAACCATGGTGTTGCAGTAGCTTCCATATATACGCATCTGCTTCCGTATATGCGCAACTTCCGTATATGTGCAAGGCATATATGGAAGTTGTTGTGCATATATGGAAGCTTCCGTAAATGTGCAGTGCATACACGGAAGCTACGCATATATGAACGTTTCCATATATGCGCAACAACTTTTGTGTATACACAACTGCGTATATATGGAAGCTTCCATATATATGCAACTGCGCATATACAGAAGCTTATGTATATATGCTTCCCTATATATGCAGCTTCCATATATGCAGCTTCCATATATGCACAAGGCATATATGGAAGTTGTTGGGCATATATGGAAGCCAACGCATATACGGAAGCAATTGCACATATATGGAAGATTCTGTATATTCACAGCTTTCGTACATGCGCTGCGCATATACAGAAGCTTCCGTATATGCGCAACAACTTCGGTATTGCACATATACGGAACCTGCACATATACGGAAGCAGTTGCGTAGATACGGAAGCTTCTGTATATGCGCAGCTTCTGTATATGTGTTGCACATATACGAAAGCTTCCATATATGCGCAGCTTCCGTACATGTGCTGTGCAAATACAGAAGCTTCTGTATATGCATATGCGCAACAGCTTCCGTATATATGGAAGCTGTTGCACATATACATAAGTAGCTACGTATATACGAAAGCTTTCGTACATGCACAGTGCATATACAGAAGCTTCCGTATATGCGTAGTGCATATATGGAAGCTTCTGTATATGCGCAACACATATACAGACGATGGGTATATACAAAAGCTTCCATATATGTGTTGCGCATATACGGAAGCTTCCGTATATGCACACCTTCAGAAAAAAGATCACATACATTTAGAAGTTGAGATCCATATCTTGATTGGATGCAAGTCATTAATGATTAGTAAGTTGCATCTAACCCATGATTATCAAACTAACACTAAATAGAAAAAATATTAGTCCACAAGGAGGGTACAAGATAATAAGTGTCCATTGACAGGGGTCTCATAGTACCATGGATTTTAGGGGAAAACCATGGTGTTGCAGTAGGGGGAGAGAGAGATGGAAAGAGAGGGAGCAGTTTTAGGGGGATGGGGGAGAGAGAGAAGGGTGGGGGTTAAGTGTAGGCGGAGGAGTAGTGGGGAGAGAGAGATGGAAAGAGGGGGTTAGTAAGGGTTAGGGGGAAGAGTTGAGAGAGATAGGGGGGGTTAGTAAGGGGTAGTTGATTTATATATATATAATAAAGGTATATGCACTAATGTATATACTGGCATATACATTGGTGTAGTGTATATACAAATATATATACTCATTTATATATTGTATATACACCAGTATATATATTGTATATACACCAGTATATATATCAGTATATACACCAGTGTATATACCAGTATATAAATTAGTGTATATGCCAGTATATACACTCATTTATGGGGGAGAGAGAGAAGGGTCGGGGTTAAATGTAGGTGGAGGAGTAGTGGGGAGAGAGAGATGGAAGAGGGGGTTAGTAAGGGTTAGGGGGAAGAACTGAGAGAGACAGGGGGGGTTAGTAAGGGTTAGGGGGAAGAACTGAGAGAGACAGGGGGGGTTAGTAAGGGTTAGTTGATTTATATATATATATAACAAAGGTATATGCACTAGTGTATATACTGAAATATCCACTGGTGTATATACTGGCATATACACTGGTGTAGTGTATATACCAATATATACACTCATTTATATATTTTAGATACACCAGTATATATATTGATGTATATACCAGTATATACACCAGTGTATATACCAATATATACACCAGTGTATATACTAGTGTAGGTACCAGTATATACACCAGTGTATATCCTGGTGTATATACCAGTATATACATTGGTGTATATACCGATGTATACACTAGTATATACACTACCAGTATAGACATTGGTGTATATACCGATGTATGCACCGGTGTATATGCATGAGTGTATATACTGGTATATACATCAGTATATACACGAGTGTATATACTGGTACCTACACTAGTATATACACTAGTGTTACCAGTATATACATCAATGTATATATACCAATGTATAGTAACCGATATCAAGGGGGAGACTAGAATGATTATATGCACTGGTGTATATATACAAGTATATATATATAGGTGTATATACTAGTATATACGTTGGTGTATATATTAGTGTATATACTGGTGTATATACACCAGTGTATATACTGATATATACACAAGTATAAGAACTGGTGTATATACTGGTACCTACACTAGTATATACAAATCCATAACAAAGCTTGTGCAATTTATCAAGTTGTTTATGAATATGCTCAATGGAGGAAGCTCATGCATTAGGTTCTAAATTTAGCTTTTAGGACTTAAGGTCCATAACTGACAATTTCCCAAACCAGCATAGATGACTATTCAAGGGGATTGTTAGTTTTCAATTGGGAATACAAGAACCTTTACAAGTTTTTGATATCTAGGTTTAGGTCTTGTTGCCATATACATAGTCAAGGCCAAAACCCTAGTCCCTAGGCCATAAGAAATTAGGGTATATACATTGGTGTATATACCAGTATATACACCAATGTATATACACATATACACTTGTGTATATAATTTGGTATATAGGTGTATGTGGTGTATACACTAGTGTATATACATTGGTGTGTATATATAGGTATATACACTGATGTATATACCCTAGTATGTATATATCGATATATATACCGATATATACACTAGTGCATACACCAGTATATACATTGGTGTATATACTGATAGTAATATTTTATCATCTTTGGAGACTCATGGATAGTAATACAAGCCTTGAATGACCTTCAAAGTTCTAAGGAGGTAAATAATAGATTCAAAGAAGAATGACCAAGTTTTTTCCAAACTCTTCTAAGGTCCATGATCTCTATTTAAAGAGCACGAAGGGTCATTTGCTAGTTGATCGATTATGAGAAGCTCATTTGTAATATTATTTCTTTTGCATAATAATATTGCCTCAAGTATTTTTTAGGCTCGGGTCGTGGAGTGTTTCCCTCTTCGAGAGTTTAAACCATGCAAAAACATCAATGTGTTGATGTGTGAGCGGCTGTTGAAAGTGTTTGGTCTCTTGGAAATATCCTATGTAGTCGAACATGGTATTCTTTAATATCCTAAACATTCTGAGAAAAGTAACATAATTAACCACAAAGAATACATACATGCGAAACGAATTTTTACCCTCCAAACCATTTACCACAAAAATAGCCTCCACCAAAGAAGAATGATAATTTTTTGGCCTAGGCTAGGGATTTCTACTCTCTATGTGCCGTAAGACCTCCACATGTGTTTCCCACAGAAAGATCCATGGAAAGGTTATTCTCCAACATTTTTTCTAAACTTCTATTATTAACTAGCAAATAAATTTTTTGTCAATCCCCCGTTTATAGATCCCTTCTGATCAGATTTCCCATAAATATTTTTCATCCTTAAATCATCATTCGAAGCTAACTTAGTATTTTTTAGTGAATACCCCAAGAAAACCTGAAGGGGTGTTTTTTAAGCACCTCTTTCTATGTTGGTATGAGAGTTGAAAGAACATCAAACTCAAACTACCCATTTTTTACTATCGAGCTTAAAGAAGTATTTTCTCCTGAAATCAAGGGCCAACCCCTCTCTCCCCATATACCAGATCCAAGAACCGTCTTCTCTACATTTATCACGTTTGTCACGTTACGTTTCCATGTCGGCTCATAACTTATAAAAACTCAAAAGTAATTAAAAATTTCATGTTCGCTCATAACTTATCAAAAATAAAAAATAAAAATAATTAAAAATTAAAAGAGAGGGATCCAATTTCTTGAGCGGTAATTTTTTTCTTAATGTGTAAAAAATTTAAGATAAAACAAAAAAATTACATTTCAAGAAATTGGATCCCTCTCGGTGCTTGATAGATCCGGGTTTGAGATGGATCTACGCTGGTATTTTAAAAACAATATTTTAATGAATTATTAATAATTTAATGAGTTCAATATTATTAAAATTAATTTAATACGATTTGTTACATAAATCTTTTTTAATATTTTAAATACAATATTTTAACCATTTATTAATAATTTTATGAATTAAATATTACTACAATTAATTTAATAAGATTTGTTTTTTAACTAAAAGAATGAGTAACTCTAGTTTGAGAGTTCTTACTAGAAAAGAATTTAAAATTGAATAGTTTGTAATTTTATAGTGATGAGTTGTACAAATGTCATAACACACATACATACAAATTAACCATACTTATACTAACAATCTAGTTGGGTATAAATATTATAAAATATTTTAATATTTTTAGTGTTAATTATATTTGGATATAAATACTATAAAATATTTTAATATTTTTAGCGTTAATTATATTTGGATATAAATACCATAAAATATTTTAATATTTTTAGTGTTAATTATATTTAAAACTAAACTTGTAAATATATATTTTATTTTATATTCCAAATAATTATTAATATTGTTATTTAGAGATATAATTTTTTTTTTTAAATAGATAATAAGTTCAATTTAAATAATATTTATTCGTTTTAAGTCCATATTAAAAATTGATTTTTACATTCACATAAAATGTTAATTACCCTATAATAAATGTAAAGCAATCAAAATAATTGGTTCCAAACTTTTTACAGTTTAAATATAATGTTTTTTTAAAGTGTCTTTAATTATATCAAAACTTAAACTTGAATACATAACATAGTTTAAATATAATGTTTTTTAAAAACGAAACTATCTTTAACTATACCAAAACCAAAACTTAAACTTGATACATAACTTACTTACTACATCATCATACCAATTTTAACCTTCAATTATACACATTTTAACCATAATACATTTATGTGTAATCCCAACAAAAAAAAATTATATTTCTTTTAAAAAAACAAACATGTACTCAACATTTTTTTATACCATACAATAAAACCTTATTCTTATACTTTATCAAAAAAATAATAAAAACCGACAAACATGTTAGAATAATTTTCGTAATTAATCTATAATTTGGGCCACACATGTAAATAATTAAAATGTGTGTGCTATCATTTAATTAAGCCTAAATATAGTGATCTAATTAATAACTAATTAATTGGCTTAAGGGTATAATTGTCATGAGATTATTGTGTAGATACCATTAGATAATTATTATTTCTATGAGAGGCGGAAATATAATTATGATGAAGTTAAAACTGCCCTAGCGGTTATTGTGAACTGCCCTAGCAGTTTATAAATAAGGTTATGGTCCCCATTCTACCACGACGCATTCCAATTTCTGAAAATCCTCTCAAGAGAAGTTGACGCAGAATCTAGTGGCTAGAATTGGAAGATCATCTCAAAGGGTTCTCTTCCTGTAAGGTTTCTACTTCAATGGATTCAGGTATGCTTCCGTTATTAATTTTCTACTCATTGTTTTAATCAGAAGATTCCAGTATATATTAACAAGTGGTATCAGAGCCTACTTCTTGATTAATTCTTTGAGTTATTAATTTAATATATATATATATTTGTCAATGGATTCTCTTCAGAATTTTTTTTTTAGAGTCTCAGAGAAAGTAAAATATTATTAGTGCTTTGAATAGCGATCCGTTTTTATTAAATATATCTGCACAGCAACTGTATTTGCATCTCCTGCAAGACCAAATCTGAGACATCTGAATCCATTTTATAGAATAATCTGGGCCTCCATCCAAACGTTTTTTCTCCCATGCTAAAAGATGCCCAATTCATTCTAAAAACATGTTCAGTGCTGGGCGTCCCATTATAAACCTGCCAAATGTCGAGGGAAGCATGGCATGGATCAATCCCGAGACATATTGGTTTCATTGATCCCTTGAGAAACCTGGTTTGGCGGCTAAAGATTCAATGGATGTTTCTTTAACCTAAAAGCTAAGAACTGGGATCCATCGTAGTTGGAATATTGCAGATGTTCGCATATGTTCGTCGGTGTGACTCTCGTTTTCCTGAGAATTCAATCCCTGGTCTCCTATCTCGGAAGGCAACAATGACATTGTGAATAATCTATGTGTATTCCTCTGGAGGTTCTGGGGGCTGTTGTTATTATTATACATTGGTTTATTGTATTCCCGTGGCAGAGATTTCATTGCTGGTCGTTTATTTGTTGTTTCCGGCTATGCATTTGTTCCTGACAGCAAACTCCATAAAGCCATAGCCCGAGATTTTCTTAATTCGGCCAGACCAGAATTTATATCTAATTCCATACCGATCAGCATTCATGATAATCAATTTCAGAAAGAAAGAAATCGTATTAAGTTTTGTTTTTGGGCCATGGGACCATTTCGTCGAACCATTAACATGAACTAGTTTGAAAATTGGCTTAGAAAAATACTCCAGATTACATGGATACATTATCAAAAGAATGTATTTGCTTTAGTGAAAGTTTTTTTTTTTTGTCATACGTATCATTCTTTTAATTATCCTGAGCATGTTTTGTATGAAGCCATTTTTCTGAAGCAATGAAATTTTTTTTTTGAAGCAATGAAAATATATTTCCTGTCATTTCTATTTTATTTCATTTAAAGTTATACCGGTTTACTATTTAACCATGCGTTCACCATCGTCGTTCATATATTTCTGTTTCTCTGCATATTATTTATTTTATATCATAATTGAGTTTGACAACAAAATGTATATATAAAACAAAAAGAACGCAAAAGATTTTGACTTGTTTCAAAACTCGCGATCCTTTCTTGAACCCCGTGACAGTCCATCAAATAATGAAGCAGTAAATACTTTTAGAATTTTTCCAAACCTGTGAATTTGAATTTGATTTTTTTTAATAGCATTTTATGATATTTAAGTTATTGATCTAGCATTTTAAATAAGCTAATTAAAGCGGAAAATCACCAAAGTGACATCTTTCGTGTAGATTAGTCTGTTCAAGGTGTTAGATTTTTTGTGTGTATGTGATTCATGCGGGTATTGACTGGCCCAAAGGAAAGTTAATATTTGGTCAAATTGCATACATACCTGTGGTGATAAATATGTGACGGTTATAAAGGTAACTTAATGTGAATAATAACTCAATCCAAAGATAGATTTATTATTTGACATAACTTATCATCAATGTTTGATCACTACAACAAGAGTACCACTTACAATTAATATTACTGTCCAAAGACTTGATATTAATGTTGTGCCAGGTATCTTGAAATGTCATAATTTGTTTTTAAATTTAAAGATTATGCGTTTAATTGCTTATTTTATGTGAACATGATGGTTTATTTAATTCATTTTATTTTGTTCTCTATTTTCAGCTTTTATGTCTACTACTTCTATATCTGCCAACATCAATAATGTCCCTATGTTAAATGGGACTAATTTTAAGGACTCCAGAAAGAGAATATGATGATTCTCTTAGGCTGCATGGATATAGATTTAGTTTTGAGAATGCCCAAACCCGATGAACTCAATGAGGATAGTACTCAAGAGGATGAGGTTTATTGGGATAAGTGGGAACGTTCAAATAGGCTAAGTCAAATTAGGTGCCAATAGAGCTACAGACGTCTTAGAATTAATTCATACAGATATCTGTGGACCATACCCTACGGCATTTTGGAATGGTCAACAGTACTTTATAACTTTCATAGATGACTATTCAAGATATGGCTACCTATTTCTTATACATGAGAAATTACAATCATTGGACGTGTTCAAAACATTTAAAGCAGAAGTTGAGTTACAACTCAACAAAAGAATAAAGAGCGTCAGATCTGACGGATCAGGTGAACAACGTCCAGGACCATTTGCTAAATACCTAGAGGAATGTGGGATCGTCCCTCAATACACCATGCCAGGATCACCTAGCATGAATGGTGTAGCAGAAAGACGAAACCGAACTCTTAAGGACATGGTAAGGAGTATGATTAGTCATTCTACTTTACCCGAAAAACTCTGGGGTGAAGCACTCAAAACGGCAGCTTATATCCTAAATCGGGTGCCAACTAAAGCGGCTGCTAAAACGCCTTATGAGCTTTGGACAGGTCGAAAGCCCAGTTTAAAGCATTTTCATATTTGGGGATGTCCAGCTGAAGCGAGACCTTATAAGCCTCATGAAAAGAAACTGGACTCTAAAACAGTTAGCAGCTACTTTATTGGCTATGCAGAACGATCAAGGGGTTTTAAATTTTATGATCCTACTATTAGGTCAATTTTTGAGACGGGAACTGCAACATTTTTTGAGGATGTTGAGTTTGGGGGGAGAAATCAGGCTAGGAATATTGTCATTGAGGAGGAAGAGGGATCTACTATTGTTTTTGATAATGTACAGGTTTCACTACCTATCATTGATCAAGAAGTAAACTTGGATCCTCAACCAACAGACAATATTGTTCAACCCATTGCAAATGAGGACATTGCTCCTGAAGAACAAACTCAACAACCTCAAGAAAATATGCCATTAAGGAGATCCACTAGAGAGAGGAGAAGTGCAATTTCGGACGATTATATCGTATATCTCCAGGAACATGAGATAGAAAGTGGAATGATGGAAGATGATCCAATCAACTTCCAGCAAGCCATGAAAAGTTCCAACTCTCAGAAATGGATTGAAGCCATGAATGAAGAGTACAAATCTATGCAAGACAATAAAGTTTGGGAACTTGTCCCATTACCAGTTGGTACGAAGCCCATTGGTTGTAAATGGATATTTAAAACCAAGCGGGATTCAAATGGTAATGTAGAAAGATATAAAGCACGTCTTGTAGCTAAAGGCTTTACTCAAAAAGAAGGAATTGACTTCAAAGAGACCTTCTCTCCAGTCTCTACGAAGGACTCTTTCAGGATAATCATGGCACTAGTTGCACATTATGATCTTGAGTTACATCAAATGGATGTTAAAACAGCGTTTCTCAATGGTGACATTGATGAAACAATTTATATGGTACAACCTGAAAATTTTGTGTATGAAGAGTCAAAGAATATGGTTTGTAAATTAACTAAATCCATTTATGGGCTCAAGCAAGCTTCTCGTCAGTGGTACTTCAAGTTTCATCAAATTATTGTCTCATGTGGTTTTGAGGCAAATCTTATGGATGAATGTGTGTATCACAAATTCAGTGGGAGTAAGTATATTTTCCTGGTTTTATATGTCGATGACATATTGCTATCCACAAATGATATTAGCATATTGCACGACACCAAGAGATTTTTATCAAAACATTTTGAGATGAAAGATCTTGGTGATGCCTCCTTTGTCTTAGGAATCCAGATACTCCGAGATCGTTCTAGGGGTATTTTAGGATTGTCACAAAGGACCTATATTGATAAAGTTCTCAAAAGGTATGGCATGCAAAATAGCAAACCAGGTGATACCCCTGTCGCTAAAGGAGACAAATTCAGTCTTAATCAATGCCCTAAAAATAGTTTAGAAAGTCAAGAAATGCAGAAGATTCCTTACGCTTCGGCTGTGGGGAGTCTAATGTATGCTCAGGTATGTACACGTCCGGATATTGCGTACATTGTTGGCATGTTAGGCAGATATCTAAGTAACCCTGGAATGGATCATTGGAGAGCAGCCAAGAGGGTTATGAGATATTTACAGAGAACAAAAGAGTACATGCTTACATATAGGAGATCGGATCAGTTAGAGATCATTGGGTATTCCGACTCCGACTTTGCTGGATGCCAAGACAGCAGAAGATCCACATCAGGCTATATTTATCTGTTGGCTGGTGGAGCAATTTCATGGAGGTCTGCCAAACAAACACTCATAACTTCATCCACCATGGAAGCAGAGTTTGTAGCATGTTATGGGGCATCCAATCAAGGAATATGGCTACGAAATTTTGTCACTGGGCTGCGTGTTCTGGATGGTATTGAAAGACCACTGAAGATATTTTGTGACAATAAATCTGCAGTTTTATATTCCAATAACAACAGGAGTTCTACAAAATCAAAATACATTGATATCAAGTTCCTAGTTGTAAAAGAAAAAGTACAGAGTGGACAGATATCCATAGAGCATATTGGAACAAACTCCATGATAGCGGATCCGCTTACAAAGGGATTACCACCCAAGGTCTTTCATGAGCACACTGCTCATATGGGTGTTGTCTCAATTGAGGATATTCAAATTTAGTGGGAGTTTATATTATTCATTGTATATTGCTCTATGTTATGTTTAGACTTTATCTATACATTTGGATTGTGTTCTGCAGAAATAAAGTATTCATTTTATTACACTCTGTTAAATTATGATAAAAATTTGATCTTAATAAAGTTAAGTAGGACCAGTTGGAAATAGGCATGAATAGATCACATTGCATGTAATTTCCATGCTATGCACTCATGATTGATCTATGTCATTTAGCTATGCAGATATATGTGACCATTGATTGGTCTAGTAACGATTGATGTAACAAAGGCCACCTTGATCCTATGTCAGTATAGTTAATGGACCAGATTGTTCGGATATACCCTAAGGACATGATAGCAAATTTTGAGCTCATAAGGTTAAGCACATTTATTTGATTACATATGCATGTGGCCCAGTGGGAGATTGTTAGAATAATTTTCATAATTAATCTATAATTTGGGCCACACATGTAAATAATTAAAATGTGTGTGCTATCATTTAATTAAGCCTAAATATAGTGATCTAATTAATAACTAATTAATTGGCTTAAGGGTATAATTGTCATGAGATTATTGTGTAGATACCATTAGATAATTATTATTTCTATGAGAGGCGGAAATATAATTATGATGAAGTTAAAACTGCCCTAGCGGTTATTGTGAACTGCCCTAGCAGTTTATAAATAAGGTTATGGTCCCCATTCTACCACGACGCATTCCAATTTCTGAAAATCCTCTCAAGAGAAGTTGACGCAGAATCTAGTGGCTAGAATTGGAAGATCATCTCAAAGGGTTCTCTTCCTGTAAGGTTTCTACTTCAATGGATTCAGGTATGCTTCCGTTATTAATTTTCTACTCATTGTTTTAATCAGAAGATTCCAGTATATATTAACAAAACAAACATGTACTTTTGCAATAAAACCTTATTTTTATTCTTATACTTTACAATAAAATTAAAGAATAATAAAAACAAACAAACATGTACTCGTACAATAAAACCTTATTTTTATACTTTAAAATAAAATCAAAGAATAATATCCCTTTTCCATGAGGCCCTTTCCCTTAGAATTGAATCTTAAAGCGCATGATTCACCATATGAAACTCGACTTAGCATTCACGCAAATGTCTAAACATCAACAACTCAATAGCAACGGTTTGAGAGTGGAAATTTCTAATCACTTCTGATTGTTAAACGTAATTTTATTTTTACAATTCTATAATCGTGTTAGATTCTCAAGGTTTTCAAAATGATGCCTATTAATAACCAATCCAAATTCAATGGAAGGATTCTGAATTATAATCCTTCAAATGCATTGTATAAGTCCGCCACCTCTTAAATTGTGATTAACAAGTTAAAAAAAAAACTGATAATAATGGCAACTATAATGATCAGATTTCACAATTACAACCCATGTGAACAATAATATTAAACAATTACATTATCATGATTCATGAACATTATCCTTGTTATATAAAATTCCATTATCATGATTCGTGAACATTCTACAAAGTAAATTTTTACTCAAACATCCCTTATTGAACGATGAAATAAAGCCCAGCTGTATGGAAACCAGGAGCACTTGTGTAATCTGTAAATTGGAACTTCATTAGAGGTGAGAAAAACTAGGTAAACAATATCTATTGGAAATTGATGGCAATCATCATGGAAATGATAGTCGCCATGGAACTTTGACCTGTACTGCAAAGTTTGATACACATATATGGAGATTCATAACCTTATGAAAATCAATCTGATTCAATAGCTCACGCAATGATCACTCACAGATACAGATTTTAAAAAATTAAGGAAGAATGCAGAAAGGCATTCTTCACAGGGGCTTGCGTATATATAGAAGCGAAGACATCAAAGCGATATAGGAATATTGACAGTTTCTCAGCTTGCTGAAAGTTGACAAAAGATACAAATTTAGATGTTGAAAGAGGATAATAAAAATTGCATACTACAATACAATAGATCTCTCATGACAACAAATTATAGAAAACCGAGTTCTCTGATCTAAAAGATACCTTTAGAAGCGCCAACCTCTCCACATGGGGTAACAGTCTCCTTTGTTCCCTCCGCATCATTTGACCTCGTGAATTGCCTAACCTGGAAAGAAGAATCGACGGTTGAATTTGAGTACTCATTCGCGAATCGCGAGTGCATGCATCACCTGAACCTGCATCTTAAGGGCCGTGATGTAATCTGCGGTTTCTATTAAGAAAATGGGCGTGTCCAGTTCGTGGCTTCATGGGAGAAGTGCCTTCAGGGTTTGCAGATGGGAGGCTACGGTTCCTTCTACTTAGGAGGCTATAAGGATTCTTGCAAGCACTGGTCGGTAGACATCGATCCTATTTTTCGATGGGAAGTCCCTTTGGATTTAACTAGTCACTAGTCGGCACTTACAGTGAGATTTGTTGAGCGTGAGAAGATATTTGATAATGATGGCCCAGCTTCATGCGGTTCGACCCGAATTGGCATCAAATAAGGGAACAACGAACTTGAATGAGAGCGCGAATGTGAGAGCTAAATCAAAAATTTGAAATAAGCACAGAGGGAACTGCGCTGGATTTCAAAATTCAAATTTGGGTAACAAGATGCAGACTGGCGGTTCACGGATGACACCTTTTGGAGGCTATGGCATGCACATGCATGCATGATGGGCATGGAGATGTTCTTGTGTCGGAGAAGTCTGCTTGCCGGAAAGCTTCACCGAGAAATAGGATGTGCACGGACTGTTCAAGTAATGTCAGAGCCCTGCAGCACTCATTAAGAGTCTGCTGCGGGGTACTTATGGCTGGAGTAGTCTAACACTTCGACGATTTCGCTGGGCGTTAGACTACTCCGTCACCGCGCTGTCCACCCCTTCACCGTCTCCGTGATCTCTTATCCGGGCACGGGACCGTCCACGCCGTCCCCACTGGAGTAGTGTCCCCACCTCTCCTTGCCCGAAGCACCATCCCATCGCCGATCTGGACTGGACGTGCATTTCGTCCCATTTACCGTAACCTGCAATGCTGCACGGACGACGAACACTTACCAGCCTGGGCAACAAATATGCACCCCGTAGTAAACAATTTAAGTCTGCTGCAGGGGCTTTGATGTACCTATCCTCGACGTCCGTGCGAACATTCCAGCGAACCGTTCGTGCTAACTTCCGTCCAAAGACCAAAGACATCGACATATCAAAGCATATCCATGCATGCGCATGCCATGGCCACCTAAACATCTCATCCGCCACAAATTTGAATCAAATTTGAATTTTAAAATGCCGCGCTACATATTTGAATCAAATTTGAATTTTAAAATGCCGTGCTACATGACCGCCCTTGAACGACCCTCTCTTCACTCACAGACAACCCATTTTCATTCGGCTCCTCTTTACTCGATTGACAAATAGAACAGGATTCCAGGCCAAAACTTTATTGGCTCTGGTGGCATTACTTTACTACAAGTCTGCACGTCTATGTTTCCTTGGAGTCATCCTACAATAGCAAATAATGGGTAAAGTGGTGAGGGTAGGATTCATTCCCTACACAGACAAACAAAATTCCATTGGTTTATAACCAGGAAATCACAACCACCAGGTAACTTCTCTTACATGATTTCAACATTCCATCGATTCAATTTATGTATTATGCAGGCCGTCCTCTTTTATTTACTGTTCTCATCAATACCGTAAATAAGTAGTATTGACCTGAGCTAAGGTGAGATTGATTTTACAGACGCAGACATATCTCGTGATTCGGAGATGCACACCGTTAAAGGCGTTGAGATATTTTTCAGAAGCCATTCAAGAGTTGGAGAGTTAATAAAGATCAGTTCCGCACAATGTTGGGTATATTTATGGCGATCACACACAAAGATGAATCCTCAAACAACCCGAGGGCAACACCGATGAAGGCAAGAATCTGCTTATGGTTTGTTGTGTTTGCTAAATCTAAGCGAGAGCTTTTTCACTCTCTTTTCAATAAAATCCAGAGAACCGGGATGCCAGTTTCATTTACTTGATAACTCTGGAGACAGGCTTGTCGATTTTATTATATTATTGCTATGTGGATCAACCCCATGCAAGGCATATGGATTCCACGGAGAATCTAGAACTTAATTATTGATTATAGTGAAAACATGATGTAAACTTGAGCTATCCCATAGGAAATAAGATGAGAACCATAGTAAATATTTATATATGGAATATTAATGATTATAGGGAAAATGTATGTGGTTCATATGTATGAACTACTTCATCATCTAATTAAGTAGCACTAACATGTTCATCATTGTCACCTAATGGTTGGAAATGTCCTTGAGGGAGGCTTTAGACCTACTTCACCCATGTCAATGCTTGAGTTCTTGGAGGCCGACCTCCCACCCCACATGTCCTCTTCAAAAATTTTTGTTCTCTTGGATTTGTGCCCACCCAAACGTTTTTCATGCTTTTGGAAATTTGACCCCAATGTGCAAAAATTGAACACTCCCTCACTCAACAAAACCCTAGTTTCCAAGGTGGACCTATAAGGTGACACCCGGGCCATGGGACCGGAGGAGAGGGGCACCCCTAGCACTATCTCGATGTCCAACGGTTCGTCGATCGGAGCCACGGTCATCATTCTATGGCTCGTTCTGTCTCGCATCCAAAAGGCCTTCAGGGACACCTGTTGGATACCTGTCGGGGGCATAGAATTACAACCGTGCAGCAAAATCGGTTTTGGGGGTGCCCTGCAAGTGTGTCTAGGGAGTCTCCGGTTGGGAACGCTAGCCATACCTGCTCGGTGGACGATTTTGTAAATTTGACCCCAATGTGAAAAAATTGAACACTCCCTCACTTAGAAAACCCCTAGTTTCTAAGATGAACCTACAAGGTGACACCCTAGTTTACGTTAAATTATTCAATCTAATAAATATTATAAAATCTATTTTTTCAAATTTATATATAAACTTTTTCAAAAAAATAATTATTTCAAGCAAATTAATTATATATCAAAGGATATCATATACGATACTATTTATAAATTAGGATACCTATTTATTATTAGCAATAATTTAACTATCTATTTATTATTAATAACCAAATCATGCATCAACTAATTTCTAGCTACAACATTTATATAACCTTTCATTTCCATTGTTATGATTACGTGTTGCTTTGATTCTTATAAATCTATTACGATAACAAAAATGAAAGTTATAATATATTAGATTTAGGAGTAAATGAAATTTTAATATGTAAATCGTTTTTATATCCAAAATTTAAATTGTTTTGATATTTAAATTTAACAAAGTTTTGTACACTTAAAAATTTACATATCATTAAAATTTAATAATTCTTGTAATTTATTAATGTAATAATTCTTGTAATTTATTAATTCGAGGAACTTGGTGAGTATTTTAAGTAACTCTAATGTTTATTAATGTTTTTAAATTTTAAGATTTTTATTTATAGATTTAGGGTTTTTTATTATTATTTTTTTTAAAATCTAAATAATTTAGATATATTATAAAATTACTTTAATTTGTTCATCAATTATCAATTATATGGTAACCATTAGTTAACCAATTAAAGTAATTTTATATTATATATATATATATTGTGAAACAATGGAAATGAAATTACTTTGATGAAGAAAAATGATATTAGTAAAATATATATTTATTATTATTTTTGAAATGAATATATGATGATGTCAAATTGCTGAAAATTGATATCTTAGGGTTTTTGAAAATGCCTTTAAACTTAGGTTTTATGGCATCCATAATTTTAAGTCTAAATTAAGTTAAGATATAACCTTTTCCATTTCATTCCAAAAATATTGTAATATCAATGCCACAAGTTTTTTTGGTATTTTTTAAGAATGGTAGAATGATCTCTCTAAATGATCTAGGTTGAGGAAAATGCATTTTATAATTTTTTATCCAATAATATAATGATAACTATATGAATTAGTTTATTTATAGATCCAATATTACTTAAACAATATATTTTATACATTTATTCTTGCATTTAAATATTTAAAAATTTTAATAAATAAAATTATATTTTCTTCACTTATTTCATTAAATATTTTAATAATATATGTTTTCTTTCAAAACATATATATAATTAATTATATTCACCATCCATTACAACAATAAAAATAGTTATACACATTAAAAATTATCTTAGTTTTATGAAATAGAAATATAGAAAACAAGAATATAAAAAATTGTAAGTAATTTTAACAATTTTTATTTTTAAAAAAATAAAAGGTGAAAATATCGCAATGTTTGTAATCTTTCTAATTCAACTTAGTTATGTTAGGAACATTTTCATTCATTATTACTCATTTCTAAGCATGTGTGCTCCTAAACATGACTAGAATGAACAACACCAAAACCAAAATCTTCAATCAAACATATGCATCCAGGGTCAATAGGGTCAACTATAATCATACATAGTCTACCATCATACAAAGTCAACCATGGTGAATCTTGGTAGACCATGATAACCATAGTTAGGTAGGGCTAATCAAACTTAGTCATCCATACATGACCATGGTCAACAAGGGTAACTAATACCATGTTAAAATAAGGTCAACCATAGTTATCCATGATGAAACACATCCAAGGATTATTAAAGTTAACGAAGGTACATCCATAATGAAACATAGTTTATTATTATTACTTATTAATAATTTTTAATATTAACATTAACATTATTAATATTTAATTAGATTAACAATATTAATAGATTTGTAAATATTAATATTGCAATCAATAACATTAACAATAATAACATAATTAATAAATTGATAACATTAATAATAATATTAAGATAAAGAAACATTAATGTAAACATTAGTATTATGAAACATTAATATCAACCTAAACCATAGCATAGTGTTATAAATATATTACTCTTCACTTTCACAATATGACATCATATTCAAACTTGATTTTTACATTATTGATATCTAATTAATGATTAATATTAATATTATTTTTAACAATAATGACATTAATAATATTATTAATATCCATTAATTTACCTTTAGTTCGTCGATATGCGACTAGAGTGAAGTTTAAACCCTGAGAGGATTGCGGCATTTTAATCTATGATTAAGGATGGGTAGCCATGATGCACCTCTTTGGCATATACCTGCACGTGTGTTTTTGTGAACCCGCACGTGTTTTTGAAATTTACCGCTCACGTGTGTAATCGGAACGTCAGGATAGTGTAAGGGGTGCCCCTCTCCTCCGGTCCCGTGGCCTGAGTGTCACCTTGTAGGTCCATCTTGGAAACTAGGGTTTTTCTCACTAAGGGAGTGTTCAATTTTTGCACATTGGGGTCAAATTTACAAAATCGTCCACCGGGCAGGTATGGCTAGCGTTCCCAGCCAGAAACTCCCTAGACACACTTACAGGACACCCCCAAAACCGATTTTGCTGCACGGTTGTAATTCTATGCCCCCGACAGGTATCCAGCAGGTGTCCGTGAAGGCCTTTTGGATGCAAGACAGAACGAGCCATAGAATGACGACTGTGGCTCTGATCGACGAACCGTTGGCTTCGTTGGATTCAGGACGTCGGGATAGTGCTAGGGGTGCCCCTCTCCTCTGGTCCCGTGGCTCGGGTGTCACCTTGTAGGTCCACCTTGGAAACTAGGGTTTTGCTCAATGAGGGAGTGTTCGATTTTTGCACATTGGGGTCAAATTTGCAAAAGCATGAAAAAAGTTTGGGTGGGCACAAATCCAAGAGAACAAATTTTTTTGAAGAGGACATGTGGGGTGGGAGGTTGGCCTCCAAGAACTCAAGCATTGACATGGGTGAGGTAGGTCTAAAGCCTCCCTCAAGGACATTTCCAACCATTAGGTGACAATGACGAACATGTTAGTGCTACTTAATTAGATGATGAAGTAGCTCATACATATGAACCACATACATATTCCCTAGAACCGATTCAAAATGACACTATTGAATTGAATATGATTGAAGGTTGTCAAGCGGCAAGAAGCCTCTAGGGTTAGTTTAGCTTTCTAGGATTTCTAGGGCTAGATTATGTTTGTAGGGTTATATTAGTCCTTCTAGGGTTAATCATGCATGAATAAACAATCACATGGCTATAAATCATAACTTAATCATAACTCATGTACATCAAATAAACGATATAAGATAACGATATCAAATTCTTATCTAACATGAATAACATTAATCATGCATGAATAAACAATCACATGGCTATAAATCATAACTTAATCATAACTCAAACATCAAATAAACGATATAAGATTATAATATCAAATAAACTATCTAACATGAATAACATTAGACATGCATGAATAAACAATCACATCATTACTATACTATGTACCTCAATCAATTAGGCCTTCTGGATCCTCTCGATTTTTTATTGTCTCAAACAACCTCTCGTGCTCTGCATAAGGTAGTAAGTAGCATACCTTGTTTGATGACTCCGTTGACATTGTTGGTAGTTGGATGTTTGTAACAACGATCAAGTGCGTAAAGTGATACACCCGCGACCTTGGTCTATGATCCGTGTATGTGTAGCCATTCCTCGTTGGTCCCTTCCATCCACTGTAAAATATTCCCCCTGAACAATCATCGAGCTAGTGGGAAAGGTAATGCCTTCACTATCCATTAATGATGCGAGGAGGGTTTGCTTCCCCTGGATGCATCGTGCCAACCAATAATTCGTCCCAATTGCACTGTCATAATTGGGTATCATTACCTTGCACCAGCCCTTTACCATTCATCTCCAAATGATATTTTGAGCTAAATTGTAATCTCCAACCCATTTTATTCCTAAGGGTTGTCCAAACATGTATGAGGATTCTACTATGATCTCTATCGAAAGGAAAAGATATGGATTTCATGTAGCTTCAAAATTGTTTTCAAAAGAAATGTTTCCATGTGAGTAGAACCTTTGTGCATGATATGAAGTGTGACATTTTAGAAACTATGTCCACTACAACTAGACTTCACGTTCCTACAAAAGTTCCTTCCGTTTTTCATTTCCATGAAAACATGAAAACATTCATTTTTAGAATCATGTGTGCTTTATGAACACACATGCTTTCCTATTTAAATATAGTTTTCCTTTGATGAGTCTCGATGTAGACCATTGATGGGTGGAAAGGAAATTTATGCATCATCTATAATTTTTAAAAAATTGTGCATGCATTATAAACATGGGCATGTTGTTAAAGTTTGCATGCATTAAAACATGTGCAAGTTAAATATGTGGGCATATTTGTAGGCCTTACGCACTCAACATATTCGCCACACTCTCCGAATTGAGTGGGGGGAGCACCGTTGGATCCCTTATCCAATGGATCCAATGACACTCCCCTCACTAGACGAGGGAGCCTGTCAAGTGCATAAGGCTTGCCTATGCATATTCCTCTATGTAGAAGTAATATAAAATAATCAAACCACATTTGTTCATTCTTCTCCATCTCCAGGTGATTTCCACTATTACTTTTCTTGCAACAAGAGCATAAATTTAAATTTTAAAATTAGAAATATTGGATACATTTAAACTTTAAATTATTAATAATTAGAAACAATGGACATATGTAATGTTAAAACCATAAGTTGCAATTTCAATAATTAAAAATTTGCATTTTTTACAATAAAATTTGATAATACCAAAAAGAATATATAATTTCTTTATACATAAATTAATTGAAAATCTCTCAATTATGGAATTTTATATCATTCTTTATAATTTATCTTTATTATATAAAAAATACTGCTTTGAAAATTAAGAAAATGTTAAAATTATTATCCATAACTAAAATCACAAATTCACAATTTATATTTTATTATCATTATAATATCATAAATTTTTTCTTACATTCATCTATATTTATTTATATTTGTTACTTATTTTATATAATAAAAAATAATGTAAAAATTAAATTTTAATTTTATAAATAAATAAATTAAAACATTTTGTATTATTTAACTCTTAAAAATAACTAATTATAAAACTTAAAAAAATATTATTATTTTAAATTAGAACTATTTTAAAAACTTTATCACCTTAACTTACAACTTAACCTACAAAATTTACAAAATACGAAATGTTAAATTAAGAATGGCTAGATGCCTTCATAGTTTTGCAATCTCTTCTTATCAAAAACTCTATATACATATGTCTTCGTCTTAATACAACTATCATATAAAAGGCTCTTTAACTTTTACTTCCAACACTTTAGTGGATTAATTGTGTGATGCAATTTCCATATCGAACTGCAAATGGACTCTGATATAATTTAATTAGGAACTGGTCATCCGTGAATTGGAATCGATATTGTATAAGAGAAGATTTTCCTAAATTTTGAATCGTCTGGAAGCAAAAGTGTAAACTTTATTATTTAGACGCATTTGAAGATGTGCTATATTATTGCATTTGAAGATGTGCTATATTATTGCATTGCAGGTTATCGTTCTTTGTGATCTTCATGCCCAGCTGTATTCGGGAAGGGTATTGATCCATTAGAGGATTTAAGGGTTTTGTTGTAACTTTCAGGTGCTCACATTACATCAATATTTTTCTGAGAAGTGATAGAAGGATTGGATAATCTACAACCCCAAGGATTTAGTGTGAAGTTCTAGAATCCTTAGTTTGATAATACGAAAACAATTTGTTTCACAGTCATTAATATTCCATATATAAATATTTACTATGGTTCTCATCTTATTTCCTATGGGATAGCTCAAGTTTACATCACGTTTTGACTATAATCAATAATTAAGTTCTAGATTCTCAGTTGAATCCATATGCCTTGTATGGAGTTGATCCACATAGCAGTAATATAATAAAATCGACAAGCCTGTCTCCAGAGTTATCAAGTAAATGAAACTGGCATCCCGGTTCTCAGGATTTTAATGAACAGAGAGTGAAAAAGCTCTCGCTTAGATTTAGCAAACATAATAAACCATAAGCAGATTCTTGCCTTCATCAGTGTTGGCCTCGGGTTGTTTGAGGATTCATCTTTGTGTGTGATCGCCATAAATATACCCAACATTGTGCGGAATTGATCTTTATTAACTCTCCAACTCTCGAATGGCTTCTGAAAAATATCTCAACGCCTTTAACGCTGTGCATCTCCGAATCAACGAGATATGTCGGCATCTGTAAAATCAATCTCACCTTAGCTCAGGTCAATACTACTTATTTACGGTATTGATGAGAACAGTAAATAAAAGAGGACGGCCTGCATAATACATAAATTGAATCGATGGAATGTTGAAATCATGTAAGAGAAGTTACCCGGTGGTTGTGATTTCCTGGTTATAAACCAATGGAATTTTGGTTGTCTGTGTAGGGAATGAATCCTGCCCTCACCACTTTACCCATTATTTGCTATTGTAGGATGACTCCAAGGAAACATAGACGTGCAGACTTGTAGTAATGTAATGCCACCAGAGCCAATAAAGTTTTGGCCTAGAAGCCTGTTGATCGAGTAAAGAGGAGCCGAATGAAAATGGGTTGTCTGTGAGTGAAGAGAGGGTCGTTCAAAGGTGGTCATGTAGCGCGGCATTTTAAAATTCAAATTTGATTCAAATATGTAGCGCGGCATTTTAAAATTCAAATTTGTGGCGGATGAGACGTTTAGGTGGCCATGGCATGCGCATGCATAGATGATGGATACGCTTTGATATGTCGATGTCTTTGGTCTTTGGCCGGATGTTAGCACGAAGGGTTCGCCGGAATGTTCACACGGACGTCGAGGATAGGTACATCAAAGCCCCTGCAGCAGACTTAAATTGTCTGCTGCCCAGTGCATATTTGTTGTCAATACTAACTAGCTTGGAGGCTGGTTAGTGTTCGCAGCATTGCAGGTTAAGGTAAATGGGACGAAATGCACGTCCAGTCCAGAGCAGCAATGGGACGGTGCTTCGGGCAAGGAGAGGTGGGGACACTACTCCAGTGGGGACGGCGTGGATGGTCCCGTGCCCGGATAAGAGATCACGGAGACGGTGAAGGGGTGGACGGCGCGGTGACGGAGTAGTCTAACGCTCAGCGGAATCGTCGAAGCCTTAGAGTACTCCGCTTATGGCTTGCCAACTTCTGTACCCAATAACTCTCGTGCATTTCAATCTTTAAATCTTCATGCAATCCTTCTCTAAGGTTCATTTCCACCAGAATTCTTGCGCACCTGCACCTGCGATCAATATTGGTTTCCCAATCTTGTTCCAGGGCTACAAATCTCCCCAATTTATTTCCAATTGCCTTCAAAACCGGTTCCTGCCAAAAAACCATTGGGATCCCTAGTAGAATTACCCATACCTGCTGCAAATTATGTGGTTCCCTTCTAGCGTTGAAATCCACTCTCCATTTCTGAAGTGTCAATCCAGAGGGCCCCCAATGCCAATCACGAGCTAACATCTTCGATCCATCCCCGCTAGACCCGTGTGTGTCGTGGGCCTTGCTTTCACGTGGTCTTGCATAAACTCGATGCCTGTTGTCAGATTTTCATAGCCACTGGCCACGGAGTGGAGTATGTGAGCTGCTATGTTGGATTACAGCTTCAAAATGCTCTGCTCGCAACAATATTTCAGTTTTCATTCAATCTCAAGCCCTTAGGTTTCTTATTCTTCTCTCAAACAATACCACTACTAACAATGGGGCCAGTGATCAATACCCACATTGGATCAGAAGCGGCTTCAAATGTTCGACCATAGTCTGATCCTCAAAGCGTGGATGGATGTTGAAATTACTGCTAAAAGCTCCAAAATTTTAACTCCCCAGATGAGATGTATTCAGGATTTGCTCCATGATTCTCGCATACTCTTCTAAGTTCTAAATATATCAGTTTTGAATAGTATTTACTAGTTACTAGAACGTTGATTCAATAGAATACATAAAGAAAAATGTCTGGAAAATATAACCAGATCATACCTAGTGAAGATCCTCCGGAGCTGAAAAAGAAACGACATATAGGATCCATGGCAGGAATTCTCCAGTTGCTGGACCGACATCAGATACATTTTTACGGCCACAAAAGGATTTTTGCAGGTAATTTATTGATTTATGAATTTATCTCTCGTCATGATTCAAAAGTCTGGCTTGGGTTTCATGAGATGTAATGTCGTTTTTCCACACTTTTGCGCAGCTCGGTCGTCGTCTGGTTGCGGGAGTCTGAAGATTTCTTCATGTGTGGAGCATAGCGATAATCTTGCCTGCAGTACGCAAGAATCGGCCAGGTTTTTCGTCGATTCCAGAAAGATATCTAGGTGTTCGCTGGATTTCAAAGATGTTGTGAGAGATTCGTTACAAAGGATCGATCATCCTCTCAAGGCATCCATTCCGGTTGTCTTCGTGCGACCGCTTGCCACGAACATGACCGCATGCACTGTAGCACTTGCATGTCCTCCAGCTATTGTTACAGCTTTTGTTTCTGGTGTGTGGTTTCCTCAGCCTGCATAAAAAATCCATGAAGCACAACAACTCTTTGCGGTGTGTGGTTTCCTCCACCTGCATCAAAAAGCCATGTAGCTCTTCTTTTTCCTTCACAAGGCTTCCTCGTGGGACGACTCATTGGGACAGGAGCATTGTTTGATATTACACAGCTGCCTTGAAGCACAGCTTCCTCAACCCTTTCAGGCCCTCAAGGTTCCTTTCTTTCAACGTTCCTTTCTCATTTGTCCTTAACTGTTCCAACTTCCAAGAAAAAGAGTAATTTACACCTTTTCTCCAAGCATTTCAAGTTGTTAATTGTCAACAGGTTTGTAATTAATGGAAGCATCAATGGAGTAATCTTTCTCGACCCATCCAGGGTTCCCTTTCTCATTTGGCTTTCACTATTCCGAGCAAACTCTTGTTTACTAATTTTCTGTTCCGAACGAAGGCTCATAGGTTCCTTTAATCAGTAGTAACAGGTTAGAGACTACAGCCCGAAAAAGAATGTCCGAGATCAACAAAGTTTGAACGAGGCGTAGTTGATTTTCTCGCTATCTGTTAAGGTAATTATTCGCTTCAACAATGACATAATGCAAATATATGGGAAAAATTCAAAGAAGTTATACAACAATCAAATCAGTGGAACTCTTATAACTATAGCAATTGAATTCTCACATTTCAAATGAGATATGTTCGCCTATTTGTCTTTATTCACACAAAGAAGATGACTTAGGGTAACAGGGTTTAGGGACCACGACCCACTTACCAAGTCTCGAAGCGCCTCTCATTCAAAGCATTTGGAAATTGAATGAATGCATTGACAGGTACTGAAGCGATGGTAAAGTATTCTTGTCAAATTGTTCAGATGGTCTATGAAAGCAATAACGTCTGGAAAAGGATTCATTCTTAGCACGCGCTCACGACCTAAGCGCGGCCACATTTACAGTAAAATATCATATTGATTCATACTGGACAAACCCTTTTAGCTTTGAACATGTTCTACATTAGTGTATTCTTTTAGGATTCGAACATAGTCCTTTTGCGTGTCAGTCGGATTCGATCTCATATTTACATGTATTTTCCTTTTCCAATAGCATTAATAGTTTTAGTATAAAAATCCCCTCGAAATCAAATGTAGAAACCCCAAAAATCAACAGCAGGACTTCCCTAAAGATATTTAGCAAGAGTTGATTTTCCTTTACCGCCTACTCCCGCAATCCCGACCATTATTGTTGCTGCGTTTGGATGTCTTTGTTTCAAAATTTCGTTTTCAAAATCCTCTGTCACTTGGTGGATACAACGATATCCAATGCTTCCAATGTAATTATTTCATATAATGCAACCTTCACAATTTGTTCAAAAACCTCCCAAAGATCACTAAAAACCCCAAAAAACACATAAAACTCATGTATTAACTGATTATTATGGTTAGGATTATTGAAAAGTAGAAGGGAATTTGATAAATCCAAGGTTCCAAATAAATATACTTCAATTTTACTGACCATCTCATTAAATGAGTAAGTGTGTACTCACCAATGAATCTCCTTTCTCTCCTTTCTTTCATTGGAGATAGTATTTCTACAGATTGCTCTAAACATTTTAAGAGTCTAGGCATGGAGAACGACTGATCTTTGAAAGAAGCTTTAAGCAGAAGATGAATTATGAACTGTCAGAAAAAAGGAAAAGATCATAAAAATGAAATCAAATGGCACTGTGAAGCAAAATAAATTACTATTGTTTATTGTTAGCTGGCACTGAGTTGCGCTACTACAATGGCTTACAATGGTAGCCCTGGATCTTGCAAATGGCCAGGAAAATTTAGGTTCTTTCATTGGGTAGACAGTAATGTGGACACTAAAGACCACATATGTAGCAGAGGCTGTGTTAACTCTTTAATTCAATTAAAAGAGGCAGATACAACACTTGCATCTATTAGTTCAAGTTTTCAACTGAACTAGTTTGAAAAAAAAAGAGTTTTAAGAGAGTTAACATGGATTAGTTGCCTTAGCATTGCTGTAAAAATTGACCCAATTGTCCATTACTATTCTCTATTTCTTTCATTCCACTTACAATTTCTTTGCACGATGCAAGACCAAACTGGACGTTGGTCAAAGTCGCCTGCAGGAACCGAGCAGCTCGTCCATTATACCAGGAAACAAAGTGAATGACTGCTTCAGTCACTGGCTTCCCTTCCCTCTTCTTAGTAGGTAGGTGAAAAGCAACCAACCAACTGGTATTCCTTCTTTTTGCTAGTCTGTAGGTAAAATTAACCAACCAATAAAGCCAACTGAACAGAAGAAGAAAATGAAGAGTGTGTGCGAGACACACAAAGCCAGTAATAATAGTTAGTACTTCACTGTTGTGCCACTCCCTCCTATATGGACTCACACATAGAATGGCCAACCATTACTTTTGAATGGCCACGCTGCAGTTGATCTACTATTTGGATGCACAAGAGCATTGGAGTGTGTCTTGGATGGGGTTGTCCACCATTACACTACACATTTCTCGACCGTGTGTTAAGGTGCTTGTAATTCTCTTAACCAGGGGATGGGTGCATGCATTAGCCACTTGTACATTTATTTTATTTATTTTTATTATTTATTGGACATTAATAAAACTATTTTAGATTATTTTTCATGTATTTTGTAAACTTAAAACAAGTCTCGTGGATAATGTCAAAAGGCTTAAGTTTGTGAGTGAAACAATACATTGTGGTGTCTTGTATTCTAGTCATAAGTAATGAACTATTATGAATGAAGCATAAGCCGAGGTCAAAGGTCAATAACTTGATATCGGTATTGAAATTGAAACTCCAATGTGAAAAACTCTAATTATCTTATCTGTGAAGCAATCCAGAGATGTCTTTGTCCATTGGATGTAGCTTGGGTGGTTGGGAAGAATGATTGTTACTCTCCTTACCTAGGTTCAATTCTTGTAAGTGACATGATGCTCTTGTTGAGCCCCTATGTATTGACTAGCTTTCCTTAATTAGTTCGAAATAGCAGGAAGGTGATTTTTCCGCTGAAAAAAAATTCCATAAATGCCTTTATATAAATAAATATCACGTCTTTGGTGGTCATAGTTGATCACTAGAGATCTACTCCAAACACGAGCACTAAAGTTAATTACAATCGCAAGGACTATAAAAATCTATTTACAAATACTATAGACATTCGTTAAGGTCATAATTGATCTCTAAAGATCCAATCGCAAAAACTATAAAGATCTTTTTACAAATACTATAGATACGTGCACGTAAGGATTTGTTGCTAGCAACCCGTCTTGTTTCCTTAAAAACTTCATTATATGATGATGCATGATAAATTTATGGAAAAGTTTTTATAGTTAATTTGTGTCTCTGTCCATAAACATAACCCACTCACTAAGGAATTAAGAGCGCTTTTATTGCTAGCCCTACAATGGTTTACCTCACAACACCATCATGCTTTTCAAGGATTTTAGTGTGATGCATAATTGCAAGATTTTGAGGAAAAGTTGCGACGTAAAGATGAGGGTCAATGTTTAAATATCTTTCAAATTGTGATCACATTGTTGAGGTCATATGTAGATAAAAATGGGGTTAATATATTGTTATTGATGATGTACAATGGTGATGAAACTCATGGGAAAGCTAGCGAGAAAAATTAGGCTATTAAAAAAAGATAATGGTACCCTTAGAAGGCTAGGTTTGGTGGTTCAAATGCTCCATTAGTGAATGGGCTCTATTATGTGGAACTATTTTTTCAAGGAATGGTTTATATGTATAAGGGTACTAATTATCCTTGATAATTGTGATGGTTTATATGCAAATTATAGTTTTAATAGCTTGTTTATTTTTTATTAGCTCACTTTGTATATCTCATATAAGCGACAAGGTCATGGTTACCCTCATCCGCTTGCAAACATAATTGTCAAATGAACAAATGCCATTACTTATAGCATGAGGGTGCCATTACCTGGTTTGTGGGATTCTATTGGACTATATAAAAACTCACGAAGAATGGGTAAGCAATCTCTCTTTTAGTGGTAATTAATACGGTACTAGTTTATTTATGAATCGTATTCCACCTGGAGGCTCATTACAATCAACGCAGAAAATGGTTCACCACATGTACATTAACCTAAGTCCTTTCATTGCTGGTTTTACTACTCATTAAATATTTGTTATTATCGAGGTATTCGATCTCGGTTTGGTTATTGATGCAAAACATATTTTCTGACTTATTTTCTGTTGTTTTTTATTTACTGGTATGAGCCGAGGGTTATGGAAAATTCTAGTACCAAACCCTTTAGCTCGCCTTGCAACCAATACCTAACTCTTAATCTTAAGCGATTTAGCTGTCAAGCTCCTGTACAATGCTGTTATCAACAGCTCTAGTGGATTCCTTGTACAATGTTGTTATCAGTAGCTCTAGTGGATTCCTTTTCTCTGGTGAATTTAATGGTAATCTTCAATTTTGGGCAGCGGGTTTGAGTCTAAGTTTTACCTTTGCAAATTTCTTGAGGTACTATTTCATTGTTGTGATTTTCTTTGTTTCTATAATACTCATGAGTTATTAATACTTTGCTTGACTCTTCTCTGTACATAATCTCTAATTTATTATTGATGTAACTTATAGGCGTTGACAAGTTTTCTTTTCTCCCAGACAAGTTATGAAGTATTTCGAGCTGCTAAGTTTATTTAATAGGTAAGCATAAATGCTACCCTCCATCTTTCATCATCTGCTATTTTATAATTGACACAATTTGAAATTTGATATTAATAGGGTTAATTTGTTTTGTTTTAAATGTTTAATATACCTTGGGGTATGGATATGCTTGCATGGTCGATTCTTGGGTGTCCATACATGCATGCACAAATTCCTTTGCCACACACAAATTCCTTTGCCACAGTGCTTGGTCGTCCATACTCGGAAGTACCAGTTTATGTTGGGGTTTTTAAATCACACAAGCGTTATTACACTCTTTCTTTTATTCAGTTTCAAATCCTATGGGGGTTCTCCTATTAGAATCCCCTCTTCCATCGAGACACTATATCGGGTGTATACCCTGATTGACTTTCAGTCAGGTCTCTTTTCAATGAGTGTTGATATTACGGATTATTACAAACACATTTCAATACAAATATTGGATTGGATTGTGAGATGTTTTTCCATAAATCTATCTCTCAGGTGTTTTCGTCTTGTATCGACTATTATTGTTCTTCTGCATTAAATGCATTAAGATATTTTTATATTAAATGGTGCCAAATACAATGCTCTTCTGATAAATCCTATGACACGGTTTATGTTTAACCCTATTTAGATTTGTGGATTTCTTTGATAGATATCCAGGCATTAAGTAGTGAACTCTGTTTGCAATGTTCTTGCTGACTGCTCTTTGTATATATATATATATATATATATATATATATTGTTTGTAATTCCTAAGGTTACATATATATGTGTGTCTTGTTTGTAATTTCTGAGGTTATAGTATGCTTGTTTGTCTAAATTTTCACAAAAAGGGTTGTCCAAACCCTTGCTCGCTCTTCCGTGCTGTACATTACATGCTTCCCATTGCTTTTGGAACTCATCTACAAGATTTCTTCTTATGGCTTAATATACCCTTTTGATACAAAGAGTTCTGGAATAATACTATCTTTATGTGCACAATTAAGAATGTATTTAGGACTAATCGCTCAATAATATTTCTTGGTTTGTAATTTTAGTCTTAAGACTCATCATAAACAGTTGAATTTTGTCTTTTAATCAAAAGTTTCAAGACCTCTCTTAGTTCTTAGTTGTAATTACTTAGTTTTTAGAATGGTTTCCCTGTTATTCATATTCATAACAATTTTATGTCTAAGGGTTGTTCTTAGCATTTTGATTGAAAACCGTATTACATATATTTTGTAAAAATAAGACTGATAAATAGTCAATAATGCTATGCTATTCTTTGTTGGAAAATTGACAGGTTATATGTTATATTTTTTTTTTGTTAGATATAGGTAAATGGTTCACAGTCTGTATAAACATCCTTTGTTTTAAATATATTTAACCTATTATATGGTTGATAACTAATAATAAGCATGCTGTTATATTTTCCTAATTCTATTTATTATTAAATACATTTACTGCAATATAATTCATGTAATCTGTTAAAATAACTCCCTGTTGAGCAATACATAATTTCCAGAAATCCTATTACTAAGTTCTTTTTTTTTATGAATAAATAAAAAAATTCCCTTTTTTATTGAGAAACGGTAACTATACTTATTTATAAACAACACCCTTTTCTTTTTCAAATAAAATAATTTCTATAATATTTACAATATTAAATCTCTAATTTATACCTAAACAGTTTATCAAGTATTATAATTCTAAGATTCTCAAGACAAAAATAATAAAATATGCTTTCATTCTCAAAAGAGAAGTAATAAAATATTCTTTCATAGAGTAAATTTTAAAAGAGCTTAAGGTTGTATTCAGTGCAACTTATATTTCTTTATTTGAAATGCCTTCCCAAAATCTCATACTACCCATCCATAAACAGTCAATAATTCTTCATTTTCAATTCTAGCACAGTCACCCCTGAGCCAAGTCTTGGCCTTTCTAGGAATTAAAATATCAAGTTTTTCTCTTAGTAATTAAGTCTTTTCAATTCTAGCACAGTCACCCCTGAGCCAAGTCTTGGTCTTTCTAGGAATTAAAATATCAAGTTTTTCTCTTAGTAATTAAGTCTTAATTGTTGAGTCTTTCAGGGTAACAATGTCCTTACAATTAATAGACATACCCATCCAAGTCTCCACCTTGCACTGTTAACGTACTTGTGGAACAAAAATCACAAGCAATCCTCTTGAAAAACAAAACAAATGCATTCCTCCTACCCTTACAATCAATAGACATACCCATCCAAGTCTCCACCTTGCACTGTTAACATACTTGTGGAACAAAAATCACAGGAAATCCGCTTGAAAAACACAACAAATGCATTCCTTCTACCCTAGCACTTCCCGTGCTCACACTCTATGGCCATAGAGATTTAATGAGCTGAACTAAACTTGGATTTCAGGTCTTCTATTTTGACAGATATCATTAGGCCGCCATTTCCTCACTGTATCTTCTTTCTTGATAATGTTGTTGTCTCTAATTTGGTGTCTTGTCTTCTTGAAGTTAGGATGGCTAATATTCTCTAATCAAATCCCTAGTATCTTTTTTTTAGTCTTTGTATTAAAAAATATATAAAATTAGTATATTTTCTTTTCTTTAATAAGAAGATATAAAATTACTATATTTTATTTTCTTTAATAGGATGAGGATATCTATTCGAGTTCGTTAGTGTTTTCAAGGATATTTTATTTTGATTCTGATGTATGTTTACTAACTTATATTATTGTATGTTTACTAACTTATATTATTGTTTTAAATCATCTAATTGACCCCTCTTTCTTTTGGGTTTTCCCAGGAACTTAAGCAAAAGGTAATCTTTAATTTAACATAAAATTTGTTCAAATACATAATAAAATGTCATGCATAATGTTTATTTGTCCAACAAATAAAAATAAAAAGACTTATTCACTTTCTAGGGCACGACATTTTGGGGTATTACAATGCACTCAATGTGAAAACCTAACAATAGGGAACTATATGATTCTTGCCTACTAACGAGATTCTTTATATATATAGAGAGAGAGACACACACGCACACACATGGAATATGATTGTCACAATGATTTAGGGAAGGAAACATATGATGAGGTAAGGAGGTGCTTAATGTTTGGCCCTAGACACCTATAATATTTATTTAGGGGTTAAGGCTTTGGTTTCCTATTTTTACCATGTAGAGGCCTAAAAACACATACGTAATAAAAGCTTGTAAAGGTGTCGTAAAGCTATGATATTTTAAGGTGTCATTCATGGCCCTAGGTGCCTCAAATATTAATTTATGTCATACCGCATGAGCTTCCTCCCTTGATCATTTCTAAGGACCCAACACCCATACTTACACCCATATCTAGTAATTGAAAACTTCTAATGGTGACAATATCCCCACACTAAGGCAAAGCGTATCCTCAAGGGATCGTGTGTGGTGTTCCCAAGCTTAGATGTCTAGAAGCCTCCTTTAAGGTCTAGGGCTCATGTTTACTCACCCAACCTCATGATCCATTCATAGTCCTAAAAACTTTCTAAGGGAGTTTATATCTCCTCTCAATGGAAGATGTTCCCATAGAGAGAGAATGTGTGATGGTTCAAGAGCTCATTCATGGTCCTTGAGCCTTATATGATGCCTTTGATGCACAAGGCTTAATTTTCCTCTCTCAATCATGATCAAGGTACCAATACCCATACATAGTAATTAATACCTACTAATGGTGCATATATCCCAAATCATAGGAAAATGATATCTCAATCATGATCAAGGTACCAATACCCATACATAGTAATTAATACCTACTAATGGTGCATATATCCCAAATCATAGGAAACTGATACTCCTAAGAGGTGAGGTGCGATGGTTTGAGGCAGTTTACTTGGTGTTAGAAGCCTATAAAGTTACTTTAGGTCATAAGGACTAGTTTTTTCTCTTGAACATGTCCAAGACCTTGCGATACATCCTTGAAGATTAAAACCTTCTAAAGGTTCCCATATCATCAATCAAACGCCAAATATCCCATGGAGAGGTCATGTATGTTAGTTGGAGGCCTCACTCATGAACCTTCAACCATATAAGATAAATTGTAAGCCCAATGTTTGAGTTTCATTTCTTGATCTTGGTAAAGGCCTCAAGACTGATACTTAGTTCTTAGAAACTTGAATGGTGCCAATATTCCCACTTAGAGGTGAAGGATCTCCTTGGGAGGTCATGTGTATTTGTTTAAGATGTTGTTTTTGGCCTTTGATGCATGAAATATCCCTTTATAAACTATGGATTATGTTCCTCCCTTGATCATGTTGAGGGCCATGACCTATACCTTGAGATCTAAAATTCATTATCCCTGCTTTAAGGTCAAATATCCCCTCGGGAGGTGTTACCTGCTGAACTAGCAGGGCTAGCTGGCAATGACAAATAGGAGGGAAGTGACCACTGTCAGCTTAGCCAATTCCCTAACTTCTTAGGAGAGTTAGAACCTCCAAGGGGAAGAGCCCTTATATAGCCTGCAAGACACCTTAGGACAAGAGAAGCTAGATGTCTTATTGACAACAATATTAGTGATCAGTGCCTTCATGGAGTCAACATATTCAAAGTGTTTGTAGATGTAATGTATTAATACAATAAGCAACAATCAATAATGTTTTAGCATACCAGAAAGATCATTCATCAATAACATAACCATGAATCATCCCATGAAGAATAGGGACATTCATCAAAGTATCAAGATCAATCCACTAACGCCACTAACATACAAGAGTTATTTAAAGGCATTTATCACGCAAATATGTGCCATTAACCAATGTAATGATTCCAATACCCGAACAATTCTATGACTACGAGGTAGCAACTTATATCATATTTGTTTTAAAATGTATTATAGGCAATAAGGAAGCTATCATCCACAACGAATATCCCAAATAACTTTAAACCAAGACAACCACAGAATTATAGCAGCAGTATGATCCGTAATGTAAATAAGAAGATAAAATATCAATGGACCACTTCAGAAATCAAGTTGTCATGCATTTAATGTCAAGGTAATTAGTGTAAGTGAAATTACTTTCCAGAATTGAGCAAACAGAAATGAGTGTAATGTAATCAGGTAGCAGCACTTGTAAGCATTTACCAAAAACATAATATAGCCTAACCTTTGTTTTTGTATGCATGTGCAGGTGTTAGGAACCAACAACCTTTCAATCACGTTTATCAATCACTCAGATCAATGCACTAATACATAAGAGACCATAAGCATGCGTCGTAATTTCTATGACAAACAAATCATTTATATCAACTTGTGAGAATCAAATAAAATGTTACAAAGGTAAACAACAAAGTTATGGCAGCAGCGAATTATACTACGTTTCAGACCACGTGGAAGAGAAATAAGAGCGGTAAGATGTCCAATTTGTAGCAACAAAGATCATGAAAGATGTAGGCAACGTAACTTCAGACTTTGACCATTCTACTTCACACAAGAATGCAGATTTTCAGACTGTAATAATATGGTTTCAGACCTCTTTTAGGCAAGTTTCAAACTTTCACTTTCACCATATAAGACCACAATTAGCACGTAAATTGGTATCGTTACCAATGACCTCATAGGCCCATATATATATAGTCATAAACTGAAAAGTTGAAGTTACAGAGGCAATTAGAGAGCTCCCTGTATTCATACAAATAAGTATTAAGCTATAATTGCATACGCACTATAAAAAAAAGGTATACACATGAAAGGTTTTTAGGATTTGCACTTTAAATTGTCTTGACTCTTAAGCATGCGATAGGTCTTAATGTATCACATGATACAAATATTATTTGGTGTAAAAAATAATAAATTATCCCCCAAACTAACTCCTTCCTAACATGACATCGACCTGCCAAAGCTATGGTGTATCGGTGATTTTGTTTTGGTTCGATCCTACAAATCCATAGTATCAAGTAGCAGAAAAACGAGTGTTACCATAGCCTGCAAGAAAAACTGATAGTAATAGTTTCGATACCAATTGTCAGCAAAAAGACTTAAGGACTGAAGACTGAGTGCTCCATGCCAAGTCCTAGTAGCTAGTATAATAGAGAATGGCGAGTGTAAGACGAGCTTGTAGATGCAGGAGAGGCTAAGGTATGCGGTATAAAGATTACAATTTTACATTGTTTTTTTTTTTTTGTAATGCTGCAAAATTCTATTAAACTAGGAGAAATAAAGATACAGTGAGGTGGTCTTGGCCAACCTTGAAGATCAACAGGGTCATGGAGGTTCTTATCAAAATTATACAAAAAAAACCCTTCCCAGTATAGGGAGACCATGGTAAACAGGTAGTGGAGTCATAGCCATGAAGGCTTGAAATAAACTAGCAGTCTGGTGCATAGTGAAACTTACCAAAAAAATAGAAAAAGGCTGCTGAAAAACCTCCTTAACAGGGTGCTGAAGGTACCTCTGCATCTAAAGGCATTTCCTCCAAGATGGGGTAGCTGTAGCATGCATCGTCGTCCAAGTCTTTCATAGGTGGCAGAGTATCTTTCGCGGGTGGCAGAATGTATTTTGTTGGTGGCCGAATGTCTCTCGCAGGGAGCTTTACAGGCAAGGGTGCAGTCTTCCTGGTGATGGGAGCACTGCCATCCTGCTCGTTGCGAGTACGTTTGGCGAGAATCGGGCCCAAGGTGGAGGGGATGGGGAAGGAGGGTTGAATCTGCTCCTTTCCTTTTTGAGAGTTCAACATCCTGCCGCGTGGCGGGACCAAATCCTTGCCTGTCACGGTGTTCAAATCCTTGCCATGTGGAGTGGCCAAGTTGCTGAGTGTCACATTGTTTCTGACAACCGAGGGTGTGGCACCATGAGCACTGTTTCCAGGACGAAAGTCGTGACGAAGGTGACGGGTGGGGGCATAGGAGTCCCAGCTAAGGATGTTCTCCAGACTGCTGAGTGTGGCTACCATATTTGGCAGGGTAGCTCTTAGGGTTTGTGTAGCGTGTCTAACAGTGGCCCAATTGGATAGCATGTCGTCCATGAGCTCGCCCAACATGTTTTTCACCAGCCAGTAAAGATCCTAGGGTTGTTCTTGACTCCCCTTCGAGAGATTGTCTGCAATTATCCTTGCCTCCCAATTGTCGACGAGTAAATAGACTGGAATTGAGACCTCTGCACTATAACCTAAGTTCTTGGTTTGCCCAGTTTCCTGGGCTTCATTCTTCTTTCTTCCTTTGGTTCCTTTTGGTCGACCCATGAAGTCAGTCTAGAGGATGGCGCAGATGCTAGCGAATGGGAGCTCGTGGAGCGTAGAAGCAGGGGGAGCCTGATATAGAATGACGGGAATGCGAACGAGCATGGTCAGGGGCTGAGACAAGATGCTATTGAAGAGACGGAAATGCCAGTGAGCTGGTGAACTGAACCTCACATGCCTGAGAGCCATGGGGATGGTGCAAAATAGACTAGTCTAGGCTGGTTGAGGAGATGTGGTTGGTGGGATGCTTAATGAGGCCAACGACTTGACATCGCTTCTATAGTGAGCCTGACATCAACACTGCCACTTGGCTGACGCTCATGCACAGGTGTCCTGTCCCTGTCATCACCCGCATCCAGGGATACAATTTTACATTGTTACAATATGTTCATAAAAATTAATATAATTCCATTAAAGTGTTGTAATATCATGATATGGTTCATCATACAAATATTTATTGTAA
The DNA here is from genome assembly GCA_027924585.1 of Larix kaempferi. Classification (NCBI taxonomy): domain Eukaryota; kingdom Viridiplantae; phylum Streptophyta; class Pinopsida; order Pinales; family Pinaceae; genus Larix; species Larix kaempferi. Next base: position 16,952,244 of record BSBM01000101.1, on the reverse strand, counting down.
AACTTTATTAAATTAATAAATATATAACATTCGATTATCAATATAATTTTAGATTAAATAACTTAAAATAAATTACTTTGAAAAAAAAAAATTCTTTTAGATGATAGTTATTAGCAACATCGTAAAATAAAAAACATTAAAACAAGATATATTAATTTCTCATAATAATATTAAAAAATTAAAATAATAAATATATATATATATATATATATATAATTCATATCAAAATTCAAAGAAAATTTATTAATTAAAAATTGGAGCCACTAAAGCCCTTAAGCGGCTGCGGCATGGTACATCAACGGTACCATGCCAACCTGGCAAATTTCAAATTTCGAAAATCTCATTGGATTTCAAATATTGGTAAAGCGGATCTCAAACTTTATATGTTCCATCAGAAAACATGGTGGCAGACTGTAATTGGATTTGAAAGATTATTAAAATTAGCTGAAAGAGTTTGGTTATCATTATTGTGTAGGATTCGAGATGGTAATCTTTTGTTTAGGTTTGTTGGAAAAAGAAAACCTAAAGAAGAGCGGCTGAGCGTTCTGGCCAGAGCCGAGCCGAGCCGAACGGAACGGAACTTAAGGAGCCGAACTGCTCTGCCCAAAGCCGAACAGAAGGGAGCCCAGGAGAGAAAGACAGTGGATAGGGGAATAACAACGGATTTGGGGTTTAGATGAATGTCTGTGGGATTGCATTTTTAAAATTTTTCTTCAGCATGGCCATGCTTTTATTTTTTTGTCCGTGTTTTTCATTTTAATGGTTCAGTTTCTGTCTATGTTTTTTTTAATTGTTCAGTTTTTGTTTGTGTATTTTTTAATGGTTCAATTTCTATTTTGGATAAGTTTTATTTGTTTGGGCCTGGGTCTGGGTTTGGTTTCTTATGGTGAAGAGAGAAGAATAGCAGATGAGGGATCGAACTTTGCATTCCGCTAGGCATCTGAGTGGGCAAAGGCATAGCGAGAGGCAGAGGTATGTACTGTGTTTAATTTCGTGACAGCACTGTGTTTATTTTCCTTATGTTTTGTACCTGTTGAACTCCAGTAAATATGGAGCTGAAGACCATAAATATTAAGATAGCAGGTTAATTTGAACTATGTTGTTGCACACATAAATTCACGCGTGTTTAAACTAGGTTTTTGCATTTTAGATTTGTTAGGTTAGGTTGGATTAAGGGATTAAAGGTTAAGTTAGGTTTTATATTTTGAATTTTTGTGTTATTTGTTTTCATAGATATATAAAATTTAATATCAAATTCAAATCTACAGTACGTTTTTATTTAAATTATTTTTTGGTATGTCAAATTTCAAATCTATAAGAAGTTATTTATTTTCTGGTATTTTTTTTTGGGTATGTCAAATTTCAAATCTACAATGAGTTATTTACTTTTTGGTATTTTTTAATTTTATTGTAAATTATTTTTTGGCTTTATAGGGTTAATACACCATAAGTTTGGGTTTATAGGGTTAATACAACCTAAGTTTAAATTTCTATTTCTATTGTGGGTTTATAGGAAGTTATTTATTTTTTGGTATTTTTTTGGGTATGTCAAATTTCAAATCTACAATGAGTGATTTACTTTTTGGTATTTTTTAATTTTTCTATAAATTATTTTTGGGTTTATAGGGTTAATACACCATAAGTTTGGATTTATAGGGTTAATACAACCTAAGTTTAAATTTCTATTTCTACTGTGAGTTTATAAGGTTAATACAATAGAAGTTTGGGTTTATAGGGTCAATACAACTTAAGTTTAAATTTCTATTTCTATGGGTTTTATTTTCTATTATTTTATGTCATCTTTTATAAATTATTTTATAGTGGAAATCTGTATTAGATTTGGAGAGATGGATAATATAGATTTTTTATATTTTCTTTTATAAAGAAAATGTTGCAATCAACCATTTATATATTTATTTATTTTAAATTTTTTGGTAACAAACCAATAGAATGGTCAAAATAAATTTTTAGAGGGTTTGTGAAATTTTGTGGATAAGAAGTTAGTGAAGGGTTAGGGTTTAGATTTTGACAAATGGACATTGTAGCTTATTGCTATTTTCTTTTATAAAATAATAAAGAAGAGGTTACAACTTTATACATATTTATTTATTTTAATTTTTGGATAACAAATAAACATAAATGTATTTATTAGAGGCTAGTGAAGATTTTTGGGAAACAAGTTAGTGAAGAGTTTTATATTGAATTTGTGTTATTTCCTTTTATAAAACAATAAAGAGGAGGTTATAGCTTTATACATATTTATTTATTTTAATTTTTGGATAGAAAATAAACAGAAATGTATTCATTAGAGGTTAGTGAAGTTTTTTTTGGCAATAAGTTAGTGAAGAGTTTTGTATTGAATTTTGACAAATGGCTTCTTGTTATACATTTATTTTCTTTTCTTGTGTAGCAAACAAACAGAAATGTATTCATTCAATATGTTTTCTTGTTATACATTTATTTTCTTTTCTAGGCAGCAAATAAACAGAAATGTATTCATTCAGTATGTTGCAAGTGATATTTCCTTTCATCTACTGCTTAATAGTGAAATCTGTGTTAGTTTTCTTTATCCTCCATTTATAAAGGAGGTTACCTTTGTTTTGCTTGTTTGTGACCATTATTTTAGTATCTGGTTACCTTTGTTTTGCTTGCTTATGACCATTATTTTAGTATCTTAGAGGTGATTCTATTAGTGTGATTTGCTTGCTTTCTTAGGTATATTGATGTGTTTATGTTGAAAAGTATGGGTGAAATGATGAGATGATGTTGTGTTATGCAGTTGTGCAAGCAAACATGGTTATGCCGGGAAGGTAGTGCTTGAGTTGTGCAAGCAAACACAGTTATGCTGTGAAAGGTGATTGTTGATGTATTGAAGTGCATGACAAAGAAAGATAATTAGGAAGGGTGAGACTTAGTTTTCCTTTTTCTAATTTTAAAATTCAAATCCATATATATTATTTATGAAGATTTCCTCTTTTCATTAGGCAATGCATTTATAATCATTTAATTTTTTATTAAATAACAAGGTGATTGTTAATAAAATGCATATATGTTATCATATCTTTCTGTTTATTTTTACTGAAATAGTATGCCATAAGGTATATTTATTTTATTTGACATAGATAGAAGGTGGTGTACATTAGATATTCTTTTTGGGATTATCACCATGGTGGAATGTTTGAAGTTAATATTATAGGAAATAAGTTCAATTATATAATGTACTAATTTTAGATTATAATTCAAAGATGTTTTAGTTTTATATTATTTTTAAAAACAACATTAATTTATTAATTAATATTTTGTTTTGTGTAACAGTTAGATGGAGTGGGGGATGCATGTAAAGGAAGGTACTTCAACAAGAAGAAGCAACATGTGGCAGAGGATACATTGTAGGAATTTATGAGAATGCAATCTCATATTTTAAATTGTAAATTGTATTATCATTTTTTTTTATGTAGCACCAAAACCTATATATTAATAAAATTATTATATTTTTATGAGAAAGGGCTTAGCCCTTTCTCAAATCTCTCAAGGATTGCCATGGCTAAAGCTATCTTTGAGAAGTCTATTCTTTGAGTATGTTTTTACTTTGATATTTTTTATTTTTATTTTACTATGTACTTTATTTAATATATGCTATAATTTTAAAAAAATTATATTTTTTAATATAAATTTAAACTTATAATGCAATAAAAATACTAAATAAAAAAATAAATTAATTTCAAAATTTGTATTTCAATGCATCATCATTTCATGTTTGAATGATTTATGGTTCTTTTGTTTAATTAATAAAATAGAATCAATTTATCAAAAATGTAAAAACAAATTAATTTCAAAATTTATATTCCAATGCATCATCATTTCATGTTTGTATAATTTATGGTTCTTTTGTTTAATTAATAAAATAGAACCAATTTATTAAAAATATTACATTTTTGCACATTCTGTTATCACTTTATCATTTCATATTTGTATAATTTATGGTTCTTTTGTTTAATTGTCACTTTATAAATATTATATTTTTACAACATTATGTTATCACTTTATATAAAATCAATTCTATGATGCACATTACATTATAATATAGATAATAAAAAGTAATATAAAAGTAAGTTATAATATAAAACAATAAAAGGTAATATAAAATTACATGAAATACAAAATTCAATAATATGGGTTGTGTTATGTTGTAATGGGCATGCATTATGTCATATTGTGTTTGTGTTATTGTTACACAATTGTACACATAAAATATAGATTTATGTATTTTGAAATTAGTTGAAAGTATATAAAATAGATTTATGTATATAAAACTATAATTTTTTAAATGTAGAAATAAAGATGTTTTAAGTGAATATAATTTGTTGAAATGAAATATTTTATTTTAGATGTTGTCAGTTTTTACTTTAATAAATAAATGATGCATGTTATAAATGTGTAATTATTTCATAATTATTTTTTATATTTTAGATGTGTTTAATTTTTTATATCATCTATTTATATTTTTATTATTTTAATATAATGTGTTTAATATATTTTTGAAAATGTATTTTTAATTATTTTTTATGTATGATTTAAATAATATGTAGTTTTTTAATGTAATTTATTGGTATTTATATTTTTATTCATATTCATATAATATAATTAAGTAAAAATAATCTAATAATAATTTATATTTTAATTCATTATTAGATATGTTTGTATAATTTATGATTTTTAATTTGTATTTTTTTAATTAATTTAATTAAAAGTAATTTATAATCAATATTATATTTACAATACTTTTCAATTACAAAATTAAATAAAAAGTAATATAAAAGTAAGTTATAATATAAAACAATAAAAGGTAAAATAAAATTACATGAAATACAAAATTCAATAATATGGGTTGTGTTATGTTGTGTTGGGCATGTATTATGTTATTGTGTTTGTGTTATTGTTACACAATTGTACACATAAAATATAGATTTATGTATTTTGAAATTAGTTGAAAGTATATAAAATAGATTTATGTATATAAAACTATAATTTTTTAAATGTAGAAATAAAGATGTTTTAAGTGAATATAATTTGTTGAAATGAAATATTTTATTTTAGATGTTGTCAGTTTTTACTTTAATAAATAAATGATGCATGTTATAAATGTGTAATTATTTCATAATTATTTTTTATATTTTAGATGTGTTTAATTTTTTATATCATCTATTTATATTTTTATTATTTTAATATAATGTGTTTAATATATTTTTGAAAATGTATTTTTAATTATTTTTTATGTATGATTTAAATAATATGTAGTTTTTTAATGTAATTTATTGGTATTTATATTTTTATTCATATTCATATAATATAATTAAGTAAAAATAATCTAATAATAATTTATATTTTAAATTATTATTAGATATGTTTGTATAATTTATGATTTTTAATTTGTATTTTTTTAATTAATTTAATTAAAACTAATTTATAATCAATATTATATTTACAATACTCTTCAATTACAAAATTAAATTTTTTTGTTTAATTAATTAAATAAAAGAAATTTATCATAAATATTTTCTTTTTACAATATATTTCTAATGCATTTTATTTTAATGACAAAATTAATTTAACATAAATGTAATATTTGCAGCATTTTTCTATTACTTTAAAATCAGTTCTATGACTTGCATGACTGACATTTTAAAATCTATTATATCACTCTATATTAAACAAAGTTTAATAAAAATAAATTTGTTAATATTGTATTACATTTTAAAATCTATTCTATCACTTAATATAAAAAAAGGTTTAATAAAAATAAATATCTTAATATTGTATTGTATATTAATGTTTGTATTGTTGTTTGTTGTGTACAGTAATTGTACATATTTATATAATTTGTTATATTGAATATTTATAAATATGTAATTTTTATTTCATTTATTTTTATTGTATAATATAATGTATTAAAAAAATTAATTTGAATATATTTTTAGTAATGTATTTTTAATAGCTTTTTGTTTTATAATTAAAACAGTATTTGAATAAAATGTATGATCTAGATAATGTAATTTATTTGTATTGATATAGATAATGTAATTTATTTGTATTGATATAGATGTTGGTAGAATTGAATTACAATTTATAATTTAATGCATTATTTAATATGTTTGTATAATTTATAATTTTTAATGTATACTTTGTTTTATTAATTAACTAATTTTATTTTATCATAAATATTTTTTTTTTCAAAAGTAAAAAAGCATAATTTTTATCATAAATATTATATGTGCAACATTTTTCTATTATTTTAAATAAGATGAATTCTATTATTAATATTATATTTTAAAACATAATTATTGCAGGTTTCAACGACTTTATACAAAATCAATTTTATTTTTGCACATTACATTTTAAAAATTGTTTTAATATAAAATTGATATGATTCTAAATTTGTATACTTTAAAAAATAAACAAATTCTGCAATACAAAACCAATTTTGTTTTTTTTCACATATTAATTTATCAAATACCATAATTTAGTTTCAATTACTTTATACAAAATCAATTTTATTTTTACACATTACATTTTAAAGATTGTTTTAATATAAAATTGATATGATTCTAAATTTGTATATTTTATAAAATAAACAAATTCTGCAATACAAAACCAATTTTGTATTTTTTCACATATTGATTTATCAAACACCATAATTTAGTTTCAATTACTTTATACAAAATCAATTTTATTTTTACACATTATATTTTAAACATTGTTTTAATATAAAATTGATATGATTCTAAATTTGTATATTTTAAAAAATAAACAAATTCTGCTATACAAAACCAATCTTGTTTTTTTTCACATATTAATTTATCAAACACCATAATTTAGTTTCAATTACTTTATACAAAATCAATTTTATTTTTTACACATTACATTTTAAATATTGTTTTAATATAAAATTGATATGATTCTAAATTTGTATATTTTTTCACATTACATTTTAAAAATTGATTAAAAATTGATATGATATTAAAATTGATGTTTAATAAATAGTCACATTTTAATTTTATGTGTTTGCGTGGTGTAATTTTGTGTAATTATTTATCTTAATATATGATTTATTAGAAATTTATAAATTATAATTTTTATATTTAAAAATAATTAATTTTATATTTAATCTATTTTTAACTTTTTATTTTATTTATTAAAGTGGTCATTATTTAAACTAATTAAGGAAATTTAAATACTTTTTAATATTTTGTAATGATTTATGTTTAATAATTATTTTACTAATTTTAAAGATTATTTTTATTAATATCAATTTTTATTTGAATACCATTCTAAATTTATGTTTATATTATGATTAATATTTTTAATGATTAATGTTTAGCAATTATTTCACTAATTTTAAAGATTATTTTTATTAATAACATTTTGTGTTTGAATACCATTTTAAATTTGTGTTTATATCATGATTAATGTATTTTATGTTTATATTTTTAATTAAAATTGTCATTATTTAAACTTATTAAGAAAAATTAGGTACTTTTTAATATTTTGTAATGATTTATGTTTAATAGGGGAGGAAGGCGTGGGGGGGATTATTTTTTATCTCGGAGGAAGAAAAGTTGTTGACTTCTCTTGGGGATTAGGCACAGGAACCAATAATGAAGTAGAATGGTTGGCGATGCATCATTCACTTGAGTCGGCCTCCTCCTTAAACATTGCAAAGCTACAGGTATTTGGAGACTCCAGGCACGTAATCCAGGCTATGGAGAATGGCTCCTCGAGAAGATCAAAGAGTCAAAACTTTCGAAAAAGAATAGAGCTCCTTCCTCTCCCCTCCGACATTCTTTTTTTCCACATTCTCAGAAGTCTTAATTCTATGGCTGATAGGCTTGCAAACATTGGAGCTAAATTGAAAAAAGGTCAAATATTGCAAAACCAAATTATGGAATACAAATTCATCCCTTAATGAGTTAGCAAATGACCAAAAATTCAAATCCTATGGTCTTTTTGGGATGCTCTCCTTGCCATGGGAACCCGGCCTCGTTTGACTGCGCTCCTCTCCAGTTGTCACGTCCTCGCCCATGTGCCTTCACCATGGGCTTTATTGCTCCCACGCTCCAGCATTTATTGCAACAAGGCGGTCTTAGGGCCCTGTTTCGAGGCATGGAGCAGTCTAATTTTCATTCTCTCGGCCCTGAGCATACGCAGCTGAATTTCTCTGTCATAGACTTCGACCCTTGGCAACTCGAAGACGTCCCACGCTGCAGCAATTTTCATCACGGTAACATGGAAGGGATTCGGCAAGCCATTGCCACTCTTAGCCAGCTCACCTCGGAGGTTAAAGTCTATTTGAGCAGGACGTATTCGGCTGTTTGTTCTATTGTGGATCAACACAAAGAACAGAATATGGAATTTAAATACATTCATTCTCGTCTCTCCTGCGTTGAATCTCGTTTGGATGACATTGATAGGAACACCATCGATCTTTTGGGAAAGGTGCACAATATCAAAGAAGACCTCTCTGCCTTTATCAGCAAAACCCAGTTCATCCATGTTTAGGAAACGCCATCTGTCAACCAAGGAATGCTGGAGGCTGCTTCTTTTCTGCAGCAGAATTACAGATGATTTCTCTTCTAAGAAATTTTGGAAACTTTCATCCTCAGGTTTCCAATGAACTCCTCTCTCTGAATGTTTTTTTGCATATTTCTATGTAAACAGTTTGTAAGGGTATATCCCAGTAAAATGAATAGAAACTCCAGGAAGACTAGCAACAGAGACTTTAAGAGCCAAAACCCTTGCAAATTCTGCATTTTCCCTCTTTATGAAGCAGAATATTGGCTCAAATTTTGTAATGAATGGTTGTGCACAGCTTTTTTATATATATAAAAATTCCCACGTTTCTGTTTAAAAAAATGATTATGTTTAATAATTATTTCACTAATTTTAAAGATTATTTTTATTAATATCATTTTTTATTTAAATACCATTCTAAATTTGTGTTTATATCATAGTTAATATTTTTATTGATTTATGTTTAGCAATTATTTTACTAATTTTAAAGATTATTTTTATTAATACCATTTTAAATTTGTGTTTATATCATAATTAATTTACTTATTTTTAATACTATTTTAAATTTGTATTTATATCATGATTAATGTATTTTATTTTTTTAATTAAAATTGTCATTATCTAAACTAATTAAGAATTTTTTTTATTAATATCATTTTAAATTTGTGTTTATATTAATTTACTTATTAATATATTTTAATACTATTTTAAATTTGTGTTTATATCATGATGAATGTATTTTATTTTTTTAATTAAAATTGTCATTATCTAAACTAATTAAGAATTTTTGTTATTAATACCATTTTAAATTTGAATTTGTGTTTATATCATAATTAATTTACTTAGTAATATCTTTTAATACTATTTTAAATTTGTGTTTATATCATGATTAATGTATTTTATTTTTTTAATTAAAATCGTCATTATCTAAACTAATTAAGAAAAAATAAGTTATTTTTAATATTTTTCAATGATGATTTATGTTTAGTAATTATTTCACTAGTTTTAAAGATTATTTTTATTAATATTATTTTTTAATTGAATACCATTCTAAATTTGTGTTTATATTATGATTAATATTTTTAATTATTTATGTTCAACAATTATTTCATTAATTTTAAAGATTATTTTTATTAATGTAATTTTGTATTTGAATATTATTTTAAATTTGTGGTTATATCATGATTAATGTACTTATTAATGCCTGGAATAAGGAGTAGAGTGGAGGTAGAGTAATTGGTAATGGTTCTGGGTAGCATGGTAGGTGTGGGGTAGGCGACCTCATTATTATCTCATTATCAAAATACTATGAGTTTGTATTGGGTTGTGGCATGGGGAGTAATACACGTGCAGAATTATTGTCTCTTTGGTGTCTCCTATACTATTTAAAACAACTGCATATATCTAATTTGCAGATGTTTGGAGATTCACTCGTTAGTATTGGTTGGGCTCGGGATGCTCATGGACTAAATGTGGCCACACTTGACAACTGGAGGGAGAAGATCACGGTACTACTGTAACAACATGATAATTTTCTTTAAAACACATCTCTCGAGCATTTAACAAGAGGCCTGATTGTCTTTCCAAGAAAGGTCTCATTTTGGATTAAGGAACACTTGTGGTTACACACTATCATGAGCTTAGGCCCTCGGAGTGTGTGCATGTTCGTATCTATTAATGCTGTATTTCCTTAGTATATTTTTGCACTTTTGTTGTTTTTATTTTTGGGTAACTATTATGTGGAAGGAAAGTGCCCTAAATGGTGAATATCTTGTTGAACTATTGGCTGCACTGATGAATATCAGATTACTATGGGAGGACTAAATATAGTTTTGATTCTCAGACATATTGCATGATGGCGTACTATCCATGGGATATATATTATTGTAAATTTCTTTGATTCACCCTTGCGAATAGTAAGAATTTTTTTTCGTTTGAAAAAAGAAGTAATTGGTAATGAATAAATAAAATGGAAAGTCAAAAGTTTAAATCTCAACGAGTATATCATTTTTATTTATGGATATATATTTTTTAAATTTAAATATAATTAATTTTATATTTCATTCATTCATAATTTTATATTTATTTTATTATAATGATTATTATTTAAAATATTAAATAATAATTTATGGTTTTGTAATTATTTCATTAATTTTAAATATTGTTTTTATTTATTTTGTATTTGAATAAATATATTTTTAATTATGATATAGGTTAGAAATATGTGTTTTTCATATTCAAATACAATTAATTTTTCATCTCATTCATTCATAATTTTTTGGTTTATTCAAAATAATTATTAACTACAAAAATTTATAGACCTTTTGGTTTATAATTATTCATATAATTTGTATTTAAATAATATGTATAAGAAAATAACATATATTTTGTATGAAATTTGTATTTAAATAATATGTATGACTAAAATAACATATATTTTGTATGCAATTTATTTAAATTTGTATCGATTAATTAATTAAAACAAATAGGTGATTAAAAATATATTATTTGGAAAAAAAAAATTAATAATATTATTTTATTATAAAACTAATTAAGAAAATTTAACAACTTTTTAATTATTTTTATTAATTATTTTGAATTTGAATAATATATTTTTATTTATGATATATATATATATAAGATTAATTTTGTATTTTATTTTATTATAATGATGTTCAATAAAAATAATTAAAAAATTGAAGTATATTTTAATATTTTTTTATTGGTTTATGTTTTGCAATTATTTTATTAATTTTAAAGATTATTTTTATTAATACCATCTTGTATTTGAATCATATATTTTTATTTATGATAAATGTTATAAATGTGTATTTTTAATATTTAAATATGATTAGTTTTATATTTTTAGTATTTAAATAAGATTAATATTGAATTTTATTCTTTCATATTTATTTTATTTTATTTTAATGATGACTAACTAACATAATTAAGTAAACTTAAATACATTTTAATATTTTTTTATTGATTTATGTTTGGTAATTATTTCATTAATTTTAACGATTATTTGTATTTGAATAATATATATGACCTAAGGGGTGGCAGGTGCGAGAGGGGTCATCCATCTTCGATCCTAGAGGAAACAAAGTATCTCAATTTGCTTGGGGTTTAGGTAGGCCAACCCACAATCAAGCTGAGTGGGTTGCTCTTCTTCAAGGGATGGATATCATGAAGTCGCTGCACATAGAACACTTCAACATCTTGGGGGACTCCAAGATTGCTATCCAAAAAAAATGATCAATATCCAGAGAGGTCATCACAAGGTTCTGAGCAGAATCTAGAAGCGAATAATGTCCACCAATGATATTTCCAAGATCCACTTCTCTCATATCCGTAGGCACAACAACGTTGAAGCTGATCTCTTGGCAAACCATGGAACTAGGCTACACGAAGGGAATAGGGTGGTCAATAAATGTTCTAGCCACTTATGTTGGTCACCATGTTTATAAACCACTTTGAATTGTGGGGGGTTCTCATGCACATCCCCCCTCCTTCCTCTTGGACATGTGGCTCTATCCTTTGTCCCTGCCTTAATGACGAGTCTCGTCCACCCTTCGGCATTAAAAGGAGTAGGTGCGGCGGGATTTTGGATGCACGCGGAGTTATGACGAAGTATCGAGGTCTCAGCTTGCACGTATATGCCCAGGCGGATGGAATCATGTTACAGCAGGTCATTTCGGACATAAAAGACCTTACTTGCAATGCTGTCCCTTTTGTCAAAGAACTCTGCTCTGTACCTAGGCTTACCTCTGTGCGTTTCATGATGAACTTTGAGAGAATGGCCTCGGAGCTCAAGGAGATGAGAGGGGCACACCAGGAAATCAAGAAACATGCCCGCAATGCTTTCGAAGCTGCCATGGTTGCTCTGGACAAGAGTAAGCTTATCGGAAGTGGACATTATCAGGGTTGATATGCTCATCAAGGATGTCAAGTCCAATGATTGGGTCTAGGTGGGAGAGCTTGAGGAGCTACAAAAAGAATTTAAGGGCATGAAAGAGTCTCATGTTTCAAACTTTGAAGGACTTCAACAATTTCTCTTTTCACTGAAACGCAAGTTGTTTGACACCCTGAAGGATAGCAGTGACAGGATTGAAGCTCTATTGACTCAGTTGGAAGTCTCCATGCAGGAAATGAAGGATGAAATGGGGAAGCTCACTAAGTCGGTGAACCCTGAGGATCAGCGTGAAGAAATCTCTCTCATGGAGGATGACTCACAGACCCATGAAAGAATTCCTCCAATCTAGTTTCAGGAATGTTCCTTTGTTTATTTTTTTTGTTGTTAAATTTTTTTTGCCTTCTCTTATGTAACTAGTTCATCCAGATTTATTCGACAAATAATTGTAGTCATGAACAAAAAGGGAACACCACTCTCAGGTCTGAAAGACTATTCTTGATTTTCTCAGAACAACATACTAGTTTTTTTTGTCTCTTACCCCTCTCAGAAGGGAATTTTGTAAAATAAAAATAATATATATGACCTAAATAAATTACATTATCTATACTTTTGTGTTTCTGTTGTTTTATAAAAGCCAAATATATGCTTACATAATCGGTTGTATTTATAATTTATATAATTTGTTGTATTTATAATTGGCGGAATATTATCAAAAATAATTGAAATGAAATAAAATATTTTATTTTAAATGTTATCATTTTTAATTCAATGAAAATGATGATATATGTTTAAATATGTACTTTTATTTAATATCTATTTTTTAAAACAAGGGGAAGGCTCCTAACTATTTGTTGGGGGAAGATATAGGGTTCCAACAGATTTTGAAGATGGTTAAAATGGTGTTGGTTGGTAGGGTTTATGGTCGAGCGGTGGCTCTCAAGACGGTGATCAATTGGGCGGTGAATAACTGGTTGGAACATCTGGGATATGTTTCGGAGGTGGTGGCTCTCTGGGGAGGTTGGTATGCTTTTCACTTTACTCAAGAGGATCATGCTCTTTGGGCTCTGGGCAGAAACTGGAACTTGGTGAACGTTCCCCTTTTATTGAAACCCTGGGACCCCCTTTTCGACGCCAGCAGGGAACGTATGGATACTATTCCTTTGTGGGTACGTCTACATGGTCTCCCTCTTCCTATTGGTCCGAAGAACATTTCAGGAACATTGGTAACCTCCTGGGGTCTTATTTGGACGCTGATTTTTCTTTCGTTGCATCGAAGATCTAGAAGGTTGCTCGGATTCTGGTTAGTATTAATGTGAGGGATGGTCTTGCGGATGGCATGGATCTTTGTTGGGCCCTTATGTCTTTCCTCAATTATTGGACTATGAAAATGTCCCTTTTCGGTGCCGGCGGTGCCACGATTATGGTAACTCTCCTATTGATTGTAAGCTCCCACTACAAACAAGGAATGGCTCTCCCAGTCGGAGGAAGGAAAGGGCGGACATCTGTCATGAGGATTCGGAGCATACTTCACAAGAAATGCATGTTCGGGTTCCTGTTGATTTTCATGAGACGATTTTTGTAGACGAGATTCCTTCGTTCGAAGATGCAGAAGTTCCTATGAATTCTTCGGTTATTGCTCAGGTCTGCGGACATCCTTTGACTCTCTCGGCCGTGGCTAGCAGTGAACTGCTGAACCCACTTTTTTGACTAGCGGCTATGACCTCGGGTATCGTTCCTCCTCCTTTCTCTCCGTCCTTTAATTTATTTTTGAAGAATTTAACCATTCCTGGACTTGATTGGGTGGAAGGCTTGAAGAACTTGCATATCTCCTCCCATATGTTGTTTCCTCCCCCCCGACACCTGCTCCTCTAAGGTGGTTACAATCCCTAAACCCTTCATTCAGGAGGCATCCCCTACCCCGATTTTTGATGGTCCCCTTGTTACCAACCTCTCTGTGGATTCGCCATAGTCCCCCACTGAATCAATTGATTCTGGTTATTTTCTTCGCTCGTCCACTAAACTATCCGCCGGAGGCCTAGGGAAAGGAAGGGTTAACTTGGCCAAGGGCAGGGGTCAGCAGTCTTATATTTCTAAAGAAAAATCCAAAGCATGTTCGGACTTTCTTGAAGGTAAACAACAATCCATTGAATGGGCACTTAGAGCTGTGAAGGCCCAGAAAAAGGGGCGCTAATGAAAATTATGTCCTACAATTGTTGAGGTCTTGTTGGTCCCTCTAAAAGATCAGATTTGCGGAGGGTGCTCAACAATGAGCATCCAAATATTCGTTTTTTACAGGAAACTATGGGGCTTGGTTTTGAGGTTACTGCTAAGTTAAAAGGTTGGTTTCTGGGCTGGAATTTTGAGGCTTCGGATGCTCGAGGTAGATTTGGTGGTCTAGCTGTGGGTTGGAAGGAGGCTCGTATCAAGGTGTCCAACTTATGGGGGATGGAATTTGTTTTGGGCATGTCCTTCCGGGCTCTTGATTTTGATGGGGAGTTTACTGTTATTAACATCTATGGGCCTTATTGCAATAGGATTCCTTTCTGGGAGTCCCTGTTGAGTAAATCTGTGATTAAAGGTCATTTTGTGATCCTGGGGGGGATCTAAATTTTTCTTTGGGTCAGGCTGAAGTATGGGGTCCTCATGCACAGGTGGACACACTTGCTGATTTTTACATCCGGAAACTAGTTGAAGGAAATTTGGTGGACGTTGAACCTATCTGTCTTAAACCATCCAGGAAAAACAATCGGGTGGTTGATTTTAGGATTGCGAAAAGATTGGATAGGTTCCTGCTTGTGGATCATCTGGTGGAAATGTTTTTTCATATACATCAATGGGTTGGTTATGGGGGTTGCTTTGATCATGTTCCTATTTTTCTTGAACTAAAAGTTGGTCCTGTTAAGCCGCCTTTCCCATTGAAATTCTATAAGATTAAGCTAAAGGATCCTACTTTTATTTATTTATTCCATTATGTCTGGATTCCTTTTCAGCCTGAGAACAATATCTCAGTTGCTTTTCAATTTGCTGAAAACATCAAGCGTTTGAAGGGTCCAATCAAGTAGTGGGCGGCAGAGAAAAGACTCAAGGAAGATCAGGAGCTTAAGCAGATTGAAGAGGAGTTGGCGATCATTGCTTTGAGTAATGGGGGTGGCTTTCTGACTCCAGAATCCAAGGAGAATTTGGTTCGATTGGAAGGGCGCAGGAACATACTCCTTTTGGAGATGGAGGAGACTTAGAACTTAAAGAGTAGGGCAATATGGTTAGAGATTGGTGATGAAGACTCCAAGTTTTTTCATGCCTATGCCAAAGGGAGACTCTCTTCCAATACTATCTGGAATTTGAAGGATCACTCGGGTGCATCTCATAATACCTTTGAAGGTATGGCATGGGTTGGGGTTAATCACTTCCAAGATCTCTTCAAAGCTAGTGACATGGTTAATATTGAGGAATTCATTAGGGTGGCACAATTGTTTCCACACTTTGTGGAAGAGGAGGACAACACAAGGTTGTTGGAAGTCATTATGGCTGATGAACTGAAAGAGGTCTTCTCTTGCTTTCAGAAGGACAAAAGCCCTGGGCCTAATGGGTGGACTATTGAATTCTTCCTGGGATTCTTTGATTTCATCGAGGGAGATCTGTTGAGATTGGTTGAAGACACTCGACAAGAGGGAAGGATATCGATTAGCATTAATTCTACTTTCATAGCATTAATCCCTAAGATGGACTCTCCTTCTACTCGGAATGATTTTCAACCTATCTCCTTATGTAACTGTGTTTACAAGATGTTGGTTGTGGAGTCAGATCTTCCAGTTTCATAGATGATATTGTCTTAGTCGTGCACCCCGGAGAACTGTACACCCATTCTGCATTTTTAGGGGTTCGGGGGAAATGCTTCCGAGAAAAAATTTTGGGGTTGTTTTCGCCAGCTGTTTTGCGGGCCCATGGTTTTGGGTATCACGTGGTATTTTTCCCATTGTATTTTCCCTATAAAAGAAAGACATTGTAATACGGCTAGGGTTGATGTAGTAGTTTTTATGCATTGTAAAGATCTCTAAGATCAGGAGAGAGACTGTGAGACAGTGAAGAGGAAGTGCAGTGGCTGTGCTGCAGGTTGTATCCCTTCACCTTGCTGGACGGTAATAATAAATAAGGACTGAAAAATTCAGTGTGGATGTAGCCCAAGTTGGGGTGAACCACGATATATCTGTGTCTTTCTTGCAATGTGTGTGTGATTATATTTGTATTTTTGTTTATTGTTATTGCTCTGCGATCCTGTTTTTCTAACAATTGGTATCAGAGTCAAAGGTCTATTTGGAAGATAAATCTGCAGGAAGCTAGGGTTTCTGGTTTGAGTGGGAGCAATGGTGGAAGAAGGAAAGTTTAAGGTCGAGAAGTTTAACGACCAAAAATTCCAGTTATGGAAGATGCAAATGGAGGACTATCTGTAACAGAAGGATCTATTCCTACCGTTGGGAGGAAGAGCAGAGCAGCCGTCGGCCATGAAGGACGAAGAATGGGAGGTTCTTGACAGAAAGGCTCTGGGAACAATACAACTGAGCCTGGCTTCATCGGTGGCTTTCACTATCTCAAAAGAAATGACAACGGAGGGTTTGATGAGCGCACTGGGTAAGCTGTATGAAAAACCCTCGGCCTCCAACAAGGTGTTTCTAATGAAGCGTTTATTTAATATGAAGATGTCTGAAGGTGGATCTGTTACTGATCATTTAAATGAGTTTAATATGGTTACAAATCAGCTAAGTTATGTAAGTGTGAACTTTGATGATGAGGTTAGGGCTCTTCTAATCTTGTGTTCATTGCCAGAAAGCTGGAATAGCTTGGTGATGGCTGTAAGTAATTCTATCTTTGGTTCAAACACCTTGAAATTTGAAGATGTTATTGGTGTTATTCTTAGCGAGGAAATGTGAAGAAAAAGCACAGATGAGACATCAGGTAATGTGTTGACCATGGAGGGCAGGGGAAGACAAAAGGAGAGAGGAAAGAGCCAAGGTAATCGTGGCAAGTCTAAAACGGAAAGATCCAAGTCCAAACTGGGAAAAATAGAGTGCTGGAACTGTGGAAAGAAAGGAGATCTGAAGAAAGACTGCAGATCTCTAAAGAAGAAAGGAGATGCATAGAAGGAAACTACCCAGGAAGCAAATGTAGCAGGTGATGTGTTACAAGATGCTTTGATTCTTGCATTAGATAATACTAGTGATTCTTGGGTAGTAGATTCAGGAGCTTTATGTCATGCTACACCCCATAGGAAATACTCTCATGAGTATGTTCCTGGCAATTTTGGACATGTTTTATTGGGTGATGATGAGCCATGTAAAATTGTTGGAATGGGTAAGGTATGGATAAAAGTTAAGAATGGAACTGACTGGTTGTTGAAATATGTTAGGCATATTCCTGCTATGAAAATAAATCTGATCTCAACAGGGCAGTTGGGAGATGGCGGCTGTCTATTTACATTTGGAGAAAAGTGGTGGAAGATCACTAAATGATTAATGGTGATAGAAAAAGGAGACATGATAGGTACGTTGTATTTATGTCCTCGTAATACTGGCCATTCTATCTCTTTAGCTTCCACAGGAACATATACAACATTGTGGCATCATAGACTTGGCCACATGAGTGAGAAGGGGATGCAGATTCTCCACTCAAGGAAGTTGCTGCCAGATTTGAAGCAGGTAAGTTTGGAATTTTGTGAAAACTGTGTTTATGGAAAACAAAAGAGAGTCAGATTTCTCAGGGTTGGGAAACATAAGAAGAATGAAAAGTTAGAGCTAGTGCATACAGATGTATGGGGACCAACTCAGGTACAATCTCTTGGTGGCTCTCATTATTATGTTACATTTATTGATGATGCAACTAGGAAAACTTGGGTTTATTGCATTAGACAGAAATCTGATGTGTTTGCTACTTTTGAGAAGTGGAAATCTTTGGTTGAGAATGAGATAGGGAAAAGGTTGAAGTGTCTCCGATCTGATAATGGAAGTGAGTACTGCGGCAAGGAGTTTGATAGTTACTGTTCATACCATGGGATTCGTAGAGAGAAGACAGTCCCAGGAACACCACAAGAAAATGGTGTGTTAGAAAGGCTGAACATAACGATCATGGAGCGTGCAAGGTGTATGAGACTGCATGCAGGGTTGCCCTTACAGTTTTGGGCGGATGCTGTAAATACTGTTGTTTATTTAATAAATAGAGGACCTTCAAGTGCTTTGGATGGTGGTATTCCAGAGGAGGCATGGACAGATAAAAAGGTAAACTACTCATTTCTGAGAACGTTTGGTTGTGAAGCATTTGTGCATATTGATAAAGAAAATAGAACAAAGCTTGAAGCTAAATCCAAGAAATGTACCTTTATTGGATATGGAGTTGATGAATTTGGTTATCGCTTATGGGATTATGAAAATAACAAAATCATCAGGAGTAGAGATGTGATATTCAATGAAAAGGTCATGTATAAAGATCAGTTGTAGGGAAAGAAATAGGAAAAGAAAACCACAGAGTACATAATACTTGATGAAATTCAAGAAAATGAAGTTCCAAAGGTGCCAGAAAATCAAGAACAACAGCAAGTACCTGAAACTCCTGCAACTACAAGAAGATCTACCAGGTTAAGTAGACTCCCTGAACGATACTCTTCTTCAATGTATTATTTGTTGATGACTGATGCTGGTGAACTAGAATGTTATGAAGAAGCAATGCAGGTGGAAATTAGAAAGAAGTGGGAGCAAGGCATGAATGAGGAGATGGACTCATTGGTAGGAAACCATACTTGGGATCTGGTTCAGTTTCCTGTTGGTAAAAGAGTAGTGCAGAACAAATGGATTTACAGGTTGAAGGAAGAAGAAGGAGGTAAGAAGCGGTACAAGGCCAGACTTGTTGTAAAGGGGTTTGCACAGAAGAAAGGTATTGATTTTGATGAAATATTTTCTCCTGTTGTTAAGATGACTTCAATTATGACTATCTTAAGTCTAGTGGCGGTAGAAGATTTTTATCTTGAACAGTTAGATGTAAAAACAACCTTTCTCCATGGGGATTTGGAGGAAGAGATATATATGCAGCAGCCACAAGGGTATGAGGTCAAAGGTAAGGAGAACTTGGTATGCAGGTTGAAAAAGAGTTTGTATGGCTTGAAGCAAGCTCCAAGGCAGTGGTATTTAAAATTTGACAAATTTATGATAGAACAAGGTTATAGTAGACGTCATTCTGACCACTGTGTTTATTTCAAGAAGCTAGACAATGAAAGATATATTATCTTGTTATTGTATGTGGATGACATGTTTGTTGTAGGGTCTAACATGCAGGATATAAATGTACTCAAAAGGAAGCTAGCTAATTCATTTGCGATGAAGGATTTGGGTGCTGCAAAGCAAATCCTTGGTATGAGAATAATAAGAGACAGGAAAAATCACAAATTGACATTGTTTCAGGGTAAGTACATACAAAAGGTGTTGGAGAGGTTCAGAATGCAGAATGCAAAACCAGTTAGTACACCTTTGGCTAGCCATTTCAGTCTAAGTAAGGAAATGTGTCCCAAGACACAGGAAGAGACAGATTACATGTCCAAGATCTCCTATCAATCAACAGTTGGCAGTTTGATGTATGCCATGGTGTGCACAAGACCAGATATTGCACATGCAGTGGGAGTTGTGAGTAGATATATGAACAATCCAGGTAAAGAACATTGGAGGGAAGTACAGTGGATTCCCAGGTATTTGAGAGGTACCACCACTCAGGCATTATGTTTTGGAGGTTCAGACACTGTTCTACAGGGATATGTTGATGCAGATATGGCAGGTGATAAGGATAGCAGGAGGAGTACCACAGGGTATGTGTTTACTGTAGGTGGAACAACATTAAGCTGGATTTTGAAATTGCAAAAGGTTGTTGCACTTTCAACAACGGAAGCAGAGTATGTTGCTATTACAGAGGCTAGTAAAGAGATGATTTGGTTGCAGAGGTTTATGGAGGAAGTGGGTAAGAAGCAGAAGGATAGCAGGTTGTACAGTGATAGTTAGAGTGCCATTCATCTTGCAAAGAACTAAGCATTCCATTCCAGGACTAAACATATACAGCGCAAGTACCATTTCATACGCTCTGTTCTGGAAGATGAACTGTTGAAGCTGGAAAAGATACATACTAGCCAGAATCCTGTAGACATGTTCACAAAGGTAGTGACCAGAGAGAAACTGAGTTCTTGCTCGGTTTCAGCTGGCGTTCTAGCATGAAGGTGAAGAGGAGAAATTTTCCAATTCCAAGTCCAACAAGTGCAGCAGCAGTGGAGTTGCTGTGATCAGTCTCCAAGTGGGAGATTGTTGGTTGTGGATCCAGATCTTCCAGTCCCATAGATGATATTGTCTTAGCCGTGCACCCTGGAGGACTGTACACCCATTCTACATTTTTAGGGGTTTGGGGCAACGCCCCGAAAAAGGGGGTTTGGGGGCAACACCCTCGAGAAATTTTTTTGGGGCTGTTTTCGCCAGCTGTTTTGCCATTGTATTTTCCCTATTAATGAAAGACATTGTAATACGGCTAGGGTTGATGTATTAGGTTTTATGCATTGTAAATATCTCTAAGATCAGGAGAGAGACTGTGAGACAATGAAGAGGAAGTGCAGCGGCTGTGCTGCAGGTTGTATCCCTTCACCTTGCTGGACGGTAATAATAAATAAGGATTGGCAAATTCAGTGTGGACGTAGCCCAAGTTGGGGTGAACCACGATATATCTGTGTCTCTCTTGTAACATGTGTGATTATATTTGCATTTCTGTTTATTGTTATTGCTCTGCGATTCTGTTTTTCTAACACAAGATTGTCACTAAAATCATTGCTCAGCGACTCAAGGCTATCCTCTCGACTCACATTTCTGAGGAGCAATTCGGTTGCTTGGAAGGTCGCCAGATTCATGAAGCCATTGGGGTCGCTCAGGAGGGGTTGCACAGTATTAAAAATAAGAAGCTGAAGGGGGTTGTTCTAAAAATTGACTTGTCAAAGGCCTATGATAAAGTAAGTTGGATTTATCTTTGTCTCTTGCTTACTCATCTGGGTTTTGACATTAATTTCATTCGGTGGATTATGAGATACATAACTACTGTTTCCTTTTCAGTTCTTATTAATGGAGCAACAACTCCTTTCTTCCATTCGGGGCGTGGCTTGTGGCAGGGATATCCTTTATCTCCTCTTCTTTTTTTGCTGGTTGCTGAAGGATTGAGTAGGGAAATTAAGGAGGCCAAGAGTACTGGTAACTTTTGTGGCATACAGGTTGCACCAGATTTTCTTATTACCCACCTATTATTTGTTGATGATGTTCTCATTTTCTGCTCGGGCTCTCTTCGGGATGGACATAAGCTGAAGGAGATTTTGGACCTTTTTTCTAGGGCTACAGGGATGGAAATCAATGAGGGTAAATCCAATCTGACTACTAATCTACTCTGTGTTGAGGAGGTGGAGGTTTTCACACGACTCTTTCCCTTCTCACATATTACTTTATAAGATGGACTAAAATATTTAGGTTTTAATCTGAAACCTAATGACTATAAGAAACATGATTGGTGGTGGTTGATCGAAAAGCTGGAGAAGAGATTGAGATGTTGGAGTTATAAGTGTCTCTCCAGAGCTGGGAGGTTGGTTTTGGTCAAATCGGTGCTGGAAGTTATTCCGGTTTACTGGATGTCATTGGCTTGGATTCCTCGGGGCATTCTGGATCAGGCTGGACGACTGTGTTTTCATTTTTTGTGGAGTGGTAAGGAAGATGCTTTTGTCGCTCCTTGGGTTCGGTGGGACAAGATTTCCATCCCTAAAGCCTTGGGGGGATGGGGTTTGAAGAGTATATTTTCTTTTTCCAAAGCCCTGGCCACTAAGTGTGGGTGGAGGTTGATCAAGTCTGGGGGTTTTGGGGCACAGGTAATGCAACACAAGTACATTGATCCTGACATGATCGACAATTGGCTCCGGAACCCACTCAAATCACACCTGGGAGGTTCTTTAATTTGGAAGGCAGTGGTTGCATCTTTCAATATTATTGAACATGACTTGGTCTGGGATATTGGTAATGGGAATAAGGTTAGGATTGCGCGGGATCCTTGGGTGGGATGTGTACAACAACATCTGTTACCTGTGGGGACTACAGATGCTTTATGTCGGAGAGGTTACATTTTTCTTCATTAACTGGCTGATCCGGATGCTCTTCTCTTGGGTCGACATGCTTGGCTTTTGGCCAACTCTTTTGGACTGGATGTGGCTGATGAGTTAGAACTGTCTCGGTACTTCAGGGCTCTCAACCTAGATCATATTTACCTAGGAGATCATGATGATGAATTGTGTTGGGATGCGGATCCTTCGGGTGCCTATACCCCCAAAGGAGGATATCTGCGGATCAGTGCTGATTTTGTGCGGGGGGAATGGGTTTGGTGGTGGAAGCTATTGTGGAAAATTCAGAGCCCACATAAGATGCATTTGTTTATGTGGTGTATAATTATGAACAAGGTGCCTACTTGGGATTTCCTCCAGAAGAGGAATAAACATGGGCTAGGATGGTGCATTTTATGTAAACAGAGCAAGGAAACAGTCGGTCACCTTTTTCTTCAGTGCCCATTCATCAAAGCGGTTTGGGAGGTTTGTTTGAGGGTGTTGAAGGTAATTTTTCATTGGGAAGGGGAGACTTTGGATGCTTCCTGGCGGATATGGTATCAAAACCCGATCTTTCTTGAGTACAGAGCTCTGCCTTTGTTGGTTGTGTGGGGGGTGTGGGTTTCCAAGAACAAACTTATTTTCACGGATAAAGCTGCCTGCCTACACAGACCTCTATTTACTGCTGTGGGCTCTATATGTCTTGTAAACAGAGTGGGCATTCTGGTAGAATTAGGGACATACAACCGGTGGACATTGATTGTTCTCAGCCTTGGGGTTTTTTTTTATGGTGCTTGCCAAAATAATTTCTGTGGTGGAAGGGATTTACTGTTTCTTTCGCCTGGTCATTTATTTGAAATTTTTTTAAGTTTGGGGGAGGGGAGCAATAACTTTGCAGAGATTGTTAGCCTCAAATTTCTTATCACCTATGCTCTTGAGAAGGGCTGCCGCAATTTAACTGTTTATGGGGACTCAATGAATGTGGTTAAGTGGATTTCTGGAACTCAACACTGTCATAATCTTAGACTCTTAAACATCTTGATAGCTATCAGGGATGCTACTACTTCTTTTGACAACTTTGCATGCATGCATGTTTATAGGAAAAATAACAAAGAGGGGGACTGGGCTTCGAAAGAGGGGCTTCTGTTGGGGCCAGGGATATGAAAAATCAAAGAATTTATAGGTGGTTTGTGTTGGGCTCTGATCTATCAGTGTTAATCAGAACTTTAATTTAAAATCAATCCGGGTTTGTGAACTTCGAGACACATCCAAGTCTAGGACAGAGAAGCTGGACTCATTTAGACTTTAGCTATCTGTGATTAAATCTATTGATAGAAACTGAGGTACTGCAGCTCTCAGAGACAAAATCCTCTTACAAGGGTAATTCCATTGTTTCCTTTTTAAGCATACAGTGATTGATTTGTGAAAGTATGAAGATTGAGGTAAAAATTAAACAACAATTCTATAAACCCTAAGATTTAAACTGCAAAATTCTATCTGCACTGGAAGTCAATTACCAATCAATTTCTCTTACAAGACAGTGTTCATAATTTGTAAATGTCTTTTTATCATTTCAGTATCAAATAACAGCAATGAACAATTCACAAAGGTCGTAGTCTGAACCATTCAATATTCGTATCATTTAACCAGTGAAAGAACAACGTTTATCTAATACTGCAGTGATATACAGTGTGACAGAATTTGTAATTCAAACCATAAATAAAAGGAACAGAGCATCAATGGAATCGATTAAAACTTGACTGAACTTGTTCTATGATTTATAAACTGGAAATTACATTCAAATGCATACCCTACTACCAGCAACAGGTAAGTGTGTAGAGTTTGACGATGGGGGCCCTCCAAAGCCTTGCTCAACACACATAAAAGAAACTTCACAGAACTACAGCTTCATATTCATTCCCAGAATCGTTTTACAACAGAGATACCACGCAGTTTGGAAAGCACAATTGCAAAGCCTTTCTCTTCAAAATCGTGATCCCCTATCTCATTGTTTTGCAAATGATTTATACAAATTCCAAATCAAACTGAAATTACTATAACCCTACATCTAATTAATGCTCAGAGCTAGTCGAGATCATCTTCAAAATCATGGGGTTCCATAAAATCAGCATTGCTCCTTCTTTTGTGTTGAACGCAGAACAGGTGGCCACATTTGACTCTGCTTGACTCGACATCTGCATAGGCCACTTCTCCTGACTGTTGGATGTTCATCCATCTGTGGACATTAAGGATCCATTCCTGATCTTCTGTTTCCCTCCTAACTGTCCTGCAATTACTCAACTTTGGAAGTAATACGGGAAGTTAGTACATCCCGTAATTTTAGTAAAAATCCTAGTTAAATGCCTAAAAATCACAAAACTCAATTTATTAATAAGTAAATGACATTATACCTCTTTGACCACGGTTTATGGGTGAACTTTAAGGCTTTCTACTCAAAATGGAAATTTTATGAAGGAAATGAAGGTTATCTAAGAGGCAAAAAGGGGTCAAAATAGTGCCCAACATCTCCCCCAAGAGGAAACTGCTGCATGTCCTCATGCCAAAAACTTTGACCTTGTGTTGAAACCAAAATTTTGCTGCTGGCCTTCCTGCTTCTGATCTCCTACTGAGACGATGCATCTGTTGATGTTGGAGATGCATAGAGAACCTTTAGCCTCTCATACTTAGCTTTGTAATTCTTCTTCTGCTTATACCATCTGGATGCAGTCTTAGAAATATGTGTCCTCTGAATTCTCAGCTTCCTATTGTCCTTTTTTAATTTCTCATTCTTGAGTTCCAACTCCTTGATTTCAAGTTTCAATTTCCTGATCTCTTTATTCTTCTTGGAAGTCTTCTTCTTCTGTGAAGGCTTGACAGAACTGGTGTCTGCTCCTAAACTGTCACTTCCCTGTCTTGAACCTTCTTTCTTTTCTTCTTGCACAATCTGTGGCTCTGAGGAAGGAGAAGCTAAGTCTTTTAATACTCCTTGTCTTGACTGCTTCTCTTTCTCCCTCTCCCTCTCCTGCTGATCTAAGAAAAGATTTATTTTCTTTGTTTGTCTCATTATCTCATCAGTATCTAGGGTTCCCTGTTCTATTTCATCTGCTAAGTTTTCTTCTTGTCTTTCCACAGTTTGTGGGTGTTCTTCATCCTCTGATGCTGGCTGGCTATGAACTTGCTTCTTCCTTGGCTTCCTCTGGTAGGTAGTGAAGATTTGTTCCTGTTTTTGAAATTGTTTATCTTCTTTCACTGCACTCCTAGTTCGTATCCTCCTCTGAGGAGGTTTTGAACTTGTTGCTTCAGGGCTGTCTTCATCATCAAGAATGAGCAATACTTCCTCTTTCTTCTTTTTATCCTGAGGCAGTTTTGAGCTTGTTGCCTCAGGGCATGTTACCATTTGCAATTCCTCCTCTTTTGGAACCTCTTCATGCAATTCCTCTTCTTTTGGAACCTCTTCATGCAATTCCTCCTGTTCCTCAAATTGATTTTGGACTATAAATTCTATCCATGTCAAATTCTGCTTCCTTAACTCATGTTGAATGATAATTTTGATAAGTCCACAGTGGAAAAGACTTATCAATTTGTCTTTTTCACGCTTCTGGACAGCTTTGGCCATTTTGGTTAGACTCTGCAATAGGAAGAAGGGCATATTTATCTCACATTCACCTGTCAAGTGCTGCAACAGTTTGATATGGTAAAGGTAAACGATACTGAATATCCCCTCACAGGTGATGAATCTTTGTATAATGTATACCATTTCATCCCAAGGATGAACCAACCAGCTCCTTGGTATGCCTTTCTTCCAATTGACTGATCCTGCTCTGGATCTGCACAGAAAGGGTACCCAAGATTTTTCTTTGAATTGCTTGGTTTTGAAGAACCTTTCTCCCTGCTGTGGCAGACCAGTGATTTGTGCCAAAACATCTTCAGACAGCCTGAAGTTTAAATTCCCTACTGTGGCCTTTTCTCCATCAAACGAGCCAGCAAAGGCTAAACTAACATTATCATTGTGCCCATCGAATTTTTCAAAGAAAGGAACCCATTGATTTCTCTTTAAAATTTCTAGACATTTTTCATGGACATCTGCAGGCTCAAATACCTTTGGTTCCAATCGAGATGACATTTAAAAAAAATGGAAAACAGGAATCTTTTATTTTTCACTGCCTTTGTCTTCCTACCCCCTTGATAATATTCTGAATTTGTAAGTGTTTGCTGGCATAAAACAGAGTATCAGCAAAGACAAGGGGTTTAAGCTTACCTCTTCCCTGATGGAACCAATTTTCCTCTTCCTGTACAATTTTCACAGAGATTAGGGTATCCACAGCTTCTTCTTTCACTGGCTGTCTTCTCTCCTGCGCGTAATCTTCAGCAAATGGTGTCTCTGTGATCTTACGACCTCTTTCCACTGTCAATTATCTTCAGCAAAACAATATATTCAAACTTCCTGTGGCTCACAATCCTTCCTCCTGTTGATTCGTATTCTCTATAATCCACGGTCCCTTTTTTTCTGTCAATTCATTTCTACAGCAATCGACTTCATTTTCTCTGTAGCTTACAACCTTTTCACTGGCAATTACTTTCATTCATCAATCGATTTCATATGCCAACAAAAAAATATGGGCTCGGCCTCTCAGAAAATTACCAAATTGTGGCATTTGCAGAAATCGATTTTTTTACAAAACAACTGACTCGGATTCAAGTAGAATGAATGAATCGTGGAATAATACTGGAATCAAAAAAAATTTCAAGTGCTGTCGTGGGCATCATTCCAAGTCTGTCGTGGGTATCCTCCCACGTTTTCCCTCCATCATTACATGACATGCCACTTCAAAAACGATGAAAGGTAAGGTTTTTGGGTTTATAAATATTTTAACATTTTTATATGCCCAACATTTAATATAAAACATAAAATATGTCCAATGTTTTATTTAAACGAGCTATATATTTTTAAATGAACCCCTTTTTTTTCAGAAAAGAAAATGTGCTGAAAATATGACCATTGTTTCCCTCAAATTCTGTGTATTGTTTAATGCCTGATGCACTAAATTCATATACAAAGAAATTTTTGTTTAATTCCTTCATGTCATCATTCACTTCTTGCAGAGAAGGAGAACCTGTTTGTCTTTAAACCAAGAAGAAAACTCTGTCTGAAGAATGCAGCTTGTATCCTGTAGAGTGCAATTTATGTCCTGTAGGATGCAGTTTTTAAAATTTCCCTTGGGCTTGATTCTGACAACCATTCTGACCCCTAAGGTGGAAAATGAAGTATTGACAGAGATAAAAAATGAAGTGCTGACAAAGACTTAGTGAGGTAATGGCAAAGATGAATGAAAAATAAGAAGCTTGGTAGAGATTTATCAGAATAATGGCAATAATAGACAGTCAAATTGTAAGATGTCATCACTTAAAAACAAAAGAATTTTGAAACTTTTTAAGCATAAAAACCATGAATTCTTACAGACTTGTTTGATGTTCCCTTGATGAGCTTGCTGTCAGTATTTCCTTTATTTTCACTGAATGTCGGATCTCTTCTATCTTACCACAAGTCAGGTCCCTTCTGCTGATAAAATTGCTAGTAATCAGGTCCCTTCTGCTGATGAAAAATCACAATCTCTTGCTTGAAAAAGACTCGGAGGGTTCTAAAGAAGAATGACAGTTTATCCTCCTCACAGGCCTAATTGTTGACTTGTCCTCAAGTCAAACAAGATATGCATTATTAGGAAAACAAAACAGGAAAAATAGAAAAAGAAGATTTTTTTTTGGGAATTTTCAATGGCCAGGCAAGCCTGGTTTTCCACAGAAAATTCCAGTTTATATTGTGCCAGCGAACTGGTTTTCACAATTAAACTGCCTTTATATATATATATATATATATATATATATATTTTTGTCTTTTGTTTTTATTTGCTAACTGTATCAAAACAACTAAGGAGCAGGTGAAGGAAAAACACTGAGGTGTTTATCCAGCACTTGTAATTCCTTTTGCTGTGAAATCTGTTGAACAAAATCTGCCATGTTGATAGGTTTGTGGTACAGCTTGAGCCGGTGGCCATTGACCACAAAGTTATGTGCTTCATCATCTATGGTTTGAAGTTTTACTGCACCATTATCATAGACATCGACAATCTCATATGGACCAAGCCAATGAGTAGTAAATTTGGCTTTGAAGTCCTTAAACTTGGAGTCAAACAACAGTGCCCAGTCACCAATTTGGAATTGCTTCTTTTTGATAAATTTGTCATGCCATTGAGCTCTCTGCTGTTGTATCAGAATATTGTGTTCGATGGCAGCTTGCCTCATCTCATCCAGCTGATTCAGCTGAAGTATTCTTTCTTGTTGAGCTTCTGAAAGGTCTATGCCCAAATCTAATGCTAACTTGAAAGTATGAACCTGAAACTCAATGGGAAGGAGGACTTGCTTACCATGAACCAGTTGATAAGGAGAAAACCCAGTACTATTCTTCCAAGTGATCCTATATGCCCATAGAGCTTCAGTAAGCTTTGCTGACCAGTCCTTCCTATGCATCTGAACAGTCTTAGTAATGATGCCTTCTAGGGTTTTATTTGTGGATTCCACTTGGCCATTGGCTTGTGGATGGTAAGGAGTGGACTTCCTGTGCTTGATCTTATATTTTTCTGCTATCTCTTGCACTAATTTGGAAGTAAATTGGGCACCTTGATCAGTCACAATTTCCCGAGGCACCCCAAATCTAACAAAAATCTCTTCAAACAGAAAATTTACCACAGTTTGCTCCTTAGCTCTTGGTAAAGGCTTGGCCTCTACCCATTTAGTAACATAGTCTGTGCAGACCAGAATGTATTTATGTCCGTGTGATGGTGGATGAATGGGACCAATGAAGTCAAGGGCCCACTTTTCAAAGGGTTCAATGAGAATCTGTGGTTGGAGTGGCATTTCATCTGAGCGGACTGGGCGTCCCATTCGTTGACAAGTGTCACAACTTCTGACATACCTTTGTGCATCTTTAAAAATGGAAGGCCAATAATACCCCGAGTCGAGTATTTTATATGCTGTCCTTTTGTCGGCAAAATGGCCACCGCATGGTTCATCATGGCACGCCTTTAAAATATCCAAGATTTCATCCTGGCGGACACATCTTCTGATGATTAAGTCATATCCGGTATAAAAGAGATCACCATTGATCCAGATATGCCTAGCACTTTGTTTGATAATCCTCTTTTTTTCTTTAGAGGTCATTGATGGTGGTAGTTGGCCTGAGGACAAATAATTGGCAATGTCAGCATACCAAGGAGTGATAACAGAAATTGCAAATAGATGCTCATCAGGAAAACTATCTAAAACCGGAACAACCTCACCAGTATTGTGTAAGCGAGATAAGAAATCTGCCACCTGATTTTCGCGTCCTGGCCTATCTAAAACAGTGATATTGAACTCCTGCAGTAATAACAGCCATCTAGTAATCCGGCCATTAGTGATAGATTTATTCATTAAATAGCGTAAAGCTGAATGATCGGTATGAACAAAAACTTCATAGCCAGTGATATAATGACGGAATTTGTTGACAGCATGAACCACTGCTAACATCTCTTTTTCAGTGACTGTATAATTCAGCTCTGCAGGTGCTAGATTTTTACTAATGAAATAGATAGCATAAGTCAAAGTATGTTCTTTTTGGCCCAATGAGGCTCCTATTGTAGTAGCAGACGCATCAGTGGAAATATGGAAAGGCAATGTCCAATTGGGTCCCCTTAAAATGGGAGCAGTGGAGAGCTTTTCCTTAAGTGTCTGAAATGCAGATTTACAATCAATATCCCAAGTAAAACACACGTCCTTTGAAAGCAATTTAAACAATGGCAGCGCTATCTTACTAAAATTTGCAATGAATCTACGATAATAGCCTGCATACCCTAAAAAGCTTCTGACATCTGTTTGAGTTGTGGGTTCAGACAGATTTTTAAGGACTTGAATTTTGGCAGGATCTACTTTTATTCCAAATGAAGAAACATGGTGTCCTAAAACTATCCCTTCAGTCATCATCATGAAACACTTTTCGTTACTCAGGGAAAGATTGGATTCAACACACCTTTTCAGAATTTTCTCTAAGTTTGCTAAGGAATCTTCAAAGGTACGTCCGTATACAGAAAAGTCATCCATGTAAACCTCAACACACTCATGAATCAGATCTGCAAAAATGGCTAAAACAGCTCGCTGAAAGGTAGCTGGGGCATTACATAAGCCAAAAGGTAAAACTTTGTAGGCATAGGTACCCCAGGGACATGTAAAGGTGGTCTTGTCTTGGTCTTCGTTTGCAATACTAATCTGATTATAACCACTGAAGCCATCTAAAAATGAAAAATATTCCTTTCCAGCTAAAGCATCCAATACTTGATCAATAAAAGGCAGTGGGAAATAATCTTTTAAAGTGGCCTTATTCAATTCCCTGTAATCGATGCATATTCACCATTTACCATTTTTTTTAGGGACAACAACCAAGGGTGAAACCCATTGGCTGTCGGAAATGGGATAAATAAATCCCACTTTTAACAACTTCTGTAACTCACCTTTGACTATTTCCTTTAGCATAGGATTCATTCTGCGTTGTGGCTGTCTCAAGGGTCTTATTGTATCATCTAGGTAAATATGGTGTGTGCATGTCGCAGGATGAATGCCTGGCATATCAGTATACTCCCAGGAAAATGCATGGGAATATTGCTTCAGCAAAGTGGTCAACTGTTCTTCCTGTAATGTGGTAAGATGTGCACCTATGTTCAAAGTTTTGCCTGGACTGATTTCTACAGTTTTACTGTGAATGTCGGTGATAGAATGAACATTAAAAATATCATCAAATGCCAATGCTAAGGAATGAACATTGCAATTTTCCTGGAAATTATGACCCATAACTTGTTCTGCTACAGCATATTCCATTTCTCTTAATTCTGTAGAAATATCAGGTTCAGCAATAAAATGATCCATTAGATCTTCGTGGTTGTCTTCTTGGAAATCGAAGTACTGATTTATACTTAAAACAGGCTGAATTATATCTTCTTCTTGTTCCTTGGTTTCACTAATCCATGACAGCTGATCGACTGTGGAAGGTCGTTGGGCAGAAGGGTAGAGGGCAATCTGTTTCCTCTCTGTCCCATGCGAAATAAGCATGTTTCCTGATCGACATCCTATGAAAGCATCTGCTGTTGCCAGCCAGGGCCTGCCAAGGATCAATGGGTGACCTCCTAAGTTGGATTTTGGTTGTAGGACTATAAAATCAATAGGATATTGCCAGGAGTCTAGAGAAACAATAATATCTTCTAAGACTCCTTCAGGTGTAATCTTAGACCTATCAGCCAATTCTAAAACAGTTGTGGTGGGTCTGAGATTTGTCAAGTGAAGGTAATTCATTGTCTCCAGGGTCATGACATTAATGGCAGCACCTAAATCGATCAATGTTTTTGGAATGGAAAAGTTATTGATGGTAATTGTAACCATTGGAATTCCAGGATCTACATATTTCTCAATGAAAACGGTGTTGGACATCAACCCTGCTAGATTGCCTACCACATGAATTTTTGATGGGTCTTTTCTTCTTTTGTTAAGACAGAGTTCTTTAACTGCTTTTGTGTAAATCGGGATATCTTTTAGAGCCTGCAGTAAAGGAATTTTAACATATACATTTGTTAACTCATTCAGAACATCAAAGTCAGGTAAGGAAATTGAAGATTTCTCTTTGACTAACCTCTCAGGAAAAGGAGGTGGATAAGATGTTATTATGTTCCCTCGTTGACTGTGATTTTCTGACTGAGATTTTTCTATATTCAATTTTTTTGGAGTTTTGTCTTTTTCTGGTGGTTCTTCTAAGATAACAGGAGACTGTTTTTCTAAGGTTTTTCCAGATCTCAAATTGATATTTTGCAGTGGAAGAATGGAGTAGGGAAGCACTGTCCCATCATCAACATTATACATGGGTCTGTCAGTTTTATTATTTGGATTGGGCATTGGCTGAGCTGGCAGTTGTGTAGGCCGAGGTGGAGGTTGATTAGATGGCAGCTGAAGTTGTTGATGTGGTGTACTCAATTGAGGAGCCATATTATTGGGCTGTTGAAAAGATGGAGTTTGAAAAGGTGGAGCTTGATAAGGAGTTTGGACTTGTTGCTGCTGGTATTGGGGATAGGCTGAAGGTTGTTGGTATGGCTGCAAATAAGCCTGCTGATATGTTTGATTACCATGGGCATAACCTCTCCAATTTGGAGCAGATTGGGTTAATGGAGGAGACCAAGTTTGCCAAGGCATGGGTGCATTCCATGAATTCTGAACTGGAGTCTGATAATTTGTATTAAATTGCTGCATGGGATCTTGAGACATACCTGAGAATCGTGGCTGCCAAGGTCTCCTTTGTCCCATGAAGTAAAGAGACTCCATGTTGTGATTTTCCTCCAGTCGAACTGCCTGCAGTTCCTTCAATCTAGGGCAATCATCAGTTTTGTGATTAAAAGTGCATAAGCCACAAATTTCAACAGTATTTAAAGGACACTCTCTCAGTGGGTGTTTCTTTCTACATTTAGGACAAAAAATAGATAATGCCTGATCTTGTTGGTCCTGTTGCTCTTGCCTCTTCTTGGTTTTTGTTGCCTCAACTTGTGTGCCTAAGGTGCTTAACAAATCAGTCTTGAAATCTTCTAGCAGATTCCCAAGCTCAGCCCTAGAAATACCACTGTTTGCAGATTTAGTTGCTTTGGTATTGCTATCTCTTTTCCCAGTTCGAGCCTTTCCTCTGGAATACTTCTGACATAAGTCCTGTATCTCATCAAAAGGAAGGTAAGAAATGTCACCTTTTCCCATAACATTTAAAATGTCCAAATATTCTTCTCTTATTCCTTTCAGAAATATTGTTCTAATCATTTCAGGTGTTAAGGAATTGTATTTAGATTTCTGTAAATTGTATGAGAACCTTTCTAGATATTCCTCCAAACTCTCATCTTCCTGTTGAGTCATTCCAAAAATGTCATCTTTCAACCCCTTTGATCTGCAATATGCTTGATATTTTCGAAGAAAGATTTTCCTCATGTCATCCCAGCTAGTGATAGAGTGTTCTCCTAAACCCATGAACCACTTCAAGGCAGCTGCTTTAAGAGTAGCAGGGAAAAGACGAAGCTTATGGGTATCATCAGTATATCCATAGGTTCGACACAAGATGTCAAATTCGAATAGGAAAGAGTCAGGGTCTTCAGAGGTCATGCCATAAAAGTTTGGTAAGATAGAGGGTGGAATATTCTTCATTTTCACCTCTTCCCCTAGGATAACACTAGTGTCTAAGATAGGAAATTTAAAGGTGGCCTCCCGATCTTCTGTTATTCCTTCATCCCTCATATGTCTTCTTTCTTCTTCCCTCCTTTCTTCTTCCCTTCTCTCTTGTCTACGTTTGTTTTCTATCTCTAACATCCTCTCATATTCCCTTCTCTGTTCTGCAGTTGGACCTTTTGATGTTTCTTCCTCAGACATTTTGAATTTACCAACTGTTGAGATGAACCCTTTTGGAAGAGAATCTCCTGTTATTTCTGTTTTTGGGGGGTTTTTAATAAATCTTCCTTTCTCGTCTCTTAATCTAAACATAAAAGTAAAATCTAATCTGTGTTTTTGTTTGAAAAGTTTTGTTTTTATCAGAAACTAAAGTTCCTAAGTCTACTTCTACAGTGCCTCCCCGGCAACGGCGCCAAAATGTTGGGCTCTGATCTATCAATGTTAATCAGAACTTTAATTTAAAATCAATCCGGGTTTGTGAACTTCGAGACACATCCAAGTCTAGGACAGAGAAGCTGGACTCATTTAGACTTTAGCTATCTGTGATTAAATCTATTGATAGAAACTGAGGTACTGCAGCTCTCAGAGACAAAATCCTCTTACAAGGGTAATTTCATTGTTTCCTTTTTAAGCATACAGTGATTGATTTGTGAAAGTATGAAGATTGAGGTAAAAATTAAACAACAATTCTATAAACCCTAAGATTTAAACTGCAAAATTCTATCTGCACTGGAAGTCAATTACCAATCAATTTCTCTTACAAGACAGTGTTCATAATTTGTAAATGTCTTTTTATCATTTCAGTATCAAATAATAGCAATGAACAATTCACAAAGGTCGTAGTCTGAACCATTCAATATTCGTATCATTTAACCAGTGAAAGAACAACGTTTATCTAATACTGCAGTGATATACAGTGTGACAGAATTTGTAATTCAAACCATAAATAAAAGGAACAGAGCATCAATGGAATCGATTAAAACTTGACTGAACTTGTTCTATGATTTATAAACTGGAAATTACATTCAAATGCATACCCTACTACCAGCAACAGGTAAGTGTGTAGAGTTTGACGATGGGGGCCCTCCAAAGCCTTGCTCAACACACATAAAAGAAACTTCACAGAACTACAGCTTCATATTCATTCCCAGAATCGTTTTACAACAGAGATACCACGCAGTTTGGAAAGCACAATTGCAAAGCCTTTCTCTTCAAAATCGTGATCCCCTATCTCATTGTTTTGCAAATGATTTATACAAATTCCAAATCAAACTGAAATTACTATAACCCTACATCTAATTAATGCTCAGAGCTAGTCGAGATCATCTTCAAAATCGTGGGGTTCCACAAAATCAGCATTGCTCCTTCTTTTGTGTTGAACGCAGAACAGGTGGCCACATTTGACTCTGCTTGACTCGACATCTGCATAGGCCACTTCTCCTGACTGTTGGATGTTCATCCATCTGTGGACATTAAGGATCCATTCCTGATCTTCTGTTTCCCTCCTAACTGTCCTGCAATTACTCAACTTTGGAAGTAATACGGGAAGTTAGTACATCCCGTAATTTTAGTAAAAATCCTAGTTAAATGCCTAAAAATCACAAAACTCAATTTATTAATAAGTAAATGACATTATACCTCTTTGACCACGGTTTATGGGTGAACTTTAAGGCTTTCTACTCAAAATGGAAATTTTATGAAGGAAATGAAGGTTATCTAAGAGGCAAAAAGGGGTCAAAATAGTGCCCAACAGCTTGGTTAAGGAATTTTATCATCGGCCTTTCATAGATTGAGGGGTCTTCTATGGATATGCAAGTTTCCTTTTTTTCCGGTTTATTGTTGGGTACTACCATGGTTGTCGAATGTTGACGTCGCTCTTCTTTGGTATATTGGAGGGCTCTGCTCATGAAAACAACAGTTTTGTTTTTGTTGATCTGAATTACAGTTTTCATATAACAGTTTATGTATTCATATTATTTGTAAATTTTTGACAACAAAAATCCTTTAATGGAATCAATCACTGGTCTTTTATCTGATATTGCCTAACAAAAATGCCACTCTTAATGAGTGAAGATGATCAATGTAATTTTGTACTCGAAAGATTAAATAAAATTACACTTTTTTTCAGGGAAAAAAACATTATTATTTAAAATAAATATAATAATTATAAAACAAAAATAATTAAAAATACATTACCTAAAATATTAAACACTTTATATTAAAGTAATAAAAACATAAATGATCCCCCACTGCGGGTGATGACAAGCGCCAACCCCAAGACTGCTCCCATCGCCGCTAGCCATGAGGCTAGGCACGTGACCACTCATCTGGCCCATGTGTCCACCCAGCCCTTGCGTCCTCCCACCTGGCCTACCCATGCACCATCCCATCCAACCCACAACCCATGCATACCATGCGTCCACCCACCCTACTCGCGCATCTGATACACCCAGCTAAGGGTAGCTTATTATTTCCCAGCCCCTCCGACCCGCTCCATTCTCCGGTCCGGGCTTCTAGCCATCATCATCCTCTGGACAGGGCGTTAAGCAATTCAATGGCTCCTGCGTGCGTGAACACCAGTCTCTGTACTCTGCCTCCAGCCCGAGTTAATGTCATAATGGACTTGGATGCCCGCGTTAATGTTATAATGGAACGGGATTCCCGCAGAGGTATTCATCGACACTGCAACAAGATAAGTTTACATGGTTTGCAAGGCCTGCAGGGTAAACGAAGCCTGGAACTTGCTGGTCGTATCGCCCTCTACATCAATATTTTAGTTTGGGGAGGCTCCTCCTCCAGCCTGCAATTATCCCTCGTTCCAATGCGTAGATATGGATTGTCACTTAATTATTTACAACTGAAAGATAAGGATCAAAATAAAGGAGCAACATTGTACATTGACGGAAGGCCAAAATCCACAGGGAATATTGCAGGGTTTATAAACAGTACACAACCAGGGTCTACAATTAAGTAACCCAATTGCATATTTGAGGGGCGTGAAAGAAACCATGTTTTTGTATGTGTCATTAAATCAATAGCTGTAGGGGAAGAGTTGCTTATTAATTACAATCTGAATTGAATAGATACAAACACGGTTACTATGGGAGTGGTACATCTAACAATTTACCCAACCTTTTATTAATGAATTTAACATCATATGGATTTTTTGTTAGTCTATTGTTATAATTTCATTAAATTTTTCTATATTTACTTCGCAGGGTAGTGATCGGAGCATCTCCTCGACAGCTAGTCAGAGGAGTACAACATCCTCGAGGCAACAGGTATACATCTTTGTAATTTAGATAATGTTATATATATAGTTGTTGTGTTTTTTACTGAGTAAATTAGTTTCATTTAGATAATGTTATCTATATATTTGTTACAGATTGTTGATTGGGGAAACCACCCGCCTGTTGATCAGACAACAACAACCTTGGGGCAACAAGTATACCTGATTGTAATTGTACAATTTAAATACATCAATATGTTATCTTTTTTTTTCCATTAGTATTTTGGTTTCGTTTATATAATTTTATCTATGTTTTTGTTGCAGGGTGCTGATCGGGGCACCTCCCTAGAAGTATATGAGACCAGACCATCCTCGAGGCAGCAAGTATACATCGATGTAATTGTACAAAAATAATATGAAAAATAAGTTTTTTTGTTGTTTTTTTTCATGAGTATATTCGATTTGTTTAGATAATGTTATCTATATATTTGTTGCAGAGTGTTGATCGGGGAAACCACCCGGTTGTTGATCAGACGACAACAAACTCGGGGAAACATGTATACCTGATTGCAATTGTACAATTTAAATACATCAATATGTTTTCTTATTATGTTTTTTCCGTGAATATTTTGGTTTCGTTTAGATAATTTTTTCTATGTTTTTGTTGCAGGATGTTGATCAGGGCAGGTCCCTGACCATTGATCAAATGAGTATATGATCCTCAAGGAAGCACATATAATGCATTATAATTGTACAAATATAATATGAGCATCATGTTATTTTTGTTATGTCTTTTTCGTCTGTATATTGGTTTCATTATGATAATGTTTTCTACATTTTTTTGGCAGGGGGATGATCGGGGAAAGTCCCCAGTTGTGGATCAGAAGACACCAACATCGAGGCATCATGTATACCTAATTGTAATTTTAGGAATCTATCATGATCGATATGTTTTTATAATATATTCTTTTCCTCAGTCTATTGCTTTCACGTCAGTAATGTTTTATATATTTTTGTTGTAGACTATTGATTCGACGTATGATCCAGCGTTAGAGAAATCAATAGAATTTGATGTGGATGAGCTGATGCACGATGCTGACATTGGATCTTCTCTACACCCAATTAAGATGATAGAGAAGACCTTAAAAGAAATTAATGAGGATATCCTTCGTCTGTTATCCATTCAGCCGTAGAAAAAATATATTAGAGCAAAGGTTGATGTTTTGGTAAAGAGATCTCAGGCCTTGAAAGTAAGTTGCGGAATCTTGAATCAGAATATAAATTCATTTAGTATTTAATAATTTTTACTTGTATATGATGGTTAACTAAAATATGGTTTTCCTTTACGGGATTTTTTGTGCCCACACACTAGTGGTCATTCGGTGTTGGCACTAGTGATGCTCGTGGAAAGTCGCCACATGAGAAAACGACTCCATGTGCATCTAATGTGTCATTGTGGTTGACTGAACAGTCAAAAACACGTTCTGTGACACCCCTGAGGCCAGCTGTGAGTGCACCCACTAGTGACTGGCGCATGCCAGATCATGCATAAGAAGGGGTCGATGCAGAGATTGCTAATATTGATATTGTTGAAGCAACATTTCTTGGATCTTCCTGTGTCACTAGAACGGGTACACTACATACCACATTTTTGGTGGACGAAGAGATCGTTCCAATAAAGATAGAGAATATACCGGGTATTTATACATTGTTCAAGTTAGTGTTTATAATTTGATTGTAATATATTTATAAAACATTGTTTTTCAACTATTGATGGCCTGATCATTTTGCTGGAAATGATTTTTTTTATAAACATCTAAATGATTTGTCATTGGAGATATTTGGGCCCACCATCCGCACAAGGTGGGATAGACAAAGTAAAAATTTAAAGGATGATCTCACTAATCGCTTGGTTGGCCTGTTCGGCAACGAGACCTTTAATCGAGCCGAGGTCCTAAAGAAGGATGGAAAACATATGAAGATTGTGGGGGGCCAATGTTAGGGTTCATCTAGAAATGATCCTTAGGTATGAGCTCCCTCCAATGATTCCAGGACGAGAGTGAAAATTCCTAGTGGAATATGGAAAGGAGAGGGCTTTGAGAAAAGAAGGAAAGCTACCACCGGGCACAGGAAGGTATGCAATACTTTCCACAATGTAATTCTAAACCTTGTTATTATGAATTTTTAGATCAAATTTGAAACATCTAACATATTTCAACACTTTCATAGGTTGTTAGACACATCAAAGGCCACAAAGGCAAGACAAGAAAAAATTGGTCAGCACAAGCTTGGGCCTAGTGGTTATTCAAATTTGGCGGCACGAATTGTAAGTATCGAAAAACCAATATTGCATACAAATATTAAATTGCAATTTATTTTCGTTTTATTGCACTCCAAAATTCAAATTCATGAAGTTATGCAAATATGCAGGTCGACCGATTCAAGGAAGTGCCCACTGAGGAAGACTTGAAGATTGGATTCCAACATGGCTTTGGAGTTATTGTTGAACGCCAACCAAGCTTGTCTGGGAAAACACAGTCTTCTGGTGATCCATCTTGCACACAGGTATATAAAATCGATATAGTTTAATGGATATTTATTACTTGTGCAATCTATTCGTTATAAATATTTTCCATAAAATATTGAATCTGTTTTGAGCAGGAAAACAACAATCCACTTAATGTTGAGGATGGAGTACAACCAATCAAAGATCATGCTTCGAATCCTAGTAATGAATTTATTCATATGATACAATTTTAAATATTACATTGCAGATGGTGAATATTAATTGTACTTTTCCATGTTTCAACTGCAGATCATGTAGAGGGTCACATTGTACATGATGAGCCTAGACAGGAATACGAAGTACATGATGTGGCTACAATAGGTAAAAAAACACCTTTGTAATGTTTTTTTAAATGAAATACCTATCATTATAATATCAGAAGATATAAATGTAACATTTTCACATTATTGCAGCAAATTCGGTCCCCTTTCCACAACATCCACATCGCGAGTACTCTAACTAGGCAGACAACACGACAAGTTGATGAAGCCCCAAGAACTGAACAATGAGTTCCAGAAGATGCGTTTCTTGCTAATTTTGTCAAGAGAAAAAAAACCTAAAAAGAAGTGACTGAAGAAACACTATGTGTACTTATTTTTGATAATATAATGTCATGCATAATTTTTTGCCTAATCAATGAATGAATGGTTTAATGAATGAATGGTAAATGTTTCTTTATGATGAAATCTGCATGTTTGCACATAAAAAAAAAATCAAGTACATGCATTGGGTATGGGGAATTGAGAGTGATATGAGGGGGGGCATAAGAGATTCCACCTTCACGTAGTTGGCCCTATTCAGTAGAGAATATTAAATCATTCTTGAAACAAAGAGGAGCTCAATGATTTATTTATACTTGCCATCAATGAAGTAGGTTCAGTACCTATCATAAGTGAGACCACACTATTATGATCACAAGATCAACTAGGTTTAAACCCATCAAATCCTTCACACACGCAAGTGCTCATCTCAATTACACAAGGGTTTCACCATTAAATAACCACTCCTAGGTTCACCAACCAAAATACTTTTCTTTCAAAACATCAAGAAGGAAATTTCATCCCAATATACCCCTAGATATAAGAAGTCAATTCCAACCAAAGTTGGCCGCTTCATCATCCCTATCACATAAGTGACCATCCAAGTACATCATCACATCACGTTCCAATAAAGGCGTCTCTCCAAACTCCATCAATCATGACATCGCATCAAGCTCCAAGTCCTCCAAACAAAGAATCTCACCATGCTCAAGGTCTTCGCGTTAGTGCTCTTTTCGACAATAGGCTCATTTATCACTGATAAAACCTACCCTATACAATATGCAGTCTTTCCAAAACCAGATCAGTTTTCCCATACTAGAGATTACATGATTATGATGGTTCAGTCTTATCCAACTATGTCTAGATGGTCAATTGTAAAATGCTTTCTATTGTGTTCTTCCCCCAAGGGGTCCATTGACTTGTATGGAGATAGATAATTCCTCTCAAGTATTTACCTACTCTTATTCACTATTAATGTTATTAATGTTCATTGCATATGTTTATTCACTTGTAAAGCAATCAATCAGATGTAGGAAATATTTTTAGCCTCACCCCTTATTTGGTTCCAAGAATATAACCAAAGTTCGCATCTCTCAACTTTCAAGTATATATTGTTGTTTCCTAAAATAGAATCCATTTAAGAATGATTGTATTAAAAAAACTATCCAAATTAACTTTCAAGACTCTGGTATGAAATGAAGATGTGTTATTTGTTGGATCCATCTGCCTCATTCTTCCAACACATCCTATTTGGGAACATAATCTTAATACTTTTGTTTTAGTTTGTTATAGGATTTTGATTGGATGATTTAGGAAGGTAAGTTGGGAATTTGTTAACATCCTTACTAATTGCACAAGCAATTGGTGTGCCAACCTCCCATGTATTGGCTCTCATGTTATTGGAATACATGATGTCTGCATTGGCATTGTTATTGTTCATCATAATCCTAGGAACTTAACTTCTAAAGCAAAACAAAAAACTAGTTTTAGGAAAGATTTCATATAATTACTCTATATCATATTATTGTGGTTAAATTTCTCTATAAATATGCAGGTAATGATTCTACTTCAAAGTTTTTTAGATTCTATATTTAAAAAAATGTACAAGGTAGCATGTGTCTATACAAGTGAGGAAGCAACTTTGACTTGCAGGGAAGTTGGTTATCTTGCTATGAGAAAAGAATCTTGGGGAGGTGGTGGTGGTAAAGGAATTCTAAAGGTATGTGACTTTCATTTAATTGTTATACATGTAATTTTTGTATGGGTGATAAGTAGCGGATAAAATTGAAAAAAAAATTATAATGTTTGATGGTATATTAGTTTGTATCTACCATTTAGTATGTTTTTCTTACCTTTATGTTGGTTTAGCAGGACCATCCCTTTTGCATGGAATCTCATAACCGGTAGGAACATCCCTTTTGCATGGAATCTCATAACAGCATGATATTTAGAGCAGTCACTTTTTGGGGTAATTTTTATCACTTTAGCTCCTTAACAAGGTATTTGACTTTTTTGGTCCATGTATTATCTTTTAAACTACCATGTATAGCAATTTCAAACCATTACAATGTTAATGCTTGCCATTGAAGGATCTCAGTTTACTTATTTAAGAGCTATCTGGATAAAGAATTCTTGCATCTTGATTATAAATTTTTTATTATATATTCAATATTTTCCTTGTAGAAATGTACTACTAGGATTTTCGATGTATGATATTGTGGTTATCACTTCTTGTACTGTAATCTCTAGAAATTTTCGCTGGGATTTCAGGATTGAAAGAATGCAGTGTTGTAGTGCTCTTGAGGATAACCCTAGAGGGTTGAAAATTATGGAAAAAGTGCCTCAACATAAATGTAACAACAAGTCAAAAGAGTGCCTCAACATAAATGTAACCATAAGTATTGGTACATTTGTTTTCTCACATAAATATTGAACTTAATGTAATGTCCTATTTTCAACCCTTTGAAATGATCTAAACTTGATATTGTATATGTTTAGTTGCTTCACATAGAAACTTTTTTTACTATCTTATTTCACCATGAGGTAAACATGTCCTAGTGAGTTTGAATGCATGCATGCAAACGTTGATATTCTGTAGTTAATAAAAGAACCAAGACTAACTGAGCATGAACACCTAAAGGGGATATGATACCATGAGAGGGGAAAGGTACGGGAATCCAAGGGAATATTTATATGCCTAGCCACCTATGTTTATTTTTCCACCCACCTTTCCACTACATCAATATTCCCTATTTTTTAATGTTGATATTGATCTTAGCTTGTATTTTAATGGGAGATAAGCAAAGTGGATGTAACCAATTCCTCGATCTAGGAAAGAATATCCTTTATAATAACAACTTGTATCTTCTACATTATGAGATCTAGTAAGAGGATTAGTACTCATCTTGCCATCCTTAACTCATGAAAAAGGAGGAAATTTGAATGGGTAGAGGAGAGAAAATGAGACTTTTAACTTGGGGAAAGGGGTTTCCATACTAGGAGACTGAATAGCCATGATAAAGGTCATTAGAACCTTGTGAAGAGCCCAAAGACCAAGAGAAATTATGCTAGAGTTGGTATACAACAACTTGGACTTTCTATTCCCATGGTAAAGAGCATTGGGTGGAGGGAATTTTAATGGATTGTTGAGCAGAGAAGGAGTATCATCCATGTGTTGTGTGGGGTAGGTATTGTGGTGCCAAAAAGTTGGTCTAGTTAAAAAAACTCAGTGGTTGATATTTTTTATTTCTTTTAAGATAGAGAGATTGACTCGAGGATTTTGCATTATCTTCTTTTCCCTGGTAGTATCGTAGCCTAGCTAGGGGGTGACATCTATAGAAGATTGCCTACGATTGGGTAGAAAAATGCTTGGTCTCACTTATTTTCTTGGTATTCAGTGTTGAAAAAAATAAATACCTTATCATTTCTTTGAAAATTCTTATTATGTTATAACTCTAATTCTATGTTACGTATGGATAAATACATTATAATTTTCAATAAGATTGTAATCAATTTGAATGCTTGAAAATATTACTATTCTACAAATATTTAACTACTTGAATGTGCATATGTTGTTATTTTTTATGAATAAATAAGGTAGAGTTCCAATAGGCCTATTAATTGTTAGTTACCAACACGTGTGATCATGGAGACATGGACACATGTAGGGGAGAAAAAATCTTCGAGACATTTATAAGTTTA
This sequence comes from Larix kaempferi, assembly GCA_027924585.1. Classification (NCBI taxonomy): domain Eukaryota; kingdom Viridiplantae; phylum Streptophyta; class Pinopsida; order Pinales; family Pinaceae; genus Larix; species Larix kaempferi. The sequence goes on along the minus strand of BSBM01000101.1, from coordinate 16,908,318 downwards.
TTTTTGTCATAAAATGAACTATGTTTTTATTTTCCTTTAAATATCTCTATCATACTTTTGCATAAGTCTTGCTGCTCAACCCAAACATGAGGTAAATAAGAATATGGAATTATTACAAGTTAATATAAAATCATGTTTTTCTACACACTTGTGTCATTTAGAGACCCTAAGCACAACGAACTATAATTGATAAAAAATTATGTGCATAATGTATAATATAAGAGCGATAATTATATTTGCATATTTGAGAAAATGCTTGGAAGAATATTATGTATCCAGTAACGAATAATTTGCATGCATTTGAAACTTTGCATAATGCATCAAGATTCTAGCATAAGGGCCTTGTTTCGCTGGCAAGCACTTAGAGTTCATGCTTTTGGGTCCTCAATAAAATTCCATGGTTTCCAAGAATATTCAACCAAATAGAAAACTATACCTGCAACAAGCTAAGTTAAATATCCATGTTTTTCTTTGTTCTGTAAATTATTTTTGATTCAATGCATTTTTGGAGTATCTCAATTTTTTGCTATGACTTCTTAATTTCATCCAAGTCTCCCGAAACATTTCTATACATATTTGCAAAATCATTTCCCAAATTTATTCAAGCTCGAAAATTGGCACCTCATCTTTATAACTATTTTATCTTTATGCCTTCTAAATTCAATAATGTTGATAAAAAGCTTTCTAGATTTTAAGTGGTATCATGAGAAACTTAGTTTTTTGTTGTTTGTGAGTAAATATCCATGCCTGTTAAGTTGAGACTACTATGCTACATAATAGCAATGGAAAGAGAAGGAACTTTAATCATCCATGCATTGTTTGAAAGAATTTTAGGCTAACAAAATTGCTCAAACCCAAACATAATGAAGGGCACATGTTGTAAGAAAAGGTGGGGATTATGCACCATGGAAGAACATTCTTCTTTAGGATGATGAGATTAAAACAATCCATTTTTTTTCATGAATATGATGGAAAAATGTCACATGTATAAAAAGGCGAGCTCCTAGTGATATAAGTTAAGATCATTCCTTTGTATTTGGGCAAGGGGATCTTAGTAAAAAATGGGGACCCGTGGAAATTTTTGGATCTCCTACTAATTATGATGGTAAGTAATATCAAGGGTATATTAAACCTAACTTCATCCCTCGTGGTCTTAGTGGGAAGAATTACACTTGTCCCATTAGAAATAAGGCATGGCATGCAAGTCTTATCACTATTAAGTTGCACAAGGAAGCATTTACACTCCCTCGTGGCTCAAGCTCCCTCACATCCTTGTTTGTTGTTTTCGGTGGGCATTCCTTTATGGCCCTCGTATGTGCATTTAGCTTCAAAGGTGGGGTATTAAAGTGCCGATTTGTAATGTATGGGGATACTTTACTGGAGTGGAGTGTTTTTTAGTGCACTTCATAAATATTTGCTAGACAAAGAAGGTATGCCAACATTTATCTACGATTAATAGAGGTAAAAATTTGAGTTGTTTGTTGTTTGGTTGCTAGGAATTACAATTCCATTAAAATTTTCCCTTTCTTCGAATATCAATTCGGTGGAATTTAGGGAATTTGTGTGCTTGTAACACTGGGGGATTCTTTACTCTAGGTTTTATAAATTTATTTTATAGCATTCCTTTAGACATGTTTTGAATTTGGTTGGAGGTATTTTTAGATAGGAGTATACCTCATGCCTTTCTCACTTGAATTGTCTCTTAGAATGGCTAACCCAACAAATTTGAATCCAACTAGAGGAGAGGGGATAGGGTAAATCAAGAAGATATTGAGGAGAATGAATGGTCAGTTGGAGGGTATGTGGAAGGTTATTGAATATCTCAATATCCATCTGGAGAAAAAGAAACTCAAGTAGGAGGAAAGGGAGACTGATCTAAAGGAACAAGTTAAGAAAATTGACAAATTGGCCAATGATATTGAAATGCACTACAATAGAATCCTAGGATTTTCTCATGGATCTTAGACTGTAACTATAGTTTAGACAATATTTTGCACTAGTTCTAGGCATATTGAAGACTAAATTGTTAAACAATTAGCCATGGTTATGATAGGATAGCCTCAACTTCAGATTGAATAAGGACCCAATGAAATGACTATTTCATGGAGGAATCCCATAGTGGGCATAGATTTAGTTCAATTTTCATTTTTATATGCATTTCACCTGCGTTTTGTTGCTTGACCAATATGAAAGCATTATAGTTTTAGGTATTATACGGGAATAACCAGTCAAACTCAGATTATGTATGTTGTGGAAGAATTTCCTTTGGGTTCTCAAATCAGAGAAGCACTTTTGATCAAATTTTGAACTACATGTATCTTGGGGTTATTTGGTCTTCCATGACCCTTTTAATACAAATATTTATACTCAATTCTAACAATAAATTTAAAAAAATCATTCCTTGTTTCCTTTCTCAAATCTATTGTTCTGCCACCTAGGTCATTCCACAAGGCTTCTTAACCAATGTGCAAAAATGGAAGACGTGAAATGTATATCAAATAGAGTAGTTGATGTTACAAGAACAAGATAACACATGAAGGAAAACCACCACATAAATGTTATTTTGATATTAGGTTAGAATAATATATAAGAGAACACAATAATATGATAATTAATTTTAAGGAACTTATGTCATTGTATAAGTTATGGGCATTGCTTTGTGCTTGTGCTTAAAAAAAATAAAAAATAAAAATACCTATCATTTTTGCTGAAAACTACACTCGAGGAATTGTTAGTGCATTTCCTAGTTTAATCTTTTACAATTGTCTTAGTTGCATTTTGCAATCACAAAATATAACTCTACAATATTTGATATTATTTATTCTCCGATGTATAAATAAACTATGTGGTTATTTGTGATGGACTCACTGTTGTGTTACATGATTGAATGGTTGACACTTTATGGTTGTTACATTGATTGAATGGCTGCCACTTTATGGCTATTACATTGATTGAATGGATACCACTTTATTGAATGGACTCTTTGTAGTGTTGATCTTTTCATATTCTCAATATCATTGTTACACCAACTAGTGGTCCCAGGTGAACTGTGTTTCAAAATAGTAGTTTTTTTTTAAATTCTCCAATTACGTCACATATTTGACGGGACGTCCAGTAAATCCGACGATGTTTCCATACCTCCGACGAAAAATGTCATTGGGATTTATCTTCTGATTGTGGTTACAGCTGTTGCAACTTTGACCTGGCCTCGTCAAATATCTGACAACACCTCCAGTAAATCCGACAACGTTGCCAAACCTCCGACGGCAAATGTCGTCGGACTTTGTCATCTGTTTGAGGTTACATCTGTCGCACCTTCGACTCCTCTGTTGTCGGATATCTGACCTTTCCCTCTATAAATTATGTCAAAATATGACGTAGTCTTGGTCGGATATATGACCCTTCCCTATGTAACTTGTGTGGGAAGTAAGACATATGCTTGGTCGGATATTCGACATTTCCCTGTGTAACTTATGTTGGATATCCGATGAAAATTTGGTCAGTTATACGACGTTTATATTAAAATATTTGTGTTGGTTAATCGACATTGTCATGTCGGATATCCGACGAGAGCTTGTTGTTTTCGAATATCCATTGAATTTTGTTTGACATTTAAAAAAAGAAAGGTTTTTTGGATGGTCAACGGAGTGATGTCAAAATTCAGACATATATGCCATCGGATTTTGGGTTCAAAATTTTCTGTGTGTGAAACATTAGTGGGACACTTATTGTGAGCAAACGCCATGGATGGGACTAATATTTTTGGTGGTGAGCCCACATGGGCATATTTTGTTGAATCCCTCAAGAATTAATACTATCCTATTGGCAGTTATGATGACCAATACAAAAAATGGACCACGATTTGGTAGGAGAGAGACCAAATGGTGCCAGAGTACACTTACACTTTCCATACCTTGCACATAAATCTTAGTACCAAGGGCTCTTAGTGGAACCTCATTTTGAAATATTGGAGTGCCCTGCATAGGTACATCCAAACCAAAATGTAGTTCATGGACATCTCATTATTAGGCACCGCTTGTCGATATGTTGTTAAAATTGAGCAAAAATTTAAGCAAAAGAATAATCGAGAGTTGGGTCCATGAATTTGTTGCATAAGAAAGGAAATGGAAACCCTATCCCACATAACAAAGGACATAGTAAGGCCAACCATTCCAAATCACAAGCAAAGAAGGGTAACGAGAAGACAAACATGGACACCAGGAAATGGTGTGAGTTCCATTAGAGACCCTGGCACAACACTGATGAATTTCGATCAAAGCAATCATTGATGGTCGAGATGTAGGCTTCAAATTCCAATATCGATTCAGAATTTGATGATGAACCCAAAATCCCAGTCACAAATTGGGGAAAGTGGATCAACGATGCAGAAGCCAGTGTTACCATCACTACCACAAAGGTCAATCCCAACAATCTAGAGGAGCTAAAGGAAGGAGAAAACCTTTTTCCACTCACAGATGTGGGACAAAATAACTGCACTACATTTCATTGTTGATAGTGGAAATCGAAAGAACTTGATTTAGACAGAGGTTGTCAAATGGTTGAAGTTTCCAATGACACCACACCCACAACCCTACAACATTGGTTGGCTCATCCAGAGACAAGACATTTGCGTCATTCAACAATGTCACCTACCCTACGGTGTCAAGCCCTTCAAAGATGAGGTAATGTGTGATGTTTCCCCACTAGAAGTTTGTGATGTTCTTTTAGGACAACCATATATGGAAATGTCATGTTGTGTGAATGTAGTCCTTGTAGTATCATTGTTATATTGGGAAAGCTACTCCACAGGATACCAGAGACAATTCCCACCATTGCAGTATCTCTCATTACAACTAAGCAGTGTAGGAAGGTAATATCCTAGGCTAGAAAATTTGTTCTCTTCATGATTCATTATGAAAGTAAGTGAAATATCACAACAATTTCCACTACCTATACACAAGATCTATCTACATAGCAAAAACAGGTGGACAAGATCATGGAAGAATACAGAGACATTTTCACCACATTTGTCGAGGTGCTAGTACATTTCCAAGTCAAGCATTAAATTGATATGATACCTGGGACGCCTTTACCCAATAGGCCAATATACAAGTGTTCCCTCATGGAAAATGAATAAATCAAATGTCAGATTCATGAATTAATCCATAAAAGGAATATTCCACACAGATCCTCACCTTGTCGGAGTTCGAATTGTGTTGGTGGAGAATAAATATGGGATATGGTGGCTCTATATTGATTACAAATATTTAAACAAAATCATAGTATAGAATCAGTATCCCATTTCCTGGATCGATGACCTTCTTGACCAGCTCAAGGGTGCCAAATATTTCATTAAGATTGATCTGAAGTATGATAATTGAGTACACTAATGTATAGAAGATTGCCTTCAAATATCGGGAAGGCCTTTTCGAGTGGTTAGTCATACCTTTCAGCTTGATTAATTCTCCAGTAGATTTCATGAGAATGATGGATAATATTCTCCAGTCATTCACAAATTATTTTTTGATCATATATCTAGATTATATCCTCATCTACAGTAGAATGTGGGCATAACATTTTCAACATATCCACTGGGTCCTTGGCACCCTACGACATCACAAGTTATATGATAATCTAGAGAATTGCTCATTTGGAATGGAGAAGATTTAGTATCTGGGATATATCATGGAAGAACATGGTGTGCATGTGGAGATAGACAAGATCCAAGCCATTCACAACTGGACGACCCCGATAATTTCCATATAGATTCACAGATTCCTAGGCCTTGCCAACTTCTATCGTAGGTTTGTCTTGGTATTTTCAAATATTTCTTGGGCCCTTATCCAGGTGACCAAAGGTGGATTTAAGGCCAAGTGATGTAGGAGCATCATTGCTAATTCAACAATGTGATTACGTGTTCACATGTTGTGGCTGGCAAGGGGACAAGTTGTCCTGAAGTGGGAAGGAAATTCGTTTATTAAGTAATTTAATATTTGCAAGTATGTAACCGACTAGTGTGTTTCCAGCTTTTGAGAAAATAGAACATAGTGGCGAGTTGATATTCCCTGCGTGGAGATCAAGCCAGAGAGACAGTTTGTTGTTGAATGATAGTGACTCCTTCAGTGATGGGGGAGAGTTTGTTAGTTAGTTTGTTTTTTCTATTCATCCATTCGGTTTTGGGGGATTTTCGAATGGGTGGAATAGGGTAAGATGGGGACTCAGTAGGGGTCAGCACAAGAGAGAGCTCTGCGTAAGAAAGAGTCAGCAGGATATTTTCCTGCATACTAGAAGAAAATACAACTATATAGAGGTATTGCTAGGAGTTAATGAAATTAGCAAGTTCTGTGTGTTGAATGGTGTTACTGTGCATTTGAATAAGAGATAAACTTAGATTCTATCAGGTTAAGCTGTGTGCAAGCATTAACCTAATGTATGCGTGAATGAATCTTTGTTTTCATACTTGTATGAACAATTAAGAACACCCAAATCCTTCGCAAATCGGTCACCATTAGATAGCAGAGATAATTTCTTGTTGTACTTAGTTTTCATCAGATCTGGATGAAGGTCGGGATGGATTGATCGATTCTCTGATCAATCAACGATAAAATCATAGAGTCATAGTTGATTCAAATTAACAGAGGTTTGACGTCTCAGATCAAGCCGAAAGGAAGATCGACGATAGGGAAAGAACCCATCAAGTGAACGTGTACCAGATTTAGTGTCTTCGCAAGCCAATGCAAAGTATTCCACATTGATCATAGATCAACGGACGAGATCAAATCCGTAAGAGATTGATGGTTGCTACAGTGTTCCGCAGAAGGAAAGAGTGTGGGATTTAATGGCGAGAGTCGCGGAAACCGCATTGCAGAAGCCTTTCCAAGAGATCCCGAAAAGCGCACCCGCAATCTGCAATCCACAAGTTGTGGAAAGGAGTGTTTGCGGAAGGGCCGTTGCGAGAAGGTGATTGCGGAGAGATCATTGCGGAAGAACACCAAAGTTGCGTAAGGAAGGTGTTTCCGCAAGACTGTTGCGGAAAGTCAATTTTGACTGTCAGAAATTGCGGAAGGTCCATGTTGAAGGTAAGGGCAGCAATTGTGAAGAACTTATTTGGTTCTTAGCTAAGCCTAGTGGTTCGATTTTAGAGAATCACAATATCTCCTGGGAAGCAGGTTGGATTGGATTTTGGTCATTCCCTCCTACATCATTTTGGTGTCAGAGTGAGCTTTGCTCAACGCAGCAGAAGAAAGGCATGGCGATACGTATAGGCAGAGCAAGAGGTCGTGACAGAGGGAGACCAACAACGAATGCAGAGGTCATGGAGGAAATGAGAGAACTACGGGCACATATGGAAGCTATGGAAATGGGTAGACAAAGAGACCCAGAAGCAGGGGATGTAAGTGAACTTGAAGAAGAGGAACAAGGAGAAGAAGTAGCACCCATGCAAGAGACACTTGAGCTAAGATAATTTTGATCAATTCTTGGAGCAACTTGGAGGCCAAAACTTGAGTTTCCTACCTATGAGGGAAGTCTCACTATTGAACACATCATTGACTGGATCAGCGAGTTAGACAAGTACTTTGAGCATGATGAAATTGAAGAAAAAAAGAAGGTCAGATTGGCAGTGAAAAGGTTGGAAGGACATGCATCCCTATGGTGGGATAGTGTGCAAACTGAAAGGAGACAGAAGAACAATCCATTGATAAAGAGCTGGGATAGGATGGTGGCTAAGATGAGAGCCAAATTCTTACCCAAGGATTACCAGTTGACTTTATATAGACAAATGCAGAACCTTAGGCAAGGATTATTGACCATAAGAGAGTATATCGAAGAGTGTTGGTTGTGGATCCTGATATCCCAGATTTAGAGATATTATTATTTAGTCGTGTTTATACCCTAGTTTTATATGATATGCAGGTGGACTGTACACTCACCCCAGTGGGGGGGAATTGCCCCCCCATGGGGTTCCAGGGGGCCGATCCCCCTTGGCTGAGGGGTCCGTGGGCCAGTGGGCCCCCGAAGGAAATTTTTGGGGTTGTTTTACTGGCCCAATATGGTTTTGGGTGACCCGTGTTATTTTTCCATGGTATTCCCCTTTATAAGAAAGACATTGTAATACGACTAGGGTTGATGTATTAGGTATTATGCATTGTAAAGATCTCTAAGATCGTGAAAGAGAGACTGTGAGACAATGAAGAGGAAGTGCAACGGATGTGTTGCAGGTTGTATCCATTCATTTGCTGGATGGTATAATAATAAGGATTGGAAATTTCAGTGTGGACGTAGACCATCTTGGGTGAACCACGGTATATTGGTGTCTCTCTTGCAATGTGTTTGTGTGATTGTATTTGCATCTTGTTTATTGTTTATTCCTCTGCGATCCTATTTTTCTAACAAAGAGTTCTACAAAGTAAACCTAAGGGTGGGTTATGTGGAAGAATCAACAGAGAAGGTTGCTATATATGTCAATGGTTTAAGGATGGAGATTTAGGATAAGATCAACATGATATCACTGATAACAATGGAAGAGGTGTACCAATGTGCCTTGAGAGCAGAAGAAAAATTAGTGAGAAAGCAGAACTTCAATAGGGGAAGAGGTCCATCCAGAGGAAGGTTTGTAGCCAAAAAAGGAGAATCCAACAACTCAAACCAACAGGAGCAACAAGGTAGAGGAGGTGACCCAAGAGGGAGAATACCATACCAAGGAGGTAGAGGTATAGGAAGAGGGAGAGAAGCTGTCTACAGGTGTTACAAATGTAACAAATTGGGGCACAGGTCCTATGAGTGTCTTGATAAGGAAGACATACGACAGAGAGGAGCCTATGGAGGTCAGAATGAGCAGTAGCAAGAGCAGATGCCAGCGGCTGAAAATTTGTCAGAGATGGGGGAGGCTTTGATGATGAACAAAGTCTAATTGAAGCCTGAGAAGGAGAAGGTGGAACCCATTCAAAGAAAGGATTTATTCAGGACCATGTGTTTGAAGAAGACCAAACATCCCATTCCATACAAGGTATCCTGGCTACATAAAAGACATCAAATCCTAATAAGTGAACAATGTGAAGTTGATTTGCAAGTGGGTACATATAAAGATAAAATTATATGTGATGTTATGCCCATGGATGTTTGCCATATCCTTCTACGAAGACCATGGAAATTTGACAAAAAGGTAATACATGATGGTAGAAGAAATTGTCATAGTTTTGAGAAAGATGGGACAAGACATGTTCTTCTTCCTTTGCAAGAAGGGAGTGCAATAGAACAACAAGCATCTAAGGTCCTAATGTTGACATGGAAAGAGTATTTACAGCAAATTGATGAGAAAGAACTGAACTATGTTGTGGTATGTAAACCTAGAGTGGTAACAATGAAGACTAATATTACAGATTTGCCTGTGGAGATTCAGGATATGCTAGGGGAGTTTAGTGACATTGTGGTAGATGATTTACCCAATGAGTTACCACCAAAGAGGGATATAAGTCACCATATTGATTTTATTCTGGGAGCGAGCTTACCCAACAAGGTAGCATATAGGTTGACAAGGGGTTGGTTCAGAAAAGTCTAAGTCCATGTGCAGTACTGGAAGTTCTCACCCCAAATAAGGATGGTGAATGGAGGATGTGCACTAATTCCAGGGCCATCAACAAGATTACCATTAGATACAGGTTTCCATTACCCAGGATGGATGACATGATAGATTGACTAAGTGGGGAAACATGCTTTTCAAAATTAGATCTGAAGAGTGGATACCATCAGATCAGAATTCGAGAAGAAGATGAGTGTAAGACAACCTTTAAGACAAATGATGGGTTGTATGAGTCGCTGGTTATGCCATTTTGACTATCCAATGCGCCAAGCACTTTCATGAGATTAATGAACGAAGTCTTGAGAGATTTCATAGGAAAGTTTGTAATAGTTTACCTTGATGATATTCTGATTTTCAGTCAAACAGAAAAAGAACTCTTGGAGCATCTAAGATGTGTCTTGGAGAAATTACAAAAGGAAAATTTGTTAGTAAATGTGAATAAATGTACATTTATGAAATCAGAACTAGTGTATTTGGGTATTGTTATCTCAAGAGATGGATTGAAGATGGATCCGGAAAAAGTGCAAGCAATCATTGATTGGCCTTCACCTCAGAGCATATTTGAGGTAAGAAGTTTCCATGGATTAGAAAGTTTTTATAGGAAGTTCATAAAGAATTTCAGTGGTATTTGTTCATCAATCATTTAAACAATTAGAAAGTAGAGGCTGAAAGTAGCTTTCAGTTCTTGAAGAAAAAGATTACTGAGCAACCAATATTGAAGTTACCAGATTTCTAACAACCTTTCCAAGTGAAGTGTGATGCCAGTGGAGTAGCAATTGGAGCTGTACTCAGTCAGGAAGAGAGACCTATAGCATATTTCAGCGAGAAGTTGAATGATTCAAAATAGAAATACTCATCTTATGACAAGGAATTTTATGCTATTGTCCAAGCACTAAAGCATTGGAGACATTATCTGATGCCTAGGGATTTTGTTTTGTTTTTTGATAACCATGCATTGCGATGCATCATGCAGCAACCTAAATTGAATGAGAATCATGTCAAATGGGTTGAGTTCTTGCAAAAATTTACCTTCGTGTTGAAGCACATAAGTGGACAATCAAATCGAGTAGCTGATGCCTTAAGTAGGAGACAATTGATTGTGCAAGAAAATCAGATCCAAGTCTTAGGGTTTGAACACTTAAGAGGTTTGTATGAGATTGACATTGATTTTCAGAATGCATACAGATTTTGTAGGAATCCCATGGAGGTGGACAGAGAACCATGGATGGAGTATATGTTGCAAGATGGTTTACTCTTTAAAAACAGTAAGCTTTGTATTCCCAAATGTTCCATGAGAGAGAACCTGATACAAGAGAAGCATAATGGAGAGATGGCATGTCACTTTGGAAGTGATAAAACCTTTGGACAGTTGAGCCATTTCTATTTTTGGCCAAAGATGAGGTCCGAGGTTTAAAAGTTTATGAGCAGATGTAGGGTATGCCAGCATGCCAAGGGAAGAATCCAAAACATAGGCTTATACACACCATTTCCTATTCCAACTAAGCCTTGGGACTCTGTGAGTATGGATTTCATTTTGGGTTTACCAAAAACTCAGAAGGGAAATGATTCTATTTTTGTAGTTGTGGATAGATTTACTAAGATGGCATATTTTGTTCCATGCTATAAGACCAGTGATGCCACACACATTGATAACTTGTTTTTCAATGAAGTGGTGAAGCTACATGGTTTACCTAAGAGAATTGTATCTGATAGAGATGTAAATTTCACAAGTGATTTCTAGAGGACCTTGTGGAAGAAGTTGGGAAACAAGTTGAACTTCAGTTCAGCATATCATATGTTCGGATATCCACATCATCTTTTTCAGGATCTGCATGCAAATTAGGGTTTGCATGCAGAATCTAGGGTTTGCATGCACAGGCATGCACTGGCATGCAGCCCAGTCACCAGTTTGATGCCTCCAGCACCTTATCCACCTTCTTCTAGCACCCGGGATCCACCTACCACAGAGTTTCAGCCCTCCTAAGCTGAAAGGCGCCCACTTCTCACCTACTGCCAGAGAAGGGCGCACTTGTTCACCTACCACTGCATTTCCACTTCAGTTACATTCAGTTAGCTCCGATTCTCCCTGATTTGAGGCTAGTTTCACTCCCGACTGACTGTATCACTTCCGTTTGACCTCCAGTTTGATTAGGTGACTTGTTCTGACTTCAGTTAGCCTCCCATGCGCCCCCACTGAGCCTCCAGATCCTATATCAGTGCTACACACTTCAGTTACATTTATTACACTCAGTTAGACTCAGTTTGACACCTGGATGACTGGTTGTTGTGATTGATGAGCACCACCGATGATTGATGAGGACTCCTAGATAGAGTCAAGCTACTCCATTCAGTTTTTTTGAATGACCTCCTTAGGTAATTCGAATTGCTCAGTCATTGTGACAGTTTGTATTGTAATTCATTCACCCTTTCTGGGATAGAGAGCACTGCTGCATGTTTTGCACAGTTTTGCACCATATTTTCTATGTTCATCTGTTGTGATTGATTTACTTGTTCATTAGATCTGCTGTGACTAATTTTACATGGTATCAGAGCCATTGCAGGGACAAGATCTCTTTTCTACAGGTGTTTATACAAGAAGATTTGACTGAATTGCTAAAAATTGCAAAACGTTTGGCATGAGATATCTCAAGGGCATTCGTTCCTGTGCATGCAAAGCTTGAAAAATATTCCAATACCACTCCAGAAGCTTGAGTTACCACATAATTCCTGGATCTGATACATTGGACCCATTCAACATTGCTTGAAATCCAATCCCAGGTGTGATGCAACTCTCAAAGGGTGGATTGTTCGACCTTATTGTGGTTGTTTTGATGTGATTTGCAGGTTTATTGTCTCCTCCAATTGCACTCGCTATCTTTTGCATGCAAGCTTCCCTACAGCAATTGCATTCGCTATAGTCTGCATGCAAGCTTCCTCTTCATCAGTTGACTCGCTCCTTGCAATGGAATACTCTTCTTCAAAGCCTATCCTCACCCCATTCAATTATTTTGATTGGAAAGATGATATGGAGATCATATTACGTTCAAAAGGTTACTACCGAGTCACTCTTGGTCTTGAATTGGAGCCAAACAATGTATCAGATCGAACCAAACACTACAACAAGCTTGATGAAGCTTATGGTCTTCTTTGTCTCTCCATATCCAAGGATCTTCACTTCCATCTCAGCGGATTGAAGACTCCAAAAGCCATATGGGAGCAACTTGAAACACTATTCGGCAAGCAGGATGAGCTTAGGGATTTTCAATTAGAGAATGAATTGATTGGCCTTAATCCTGAGAATTTCGAGACCATCAATGAATTCTTCACAAAATTCAAGAACTTGAACTTGCAATTGAAGAACAGTGGTGTTATCAAAGAGGATAAACAGTTGATCCTCTCCATTCTAAGCAAGCTTGGGAAAGATTATTCGGTATTTGTCTCTACTTTCAATTCCGGTCGGCTAACTACCCCGAATTGGAAGATGCCTACCTTGAATGCCTTCATTGAGTCCGTTACGAAAGAGCATGACAAGTTGATTCAAATGGGGCCCATAAGCTCCAAAGATTCAGCCCTATTTGTTCAAGGACCCAAGATCTCGAATGGTAAAGGAAAGCTAAAGAAGGAGAAGCCCAAATTCGAGCCTCACAAGCAAAAAGACAAAGGCAAGCAAACGGATGCACCATCCAGTTCGAAATCCAAGCAAAAGGGCAAAGAAGGTAACCAAAAATCTAAATGTACTTATTGTAACCGTGGCTTTCATCCCGAAAGTTCATGTATGAAGAAGACTATAGATCAAATGGCCCTCCTTTTGGAAAAGAACAACATAACCCTTCCTGACGGTGCAAGGAAGAAGGATCGGAATGATGATCATGAAAGAGGACAAGCACTCATGGCAACGGTTTCGAAGCCCACTACTCTCTTGATAGATTCGGGTGCATCAAATCATATGGCTGCAAATATTGATTCTTTTTCCTCATTCGATCCAAACAGCTCCATCCCCATCCATTTGGGAGATGACTCAAAAATTTCTTCAAAGGGCAAAGGTATGATTCATGTAGAACATGGATGCTTTCAGAATGTTCTCTATGTGCCTTCCTTAGCTTCGAATCTCCTTTCTGTGTATCAAATGACACATACTGGTGAACCAAAGCAAGTCACATTCAGCCCTAATACAGTTGAAATTTCTGATATCAAAAGTGGAAGACTAGTTGCGGTTGGAAAGGCAAACCACACTGCAAAATGTTATGAGTTTTCGCACTTTATTCCGCTTGCAAAGCCCACTGCTCTTCGCACACATGGTAATGAGGTTAGTAGGCTTTGGCATGAAAGATTTGGACATCTAAATTATAAGTATTTGCTGCTGCTATCAAATAAATCCATGGTAGATGGGCTTCCACAACTCCGTTCCTCGAAGGGAATATGCACCGGTTGCATTATTGGGAAGCACCCCGAGCACAGATTCGACCGCGGCAAGGCTAGCAGAGCCTCTACTATTTTGGGATTTATCCATTCTGATATCAGTGGTCCGCTGCCCCATATGTCATTAAATGGTTCAAGGTATGTTTTGACATTTATTGACGATTTTTCCCGCTTTACATGGGTATTCTTTCTAAAAAACAAGTCAGAAGTGCTTGGAAAATTCAAGGATTTTAAGGATTCTGTTGAGACCACAACTGAGAGCAAGATCAAAGCTCTTAGATATGATAATGGTGGAGAATATATCAAGTCCAAGTTGCTGCAACTTTGTGCCCAAAGCGGAATCAAGATCCAACATACAGTTCCCTACACACCCCAGCAGAACGGTGTAGCGGAAAGGAAAAACCGGTCACTGAAAGAGATGGCTACATGCATGATTGAATCGAAAGGTTTGGCTGCAAATCTTTGGGCTGAAGCAATCAATGTTGCTGCATATATACAGAACCGTGTTCCACATTCATCCGTGAAAGGTATGACTCCTTTCGAAGCATTCTTTGGTCACAAACCGGATGTGTCAAATTTGAGAGTTTTTGGCTCTACTGCATGGGCTAGAATTCCTTCTGAGAAGAGACGAGCTTTGGATCCACAAAGTATCGAGTGCATATTGATAGGATATGGGGAAGAATCAAAAGCATATAAACTCATGGATATCAGATCTAAAAAGATATTCATAGAGCGCAGTGTGCAGTTTGAAGAACCGCTTCAAGAATTGCAACTAGTTGAGGAGAAAACTGCCGATTCACCGCCTTCACCAGAAGAAGATTCGAGCAGCGATAATGAAGGTATGAGTTCTGATATTTATGATATTGTAGTAGCATATGATGATCATGACATATCAGGTTCGGAATCCGACCATTATGATCCCCCTCAGTTACCAAAGTGGGCCCAAAACACTCTACATTCTGCTGGTTCGAATCTTGGAAATCCTGCTGATCCGAGACGAACAAGAGGAGACTTTCAAAGAGCAGGTATGGCTCTTTCTATTGCTGATCCATTTCTTCCTGAGATTTTTTATTTGATGGCTGGTTCAGATCCTACATCATTCTATTCATCCCATCGAGATCCGAGATGGAAAAGTGCCATGGACGAAGAGTACAGTTCTCTTCAAAAGAACAATACATGGGAGCTAGTTTCTCTTCCACCTGGAAGAAAATTAGTGAAGTGTAAATGGGTCTACCGTACTAAAGTTGCTGCTGATGGCACTATCAGCAAATATAAATCAAGGTTGGTGGAAAAAGGTTTTTCCCAAGTCCAAGGAGTGGACTACACAGAGACCTTTGCACCGGTTGCAAAGATGGATTCCATCCGCCTTGTTTTAGCTATTGCCGCATCCAAGCACTGGGAAGTGCACCACATGGATGTGAAGAGTGATTTTTTACATGGAGACCTTGCTGAAGAGGTCTATATGCAGCAGCCAGAGGGTTATACATCAGATCCATCATTGGTTTTTAGATTGAAGAAGTCTTTGTACGGGTTAAAACAGGCCCCAAGAGCTTGGTACGCAAAGATGGACTCCTTCCTTCTTTCTCAGAATTTCCAAAGATGCAAATCTGATCCGAATGTGTATCTTCAGCGAGTTAAAGGTAATTTGTTGGTTATTGTACTTTATGTTGATGATCTACTTATTACTGGTAGCACACTTACTTCAATAAACAAGCTAAAATCTGCCTTAAATCTAGCTTTTGACATGAGCGATTTGGGCTTGCTGAGTCCCTTTTTGGGCTTGGAGATAGCTCAAAATTTTGATGGGATCACTATATCTCAGCAAAAATATGCTTCCGACCTGTTATTGAAGTTTAATATGGCTGAATGTAAGGCATCCCCGTTCTCATTCCTCTCAGGAATCAGTCTTGAGGAGGGAGATTCCACACCGCTTGCAGATTGCAGTATGTATCGACAGTTGATTGGTTCACTACTTTATTTGACACATTCACGGCCTGATATCTCATATGCCGTGAGTTCCGTGTCAAGATATATGCAGCAGCCACATGAGCTTCATTGGCGAGCAGCCAAGCGGATCTTGCAGTATGTGCAAGGTACGAGACAGTTTGGCATACACTATGCTGCAGATTCTGAGCTAGATTTCATTGGTTTTACTGATTCAGATTGGGCAGGTGATAGCATTGATCGGAAGTCCACTTCCGGTTATGTTTTCATGATTGGTCATGGTGCTATTTGCTGGTCCAGCAAAAAGCAAGCAGCCATTGCACTTTCTTCAGCAGAGGCAGAGTATCGAGGGGCAGTCAATGCCTGCATTCAGGCAGTTTGGTTGCAGGGTATTCTTTCCGAGTTTGGTTTTGGTGGCACTACTTCGACTGTCCTATTTTGTGACAATCAAAGTGCTATCAAGATCTCCACAGATCCAGTTCAGCGGCAGAGGACCAAACACATTGAGATTCATATGCATTACATTCGACAGTTGGTGCATGACCGCACCATCATTCTGCAATATTGCCCTACTGATGAGCAAATTGCAGACATCTTCACCAAGAGCTTCACTGAGAAGAAGTTCTCTTACCTCCGTTCACTGTTGGGGGTGAGTTCCATCATGGTGGAGACAGATTGATTCATTATTATGCTTTAGCTTGATGGGGGGCTTTCTTCCCACTGGGTTTTCCCTCTTTCCTCACTTAGTTTCTTTTCAGCATTTTTTTTGGATTATTGTATTGGGGTGACCTTTGGTCTTAGTTACCAGGGCCCCACATTATTTTTGTTGGCACATCATAGTCTAGCTTGAGGGGGGGTGTTCGGATATCCACATCATATTTTTCAGGATCTGCATGCAAATTAGGGTTTGCATGCAGAATCTAGGGTTTGCATGCACAGGCATGCACTAGCATGCAGCCCAGTCACCAGTTTGATGCCTCCAGCACCTTATCCACCTTCTTCTAGCACCCGGGAGCCACCTACCACAGATTTTCAGCCCTCCTAAGCTGAAAGGCGCCCACTTCTCACCTACTGCCAGAGAAGGGCGCACTTGTTCACCTACCACTGCAGTTCCACTTCAGTTACATTCAGTTAGCTCCGATTCTCCCTGATTTGAGGCTAGTTTCACTCCCGACTGACTGTATCACTTCCGTTTGACCTCCAGTTTGATTAGGTGACTTGTTCTGACTTCAGTTAGCCTCCCATGTGCCCCCACTGAGCCTCCAGATCCTATATTAGTGCTACACACTTCAGTTACATTTATTACACTCAGTTAGACTCAGTTTGACACCTGGATGACTGGTTGTTGTGATTGATGAGCACCACCGATGATTGATGAGGACTCCTAGATAGAGTCAAGCTACTCCATTCAGTTTTTTTGAATGACCTCCTTAGGTAATTCGAATTGCTCAGTCATTGTGACAGTTTGTATTGTAATTCATTCACCCTTTCTGGGATAGAGAGCACTGCTGCATGTTTTTCACAGTTTTGCACCATATTTTCTATGTTCATCTGTTGTGATTGATTTACTTGTTCATTAGATCTGCTGTGACTAATTTTACATCATACACAGTCTGATGGTCAAATTGAGGTGGTAAATAGGAGTCTGGGTAACATGTTGAGAAGTTTGATTGGAGAAAATCCAAAACAATGGTACAAAGTGCTAGCTCAAGCAGAGTTTTCATATAATGACTCACCAAACCGACGTACAGGAATGATTCCATTCCAAATTCTGTATGGTATTCATCCAAGAGGGGTGTGTGAACTTCGTGATTTGGGTCAAATGGAGAAGAGGAGTTTGCAACAAGGATTCGTGAACTACAAGAGAAAGTTAAAGCAAGGTTGCAGCAGAGTAACAATAGTTACAAAACAAGAGCAGATTTCAGGAGAAGAGAGAAAAACTATGAGGTAGGAGATTTGGTTTTAGAATATCTAAGGAAAGAGAGATTTCCAAAAGGAGAGTATAACAAGATGACATTGAAAAAGACTGGACCTTGCAGAATACTCACAAATATTTTGACAAATGCCTATGAACTTGAAATGCCAATAGGGATTGGCATCTCACCTATTTTTAATGTTGAAGACCTGTATACTTATGTGGCTGATGATACATGACAAATGACGGAAGACAGGGATCCTATGGAAGATCTTCAGTGGTTGAAATAGATGCCTATGTCCCAACCATCAGAAGTTGAGTCTATCTTGGATATTAGAGTGATCAAGAGCACTAGACAGAGGGATTACTTGGAATACTTGATCAAATGGAAAGGACATCATGTAGAAGATTCTACATTGATGAATGCTAAGGAATTGGAGATAAAGGGTTTCTCAATAGCTGATTTACTGAATAGGGGTTCATAATTTTTAACCTTCGGAGTCTGATGCAGGAGCATCAATGCTAAGTCAACAATGTGATTACGTGTTCACATGTTGTGGCTGGCAAGGCGACAAGTTGTCCTGAAGTGGGAAGGAAATTCATTTATTAAGTAATTTAATATTTGCAAGTATGTAACCGACTAGTGTGTTGTCAGTTTTTGAGAAAATAGAACATAGTGGCAAGTTAATACTCCCTGCGTGGATATCAAGCCAGAGAGCTAGTTTGTTGTTGAATGATAGTGACTCCTTTGGTGATGGGGTGGATTTTGTTAGCTTGTTTGTTTTTGTTGTTCAACCATTCAGTTTTGGGGGATTTTCGAATGGGTGGAATAGGGGGATATGGGGACTCAGTAGGGGTCGACACAAGAGAGAGCTCTGCATAAGGAAGATTCGGCGGGATATTTTCCTGCATACCAGAAGAAAATACGACTGTCTAGAGGTCTTTCTAGGAGTTAATGAAATTAGCAAGTTTTGTGTGTTGAATGGTGTTACTCTGCATTTGAATAAGAGATAAGCTTAAATTCTATCAGGTCAAGCTGTGTGCAAGTGTTAACCTGATGTCTGTGTGAATGAATCTTTGTTTTCATACTTGTATGTAGATATAAGAACACCCAAATCCTTCACAAACCGATCACCATTAGATAGCGGAGATAATTTCTTGTTGTACTTAGTTTTCATCAGATCTGGACGAAGGTCGGGTTGGATTTATTGATTCTCTGATCAATCAATGAGAAATTGTAGAGTCGCAGTCGATTTGAATTAACAGAGGTTGGACGAATCAGATCAAGCCGAAAGGAAGATCGACGGTAGCGAAAGAAACCATCAAGTGAACGTGTACCAGAGTTAGTGTCTTTGCAAGCTGATGCGAAGTATTCTGCGTTGATCATAGATCAGCAGATGATATCAAATCTGCAAGAGATTGACAGTTGCTACAATGTTCTGTAGAAGGAAAGAGCACGGGAGTTAACGGCGAGAGTCGTGGAAACCTCATTGCGGAAGCCTTTCCAAGATATTCCGGAAAGCGCACTCGCAATCCGCAAGTTGCGGAAAGGAGTGTTTACGGAAGGGCCGTTGCGGGAAGGTGATTGCAGAGATATCATTGCGGAAGAACACCGAAATTGCAGAAGGAATGTGTTTCTGCAAGACTGTTGCGGAAATTCAATTTTGACTGTCAGAAATTGTGGAAGGCCCAAGTTTAAGGTAAGGGCCGCAATTGAGAAGAACTTAGCTGGTTCTTAGCTAATCCTAGTGGTTCTATTTCATAGAATCACAATATTTCCTGGGAAGTGGGTTGGATTGGCTTTTGGTCATTCCCGCCTGCATCACCAAGTTTGTTTGGTCCAATCCACAATAGTAAGCATTTGAGAAACTGAAGCAATGTTTATGTTTGGTGCATGTACTTACCTTACAAGATATGCAACATCCCTTTGAGATTGAAACAAATGCATTATATTATGTTGTTGGCATGGTCCTCACTCAACATGGCCATCAAGTGGCGTATCATAGTGAGATGCTTTCATATGTAGTTGGCAAGTACCACACCTATGACAAGGAAATGTATTCCATTTTCCAATCCTTCCTCCAATGAAAGCATTACATCCTCAAAAAAGAGACATTCATACACACTAATCACAACCCCTTTCAGTTCATGCAAACACAAGAAAAGTTACAAAAGAGACGGTCATCCACACTAATCACAATCCCTTGCAGTTCATGCAAACACAAGGAATGTAGCTCTGCCCATTGCATCCACACAAGAGGAATATCCTAATGCTCAAACTGAGGCTGATAAGGCCACTGGATTTGTTGAACAAATACAATACATCCACTAACATGTCCATGATATTTTGGAAAAATCAAATACCAAGTACAAGCAGTGACATGACCTGCATCAGATTCCACACAAGTTCCAAGTGGGTGATAATGTTTGGTTTTAATTGCATAAAGAGAGGCTCACAGTACCCCATCACAAGGTTCATCCACTTTGATATGTACCATACACCATCACCATGGAATTTGGTGAGAATGTCTTCGAATTAATCATTCCTCCATTTCTAGACTTGAGTGCAGTATTTAATGTGGAGCTCCTTTGCCCATATTTTCCACCATTGTTGGAGACATTGTAGATGCCAAAGCAGTTGACACCTACAAAACTTAACCCTGAATGCATGGAAAAACTTAACCCTGAATGCATGGAAAGGAAACCATTGATCAGATCATGGCCACACAAGTTAAAGGAACCCACCAATAGAAGATCCAACTCTATCCAATAGTCAGGCAGGGAAGCTACTCCACCAAGGAAAGTGGCTCACCAGGAGTCAAGTTCAGCAGAACCTTCCCCATTTGATGGGGTAACTCAATGTAATGGAGGCCATTGATTCCTAAGGGGTAAGGACTAATCCAGGTGGATATCAGGCTACACACCTATTCCACTGACTCAAAACAATTTTCATTTTGGTAGTTTTCTTATAGTTTTTCTACAATTTTTGGGTCCTAAACTTTTAGGGTTGTTTTGAGGCCCTAAACGATGTTTTTTGGGCCCGCGGTGGCTCACACGATGAGCATGAGCTATCATATAGGAACGATCTATTATTGTAATCCTTGGATATATATTTTCAACAGTCTATTGAGCATCCCAAACGGAGATCATATGCAAAATTTATGACCCAGGGAAGTTGACCGCTCAACTAACCACCTTGGGGCCCACAAACTTTGTGAAGTTCATCTCTTAGGGTTAGGTTTTTGGATGCTTAGGGTTATTTCCCTAATGATTTTGATAAATAGTCCATTTTGTCCTATTTGTATTCAGCTTGTCATGAATGAGCATAGTCATCACATCTCTTCTCATAGATAAGCTACCACCATTCTAACTTCTTTATTTTATAGTCTATTCTATTTCTGCCATTTAATAGAATTTGTGTTTATTGTATTGCTATGTTCCTTGCAATATATATATGTATGTGGTTCTATATATGTTCTTTCATTTCATTCTCACATAAATTTGGATCAATGGTATCAAAGCAGTCTTTTATTTCATTATTTCTCCATGCATGTTCCCGATGAGGTCCAAATATAAACAATTGGGCCTTGAACTAGTTCAACTTGAGAAAGATTTCCCTCGGCAGCCAAAACTGCCCCCCATGGCCGAGGAAAAAGGAGATGACAAAGAAAGAGATCATATCAAGATGTTACTTGAGGAATCCCTCACACAACAGAGGAACGAGATGAGGGATCATTTCACCCAAATCATTCAACAGATGCCCACATCATCTAAGGGATCATTAAGTAGAAGCAGTCACTTCGAAGGAGCCACACCCTTCAAGGTACAAGTTAACTTTGATATTCCTTTATTTCAAAGTCAGATAGATGTCTCTGCCCTAGATAAATGGTTGATTTTGCTAGAGGGATATTTCTCTGTTCACAATTTATCCAATACCTAAAAGATTGTCTCTGCGCTCCTTAAGGTGATGCCCCAAGTGAAATATTGGTGGGACACTTATTGTGATAAAAATTCCACAGATGGGACTGATATTTTTGGGGGTGAGCCCATATGGGAATATTTTGTGGAAGTCCTCAAGAAGTAATACTATCACATTGGTATCTATGATGACCAACACACAAAATGGACCACTTTGCATCAAGAGAGGGACCAAATGGTGCCATGGTACATTAATGTCTTCCATATCTTGCGTGCAAAGCTCGGTATCAGGGACTCCAAGAAGCACCTAGTTCTGAAATATTGTAGTGGCCTAGATAGGTGCATTTGAAATGAAATGGATTTCATGGACATCTCGTTATTAGGCATCACTTATCAATATGGTGTAAAAATTGGGCAAAAATTTAAGTAGAACAATAGCGGGAGTTTGGGTCTGCGAATTCACTGTAGAAGCAGGGTAAGGGAAACCCTAGCCCGCAGAATAAAGGACGGAGTAAGGACAAGTAGTCTAAATCACAAATAAAATAATGTTAACGGGAAGACAAAGAATGACACTAGGAAATGGTGTGAGTTCCATAAGATACCTTGGCACAACACTGATGAATGTTTCTCAAAGCAATCATCGATAACCAAGTTCAAGGATTCAAATTGTGATCCTAGTTCCAACTCAGATGTCGAATCTAATGTCCCAATCACATACAAGGGAAAGTGAATCATCGATGTACAACCTAGTGATACCATTGCTACAATAAAAGATTATCTTGACAATCTAGAGGAGCCAGAGGAAGGAGAATGCCTTTTCCACACAGAGACATGGGCCAAAGGAACTGCACCACATTTCATTGTTGGCAGTAGATTCCAAAAGAACCAGATTTTGACAGAGGTCATCAAAGAGTCGAATTTCCCAACAAAACCACACTCGCAAACCTACAACACTGGGTGGATTAGCCAAGGACGGGACATCTACGTTTCTCAACAATGCCACTTACCCTATGGAATCAAGCCCTTCAAAGATGAGGTAATGTATGATATTGCCCCACTTGAAGTTTGTGATGATATTTTAGGACATACATACATGTGGAAACGTCATGTTGTGTATGAATCTAGGTCCTGTAGTATCATTCTTACTTTGGGAAAGCAACTCTATAGGATATCAGAGACAATTCCCACCACTGTAGTGTCTATCACTATAGCTAAGCAATGTAGGAAGGTAATCTCCTATACTGATAAATTTGTCCTCTTCATGATTTGTTTTGAAGGTGAGTGAAAAATGACAACTTCCACTGCTTATACAAAAGATCCCTCTAAACATCTAGAACAGGTGGACAAGATCATGGAAGAATATAGAGACATTTTCACCACACCTATTAGACTTCCAATACATTTCCAGGTCAAGCATTCCATTGATCTAATACCTAGTGCACCTCTAATCAGCATCCCAGTATACAGGCATTCCCTCAAGAAAAATGAAGAAATCAAACATCATATTCATGAATTAATTGTTAAAGGGCATATTCGACCCATCTCCTCACCTTATGGGAGTCCAATTGTGTTGGCATGGAAGAAATATGCGACATGGAGACTCTATATTGATTAGAGAGCTCTAAAAAAATTCACAGTCGAGAATTAGTATCAAGGGTGCCAAATATTTTAATAAGATTGATATGAAGTTTGGCTATCATCATGTGCCAATTGAGCAAACCGATGTCTGGAAGACTTCCTTCAAATCTCGGGAAGGCCTTTTCAAGTGGCTAGTCATGCCTTTCGGATTTACTAATTCTCCAACAACTTTCATGAGGATGATGGACGATACTCTCCATCCATTCACCAATTCTTGTGTGGTCGTATATCTAGATTATATCCTCAACTACAACAGAACGTGGGAAGAACATTTGTAGCACATCCACCAGGTCCTCAACACCCTGCAACAACACAATTTATATGTCAATCTAGAGAAGTGCTCATTTGGAATAGAGAAGATTCAATATCTAGGATACATCATGGAAGAACATGGTGTGCATGTGTATCTGGCCAAGTTCTAAGCCATTCGTGACTAGCTGACCCCGAAAACCCTCACATTGCTTTGCATCTTCCTAGGCCTTGCCAAACTCTATCGCAGATTTTTGTTGGGATTCTCTAATATTGCTTGGGCCCTTAGCTAGGTGACCAAAGTTGTCTCTAAGAAAAAAATTATTTGGTTCAAGCCACAACAACAAGCATTTGAGGAACTGAACAATGCCTATGTTCAGTGCTTCGAACTATGCAGTGGGCATAGTCCTCACTCAACATGGCCATTCAGTGCCATATCACATTCATACACTTTCACATGCAGTCTGCAAGTGCCCGATCTAGTGCCGACCTATGACAAGTAAATGTATTCCATTGTCCAAGCATGCCACCAATGGAATCATTACATCCTAGGAAAAGACATGATCATCCACACTAATCACAAGTTGTTGTAGTTCATGCAAACACAAGTAAAGTTACAGAGTGAACACTACCAAAAAGTGGTCTACATACTTGCAACGATTCCACTTGAACATTAAATATAAGGAGGGAAACACCAATTGAGTCGTCAATTGCCTCAGTCAACCTCCAGTAGAAATATTGACCACGATGCTCAACTCTTGTGGCCATGAGACCTCTGGGTTGCCTCAACTATATGATCACGATCTTAAATTTTCTCCCACCTATCAAGCACTACGTCCAAGAACACCAAGACATGACTTTCATCTCTAGGAAGGATTGTTATGCCACATGTTCTATCTTTGTGTTCCTTTAAGCGAACGTGCAAAGCTGATTTGGGAAGAGCATTATGGTCAAGTGGTAGTGCACTTTGGCACCGAAATGACAGTGGCAGTGTTGCAAAATTAATTTTATTGGCCCTAAATCCGATAAGATGTCTGCATATATATCAGATCATGCACTGCTTGTGCAATCGCGAAACCCACCATAGAGGCAGGGGTTGTACACCCCTGGCCATACTCCTAATGTGTTGTGGAAATCCATCTCCATGGATTATATGTTAGGACTATCTTTAACCAAGCACAGTAATGACTGTGTGTTTGTGGTCGTGGATTGCTTCTCTAAGATGGCCATTTTGACAACTTGTAAGAAGAGCATATTCGTTGAAGCATGTATGTTTGGGTTAATTTTTGGCTACCATAGACTATCATTTTAGATCAGAATAATAGGTTCCTAAGCACCTTCTGGTCTAGCCTATGGTCATTGATGGATGCCTAGCTCACAAAATCACTTGCCTTCCACAACCAGACCGATGGACAAACAGAGGTATTCAACCAGATGATTGTGCATATTCTGAGAATGTACAACTAAACATCTCCACACATGCGATGCGAGTCTTCCATATGTTCAGCGTATCTATAATAGAGCTCTTCATAGCTCCACTAGCCACATCCATTTTTAGGTGTGCATGGGGTTCCAACCATTGGCTCCAATTTATGTAGCTTTGCCCATTGCATCCACACAAGAGGAATCTGCCCATGCTTGGACTGAGGCTGGTAAGGCCACCAAATTTGTTGAACGAATCCAACACATCCGCCAACAGGTCCATGGCATTCTGGAAAAATACAATACCAAGTACAAGCAACAACATGACCAACATCAGATTCTACAAATGTTCCAAGTGGGTGATAAGGTTTTTTTTCGATTGCATAAAGAGAGGCTCATAGGATCCCATCACAAGCTTCATCCACTTTGATATGGATCATTCACCATCACTAAGGAAATCGGTGAGAATGCCTTTGAATTAAGCATTCCTCATTTTCTTGACTTGCACCTAGTATTTAATGTGGAGCTTCTTTGCCCATATTTTCCACCATTGTTGGACACATTGGAGGTGCCAGAGCAATTGATACCTACAGAGCTCAACCTTAAATGCATGGAACATGAAAACACTAATCGTATCATGGACACACAAGTTAAAGGCACCCTCCAATAGAAGATCCAACTCTATCTAGTAGTCAAGCAAGGTAGCTTCTCCACCAAGGAAAGTGGTTCACCAAGAGTCAAGTTTAGTAGAAGCTTCCCCATTTGATGGGGGCACCCAATGCAATGGAGACCATTTATTCCTAAGAGGGTAGGACTGATCTAGGTGAATATCAGACTACATACCTATTCCACTGGCTCAAAACAATTTTCATTTTGACAGTTTTCTTGTACTTTTTCTATAGTTGTTTGGGTCTTGAACTTTTGGGGTTGTTTTGAGGCCCTAAACAATGATTTTTGGGCTCGCAGTGCCCCACATGAGAGCCATGAGCTATTGTCTAGGCCCAATCTACTAATGTAATCCTTGGATGGATCTTTTCAACGATCTACCAAGTCCCCCAAATGGAGATCATATGCAAAATTTATGACTCCAAGAAGTTGATTGCTCAACTAACCACCTTGGGGCCTGCAAACTTTGTGACGATTCATCTCCTAGGGTTAGATTTATGTATGTTTAGGGTTCTTACCCTAATTCTTTCGATAAATAGGCCCTTTCGGCCTCTTTGTATTCAGCTTGTCATGAATGAGCATATTCATCACATCTCTTCTAAAAGATAATGATCTAGGAGGATCATCACCGATAAAAAAATGGTCAACAATTTACAGTCTTAGAAGTGGAAATATGTAATACCATTGTGTAGGACTTGTCGAGACCTTTCTGGTAACGTTCGTTTCATCTCAAACGGACTCCGGATGTAAACAATATGGAGTACTCAAATTTTGAAAAAAACAGAGATGCCACATAACACTCCCATAGTGTGCCACGTGGCATGCCATACACTGGCATGGAAGATTCATATGGATACATGGTAGATGAATATATAGATTTTAATCTGTGAGATGTAGAACAGTTGGTGGCGAGGTATGGTTAAGACACAACAGAAAGGTCGCCGGTTCTAATCTTGTGGATACCAAAAAATCCAACCATGTCAAGGGTTGGTGTGGTCTAGGCTAGGTGCGATCCCTGGGTGATTTTGACGGCTTAGATGCCCCTGGTTTGTGGTAACTTAGCCAAAGGCAAACTTGCTAATCAAGGAGGTTCCACCACTTTGCCAACAAAAAAAAAGACTATATAGATTTTACAATGACGTGGCAATACAAAATTTGAGTTGGCAAGTTGATGTGGACCAATATTATTTTGACACATGACATCAGTGATTGAACAAGTGGATCAATGAAGAGCCACCACGTGGCGATTCCACTAGCCCGTAAAGTTGTTAGGTTTATCAAAATTTTAGTTGGGCTTGAACCCATGACCTGCTCCAACACAACCGAATATCCAAAGTTTATGCCACGATATTATACATGCGAGTCACACAATCCGTTCCCCATTCCCAAAGTGTTGCCATTGGATAAAGACCGTGGTTTAAAATGGGATTATTAAAATATTCTTTTATGTTGATTGGATTATATACCAAAAAAGAAGGGCACGTGTCCATGGGTTTAAACATAACAAATTCACTTCATATAATATATGGTTTCATCACCCTACATATAATATTGGATATGACCATATTATATGATTAAGTCAATATTTGTTTGGATATTATTATATTATATGGTTTTAGTATCGTATATTTTTGCGATATATTTGGGTTATCATATATTTTGTTACCCATAAAAGTATTATATGGTTGAAATACCATATCTTTTATTTTATTTGTTTTTGGGAATAAATCATTTCAAATCTCATTGGATTTGGAGATGGATTATGGATCCTTGGATATATAAGCAAATGTATTTTTCTATATGGGGAAATAATTTTTTTTGGAGAGAATTCTTGGTGAAGGTTGTGTGAAGTTTATGTATTCTTCTTAGAGTGGAAGAACTCTTGAAGGAGATCATTGAAGCTTTTTTGGCAACATTTCCAAGGCCAAATTGTACTTGGCGAGATTTTATTTTGGTGTATCTAGTATTTTTGACCACATAATAGACTGATCCTCATTGGAGAGTGGGCCCAAAGATGTAGTCCAAATCAGACAAACTCCGTTATCACATGGTGTCTCAAATTTTATGGTTCGCATCAATGTTTCTCCATATTTTCAGTATTTTAAACCTTTAAAAAGTTTGATTAATGA
This sequence comes from Larix kaempferi, assembly GCA_027924585.1. Lineage (NCBI taxonomy): Eukaryota > Viridiplantae > Streptophyta > Pinopsida > Pinales > Pinaceae > Larix > Larix kaempferi. Next base: position 16,880,438 of record BSBM01000101.1, on the reverse strand, counting down.
AGCATTTTCACAAGTTAATGGTTCAAGTTATTTCCTTGCAATTCAAGCATTAGTAGATCCATCATTTTCAGATCATGTTTGGTAACAGAGCAGGTTTGACTACATTGTGAGTGTGGATGCTTACTAGGGCCAAGCTCAAAGTAAGTGAAGGAAAACTTGAGACTTTCAACCCAGAGATTCAACGTGCACATCGAAGAAAGATGGTAGATGAATACACTCGTAACGAGAACAAGAAGGCTTTCCATAAGGCTTTCTACTAGATGGCAGATATGGTAGAAAAATTGTTTGTAGATTACCAAGAGAGATTGTCAAAGAAGGAAAAGAAGAAGGCGAAAGCAGAGGATAATGCTTCAGTGAACCATGGAAATGGAGGAGACCCTCCTGAGCCTCCATCTCCATCTTCAAGTTCAAGATCTTCTTGCTCCTCTTCTTCTCATCATTCCATTTTTTATCAGAAAGATGCTTCTAAAAAGCCCTTGTTGAAACTAGATGATAAATTTGATTGGCCTATGTATAATGGAGAATTGGATGTAGAGAAAATTGATAATTGGATCAAATGGATTGAGGTTTACTGCAGGGTTCAACAAATTGTGGATGAATCTACAAGGGTTCAACTCGCTACTCTCTGCTTCAGAAGCACTGATTTAATTTGGTGGGAGAGTAGATTTCAGCAAGATCTCCTTACAAAAGGTGAAACAATCTCATCCTGTTTTGAATTTGTATCTACATTGAAGAAACAATTTTATCCCTTGGGATACATGTAGCAAGCCATTATGGATAGGCAGAATTTAAGGAAAAACAAAGGGAAAGGAGTGCAAGATTATACTTGTGAATTCAAACAGAAAGCATTAATGTTGGGTATTCCTTTATACACACAAGAAAATTTGTTGAAGTATGTAGGTGGATTACATGAATATTTAAGGCATCAGATACTTATGCTTAATCCAACTAACATTGACGAAGTTAGTGTGAAAGCTATTCACCTTTAGGCAAGTAAAAGGAATCACCCTAACAGTTCTTCAAAGGAATCTTTGTAGCTGAAACAAGGCAAGTTCAAAAGGACAACTACTGTGAAGAAGGATTATGAGACACCTACTTGTTCTTATTGTACAAAAAAGGGCCATGATGAGGATCATTGTTGGAAGTTGCACCCAGAATTAAAAATGAAGTGGGCTAAGAATAAAAACGGTAAAAACTTGGATCAGATTTAGGAGATGAATCCAAGATAATGGCTATGAGTCTTCAAGGTAATAATTATATTGCTAGTTGTTCATATGCTTCTATTTCTAGTTGATGTAAGCCATGATGAAAGGAAGAAGATAGAACTGTACCATATTCAAGTTATTTCCCATCATACTAAGATTGATACTCTTGTAGATAGTGGATCTCAAGTTAACTTAATCTCTGAAGAAATTGTTAAGAAGCTAGGGTTGGAGACTAAACCACATCCAAATCCTTATCCATTAGGATGGGTTCATGAGAATGTTCGTTTACATGTATCTAAGCAATGTAAGCTTTGACTTGCTATTTTTGACAAATTTATGGATGAGGAAGAATTGGATGTGATTCCAGTCGATATATGTGGGATTGTATTGGGAATCCCATATCTTTATGATAGGAAAGCAGTGTTCTACAGGCAGCATAACATGTATCTTCTCTTCAAGGATGGGATGGATTTCATCGTAAGAGCTCACAAGATGAAACATGATTTGTTTGTGATTGCAATAGGACAAATGAACATGTTAGTGAATACTATGTGATTTCCCACATACGATCCAAAGAGATGATGTAAACCTCACAATGAAAGAATTTAGGAATAATAGAAGAAGAGACAAGCAATAGAACTTAGATCCAAAGAAACTCTGATTGAGGCAGAATAATTACACATGTTACATTAAACTGAATAGTAAACAGGTAAATATACAATGCTGAGTATGAGGATTCAAATTCACTAGGAGGAATTCGAATTAGCCTTCATGCACAGATCCATAATCAGTGGAGAGTCATCAATGCCTAACTAGGAGTCCACCTTCTCATCAGTGAAGTCATCAATGCACAAGTAATGATCAACCGGGAGTCAAACTGAGTCTAACTGAATGTGGTTGGTGTAACTGGCACATGGAAGCACTAATATAGTGAAGAAGGCTCAGTGGGGGCGCCATAGGAGTTAACTGGAGTCAGAATGGTCAATCTAGTCTCACTGGAGGTCCAACAGAGTGATAAACTCAGTAAAGAGTTAGTTAAGCCTTAAATCAAGGGAATAACTGAAGATAACTCAATATAACTGAATATAACTGGACTGGTAGGTGAAGAAGGCGCCCTTGTCATGCAGTGAGGCAAAGAAGGGCGCATTAGTCACTGGGAGGGCTAGAAATGATCTAAAAGAAGCTCCGGGGGCTAGTTTGCTGAGGACTAGGTGTTGGGACTGATGACTTAGAATGCATGCAAACCCTAATTTTGCATGCATGACTGAAAATGAAAATGACTGGAAAGCTAGTAGGACTAGGATGGAGTATAGGAATATCCTAACAAATGCGAGCAAAATTTTATTGCTCATGTCTGTAAATGATTGTGAACTTGGAAATACATTGAATGATACCAATGATGCACAAATGTTTCAGGGCACAAAACAAGTACAACATGGGGAATTATAGCAAGACAACATCAATATAGCAAATCAGAGCCTACTATTGAGAGAAAGCTTCATATTGGCTTATTTTCTTACACATCTTCTTTTTCAATTTTTTGCTTGATTCTATTATTATTCAGTCGTACATGGATGGTAGCAGCAACTTTAAATGCATATTTGTGTAGGGATGGTCCAATACTTAAGTTTGTCAACAGTTCTATGGGTGTGTTCATCTTTATTATTATGATCCAGGTGATCATTACTTGAACATGATGGATGAAGGATACATGACAAGTAGGGATAGATTGTCCTAAGTCTTCTTTTGAATAAGATTAGGATTTTGGGGTCCAAAAATTTCCCAGTGGGGAGGTTTGATCCTAGACGATCCTCAATGATCAAAAAGTGGTCAAATATTTACAGTCTTGGAAGTTGAAACAATTAGAACCATTGCATAGGGATCGTCGATACATTTCTGGTGATGTTAGTTTCATCTCAAACGGACTCCGGATGCAAAAGATATTGGAGTTCTGAAATTTTTGTGAAACAACGAATTTTGGCAAAAATAGAGGTGCCACGTGGCACTCCCATAGTGTGCCACGTGGTAGGCCATACTATGACATGGAAGCTTCATATGGATGCGTGGCAGATGATTCTCTGGACCATATAGTGATGTGGAAATACAACATTTGATTTAGCAAGTTGATGTGGACCAATATTATTGTGACACATGGCATCGGTGATTGAACAAGTAGATTAAGGAAGGGTCGCCACATGGTGATCCCATTAGCCCGATGTGGACCAATATTATTGTGACACATGGCATCCGTGATTGAACAAGTATATCAATGAATGGACACCGCGTGGTGATCCCATTATCCCCAAAAAGTTTGATTTTTCATAATTTTGGTTGGGCCCAACAAGGGTTGAACCCATCACCTCCTCCAACACAACCCAATGTCTTTACCACTCTGCCTTCACATGTTTTTTGTTAAGTGTTTGTTGAACATTTTATTTAAATGTGAACCAAGGTTTAATGGATGGATAAAAAGGGATCGAGGCTAAGCCCCAACCCCCATATTATCCATATCCTATGTTATCTCTTTCTCTTTTATATAACCGTTGGGATTATGATGTCAAATATATTCAAATATATCAACTCATTAAGTGCTTTGGCTATTATTGTTCAAGGTCAATTAATCAACTTTTACAAAATCAAACCATTAAGAGCCTTGTTTAAGAAAATTGGTAGAGACAATATTAACCATTTTACATTAAATTTTATGAGTATTCTCCTAGACAACTAATTTGATGTATTACTCTCCAAAACATAACTAATTTGTTTAAGAAAATAAAATTTGATCACTCGAAAATTTTTCCATGTACATATTACTTCAAACATAATGATGAATCTTGTCAACCAACACCAAGTAAGTAGATATCGAATGAATGATTAAGAGATAGACTTGACTCAAGGGAACTTTTCAAACATGGGAAAGGTGACGCAATACATCTTTTGTTGTGGAGAAGTAAGGTAAAGAATGATGTGGGCATTATCCACCTCAAAAGAAACCATCGGGAAGTGACCACCAAAGGGAGAATGATGAGTGAGTAACGATAGGAAAATTAGGTGAACATAAACTCAATGTTAAAAAGAAAATTGGGCTTGACAATGCTCAATGACTATGGTAATCAGTTGGAAGGATAGAAGTGGGTAACAAATTGGGAAAAATACTTTACTTGTAATAATTCAATGATTTTTTTGGAATTTTCAATTTCTAAGGATGAAAGAATCAAGAGAAAGAGGAGATTCTCATGTTGCAAGCAAATGGGTTCCTAAGTGCACAAGGGAACATAAGGTCAAAAACAAGATATATGAAAGATATGCAACAATCAATGAACACCCAAATATGTGGTTCTCCTTTAATGGTGTTGGATTGCATGTAGATAGTGTGAAAAAAGAAAAAATAGAAGCAAGAGGTGTGAGCAACTAAAAAACAATGTGCAACAACAAACAACAAAATGGTGTGAATATTTATGGGAATGCCCCAAAAAGGATAGGAGAGGAGAATGCAAACTCAATCTCAAAGGGTTCTTGGTCTTATGTAAAAATCTCAAGTTGGGTGCCAAATGGCAAAGTAACGTTACTATAGGGAAACCCATCATAGAAAGGTTCCATCATTGGATGCGTACAAAGGTGAAGAAACAAATTAGGATAACACACCAATATCAAATGGGGTTGATTCTATTGCAAATTCAAGTGGAAAAAGGATCAGCTGCAACATTATAGAGGGAGATTCTAATCCTACATGTTAGTTGAGGAATATTTTATCACTACACCCAAGAAACGATAGATGTACAGACTTATCAAAGTCCTTATGGGCTATAAAATCCATGGAAGTGTTTTCAACTTTGCATTGCTTGACAACACCTAAGTAGTAGAAAAATCAAGTCTCTTATAGAAAGTGGTTTAAGGTATCCTCGTCAAGTGCAAGAGGTGGCATTGGTAGAGAAGAATGAAAATGATCAAGAATGCCAAAGTGGACATAGGAAATCATAATGGAACAATTAGGTCTAGGAAGAAAGTCAACAAGAGAACCAAGATGAAGGTCATCCCAAGGACTATATAAAGAAGACATGGCCTCTAAGAATTCTTCATCATCAAGAAAGATCATAGTCAAATATGCAAAGACACCTTTTCACATGGGGGGGAAATGACTTAGTGACCCCAAGGCATAAGGGCCATCTTCAATCTTTGAGCCTAAGTCATTTAAAGGATGCAAATGCACTCAGTGGGAGTGGATATTATAGAATTTTACTCAAATTTCAACTTGGTTTCATTACCCAACAAGTTGTTCCTCATATTAATGCACAACAAATTTAAATTACTTCTAATTTGGAACTTGTATACTCAAACACATGAAATTCACCAACAACAAACATGAAATTTAACATAGATAATTTTTGGGTAAAGTACCACTGAAAAAACCCCGGAGGGGAAACCAGTTCAAGAGAGAATTTATATTTATGAGCCCACATAAAATTTCAAAGTGTTAAAACAGTGAATAAACAACATTAAATGCACTTGTGCTTTCCTAGAAATTTGTGCCCAACCCTCGAAATTTGTCCCCAACTATTAGCTCCTTGAATTCTGTGCCCAACTAGCTATACGCCTTGTACAACCCTATATGGATTGTCAGAAACATCAAATTCCTTGATTTCTATATCTAGAAATCGTGTTGTTGAACTCCTTGATTTTCGTGCCACTAGTTTGTTAGACGACCCTCGAAAATCATGCTCTCTTTCTTAGCTGTACGAACCTCAAAATATGTGCCAAGAAATCAACTATATGGACCAACAATTAATGCACTGCACAATTGACAATAAATGTTGTACTCATCTTGGGATGCATGCCCAGTCTCCTCTTGGGAAATGTGCCCCTTCTCCAAAAACTCTCATTCAATGTGTCTCTCCACTCTCCTTAATTTTTTTTATAATTTCATTAATGACTCTCAAGCTATCTTCAGATCTCAACAGTCAAGATTAGATCTTGGCGTCACTAGATCCATGGTTGTGACTTAATCTCTCATTGAGATGACTTAAATCACTTAATTCACTCAAATATTCTAAAAGTCGCATTAGTCATTAAAAGTATTAAAGTCAATTTATAAAGTGCTCACCTAAAGAGTCACTTTTCATACCAATTCTACATGCTAGACACATAGCCTATGTAGAAATACCTGTAATTTAAATGCACTGGTACTTTCTTGGAAATTTGTGCCCATCTCTTTAAATTATGTGCCTAGCCGTTAGCTCTTTGAATTTTGTGCCCAACTATCAACTCCTCGAATTATGTGCCTACCTAGCTGTACGACCCTAGTGTATGGATTGTTAGCAACAACAAATTCCTTGATTTATGTGTCCAAAAATCGTGTTGTTTAGATCCTTGATTTTTGGTCCTCTAATCTATTGTACGATCCTCGAAGATCATGTCCTCTTTCTCAACTGTATGGACCTCGAAATCTGTGCCAGGAAATCAATTGTATGGACCAACAAGTAATGCATTGTATACCATCAATAAATATTGTACTTTATCTTGGGATGTGTGCCCAATCTCCTCTTGGGAAATACGCCCCCTTCTCAGCTGCTCTCTTCTCCTCTTTTCTTCATCTCTCCAAATACTCTCTCATTCAATGTGTCTCTCCATTCTCCTTAGGTCTCTTTTATAATTTCATTAATGACTCTAGCTACCTTCATATCTCAATGGTCAATATTAGAACTTAGCCTCACTAGATCTATGGTTGTGACTTAATCTCTCATTAAGATGACTTAAATAACTTAAGTCACTCAAATATTCTAAAAGTCACTCTAGTCATTAAAAATATACAAGTCATTTTATAAAATCACTTTATAAAGAGCTCACCTATAGAGTCACTTTTTGGACCACTTCTACATGCCAGACACATAGCCTATGTAGAAGTACCTATTTGAGCTACAAAAACTAACAGAGATTGTGCAAATGTTAGAAGTGGCCATATAAGTGATTCACAAAGGGTTTTTGTTTAACCAAACAATGGGAATATACTTGGTATGCGCAACCAAGGAAAATACATTGTCTTAGGTGAAGTGTGGTTAAAAATTACAATATAAGCACAAATCAATGGTAAAAATGCAACAATCATGCAAAATTGCATCACACAAATCCCAAGATCTAGTTCAAGTGAGTAAGATAGAAATATACTAATACACTTGATGATTCAATGAAAATCATTACATAAAAAATGACATCAAATCAAGACAAGTGAATATTGGGGGTGTGGTGGGGAAGAAAGAAGATTATATTACAAGTATAAGAGATTACATCAATAATATCAAACCTTTCATATGGATGAGATGGCTTTGAATAATTTGTCCTTGGGTTTAATCCTCTTAAGGTTCTCTTTAGTCCAATGGTCTTCAACATGCCTTTAATCTCATCCTTTCCTTCATATTCTATGTGCAAAATTGGCATGTAAAAGCAGTGGTGTTAATTGCTCAACCTTTTGAATGATAAGATAGAGATTTGATCCAAAGTTGCATTATCATAAGTTCTTTATGCACATGAACAACCATGAGATCGTTAACCATAAGTGAAAGAGTTCTTTTTATAGCCTTTTTAGTCTTTCCTAGGTTTTTTTCTTGAAGAATAGATCCATCGTTTAGAGTTTTCTCGAAGTAATAAGGGTTTGGGCACACTAGTGGTCAATATCGACAAAATCAAGTTAGGACTGTATTGTGATCAAGTTTGACCCTATGAGTAGCCAACACTAAAAATGGCCCATTATGAGCCTACTAGTGCTCATGTATTGGGAACAAAGTAATAAGAAAATATATGCAAGTTACTCTAAATGTTGAATATACAAATAATGTAGTTTTATAATAACATAGGATTAAGTGTATGATTAACCACATATTGTGTAGGACAAGCATATGAAGAAACTTGAAAAAATAACGAGTAAATTCATTGAAGAAAAATAATGCATTTTTATGAAAATTCTATAAATAGAGGAAGACGAATCATAGGGTATTGTTTTGACATTTTATTACATAATATTATTTATTAAATATTGTTATCATATTTACTAACCATTTGCACATATCCAAAAATGTATAAGGTGTGCATAGGGAGTTTGAGGGGTTTGCGGGGGAGATATATAGTTCCAACTTCTTAAGAAGAAAACACTATTGGAATATCCAACAATACTAAGAGGGGGGGGTGAATCAGTATTGCCCTTTTTTTCTTATTAAAACAATTAGTACAAGACACACAAGGAAACAAACAAAACACGATTTTATCGTGGAAACCTCAAATAACAAACCACAAACTCAAACTCATTAATAAGATGAATTTTACAAAAAAATTTATCTGCTTCTACAAAAGGGATGCAACTACACCCCAAATTTTTCTTGCTGCTACAGACAAGGATGCTACTACACCCCAGATCTTATGCATGCTGCTACAAACAAGGATGCAACGACACCCTGGAACTTCTGCCTGCTGCTATAGACAATGATGCAACGACATCCTGTTTTCCAGCTTCTACTGGAAGGAGTCTACGACCCCTTGCAGGCTTTCTGCCTGCCCTAGCACCACCCTGTCACCCTAATATGTTTCTGTCAATATTCTAGATCTTCCTTTTTTTACTCTGTCATATATTCTTCTTCATCTTGCCGATCTCTGTCTTCTTATGTTGTTTCTTGATCTGGACTGTTGAGACACCAAAGACACACTTCTTCCATTCAAAATCTATGTTTATATATCACACAACTCACTTTTCAATCTTTGCACCTCTTCAAACAGACCATGTGCCCTTTCATCATGGCGCCTATTCAAATCTCAGACAATTTAACTTTTTAATTTATCATTCTATTTATTATTTAATTGTTAAATTAATTAAATTAATTTAACCTTCCCTCGTCATCCACAGGATTCTACATCTGCGGGCTAGCCTTCATGTTTCAGTCATCGATCTTCTCCATCCACTCACGCTGCGGGCTTCCTCTACTTCATCTCTTACCGCGAGCTTTTCCTCCATGCAAGCATCTCTCTATCCAAATGCGGGCATATCCTTAATGCGGGCATCATACTCCATCCCCTGCAGGCATATAAGCTCCTACTGGATTTACACATGCTCCTGCGAGCTTTACACATGCTCATGCGGGCATTTTTCCAGCCCCTTGAGCATCTACTGCAACCTCTTGTGAGCTTTATCTAAGCCCCTGTGGGCATATTAGGTCCTTGCGGGCATCTTCCAGCCCCTTGTGGGATATTTTAGCACCTACGGTGGGCATATTAAGCCCTTGCGGGCTTATCCCTTATTCTTCCATACCACAAGCCCTTGCGGGCACCTTCCATCCCCCTTGTGGGCTCTCTTATCCCCTACTGCGGGCATACAACACTTAGCCTCCTTTTTTTAATACTTATACATTTTTTTCTTTCTAACCTTAATATACAAAACTAATATATTTTTTCTTGTTTTGGTAGGTTGATATTTTCCTTATCTGATCACCATAAGGAAAACCAAGAGCATGGCTAGACATCCAATTCAACCATGAACAAGACCATAACATCTAATGAATTTTATCATCATAGGAACACCCCCTTGCGGGAATTTCCAAATGCCTTCTCAAACTCCATTTGAACATCATGTTTTTCTTATGCTTTTGGGAGACCAATAACTCACACGTGTGTGATCCAAAGAGAGAACTGACTCCATGGATGGATGACCAGTTTACCAGAGAGCATGCATGTGCCTTCTGATTAAATTATCATCACATAGACAAACCTTGGTGGGAATTTCCAAATGCCTCTTTCAACCCTGTGAATTTGACACTTAGTTAAATTTCTATCTTTAATACCTAAAGTACATTTTCTTCATTTTGGCAGATCCATATCTTCTTCTTCAGAGTCTCTTTCGACAAACTGAGATCATGGTTGAGTAGAAAAAAAAACCATCCTACAAGATCCCCATGTGGTGCAGGCATTTCTCTGAGGCCACTTAGGTAAATTTGCTCAATCTAATGCAAAACAGTTTGAGACCCTGTCTTGGTAGACCTATATCTTTTTCCTCAAAGATGATTAAGGATAACTGAGACCATGAATAGATATCCTCTTCAACAAACTATAGCCTGGTGTTGGCTCTACATATGTTCTTTAAGCTTTTCTTGGTAGGCCCAGGTTCTGCGCGGTTTAGGGAACCAACAAAACCCCTTTTCACCGGCCCTTTTGGCAACAGTCTGCAAATAGACTGAGGTCTCACCCGAGGCGAAGTTATGGGGAGGTTGCAGAATCAAGTTTCCACGACCGGGTGATGCATGCTTCAATGGAATGGTGGGCAATGCGAAGTTCACTTCTTCGTGGTTAATGCTTATGCTATCGCACATCAAAGGACTGCGCGATGAGGGATGGTCGCTTAGCAACAGGATAATGCAACTGAGGACTGCGCTTCCTCTTCGGAAATCACACAACTTCAATATACTTGAATTAGTGTAACTTGTACATTTACATGCATTTAATTGTAACCCTTGCAGGCTTTAGAGAATCTGATGACCCGCAATGACTGCGCACTTCCGGTGCTGTGCTTTGGGGAATTACACTATACAGACTTCGTTGACTAAGTGTTTACCCGATCAAATTATGCATTTATCTAACTTAGAAATACTTGTGCATTCAACATTCATTCACATATGTCGATACTTAACATATTATTCCCATCTTTTATCCTTATGGCGAATACATATAAAAGAAAGAACACGTGAACTCATAAACAGCCAATTAACCATTCAACATAAGTAAATACACAAATGCAAAAGCATAATCCATCACATAACACAAATAATTAACTTGGTTCACCCCTAGGATTGGAGCTACGCCCATAGGAAATGTTGTTATATTATCAATGGGAAGGGTACAACAGTTCCAGTTTGCACACACAGCTGCAGACTCTCTTCTCTCTTCAGTAGGTCTCTGCTCACACAGTTGTGGAGCCTTTTTACAATAGTTTCTCACTGAGATTGATATTCAACATACATAAGCTATTATCTGAGATTAAACCATTCCCTTACAAAATTTTCCCTTTTATAGATCGTGCCCTTAGGTCACGTCCGTTACAATCATGGCGGGCTCAAAAACCCTAAGGTTCCCAAAATCTGGTGTGGTTACCCCGCTAACCAGGACTGTTAGGTTCTAATAGCGACTCGTCATCATGGCCATCCTTTTGCACGTAGTCACGTTGCTTTAATCCCCTCTGTCAAGCGCGTGCCGACAGGTCGCTTTCACCCCGTCATTCCTTCTCTAATGGCTTCATGCGACCGGTTCACGTAGTGCTGCTTTTGCTTGTGCGACCGGTAGCTTTCCTTCTTCGCCACTCCTTACCCGTCTGCTGGGAATCATGGAGTATCTTAGCCAAAAATAGATCGTTTATTTCTCTCACCTGAATTTACACCGTTTTCCTTCCAAAAATCTGCCTTGCCAGATCTTCGCAGAACTGACTCTTCGCGGCACTGTATCTCCACAGCGCTGTAACTTCACGACGCTGGCTCTCTTACTCTGCCGATGTTGCGCTGTATCCTCACAGCTCAAAAAACTGACATATCAAAATTGGCTTACTTGGGACAGGCCCAATAGGCACCTAACACTTACATGTGGCTCATCCCCGAGCCACTCGCCATAGGTTCGCTACGTTGCGCTTCTCCTGGCTGATCTAAATTCGCAGTGGATTCCTGATAAGTTGCGGCTAGCTTTGCAACTGTGTCTTTAACATCTTGTTTAGCTTCCTTAACCATTTCCAATGCATTTGGTGTTAGATCTTCCTGAGTTTTCTATTGCACTATTTTCTATCATTCTTCGAGTTCTATCAGTTTCTCCTCAATCTCTTGCCAGATAGCATGAGCTTCTTCCTGTAGGGGCTGTGAATTTTCCCCAGTTTCAGCCTCCTTTTATCTTAACGCTTGAAGCTCCCTCTTGAGGTCTTTGACTTCCACAAATCGGTGAAGTCTCTCTCTTGGAAGCAGATTCTTCATCTCCGCGTTTAGAGCGTCTAACGCTGCTTGTTTTTTCTGTAAGATGGTTTGGACCTGTAGCAACTGAGGGTCCTCTTGCAGCGCAGTCTAGGCTCTAGTTGCTTCATCCAGCAAGCCCTGACACTTAGCTATTTCTCCAACTATGTTTTCTGCGGCAACTTTCATTTCTGTTTCTCTAAGCTTTGTCTAATTTGGTGTTGTCTTCGGGACATTTTGTGCTTCCAAAGTGTCAATCTTCTCCTTATATTCTATCTCCATGTCCTTCATTTCAGTTTTAAGATTGCTTACTACCAATCCAATCTTAAGGATAGTGTCTGCGAGCTCTGGTTGCTCTTCACATTCTGTTATTTCTGCGTAGACTGAAGCGACAGTCTGCTCTATTCTTCTTCTATGCTCATGTTCGCTTTCAAGTGCCTTAGCCTTCTTTGCTCTTGCTTCCTGTAAATGTCTATAATTTTCTTGTAAGTCATGGTATTGGTTCAGAATGACCATATCTCTATCATGCATTTCCTCCATAACCAGCAGGTGCAGATTATGTAGGCCCTCAAGGGGTAGCATCGCGATATCAATATCAATGCTCTCTATTCTCTGCGCGCTCTCAACTATTTCATCGCTCTGTAAGATTACACTTAGTGGGTCAATTCTGACGATGCGCGGTTTTGGTGCCATGGTCATAGCTAAAGGTGTCTTCTTTGGTTGCGAGGTGCCTCCTGACCTTCCTTCTGACTCGGATTCTTGAGCCAAGTCGCACTAGACTTGCTCCATCTTCGCCGCTATGTCTTGCAGTGCGGTGAGATTCTGTTGTAAGCTTGCTTGAATCTCCTCATTCTTACTGTCTTTGAGGGCCATCATGTCTTCTAGATGTGCGGTGAACTTGGACGCGATGATCTAATGATGATCATCATATAGCCTTGCTTCTGATGGATCCCTTGTGGATTTCTGTTTCTTTTTCTGTACCTTCTGTTGTACAGAGCTTTCAAGTTCTTTTCTTTTTCCTGCTGGTGACTCTTCAATGATCGTTGTTGGTATTGGATTACTTTCGTCCGAGTCACTGTCAATGACCATTGTTCCTTCTACCTTCCATTCATATAGCCATTCCTTCATGCTGAGGTCAGTACCTTCTTTGTCGAGGTGATAATTCCCTTGGAACCATTCTGGGTTCTTTTTATGTGTCTTTGCTGAAATATAAATGAATTGCATGTTAGCTCGAAAATTCAAAGTGTGAATATACTTAGATGTTACCTCTGTGGAGATGCATAGTGTCTACACAATGACACCGCATAGCTGCTTGTAGTATGTGAAGAATACTTCATTTGAAGCGCATTGTCTATCTGGTAGCAGATTTGCCCAAAGATTCACATATCTGGGTTCTCGACAGTCATTGATGTTAGAGGTGAGACCAACATAATACCTTGGCTCCTTCCAGCCTATAAAAGCAATCGGAACCATTAACCAACTGTAATGGAACACAATTCCATTGACTTGAGTTTTGCGGACAGCGTCTAGAAACTCATTTAGCAAATATTGACACCAATTGAATCTGGCTCCCTGCACTGCCTTCGCACTGAGGTGAGTTGCTCCTGCTGGTACTTCTGTCGGTCGTGCCTTCCGCAAGATTTTTCCTGCGAGTAGTTGTACTACAAATCTCATAGCATCATCTTTCAAATAATCTGTGACAAACCCTCTTTTTCCTTTGGGAATATAATATTACTCTTTCATCTGCGCGACGATCTCCTTGTCTCTGGTTTTGCCGGCAAAGAACTTCTTAGGGTCGTCTTCCTCGCTTGCTTAACCCCATGATCTGATGGATTAGATCTATATTGAGGTCAACGTTTCTATCCAACCAAAGGAAACCTTGTTCTGTGCGTGAAATCAATGTGCACACCACCGCATTTAGTTCCGCACTCCGATCAAAATGTGGAAGCCACAACAGTTTAGAAGCCCCTACTCTACGACTTCAGATAGCCAACTCTGTGCTACTAGCAGTGGGTTGTTTTTCACATCCATTCTCCAACACATGTATCTGTCTGGCTTAAATTGTGGGTATTTTGGCTCGTTTGGATCCTTTTGTTGTTGCAGCAAGTCGTAATCCTTGAACTTGCAGTCTGCGAGCTTACCCAACAAGTTTTCTTGTAGCTTAACATGATGGAATATCAGCAACAGTGGTATTTCATACTTGGCATTTCTTGCAAGCTTCACGGCCGGTGCCTCTGCTGCACGTGGTGAAATATACTCTAGGGTTAAGGATAATGGCAACTCTCTATCCTCTGGTGGAAATTCTGGTATCTTGGAGCCCATTACCTCCGCCTTGAATTTCTAGGCTACAGGTTCCTTACCCTTGCTTTGAATTTGTGTAGAATGTCATGGTGATCGACGTGAAACCTGGCCTTGTTCGTGATGACCTTCTTGGTAGGGGTTCTCATTAACCCTTCAAGGCCAGTTTGTTTAAAATCCCTCACAGCCTGGTTGACTGTGGACTCTTGCTCAAGTGTGGAACCGTCAGACATTCACTGGAACTAGCTCTATAGACTCACAAAATTACTTAGTGCTCACTATAAACAGATTGAGGCTATGGCATGCTTAAAAATTTGAAGGTTTTGGTAACGCCCACGAGTCCATTGTTGTCGGTATTTATAGGCGCAGTTAGGCTTAGTCGTGCCCATAAATGGCTAGATAAGCATTAAATGTCATTCCCATTTTCCAAATTCGCCGAGGATTTCAGTCCTTTCCTTCATTAACTGCTTCAGAACGACTAATTTTGCGTTAAATGCTCAAGCGACGTCGGAAAAATCACTATATAATGGCTAGTTTTCATTTCTAACGACTATTTTGAGGTGCTACGTCGAACTGTGCAGATGGATGTCACCACTCGCAATGCGATGAACTACGTGGTGCTACTTTTCTTCATTCCGCTCTTCGTTTCCATCCTATTTCTTTTGAATTGTACATCTTACTTTTGAATTTCGCAACTGCACATTTCTAATTCTCTTCTCTTTTGTTTTCTTTTCTCTCTCTTTTTTTTTTTGCTTATCTGTGCAGCTTCGATTTTCTACCAGTGCTATGTGGTTGATGCATCCTTTCCATCAACTTCGCGTATCGTACCAAAACTGTGAATAGACTTTGTTCAATTTCTAGTGCCCAATTTCAACTGTACTTGACACTTAGAATTTTATTTATCTTCTTATCACTGAGGGTTCTGCGAAGTATGACTATCTCTTTAGGGTTTTAGTCTGATTTCATTCACTAAACCTGGTAAGTTGTCTCCAACTAACGTGGCTAACTAAGTTGTGCCACCGTTAGTAACATGCATGACAGTATATGGGCCAAGCCAATGCATTTTAAATTTGCCTAGAAATTTCTTGAACTTGCTATCATACAGGAGGACAAGGTCTCCTACTTGGAAGATTTTGTGCTCGATATGGTGATCATGCCATGATTTTTCTCTATACTTCTGCACTTGCTGGTGAAAGCCTGTAATGAGGCAATCCTCCTCCAATCCAACCAAGTGTAGAAGCCTTTCTTTCAATGTTTCTTCGTTAGCCATGTATGTGAATGCAACAATCCTTAGTCTTGGTACATTGTATTCCATTGGCATCATAGCTTCTTGTCCATAGACCAATATGAAAGGTGTATGTCCAGTCAACTTCTTGCAAGTCGTTCGGTATGCCCATAACACAGCTGGAATGCGCAGATCCCAATCATATCTGTTTGTATTGCATACTTTTGTCAGCGCATTCTCCGGTACTTTATTAAATTCCTCAACAGTTCCATTGGCTTGAGGATGGTACGGTGTACTCCTCTGATGATAAATCTGAAATTCTTCAGTTAGTGCTTCAATGGTTTTGTTCAAAAAGTGAGTTCCTTGAGCACTCATTAAAATTTTTGGGCATACAAATCTGGTAAGGATGTTCTCGAAGATGAACTATGCGGCAGTAACTGCGCTACAGTCCTTCAGTGGTTTAGCTTCTATTCATCTAGTGAGATAATCAGTTGCAGTGATAATGTATCTCACATCAGTTCTCTTTCCTAGTGGGTTAATAGGTCCCATGAAATCAATTTCCCATTTATCAAATTCCTGCAGCGTAAATTGTGGTCTTAATTGCATTTCATCTCTTCACGATGGCTTTCCAGTTCTCTGACAAACATAGCAACTCTGGCAATGTTCCTTTGAATCTTTGTGTAGTGTGGGCCACCATAGCCCTGCTCTTAATATATTTTGCGCAATATCTCTACCTGCGTAGTGACCTCGAGAGACACTTGAATGTGCCTCAGCCAAAATAAACGGCTTCTCATGCTCTAACACACATTTTCACAGCACTTCATATGGTCCCAACTTGTATAAATTTCATGCGATGATAGTGAAGTTTGTTGCTTTAACTACCAGTTGCTTCTTCTGTTGCGTAGTGAACTCTGTGGGTGTCAATCCCATAGTAAAAAATTCGACGATATCTTTGTAATAATCGTCTTCTATCTGTATGGAAAATAACTATGCATCAGGAAGATTGTCTTCAAGATTAGTGGGTTCTTCGCCTGAATCAATCCTGGAGAGATGGTTAGGTCCAAGGTTCAGTCTTCTTGGATTAACAATAATCTCGAAGTCATACTCTTGAAAGAGTAGAATCCATCTGCATATTCTCCCCCCTAACACTGGCTTATTAACCAGATACTTCAAAGATGAATGGTAAGTGTACATGGAGAAGTGCGCACCAAGCAAATAGTGTCTGAATTTCTGGAGTGCGTAAACCAGACCTAGACCTTCTCTTTCTATGGTCGTGTAGTTCTTTTCGGTTGAATATAGCTTTCGGCTTGAAAATGCAATGGGGTGATCGATGCCCCCTTCTCCTGGTTGAGCGAGCACAATGCCCAACATTATATATGAAGCATCAACATGTACGTGGAATGGCTTGTTCCAATCTGGGAAGACTAGGATCATCGCAGTTACCATTTTCTTCTTTAATATGTCTAGTCCCTTCTCGCATTCTAGATTCCAGATGAACTGTGCTTATTTCTTCAGAAGTTTCTCCATTGGCGAGGTTATCTGTGCATAACCCTTGATGAATTTTCTCTAATATCATGTATGTCCAAGCGTTGTGCGTAGTTGCTTAACTGAGTTAGGTGCAGGTAAGTTCACAATCACTGTGATCTTCACAGGATCAACCATCAAGCCCTGCTTGCACAAATGTGTCCTAGTAGTATACCATAGGGTACATACGGTATCTTCATAACTTCCAAGTCCCTCAAAATGCCTTTCATTTGTTGGCTCTACATATATTCTTTAATATTTACTTGGTAGACCCAGGTTCTGCGCGGTTCAGGGAACCAACAAAACCCCTTTTCACAGGCCCTTTTGGAAAGAGTCTATGAACAGACTGAGGTCTCACCCGAGGAAAAGTTATGGGGAGGCTGTAGAATCAAGTTTCCACAACTGGGTGATGCGGGCTTCAATGGAATGGTGGACAACGCGAAGTTCACTTCTTCGCGGTTAATGCTTATGCTATCGTGCATCCAAGGGTTGCGCAATGCGGGATGGTAGCTTAGGAATAGGACAGTACAATTGAGGACTACGCTTCCTCTTCGGAAATCACACAACTTCAGTATACTTGAATTAGTGTAACTTGTAAATTTACATGCATTTAACTGTAACCCTTGCAGGCTTTATACAGTCTAATGACCCGCAATGACTGCACACTTCCGGTGCTGCGGTTCGGGGAATCACACTATACAGAATTCATTGACTAAGTGTTTACCTAATCAACTTATGCATTTATCTGACTTAGAAATACTTGTGCATTCAACATTCATTCACATATGTTGATACTTAACATAGTATTCCCATCTTTTATCCTTATGGTGAATACATATAAAAGCAAGAACACCTGAACTCAAAAACAGGCAATTAACCATTCAACATAAGTAAATACATAGATGCAAACGCATAATTAATCACATAACACATGGAATTAACATGGTTCACCCCCAGGATGGGAGCTACGTCCACAGGAACTGTTGTTATATTATCAATGGGAAGGGTATAATAATTCCAGTCTGCGCACACTGCTGCAAACTCTCTTCTCTCCTTAGTAGGTCTCTGTGCACACAACTACATAGCCTTTTTCCAATAGTTTCTCACCAAGATTGATATTCAACATACATCAACGATTATCCAAGATTAACCCTTTCCCTTACAAAAGTTTCCCTTTTATAGACCGTGCCCTTAGGTCACGTTTGTTACAATCATGGTGGGCTCAAAAACCCTAAGGTTCCCAAAATATGGTGCGTTTACCCCGCTAACTAGGACTGTTAGGCTCTGATAACGACTCATCATCATGGCCATCATTCTGCGCGTGGCCATGTCGCTGTCAGCCCCTTTGTCGAGTGCGTGCCAACAGGTCGCTTTCACCTCGTCGTTCCTTCTCTAACGGCTTCATGCAGCCGGTTCACATAGTGCTGCTTTTGCTTGTGCGACCGATCGCTTTCTGTAATACCCCATTTTTTCGTTGATGTATTTGGATTTGATGTAAATATGGTGTATGCATAGTGTGTGTATTTTCCCTAGTGTGGAGCTCAAGGCCAAGGCCCCACTAGTGGATGATTAAGTTTATTGCTTAGGAAAGTATTTGGATAGTTTGATTATTCATGGGTTGATTAAGCCATGAAGGAATGTAAATGATGTAATTATTACTGAATGAATAAAATAACTAAGAAGTGGGATAAGGAGGCAACAAATGAGAAGGGGCCATGTGTATCCACTAGGGAGAGGTGAGGGGGTTTTGGGATTGGTTTCCCATATTTCCATATGTTTGACTGGGAACCCGTTTGAACTCCCTGCTGACATTAATGCAACTGCAGTGGGTGGTTGAGAAACCTGATGGCTGAGACTGTTGGAGTATGGAGCATGCCTGCGATTTCAAATGGCAGGGCATGGCTCTAATCACTTGAACAAGACGACACTCAATCGCCTGGGAGAACTCATTGAACCTATTTGACTATCCGGAACAGGATTCATTCATACGGGGGGATACAGACATTTCTCACCCCTCACTCACTCACGCTCTCACTACCCTACACACACTTACCATTCACGAGCCATTGACCCTCCAAGAGAATTCATTCCTGTATTTCTGGTATGCACCAAACCAATCCGGAAAAAGGGAAATCTGAGGTTAATAGTGCTTCCTGTGTGGGAGAAAAATCCTAAGAGTTGATAACCATAATCACCCTGTGTGCAAACCCCAATTAAAAGGACATAGTGGTATTGATAGAAGATGTTGCAGAGTGGTATTGGCAGAGCGGCCGTGAGGAAACCCCAAGTTTGGTAATGAATCAGTTGTTGAACTGTGGGAGAGAGTTGGGTTGCTTGATAAACCCAGTGAAGGCTATAGTCTCAATGAACTAGTGACTGGACCTTTCTATGCCCATCCTGGAATAACACTGGAAGGGAAGGACCATGAGAACTGTGTAACCGTGTTAGGATCTTCCTTGTGTTGGATGTGGTAGGTATTGTGGGTGCCAGGTCGACTGAGAGTGACTGGACCTTTCTATGCCCATCCTGGAATAGCACTAGAAGGGAAGGACCGTGAGAGACTGTGTAACAGTGTTAGGATATTCCTTGTGTTGGATGTGGTAGGTATTGTGGGTGCCAGGTTGACTGAGAGTGACTGGACCTTTCTATGCCCATCCTGGAATAACAATGGAAGGGAAGATGCCTTGAGAGACTGTGTAATAGTAATGTAGGTCTTCCTTGTGTTGGATGTGGTAGGTATTGTGGGTTCCAGGTCAACTGAGTGCTGAGATGCCAGCAACTCTGTGGTTGAGCTCACTGGCTTAGCAATGCCTTCCCTGTTGTCCCTGAATTTCTTAATAACCACTGTAGGTTGGCTTAGCTTGGGTAGGAGCCCTGGAATGCTTGATAACCCAACTACAGACTGATTTAGCATGAGAATGGAGCCCTAACTGTGAGAGAACCTGTTAGCCCTTCTTAGTGGATACACTGCCAAGCTCAGGGGTGATCTCTCAATTGAAATAGTATAGGCTGGACAAATATCTAAGGTTGGGCGGAACATTGCTCTCACTTAGCCAATTGCTTCGGAATTGAAAGATAAGTATTTATGTTATAGTAAATGATGTTGTTTCATTGTTGTGATGAATGCTTGTGTATAATTATGGGACTGTGGAATGTATGGATACGAATGAGATTGACATGAAGTCATATATAGGCCTGAGTAAGAGGCTCAAGTTCATTGTTTTATGTATATGTCATATTGCATGAGATTAATGCCTTGAGATTCTTGCATATGATAGATGTGTTGATTAAACCTGTTTAATGCATCCTGCATGTTATAATGAATGATAGTGTTTCATTGTTTTGTAATGAATGTTTATGTATACTAACCCTGTGAAGGAGATGTATATTTACACCTGATCCTTGCGAAGGAAGAGAATCCCTAGAAGTGGTTCCAGAAACCTCTGTGGGTCAGATGGAATGGAGGATCTCGGCAGGCAGAAGGTTGGAAGTGTCTAAGTGGAGATATAGCCAGAAATTTAGAGAATAAAATGGGAAGGCTAGATGCCTCACTTGATCAGGGGGATCCTACCCTCGAATAGTTCTCTCCAAGAGTTTTCCAATAGTACCAACCTTGCCCCATTTGGATGCTAGAGGAAGAAGTTATGCCCCTTTTGAAGAATTGATGAAATTCCCCTTACAGAGACAAGGTTCCGCACGCATGGTTCCGCAATTGCGGGTTACGGGTTGTGGGATCACCAAGTTCAAAACTATACGTATTTTGGGTTTCCGCAATCCCGCATCCGCAATTGCGAGATGCGGGTTGTGGGATCAGCTATTTTGCGGGTTGCGGGATCGTCAAGTGCATGCTTTCGTATTTTGGGTTTCCGCAATTCTGCATCCGCAATTGCGGGATCACCGAGTTCAAAAGTAGGCGTTTTGGGATTTCCGCATTTCCGCATCCGCAATTTTGGGTTGCAGATTGCAGGATCCACTGTTGCAGGTTGTGGGAGTGACCTCCTGCGAAAGTTGGAATTCTACATTTCTACATCCGCACTTGCGGGGTGTGGATTACGGGATTCGTTGTTGCGGAATGAAGGTTGCGGGTTCGCAGATGCGGGTTGCGGATTGCGGATCCAAATTCTCCTGACTGTGTGTATGGGTACTCAATCAATTTTTTGGAGAAAAAAAAATGGATCATGGTCTCCAGTGGCCAAGTAGTTCGGTGTGGTCGTGACAGAGTGGTATCAGAGCTTCAGTTGCAACACTAGGAGTTGTTTGGGCCAGATCGTGCATGAATTTTTGGTCGAGAAATGCACCCATGGCGTGATTTTAAATGAACTTATTTGATTAACTATTGTTCAAATGAATAATTCCTGGTTTGAATGTGTATGATAAAGCTTATTTTCATGCTTGTGATGTCTAATAGAGTGTATCTGATAAGCACAGAGATAGCAGCAGTTGCAAGACGAATTATAGCACAGTGCAGTGCGCAGAACTGCGTAAGAATGGTAACCATTAATGATGTGTAGGATCTGTTTGAACTAGAAGGTGATGTACTAGGTGAGAATGTGCAAGGAGCACATACTGAAGCCGATTCTGATGGAAGAATGGAGCAAGTGACGCCCACAAAGTTGGTTGAGACAATGGTAAGCTTTAATGAGCGGATGATGAAAGAAAAAGAAGAGCAACATCAGCTCAATGTAGCCATTTTGCAGAGTCTGACCGACTTGCAACAAAGGATAAACGATGGTTCTAACCCGAGCCACGAAGTCCGAGAAGAAAGAAATGCATAAAGTCAGTCTAGGGGTCGTTTCATGAGAAGAAATACAAGTCCTAGAAGAGGTTCTGTGGGTAGAAGGCATAGGACACCTTCTCCTAAGTTTTCTTCTAGCAGGTCAGCCGATTCTGAGGGTTCTCAAGGGAGCCCAAGACACACTGCCAGTAAGAGTAAGAGAAAGAAGAAGCACCGAGGATTAAGGTGTCCTATAGAATTGAATTGTCTCCTCACACATGCTGAATTGAATATCTTGCCATTGGGATCATATGATGTCCTAATTGGCATGGATTGGCTGGAAAGGCACATAGCCAAGGTAGACTGTTATGAGAAATCATTGTAATGCCTTGATGATGAAGGCCAACCAAGGATGGTTAAAGGAATTTCAAAGCATGTTTCAGTAAGGCAGGTTTCGGCTCTGCAATTAAGAAAGTCTTATAAAAAGGGTTACCAGTTATATGTTGTGCATATATCAGATTCAGCAGAAGATAAGGGACCCAGGATAGAAGACTTCTAGATATTGCAAGAGTTTCAAGATGTGTTTCTAGATGAGGTTCTAGGATTTCCACCCAAGAGGGACATTGACTTTTCCATTAATCTTGTTCCAGGAGCAGCACCCATCTTCAAAGCTCCTTATAGAATGAGCACACCAGAGTTGGTAGAATTGAAGATGTAGCTGCAGGAATTAATGGTTAAGGAATATATCAGACCGAGTGTATCCCCATGGGGTGCAGCCGTGTTGTTTTTTAAGAAGAAGGATGGAACATTGAGTCTATGTATTGATTACAAGCAACTCAATAGAGTGACAATTAAAAACAAGTATCCCTTGCCAAGGATTGATGACTTGTTTGATCAAATGAAGGAAGCTAGAGTATTTTCAAAGATTGACTTGAGGTCTGGATACCACCAAGTGAGGATTAAGGAAGAATACATTCATAAGACAACCTTCAAAGTTAGGTACGGCCATTATGAATTTACAGTAGTGCCATTTGGTCTTACCAATGCACCTGCTACATTCATGTGTCTTATGAACAATGTCTTCAGCAAGTATTTGAATAGATTTGTGATTGTGTTCTTGGACGACATTCTTGTGTATTCAAAGAATGAAAAAGAGCATGATAAGCATTTGAGAATGGTAATGCAAGTCCTTAGGGAGCACCAGCTATATGCTAAGCTAAGTAAATGTAACTTGTATCAAGAGAAGGTGCAGTATTTGGGTCATATTATATCAGCAGAAGGCATTGCAGTAGATCCAGAGAAGATTGAGGCCATCATGGATTGGTCCACTCCAAGGAATGTAGCAAATGCTAGATCTTTAACGGTCCTTGCTGGTTATTACAGGAGGTTCATTGAGGGCTTTTCCAAGATATCCCATCCAATTACTTCATTGCAGAGGAAGGACATCAAATTCACATGGTCTGAAAAATGTGAAAGAAGTTTCCAGCAGTTGAATGAATTGCTTACTAGGGCACCTGTGTTGAAGATTGCAGATCCAAGTAAAGATTTTGTGGTATGCACTGATGCTTGCATTGAAGGACTCGGTGGAGTGCTAATGCAAGAAGGTTCTGTAATTTTTTATGAGTCCAGAAAGTTGAAAGAGCATGAAAGGAACTATGCCACCCATGACTTAGAGGTAGCAGCCATCATTCACATTCTCAAGAGATGGAGGCATTATCTCTTGGGAAGAAGATTTGAGCTCGAAACTGATCACATAAGTTTGAAATACTTGTTTGACCAGCCAAATCTGAATGCAAGGCAGACTAGATGGATGGAATTCCTATGTGAGTTTGACTTGGAAATTAAGCACGTCAAGGGTAAAGAGAATAAGGTTGCTCATGCGCTCGGCAGGAGATTCCATATTGCAGCACTAAGTAGATGTGAATCAGACTTGAAGGCAAGAATTTTAGAGGCTCAAGTTAGTGATGAGGTCTACCTTCGGATCAAGGATAAATTGTAGCAGAATGTTATAGAGGAAAAGTATGCAAGGTATCAGCTGGGTGAGGTTGATGTTCTCATTTATCAGAACACCAGACTGTACATTACCAAAAGTGTAGATTTGAAAAAGTTGGTGATGGATGAGATACATCAGAAGCCATACTCAGGGCACCCAGGATATCGAAAGACTATAACAGCAACAAGGAAGTAGTACTTTTGGCACGGTATGAGGAAAGACATAGCTAAGTACATTGCTAGATGTGAGAAGTACCAACAGGTCAAGGAAGAGCACCAACATCCAGCAAGATTTTTGCAGCCATTACCCATTCCCGAGTGGAAGTGGGAAGTGATTTCTATGGATTTCATAACAGGATTTCCTATGACAGTGAGGAAGCATGATTCAATCATGGTTGTGGTGTACAAGCTATCAAAGGTAGCTCATTTCATCCCAGTAAATTCCACCCACAAGGCTAATGACATTGCAAATATCTTCATGAGGGAGATATTCAGGCTGCATGGATTGCCCAAGGAAATAGTTTCAAATCGTGACACGAAATTCACATCCAATTTTCGGGAAGGATTGTTCCAAGAGATGGGAACTCAGTTGAAATTTAACATAGCCTATCATCCTCAGACAAATGGTCAGACTGAGAGAGTGAACCAGATCCTTGAAGATATGTTAAGGATGTATGTGATGGACAAGCCATCCAAGTGAGAAGACTATTTACACTTAGTGGAATTTGCTTACAACAATGGACATCAAGCATCATTGAAGATGAGTCCTTTTGAAGTGTTGTGTGGAAAAGGATGGAGAAATCCAATAAGATGGGACAACCCAGTGAACAGATTAGTGCTTGGACCATAAATGATTGAGGAGATGGAACAGGAAGTTGTTAAGCTCAGGCATAATTTGAAGGCAGCACAGGACATGTAGAAGAGTTATGAATATCTGAAAAGAGTGCATAAGGAATTTTAGATTGGGGATCATGTCTACCTGAGAGTGAGAACTAGGAAGAGTTCCATGAAATTGGGTGGTTGTGCCAAGTTGGCACCCAGATATTGTGGGCCACTTGAAATCCTTGATAGGATAGGGCCAATTGCATATAGAATTGCATTAACTGCTAACATGAAAGCTCATAATGTTTTCCATATATCTTTGCTTAAAAAATATGTACATGATCCTAATCATATCATTGATTGGCATGTGATATAGGTGGAGCCAGAAGGAGAGTTCCAGGTGGAGCCTACATGCATCCTCGACAGAAAGTTTACCTTGCTCCGGAACTGGGCCATAGGGTAGGTAAAGGTGCAATGGAGGCACCTTATCCCATAAGAGGCCACATGGGAGCTCGAGGATGCCATGAAGGAGGCATTCCCATTTTTTTTTTCAGTTTTGAGAACACCGAGGATCGTGTCATTTTAAGGGAGAGGGAGTTGTAATACCCCATTTTTCCCTTGATGTATTTGGCTTTGATGTAAATATGGTGTATGTATAGTGTGTGTATTTTCCCTAGTGTGGAGCTCAAGTCCAAGGCCCCACTAGTGGATGATTAAGTTTATTGCTTAGGCAAGTATTTGGACAATTTGACTATTCATGGGTTGATTAAGCCATGAAGGAATGTAAATGATGTAATTATTACTAAATGAATAAAATAACCAAGAAGTTGGCTAAGGAGACAACAAATGAGAAGGGGCCATGTGTATCCACTAGGGAGAGGTGAGGGGGCTTTGGGATTGGTTGCCCATATTGCCACATGTCTGACTGGGAACCCGTTTGAACTCCATGTTGACATTAATGAAACTGTAGTGGGTGGTTGAGAAACCTGATGGATGAGGCCGCTGGAGTATGGAGCATGCCTGCGATTTCGTATGGTAGGGCATGGCTCTGATCGCTTGAACATGATGACACTCAATTGCTTGGGAGAACTCGCTGAACCTGTTTGACTATCCGGAGGAGGGTTCATTCATCCGGGGGATATAGACATTCCTCACCCCTCACTCACTCATGCGCTCACTAGCCTTGCACTCACTTACCATTCACGAGCCATCGACCCTCGAAGAGAATTAGTTCCTGTATTTCTGGTATGCACCAAACCAATCCGGAAAAAGGGAAACATGAGGTTAATCGTGCTTCCTGTGTGGGAGAAAAATCCTGAGAGTTGATAACCATAATCACCCTATGTGCAAACCCCAGTTACAGGGACAAAGTGGTATTGATAGAAGATACTGCAGAGTGGTATTGGAAGAGCGACCGTAAGGAAACCCCAAGTTTGGTAACGAATCAGTTGTTGAACTGTGGGAGAGAGTTGGGTTGCTTGATAAACCCAGTGAAGGCTATAGTATCAATGAACTAGTGACTAGACCTTTCTATGCCCATCCTGGAATAGAACTGGAAGGGAAGGACCATGAGATACTGTGTAATAGTGTTAGGATCTTCCTTGTGTTGGATGTGGTAGGTATTGTGGGTGCTAGGTCGGCTGAGAATGACTGGACCTTTCTATTCCCATCCTGGAATATCACTGGAGGGAAAGATGCCTTGAGAGACTGTGTAATAGTAATGTAGGTCTTCCTTGTGTTGGATGTGGTAGCTATTGTGGGTGTCAAGTCAACTGAGTGCTGAGATGCCTGTATCTCTGTGGTTGAGCTCACTATCTTAGCAACACCTTCCCTGCTATCCCTGAATTACTTAATAACCACTGTAGGTTGGCTTAGCTTGGGTAGGAGCCCTGGAATGCTTGATAACCCAAATACAGACTGATTTAGCATGAGAATGGAGCCCTGACTGTGAGAAAAGCTGTTAGCCCTCCTTAGTAGATAAAATGCCTAGCCCAGGGGTGATCTCTCAACTGAAATAGTATAGGTTGGACAAAGATCTAAGGTTGGGCGAAACGTTGCTCTCACTTAGCTAGTTGCTTCGGAATTGAAAGATAAGTATTTATGTTATAGTAAATGATGTTGTTTCATTGTTGTGATGAATGCTTGTGTATAATTATGGGACTATAGAATGTATGGATACAAATGAGATTGACATGAAGTCATATATAGGCCTGAGTAAGAGGCCAAAGTTCAATGTTGTATGTATATCTGATATTGCATGGGCTTAATGTCTTGAGATTCTTGCATATGATAGATGTGTTGATTAAACCTGTTTAATGCATCCTGCATATTATAATGAATGATAGTGTTTCATTGTTTTGTAATGAATGTTTATGTATACTAACCCTATGAAGGAGATGTATATTTACACCTAATCCTTGAGAAGGAAGAGAAGCCCTGTAAGTGGTTCCAGAAACCTTTGTGGGTCAAATAGAATGGAGGATCTCGGCAGGCAGAAGGTTGGAAGTGTCTAAGTGGAGAGATATAGACAGAACTTTAGAGAAAAACATGGCAATGTTAGTTTCCTCACCTAATTAGGGGGATCCTACCCTCGAATATAGCTCTCCAAGATCTTTCCAACAGTACCAACCTTGCCCCATTTGGATGCTCGAGGAAGAAGTTATGCCCCTTTTGAAGAATTGATGAAATTCCCCTTACAGAGGCAGGGTTCCGCACGCATGGTTCCGCAATTGCGGGTTGCGGGATCACCAAGTTCAAAACTATACGTATTTTAGGTTTCCACAATCCCGCATCAACAATTGTGGGATGCAGGTTGCAGGATCAACTGTTTTGCAGGTTGCGGGATCGTCAAGTGCATGCTTTCGTATTTTGGATTTCCGCAATTCCGCATCCGCAATTGCAGGTTGCGGGTTGCAAGATCACCGAGTTTGGAAGTAGGAGTTTTGGGATTTCCACATTTCCACATCCGCAATTGCGGGTTACAAATTGCGGGATGCAGATTTGGGGACCCACTGTTGCGGGTTGCAAGTTGCAGGAGCGACCTTTTGCAGAAGTTGGAATTCCGCATCTGTAATTGCGGGGTGCGGATTGTGGGATTCACTGGAATGAAGGTTGTGGGTTCGCAGCTACAGATTGGGGATCCAAACTCTCTTAAATGTGTGTATGGGCACTTAGCTAATGTTTTGGAGAAAAAAAAATGGATCATGGTCTCCAGTGGCTAGGTAGGTCAGTGGGGACGTGACACTTTCCTTCTTTGCCACTCCTTACCTACCTGCTGGGAATCATGGAGTATCTTAACCAAAAATTGACCGCTGATTGGCCTCACTGGAATTTACACCATTTTCCTTCCAAAACTCTACCTTTCTGGATCTTTGCGGAACTGGATCTTTGCGGTGCTGTATCTCCGCAGTGCTGTAACTTGGTGGTGCTAGCTCTTTTACTCTGTCGATGATGTGTTGTATCCTTGCAGCTCCCAAAATTGACTTATCAAAATTGTCTTACCTTGGCCAGGCCCAACAGGCCCCTAACACTTACATGTGGCTTGTCTCCGAGCCACTAGCCATAGGTTTGCTACGTTGCACTTCTCTTGGATGATCTAACTTCACAACGAATTCATGATAAGTTGTGGCTAGCTTCGCAAATGTGTCTTTAACATCTTGTTCAACTGCGTTAACCATTTCCAACACATTTGGTGTTAGATATTCTTGAGTTTTCTCTTGCACTGTTTTCTCTGATTCTCAGAGTTCTATTAGTTTCTCCTCAATCTCTTTCGAGATAGCATCAGCTTCTTCTTGCAGGGGTTGTGACTTATCTCCGTCTTCAACCTCCTTTTCTCTTAACACTTGAAGTTCCCTCTTCAGGTCTTTGACTTCCGAAAATCGGTGAAGTCTCTCCCCTGGCAGCAGATTCTTCATCTCTGCGTTCAGAGATTCTAACGTTGCTTGTTTTTCCTATAAGCTAGTTTGGACCTGTAGCAGTTGAGGGTCCTCTTGCAGCGCAGTCCAGGATCTAGTTGCCTCATCTAGAAAGCTCTGACACTTAGCTATTTCACCAGCTATGTTCTCTGCAGCAGCTTTCATTTCTACTGCTCTAAGCTCTGTCTGATTTGGTGGTGTCTTTGGGAAATTTTGTGCTTCCAAAGTGGAAATCTTCTCCTTATAGTCTGTCTCCATGTCCTTCATTTCAGTTTTAATATTTCTTACTACCGAGCCAATATTAAGGATAGTGTCTGCGAGCTCTGGCTGCTCCTCACATTCTGGTATCTCTACACGGACTGAAGCGAGAGTCTACTCTATTCTTCTTCTATGCTCTTGTTCGCTTTCAAGTGCCTTAGCCTTATTTGCACTTGCTTCCTGCAAATGTCTATAATTTTCTTGTAAGTCCTGGTGTTGGTTCAAAATGAACATATCTCTATCATGCATTTCCTCCACAACTTGCAGGTGCAGATTATGTAGGCCCTCGAGGGGTAGCATCACGGTATCAATATCGACGTGCTCTATTCTCTGCGCGCTCGCAACTATTTAATTGCGCAGTAAGATTACACTTAGTGGGTCAATTATGACGATGCGCAGTTTTGGTGCCATGGTTAGAGATAAAGGTGTCTTCTTTGGTTGTGAGGTGTCTCCTGACCTTCCTTCTGACTCCAATTCTCGATCCAAGTCGTGCTGGACTTGCTCCATCTTCATTGCTATGTATTGCAGCGCGGTGAGATTTTGTTGTAAGCTTGCTTGAATCTCCTCATTATTACTATCTTTGAGGGCCATCATGTCTTCTAGATGCACGGTGACCTTGGACGCGATGATCTCATGATCATCATCATCCAGCCTTCCTTCTGATGGATCCCTTGTGGTTTTTTGTTTCTTTTTCTAGACCTTCTGTTGTACAGAGCTTTCAGGTTCTTTTCTTTTTCCTACTGGTGACTCTTCAATGATCGTTGTCGATATTGGATTACTTTCATCCGAGTCACTATCGATGACCATTGTTCCTTCGACCTTCCATTCATCTATCCATTCCTTCATGATGAGGTCAATACCTGCTTCATCGAGGTGATAGTTCCCTTAGAACCATTATGGGTTATTTTTCTGTGCCTTTGCTAAAATATAAATGGAATGCATGTCGGCTCAAAAATTCAAATTATGAATATACTTAGATGTTACCTCTTTGGAGATGCGCACTGTCCGAACAATGACATCGCACAGTTGCTCGTAATATGTGAAGAATACTTCATTTGAAGCACGTTGTCTGTCTGGTAGCAGATTTGCCCTGATATTCAGATATCTGGGTTCTAGGCAGTCATTGATGTTAGAGGTGAGAACAACATAATGCCTTGGCTCCTTCCATACTATAAAAGCAATAAGAACCATTAACCAACTGTAATGGAACGTAGTGTTGTTGACCTGAGTTTCGCGGACATCATCCAGAAACTCATTTAGCAAATATTGACACCAATTGAATCTGGCTCCCTGCGCTGCCTTCGCACCGAGGTAAATTACTCATGCTGGTACTTCTGTCGGTCGTGCCTTTCGCAAGATTTTTCCTATTAGCAGTTGTACTACAAATCTCGTAGCATCATCTTTCAAATCATCTATGACAAACCCTCTTTTTCCTTTGGGAATATAATATTCCTCCTTCATCTGCGCGGTGATATCCTTGTCTCTAGTTTTTTCGACAAAGAACTTCTTAGGGTCGTCTCCTCGCTTTCTTAACATCGTGATCCGATGGATCAGGTCTATATTAAGGTCAAAATTTCTATCCAACCAAAGGTAACCTTGGTGTGTGCACGAAATTAGTGTGCGCACCACCGCATTTAGTTCCGGACTTCGATCGAAATGTGGAAGTCACGGCAGGTTTAGAAGCCTTGACTCTACGACTTTGGATAGCCAACTCTGTGCTACCAGCAGCGGGTTGTTTTTCACATCCATTTTCCAACACATGTATCTGTCTGGCTTAAATTGTGGGTATTTTGGCTCGTCTTGATCATTTTGTTGTTGCAGCAAGTCGTAATCCTCGAACTTGCAGTCTGCGAGCTTACCCAACAAGTTTTATTGTAGCTTAACATGAAGGGATATCGACGGTACTGGTATTTCATACTTGGCATTTCTTGCATGCTTCACGTCTGGTGCCTCTGTTGCGCGCGGTGAAATATAATCTGGGGTCAAGTATAATGGCAGCTCTCTATCCTCTGGTGGAACTTTTGGTATCTTGGATCCCATTCCCTTCTCCTTGACTTTCTCGGCTATGGGTTCCTTTCCCTTGCTTTTCATTTGTGCAGAATGTCATGGTGATCAGCGTGAACCCTGGCCTTGTTCTGTGACGACTTTCTTGGCAGGGGTTCTCATCAACCCTTCAATCCCGGTTTGTTTAAAATCCCTCATAGCCTGGTCGACTGTGGACTCTTTCTCAAGTGTGGAATCGTCAGACATTCACTGGAACTAGCTCTGTAGACTCACGAAATTACTTAATGCTCTTTGTAAACAGACTAAGGCTATGACGTGCTAAAAAATTTGAAGGTTTTGGTAACGCCTGCGAGTCCAGTGTTGTTGGTATTTATAGGCACAGTTAGGCTTAGTTTCACCCATCAACGACTAGATAAGAATTTAATGTCATGCCCGTTGGTCAAATCCACCGAAGATTTCAGTCCCTTCCCTCATTAACTGCTTCAAAACGGCTAATTTTGCGTTAAATGCTCAAGCGATGTCGGCAAAATCATTGTATAACGGCTAGTTTTTAGCTCTAACGGCTATTTTGAGGTGTTGCGTCGAACTGCATGGACGGATGTCACCACTTGCAGTGCGGTGAACTGGGTGGTGATACTTTCTTCATACGGGTCTTCGTGTCCGTCCTATTTCTTTTGAACTGTGTGGCTTCCTGTTGACCTTTGCAACTGTGTGTTTCTACTTCTCTTTTGTTTTGTTTTCTTCTCTCTCTCTCTCTCTCTTTTTTCATATCTACGCAGCTTCACTTTTCTACTAGTGTTGCGTGGTTGATGCATCCTTTCCATCAACTTCACGTATCGTACCAAAATTGTGTACAGACTCTGTTCAATTTCGAGTGCCCATTTCAACTATACTTGACACTTAGAATTTTCTTGCTCTTTTGATCACTAAGGGTTCTGCGAAGTAGGACTATCCCTATAGGGTTTTAGTTTACTTCCATTGACTAGACCTGGTAAGTTGTCTCCGGATAACGTGGCTAACTGAGTTGCGCCACCGTTAGTAACATGCATAACAGTATATGGGCCAAGCCAATGTATTTTAAATTTGCTTGGAAATTTCATGAACTTGCTATCATACAGGAGGACAAGGTCTCCTACCTGGAATATTTTGTGCTTGATATGGCGATCATGCCATGATTTTTGTTTGTCCTTCTGCACTTTCTAGTGAAAGCATGCAATGAAGCGATCCTCCTCCAATCCAACCAAGTGTAGAAGCCTTTCTTGCAATGTGTCTTCGTCAGCCATGTCTGTGAATGCAACAATCCTTAGGCTTGGTACAATGTATTCCATCGGCATCACAACTTCTTGTCCATAGACCAATCTGAAAGGTGTATGTCCAGTCAACTTCTTGAAAGTCATTCGGTATGCCCATAACACAGCTGGAATGCGTAGATCCCAATCATCTCTGTTTGTATTGCATACTTTTGTCAGCGCATTCTCCAGTACTTTATTAAAAACCTCAATAGTTCCATTGGCTTTAGGATGGTATGGTGTACTCCTCTGATGATAAATCTGAAATTCTTTAGTTAGTGCTTCAATTGTTCTGATCAAAAAGTGAGTACCTTGATCACTCATTAAAATTTTTTGGCATCCAAATCTGGCAAGGATGTTCTTGAAAATGAACTGCGTGGCAGTAACTGGGCTACAGTCCTTCATTGGTTTAGCTTCTACCCATTTGGTGAGATAATCAATTGCAGTGATAATGTATCTCGCACCAGTTCTCTTTCCTGGTGGGTTAATAGGACACACGGAATCAATTGCCCATTTATCAAATGCCTGTAGTGTCAACTGTGGTCTTAACGGCATTTCATCTCTTCGCGATGGCTTTCCAGTTCTATGACAAACATCACAACTCTGGAAATGTTCCTTTGAATCTTTGCATAGTGTGGGCCACCATAGCCCTGCTCTTAATATCTTCTGCGCAGTAGCTCTACTTGCATAGTGACCTCCAGAGACACCTAAATGTCCCTCAGCCAAAATAAATGGCTTCTCATGCTCTAGCACACACTTCGCAACACTTCATCCGGTCCCAACTTGTATAACTGTCCTACGATTATAGTGAAGTCTGTTGCATTAACCACCAACTGCTTCTTCTATTGCGTAGTGATATCTGTGGGTGCCAATCCCATAGTAAAAAATTCGACGATATATTTTTAATACTCATTTGCTATCTGTATGGAAAATAATTGCGCGACAGGAAGATTGTCTTCAATATTAGTGGGTTCTTCGCCTGACTTAATCTTGGAGAGATGGTTAGGTCCAAGGTTCAGTCTGCTTGGCTTAACAATAATCTCAAATTCATAGACTTGAAAGAGTAGAAGCCATCTGCATATTCTCCCCCCTAACACTGGCTTATTGACCAGATACTTCAAAGCTGAATGGTTAGTGTACATGAAGAATTGAACACCCTGTAAATAGTGTCTGAATTTCTGGAGTGCGTAAACCATAGCTAGACCTTCTATTTATGTGGTCATGTAGTTCTTTTCGGCTGAAGATAGATTTCAGCTTGAAAATTCAATGGGGTGATCGATGCCCCCTTCTCTTGGCTGAGCGAGCATAATGCCCAACTCTATAGATGAAGCATCAACATGTACGTGGAATAGCTTGTTCCAATCTGGGAAGACTAGGATCGACACAGTTACCATTTTCTCCTTTGTTATGTCTAGTCCCTTCTTGCATTCTGCATTTCCAGATGAACTGCGCTTCTTTTTTCAGAAGTTTCTCCATTAGCGCAGTTATCTGCACATAACCCTTGATGAATTTTTTGTAATATCCTATATGTCCAAGTGTTGTGTGTAGTTTCTTAACTGAGTTAGGTGCAGGTAAATTCACAATCACTGCGATCTTCACAGGATCAACCATCAATCCTTGCTTGCACACAATGTGTCCTAGTAGTATATCATAGCGTACACAGAAAATACATTTCTTCAAATTCAAGGAGATTTGATGTTGTCTACACTTATTTAACATCATTCTTAGTTTTTCATAATGGTTCTTCAGTAAACCAAAGACATTCAGTCATCAAAATAGACTTCTAAGAACTTATGGATAAAGTCCTTGAATGCAACTACAACAACTCTGGAAAAAATAGAAGGTGCATTCTTCAACCCAAATGGTATAAATGTATATTGATATGAGCCCCATTCAATGGAAAAAGTGGTCTTATGCCTATCTGTTGAATCTATTCTAATATGATGGTAACCAGAAAATCCATCAGTGAATGAGTAGGCCTCATTTCCTCCAACATTGTCCAATACTTCATCTGTAAATGGAGTAGGAAATGGGTCATGCAGCGAAGCATCATTTAGCTTCTTATCCTGGAAAACCATAGGGCTTATCCACTCGAATTCTTCCACTGGCTCAATGATCCCTACATCAAACATCTTGTCAAGTTCTTCCTTAACTCGTTCTTTGTATCTGGGATTCAGTCTATAAGGTCCCTATCCGATAGGCTTCGTGCCTGGCTTGAGAGGTATATTCATCACTCCCGAGTCACCCAAAATTCCTTTCATTTCAGTGAACTTCGTTGGAAACAAATCTTGATACTCATGTAAAATGTCTACAATCTGCGCAAGCGCTACATCATCCCAGTAGTCTCCAATAGATGCAAACTTTGGCTCTTCGCTTGTGCCAATGTTGAATTTTTTCATCTTGACAGGGACGCTCATAAATAGAATTTATAATGGAGGCCCCTCTACGTCGGGCGCTCCCTCTGATTCAGGTACATTAACGTTGCATAGATCCTCCTCATCGCTCTCCTACGGATCTTCTTCTTCATCTTCAGTGAGGTTATAAAATTCAAGGGCATGTTCTATTTTTCTTGCCCATTCTAGTTGTAGGTTGACAGGTACTTTTACGTCTTCAAATATATTTTCTTTGATGACCTCTAATGCCTCGTTTGTACTTGGGAATTCTTCTCTGAATATCCTTTCTTTGATAACTTGCAGAGCCTCATTTATGCTTAAACAGTCATCTTAAAAACTAAAGGTTCTCTCGAAGTTCAAAGTTAACATAGACCAATCTGTAGTTCCTCTGTGAAGTTCGACGTCTATGTACCAATTCTCTGGAATCTTCTCTAGTGTGTGCACAAATAGATGAACCCATTCTGTCTGTGGCATGGTTATCCATGCTTGTGAACAAGTTTGTATGTGATCCCTCAGATCTGTTTATCCATTATACTTTACCATGGTCAATGCAACTTTCTCTACGAATTTGATTTGCATCATGTGTTTGCACTGATCCCATGTGGTCAAAGTCTACTTATGCGTGGCCCAAAATCTGGCAGGTGTAGCGCAGAGTGCTATATCCAATGTTGGTATGCGATGTTCAGCTTAAATTGATACAGTATACTCTTGCAAAAATGTATAGAATTTAGTTGAACCATCATAAGTGGGAATTGGACTTACCTCTGTTCCAATCCAGTGCAGTGATCTTGTGATGTGCATGCATCTTCTTGCAGATACTTCATGCAATCGGCCTTTCCAATTCTCCAGTCCTATGTCGGAATCTAATACGCAAGAATTGTCACATCGCCAACTAAGCATCCCATCAACTGTAGGATTGATGTAGTCAGCGTGGTTTGTTGTCATCTTATAGATGCGATCCAGGTCATGAGCTCTACATTCTTCTCTGATCGGCTTAGTGTATCTCAGTCCTTGTGAAGGGTCCAAGGGCGCGATGACCCTGATATCTGCCCCTTCAAATATCATTTGTTTTTTCTTTAAGTCGATGATCGCGAGCTTATCCATCGCCCATTCTATCCCCAATAATGTTGGACATGGGTTACTGTCATCGATGATCTCAATAACCTGAAAGTCTGCTGAAGTGCTTACTCCATCGATATCCACAAGAACATTCGCTAGCCTTCCAAAAGGTATAATCTTCTGTTGATTTGCTAGTCTCAACTGTATGGGTGACCATGACAACTTTGGCTTCCCCATCTGTACCCATGTCTACTTGGTCAAGACATTTACTTCAGATCCTAAATCAAGGATGATCTCATCCATCTCATAATCTCCAATTTGTGCACTTAGCCTCATTTCTCGGCCTATTCTCTTATGGATTTTGATGTGGTGAACTGCGCTATGAGCATTATCCGTGCAACTACGTTGTTCATAGTGGTTAAGCAAATTTTTAATTTCCACCAAAGCATCTTCACTCTTCAGTAGCTTCATATAGCTCCGTAGGAACTGCACAATAGAAGTCCCTGTTTATGCTGCGGTACTCGTTTGATCATACGTTGCTGGCATATATTTTATATGCGTTGTTTCAATTTGCAATGGGATTCTTGGTGTCACAGGTGTTGGTTCTTTGAAGGTATCCCTTGCTTCTACGAAGACTTCCTTATTTCTTTCTAGATTGAAAGCAGGTGCTTTCCCAGTATCCTTTCTTATCTAGACCCCATCAGTAGGTGTCTTCTTAGCATGGTGTTCTCCAGAAGTCGAAGCTTCTGGTTCTTTATCTTTTCCTTTCATAATACCACTTTGCATCACAGCATTGACGTTTGGATCCCTTTTCTCTGCTGCAATCATCTGAACATTTTGATTTGGTGTTTTTGTTCTTCTTTCTTGCATCTTTGCTTGCAATATTGGGCATGCTTCAATAACATGGTCGAAATATTTACAATATCTACATGTAGTAGTATCATTTTTACAGTCTCTAGAAAGATGGTCGGGCTGAGTGCAGTTATAACAGATCATCTAATATCTTCCTCTTCCTTGTCCTTGTCCTTGTCCCGGGCCAGTGTTTCTTCCTCTTCCTCAAAATCCACCACGGCCTCTATATGCGCCTTGATCATACTGCGGGTTATCATGGTGTTGCATTGTTTCTTCTTGATCTTTGTAAACATCGTGTTTCCTTTCTATCATCAGGTCATATGCTCTACAGTTGGAGTCATCATGTCCAATTGACTTATAGAAATTGCAATATAAATTCTTTGGTGTTCTGACATATTTTTGGATCAAATAGCAATCCTCTAGTCGATGTCCTCTACATCGACAGATTTCACACCATGGTCCTTGTTGCTGATTTAGTGGATTTGGTGCTCCACTACCAATGTAATCTTTGAAAACTAGATAGTGTTCCTTCGAATGTCCTTCTGCTCTACATTTTGTACACCAGATTTCTTCTCTAAATTCCTTTCCTTTCTTAATATCCTAGAGTTGTAACATCAAGGTTGCTAACTGGTTATGGATCTGGAACATTCCTTGACTTGTTTCTCCTATCGGTGAAGCTTCTAGCTTCATCGCAATCTCTAATGCTTATGTCTATGACGCAACCTTTTGTTGCATCAGCGACAATTTGATGTGGGGAAACAACGAAGCTATGAACTACTCTTGGTGCTATTGAGGTGCTATGTCAAAATTGACTTGGTCTAATAATGCTTTAAACTTCTGGTCAAATTCCCATACCGACTTAGTTTTTTTTTGCTTAATCTCTTTTAGCTTTGTTATACATTGTGATTCAAATTTCGATTTCTTGAACTCTCTTAAGAGAGCAGCCTTTATCTGGTAGGGTTCTATTATGTCCGACAAAATATTTCATGAACCAATTTAATGCTATATCTCTTAATGTAGTGATGAGCTGTGCGTGTTTAACATCATCATCCTAGACTTGCTTGACACTCCACACGGCTTCACATAGACTCCAATGTTGCTCAGGGTCTTCTAGACCCGTTCCTTTAAATATCGACAACTTAATATCATCAGGCATTCTCCTTCTAGGTGGTGTAGTATTCGGTGTAGTAGTCGGAGTGGTGTTAGGGATGTTACTGTGCGGAATGGTCTAAGTACTCACACCTGCGGTGTTACTAGTACTGACACTGTGGGGATTGGGAATATTAACAACTGGAGGATTCTGAACTGACGAATTCTGTGGAATAGGAGGGTTCTTAGGTGTAATGGGATGACAGGTAGCTGATGGAGGTGTTGTCTAGCTATTAGTCTCAGCTTGGAACTCAGTTTCTACATGGAGTTCATGTTCTTTAAGGTTATTTTTTGTACTAACCTTATATCTTTTACCACTTCTTAATATATGGATTTCTTCTTCTCTATCATTGTAAGTATTATAGATCATTACAGAGTCAAGGGAACTATGAATCTTACTACATTCTTAAGACTCATTTCTCAGCTAAAAGCATTTTGATATATAAACTCAGATTGTTTAGATACTTACCTCTGAATCCTTTGAAGAACTCGGCTTCTGCTGCACTGTAGGAATTCAGGGTGTCCACATCGAACTCTGTCACAAAGCCTTCTAGAATACTGTCAACCCAAAAGTCGATTGCTCGCAAGAGTGGACTATCTACTACTTTAAGCCTCTCAATAAGCTTTGGGTTCCACTCAGTACGTGCTCCTTCTTGAAAACAATCCTTTTGCTCTGCGAGTCTTGACAACCACTCGTGAAACTCGTTTCCAAAGGTTGCGAAGAAAATTTTGTGAATATTAGTCCACAAGTATTTATGTAGCCACTCTAGTTCAGATAGACGCGGATGCCTATTATCCTTTCTGGAAAAATCTCATTCTATCTTGTCCATCCAATTCCATATTTTTGTTTTCTCAGGATTCCAATTTTGGGGGCTCATCACCAGTTCAAGCAAGGAAACGGAACCATTTGTTGGCTCTACATATGTTCTTTAAGCTTTACTTGGTAGACCCAGGTTCTGCGCAGTTCACGGAACCAACAAAACCCCTTTTCACCGGCCCTTTCGGCAACAGTCTACGAACAGACTGAGGTCTCACCTGAGGCGAAGTTATGGGGAGGTTGCGGAATCAATTTTCCACAACCGGGTGATGCCCGCTTCAATGGAATGGTGGACAGTGCGAAGTTCACTTCTTCGCGGTTAATGCTTATGCTATCGCGCATCCAAGGACTGCGTGGTGCGGGATGGTCGCTTACCAACATGACATTGCAACTGAGGACTGTGCTTCCTCTTCGACAATCACACAAATTCAATATACTTGACTTAGTGTAACTTGTACATTTACATGCATTTAACTGTAACCCTTGCAGGCTTTAGACAATCTGATGACCCGCAATGACTGCGCACTTCCGGTGCTGTGCTTCGAGGAATCACACTATACAGACTTCGCTAACTAAGTGTTTACCCAATCAACTTATGCATTTATCCGACTTAGAAATACTTTTGCATTCAACATTCATTCACATATGTCGATACTTAACATATTATTCCCATCTTTTATCCTTATGGCGAATACATATAAAAGCAAGAACACATGAACTCATAAACAGACAATTAACCATTCAACATAAGTAAATACATAGATGCAAAGGCATAATCCATCACATAACACAAGGAATTAACGTGGTTCACCCCAAGATGGGAGCTATGTCCACATGAACTGTTGTTATATTATCAATGGGAAGGGTACAACAGTTCCAGTCTATGCACATAGTTGCAGACTCTCTTCTCTCTTCAGTAGGTCTCTGTGCACACAGCAGTGGAGCCTTTTTACAATATTTTCTCACCGAGATTGATAATCAACATACATCAACTATTATCCAAGATTAACCCTTTCCCTTACAAAAGTTACCCTTTTATATACCGTTCCCTTAGGTCACGTCTATTACAATCATGGCGGGCTCAAAAACCCTAAGGTTCCCAAAATATGGAGCGGTTAACCCGCTAACTAGGACTGTTAGGCTCTGATAGAGACTCATCATCGTGGCCATCCATCTGTGCGTGATCATGTCGCTTTCAGCCCCTCTGTCGAGCACGTGTCGATAGGTCGCTTTCACCCCGCCCTTCCTTCTCTAATGGCTTCATGCGGCCGATTCACTTAGTGTTGCTTTTGCTTGTGCGACCGATCGCTTTCCTTCTTCACCACTCCTTACCCGCCTATTGGGAATCATGGATTATCTTAACAAAAAATAGACCGTTGATTGGTCTCACCGGAATTTACACCGTTTTCCTTCCAAAACTCTACCTTGTGGGATCTTCGCAGAACTAGCTCTTCATGGAATTGTATCTCCGTGGCGGTGTATCTCCATAGCGCTGGTACTCCCCAGCGCTGGTACTTCGCGACGCTGACTCTTTTACTCTGTTGATGCTGCGTTGCATCCTCGCAGCTCCCAAAACTGACTTATCAAAAATGGCTTACTTGGGCCAGGCCCAGCACCTGGTATGATGGTGCGGGCATTATATTCAAACCATGAATTTTGGCGAGCATTCTCTTAAGGCTACTTGGACCAATTTTCTATACTTAACCATTTCTTAGTTTTTCTCCAAATTGACAAATCTCTTTATAACTAGGTCAAAATGCAATAATGACATCATGAGGGTACTAGAGCATCATTAGGTGGATTTTCATCTTCATCAACCATTCCACATCATCATGCATGCAATGCCATCACCTCCTTTGTTATACCTTTGTCTTTCACTAAGTTCACTCTGCCATCATGTCCTTGGTTATTCCTTTGTCATCACTTAAC
The DNA here is from genome assembly GCA_027924585.1 of Larix kaempferi. Classification (NCBI taxonomy): domain Eukaryota; kingdom Viridiplantae; phylum Streptophyta; class Pinopsida; order Pinales; family Pinaceae; genus Larix; species Larix kaempferi. Next base: position 16,840,036 of record BSBM01000101.1, on the reverse strand, counting down.
TCCTTTTGACATCAATGACAACCATATTCAACATTCTCCCCCTTTGGCATTGATGGAAACACCTAAACATTCTCCCCCTTTGACAACAATGACAAAGGATAACCTATTATTCCCTTGATGTAACCATCTTTGACATAGAATTTATAATCATTCTCCTTTTAGACAACTGCTCTTCTTTTTCTTCTCTTCCTCTAGTTAATTTGGACTTGGTGCAGATTATCTAGTTAGCATATTGTAGCTTCCCTTTGAATGATAACCACTCTAAAAGAGAACCTGGATGATTAGTTCATAAATTCCCCCTATCACAATGCTCCTCTTCTTGCCAACATTTTTCCTTCTTCAAAACTGAGATCAAGTCTAGTTGTGGTAATACCAATTGTTTTGAAAACAGAAACAGGGGTTTATTAACCAAGTAATGAGACATTAGTTAGATCTGATTTCTGATCTATGTCATCTTTTAAAATTTTAAAATTTCAAGATTATGGAGATGAACTTCTCAATGCTTTATCCTTCTTCATTTCTTCCACTGAACTTGATTTCACTGTGCTTCAGCTATTAAGTGTTCTTCACTTGTCATATAGATGACATTTTATCCTTACCGAATGATATTTATTCAAATACCTATTGTAACTGTCTGATATCAACTCCCCCTGAGCATATGATTCCTTCTAATTCTCATTTCAGGGTTCTCTTCTAGGTCATGAAAGACTTTTTAGAAGAGAATTTCATAATTTCTCTCTTCATCGGTGAGTTATTTTACATCTCCATCATACTGAATGCCATTCTTATCCACAACACTATTATGCTCCTCATCATATTTGGAAACTTCTTTGATTTTTGGAATCTGTGTTTCTTCTAAACCATTGCAATCTTCTCTTTTTCTCCACATCTTTCCATGAGGTACCCTACTTACTGATCTTTTGTGTTCCTTGAGTTCCTTACTTTGATCCCTTTTCTTGGTTTTGCAATCAACAACTTTGTGACCAAACTTGTGACAATAGTGACAATATCCATAAAATTTTCTTTTATGTTTGAGGAATTTTTTATCTTCCTGCTTCATATCTTCCATCTTCTTCCATTCCTTCTTTTGTTCTTGACCTTCTATTGAAGCATTCTTCCTTAGCTTGCATTCTCTAGCCATATGTCCAAAATTATGACTTGTGTAGCAATGGCCAAAGAAGATCTGCTGGACTTTACTTGTCATTTGTCCTTTAGGTATCATATCAGTTCTGCCTTTATTACGGGATAAGGGAGAAAAATTCTGACTATCCTTCTTAATTGGTATTTTGAGTGCAGTAGCATGGATTCTTTCATTTCAATCTTGGAGTGTAGAGGACAAATGTTTTAAATTATTTTCTTTGTCATAGCCTAATCCAGTTTCATCACTTAATGGTCTTTGGACACTCAAGATCTCATCTAAAATATTTGAACTCCTTTCATATTTTGACTTAATAGATTCTTCATCGAGCTTCTTTCTAAGCTGCATAATCTCTTCTTCAAGCTTCTCTGATTTTTGCGTTCTCTTTTTGAGCTGTAAAACTAGATCCTCTTCAATCTTCTTGGCCTCTTCAAGCTGGGTTTTCAAGTTACTAATAATTTGGTTTGACTATTTGTTCGTTTTCCTACTTTTATCAAGTTCTTCAAGAGCACTAATTAATTCAGCTCTTAGACCTACTTCTCCTTCTTTCATTGATTCATCATCTTGAGCTTGGGCTTCTAATCCCATGAATAGAATCTTTGTTTCTTCATCTTCATTATCTTCCATGGTGTAAAAGATCTTTTTGTTCCTTGTTTTTCCCTTTTTGAACTTCTTTGAGACTTCTTTCTCATCACTTCCATCTTGTTTAGGATAAGCACATTTTGTAGCAAAGTGTCCAATTCTTCCACAATTAATGCACTTTAGAGGTAGATTTCCCTTGTACTTGCCAGGACCTCTCTCAATTTTCTTGATGAAAAGGGGTTCTTCAACATCTGAATTTCTTGATTGGTTCTTGGATAAGACTCTAAATGTTGCTTCTTTCTTTGATTGTCCATGTTGTCCTTTTCTCATCTCGTAAGCAGTGAGGATCTGTAATGTCCCCATTCAAATAAGTGCATAGTAAGACAATCCCATCAATCCTACTAGTTTCCTAGGTTGGATGGGCACATGTGGGATGGTAATAAGGAATAAATGATATTTAGACATTAGAAGGGTTCAATAATTTAATAAATATGATGAATAAATAAATTCAAGAGAAATTCTAGGTGGCAAGTGGTTTTGGAGACATATGGAGGTGGTGGGACCCACACTAGCTTGATTTTTCAATGACACATGGCAGCTCTCTCTTGCCAATTCGAATTCATGGGAAGGTGAACACTCTTGGGTGAGTTGGTAAGTCATAACACATGGCATTGAGCATATTAGGTCGAAATGGGATGGAATAGTAACCTCCAGGGGAGAGGAAGAGTCAAATTGGAGACTAGTGGACACATGGGCTAGATTCCCTAGTTTTATGACAACAATAATGAAGCATCTATGACATTTTATGACAAAATTCAGACCTGAATTCTTACACCTGACCATTATGACATGTCAGCCCCAAAAATAGGCTCAAGAAGGCGCTCATGGAGTTGGAGGAATCTAAAGAGACTCAAATTCGAATTTGGGAGAAGATGGAAGGTTGGAACTAGGAGACAAGTGGAAAATGAGGAATATTTTCTAAATGGAAAATTATTGAATCTATTGAGAGGATTTCGACCCCTTGAAGGCTAATGTTGGTTATAAAATGTAGAAATCAAGTATGAGAATGGATTTTGATGATTTGAGAAAAATTGCATTTGTGAAGAGAGAGCTAGTGGATGACTAGTTTCTTGCCTTAGCCAATTTCGAGGGTGAAAGATTCCCATCCAAGTTGGTGTTTGGAGAGGCCACTCAGGTCTTTCATGGTGCTTTAATGGAGTTTGTATTTGTAGGTAGAAGCTACAGGAAGTTTCATGGTTTTGTTTAGTGCAGCACTTTCTCTCCACCGTTTCCAGTTTTGAAGGCATATTCGTGCTCCTTGAGGGAGGGCGTTTTTGGTGAGCACTTATGCTTCTTGAGAGAGCTTCTCATCATATATTTCTGATTGTAATAGCTTCATATCCTCTGTTATTCATATTTAGAAAGTCTCAGGTCGAAATACCCACTGGTTGTATGCAAAACTATTGATTAATGAGCAAACAATGTCCATTTCCCCAATGCATTGATGTATGACACTATAATGTTGATTATTTCGAATGGATGGATGATTCTCTGATATGTTTGTGATCAATATACTGCCGTGGATGTCTTATAAAAGTTTCATGTACTGTAATTGAGCATTTGAAGCATTTTTACTCAGTTTAGTTGTATTGGGAGGTGAAATAGTGCCATTTCTCCAAGGGTCGAATTGGGGGTTTTTGCTGTTGAATGTGAGAGAGTTAGAACAGTATTAAAAATCAATTAATGGTGCATATGAGACATTAATCACATACTTAACACATTATATACCTCTGTTCATAAATTTGTGGGAGTTTGGAGGCATTTGGAAGGCCATTTGCAGTGTTACCCAGGGGGGATTTGATGCACAAATTACTAGTCAAAATTACATATATTGATCAGAATACAAATCAAGTTTGCAGCAGTATTTGGAGGGCCATAAAACATCATTGAACCTGATATTCAAGTATAAATACCATTCATACACTCCTACAGAAGATTTGGGATCATTTGGGTTGATTTGGAGGTCAAAACAGTAAAACTAGTCAAAGGCCAAAATTGGAAAAAAAGTGAAAAATTGGGCATTTTAATAAAATTTGAAAAAGGGATATTACAAGTGGTATCAGAGCATGTTCTTGGCACCTAATGGTCTTAACAAGAAGTCAAAAGAATAATCCACCACCCTTTGAACCAGTAGTTGAAGAGGTTTTTGTTGAAGAGGAGGTAGTAGAAAAAGAAGAGTCTTTCGCTAGAACCATGGGTAGAGAGGAGGATGACAAATTAAAACATAAGGAGGAACTTATTACAACCTTAGATCCATGTTTCTCTAAACTTTCAGCAAACATGGATAGGATAGGTGATAAGTTGTTGCAAGGATTCGAATTGTTGATTAGCCAGCTTCAAAGCAAAGGGATAATAGGAGATAATAGTGGTTCACACTCAGGGGAAAAGATGAAAGGGAATGGGCATATTTTCTCAAGTACAGGACCTCATAATAGACCTGACGAATTTCAAAGCACACAAAGGCCTACTGCACCTAAATTTCTCACACCCAAAGAAGAGCCCAATCTTGAATTCGATTACAAGAAACTAGTAAATGATTGGAATGATTTGAATGAAGAGTGTAAAAGAGGTGTACCACTCAGTGACTACATTGATGCTATGAAAAAGATTAATAGGAAGGGAGACAATAGGAGTCCATTCCAAAACAAAGAATTAAATAGTACTATTGGAAAAATGTCACTTCCTACTTTTGATGGTTCTTCTCAAAATTCTGCTAACACTTGGGTGCAAAAATTGGATGTATATTTTCAGCTGAATCCTATGTTGGAAGAGGATGCATTAAAAATGGCCATTTTGCATTTGGAAGGAGATGCCAATGAATGGTGGTTTCATGGGCTGAAAACCTTGGGTCATAATTAGGTTAAAACATATGGAGAATTTGTTGCCAGGGTACTAGAAAGATTTGAACAAAAAGATCCAGAATTGCCTTTCAAAGAACTAGCTCAATTGAAGCAAACTGGGTCCCCTACTGAATATATGATGGACTTTCAAAAATTATCAGTCAAGGTGGCTGATGTATCTATGGGAAGATTAGTATTGTTATTCACTGAAGGTTTGGTTGAACCCTTAAGAGGTTTGGTCAAAGCCCACAAGCCAACTACATTAAAAGATGCAATGAGCTTGACTAGGGATCTCCAAAATGTGCTTCCTAGAACGAGATTTCCTCCTAAGCCTAGCTATAAATTTGAAAAGAAACCTTGGCAAAGGGATGGATATGATAAGAAACCTTGGCAAAGAGATTCATTTGAAAGGAATAAAAAAGAGGGACTAAACAGGGATGAACTTAGAAAAAAGAAACTATGCTTCACATGCTTCCAACCATGGACACCGGGGCACAAATGTACCAAAGGAAAGGCTCAATACATAGAAGTATTTTCTGATAATGAGGGGTATGATGGGGGCATGGATGAAGATTGACATATTTCAGATCAAGAAGAGGCATATGAGACAGCATTAGAAGAGGAAAGACAAGAAGAAAATCAGCCTTCACCGGACAAAGCAAGAATGGCAGTGCTTTCAGCAGTACCTCGCTATCATACTATCCGATGCAAAGGTGTGGTACAAGGACAAAGAACTTCAGTTTTGGTAGATGGAGGAGCCACTCATAACTTCATTGATGCAGAGATGGTAGAGAAAATAAAGATACCTATTGAACAATTTGATGGCTTTACAGTTGTCATTCCCGGTCACAACACAATGCAATGCAAAACATGGGTTCCAAAGCTGCAAGTCACCGTAGGTAACTATACTTTTGTTAATATTTTTTATGTGGTTGATGTTGCTGATACTAATGTGGTTTTGGGAGTGCAATGGTTGTATTCAATAGGAGAGCATACATTAAATTATCAAATTCCCGAAATGAAATTCCAAGATTCAAAAGGAGTACAAAGAGTTGTGAGAGGGCAACACACTTATCCAAATCAAGTAGTGACTCGCAATAGCATGAGATCTATATTGAGGCATGGGGATATAGAATGGGCTGCTGAATGTCATATTACATCTCCCAAACCAACTATAAATATTTTCAAACACCCAAAGGAGATAGAGAGACTTTTGCAAAAATATGAAAAGGTTTTTAGAGACCTTCCACATGGTAGGCCACCGGATAGGGGGGTTGAGCACAGTATTGTTTTGGAGGAGGGTACTTCACCCATTCAGATACCACCTTATAGACATCCTAAAAGGTTTAGAGATGAGATTGAAAAATCTATCCAAGAACTCCTAGAGTTGGGGCTCATTAGACCAAGCTCTAGCCCTTATGCTTCTTCAGTAGTGCTAGTGAAGAAAAAAGATGGAACATTGAGAATGTGCATAGATTTTAGAGCCTTGAACAAAAAGACTATAAAGAATAGGTATCCTATTCCTAGGATTGATGAGCTCATGGATGAGCTACATGGGGCCAAATACTTCTCAAAAACTGACCTTAGATCAGGGTATCACCAAATTCGAATGAAAGATGAAGATGTGCAAAAGACAGCTTTTCGATGTCATTTTGGCCACTTTGAATTTCTTGTCATGCCTTTTGGGTTAATCAATGCTCCAACCACCTTTCAAGCATGTATGAATAGGATATTTTGCAAGCAACTAAGAAGGTTTGTTTTGGTTTTCTTTGATGATATTCTCATTTACAGTAAAACATGGGAAGAGCATTTGCAACAGTTAGAGATTGTGTTGAAAATCTTGCAAGAAGAGTCCTTATTTGCTAAATTATCAAAATGTGAATTTTGGAGGAAAGAACTACTGTATCTTGGGCACATTATTGGGCAAGAAGGAGTGAAGGTACACATGGAAAAAATCAGGGCTATCTTGGAATGGCCATCACCAAAAAATATTACCGAATTGAGAGGCTTTATTGGCATATGCACCTACTACAGAAAATTTGTGAAAGGGTTCTCCAAGTTGACTTCTCCACTCACTAATTTAACTAAGAAGGATGCTTTCAAGTGGGATGAAGAGGCTGAAAAGGCCTTCCAAAAAATGAAAGAGGTAATGAGTAGTTGTCCCATACTTGCACTTCCTGATTTTACTAAACCTTTTGCTGTGGAATGTGATGCTTCAGGTGGAGGAATAGGGGCTGTCCTAAAGCAAGGCCAACACCCCATAGCCTTTGAGAGCAGAAATTTGCAGCCTCATGAAAAAATTTACTCCATCTATGATAAAGAAATGCTGGCCATTATGCCTGCATTGGCCAAATTTAGACAATACTTGGTGGGCAACAAGTTTGTGGTGAAAACTGACCACAATAGTCTAAGACACTTTCTCACCCAAAAAGATCTAAATGAAAGGCAACAAAAGTGGGTAAGCAAGATTCAAGCTTATGATTTTGATATTGAATATGTCAAAGGAAAGAATAATATAGTAGCAGATGCTTTGTCAAGAAGGCCTTCTTTTTCTCTCATGGATATTGCTAAGGATTAGAAAAACATGCTACTAGTTGAATATGCCAAAGACAAATTTGCTTGTGATGTGTTGAATGGAATCAAACGGGATGATAATTATAGGATTTTGAATGGGCTGATATATTATAAGGGAAGAATTTATTTAGTTCATAACTCCAAGCTCAAGTACCGAATTTTGCAAGAAGCGCATGATTCCCCACTAGCGGGCCATCCGGGGATCTTGAAAACTTATAGACAGTTGAGGTAAATATTTTTTTGGAAGGGGCTGAAGGAAGATGTTCAGAAGTATGTGAATGAATGTAAAGCATGTCAACAAAACAAATCAGAACTTACATTTCCAGCCGGCCTATTACAACCATTGCCCATTCCAGAGCAAAAATGGGACAGTATTTCCATGGATTTCATCACCGGATTGCCTAAATCCTTGGGTAAGGATTGTATCTATGTGGTAGTTGATAGGTTGACAAAATTTTCTCATTTTTTTGCTGTTACATCATCTTTTAGTGCTGCACAAGTGGCTGATATTTTTTTCAAAGAAATCTTCAGATTGCATGGGCTTCCCAAGAGCATTGTCAGTGATAGAGATAGTAGATTCATGGGTTCTTTTTGGAAAGAAATTTTTAGATTGGTAGGCACTCAATTGACTCCAAGTACCAGCTATCATCCACAAACTGATGGACAAACAGAGAGGGTAAACCAATGGTTGGAAGGATACCTAAGAAACTATGTGGGAGGACAGCAAAAAGCATGGGCAAAATGGTTACACTTGGGTGAGTTTTGCTACAACACCACTTATCATATGTCAATAGGAATGTCTCCTTTCAAAGCATTATATGGTTATGATGCACTTACATTTGCTGACATTATATTTGGTGATAGTAGAGCCCCAAAGGCTAAAGATTGGGTGGAAGAGAGCCAAGAAATTTTAAAGCTCTTGAAAGACAATTTGCAGGTTGCTCAAAATCAGCAAAAACAATATGCTGATAGACATAGAGAAGAGAGAACCTTTCAAGTCAATGATTTAGTATATTTAAGGTTGCAGCCCTATAAACAAACATCTCTAAAAAAGAATGGAGCAGAAAATTAAAACCAAGGTACTATGGGCCATACAAGGTAGTGCGGAAGGTTGGAGAAGTAGCATATGAACTAGAACTTCCGGAAGGGAATAAAATCCACAATGTATTTCATGTTTCTTGTCTTAAGAAAGCTCTTGGTCAGCAAATCATCACTTCAGAAATACTTCCTCCTTTGGATGATGAAGGTCAGCTCACACTTGTTCCGGAAAAGATTTTGAAGACATGGGAAAGAAGGTTGAGGAGTAGAATCATCAAAGAATATTTAGTGCAATGGAAGGACTTACCAAATGAAGATGCCACATGGGAAGAGGAGAATATTTTTCAGCATCCAAATTTGAAATTGCTTGAGGACAAGCAATCTTGGGTGGGGAGGACTGTAATGTCCCCATTCAAATAAGTGCATAGTAAGACAATCCCATCAATCCTACTAGTTTCCTAGGTTGGATGGGCACATGTGGGATGGTAATAAGGAAACTAATAAATGATATTTAGACATTAGAAGGGTTCAATAATTTAATAAATATGATGAATAAATAAATTCAAGAGAAATTCTAGGTGGCAAGTGGTTTTGGAGACATATGGAGGTGGTGGGACCCACACTAGCTTGATTTTTCAATGACACATGGCAGCTCTCTCTTGCCAATTCGAATTCATGGGAAGGTGAACACTCTTGGGTGAGTTGGTAAGTCATAACACATGGCATTGAGCATCTTAGGTCGAAATGGGATGGAATAGTAACCTCCATGGGAGAGGAAGAGTCAAATTGGAGACTAGTGGACACATGGGCTAGATTCCCTAGTTTTATGACAACAATAATGAAGCATCTATGACATTTTATGACAAAATTCAGACCTGACTTCTTACACCTGACCATTATGACATTTCAGCCCCAAAAATAGGCTCAAGAAGGCGCTCATGGAGTTGGAGGAATCTAAAGAGACTCAAATTCGAATTTGGGAGAAGATGGAAGGTTGGAACTAGGAGACAAGTGGAAAATGAGGAATATTTTCTAAATGGAAAATTATTGAATCTATTGAGAGGATTTAGACCCCTTGAAGGCTAATGTTGGTTATAAAATGTAGAAATCAAGTATGAGAATGGCTTTTGATGATTTGAGAAAAATTGCATTTGTGAAGAGAGAGCTAGTGGATGACTAGTTTCTTGCCTTAGCCAATTTCGAGGGTGAAAGATTCCCATCCAAGTTGGTGTTTGAAGAGGCCACTCAGGTCTTTCATGGTGCTTTAATGGAGTTTGTATTTGCAGGTAGCAGCTACAGGAATTTTCATGGTTTTTTTTAGTGCAGCACTTTCTCTCCACCGTTTCCAGTTTTGAAGGCATATTTGTGCTCCTTGAGGGAGGGCGTTTTTGGTGAGCACTTGTGCTTCTTGAGAGAGATTCTCATCATATATTTCTGATTGTAATAGCTTCATATCCTCTGTTATTCATATTTAGAAACTCTCAGGTCGAAATTCCCACTGGTTGTATGCAAAACTATTGATTAATGAGCAAACAATGTCCATTTCCCCAATGCATTGATGTATGACACTATAATGTTGATTATTTCGAATGGATGGATGATTCTCTGATATATTTGTGATCAATGTACTGCCATGTATGTCTTCTACAAGTTTCATGTACTTTAATTGAGCATTTGAAGCATTTTTACTCAGTTTAGTTGTATTGGGAGGTGAAATAGTGCCATTTCCCCAAGGGTCGAATTGGGGGTTTTTGCTGTTGAATGTAAGAGAGTTAGAACAGTAGTAAAAATCAATTAATGGTGCATATGAGACCTTAATCACATACTTAACACATTATATATCTCTGTTCATAAATTTGTGGGAGCTTGGAGGCATTTGGAAGGCCATTTGCAGTGTTACCCGGGGGGGATTTGATGCACAAATTACTAGTCAAAATTACATATATTGATCAGAATACAAATCAAGTTTGCAGCAGTATTTGGAGGGCCATAAAACATCCCTGAGCCTTATATTCAAGTATAAATACCATTCATACACTCCTACAGAAGATTTGGGAGCATTTGGGTTGATTTGGAGGTCAAAACAGTAAAACTAGTCAAAGGTCGAAATTGGAAAAAAAGTGAAAAATTGGGCATTTTAATAAAATTTGAAAAAGGGATATTACAGGATCCCATGTAGTTCATCTACTGTCATGTCTTTAAGATCATATCATTCTTCTAGAGTAGATACTTTTGAGTCATACTTCATTGGCAGGGTTCTTAGTACTTTGTCCACTACTTCTTTCTCTTCTAATTCTCCTCTGAGGCCTCGAATAGCATTGACAATTTCATCTACTCTTAGAAGATATTCTGCAATATTTTCTTCCTCTTTCATTCTTAGAATTTCAAACTGTCCTTTGTATGTCTGAAGTTTTGAATGTTTGACTTTGGATGCTCCTTCATAGACAATTTTTAATTTATCCCAAGCATCCTTAGCTGTCTTGCATTGCATGACTTTCACAAATACTGAGTTAGTTAATCCATTCAAGATTGCATTCAGGGATTTTGAATTGGCCTCATATTGGTCAAGTTCTTCTTGGTCTGTAGATAAGTTGTCTCCTATATTATACTTCTTTTCAACTGCTCTCCAAACCTTCCATCCAAGAGATATTAGATGAAACTTCATTCTTGCACTCCAATATGCATAGTTACTTCCTGTGAACAATGGAGGTCTGTTGGTAGTTAATCCTTCCAGTGGATCCATTGTGGTCTTTAATGAGGATCTTCCTTCCAGTGATTAAACTGTAATGAAGGATCCTGCTCTGATACCAATTGTTGGAATATCCAGCAATACTGAGAAGGGGGGGTAAATCAGTATTGCCCTTTTTTTCTTATTAAAACAATTAGTACAAGACACACAAGGAAACAAACAAAACACGATTTTATCGTGGAAACCTCAAAGAGCAAACCACAAACTCAAACTCATTAATAAGATGAATTTTACAAAATTGTTTATCTGCTTCTATATAAGGGATGCAACTACACCCCATATTTTTCCTGTTGCTACAGACAAGGCTGCTACTACACCCCAGATCTTTTGCTTGCTGCTATAGACAAGGATGCAACAACACCCCAGAACTTATGCCTGCTGCTACAGATAAGGATGCAACGACATCCTGTTTTCCAGCTTCTACTGGAAGGAGGCTATGACCCCCTACAGTATTTCTGCCTGCCCTAGCACCAACCTGCCACCCTAATATGTTTCTGTCAATCTTCCAGATCTTCCTCTTTTGACTCTGTCAAACGTTCTTCTTCATCTTGTTGATCTCTGTCTTCTTATGTTGCTGCTTGATTTGGACTGTTGAGACACCAAAGACACACTTCTTCCATTTAAAATGTATGTTTATATATCACACAACTCATCTTTCAATCGTTGCACCTATTCAAACAGACCTTGTGCCCTTTCATCATGGCGCCTCTTCAAATCTCAGACAATTTAACCTTTTAATTTATCATTCTGTTTATTATTTAATTGTTAAATTAATTTAATTAATTTAACCTTCCCTGGTCATCCACGGGCTTCTACATCTGCGGGCTAGCCTTCATGTTTCATCCAAGAATCTTCTCCATCCACTCATGCTGCGGGCTTCCTCTACTTCATCTCTTACCGTGGGATTTTACTCCATGCGAGCATCTCTCCATCCAAACATGGGCATATCCTTAATGCAGGCATCATACTCCACTCCATCCCCTGTGGGCATATAAGCTCCCGCGGGATTTACATATGCTCCTACGGGATATTTTTCAGCCCCTGCGAGCATCTACAAGCTCTTGTGAGCTTTGTCTAAGCCCCTGCGGGCATATTAGGTCCTTGCGGGCATCTTCCAGCCCCTTGTGGGCTCTTTTAGCACCTACGGTGGGCATATTAATCCCTTGCAGGATTATGCCTTATTCTTCCATACCACAAGCCCTTGCGGCCACCTTCCAGCCCCCTTGTGGGATCTCTTATCCCCTACTGCAGGCATACAACACTTAGCCTCCTGCTTTTAATACTTAGCCATTTTTTTCTTTCTAACCTTAAAATACAAAACTAATATGTTTTTTCTTGTTTTGGCAAGTTGATATTTTCCTTATCTGATCACCATCAAGAAAACCAAGAGCATGGCTAGACATCCAATTCAACTATGAACAAGACCATAACATCTGATGAATTTTATCATCACAGGAACACCCCCTTGCGATCATTTCCAAATTCCCTCTCAAACTCCATTTGAACATCGTGTTTTTCTTTTGCTTTTGGGAGACCAATAACTCACACGTGTGTGATCCAAAGCGAGAATTGACTCCATGGATGGATGACTAGTTCACCAGAGAGCATCCATGTGCCTTCTGATGAAATTATCATCACACAAAAAAACCTTGGTGGGCATTTCTAAATGCCTCTTTCAACCCTGTGAATTTGACACTTAGTCAAATTTCTATCTTTAATACCTAAAGTACATTTTCTTCATTTTAGCAGATCCATATCTTCTTCCTCGGAGTCTCTTTGGACAAACTGAGATCAAGGTTGAGTAGAACAAACACCAGCCTACAAGATCCCCATGTAGTGCGGGCATTTTCTTCAACACACAATTTGTGGTGGGAATTTCTTTGAGGCCACTTAGGCAAATTTGCTCAATCTAATGCAAAACAATTTGAGACCCTGTTTTGGCAGACCTATATTGTTTTCCTCATAGATGATTAAGGATAACTAAGACCATGAATATATAGCCTCTTCAATGGAATATATCCTGGTATGATGGTGCAGGCATTATCTTCAAACCATGAATTATGGAGGGCATTCTCTTGAGGCTACTTGGACCAATTTTCCTATACTTAACCATTTCTCAGTTTTTCTCCAAACTGACAAATCTCTTTATAACTAGGTCAAAATGCAATAATGACATCATGAGGGTACTAGAGAATAATTAGGTAGATTTTCATCTTCATCAACCATTCCACATCATCATCATGCATTCCATGTCATCACCTCCTTTGTTATAACTTTGTCTTTCACTGAGTTCACTCTGCCATCATGTCCTTGGTTATTCCTTTGTCATCATTGAACTCATTTTGACATCAATGAAAACCATATTCAACAAACACAAGTGAAAGAAATATATGATGATGAAATGGTTTTGACTATAATTAGAAAGGCCTTGTGAAAAGTGAAGGGGGAAAACTATTTTATAAATATTTGAGGTGCTTAGGGAAAATGATGTATTGGAAATTTTTCCATTCAATGCACAAAAACTAGAGCAATACATTCAAGAACAAGAACGTTGATTTTTGCTAATCCCCTCGAAACATACATGAGGAGATTGGTATGTAAAACATATGAAATCTGTGTTAGCAAAATACATGAAAGAAGAAGAATATAACATGAGAAGGTAATTTGTAGTTTTAATTTCAGAATATAACATACATGTTATACTTAGGTTGTATTGTTATCCATTCCTCCATATACTCACGTCGTACCAAATATGCTTTCTATAAAATCAAAGTAATACTTGATGAACATCACAAGGATTAAAAGTGAATGCTAGTGGGGATATCCAAAAGAGATTGAAAGAGAGACACACAATCTAGGCACACCAAGAGCCAACACATAATAGAGTGCATCAAAAAGTATGTGAACAATTATTAAGTTTTTAATAAATAAAGAACATGTTGATGCAAAATAAATAAAATTATCCGTTGTTTTTTCAACTACTTTGATATATCAGGAAAGAAAAAAATACACGCAACACATAAGACTGGAAAACAAGTCTATAGAGAGTTGATTAGACAATATGTGAGAACCATGTTTCTTTTAATAATCCAATCAAATGTACTCAATATTAATTCTTTTGTTCATCTTATACAATTGTTATTTTCATTGGAAAGGAACTAGGTTGTGACTACTTGATGTGCTAGCAATGAAACATTAGTAAGTTTGTAAGTTAAATGTCATTATTAATTTGTAGAAACTTTTAGATTGTTAAAACATGTAATTTATAATTATATCTAAACCTTTGTTTGTCTAAACACATGAATCCAAGTTCCAAGTGAAGTCAAATGATGATGTGATGCAGATTGTGATGAAACATGGATTCAAAAAAATATGTGATTATTATGAAACATTTCAATTTTACTTTGTAAGCATACTCGTAAATGAATATAGTTGTTAATAATAAGTAAAAAAACTTAATTTGTATTATATAGCATGGAGAAAATACAAATGTTAATCAAAATATAAGAGAATGGGTTGAATCCATTGTTGTGTGGATGACATCCACAAGAGGTGAAGAAACAAACTGTTATCACTAGAGTTGGACCTAGACTACTAAGGTTCGAGCCTAGAGAAATCTTGATAGTAGTTAAAGGATAACTAGGGAGTGTTGAATCTTGGTGATGAATTCCTTCCTCGCTAAGAGGGAGTGCTGAAAAATGTAGCTTAAGTAGGATCTTCTTGCACAGGTTAGGTGTGAATGTGCGAGAGGAAGTTCGAGACAACTTCTTAGTGACTACTTAGTAAAAGTGAGAAATAATGCCATCATGTAATTTCACTTAATAAATAAATGTGAAAGTATAAAGTCCTTTGATCTCTTAGTCTTAGAAATCTAAATGAAATATTATAAAGATTCTAGATATTAGTGAGTTGGATTTGATATAATCTTATTCATACACCTCAATGTTGAGATAAGGTGGTTGCTAGGATCAAGGAGATTAATTGAGATTGGTTGATAGAATCAAGAAAGTTGGTTTCTAGAATTGAGGAGATTAGTTATCTCTCTCAAAGCATAAATATGGAAAGATGGGAGGTGAAGTTGAGTAAAGGAACACTTTGAGGAAGTTCTGTGCACACACAAGTTAAGCCAAGGAGGAGAGAACATAGATAGCAAGAAGAGGATCGATAAAAAAGGTGGAAGACTTCAATGATAGTATTGTAAAGTTCCATACAAGGTACATCAATTTCTCATATTTATATGTAGGTGTATTCTCTTTTCAGTAAGCTGTAAACCTCAAGTTGAGGTGTCCTTGTAAGTTTTTGAAGGAATACAATCTGATTTGAAGGATGAAATTCTTATGTTTTGTGTTTATGCTTATGTTGTTCATTTTCAGCTATATGTGTGATTGTTGCATGTTCATAAATATTTATGTTGTTGTTAAATAAGTTCAAATTTGATTTATTTGATTAAAGAGAAACACATGAAAATAGTCACCTAGGGCCTGAAATATACATATTTTGGTCATTTTCTCTTTTATATGTAGGGGTTAACTCATTTTGAAATAGTTACAAATAAAATAAATGATATCAACTATTTGTTAATAACATAGAATTGCTATTTTGGTTTGGTATTTTACATATTCAATCATATATAAAAAAAAACAAAAGTATAATGACTAAATTAAAAAAAAAAAAAAAACATGAAATATAAATGATTGCCACTAATTTGTAATAATGATTAATTATTTATTAGTTAATTTATACTAATTAAAAATTATTACTAAGAACTATATACTAATAATTACACATTAAAGTTATATAATTGTTAAAACAAACATGAGTGATTGGTTTGATAATTAAAAAATCCACTACTGGGTGGTTGGTGGGAGGTGTCGTGTATGACCTTGGTGGACAATAATAACTATTTTTCACCCAGTAAATTGGACAAACAACTAATAACAAAGGAAATTCTCTTGTGAGATTCCAAGGAATCAAACTCTTTGGAGAGAAGGCTTTGAGATATCCTCATTCTTGGATACTCGCATATCATCCTCTCAAACCTCAAAAGCAACCCCCATTTTTCCTTATCTCACATTACCATGATCATTTCAAGAATAATCACCATTCTCCAAAGATCCAACAAATTAAACTTCCACACCAAGCATTGTCTAAACAAAGAAGCATATGTAATGTTCGATCTAGGGATAAGAAATAATCATCCTTTAGAACTTAGGGCCATAATAAAATATCAAGCATATCCCATGATCATAACACTTTGTGCAAATGGCACTCTCAAGTTGGCAAGGGGTGTCATGAATTGGGAATTTAAAGGAGGGTCTCCATCTCACTTTACAAACCTGAATGATGCATGAAAACTCCCTTCCATCAAAGGACAACACCTCCTTCCCTCACTTGTGGAACTCCCTCCTCCTAGGAAACATACCCACGCTTCTCTCTAGATCCCTCTAGAACCTTTGTGATCCTCCTTTGCTTCCTTGCAATGCCTTTCCTCTTTCAAGTCCCTTCTCCTCCCTACTCGAATTTCCTTGACCCTCCATGAACCCTTTCCCATATTCCCAACACCTCTGTTAATGGGTTCACATAGGTTTGAATCATGTTGTTGTGCAACAACAAGAGAAGTTTGAACCCTAAATTGGAACCTTAGAACCAACAACCAAGTTTTGTTTCATACATAGAAAAGCCTCGATTACCTTCTTTTGCAATCTTTAAGATGGAAGACTCAGTTGGAAAATTCCTTGGGGTAAAAGGAAGCGAAAATAGAAGCATGGAAAATGGAGCAACATGGGAAACTATAGGTAGTTATGATCAGAGACATGGAAATTGATGCCTCTTTAAACCGTTGAGCAAACGGAATAATTCAAAATCAGACGAGTCAATTTTGGCCCTTTTAGACTTAGTTATTCAAGTTGTGAATTATGTGGGATACCCCACCATGGAGAGAGTTCCACTTGGACCACCTATGAAGTTGAACCAATTGAAGAACCTGGTACCAAAACCTAGTGCATATAATTAATTACACATGTGACCATTTTATAATGAAGCACTAAAGGATAGATGGCATCATATTGTAGGCAAGTTTCCAGCATTTTGGTTGCATTAATGGAGTACTAATGCACTAGTTTTGTTGTGTTGTACTAAAAAGAAAAGAAAAAAATCCTCCCACTAGTAAAAAAACTCCACAAGTACTTTTTCTAAAACCTCTATACAAGTCTCCATTTTTAGTGGATAATTTTTGGAAATTTTGGCCCATTATCAACACTAAAACCTTTACAAAAACCTTTGTTAAAAACATGTTTCCTAGTAATGATTAGATGATGAAGAATGGGGATAATTTGGAAAACGAAAAAAAAAATATTTCCTTTTGGCAGGCCTATTGATGAAATCTAAACAAGATCACTAGATATTCCAATACTTTTTAAAAAAATTGCTTTGGAGTCCTCAGGGAAAGGTTGGATCAAAATGAAAAAGAAAAAGGTAAGAAAAAAAGCTTTGTCGAACTATATGATCCTTCGATATAAGGTTATTCCTCCTGAAGACACTTAATTTCTCCAAGAACCTATATCTTATATCTTTTGCAACATCATGTCAACTTGGTAGTATGGAAAAAAATCATCACACATATATAATCTAGGGCTCAATTATTGGATAACACACCTTAAATCTAAATAACTTTGTTTAGAGTTCAATTATGAAATATCATACCCAAGATTTAAATGATCTTTAGATTGTTTTGCCGATCCTTATATTTCAGTCCTTTGCCTTGATCAACTAGATTTTAATTTAAACTTTAGTAGCTGATTAAAGGATTGGATATATTATCTTAGATCGTACTAAGCTTCTACTCTTGGTATAATAGTAACTAATGAAGAGATTCATCCTTTTTGTAATTTATTTTCAAAAGAAACCCCATCTCTAACAATAAACCTATTTTTGGGTGGTGATTAACCCCTTGGATTTGTGTGTTTTGTCTCTCCTTCTTCTTCTAATAATAATACTAGTTTATTTATAAGGTCACATCCAAGCCATACACCAATTTGGTGTATGACACCCCATTGTTTGTAGGACAGGGAACCCCCTTTTCTCAAGGATGTAATTGCTAAAGTCTACAGAGGTGTACGTACCGAACCCCACTCCGGATTTGAACCTAGTATGAGCTCATAGGAGGAAACACATGCTCTTAACCATTAGGCCCACTCATGTTGTACCAAATCTATGATGTACATGCTAAAGTCTATAAATTGGTTAAAGTGACCAAGTCCACATAGTGAAATGTATTGAATGTGTAGAAAAGTAATAATTGAATTGAAAAAGTAATGATGTAGTAGTTGAATTTAACATATTTAAGGCACATTATGGCATGAGAAAAATTTGTTAATACTATCATTAGGGTTGATATGGTTACGTTGATAATAATATCTAGTAGAACAATTTAACTATGGTAGTGCAATGATTTTATACATGCAATATTTCCAAAATAATGGACATTTTACTACTATATAGTGGGCGTGTTCATGATATTCAAGTTTTCACTATAATAACAATACATATTGAAAATTGTTAAACAATGTTGTTATTCTTTGTTAATTTTTTTGTTCACTATGGGTTTTTATACTATGGATATATTTATTATCATGTTAAGTTTCGGTTTTGTAATGTGAATATGTTAAGATTATCTAAGTTGTGTATTTGCTATATTAAGTAATTTATGCTAATATATTGAATGCGTGTGTATATGTGTTATGTTATGACAGGCGGTTTACACTTTGAGGGAATTCCAATGGATGAACTCACATACAATTCTCTATGTTATACTTTATATAACAAGTAATTACTTATGTAAAATATATTGTGGTATGACATGTTATGGTTTGGACTCACCAAACATGTATTAGGGAGCATACTTAAGGACAACGAGTGTGATTCGACAAACTCATTGATTTTTACAAAAGAGAAATGCAAAGGAATGGAAAAAAGGATGGGAATGGTGACTACAAAAATAAAAACAAATGATAAGATAGAAAATCCATCGCTTTGGCACAAAAAATAGCCCATGAGTGAATTGGGTAAGAAACATGTCTTTTCCATCTTATTTTTGTATCTAGCTTGCATGCAGGGCATTTTTTGTGAATGGAAAATATACATACATAGGACAATCCATACATGGCATATTATTGAGGTTTGGACCTATGTTATGTGATGGATTAACGATAAGTCCCAAATAGAGGTTGTGTACTTGACTTAGTGATTAACATAAATCTAGCCATTGATCTCATTTGATGCAAAATTCCAAAAACTAATGATGAATGATAAGTCCCAAATAGAGGTTGTGTACTTGACTTAGTGATCAACATAAATCTAGCCATTGATCTCATTTGATGCAAAATTCCAAAAACTAATGATGGACGCGAAGATTGATTCATTATATTGTTTGGATGGAAATTAAAGGAAAATAGCTAGGTAGACATTTCCCTACCCTCAATAATTTGTATAGGGATTAGATTGACATGCCAACGCTATTCGAGATAATGACCTCCTGCACAATAGGGCTTGGAAACACTAGGTGGCACTTGTGACAAAACTCATAGTGAGATATCCACTTGAGACATATTTTATAGAACCTTAAGGTATCAAATGTTGTTTAATGTAACATTATGGGTGTTGGGTTCCAATCTACTGGTGTAAATTAGATCTTATATTTATGTCAATCCGGAGTTTGTAAGACTTAGAGGCATATCCCGAATATAGAGATTGAGACCTAGACTTAGTTGAAAATTCTGTTTATTATGAAATAAATCTAATGGGTACTAGAATGCTATAAATAAGAAACACAAAACCTTCCTTACAGAAGTAACGTCATTTGATTTATTAATCTAATCAGCAATTCATGTATGGAATACTCTGAAACTAAAAACATCTAAATCATGAAGGTAAGTTACAGTGCTTAATACCTTACTATTGAAAGCAGACAATCATCGATTTCTCTTACAAGAAAAACAGCTCACAATGCTTAGCTCTTTTCAACAGTTCAATATCAGATAAAAAATATTTGGGATTGATCCTACAGTGTTTAATCATTCAAAATAAAACTCATAACCCTACCCTGTAATGAAATCCTGTGCATCTATATATAATCTAATCCAATCTGCAATGCATGAATTGTTAATCGAAATCAACTCTACATTGAATAATCAAAACATACCAATGCATTTCTAATGAAGAAATGGGTGTGCAGGTTCGGTAGAGGGGACCCTCCACTGCTTCACTCACACACGCGAGAAGATTTACAGAGCTTTCAACACTCAAATCACTTTCACCATATAGAAATGAACATACACCATAAATATATCGAAATCTGAATCTTTATTTCAATAACATACGTTCACCATCCGGGGGGTGGTTACATCTCAAATTCAAACACTTATACAAATTGGTTTTAAAACTGAAAATGCTACAATCCTGGGATATTCATAATGGTATTCTCCTAATATCTCTCTATCCTCGAGATCGTCCATCAGATCCATAAAAATAGACCAGATTGATATAAAATCGAAACTGTCATGTTTTTGTGCTAAGTGGCAGCATAGGTGGTCATCTTTGACCGGCATTGACTCGACACCTGTGAGAGCCATATCATGAGTTTGTTAGAAATTTATCCATCCTTGGACATCGAGGATCCTCTTCCATCTTTCAGTTTGCTCCCAGCTGGCCTGCAAGTATCCAATCTAGGAGCAATAAGTATAAAATGGTGTCCAACATCTCCCCCAAGAGGAAGTTGTTGCATGTCCTCATGCATAAAAGGTATTTCCCAAAAAATTGACCCTGCTTATATCATGCACAAAAATTTGTTTCTGAACCTTTGCTTCTAATCATTTGATATATCTCCTATTTGTGATGATGCATCTGTAGAAGCTCAAGCTGCATAAAGGATTTTCAGTTTCTCATACTTTGCTTTGAAAGTCTTCTTTTGTTTATGCCGTTTACATGCATGCTTAGAGATCTGTACCTTCTGAACTTGAAGCTTCCTATTTTTCTTTCTTAACTTTTCATTCTTCAATTCTAATTCTTTCACTTCCAATTTCAACTTCTCAATCTTTTTACTGTTTTTGGAAGATTTCTTCTTTTTCATCTTTATTGAAGGCTGCTCAGAAACAGTGTCCATCCCTATTTCTTCATTCTCTTTCCCTGAATACTCCTTTTCTTTTTCTATGGCTTGTTGTTCAAAGAAAGGAGAAACTTTATCTTCTGCATTTTCCTGTCCTGAATGCTCTTTCTCTTCTTTTTCTTGTTGTTCAAAGAAAGGAGAAACTTCATTGCTCTGTTCTATCACTTCATCTGGAATCTTTTCAGTTTCTTGGGTATCTCTTTCTTCATAAATTTTCCCTATCTCACCTATTGGACTTTCCTCTTGACTTTCCAAGGATTGAATGTATGCATATTGTTTTTGCTGGCCCTCATCATCATTTTCTGGTGCTTGCTTTTTGTGAACTTGCTGATGTTTCCTTGGTTTTCTTTCATGAGTAGTGAAAATCTTATCTTTTTCTTGGAATTGGATCTCTTCTTTCACCATATTCCTTGTTCTTATTCTTCTTTGAGGTTGTTTTGAGCTTGTTTCCTCAGAGTCATCTTCATTATCTGTTATCATCAACACTTCATCTTCTTTCATTCTTCCCTCAGGCGGTTTTGAGCTTGTTGCCTTAGGGTTCTGTTCTTCATCTTCAAATGTGTGTTATCATTAACACTTCATCTTCTTTCAAGCTTTCTTCAGGCAGCTCGTCTGGTTCTTCAAACTGATTATGAATTATAAATTGTTTCCATGTCAAGTTTTTCCTTTGTAACTCATGTGTGATGATTATTTTGATGAGCCCACAATGAAAAAGGCTTGTTAGCTTGTCTTCTGCATGTTTTTGAACAACTTTAGCCATTTTGGAAAGGCTTTGTAATAGAAAATGGGGCATGTTAATCTCACAATCACCCCTCAAATGTTGCAATATCTTGATGTGATAGAGATATGCAATACTGAATCTCCCTTCACAAGTGATGAATCTTTGGATGATATATACTATTTCATCCCAAGGATGAATCAACCAACTCCTTGGCACTCCTTTATTCCATCTTACTGAGCCTGCCCTTGATCTGCATAAGAAGAGTGTCCATTCCTTCTCCTTAAACTGTTTTGTCTTAAATAATCTCTCCCCTGTTGAGGTAAGCCAATGATCTGTGCCATAATATCTTTAGACAGTCTGAAAGTCAAATTACCTACTGTAGCCCTCTCTCCATCAAATGAACCAACAAAAGCTAGGCTAACAATGTCATTATGCCCATCAAACTTTTCATAAAAAGTCACCCACTGTTTCTTCTCAAAAATTTCCATGCATCTTTCATGAATGGCAGTGGGATCGAATTTTCTGGTTCTAGTCTAGACACCATTTTGCAATTTTTAACAGGAAAAATCCCTCTTTTATGCAATGGAAGACTTCAAGTAAGACTTAACCCTAGCTTGCAATTTCAATTTTCAATTTTAAACTCTATAAAATTTCTCTTGTCTTCAAATCGTTTCTCTGGAAGTCTAAATTGCTAGCAAAACCAGAATTTCAAGCTCACCTAGCCTGCGTGGCTCCTTGTTGTGCATATTCTGAATGAAATAAACATTCCTATGGATGTGTTTCTTCCTCTGCAATGCCACTGGAATTTCTTTTCATCATACCAAATGAAATTTCATGCTGAGAATTGAAAAAAATGCTCGAGTTTCTGAGTTGACAAGTTGTGTTTTCCTCCTCTGTAATGCAAATGGCGTCTCTTCCTTGGTTTAATCAATATCTGTTCACCCTTTTAACCAGCATGGGTATGAAGTTTGGGAAAGAGCAATTCGGCTGGACAAACCCACTGATATGTAAAATATCACTTTGAATTTCAAATTTGTAGATTGTGCCTCCCCATGCATAGGCAAAATTCATGGGGGTAAGATCAATGATTCCCACCTCTCCTGTAATCATGATTTGAATAGGCCACTTGATCCTCGTTAACTTGCCACTTAATCCATGTTCCATGATCCATTTTATATAATCTCTTTTTTTTTAACTTAATGCATACCATGCAATAGTATCTTTATCTTAGAGTATATAAAAGAAAACATAAAAACTTTCGAATTCCCTTGGTAAACAAAAACAAATTTTTCTTCTTTACTTCCTGTTGAAAAATCCTGCCTGTAGAATGCAGTTTAGACTTTAACAAAAAAAAAAAAAAAAAATTGCTTCTGTGATTGATTTTGACCACCATTTTGATACCTAGGGTAAGATAATGGGAAGTGAATGGACTGCTGGCAAGGATTGTGAAGGTGATAGGGTAGACAGTCAAGTTTGTGAGGATAGGTAGGTATTTTTGTCATCACTTAAAAATAAAGAACAATGCAAACTTTTAAAACATAAAAATTAAAATTCTTACATACTTCGTTTGATATTCCCTTGTGCTTTTCTTGCTGCTAACTTTCCCATCACATGTATTGTTGGTGGATCCTTCTTCCTCTTATTGAGACATAATTCTCTAATTGCTTTTGTGTAGATTAGAATGTCCTTTATAGCTTGCAATAAGGGAATTTTGACACAAACATTGGTTAATTCATTCAAAACATCAAAATCAGGGAGAGAAATTGAGAGTTTTTATTTAACTAACCTCTCTGGAAAAGGAGGCGTATGAGGTACTAACGCTTTCCCTTTCTGACTGTGATTATCTTACTGTAATTTTTCTATATTTGATTTTTTTGGAGTTTTCTCATTTTCTGTTTGTTCTTCTAAAATAACAGGAGAATCTTTTTGCAAAAAATTTCTAGACCTTAAGTTGATATTTTGAAGTGGGAGGATTGAGTAGGGGAGTGCCATTCCTTCATCAACATTATACATGGGTTTATCCATTTTATTATTAGGATTTGGTATAGGCTGGGCTGGAAACTGTGTTGGTCGAGGTGGAGGTTGGTTGGATGGTAATTGAAGCTGTTGAGGTTGTTGGCCTAGTTGGGGAGCAAGATTTGGTTGTTGGAAAAATGAAGCTTGATTCTGCTGGTATTGGGGATATGCAAAGGGTTGTTGATAGGGTTGTGGACAGGCCTATTGATATGTCTGGTTACCATGAGTATATCCTCGCCAATTTGGAGCAGGTTGGGCTAGATGTTGCTGAAGAGACCAAGTTTTCCAGGGCATAGGTGCACTCCATGAATTTTGAACAGGAGTTTGATCATTTGAATGGAACTGCTACATAGGATCTTGAGACATACCTGAAAAACGTGGCTGCCAAGGTCTTCGTTGTCCCATAAGATAGAGAGACTCCATGTTTTGATTCTCTTCCATTCGAGCTGCCTGCAATTCTTTCAATCTGGGACAATCATCAGTTTTATGATTTTCAGTACATAAGCCACAAATTTTAACAGTTATTAGAGGACATTCTTTTAATGAATGTTTCTTTCTACATTTAGGGAAGAAAATAAATAGGGCTTGATCTTGTTGGTCTTGTTGTTCTTATCTCTTCTTGGTTTTTGATATCTTGACCTATGTTCCCAAGGTACTCAAAAGATCAGTTTTGAAATCTTCTAACAAGTTTCCAAGTTCAGCTCTGGATATGCCACTGGTTGCAGACTTGGTTATCTTGGAAGTTACATCCCTCTTTCCATTTCTGGCCTTTCCTCTTGAATACTTCTGACATAAGTCTACAATCTCATCAAATGGTAAGTAGGAGATGTCACCTTTGCTCATTTTATTCAAAATATCAAGATATTCATCTCTTATTCCTTTCAAAAAGATTGTCCGAGTGATCTCAGATGTTAAGGAATTGTATTTGGATTTCTGCAAGTTATACAAGAATATTTCAAGATACTCTTCCAAGCTTTCATCCTCTTACTGAGACATCCTAAAAATATCATCTTTTAAATCTTTTGATCTACAGTATGCTTGATATTTCCTAAGAAAACTTTTCCTCATATCATCCCAACTAGTTATAGAATGCTCTCCTAATCCCATGAACCATTTCAATGCAACTGCTTTAAGAGTAGCAGGGAAGAGACGAAGTTTGTGTGTGTCATTGATATATCCATAGGCATGGCATAAGATATCAAATTCAAATAAGAAAGAATCTGGATCTTCAGAAGTCATACCATAGAAATTTTGTAGAATAGATGGTGGAATATTTTTCATCCTTACCTCTTCTCCTAGGATGATGCTAGTGTCCAAGATTGGGAATTTAAAGGTGGATTCTTGGTCTTCTTTTGCTCTTTCCTCACTGTCATGCCTTCTCTCTTCTTCCCTTTCATTTCTTCTCTCTTCTCTTAGTTTATTTTCAATGTCTAACCTTCTCTCATACTTTCTTCATTGTTCTACAGTTGGCCCTTTTAATGTTTCTCCCTCATCCATTTCTCTTCGTTTATTTTCAACCTCCATCCTACATTCATATTCCCTACGTTGCTCAAAGGTTAGTCCTCCTTTCTTAGATGTCTCCTCTTCAGTCATTTCAAAAGTATCAACGGTTGTAATGAATCCTTTTCTATCAGATGGAGAAGTTCCTTTTATTTCTATTTTTGGGGGGTTTTTGACAAATCTTCCTTTTTCGTCTCTTTGTCTTGACATTAAACTAAAATTTGCTCTGTGTTTTTGAAAAAAAAAATTATAAGAGAACTAAATTTCTTAAGTCTAACTCTAAAATGCCTCCCGCAACGGGGCCAAAATGTTGGGTTCCAATCTACTAGTAAAAAATAGATCTTATATTTATGTCAATCCGGAGTTTGTAAGACTTAGAGGCATATCCCAAATATAGAGATTCAGACCTAGACTTAGTTGAAAATTCAGTTTATTATGAAATAAATCTAATGGGTACTAGAATGCTATAAATAAGAAACACAAAACCTTCCTTATAGAAGTAACTTCATTTGATTCTTAATCTAATTAGCAATTCATGTATGGAATACTCTGAAACCAAAAACATCTAAATCATGAAGGTAAGTTACAATGCTTAATACCTTACTATTGAAATCAGACAATCATCAATTTCTCTTACAAGAAAAACAGTTCACAATGCTTAGCTCTTTTCAGCAGTTCAATATCAGATAAAAAATAATTGGGATTGATCCTACAGTGTTTAATCATTCAAACTAAAACTCATAACCCTTTCCTGTAATGAAATCCTGTGCATCTATATATAATCTAATCCAATCTACAATGCATGAACTGTTAATCAAAATCAACTCTACAGTAAATAATCAAAACATACCAATGCGTTTCTAATGAATAAATGGGTGTGCAGGTTTGGCAGAGGGGGCCCTCCACTGCTTCACTCACACACGCAGGAAGATTTACAGAACTTTCAACACTCAACTCACTTTCACCATATAGAAATGAACATACACCAGAAAGATATCGAAATCTGAATCTTTATTTCAATAACATACGTTCACCATCCGGGGGGTGGTTACATCTCAAATTCAAATACTTATACAAATTGTTTTTAAAACTGAAAATGCTACAATCCTGGGAGATTAATAATGGCATTCTCCTAATATCTCTCTATCCTCGAGATCGTCCATAAGATCCATAAAAATAGACCAGATTGATATAAAATCGAAACTGTTCTGTTTTTGTGCTAAGTGGTAGCACAGGTGGTCATCTTTGACCGGCATTGACTCGACACCTGTGAGATCCATATCATGAGTTTGTTAGAAATTTATCCATCCTTGGACATCGAGGATCCTCTTCCATCTCTCAGTTCGTGCCCAGCTGGCCTGCAAGTATCCAATCTAGGAGCAATTACGGGAAGTTAGCAAATTCTGTAATTTGAATCAAAACCTTAATTTAAATGCCTTAAAAGTCACATAATTCAATTTATTAAAAAGCAACAACATTTATACCTTTGACCAAGGTTTTGTTAATGAACATGAGGTTTTATGGATCAAGTATGAGGGTTTATGGAGAAAACTGAAAAGGATTTATAGGGAAAAATAGGTATAAAATGGTGTCCAACAATGGGTACTAAAAATTCCCTAGAGGAAGGCAAGAATTTAGACTCAAGTTGCAAGACATCTACTAATAATCAACGCCTTCACATTGAATAAAGATAATTAATAGGGTAAATAGAATTTTTAGGGCTTACAATCCATTGGAAAGTACTTCAATGGTTCCATAGGACAAGCACTATCGGGTCCAGGTTTATGAACCCCATACTGATAGAAGGACCCTTATGGTGGTGTTGGTAGGCGGTTTGGTAGAGTGTTATCGCAGCATCTCCGATGCTACAACAAGGCAAAAGATGATGCGAATGGTGAGGAGTGGAAGATTAGTTATGTATTTTGGGTCAATTGTACCGCAGAATGCGGGTTTTGGGTCATTTGGACCACATATTATGTAATGTCGAGTCAGTTATACTGCAGAATGCGAGTTTTTGGTCGGTTTTGTATCAAGTTAGTTAGATATTGGGTCACTTGTCCAAATGTCGGTTAGGAAATTGTTAGTAAGTGGACAAGCATTGTAATTGCGGAAGCCTATATATAGATAAGAGTCATACGTATTAAGGGAGAAAAAGAAAGAGGGGAGGGATAGGAGAGGAATCAAGGTGAAGAGAAGCGCATGTTTTTGGTTGTTTCTGCACATCTGTGATATAATGCCAATACCTGATCTTGAGGAGATATTGTATCTAAGGTTTTGCAGTGATAATATGATATGATGAAACTATTCTGGTGCAACTCCTAGGTTCTTTATGTTTATTTATGGTAATGCGATGTCGCACTTCATAATGCTATGTTTCCTTGATGCAATGTTGCTTTATTGTTATTACTGCGATGATAATGAATGCTGCGATTGAATAATGCATTATGAACACATGTCGAATGTTTGAGATTCCTGTTTAGTGTTGCAATAGAGTTAGTTCATGTAGCCACAACCCTCCTCCTTCCTCAGTGGAAACATGGTTCCGTCTGCTCTTCCTAGACTCTACTCTGCAGGTGTTGCTAGGCGGGATAAAACCTGCCCGGGCTGGTGCCCAGGGAGACTACGGCATGTGTCGACAGTGAAGTGGAACCCCTGTCGACTGGAGTCGCGTTGGTCAACAAATTGTTCCGCACTAAGCCGTGAGTCAGGAATGTGGAGATTCCCCTAACTACGATTGTGACCGAAGATGCGGCACTAACCATGTTGTTGCAGCAGCTGCACATAGCGACCATTAATGTGAATTCATTGCCCACGGAAGGATTGACTACTCTGCATGCTACTACCAGCAAGGAAACGACAGACCGACTGCGGCAGATCAGCAGTATGTGTGCCTGCCTACAAGCAAGCGAGGCTAATGCGCAATTCACCATTGAAGAATTGACTGCCAGGGCTGCTTCCACACAGAAGGAAGTGGATGACCTTGAGGTACACATTAAGGAAGAACGGGCGGAGAAGGCCCGCGAAATTGAAGGCCTGAAAAAGGAACAAGATTTCCTTATTGCGAAAAAGGCTCGCATGTGGGACGACAGTGTCCGGGATGACCGGGCGATCACTGAAGCTTATCAACATGTCGCAGAGCCCACTGAAGAGGTAGATGTACTCCACCGAGTGCAGCAATGGGGGGATGCTATTGTTCAGTTGCGATAGGAAAACCACGAGTTGAAGGCCCAGCTGAAATCGGGTACGTCTCAGGCCGAGGTGGATGAACAAAGACGGGCACTTGAGGAAGTTTCCACTCAGATGGAGGAGCTGGAAACTCAGGCGACCAGGCTCACGACTGAAATGGTGCAATTCTGGGGCCACATTGTTCAGGATGAGCAAGTTGAGCAGCTGACGAAGTACCGGCAGGAAGCGGAGGGACAGTTGGCCACATTAAAAACTGCAATGCGCACAATTCCACCACTGGAGCAAGTTGCTAAGTCTCAAGAGCTGAAAGGCTTACAACACCGTGTCGCCAAGGTGGACGAGCAACAGAAGATACAGGAAGCCCAGTTAGAAGAGTTCCAGGACACGGTTGGTAAATTTATGATACAGGATAGTGAAGCTCTGGAGGCAATGCAGAAGTGTCGACAGCAGGTCATGGAAAAGCTTACGGATCACCCATCTGCAGACGCTGTGGTCGACAGTCAGGCAGTGGCTATGGAAGGCAAGGAGTTGGTGTGGATAGTTGAACATCCGTATGAGGACTTCAAAGTAAAAATGATAGCGAGTACTATGTCTAGCAGTTGACGTGGCTCGAGGGCGAGCCACCAGATTGTGTTGGGGGCCTGTTGGCAGGCAGTTTGGTAGAGTGCTATCACAGCATCTCCAATGCTGCAACAAGGCAAAAGATGACACGAATGGCGAGGAGTGGAAGATTAATTATGTATTTTGGGTCAATTGTACCGCGGAATGCGGGTTTTGGGTCATTTGGACCACATATTATGTAATGTCGAGTCAGTTATACCGCAAAATGCGGGTTTTTGGTCGGTTTTGTATCACGTTAGTTAGATATTGGGTCATTTGTCCAAATGTCGGTTAGGAAATTATTAGTAAGTGGACAAGCATTGTAATGGCGGAAGCCTATATATAGATAAGAGTCATAAGTATTAAGGGAGAAAAAGAAAGAGGGGAGGGATAGGAGAGGAATTAAGGTGAAGAGAAGCGCATGTTTTTGGTTGTTTCTACACATCTGTGATATAATGCCGAGACCTGATCTTGAGAAGATATTGTATCTAAGGTTTTGTAGTGATAATATGATATGATGAAACTGTTCTGGTGCAACTCCTGGGTTCTTTCTGTTTATTTATGGTAATGCAATGTCGCACTTCAAAATGCTATGTTTCCTTGATTGAATGTTGCTTTACTGTTATTACTGCAATGATAATGAATGTTGCAATTGAATAATGCATTATGAACACATGTCGAATGTTTGAGATTCCTGTTTAGTGTTGCAATAGAGTTATTTCATGTAGCTGCAACCCTTCTCCTTCCTCGACGGAAACATGGTTCCGTCTGCTCTTCCTGGACGCCTCGGGTGAGACCTCATTTGCTCTGCAAGTGTTGTTGGGTGGAATAAAACCTGCCTAGGCCGGTGCCCAGGGAGACTGCGGCATGTGTCAACAGTGAAGTGGAACCCCTGTTGACTGGAGTCGCGTTGGTCAACAGGTGGAAAGTGATTATGAGGGAATAGAATTGGTAAAAGGGACATAGCCATTAAAATTGTACTTGGTTTGCTAAGACATCAAAAAGGGAGGAGATTTATGTACAAATATTGTAAAATGTTGATGCATAAAGATTTAATACTTCATGAATCAACTCATGTCTTGAGGCATTAAGACAAGGATACTCACTTGAGGAATAATCATATTTAGGGGTGAGCTAAGTTGAAACACTAATGACAAAGTATATATAATGAATCATAAAAGGAATGATTGAGCTTCAAACAAAACATATAATGGAATAAAATATTAAAAACGTTAGACACTAGTATAACGGTCATGTTTTAAAAAGGTTGTGGTTAATGAGGACATTAGCCACTAGGGTTTTCACTAGGCACACACGATTCAATCAAGAAAATAGAGTGAATTGAAATTGAGCATTGATGTACATGAACCCAATGGGAATATATGGCATGGAAAACATTGACCTATGGAAAATTCAACCACACGAGTATAATGCAAATTGTTCAAGTCTTGTCCACAAGTAAGCAAAGAAATATCCTTTAGCCTTTAGAATGGACATTGAACATTACCCTTTGTCTCAATAGAATGCAAAGGGTTCCTTCCACTTGAGGCATTCCTTTGAGAAGAGAATTATAAGAAATTGTTCCATTATAGATATATGCTATTTATGACCCTAATGGGGGTATAAATGGACTTAAAATTGGGTATTTTTTGTTTTTTGTTTTCCAAGGAACACCTATTGGGGAAATTCCTAGGCACTTCCTTACACTCTCAGATGAAACTTAGTGTAGAACCCTCGACACTAATTAAAACACCTAATCCTAAGAGGGACATCAAGTGAGGAACACAATAAATACAACTAACCTCGGGAATCAACATTGAGACCTCTTTCATGGAGTTCAAAGCACTCAACCACTTGAGATAGCCTACCAAGCTACTCAAAATTGGGACATATTGATGTATGTGGGTTATTTGGGAGTTGTTCTCTTAATGTGTAAGGGATTATTATGTCAATTACCATTATTATCACATTGGGAGTTGCGATCCATGCCTATTGTTGGCTTAAACTGACCCAGAGGTTTTCAATTAGACCCAGGTTCTTTACGGTTCTCCCTTTGACCAACAAAACCCCTTCGTACCGGCCCCTTCGACAACAACCTGCGAGCAGGTTGAGGTCTCACCCAAGGTGTATCTTTATGGGGTATTGCGGACTCAGGTTTCCACAGTAAATGATGAGTTGTTTATAAGAACAAGCTGCGCAGCGCAGGACAGAAGGAGGGCGCTGTGGGAAAAGTGACGTGGTACACAGCAGGATCTATGCTGCGAGCAGTACTATGCGGCGCAGGAAACACTGCGGGCCGCACCAAGGGGTTCTTACTGCTGCGAATATTCTACTGGAACTACGAATTACCCACACTTATCCTCTACTTGGAAGATCTCGGAAACGTTAAGGCACTGAAATGAATATCACTCATCCATTCATTCAGGCACTTACTGATTATCTTTCTAGCATTCGTCGAGAACTTGGATTATTACAACGTGAACTGAAATGAGAAACATGATTAACAGTGTTGCGTTCCTTCATTGTGCTTAAGAAGGTAATTATACGTAAATGACTGATTCACAATCTTAATCATAGAATTGTAATGTCTACCATTCACCTGCTTCTGTGGAACCTAGCATATCATTCCCAAACCTCTCCTATTGGTAAATGCATATCAAATTTCTCATATTACAGCATGCAAGGAAACATTCAAGCATTCATTCTACAGCAAATACAAACAGTCATTCATTCATAAACATCATCACATAACAGAGGATTTAACATGGTTCAATTCCCCGGATGGAAAGCTACGTCCACAAGAACGGTTGGTAATATATTTCTTTCAAAAGGGATGGGGCAATCGTTCTTAGTCTGCACACTCAGCTGCAGACTCTCCTTTCTCTCGGCTAGGTCTCTGCTCATACAGTTGCAGAGCCTTTACAATATTCTCATCTCATAGAGATTATACAATACAAAAGGGTTATCTCCTTAAGTTCTCAGCAACAACAAAAGAATAACAATAATACAGAAAGAGAACAACCCACAAAGCGAACCCAATTCAAGAACCACCCTATCCCATACAAAATGTCTTCTTAAAATAGATCATGCCCCAAAGTCATGTCTGTACAATGCCGAAGACCTAAAACCCAAAACCCTAAGGGTTTCCAAAACTGCACCGGTTTTCCAAACCGACTTGCTGGCTCCTGATAGCGTCTGCTCGATCATGCCGGATCTCCACGTCCTCATTCTGTCGCTATCGGCCTTCCTGTCGCATGCGTTCCTACAGGATGCTTCTTCTGAACCATTTCTCTCTAACGGTTTTACCTTCTAAGTGTGCCAAACGTCTCTTTCCTTAACAACCCACGCGTGGCCACCTTCCTGTTTTGCCTACGTCTGCCGCTCGGCAATCCTGAAATATCTTTCCAAAAATGGCTGCTACCGGTCGAGCCGGCAGCTACACTTGATACTTGTCTAGCACACCACTTTGTTGTCTCCACGTGGCCTCCTAACTCCGCAGCATTGCTTCGGCGCAGTACTGGTCTTCGCATCACGACCAAAACTTCGACGCTGCGCACAACTCTGCAGTCTAGTCAAAAGTTGGATGTTGTGCGCAACTTCGCAGCATCCTCAATACTTAGCCAAAATTGTGTTTCTGAGCTGCACTCAGCCCAACTTTCCCTGCTTGCCTCAAAAAGGTGCTTCCAAAACTTTAACTCAACCTGGGCCCAACATGCCCCTAAAAATTACATGTGGCTCGTCCCCGAGCCACTAATTGTTTCAGCTGTCTCACTCTGCACCGCGACCGGTGGAACGAACTTGGCCGTGAACTCATCATATGTACCACAAAACTGCACCACTACTTCTCTTGTATCCTCCTCAACCTGTTTAATTGTCTCAAGCAATGTTGGAGTTATTTCTTGTCCAATTTGATCTTGTACCTGCTCTTGGTTCTCGCGCAGTTCTACTAACTTATCATCAATCTGCTTCGATACCTCCATGGCATTCTCTAGGAGCTGCTGCGACTGATTATCCATCTCAGTCTCTTTTTGTCGTAATTCATGTACTTCTTTCTTTAAGCTGGATATCTCCTTGTATCTCGGCAACCTTTCTCTAGGTGGCAGAGCTTTCACCTCTGCATTCAACTTGTCCAGCGCGGTCTGTTTTTCTTGTACCGCAGTCTTGACCTGTAGCAACCCTTGATCCTCTTCAAGGGTCGCGATTGCCTGTGAAACCTTATCCAGGAGAGATTGGCACTTAGCCATCTCACTTATGATGCTTTTCGAGGCGACGCTCACTGCTTTCTCTCTGACTTGCTGTTCAGTTAGTGGCGCCTGCTTATTCTGCTTATCCTTCAATGTAGCAATATCGGCCTCATAATAAATCTCTTTATCCTTCATCTCCGTCTGCAAGGATCTCACCTATCTCCGATCCTCAGAACTGTTCCTGCAGGATCATCCTGGATTTCTATGCCTTTGATATCCTTCGCCACATTGGATATGGTGGTCTCCAAATTTTGTCGGCAGTCCTATTCATTGCGTAGCTGTACTTCTGCCTTCTGCTGAATTTGTCTGTTTGCTGCGGTGAGCTCTGCTTGTAACTTCATCGCTTCAACCGTCCGTTCATGCATCTCCTCCACGATCTGCATGTGGATGAAGTGCAATCCTGGTAACAGGATGTTGGCTAATTCAAGCTCTACCCTCTCGAATCCCTTTGTGTCCAAGACCACTTGCTCTGCTATTGGCAACACAATAGCCAATGGGTCCACATGGACAATCCGAGTCTTCGACGACAGCATTATTTCTAGCTGTTGGCTTCCCTACTGCGAGGTTCCTACTGACCTCCTTTCATCCTATGCTTCCTGCGGCAAAGCAAGGCTTTTCTGGACATCGTCCATTTTCTTCAGTAGGCCTTGCATTGCGAGCCTCGTCTGGTGCAGGTCATTGTGGATGACCTTGTCCTTCTTTTCTTTAGCCGCCATAAGTTCCTTCATCTGCTCTGAGACTATTTCGGCTATCATCTCGTAGTTATCATCATTGAGGACTGCCTTCGATTGAATCTTTGTAGCCTTCACCTTTTTCCTCGACTTTGGCTTTTTTGAAGTCTCCGCTTCGTTTCTCTTCCCTGTTTCTTCGATGATTGGGCATGAGAGCAGGATCGACTCATCTTCTGCTGAATCTGTCTCCACGTTCATGACCTCTATGCAGAACTCTGTTGGCCAATCTTTCATGAGGTCCTCAATATCCTGTTCATACATGATGTACTTTCCTGGGAACCATTCTGGTTTCCTCGTTTGTGCTTTCAGCGATATGAATATACATTTCATATCCGCCTCAAAGTCGATGACGCGGATATACTTCGTCGTGACCTGCTTTGTAATACGGGGTGTCTTCGTGATTGCGTCACGCAGCTGGATATAGTATTGGTAAAATACTTCTGCTGTTGCATGCTAGTGCTCTGCATTTGTGTTTTCCCAGAGGTTGACGAACTTAAATCCTCTACGATCCTTGGTGTCCATCATGACGCCTGCATAATCTCACGGCTCCTTCCATCCACACAAAGTGATCAAGACAATGAGCCAGGTGAAATGGAACTGGCCGCCATTCACCTATGTGTCATTGAGTTCTTCAAGGAACTCATTCAACAGAAATTGACACCAATTGAAGCTCTTGCCTTCGGCAGCGTCGGCACTAAGGAGTATTGCGCCCGTAGGAACCTCCGAAGGTCTAGCTGTTTTGAGCATCTTTCCTGCGAGCAACTGCGTTAAAAATCTTGTTGCTCTGTCCTCTATATCTTCTGTCGGGAATCCTCTTTTTGCCTTTACCACTGAGTCGGTTTTCTTCATATTCTCAACAGCCTCTTTTTCTTTGCTCTTCCCCTGTAATAATTGCTTCGGATCCTTACTGCGCTTGCTTAGCTCGGTGATGCGGTGGATCAAATCAATGTTAATGTCAATATTTCTGTCCAGCCACAGATAACCTTGGTGGATTCGCACCATGAGTGTGCGAACCATGATACCAGTTCTGGAGAGCGGTCAAAATGTGGTAATCTCAGCAAGTTAAGTAGCCCTGACTGCACGAAAGGTGCTAACCAACTGTCAACTACCAAGTTCAGAGTTCCCTTGGCATCCTTTTTCCAGCATATATACTGGTCTGGTTGAAAATCCGAGTATTTGGGAACATCTGGTTCATCTTTCTTCATTCCCAAGAGGTCATAATCCTCCCATTTACAATTTGCTATCTTTCCCAGCAGATTCTTAGCAACGTTTACATGCTTTGACATAGGCAACAGTGGGATGTCGTATCTCGCATTTTTGGACAATTTAAACACAAGAGAATTCAGTGCCCGCGGGGAGATATATTCAGGTGTCATCTTCAAAGGTTATGTCTGAAAGACTGGTGCTTTCTGTGCCGAGGATCCCAACTTTATGATGTTGGATCGAGGTGCAGTTACAACTTTTCCCTTATCTTTTGGTTTTTCCTGCATCGTGGGATTAATTCTTGGTGATCTACGGGATCCTTCACCTTGTTCTACGGTGACCTTCTTAACTGGGGTTTTCATTAACTGTTGAATCCCTCCGTGCTGAAAGATCCTCAGGGCTTCTTCAAGGGTTAGTTCTTCTTCTCTAAAGGAAGGTTCGGACATTCACAAATGAGGTAGCGGCTAAGGCAGACAGAATACAGATGGCTACTAGCTAAGAGAGGTTAATCGCAAGAAAATTCTAAGTGCTTGGTAACGCCCGCGAGTCTCCCAATGGTGTTATTTATAGGCGCAGCAGACCCTCTCCCGCGCCCTTCAACGGCTAGATAAGCATTTAATGTGGTGTCCATTGGCGAATTTGAGCTGATCCTTCAGTCTTTTCTGTCATCAG
Organism: Larix kaempferi; assembly: GCA_027924585.1. NCBI lineage: Eukaryota > Viridiplantae > Streptophyta > Pinopsida > Pinales > Pinaceae > Larix > Larix kaempferi. The sequence continues at coordinate 16,804,020 of BSBM01000101.1, read as the reverse complement.
CGTGCTCAAAATGGCTATCTTTTCTTTAAATGCTTAAGCGGTTGCTGCAACAGTCATCTAACGGCTATTTTTCTGAAAAGCCATTCAACGGCTATTTTTCTCTAGGTGCTGCGCTGAACTGCGCGGCAAGCCATCTGCAACCCTGCGCGGATACTTCGCAGTGCCAAAAATTTCCAACTGCGTGGCTACTTCGCAGTGCCAAAAATTTTCAACTGCGCGGCTTCCACTATATATATATATATATATATTTTTATTTTTTTTTCCCCTTCCGCGCAGCTTCAACAGTGCTGCGCGGTACATAGATCATTCTTCTTATCATACCTTCTTCCTTTTATCATACATGTACAGACTCCTTTACATTTCTAGTGTCCACTTTCAACTGTACTTGACACTTAGAACTTCCTTCCTTGGCTCGTTATTAAGGGTTCTGCGAAGCAGTGCTATCATGGTATAGCTTTAGCCTGCTTCCATTTATCAAGGTTGGCAAAGTATCACCAGCTAAATTGGCTAACTGGATTGCACCAATGTTAGTAACATGTATCACAGTATATGGGCCAAGCCAATGCATCTTAAATTTACCAGGGAATTTCATGAATTTGCTATCATACAGGAGGACTAGATCACCTACCTGAAAACACTTGTTATTTATATGGCGATCATGCCATGCTTTCTCGCGGTCCTTCTAAGCTTGCTGGTGGAAGCCTGCGATGAAGCGATCTTCGTCCAAGCCCAATAAGTGTAGTAATCTTTCTTCTAGAGCTTTGCAATCTGCCATCCCTGTAAATGCAATGATTCTCAAACTAGGGACAATATATTCCATAGGCATTATAGCCTCCTGCTCATAAACCAACCGAAAGGGTGTTTGTCTTGTCAATTTCTTGCATGTGGTTCTGTATGCCCATAGCACAGATGAGACGCGCAGGTCCCAATCGTCTCTATTTACATTTCACACCTTAGTGAGTGCGCTCCAATATTTTATTGAAAGCCTCTACAGTACCATTCCCCTGTGGATGATATGGAGTACTGCATTGATGATGAATGTGGAATTCCTCTGTAAGCACCTCAATCGTCTTGTTCAAAAAGCGAGTACCTTGGTCACTCATCAAAATATTCGGACAGCCAAATCTGGTGAGTATTTCTTCAAAAATAAATTGTGCAGTAGTACTGGCACTGCAGTCCTTAACTGGTTTTGCTTCTGTCCATCTGGTGAGGTAATCCGTAGCAGTAATAATATACCTTGCAGCCGTTCTTTTTCCTGGTGGGTTTATAGGACCCACAAAATCTATTGCCCATTTTTCAAATGGCTGCAATGTTAACTGTGGATTTAATGGCATCTCATATCGGCGTGATGGTTTTCCTGTCCTCTGATAGACATCATAGTTCCTGCAATGTTCTTTGGCATCTTTATGGATCGTAGGCCACCACAGCCCTGCGCGCAATATCTTTTGCGCAGCAGCCCTTCCTGCATAGTGACCTCCCGCAATTCCTGAGTGTGCGTCAGCTATAATAAATGGCTTCTCATGATCGAGTACGCACCTGCGCAGGACTTCATCCGGCCCAAGTTTGTATAACTGACCTGCAATTATAGTGAAGTCCGCAGCGCGCACCACTAAATATTTTTTCTGCTGGACTGAGAATTCCTGGGGTGCCAACCCTGTGGTTAGGAAGTCAATGATATCCTTGTAATAATCATCGGCAACCTGTATACTAAATAACTGTGCTTCAGGCAGACTGTCTTCAATATTCGTCGGCTCCTCTCCTGACTCAATCCTTGACAGATGATCAGGTCCCAAGTTCAGTCTACCTGGCTTGACAATAATTTCAAAGTCATATTCCTGGAACAGCAATAGCCATTGGCATATGCATCCCCCTAACACTGGCTTGTTGACCAAATATTTCAACGCAGAATGGTCAGTAAACATAAGGAAGTGCGATCCTAGCAAGTAGTGTCTAAATTTTTGTAGGGCATATACCATCGCAAGACCTTCCCTCTCAGTAGTAGTATAGTGCTTCTCTACTGTTGAAAGCTTTCTGCTAGAAAATGCAATAGGGTGGTCAATACCTCCCTCTCCTGGCTGAGCTAACACAATCCCCAGGACAATACATGATGCGTCAACATGGACATGGAATGGCTTTGTCCAGTATGGAAAGACTAGAATCGGCGCAGTGACCATCTTTCCTTTTAATGTGTCAAAACCCTGTTCGCATTCTGCATTCCAAATGAACGGTGCGTCTTCTTCAACAGCTTCTCCATTGCTGCAGTTATCTGTGCATAACCTTTTATAAATTTCCTGTAATATCTAGTATGGCCTAATGTAGATCGCAACATCTTGACTGAATTTGGTGTTGGTAAGTTTGCAATAACTGCAATCTTCGCAGGATCTACCATCAATCCTTGCTTACAGACAATGTGGCCAATTAAAATTCCATAAGGCACATAGAAAATACACTTTTTCAAATTTAAGGATATTTGATGCTATCGACACTTCTCGAGCATCATGCAGAGATTCGCGCAATGATTTTTCAATAGACCAAATACAGTCCAATCATCAAAGTACGCTTCTAAAAACTTATGCATAAAATCTTTAAATGTTGCGACGGCGACTCTAGAGAATATAGCAGGTGCGTTCTTTAGTCCAAAAGGCATGACGGTGTACTGGAATGACCCCCATTCTGTAGCAAATGTCGTCTTATGCCTATCCACAGGATCAATCCTGATCTGATGATAACGAAAGAAACCATCAGTGAAATAATATGCCTCATTTCCTCCAACGTTATCAAGCACTTCATCTGTGAATGGAGTAGGAAATGGGCCGTGCATGGAAGCATCGTTCAGCTTTCTGAGATCCACACAAATCCTGATCTCGCCTTTTTCTTTCTTGTCTTGAACAACCATGGGGCTAATCCATTCAGATTCTTCAACTGGTTCAATGATTCCTGCTTCTAGCATCTTATCTAGCTCTGCACGGACTTTTTCCTTATAGCGCAGATTCAATCTGTATGGTCTCTACTTGACAGGATTCGCACCTGGCTTTAAAGGTATTTTCATAACCCCTGGGTCTCCCAAAATTCCTTTCATCTCTATAAATTTTGTTGGAAATAGTTCCTGATACTCATGTAAGGTATTTGCAATCTCTGCAATAGTCTGATTGTCCCAATAATCTCCAAATGATGCGAACTTCGGCTCTTTGTCTGTGCCAATGTTCACTTTTTGTGTTTTTGCTGGTCCAGTCATATCTGGGATTTCCAACGGAGGTCCTTCTACCTCACGTGCGCCTTCTGATTCTGGTATATCTATGTTGCGCGGGTCATCCTCATTGTCTTCATTTGTATCATTGGTATCTTTAGCTAAGTTGTAACACTCGATCAAGTGCTCTTCATGTTCCTTCCATTCTGAGTGTAGGTGCGTGGGAACGCACTTTGTCCCAAAAAACTCCTGCAATGTTATGTTTTGATCAGGACAGTCGTCCTGGAATATGCACTTCTTTATTAGTTGTAATGCTTCATGGATTAATGGATTCTCGTCTTCAAAACTGAAGTCCTTTCGGAAGTTCGCAGCGAGCATCTCCTAGTCAGTGAGTTCACTGCGCAACTCCAGGTCGAGGTACCATTTCTCGGGGATACCCGCATCCAATGTATGCACAAATAAATGTACCCATTCTGTAAGTGGTCTTTCCACCCATTCCTTTGAACATATTTCAATGTGTTGACTGGGGTTTGTCTGTCCATTATACTTTTCAATGGGTATACTTTTCAAAGGGTAAAGTAACCTTTTCGACGAACCGGATCTGCATCTTAGTTCTGCATTGATCCCAAGTGGTCAATGTTTTCTTATGTGCATTCCACTATCTGGCAGGTGTATCGTGCAATGCTATATCTAAAGCTGGCAGTCTATGCTCATCTGGTATAACTGCAATATATTTCCTTATGAAATTGTAAACATTAGCAGAACCAACATATGTGGGAATAGGACTCACCTCTTTTCCAATCCAGCGCAGTGATTTTGTAACCTGCGCACATCTTCTTGCTGATACTTCATACATACGGCTTTGCCAATTCTCCAGTCTTGTATCCGAGTCAGAGATACAAGAAGTGTCATATTGCCAGCTGAGCGTACCGTCCGTAGTAGGATTAATGTAGTCTTCCTTGTTCGCAGTCAGCTGGTATAGTCGGTCTTAGTCTTGAGCTTCGGATTCCTCCTGAATCAGCTGATTGTATCTATCACCATCTTTAGGATCCAATGGTGCGATGACCCTAAGATGCTTCCCTTCAAAGATCATCTTCTTTGTCTTCAAGTTTATGATAGCCAAGTTATCCATAGCCCAATCAATTCCCAATATTGTTGGAAAAGGTTGACTATCATCCACAATTTCAATAACCTTGAAGTCTGCATGACTCTGTACTCCGTCAATGTCAACTACTACATTAGCTAAGCGGCCAAAAGGTATGACCTTCTCCTTAGTAGCCATTCGTAACTAGATAGGTGACCAGAGCAACTTTGGTCGACCCATCTGCTGCCATGTCTGCTTAGTCAAGACATTCACTTCTGATCCCAAATCAAGGATGACTTCATCCATTTCAAAATCTCCTATCTGCGTAGTAAGCCTCATCTCTCGGCCTGTTCTTTTGTGCTTCCTTATATGATGTACAGCGCTATCTGGAGTCTCTGTTGCAATCTGAGGTTCATACTGGCTTATAGGCTTCTGGAGTTCTACTATGGCTTGTTCACTTTTTAGTAACTTCATGCAGCTTCGCAAGAACTGCGCAACAGAAGTACGGACATATGTCGCAGTACTTGTTTTGTCATACGGGGCTGGCATGTCTTCAACATGTGGTGTTTCACTGCGCAGCGGGATCCTTGATGATTTATCTACTGGTTCTCTAAAGGTATCCCACGCGTCAATGAAGATCTCCTTATTCTTCTGTAGGTTAAGAGGGGGTGCTTTTCCTGGAGCTTTCCTTATCCATACTGTTTCAAGGGGATCCTTCTTCGTATGTGCCTCCCCTGATGTTGAAGCTTCCACTCCTTTGTCACGGCCTGTCTCAGCGCCACTGCGCGTGACCACGTTAATGCCTGGATCCACTGGACGTTTGGATTCGGAGCCTCTGTTCGTCTTCTATTCTGCATTTCCACCTCTAATACTAGGCAATCTTCAATGACATGCTCAAATGATTTACAATAATTGCACGTAGTGCATGGGTTAACGCAATCTCTAGACACATGCCCGGGTTGGCCACAGTTATAACAAATGACTTGGCTGTAGACTCTTCCTTGTGTTGGACCAACATTTCTTCCTCTGCCGCGGTATCCACCACCACGACCTCTGTATCCTCCTTGGTCATATTGTGCATTTTCTTGTTTCAGCTGGGTATCTTCTTGTACGTGGTACAAGCCAGCGCCTCGCATTGAGTCCATATCCCTTTTTCTTTCATTCATTAATTCATATGCACGGCAGTTGGATTCATCATGTCCAACTGATTTACAGAAATTGCAGTATAAATTCTTAGGAGTTTTCACATATTTCTGGATGAGGTAACAGTCTTCAGGTCTATGTCCTGTGGTTCTACAAATTTCACACCATGGGGCCTGATTCTGATTTAATGGGTTAGGCGCACCACTGTTAATATAGTCGCGGAATAGAGGGAAATGCTCGCGATCATGACCTTCTCCTTTACAACTTGTACACCAGACCTCCTGTCTAGGTTCATATCTTTGTTCTTTACCATTTTTCATACTTTGCAGTTCAAGTGTTAGGGTGGTCAGCTGGTTCTGGATCTAAGACATCCCAGAACTAGTATCACCAATCGGTGAAGCTTCCAGCTTCATTGCAATTTCCAAGGCCTCTGCCTGGGATAGAACCTTATGTTGCATCAATGGTAATCTAATATGAGGTAACAGCGCAGCAATGAACCATTCCTTATGTTGTTCTGGTGTTATAACAAAACTTACTTGGTCTAGTAAGGTCTTAAATTTATGATCAAATTCCCAGACCGTTTCAGTTGGTCTCTGCTTTATTTCCTTCAGCTCAGTTATACACTGAGACTCAGACTTAGGTTTCTTGAACTCTGCCACTAGCGCGACTTTAATTTCTGCGAGGGTTCTCGGTTGTATGGTAGAGTATTTCATAAACCAATGTAGCGCTCTATCCCTGAAAGTGGTGATGAGTTGTGCTTGCTTCACGGCATCATCCTGGATTTGTCTTACACTCCATACGGCTTCACAAAGGAACCAATGTTGATCAGGGTCTTCTAGGCCAGTTCCTCTGAATATTGGTAGTTTCATATCAATGTTTTCCATTGTGCTACTAGGTGGTGGGGCGCCGGGATTAGTGCACGGCTGCTGTAAAGGGATCTGCGTAGTAAATACAAACGGGACTATCGGGAGAGATGGACTAGGTTGATTCTTCTGCGGGGTGGGCTGCGTAGTGGGTGGGTTCTGCGATAAGGGTGGCGTGGTTTGTGCAGCCGGCGGATTCTCAGGGGTAAATGGTTGTGCAACTTTGCTATCAAGATAGCAGGGGATCCCAATATCTATATGAAGTTTAGGGCCTTCCGGATTCTTATTTGTTTTCTATCTCTTACCACTTCTAAGAGTATGTGTCTCTTCGTCAGAATCAATATATGTACTGTTTATCATGACAAAATTCAATCATATTACTGCATTCTTAGAACACCTTTCTCAGCTAACAACATCTTAATGTATAGATTGAGATTGTTCAGAAACTTACCTTGGAATCCTCCAAAAAAATGTGCTTCTGCTTGGCTGTAGGATTTGAGTGTGTCTATAGCAAATTCTGTTACAAATCCTTCTAGCATATGATCGACCCAATAATCAACTGCGCGTGACAACGGGCTGTCTAACGCTTTAAGCTGCGCTATGAGATCAGGAGTCCACTCCGTAGGAACTCCTCCTTGGAAACAGTTTTTCTTCTCTGCGAGCCGCGAGATCCATGCATGCAGCTCGTTTGGAAATGATGCCCAAAAGATCTCGTGAATGTCGTCCAACAAATATCTATCCGACCACTGTGTGTCGCTTAGGCGCAGATGTCTATTTTCTTGTCTGTTAAAGTCGCTTATGGTCTTATCCCACCAAGCTTGGATTTCTGTCTTTTCAGGATGCTAATAGTCAGATCCTCGGGGAACTGATATTCTTCTTCACACATCGTGATTGCAACTCAACGAAACCATTTCAACTCATCATGGATTCTAGCGCGGCAACAGAACCATTTGTTGTCATAAACTGACCCATAGGTTTTCAATTAGACCCAGGTTCTTTGTGGTTCTCCCTTTGACCAAAAAAAACCCTTCGTACCAGCCCCTTTGGCAACAACCTGTGAGCAGGTTGAGGTCTCACCCGAGGTGTATCTTTATGGGGTACTGCGGAATCAATTTTCCACAGTAAATGATGAGTTGTTTATAAGAACAAGCTGCGCAGCGCAGTACAGAAGGAGGGCGTTGAGGGCAGAGTGACGCGGTATGCAACATGATCTATGCTGCGAGCAGTACTGCGCGGTGCAGGAAACATTGCGGGCCGCACCAAAGGGTTCTTACTGCTGCGAATATTCTACTGGAACTGCGAATTACCCACATTTATCCTCTACTTGGAAGATCTCGGAAACGTTAAGGCACTAAAATGAATATCACTCATCCATTCATTCAGGCATTTACTGATTATCTTTCTAGCATTCGTCAAGAACTTGGATTATTACAATGTGAACTGAAATGAGAAACATGATTAACTGTGTTGCGTTCCTTCACTGTGCTTAAGAAGGTAATTATACATAAATGACTGATTCACAATCTTAATCATAGAATTGTAATGTCTACCATTCACCTGCTTCTGTGGAACCTAGCATATCATTCCCAAACCTCTCCTATTGGTAAATGCATATCAAAGTTTTCATATTACAGCATGCAAGGAAACATTCAAGCATTCATTCTACAGCAAATACAGACAGTCATTCATTCATAAACATCATCACATAACACAGGATTTAACGTGGTTCACTTCCCCGGGTGGAAAGCTACATCCACAAGAACTGTTGGTAATATATTTCTTTCAAAAGGGATGGGGAAACCATTCTTAGTCTACGCGCTCAGTTGCAGACTCTCCTTTCTCTCGGCTAGGTCTCTGTGCACACAGCTGCAGAGCCTTTACAATATTCTCATCTTAGAGAGATTCTACAATACAGAAGGGTTATCTCCTTAAGTTCTCGCAACAACAAAAGAATAACAATAATACAGAAAGAGAACAACACACAAAGCGAACCCAATTCAAGAACCACCCTATCCCATACAAAATGTCTTCTTAAAATAGATCATGCCCCAAAGTCATGTCTGTACAATGCCGAAGACCTAAAACCTTAAACCCTAAGGGTTTCCAAAACTGCGTCGGTTTTCCAAACCGGCTTGTTGGCTCCTGGTAGCGTCTGCTTGATCATGGCGGATCTCCACGTCCTCATTCTGTCGCTATTAGCCTTCCTGTCACACGCATGCCTACAGGATGCTTCTGTCGAACTGTTTCTCTCTAACGGTTTTACCTTCTAAGCGTGCCAAACGTCGCTTTCCTTACAACCCACATGTGGTCGCCTTCCTGTTTTGCCTACGTCCGTCGCTCGGCAATCCTGAAATATCTTTCCAAAAATGGCTACTACCGTTCGAGCCGGTAGCTACACTTGATACTTGTCCAACACACTGCTTTGCTGGCTCCACGTGGCCTCCTAACTCCACAGCACTGCTTCGTCGCAGTACTGGTCTTCGCATCACGACCAAAACTTCGACGCTGCGCGCAACTCCGCAGTATGGTCAAAAGTTGGATGCTACATGCAACTTCGCAGCATCCTCAATACTTAGCCAAAATTGTGTTTCTGAGCTGCGCTCAGCTCAGCTTTCCCTGCTTGCCTCAAAAAGGTGCTTCCAAAACTTTAACTCAACCTGGGCCCAACACCTATAATTGGTATACATTCTATCTATGAAGGTTGATTATGCTAGTTTAAGTATTGAGTGCATAACAATGTTGAATTGTCCACTTGAGCTAACGTACTAGGCTACTTAAAATTGCGACATATGGATGTATGTAGGTTATTTGGGAGTGTTTATCTTTATGTATAAGGGTTATTATGTAACTCGTAATCATTATCACATTTGGAGTTATAATTCATGCTTGTAATTGGTATACATTATGTCTATGTAGGTTGATTATACTATTTTAAGTAATCAGTACATATAATGATGTTAGATTGTCCACTTGGACAAAACAATGGCTATCCTCATCTTGTTAGAATGGCATATACCGTGCATATACCATCGAAAGACAACTGAAAGTACATGATAGCAGGGTATTAATCTACGTGTCTTTTGAAGTCTCCATGAACATTATGCTATTACGCCCATTACCAAATCTTTTTTGGACATATAATAGGGGCTTAGATAGGGGTGCATGTAATGAATTGGGAGGATGATCACCAAGTTACATGTACAACTATAGTTAGAGATTTTGTGCCTTAAATATTTATAGACATATATAAGACCAAAAAAGTTAGGATAGCATGTCTTATAGACATGGGTTGCAATTATTGAATATTAGGGACAATAATCATATAAGTATCTATCTTTTTTATGTGACTGGACTATGAAATCCATGCAAAGACATATGATGCATTTATCACACAATTAATGAATGGTGAATGGTTGAAATGATGACACATCACAACCAATAATAAAGGACATGCACTTGCATAGCAATTTAAGATTGGGCCAAGGTAAAGACAACATAAGCACATCTAAGAAAGCCTTGATAACATTGTAATAATAGGAATTGACCATTCATTAAATGCATTCCCTATCCCTTTATATTAATGCATGGATATGTTGCATGCCAAACTAAATTTAGCCAATATTGAGGTTGGTTGGGCATGCGGATGAGTAAATGCATATGCTAGTCTAGATGAATGAGAGATACAAGTGTATTTCACATAAAAGTATGGTTAGTTTTGCTATCCAGTGAGACAACTCAAAGACATGCATATGACACATTGTGTTTACCAATACTAAAGTGATTGGTAAACACATTGTAAGAGCCTTGCACTTCCACCAGTTTATTTGATTTGGTAGAGTGCAAGGCTCTTAACCTTGTGGTCCACCGTTTTCTTATTGGAACTTTTCTTTCTATCAGTCATAAACTTTATTCTATTGAGTATTTACTATTGCATGTGACAACTGCATGGTTATGAAATACTTAAACTATCTTTTTAGTGTTGTTATTCGATCTGTCACACTCGTTAACTCTTGCATCTGCCCACACACGAAAATAAATTATAAACAAATTATCACCTCTCATTCCCTTCATCTCAGCCGTAGTCATACTCGTTATTTTTTTAAAAGAGTAGTTCTTCTTCACTTTCCATTTGTTTTTTATTTGCTTGCACATTTCTTCTGCATTATTTGCTTTTGTTCTCTGCTCTGGTTTTCTTTTTTTGGATGTTGCAAAAGCCATGGAGGGACGTTTAAACTTTTGACAGAAGCAGCAGACAACACTATAAGCACTGGCGTAGTTATTGCTCCACTCTTACAACTGATCGATGAAATTCTCGACTTGGACCGAAAATGCCAACATTTTCAAGTAAATCTAACGCAGATGAAGGTTTTGTTACAAGATATTGCCAATGAATTTCAATACGATTAAAGAAGTCTTCCAGACAATGTGAAATTTTGGTCATCAATTTCAAGTCATAGGTATACATGGCATAGACAAAACATCCTTGTTGAAAATAATCTACAAGAACTATAAGGAAGGTAATGTGTTCCAAGCAGTGATTTGGATTACTGTTTCTAAAAAATATAACATCCTGAACTTGCAGAATGTTGTTGGGAGGAGTTCTCTACAAATTTAAAGGAAACATAATTTCTATTGTTAGATGACATTTGGAGTGCAACCTCTCTCCAAGAAGGATTGGGCATCCCATTGGACGATCACTAAGGTAGCAAAGTGGTAATATCTGTGCGTAGTAGAGATGTGATCCAAACAATGGGGGCAAGCTATAGGGGCCACGGTAAATATCCAGAATTTGAATTCAATAGAGAAGGATCAACACTCTGTATTGCAGCAGGGAAGGAACGATACTACTACTTCTTGAGATGGATTAAATATAGGAACCAATCATCATCAACCTTCTGTAATCCATGATCATGAAAACATGAATAAGAGAACATTATAGAATCTATTAAGCCTCAAGAAATAACTAGTAGAACTGGAGATGTAATCCATGATCATGAAAACATGAATAAGGGAACAATATGGAATCTATTAAGCCTCAAGAAATAACTAGTAGAACTGGAGATGAAGATGAATCAGGGATTGCTGCAAAGAGGCCGAAAAATGTAACAACCCCTAATAAACTAGCAGAATGTGATTTGTTTACAAGAATTTAGGTTTATGGAATAGTACGACCTGTGTTGGCTCGGAGAATGCAACAAACCCATCTACAACCTACAACCCGAAACGACCTATCTACGCTGCTCTGCGGCAAACCCAATATCACCACAATCTTTTTATCTAATTAACTTCAGTGGTTGCTTAATTTTTATTCATGCGATATCATGGAACAACAACCTCCCAAAGGTATATCCAACCACCCGTAATCCAGATATACCAGTAACTTGTGACTTAGCAGAGGCCGAGACCTTCATGGAGTGTCGAGGAAGATAATATCTGATCGGGGATCGGTATTCACACGTATATTTTGGACGAGCTTCCAGGAAGCTATGGGAACACGACTCAATTTCAGCACTGCATACCATCCAGAGACTGATGGGAAAACTGAGAGAGTGAACCAGATACTAGAGGACATGCTGAGGATGTATGTGATGGATCGCCAGACCCGTTGGGAGGAATTTTTACCTCTAGTAGAGTTTGCATATAACAACAGCTATCAGAGTTCGATACAGATGGCGCCATTCGAGTTTTTGTATGGTCGACCCTATCGAACACCCTTGAGTTGGGACAAACTAGAGGACATAACACTACTTGGACCTGAAGTGATTCGGGAGATAGAGGAACAGATGGAGGATATCCGTGCTCGACTGAAAAAAGCACAGGATCAACAAAAGAGTTATGTTGATGCGCATATACTCGATAGAGAGTATCAGGTTGGAGATCGAGTATTTTTGCGAGTGAGGTCGCAAAAGAGTACTATCAGATTTGGGAAAGGGACGAAGCTATCTCCTAGGTTCATGGGACCCTTCGAGATATTAGAATGGATAGGACCAGTTTCCTACCGTCTTGCACTACCATCATCATTGCATAGGATGCATAATGTTTTTCATGTATCAGCACTTATACATTACATTTTTTATTCAGCACATATCATTGACATGAGTAACTTACAGATAACGGACGAAGGGGCCATGACGGCAGAGCCGATATGCATATTGGACTGTCGAACACGATAGCTTAGGCACCGTGTGATTGATCAGGTCAAGGTTCAGTGGGATAGCTATAGTCCCAGTTCTGCGACCTGGGAGGACGCAACTGAGATGCGTCGGGACTTTCCTTTTTTGTTTTGAACTTTGGGACAAAGTTTTAATAAGAGGGGGTGTATGTAATGCCCGCCTCAACACTTATGATTGATTTGCTATTGAGGGCATTGGTTTGAAGTGACCCGGATTTATAAAAACTTGGACCTTGAATGTTTGCTTTGAATTTTACATGTGAAATGAAAATGATTAAATGATTAGATGAATGATGGATACTCTCAACTGACTGAGAAAATGATGAATGTTGAAAATGCTTGAAAGAAAAATGATGAATGTTGAAAATGCTTGAAATGAAAATGATGAATGTTGAAAATACCTGAAATGAAAATGATGAATAGTTTTATACTCGATTGACTGAGATAAAACAATGAATGATGAACATGCTCGACTGACCAAAGCATAATGTTAGAATGATGAATATCTAATAGACTCCACTGACTGAGATACTGAAAAGAATGATAAAAATGTTTTATAGTGCAGCGCTACTAATGTACGCTTGAGTGTGTGTAGTGGCAGGTAAGATGATTTACCGACTGACTCACAATGGAATTATAGGGGTCATATTAATGGAAGAACACATAGAGGTGCGACGATTGACTGTCGACTCTGAATTAGCAATCCACGCACGGGTGAAGCCGTTTCAGCTCACCCCGGGAGGCGTGTGCCATATGGAAAAGGCCATAATGATTTGGTCGCGTACGATGGGTTGAAGGGTGCGCAATAAGGAGAGCCTTATCTCTCAACATCCCTTAGTCTCCAAGAAGCGTAGTTGAGAGATTGCGGTAACGATTCCTGATCACTACGCAATACTCCCTACAAGAAGGAAGAAATAAAACTATCGGAAGGGCCTGCCGAAGAGGCATCTAGACAAGAAAAAGATAATTTTAATTAAATGAAGAAATTGAAAACTCATCAAAGATAAATTCAAGTGACTTTAAATTAAAAGACAAATTAAAATAAAATAATATTCCTTATTTTATTTTTTTTAAGAGAAAAGAAGAATATTAGACATGGAGAAGGAAACAAAACAAAAACAACTTGTTTAGTCTAAATTATTTTATTTGTCTACTTTATGAAAAAAAGGAAAACTAAAACTAAACTAAAAGTATGCTAAAGAAGTTTTAATAGAAATGAATGCTAGTAGAAGTTAAACTTCAGACGAAAGTATTCTATTAAGGAATAGTAGAATTAAATAGTGTATATATATATATATATATATATATATATATATATATATATATATCATTTATAATCTTTTAAAACTTTTTAAATAAAAATAGATTAGATATTATTAATTAAAAGATACCTTCTCTTTTATAAATTTTATTTCTAAATATTTAAAATAAAGAAATGAAAAACAACTAGTTTACAAAGAAAATATATTAAGTAAACTAAAAGATAACCAAAAATGGAGTATGACTCTTCTACACCTAAATCCCATTGATTTAGGGAAGTAGGTGCACACTAAAGATAATGAGACACTCGTAATTGAGAATAATTGAAATTAAATTAAATATGTGCATGGACAGACACATGGCACACAGACTTTTACTATATAATGAGGGAGGAGAAGGAGAGAAAGACATCTCTTGCTCCCTAATGCTGGATGGGCATCATAATTTTGGATTATGTTATGATTCTTGTGAGTTGGGATTAGCTAGACTGAGGATTGGGAGATCCTTTCGGGGAACTCGCTTGTGTGTTCTTACGACCCCACTTGCTCAAGGGTTCAGGAGGAAGAAGAATACTCCCGATACGGGAGGGTGGTCAACTGAGGGGTTGTCGGTATCTTCATCAAGGCGGGAGCTGGACAGTGGAAAACACCGCTGGTGCAACTATTCACTTGAGCACTTGATCCCCGCTCGACCATCAAATCAGGTTTAAAGTCTCTGTAATTATTGTTTTCTGTATTTGGAATTGATATATATTGTTATTTGTGGAAAGAAGAAATTTATATAGAGTTGAATCAACCTGGTTTACTGTTTGAACCTGTAATTTATATTTTAAATTTGATCGAAACCCCAGTGTAGACTTTGAGCGTGATCTGGATTTTACGTGTATCAGAGTTTGAAAAATAGGAATTATACGTGTATCAGACTTTGAGCGTGATCTACTTCAACTGAGATTATCGTTCTTAAACCTTTGCGTTATTCCAGCTTTGGTAATGAATTAATTTTGGGTCTAAGTTAGGTTCTTAAATCTCTGCGTTTCCCATCTCTGTGACCGATTGAAACCTTCTTAAATCTCTGCGTTTCCCATCTCTGTGACCGATTGAATCCTTCTTAAATCTCTGCGACCAATTGAATTCTTTTTCAATATCTGCATCTCTATTTCGAATCTGACTGGGCATCTTTTAAATTCGAAATTACCCTGAGTCTGGCGTTTTCAATCTCTATAAAATTCATAGTATTGAATCCAGGATAACATTATTCTTGGTTTAGCGTTTCCATTTTGTATGTATTGGAATTGTGGCCCTGAGTATTGTAACCTCTGTGTCTTTAAACAATGACGTTTCCAGTAGTCCTAAATGAAACTGTATTTGGTCACTTAAATCTCTGATTGATCCATCTCTTCAACTTTTTTGATTTACTATTAAACTCTTGAGAATCTGGGCGCTCCTATTTCTTGATTGTAATCCAGATCCGGTATCATCTAAATCTTAAAACGAATCTGATCTTGAGTTCCTTATATCCTTGGCATTTTTTTTGAACAACCAAATTCACTGCCTCTACATCTATATTGTGTTAATGACGGTTTTATTCTGCCTCAAGTTCGTGTATCAATGGCATCAAAAATTCAATTCGATATCCAATATCTGCATCAAACTCTGTATTGGCAGCACAAATTCGAATGCTAACTCTCTGCATCAAATTCTGGTTTGGTAAACATAAATTTAATATCAAACCTCTGCGTCGAAAGTAGCACAAATTCGAATGCTAACTCTCTGCATCAAATTCTGGTTTGGTAAACATAAATTTAATATCAAACCTCTGCGTCGAAACTCTGTATTGGTAGTATGAATTCGGATACAAGTTCTCTGCATCAAATTTTGGACTGATAGCACGATTCCGATGTCAATTCTCTGCATCAAAACCTTGTATTGGTAGCACGAATCCTATTACCATTTCTCTGTATCTAGCTCGTGTGTGAAGGCGTTTGTAAATTCATACTCATTAAGAGATCCCAGTCATTAAATGGCACTTGAATTGTACCGATCCAATGTTTTAAAATCGTTGGGTATAGCCCCAATTGATTAATGCACATGAGTTGTATCTGTGCATCGAAAGACTGAGTGTGGACCTACCTTGGGTTGGCGTTTCAGCTTAAATGGTTAGGCTACATGTAGTTTTATATGAATTATAAATTTTGCTTTTCTTTTACCTCTGCACCTTTATGTTAAAAACAAAACGCAAAGACAATTCCAGAATTGCTAGTACTGTAAATTGCAATTCCAAGTCCGTAAACTCTGTATATCTCTGTCGATTTTGTAGTGACATTTTCAGTATCCAATACCGGGGATTATAATTGTTTGTCCAGCTTAATATTGTAAATTACAAATCCTTTTCCTAAAATTCTATATGTTCATGTTGAAACTTTAAATGAATCTTTTCCAAATTTCGATTTATAAACAGTATGTTGATGAACAGCACTACATGCAAGTAGACATACGCCCAGATAGGGATTAACTTGTATCTCGTATGATTGTGTGTCAAATTAATTAATCTAAGAATAAATGGTTGTGTTTCCAAATAAATTGTTTTGAGAATTTCAATTTTATGCTTATTATATTTGCATATAAATACCATGTTGTAGTATTGACATATATTTTATTAGAGTTCACTTTATTCTCAAAGTATTCTTCTGAATTAAACCATAAGTATAAATTATGGTTGAATTTCAATGGTATTGAATTTAGAATTCCAATTTGCACCTATATATTTTAATGTAAAGACTAAGAAGTATTATTGATATATATTTTAATGTAAAGACTAAGAAGTATTATTGATATATATTTTAATGTAAAGACTAAGAAGTATTATTGATATATACTTATTGAACTTACTTTTTATTTCCTTACAAATCCTTATGGATGAAAATCTTAAATACCATTGGTACTAGAATTATATTTATATTCCCATGAGGGAGGGGTGAAAGGCAAGTCGAATGATTATAAAAAATAAAAAAATAAAAAAATTCACTTGCTCAATAAGGCAGACCTTATCCCGAAACCCACCTAGGTGGTGAGCCTCTAAAGCATTCCTTTGCATAAGAGAAGCTTGCACCGAAGACTTAAAATTTAATGTGCCTAAGGCTAAGAATTAACGTCGATTTTAATGTGCCTAAGGCTAAGAATTAACGTCAATTACGCTTAAGCCTTGTCGATTACACTTGCGTTGAAGGCTTAAGATTTAATGTGCCTAAGGCTTAGGAATTAACGTCGATTACGTTGTTGCTATAGGGGAGGTTTAAGAATTAATGCGTCAATGTCAAACCGAATTCTTAAGACTTAATGCACCTTTTTTTTTTCCTCGGAAAAAATCGTAATTTTATTTCAAATAGATGAACAAAATTACACTCTGCACATGTAGTAGAATCACTGAGATCCCTACATTGTCACATATTTACTGTCCCATATTAACATCATATCTAATGTCCCATACAACAAAACTACTGCTGTCCATACAACCCGCATATATCCGATTACATAAAAACAATTACTGTAACAGAAATGGAGAACATCACCATCATTGGTCAACAAAAGCTGAGCTATTGCTCAATCCCGTGCCTCAATATCATCATGAAAAGGTCTGTGATAATAGCTGAAAGTGCCCCCTGGTGAATGAATAGTAATCCTCCAAGTGCCAAGTGCTAAGTCCTGCTGCGTCGCTTCCTTGGAGAGCTGATCGGCCATCCCATTCCTCTCCCTGTAAATATGAGTAAATGTAATGTGATTAAAGGACTGCTTTAACCGAATCACCTCCTACAGGATAGGTAATAGTACCATCACATGACAATGTGTTATCTCCTTTGCCCAGTCGATAACGACCATGGAGTCGCCAAATATCTGTAGTGATAGACATCCTTGTTCAAGTGCAAATAACATCAGCAGTTTAAGAGACATGAGTTCAGCATAGTTATTTGATCCTCTCCCCAAACCAGCCACGAGATGAAAGTAATGGGTCTCAGCTTGTAAAGGACTCCCCCCCTCCACACACCGATTGATGATCTAATGAAGCTCCATCAAAAAATGCCCACGGCATGGATTTATCAATCTGTTCCACACGCACAGGTCGTGTTCTAATCGCATGGACAAGTGCCTTGTAGTGTTGTATAACCGCCACAGCGTGAGCCACTACAGACTCCATCGAAACCCTGCTATCATGAAATATGATCCGATTTCTGGTAATCCATATCCCCCAGGCGAATATACACGGGAAGGCCCGGATGGAAGAGGACTTGTGTATTGACCACCACCCCTGGAACGCTTCAAGGACTCTCTCTCCCCTCCACCTCATCTTAATATCCATATAATTGCTAATATCATCCCAAACAGCCTGTGAAAACCGACATTGAACAAATAGATGAGCAATGGTATCTTCCGCATCCCTACAAAGTGGACAGAACCCCAGACCCTGGAGGAAACGTTTTTGCAGAATGTTCCAGGTAGGAGCCTTATTTTCCAGTATAGCCCAGAAGAGTAATTTTGCTTTACTCAGACACCTTAACTTCCACAGATATTTCCACCACCACACCAATTCCCTGTTATGTACTTCCACATTCAGCTGGATATATCCATTTTTTGGTGAGTAAATACCCGAGGGATGGTGATCCCATATAAGTTCATCAACCCTATTGGTCAGTCGAATATTGGTAAGTCTTAAGATCCGCAGAAAATCCTCCCAAGCCCCCTGCAGTTCTGCAGAGATCTCAAGTCACTGTGCAGAGATCCACCCCTGATGCCAAAGAGTAGATGATCCCGGATCCTCTATATCAGCCAGAAAATGACAACCTCTAGCAGCCAAAAAAGTCCTCAAGTCCACAGGAAGGACATGACCACCCCTACAGCCAACCCAGGGGTCCAACCCAATACGAATGAGACGCCCATTTCCTATCCTCCACACTAATCCAGAACCGACCAAAGAGAAATGTTGCACCACCGCTTTCCAGACCACAGAGCAATTTGCCCTCGACTTATTGCCCAGCCTAATCCAATCGAGAAGAGTAAGAGGGGCAATATATTTATGATATACCACTTTTGTCCAGAGACTTTGTGTATGGATAAGTCGCCACGACACTTTGGCCCCCAATGCTTTTGCAAACAGAAAAATATTCTTTAACCCCCATCCTCCCAGTGCTTTTGGGACAACAATTTTTTCCCATCTGACCCACACCATTGCTCGATGCTCACTCTTACCCTTCCAAAGAAAGGCAAAACACAACCTTCGGATCTGCTCCAGGACACCTTTGGGGATCCAAGCAAGAGACATCCAATACACCGGAATTGCTTCCAAAACTGATTTAACCAGGACCAGCCTCCCAGCCCGAGAGAGCCATTTATGACTCCATCCATGTAGTCGCTGTTTTAATTTTGCTATTAACCAGTGCCAATCAGCCTTCAGATAAGCATTCGGTTTCAAGTGAAATCCAAGGTACTTTAATCCATCATCAATATCCAAAGTCCTATAAGGTAGTTTGTTAGCCAATC
Organism: Larix kaempferi; assembly: GCA_027924585.1. NCBI lineage: Eukaryota > Viridiplantae > Streptophyta > Pinopsida > Pinales > Pinaceae > Larix > Larix kaempferi. Next base: position 16,784,780 of record BSBM01000101.1, on the reverse strand, counting down.
TTTGTATCTCCTGCTCGGTTAAATTCGAGCATGTGATAGTAGATTTGTCAATATTCACTAACATGCCCGCTGCAACTTGCACTAAATGGAGACCTTCAACCACCTTATCAATATCCTGTCGCGTGCCATCACAAAATATCAGAATGTCATCAACAAAAAGGAGATGTGTAATATACAATACCTGAGAAATGGATATGCCCCGAAAGGAACCATCAGCTTTTGCATTTAGAATAAAACGGCTGAGTCCTTCAGCAACAAGGAGAAACAGCAGTGGAGAGAGGGGACATCCCTGTCGTAGACCCCTTCCCGCTTGGAAGAATGGACTAGCAGAACCATTGATCAGTACAGCAAAGCTCACCGTAGTGATGTAGGCCATAATCCATCTAATAAATTCGTAGCAGAACCCCAAGTGAGTAAGAAGCATCCGGATATATAGCCAGCTAACCCTATCAAATGCTTTTGAGAGATCAATCTTAATCACGGCACCCTTCTGCTTCTGCACTTTCAGTGTGTGTAATCCTTCCTGGGCAACTCCAATGGCCTCATGAATTTGGCGACCTTCCAAGAAGCCAAATTGCTCACAAGAAATATGCTGAGACAAAATATTCTTGAGTCTCCTCGCCATAACCTTAGAGATGATCTTATAGATACAATTGCAGAGAGATATAGGTCTGAATTCATCAAATCTGTCAGGCTTGTCCGTCTTCGGAATAAGAGCTATAAAGGTGGAGTTGAAGGGGCCATGGACAAACCCAGCCTTTCGCGATTCTTCCACCACATTCAATAATTCCTCCCCGAAGAAGTCATAGAAGCCTAAGAAGAATTCTATAGGCCAGCCATCTGGCCCCGGACTTTTATCTTTTTGAAAGGATTGCATGACCAGCGAGAGATCAATCGGCAACACCTCCTCCATCAACATTCTATTATCTTCCTCCCCCACAAAACGAGGGAAAAGCTGAGTCACCCGAATAACCTCAGCAATGGAGGCTCCAGGTTGAGCAGTGAATAAATCTCCAAAATGTCTAACACCCAACTCCGCTAATCCATCAAAGCTGGAGACCGGTTCCCCTTCGTCAGAAGATAGTTCCCAAATAGAGTTTGTGAATTTTCTCCCCTTAGCATATGCTTGAAAAAAATTTGTATTCTCATCACCGCACTGAAGCCATATCGCCCTACTTTTCATCCTCCACATCTCTTCTCTCTCACACAGAATCACATTCCTGTGTCGTTCCCATTCCATCAGCTCACCTTTCTGTTGTTCATCCAGATATCCCATTCCCCGACTATTAAGAATCCTATCAATATTCAGCTCAGCAGCCCGCAGAGTCTGATCATCAATCACCCTTTTATCATGAGCCCAGGATATAGTGGCCTCTTTGATTCGCTTAAGGTTGTGTTGAAAGTGTGCACCCGCATGCATCTGAGAATCATGAGGTCGATCAACCCACAGATCCTGAACCAGCTTAAGATAATCCTCCTCCTTCAACCAGCTAGTATTGAATTTGAAAGGGCTTGGAGGTTTTTTCCTTCTACCTCGTAACTCCAGGAAGATGGGGCAGTGGTCAGATATCCCACCTGACCCTACCCACTGCCTGACAACATCAACACCCAGTGCCAACACATCAGCCACCAGAAACCTATCCAGTCTTTTAGCCACCCTATGTTCCCCTGCTCTCTTATTCCTCCATGTTGGAGTTAACTTGGATGGTAAAATGTCGAGAAGATCCTTCCTGGCAAAGCCTTGAATGAAATAATTTGCTAATGTATCCGGCGCAGCCCGAGGCCCCCACACTTCAGAAGTCCCCAGGGTAAGATTGAAATCCCCACCCAAAATCACATCCCTTCCTTCAAAAAGATCCATACAAAACAAGGAGTCCCAGAAGCCAACCCTATTTAAATAGGTCCCGTAGATATTGAGAACCGTGATCATCCTACCAATCTCAACATCCCAAACTTCCAAACCGATACCAGAAGAGATTCCCCAAGAACTATCACATCTGCAACTCTTAACCTTCCACCCTGAGGCCAGCCCTCCAGAGCACCCCCGAGCATCCACTCCAACAAACTTCCAACAAGGAAGCAAAGATTCTAAAGCCCGTACTACATCCTCACTGCCACCCAAAGTTTCTTGCAACAGTAAAACATCCGGTTGATTTAAGTCTACCAGCCTCCTAAGCGACGATTTTTTAATGGGACTCGCCAACCCACGACAGTTGAAGGACATAAGTTTCATATCAAACCCCCTTCCTGGGATTTCACTGCTCTAAGTTCCCACTCAATAGAAGATTGTGTACCCATCACTAAATCCACTTTAGCCCATTCTTGAGCTTTAGACAAAAGGGATTTTCGACCCCGACCTTTCCCCCCAACACTATTGGCCAATTCAGGAAGTCCCTTCCCCCCCGTTTCATCTACAGGGATCTCCCTACTTCCAAGAGCATATCGGATACTTCTACCCTCAGAGTTGGTAGAGTGATTGGTGGATACAATGGACGGCGTGATAACACTATCCACATCAGTCAACAGACAAGGAGCTACTGGACATGGAATGACAGTACGGGCTAGAGGAGGAGACCCAAGACTACCCCCCCCCAAAACATCAGAGACATCAAATAAGGAAACAGCAGGAGAAAAGAAATGAGACATACCCGAGGGATTCGCAGATGAACCCCGTCGAATAATGGATAGCTCCTGAAGCAATCTGGAGGTGGTCCGAGTAGTAGGAGTCGCGGTACACAAAGAAGCCCCCTCATCATCAGGATCCGCACTCCCAATAATCTCCTTTCCTTTGTTCACCAAGGTGGCAACAAATCCGCTGATCCATGCCTCCCACAGTTATCAGATGGTACCACATAATCTAAGATCACCCCCCTGTCAATAGCAGGCCCACTCCCATCATCCACCACCGCCTGAGAGTATACCTTCGACAATGGATCAACGCCTTCTTCTGCTTCTTCACCAGCCAGTGGCTTACTATTCCGAAACGGTAAAGGGCACCTGGAAACCAGATGTCCAAGAGCGTGGCAGCGGTGACACCTAAACGGCACACCCACATAATCCAGAATTTGAACAAAGTCCCCATCCTTGGATTGAACAATAATCTCAGCAGAGAGTCCCAGCCGAAGATCGATATTTACCAATATCTTTGCCACCGCGTATTTGCCAGTCTCAAAATGGGAGGAATCTGAACACACATATTCACCAAGAAAATTCCCAATCTCAGCAAACCGAGTTTCATTCCACAAATGCATGGGAAACCCAGGAAGCTTCACCCACAGCGGTTCTTTATCAATTTTCTCCGTTTTTGAGTCGAAGAATGGGGACCAGCTTCTCAGAACAAGAGGAACTCCCAACATCGACCAATGTCGACTTAAAACGGCATCGACCTCCCCTTTGTTCATTAAGATGAAGGAAAACCATCCTTTCGTCAATACCCGGACTTCAGGGGCTGATGGCACGATATCCTTCCACTGCTCAGCCACCCAACGCTGAAGGAAACCTCGACCAAATCTTTTGCCCCGAACATGTCCAACCACAGTAGTGAGAGAGAAATCCTCCGCCTCTTCCATCGTAACATCCACCCCCAGCACTAACTGGTCCTTTCTCTTCCGTTCTATTACCGTCTTAGCGGATTTTTTAAGTGAGTCAGCCTTAGCAGAGATCCCTATTCGAGGACTAAGCAGGGATTCGACATCTGGCAAAAAGTCTCCACCACCCGGGGCATCCCATACATGACCTCCGGAAGAAAAAACCCTGGGCACGGGCCCAGAAAAGACCTCTGGCCCCCCGCCTGTCATGGAGGGTCCCGACAACACTCCCGACCGAGTCATCCCAGCATTGACATCTCCATCAGCAAAAATCTCACTATCACCTACCCCGTCTAAGGTGTAATCCACGTCCTCCGCCATGCCAATCCCCTGCACCAAACGAGCAACAGCTCCGCTGACAGGACGGAAACCCCAGAATAATTAAAAAATCCCAAACACAGAAAGGGACCGGCCTCCAATCCTCAATTCCAAGAGATCTGCAATCAGCTCCGCACTATCCACAACGATCCCCACACATCCCCAAAAAACTCGACCCTCATCCACGGCTAAGAGAGCAAGACCATCCAGCTACATACCCCAACAAATTCTCCACACGCCACCAAGAATCGAACCAAAAATCAGCTGGACATGCCAAAAAACACCAGAATCCAGAAGCCCTCAATCTACATAGCACAGCAACCCTCGTTCCATCATCCTAGTTCTTGGACCGACCAATTGAATCTAGTTATGCAAATCACTAATTTATAACTAAATAGGCTGGCTCATTCAATGCAGAATTGGTATTGCTAAACAAGAACGATGGCAGAGAAGTCCGCATGGGATATTGCCGAGAAAAGGGATTTAGAGTTGGTTATGATTAATCCAGGCCTGGATATATGTCCATTGTTACAGTCGTCCAAGAAAATCATCCTCTAGCCCGATGCCTTAATATTCTCAGTTGTATTCAATTCCAATCAGAACTTCATCAACAGAAAACGTCATATCCCCTGTAATGCTGCTCACGTCCTTCAATCATTCTGAACCTTGATGTTCCATGGTGAGGGTTGTCGAATCTTGAATTCTTTCGTTAAGACTTAATGCACTATATGAGCACACATTAACATTAAAAAGGTCTAATTTTATTTAGATTTCTTCGTGGGAAGAATATGCTACAACGTAGCTTTCTCTTATTTTTATTTACAAATATTTTAATTTTTCATAAAATCCATTATGATCATTTTAATAATATACATTATTATTTATTAGAATATTTACGCCGTAGGCGTTTCACTGTGGAGAATCATAACCATCCACATCGGCTAGATTCCTCGCTCATAGAGTGAATGGAATGTTGCCACGTGGATGGTGCCAATATTAAAGGTTTTTCTCCGTCGACTATCCATCCCTGCGACCTTCTTCCCGCAGCCTGGCTTTCCCATTCGCAGCCCTTCCTTCTCCTTTGCAGCTCCTTCCCCGAGCCTACTTTCCACTACCATCCATGGCCTCCACTTTCGCGGTCCGTTTCCCTTCGCAGCTCCCATTCCTTCGCTACTCCATTAATCTGGAGCCTCTCTGCTTCCATGTTCCGTCCCTTGGCCTCCACTTTCGCGGTCCGTTTCCCTTTGCAGCTCCCATTCCTTCGCTACTCCATTAATTTGGAGCCTCTCTGCTTCCATGTTCCGTCCCTTCCGCCCAACCGTTGTTTTCTCTTTCGATCACGCAACCTCCCTCTACACCCTCGGCCTCATCTTTCTTGCAACTCAGGCCCTCCTCTCCTTCCAAAACCCTCGCATCCTACTCCATCTTCGTACCTCACTCCACAACCTTTCGTTTTTATCACTTATGCAGCTGCGACATTCACGGGCAGTTGTAGAAACAAAACAGTTGGACCAAGGATAAAGAAGACAACATCAAGTGACCTCACGCAGGAGGAAACTATAATCTCAACTCCAAAACACAGACAGAAATTGAAGAGAGGCCTCACACAGGAGGTCAAAAAGTCCCAAAATGACAACAACTGATACAGTGATGGGAAATCGCGATGGGAAACCTCAAGTAGGAGACCAATAGAGCCCAAAATCCTCCAGCGAAAATGATGTAAGCCTGGCTTGTGAAGGCCAGCCTCTAATCCCCAAAAACAAGGCAGCAGATGATAATATATGCAGGTGAATTAAAAACAGAAGAATAATATATATCAATCCTATAGGAAGAGAGAGTTAATATATAGCATAATTGCCCGAGGAAAGAAGCTTGTCATCGCACCATTTTCTTAGTTGTAAAGAAAAAATCGACTCTCCATAAATACAGAACTTACTATTTCATCGCTTGTGACCAAACTGAACTGAAGACTTGTTATACGTCCAAGCGGAATTAAAGCATTGTCCTCTGCAGCTTTTGTCTCCATTTCCTCTCCTTTAAAAGCACTCACGCCAGCAACTTTTTTCCCTGCAATGCATGTCCATACTCGCATTATAAGCAGCTACCTAGGTTTAATGAGCATTGTGTGAAAGACTCTTCATTCACAACCATAACCATTTAAAACTTTAAATCACTTAAATTGAAGTACAAATGCAATCATAGTGCTGCGATCTTCAAGGATTTCAGACACTCTGATAGCATCACGCGGTAGTCTATAACTTTTTTCCACAGAAGAGCAGCGCCAAGCCTGGTTACCTGGAGCACTGAAAGCAATTGTGATGATTGTGGTATGAGATCTCTGAAATCCATCTTCTCAGTTACCAAAATGACAACAATCTAAACCAACATAACTAAACTTATTGTGAAATATTAGCAAATTCTACTACTGCAGGATTTTAGCTGGAATGCCGGATTTTGGTCGTGCAGGATTTGAGCTGGAATGGTGAGGAGCTACAAGAATAAAAAGGTAAGGAGCTTTACGGTGGAAGCTATAAGCAAATGGAAGGTTGGGAGAAGGTGGAAGAAATGCTTCCGTACCAAAGGCTTTCGTCCTTCCCTGCTCAGTCTTGGCTGTAAAGCTTTCTACAAAAAAACCAATGCTAGGAGCGTATTCTTTTATCTAAGCTTCCTCCCTGTCTATCTGCTGCCCCCAGTTCCGAATTAGAATAGTTACGAATTAGCATAGTTATGAATTAGTGTAGCAACAAATTAGATAGCGAATTATCAGAGCAGTAGGGCATAGAGAGCAGAGAAACTGATATTGAGCACAGCATATAGAGCCACCTATCATTTTCATATCTCTCTGAAATCATCATCTCAATGAAGATATATTGTTACAAATTCACACACATTTAATGTGCTAAACGGTTCTATAACTCTGCAGGCTTCCAACCATATTTTCATTAAGGGATATAGCAGTCTTCTGCTAAAATGCACATTTAACATCTTTGCTATTATGCATTTCTATTGAATACAAATGAATTCGAAAATACAAGAAACCTTTGCTACTTCGAATGCAATACACAAAAAATAATAGTGTAACTACCCAAATCGCCTAAATGTTTGGAATGAGTAACTGAGGTATTTTCAACAGCATTGAATCTTTGCAATATACAACCATGTCATTTGCCATATATAGCCATGTCCATTGTTGCTACCTGTGTCTGCTAACAAGAAAAACAAATTAAAGAAAAGCAATTTTTTTGAGAAAAATAAATTGAAGCAAAGATTGTTCTTGGACTCTCGACCAAGTATTCATAGTTCTTGAAAGTTCCTTAGGTTTTCTAGGATATACCAATTATCCACAGTTCTTGTCAGGCGTGAAGCAAAGTGGCAACGTGAGTGGTAGCACCATGCATGAAGCGCAAGTGGCAGCAAGCGCTAAGTGGCAGTGTAGGTAGGTTAAGTTTCCCAACACTTTATAAAACAGAGTAAATGTAAACGCTTCATCAGATTACCGAGGGAGGCAGAGCAAGGTCAGGTCCTTAGAGATTACGTGAAGTCATTATATGTCCAAAACATGTGAACTTACCTAGTCAGCACGGTTTCTCTACCCTCTCGAATATAATTTGGGAAGTTTTTCGAATGCAACAGGTCAAATTTTATAGCTGGCATTGTTCGTGTGCATGGATGTATTACCTTTTCAGCGATGTTTTGCAAACTATCCATCGTGAATGTCAGTGTTAAATTAATAACGAGAATGGTAGGTCTGGCTGTGAGCATTGACTCAAGATGAGCCCGACAATAGTAAGTTTGAGTTGACAATTTCTTCTATATACCGAGTTGAGAATAGTATTTCAAGATTCATCCGTTCCTTATATATGCCAAGAAACCAGGTAACGATTACATGGTCATTTTGTCTCGATTACTTATCTCTGTCTCTCGATTCTATTTCCATAGTCTTTCCGAAAGAAAACCCCCAAAAAAGGAACTAGCAATATCCTTCAACACAATTTGTTTCCAAGGACTGCAAGCAACATCTGAATTCTAATTGTAAACTCTGACATATAAGATGGTTCAACTTGCATTTACCCGTTATACAAAGGATTTGTGGGCTTCTCACATGAAGTATCCAGTGAGTTCCTCTTCCCCAAGATTAAATAATGGAGATGGCGATCATCCTGCACAAAGAGGACCGCCGCAAGTTGCTAATTTGTGGTGAGATATCCAGGGTCTCAACTCTTGGAAAGGATTGCTTGATCCAATGAATCCAGTTCTCAAAGTTGAGATTCTCAGATACGGGGAATTTGCTCAGCTTTGCTACGACGTTCGATGATAGAGACTATTCTGAATATTATGGAACCTGTAAGCACAGTAAACGCTCTCTTTTTCAGAAAATGGGTTTGTCTCATTCTCGTTATCAAGTAACCAAATATATATACCCAAATACTGGTGCTTTAGGATCCTCTTTTGAAGACAAGTCAACAATAGACAACGGTGTTTGGATAGGCTTTATCGTCGTTTTCACGGATCCAGATGAGATAGAGAGACTTGGATGACGAGACATAGTGATTGCCTGGCGAGGAACAAGGACAACGCAAGAATGGATGCAAAATTTCAAAGATATATTAGTTCCAATCTCCCCTACACCAGGACATCTCAATGTACAAAATATTCCAGATCCAAACATATGAATAGAAGACTAATAAACATATTTAAAAAAAGATTAATAACATTTTGTTTTTAGGATTAAGAAGACTCGAAAGACACTAGATAATTACAGTAAGATTACAATTCAATTTTATGAATAAATCAGTGCAGAAGATGGATGATATTATAAAATTAAAACCTAATATATTCAAGAAACAATTGTCAAATTGAATGAAAGAAAGTGTAGAGAATACTTTAAACCTAATACATTCAAGAAACGATTGTGAAATTGAAAGAAAGAAAGTGCAGAGAAGACTTCGCTTATGGCACATTGTTCCTGTTTGATTCACAGATTATTGATTTTGGTCTTCGGCTCAGTGAACAAATGTACAATTCAGCGAGAAGAGTATACCTAAAGCATAAGGGAAACCTGTGCTGGTCCCTCAATTTGTAGCCTGGTGGTGGTCGATCTTGACTTGGAGCTGAAGGATGAACACAACTGCATCGAATCACATAATGGATCCAACGAGATTCTTGTTGAAGATGAAGACACCTTGCCTCTCGGATTCAATGAATTTTTTGGTTCAAGATGACATGCTTCTCTTCTTCTCGCAGCCTCTGCAAATATTTTTTTTAAGGTGCACTTTGATTAATTTGGTAATCTGGATCTGTCGACTGATTTGTGGTGCATTTGTAGTCACGACAAGAGATGAAAATTGTCTCACATGTTGTTGTCCACATTGGAAATTGTGACCTACATGCATGATGTTCTCCACGTTGCAAATTGTCACTTACATGTTGCTTACCACATCAAGCTACTTAGAATGTTTCACAATACTTTGGGAACTTACCTCAATGTGGTTGGTTTCTACTCATGTATTGAAATTGGACGGCCACTAAACACAAATTATAATTCAAAAGAGGGAAGTTGGGAAGCATGTGAACATATCGCAATAGAACAACATGGGCTTCGAATCAAAGAGACGATGACACGTAAGCTGCAAAATAGTGACATCTAATCCGCTAGTAGTCTAGGACACTGAGATTTGGAGCCAAGTAAGAAGCAAAACATAGACACTTTCACTCCGTCGATTCAAACTTTGGACCCTTTTCAGTTATGGATGGAGCACGTGACGCTTCCACAACAGTCTCATATCCCCAGTTAAGAAGAGGATCGCATTCAATTTTTGGTCTGTTGGACCAAAATGCAATAATAATTTAATGGTCTGAAGATCACATTTGCATTGGAAACCCTTTTGCTACAACCTCTAATTAATTTCCAAGAGAACTTCTATTTGAATTTTAAAAAAAATATATTCAATCAAAACTTGGTGGACCATCAACACAGCTTGGCATTGGTTGTGAGAGTGACAACATATCAGATCTCAATATGGTTTTAGTGGATGGTTCTTTCCATTGTTATGTTATTTTTTTAATTAAATCCAAATTGTGTAGTTTCATCTTTGGTTTTATAAATTCAAAATTTTTATTTCATCAAAATAAAAAGCTTACTTCTAAAGTTTTCTATATAAAATTACAACCTTAACCATTGTTTTTAGAGTTACTTATTGAGTTTCAACATGGCATATGAATTTTTCAAATCAATGTTTGATTGAACTCTCATTTTTCCACTTCATTTAAAATATTTATATATTTTATTTAATATTAGGTTGCAGGTATTTGTCACCTAACATATTGTATGTAAGATTTTTGGATTCCACCTCATTTAAAATATTTGTATACTTTATTTAATCCGCCACTGAGCATATTGTATGTATGATTTTTTGGATTTCATGGCTTCATAGTACGTACACTGCATTTCATAGTACTTACAAGACCACCTAACATATCCAAATTATATCTATAATTTTGATTCTACAGTATATTCCAAGGTTCACAGATATTTCAATAAAAGACTTTCCGTCCAATGTTTCAAAAATATTGATAGTTTTTCTTAATATTAACAAAACATAGCAATGCTCTTCAGTTTCCTTGTTGGCAATGACTTTTCAAGCTAAGCTCATAATGGATTATCCCAAGCAGTAGTGATATAAATATTAATCTTAGCTTATTTGTAAACTGTGTACTCTCTTTTACATTCATAAAAACAAAGCAGCCAAGCAAAGCGACCTCTCCTCATCTACCTCCACGTTGAATAAATACAACCTTTATATTGAGAGCTACAACCATTCCTATTGTGTTGTAAGTCTGCATTTTATTGTGCTTTGTTGTGAATTATCTATATTGTCAGAAGACGTGTGAATCCTTGATGCGATGAGAGTCATTGATAACCAGTTACTTTCCTTGGTTTATTAGTGATTTTCAAAAGATTAATTCATATAGTGCTAGGTCTGTTCGCCTTTACATTGTTGAGAAGCATGTAAATGTTTTATTGTGGACTTGAAATCCTCAATGAGAAGAAAGAAACATATTTGGGTTTCCCACTGTATCTTCCAATCTTGAAGCAAGCATAACGAAGATTCATTTAAAAATTAGATTGTGGCACTATCAAGAGCTGGTCCATGAAAGAGTTCTATACCTATACTTGTATATGGATATTCCTAAATTTATTGTTACAACACATGGCATGAAAGCAAACTTTTGTTCACAAGTAGTTTGTGCAGTTTAGGAACTATTATAATCATTGTTTTCATTGATATTATTGCAGAATTATTTTTCAAATTGCTTATATATTCCAGATATAGTAGTAATCTATATTGTTGAGATTACTACTACAGAGATTGTGAAAAAATCAATTGTAGTTGGCTCACTGTGTTGATGAACTTAACATTATTTTTTGTTATGCTTTGAGTGCCTATGTCTTTGTAATCTGAGATTGTTACAAACTTTGCTTTTTTCCTACCAGTATTCTTCGTTGCCTGTGCCTATGTTTTTTTTCCTTCTAACTTTCCTCTTTTCCTACCGGCATTCATTTTTTCCCCTCAAGAGACAAATGCTAGTATAAACTTTGTTATTTATATATGCCAATTTTGCATAAAATTATTGTTAGATATAAGTCATTATTATAAAAAACTACCAATAAACATGAAATGATAGTTTAAAAAAGGTTAAATTATGACATGCATCAAAATCACAAAAGGGTTGGGGACACCAAGATACCCAAGACGATTGTACATGTGAATCCAAGAATACGAGGATGGTTTCTTCAAGAGATCTTTATTAATATATAAAAGTAGGTTTCATTAATAAAATATAGATAGAGTTATAATACTTACTAAACAAAAAAGTGAATAGTCAAAGGATCTAAATGAGACGAATGGATTAAGGATATTTTCTTAAAATAATAATGACAACAAAGTTTCAACATTTCCATGTAATATTAACTATAAGATATTTGGAATTTGGAGGGACAATGATTCTCCTTAAGCTTATGGTATGTTTTAGTATGAGATATTTGGAATTTGTAGGGACATGATCAATTATTCTCCTTAGGCTTATGGTATGTTTTTCTATCAACATAGTTGTGAGTTTGATTATAAAACTATTATAATTTGGAGTCTTTATTATGCATGCAATTTAATTCTCCATGTCGAGAAAATAGTTTAATTGGATGATAGTTCATTTTTTCAAACCAATGAGAGATGATATCATGTTCATATGCAATTTTAGGTGATAAAGATCATCTCCTAGTTTGTCTTATGATCTCACTATCTATCTATCCATGGAAACTAATGCAATTCTATGTGATAAATCTGATCATCTCATAATTGGTCTTATGATATTGCTATCTATATATCCAAGGGAGTTACTTCCATGTCTAATGGGAGTTGTTATATGTATGGTGTCTTACAACTACGTGTACAATTTCTTAGAAATTTCATTTGGGAAGAATGTCAACTTAAACATCTTGGCAACTTAATCTTATAACATGTTTTTTCAAGATATAAATATTTATTTCTTAGGAATACTTTGGCATATATACATCGAAGTACTATCATATTGATTGGTATTAGCATAGTAGATCTAAACACAATATTCTAATAGTAGTTGGATTATTTTGATTGTCACCCTAGAATTCTTGAAATATACAAGGATGGATCTTGCAACATGCATCCGACACATGGAACCATTATGCCATTCGACTACTATTGGAGGATCCTAGTTGATGAGCCGACTACGTCCTCCCACTTGACCACCAACTAGTTAGGATGGTTTGTTCAAGTCGTTAGGCCGACTTCCATATAGTTATGTAGTTACAAATATCTAAATAATTATATAACCCATATAAATAGGTTGGTGAGCTGGATGTTATGATAATGATTATCCTCCTTGTGTACAAGATGTCATGATAATATAATAAAGACTTGTTGTGGATGTATTCAATACTTTCTTACTTTCTTGCTCTATTTATGTATGTGTGTTCTCATATTTGATATATGTATGATGTGCTATTGGTAACCACGGGTAATCTCAGAGATTACAACATTGGTTCCCTTTCCGGTAGTACTGAATCAAGACATGAAATGATCATGTGTACATAAATGGTAAGCGAGGAAGAAATCATAGAGTGGTGGAATTGAAAAATCATGAATTATACTTAGAACTATGCTAGAAGGAGCAAGTTGACAATCATGCGGGCCATAGAAAAGTTCTTCATTGAATCCCATGAACGGTTCATAGAAGTTGTTCCACATGAAACAAATAAGTTCTTGGATAGCGTTCATGATAAAGTCAGACGCCCAAAATGAAAGATTGTTAATGCACAAGCTCTACAATGGTGGTCGAACAAACTCATATAAGTGGATCAAAAAGATATGCGATGACTTTTGTGAAGAACAAGCTATTGAAGGAAGAACTTCCCTCGACGAAGTTAGAAGCAGATTCTATAACGACTTCCACGAAATTTTTTTTTTCTGTACCATTACGACTTTGTTGTATAGGTTTCTAATTGAGAAAGCAGATAGTCACATAGTCGAGTATCAACCTCCCTTGGGCCCTGGTGATAGTTTTAACTAGGAGCAAAACCAAAAAGATTGGAGTGCTTCTTATGTGAATGAGAGTGAATAGTTTTTGGGTAAATGAAAACTATTGTTGAACCCACTTCCGTCAACCAGTAATAGTCGAGTCGGTAATGGGGGTAAACGACCATGTGGAACGAATGAATAGGCGATGACAATCGAAAAAATTGGCATGAATGATGACTAGTAAGAAACCAAGTTTGACTCGACGAAAGTTGATGGCTAGTCACAAACAAACAACTGATATTCAAAAAATTGAAAAGGAAAAATGATTTAAAAGACGAGAAGAATTGAGGGACCATTCAAGTCCACTCCATAATAAGAGGAATATGAATACGACGATCAAAAAAACTGAATAGCTAAAAGTCCCACCTGGGTCGAGTTAAAGTCGGCCAGATGAGAGAGAGAGGGTGAGGCGTCGATCAGAGGACCTTTGCCGATGGAGGAAAATCCAAAAGAGTTACATATTGTTATTCTTGAAGTTACGAATCATATTGATACAATCTCGATCCCTCTAAATCATTTCCCTAGTGTATGATAGATCGTCGAGTGTGACTTGGGAATTGGACCTGGCCAGAGCACAATATGGAGTCGACTAGATGATTGTTGACAAATTATGGATCGACTGATGATCCAGAGATCACACCATGGTAACTTGATCATCTTTAATCCTGATTTTGGAAGACACAGGTTTAACTTATTCTATTCACGAATGCGTGGAGGTACCCCCTGCCAGCCTTACTATTTATGGAAGCGTGAATCCCGTCGAAGATCTGACATAATGACGAAGAGTCTGTAGAAGAAGTCTAACTATCCTGGTATAAAACTCATCAACAAGAAGTAAGTATAGAAACTCGTTGCAAAGAAGTAAGTTATTCCATAGTTAGTGATTCGTCACTAGTAAGTAATCTAAATAAAACACAAAGAAGAAACCATAAATATGTTAACATGGCTTACAATTATTCAGTCCACACTCCTATATATGAAGGGGATGAGGACCCTAGGAAACATTGGTTTTTCTGTGAAACCATAGGAAGCTAACCTTATTGATGATGAAAATAGATAGATAGCTTTATTTGCAGGTGGCCTTTGGAAAAGAGTGCTCACATGGTATATGAACTTTATTGAAGATGGAACAAAAATAAAGAAATAAATCAAAGAGAATTTTCTAGAATTCTTCAAGACGCAAGACAGTAGGTACGTGGCCGTTCAAAAGTTAAAATAAATTACTCAAAGGCCAGGTGAAACAATGCATGAATATGACAGAACATTTAAATACTTACTTAGTAAAATTCCCTCCAAGGTGGATCAAGCACTCTTGATCCAATGGTTCGTCGCAGGCCTGCATCCAAGGATCCAAACGCCCTTGATTTTAGACGAATTTACATCTTATGATGATGTTCTAAAGAAATCTTTAAAGTTTAAGTCGGAAACAAATTTGTCAATCAGACCTGCTGACTGGAGATTGGAAGAAAATATAGAAATAATGCAGTGATCACTTCAACAACTTATGTTGTGACACAACGACTTGTGAGCACGACATGCTCCTTGGAGGGTCACACTAAAGACAATTGTTGATACGATGAATGACGCCAATTTCATGACTACATAATACTGTATCATCAAGAAAGAATACCATTCCTAGAGGAAAGACGATTGTTACAAGAAGAACCAAGACTATTCTTAGAAGAAAGACAACCATACAATTTTCAAATCACTCAACAAGCTATTTTTGCAACATATGTAAAAGGTTTGAGTTGCATTTGATGATATAGTTCCCATATAATGCTGACACTATCAAACTAAACTTGGTGTGGCATCTATTGAACCACTCAACATAACAATGTAGAATGTATAAAGAATTTGAAGAGAAAATTCAATTATCAGGCAGTCTATCAAGCACAAGCTGTTGACGAGAATAATCAAAAGGGTCTAGACTTTCGCAATAACGACTCACGGGGGGTTCACTCAGTGAACTTGTTACATAGCACGATCGTTCGCATGATATTAAAGAATATCCCTAATTTCACTAAATATTGGAAAATATCTCCTAAAATTTAATTGTTGAACCCCCCTCCCAATATTCCTTTCCAATTAAGAAAACCCCTAGTTTCACCATATATTGTATGTATCCATTTTTATCAACCCATTTTGAATACCCCCTTTATATCATATTATCAAGTTGTAACAAACAAGAGCCCTAACTCCCACCAGGATTGCAAGGGTGACTGATCAATTTGTAGCGTTGGATAGTGGAAGACCCAACGAAATAGTACTGAGAAGGAAAATGCGTAAAAGGAAACCCAGTCAAGAGGTCAACATAACAAAGAATGTAAATGGATGATAGTCCAATAGTTAGTGCAATGCTCAGAAAAGATGAGAATTGTAGATGTTTCACACCATAGTCTGTCAATCTACCAATTTTATATCATGTAAATATAAGTATAGTCATAGAGAGCTCATGTTTTCTATAAGCTTAATAAATTAAACTCCATTAAAATTCAAAAATGAAACATTTTTCGTGGATGGACTCCCCTACCTTCCTATCAAAACAAACATCATTGATGTTTGAACCCAAATGAACATAGCAAAATTTCTTTTACTTTCCAATAACACCATATGATCATGTGCATAGCTTGGATTTTGGTCACTCACAAGATGCAATGAATTTCCTCCACTTCCTCTACATTTATTCTTGCAATCAAGGAATTAACAACATTACCTTTTCTTGGGTTATATCTAGTTTTTTTTTTAATCTTTATTGGAGATGGAAAAATATCCATTGTTAGGTTTCAAGCATGGAATAGTTACAAAGATACACAGATGGTGAAACTTATATGATACCATTTCATGGTAACGATAATCCATAGGGTATGTAAATAAGGATTAATATTTTCACCTATGTTCATGTCAGTTTCAATACAATATTAAGAGAGATGCCTTGCATATAAGAATTGAAATTACAATTATGAATGTGCCAAATATAACTCAATCTAAAAACTATTGCTAACTGAAAATGTGAAAATGTTATAGAAGAATACAAAAAGTTGAAAGAAATAATTGGTCAAGAAAGATTGATCTAACTTTTCTTGGTGCCAATGAGCCTAGAAAGATTGATCTCACTTTTTTGGGTTGTCATGGAGCAAGGTTTGGTTGAATCTCAATACCCACCTAAACTCCAACCTAAAAAATTAAGAGTTAGATCTTTTACTCGAATGCCTACAAAAAATACAATACAATTCTTCAACTCTGGAACTCCCAATTAGCTATATCTCTTAACTTAAAGATGAAAAAAAATATAACATCAATTCAAACCAAGCCTAAATAAACTATTAAATGAGTATGGATCAAGGCCAGTAATCTGAAGAGACTTCCATTGATATTATTATTCGCACACTATTATCATATTTATGCAAAACTTAGGATCATAAAAAATATCAGATAAAAATGGAGGGTCCTTAAGTTTTAGGTGGGTATGAATTGAGCCCATGATTTGGAGGTATGAATCCGTCCCACGATTTGGAGGTTATTCCTCATCCCACCCAAATAAAATAACCCCCAATATTTATTTTACTATGTCAAATTAAAAACCTCCCTTGACCCCTTAATATGAAGCAATATATTTTTGAGGTTTTTAAGAGTATTCAAACCCCCAATATGAATGGACGTGATATGATATTGCCTCGCTAGTGACCCCCCCGTGTAACGACTAGTGTAGCAATGGATATAATCGACGTGGTGGATACACCGTGTTACCAACTATATTGTACAATAGTTGAACCTCCATTGAGCCGCCAGTGTTTGAACATGATCAATGTTCACTTCCAGAGTATCAGGGGTTCAGTTTATGATGACTAGCCACTTTTGGCTAGCCACTTTTGTTTTTCTATTGAAATGACCATGCTCCATGGGGTCCTTGTAATAAGTGTGCTAGTAGGGTTTTGAGTGGCTCGATTCCCCAAGACTTGACTATCAACTAAGGTATTCCAGGGAGTTTTTTTCCCTTGTCAATTATGCTTTGCTTATAGCTGAGCAATAATCGACGAGGTTTTCTCTTGCTTCCTCCAAAGCTAGAATGCTCGATTTTGAAAGTTTGGGCCTTGGGGGGTTATTAGAGTCCAATTGATGTATATGAACCTACTAGACACTATGTGTTTGTTAGATGGTCATTTCCTAGGTCCCTTGTCCATTTAAAACATTGTTCGAAATTTTTTTACCGGACACGTTGGACAGTTTTTATTTTTTATTATTTTCTTATTAATTTTTCCAAATATTTAATTGGAAAAAATCAATTGTAATAATTAAGTGGTTTGGGGGTGGATTTAAAAGATTGGAGGCTCAATTCCTAAGACAAAAATCCCAGTTAAACCCCAAACCCACTTATCATAAGTTTCGGACAGTCATTCAGCCTCATAATTAATATTTTCTCAAAAAATCAATAAAAGAGAAATATTAATTAAAATAATAAAAAAATAATCCAATTGGATTAAATAAACAAGCTAAATGACATGGAAATCAACATTTAAGAATATTCCAATCAACTCCAATCACTTTCAGTTGAGTATCCAGTCACCACCAGTCAATTCAATCAAGGAAATTCACCCTCCTTCATGCATGCTCATCAATTGTTGATGTGGCAATCATTTAATGGTTTGTTGGTTTTGCAATTAAGGAATTGTGGGCGCCTTCATGAGGTGGAGGTCACATCACAAGCTTCCAACCAACAAACTTGAGTTATCATTAACATCAAACTCCAAGCTTCTCCATGATAGCTCACGCCTTCCCTTTGCATGCACAGGACTTTGTGACTTGGAGCTCACGTATTGGAGTGATGGAATTTGCTATGTAGGAGTGGGGGGTGCCTTGCCTAGGTGGAGGCCACCTCCCCACTCACAACAACCACAACTCGGTGCTATCTAGTTGATCTACACTCCAAGCTCTTGGATAGATTGGAATTCGACTTAATCTTGATTGCTATTTAGCTCTCTCTATTGCCAAGTTCGAATTAGGTAATTGATGCTTAGTTTTTGTATAAAGAGCAAGCCCTTGGGCTCTCTTAGGATGGATG
The DNA here is from genome assembly GCA_027924585.1 of Larix kaempferi. Classification (NCBI taxonomy): domain Eukaryota; kingdom Viridiplantae; phylum Streptophyta; class Pinopsida; order Pinales; family Pinaceae; genus Larix; species Larix kaempferi. The sequence goes on along the minus strand of BSBM01000101.1, from coordinate 16,766,199 downwards.
ATTTGATGTAAGATTACTCTGAAGAATTTTGTACTTGCTATTTGCTTTAATATTTGGAATAAAATTCGACTTTGGAGGTCCATGCAATTTGTGCTACATTGGTGAATGCATCTCTTGTGAGGTGATTTATTTCCATGCTTTCAGTTTGATGCTTATGTGATTGATCAAATAACTAGCTTTAGAAGTCTATTTTCTAAAACATAAGATCTACCATTTGCAGGTGTCAATTTGGTTTATTATGCAATGTTTATCAAAGATTATATGAACAGGACGTACTTAGTTATACTAGTGTTGATAAAAATCTTGATGTTCTTAGCATACTAGTTATATATTTGATCTCACTGGGTTTTGAGTTGTTTGTCTTTGGATAGGTTTTGCCATTTGGAGAAGGGTGCGAGCTCAGCTGCATCTAGCGGCTAGCCCATCTTCAACTTCATCAAGTTATTTTTTTAACATTGTTGTCATTTTAGGATCTACAAAAGCCTGAAGTTTTTCCAAGAAGAGGCACAAGGAGATCTTGCTCTTCATCACATCAAGAAACAAAACACTTTAAAAACATCTTTGGTTACTAGTTACTACATAAGAAGCCCTAAGCTCCAAGTCCCATTCTTTTGGCCTCTTCACCTCCTTTCCTTGTTTGGCTCACTGCTCCTCTTCTTTCTCTCCCTCCTCTTTTGCTCTTCTCGCTGTCATCATTCTTTTCTTCTCTATTCCTTGAGCTTTTCCCTTCTTTTCCATTCACTGCTCACTCTTCTTTTGCTGATCATTTTTGTCTTCTCACTGTTTTATGATCTTCTTCTCCTCTTCACCCTTTAGCTTTCCTCGTTTCTCCCTTCCTATCCTTCGCTGCTCTCTGTTTGATTTTTTGTTCTTGCATATTTTTGTTTGTTGTTATCCTAAGTTTATTTTGCAGTCCTCTCCTTATTCATTGGCTTCCCCCTTCACTTTGCTTTCTCTCCCTTTTGTTTCAACCTTGTCTCCCATTTATTTCTACTCCTTCTTCTATTCACACTACCTTCTCTTCTTCCTCTTTTGTCTCAACTCGCTCATTTTCTTCTACTTCTCCTTTTGCTTGTCTTGTTTGCTCCCTTCTTCCCCGCATTTTTTGATCTCCTTCCCATTCATCATCTTGTTCAAAGTTTTAGTTAGATCTTAATTTCTTTTGGTTAGAATTGTTAGTGTCCATTTTAAAGTTTTAGATCATAGTTTAGTTCCTTTAAAGTTTGCATTAAGATCTAGTTCATTTTCTAGTTTGAAATTTGCATTTAGATTGTAATCCATTTTTTATAAGTTATAAGCTTGCACTTAGTTCATTTCATAGCTTTGCATCTAGCTTACATTTTCTACTAGATCTTAAATTTACTTTGTTTTTGTTAACAAATAATGGGTGTTTGAGTCTTTGTCTTGTTGTATGTACTTGGAGAGAAGAAGCAAAGATCAAGAAGCAAGAAACTTGAATAAGAAACCAAGAAGCAAGAAATAAACAAGTGCAAAACCAAGGAGAAGACAAAATAAAGAAGTTCAAACCAAGAAACTCAAATAAGAACCAATCTCCTTTTTTTTTTGTAAAAGCTCTTAAGAAGCTTCTTCTATTTTCTCTCAAGTTCTCTTCAAGGGTTAAAATCTCAAGCATTGTAATCTCATAATAAAAAGAGCAAGTGGGATTTAAGGCTCCCACACCCAACTTCCCCATTTGGGGAAATTTGTAGTGTCTTTGTCCTTTGCTTGTTTTATTCTTAGATTAGTTTTCCATTTTGCAAGTAGAAACACTAATTGCTAGTTTAGCTTTTTTCATTTTGCAAGTACAAACACTAATTGCTAGTTTAGCTTTTTTTCATTTTGCAAGTAGAAACACTAGAAACACTAATTGCTAGTTTAGCTTTTTCTTCATTTTGCAAGTAGAAACACTAATTGCTAGTTTAGCTTTTTTCATTTTGCAAGTAGAAACACTAATTCCTAGTTTAGCTTTTCCATTTTGCAAGTAGTTCCATTTCCACTAATTGCTAGATTAATGTTGCATCATTTCACTTTCTTTGATTCAATTGTTGTGTTCTTGTTTAAATTGCTTGATCATAAAAACACAAAGTCTCTTGAACTTGTCATAAGACAAGTCAAGAGCACTCTCTATCGAATAGCATTGTTGCATTTTGCATTCTCATATAGATTAGCTAAGACTCTTGAATCTCGCCATAAGGTGGATCAAGAGCACTCTCTGTTAGAGAGCTTTGTTTTATGCTCTAAGTAAAATCATTCACAACTCATCTCCCCTAAAAATTGGAATTTATTGTTTTCCACACCACGTATGCTCTGCCCATCCTTGATAGGTTGGGTTACTTTGAAACGGTGTTGGGTTATTTAATTTCTCACATTAATCCAATTTGAATCATAATAAAAATCTTCACCCCATAACCAACGATTCCGAAGTTGATCGATAAATATTCGAAAGTGGGAAAATTCCAAGTGGGGGCGCCAGGTAGCCATATCCCATTTTCAGTGGCTGGTTAGTTATTGAACGCCTCGCTCAAAACTTGGGCGGTTCGTCATGTCTTCGAACGAAGCCACTTAGAGTATTCCCGTACATATTTCCAGTACCTTGCATATCGGTTGGAAATTCCCCTTAGCCATAATAATCAAGATCATCTTAAAATACACAATAAAATTTACCAAGAGCATTGCAAAACGATCTCACAAACACATCTTTGAGACTTGTATTTCAACATCCCCACACATTTAACTCCATATTGGCACTGGTCTTGAAACTTATATGCATCACCTAATTTGGACCATTTGTCCTTCATCTGTCTGAGTTATTTGTTTCTTGTGGATGATTTTAAATTCAGTCATCATATATATTGTTTATCTTATCTTGTGTTTTGCAACAACAACTTGGATTGCTTAATTGATATTGCATATCTCATAAAAACTCCAAAAAAACACTCATTCGCACCATACACCCAAAAACACTTAAAAAACACAAGAGCCTTAGACAACTCTTTGTTAGGGACAACCCCCCTTGTCTTTGTTAGGAGCTTGCCTAAACAGAGGAGCTGGGATTCAGGTGACAGTACCTGGCTCATTGCTTGCCCCCAAAGGCCACATCTTTCCCACTTGTAGTGAGGAAACAACTTTTGAAAGATTTATGTTGTCAGTGTGCATCTCGGCGGACAACACAACGCTCGTGGGAGATATAACACTAATCGCGGTAACCGCCCTTTTGGTTGAGGAAATCCTTGTTGTTTTATCTGCTTCAGTGAAGAACACTTGTGTCCCAACTGTCCTTGGAAAGAAAAGACGAATCTAAATTTATGTACAAAATGTGGGGGGGGAGCGCAATCTAGAAGAATGCCCCACCATGCTTGAAGAACTAAATAGAAAGAGTGTTAATCTATTGTCTTTTGTTCCTAAGTATGAAGTATTGAATTCTAAAAATTTGCATATAATTACCAGCCAAGGCACAAAGACGGGAGGTGATAACCCCAACTCACAAAACTTCTACGTAAAGAAGATAACTATCATAATCTGCACAAGCAAAGATAATTTTTTTATAATGCTACGAATTTTTTTGAAGAATTCCAATCCACAAAAGACACCACAAAAGCACAAAATAAAATAATTAACTGATTACTACAACTTCTCACAAAAGAAGATGTCGTTGCACGGTGAATTAACTTAAGTATATGGTAAGAAATAGTCCAATAAATGAAAAAGTAGCTAAAAATCTATGCAGCTTAAATCATAAAGATAAAGTCAATGTCGATCCTTTGGTTGATCTTGAAGTCGAAGTATATTGCATCTCGCAAGTCATCCTTGACTTCGACTCACAATCTAACATAATGACTTGATCTACCTGGGGAAGCTAGGGACAACCACGATTAACTGAGTCAGGCATATATCTAAAATTGGCCAACGAGGGCTTGATTGAACCCATTTGCATATGGAAAAATGTTAATAATACAATTATGGGTATTGACACTCAAGTCGACTTTGAAGTCATCTAACCAAAAGAAGGATCAAAATCCTTCCCTACGTTAGTTGTACGACAGTGGGGAAGAAAAATGAAAGTTTCCATCTCACTAGAAAAATATAGAATAAAATTGAAAGGTGAAGGTAAAAGGGTCATTGTACCTATTCATCTATCCCAAGGAAAACCATGGGAAGAGCCTGATGACAATGGTGTAGACATAAGAAACATGTATCAAGTCATGCAAAATAATGAAGACTCAATTAAACCAAATGGATATGGGGAGATTCATTTGGGCTCACCCATGTTGGTCGGACATAACTTTGACTTAGAACTTTACAATTGGCAAATAGAAAACTATGAGGTGCATGCAAGAGAATGTTAGAAAATCGTAGTCATCCCTTGTTGACCAATATGAGAATGCTCTGTAATTACAGTAAATAACAAAAATATTTGAGAAGAAAGTAAGAGAATACCCCTCTTTAGTCCCGATGAAAATTGAGTCGACTAAGCTTCCACTACTCAGATACAAGGAACATGAATCGCCATCAACTCATGTCGAAGAAGTCCCTAAGAATGTTGGAGAACAAGGACGACTTTAGAGCTTAGTCTAAACCTTTGTTGATAAGGCGGCTAGATGGTGGGATACCCATCAGTCACGATTGCAAACTTGGACAACAACCTCAACTTATTTTGTTGAATGGTTTGGAGGAAGAAAACTAACAACACACGCACAAATTTAGAAGTTTTCCCAAGGCCAAGACCCAGTCGAGCACATAACATGTGTGGAAAAGAATGGAAAAGGTTTGGTTATAGAGATGAGCGAGCATGGCCACACATGTTTCCTAGAACATTAGATGACTTGTCCAATAAATGGTATAAAATGGAAGAAGTTATGGGAGAAACATTTAACTATCAATCCCTTAAAGAAAAATTTATTAAATACTTTTGCATTCTCTCCTCCAGAGGGATCCCTTAAGGAAGCAATCCAATAAATTCACTAGTTTATCAAACCAACCGAAAGTCCAGTTGACCCAACCGACGCTATTGACCGACCAAGTTCCAATTGTAACATCATCATGAATTCCTAGAAACAACAACTTCATCTACTAACTTGATTGGACTTGGAGAGTGATAAAACACCAGAAAAAAATTTCATTCGAATCTTCCTGATAGCCCAACCAGTAAAATTAGTGCTGAATTTTTTTATTAAAGACAAAGAAGATGATCATGAACTTGGAGAATTCCCCCCATACTTTACCGAATTCAAGGAAGGCGATTGACTAATTGATGATTCAAAAGCACCAGAATGGATGGATGCAAAAATAAATACAAAAGAAGTCGATATCTTTATCGACAGAAAACCCAAAATGGCCAAAATTGGAGATTACTGGTTGGAACAACAAACAACTGAAATAACAAACCTCCTTAGAGAATATCAGGATGTATTTTCTAGATATTATAAGATTTGAAAGGTTTGGTACAAGAAATGGGAGAGATGAAAATTGAAATCTTGCCATATGCAAAGGCTATTAAGAAACGATCATATAAACTAGCCCATAAATACAAAGAGATTGTAAATAAAGAAATTGAGAACATGTTAGCTGCAAGAATCATATACCATGTATATTAGTCGGAGTGGGCCATTCCTATGGTCCTCCAACCAAAGAAACATGACCCCAAGAGACTGAGAATCTGTGTTGACTTTAGAGGCCTAAATAAAGTAACACCCATAGACCTGTTTCCGATGCCTTTTTCCAATGAAATTATTAATGAAGTTGTTGACCGTGAATGTTATTCCTTTACATACGGTTTCTCTAGATATAATCAAATGCCTATAGGAAAGGAATATCAACACAAGACCAAATTTGTATGTGAATTTGGGTCATTTTCATATAAATTTATGCCTTTTGGTCTGAAAAATGCACCAATAGTCTTCTCAAGAATTGTTATAAAAGCCTTTTAGGAATTTTTGTAAAAGACTATGGCTATCTACTTTGAAGACTAGACTATCTATATTATTCTCAAAGACCACATACAGTGGCTCCAACTAATGCTGGAAATGTGCCAAGAAATACAACTATCATTGAATATAAAGAAATGTATTTTTTCTACGCCCATTGGAATACTTCTGGGCCATGTAGTCTGCAAAGACGGCATCAAAGTTGATTTAGCAAAAAACAAATTTATTCTTGACTTGAAGCCTCCAGTAAATCCCAAGCAAGTTAGAATATTGCTGGGACAGATAGGATATTATCGAAAATTTATAAGGCATTACTCCAACATGATATTCCCCTTAGAAGAATTGCTCAAGTTAAATGCTAAATTCATGTAGAATATGCCAAAATGTTCAGAATCGTTTGAGCTCCTCAAAATAAAATTGGTCGAAGCAACAATACTTAGATTCTTGAATTGGTCCAAAAAGTTTCATGTTCATATAGATGCATTGGGTATTACAGTCGGGGCAATACTCACCCAACCTGAATACAACAAAATCGACTACCCTAATGCATTTTCTAGTCAGGAACTAAATAAAGCGGAGCGAAACTATTCAACGACCGAGTGAGAATCGTTAGGCATGATTTCCGTGCTACAAAAATATCGACATTACCTATTGACTAACTGGTTCATCTTTTTCACAAATCATCAGGCTCTTAAATACTTGGTAAACAAACCATTGCATCATGGTCGAATATGTCGATATATTTTGTTATTCCAGGAATTCAAATTCAAAATACTAGTCCGACCTGGAAAATCAAATGTGGGACTTGACCATATGTCACAGATAGAAACCAATGAAGACTCAGTCGACATAGATGATGAATTGCTCGATGCACATATTTTCTGAATCAAGGCTATTTTGACTGGGCTCACTGATATTGCCCAATTTTTACAAGAAGGAGAAGATCCTCAAGGAACCTTGAAAAAGAAGAAGAAAATAATAGCAATGAAAGCAACACCCTATACCTTAATCAATGGATATATCTATAAATTAGGACCTAGCTACATACTCTATCGGTGCGTGCTCGACCATGAGAGGGCATCCATTATGGACGAAGCTCACTCGGGTCCAGCAGGAGGACATTTTCATGCCGACACAACTACTAGGAAAATACTACAATTTGGAGTATGGTGGCCAACGCTAAATAAATATTGCAAATCATACATCAAAAAATGTGACAAGTGCCAACAAATAGGTCGAACCCTGCGACGAAATGAAATGCCACTTATACCAATAAAACCTAGTCTAACTTTTGAAATTTGGGCTATCGACTTTGTTGGACCCTTCCCAGTAATTGGCCGATTGATGGACACCCAATATATAATTACATCAGTGGAGTATGTCACCAAATGGGTTGAAGCAGAATCGGTCAAGGCTTGTACAAGTGAGGTTGCATCAAAGTTTATATATGAAAACATTATTACAAGATTAAGTTGTCCTCTTACTTTAATCATTGACATAGGAAAACACTTCATAAACAAAACTGTAGATGTTTTACGTGTGTTTTACTCAAATAATTCATGATCGACCATCATAAAAGTTCGTCATACCACCCTTAGTCGAATGGTGTTGTCGATTCATTTAATAAAACATTGATGAAGGGTATTACAAAAATTTGCATCATCAACAACTGACGACTTGTATGTTTAAAAAAAAAGGAAATGAGTAAAATAGAGTTTAATAAGAGCATTAGGTGATGCATTAGAGAGGAATTTTTTTCGAGCTCGGATTCGAGACGAGCCTGAGATGAGGCCCTAACTTTGACTGCATGAGCGTGTGGCTTCGTGCCTGATCTGATCACGGTCTAGGCAGTTTATTGGACAGGACGTTGCGCTGGGTTCAACTGTTGGCCCTTTTGGCCGTCTCCTGAGCAATTGATTGCTTGAAGATATCCATCCTGGATATTCCTTCTTGCTCCCAGAACCCTCTTTCAGGGATTGCCCCAGCCTCCAATGGCGTTGGGAGCAGTCAAACCCCTCTTCTGACCTTGCAAATTTTTTAAATATAATAGCCAATCAGGGCAAGAAGACCCCTTCCTCTGCTCAGCAGAAGTTTGTGAAGAAACTTAAGGAGATCTCGACGGTAGCTTTACTGGTTGATCTTCCATGCAGGAGAACCCTCAATCTGTTGGATTGTGGATTGATCAGCCAGTTCACAGGACTATGGCCCTCTCCGAAGGCTACTAAATATTGGGTGCAAAAAAATTGGAGACCCTTAATCACAGAAGATGTGAAATCCTTATTTCTCGGCAAAGGATACTTTGCATTCGTGTTCGAAAGCAAGCAGAATCTCGAACTCATTTTAAAAAATGGACCATATTTCATGGGACCGCAGGGACTCTATATGAATAAATGGACCCCGAACTTCAATCCAACTCTTGACATTCCCTCTGTCGTTCCTGTTTGGGTGAGACTCCCTCATCTACCCCTCCACTGCTGGAATTCCAAATCCTTATAAGCTATCGGAAATGCCCTGGGAAAATATATCGACAAAGCTTACCGGAAAGATCAGTATGCATGCGCGAGAATTTGTGTTGAAGTGGACCTGGAACAAGGATTTCCTGAAGCAATAAACCTTACCGTGGCAGATTGGTCCCATATTCAAGAACTCGACTATGAACAAATACGATTTAAATGCAGATTTTTCCATGAGTACGGGAACTTTGCCAGGTCATGCAAATAGAAGCCTGCAGATCCAAAATCAGAAGGAAGGAAAGAACAATGGATGGCCATCCAGAAAAATAATAAAACGGGAACGAAATCCCATCCGAAAAGTCTAAACAAAAAGAAATCAGATCAGCAGCATCAAGATCCAACGACATCAAACAACAGGAATAGCTTCAAAGTATTAGAAATATCAGAGAATCAAGAGACCCCTGAGATCAAAGAAGAAGGAGAAATACGGGAACAACAAGACTCTCAAGCTATTCCTCTAGGCTTAGAAGATTTGAATATCCCCATCCCTTAGAGTACTTCCAGCCCCACAAGATCTACCCTAATCAAAGATGCCCCCTCCTATGCTGAAATCACTAAAGCTAGAACTCCCACCTCACCCTCTTCCTAGGAATATTTTATAGATAAAACTGCCAAAAAGGGTGGTCGAAAATTGACCAAAGAGCCGAGAGAAGAAGAAGCTGAGCGTGAGAAAGTCCAAGGTTCCCAAGCCACTATAGATATGGTCTTCAGCAGAAATACCAGAGCCAGGAAAGCAGGTAAGAAAAGTGGAGACCTAGCAGGAGGAACCCCCTCCTCCATCTATAACCCTAAATGATGAAGATGGTCTCTTGGAATTGCAGAGGCCTTGGTAGCCCTATCAAGCTTGAAGCAGTAAAAGATCTTCAAAGAATAGATATGCCAGATCTCCTATTACTCCAAGAGACCAAGCTCGAAGACAATGCTGTCTTAACTACAGGAAAAGAAATTTGGAAGAAAAGTATCGGTTATGCAGTTAGCGCTAGGGGAGCTTCGGGTGGCCTGGCAATATTATGGTCTCCTGAAAAATTCCATCTCCACAATTCCTTTGCTACGCAGCATTGGATATATACGGAACTCACTCATAGACAAAGCAATAAGCAATTCGCTCTATTCAATATGTGTGTCCCCAACCTTTACTTTGAGAAAAAATATTGCTGGAACCTACTTGAATACTTTTTGCAGGCATATGACCCTCAGAATATCATTCTGGTCGGTGATATGAACATTACTCTTTCAAATTCTGAAAAAAGGGGGGGTAGCAGTGGTACTGATTGCTTCAAATCACAGGTTGAAGCGCTTCTCCAAACATGGGATCTAATTGATATCAAACCCAACAAAGGCGAGTATACTTGGTCCAACAAGCGTATTGGCAAAGGAAATATTATGGCCAGGTTGGATAGGTTCTTCGTCCTTAGCAATCTTATGTCTGATAACCATATCATCTCATCCAACATTTTGGCCAATCTAGCCTCCGATCACAAACCCATCCAGCTTATTTTTAAGGAAAAGGAGGAGCTGGGCCCAATTCCATTCAAGTTCAACCCCCAGTGGCTTACGCATGATAGTGTTTGGAGCACATTGGAAAAGGCATGGAAAATCCCAATCACTAGGTCCCCGTGCTACATTTGGGAAAATAAATTGATTAACACCAAAAAAGCTCTTAAGATTTGGTCCAAATCAAACTGCCTAGCCCCTGCAAAACCCAGGAAAATTGCAGTTAGTGCACTTGAGGATATCTAATTCAAGATGGAAGAATGGCCAATTGAAGCTAACACACTACAGGAAGAAGTAAATCGACAAACCAATGCATTTCAGGCATTTCGAATTGAAGAGGAGTATTGGAGGCTCAAGTCGAGAAGCACGTGGCTTAAATCGGGAGATAAAAATACAGCATACTTTCATAAACAGTTTAAAGTCAGACAGTCACTAAATTACATTGCTGAGATCAAAATCGAAGATGGTACGACTGTCAATGGGAATTCGAATGTAAAAAATGCAGCATACACCCATTTCACCAAGCTATTTATGGATGACAGCGCTGGTGGAGAGGACAGTGGAGAGGATGAGCTCAACATTTTGGAACACATCCCTAAGAGGATTACGATTGAGGATAATCTTACCATGCATAAACCGTTCACGGAACATGAAGTGTTCAATGCAATCAACTCCTTTGAATCTGACAAAGCACCGGGCCCCGATGGCTACTCGATCCATTTTTACAAAGCTTGTTGGAAGTATGTCAAAAAGGGATTCATGAGAATGATAAGGAACTTCTATTCAAAAGCCAAAATCGGTGGATGCACTAATTCAACGTTCCTGTCTCTCATCCCTAAAGAAACTAATCCCAGCACATTCAGCAGATTCAGACCGATATCGTTATGTAATTCCTCATACAAAATTATCTCCAAGATGTTAGCAATTCGAATGAAGCCTTTACTCAACAATATCATTTTGGACAACCAAGGTGGCTTTATGAAAGGAAGGCAGTTACTTGACAATGTGATCCTTGTGCAAGAAGCAATCCACTCCAGCAAGGCCTGAAAGGAAAAAGGTATGTTAATCAAGTTAGATATGGCAAATGCATTTGACTAGGTAAAGCATTCTTTCCTTTTTAAAATTCTGAAACGCTTTGGTTTTGAAGACACCCTCATCAGCTGGATCTCAGCATGCATTTGCAAACCTTGGATCGCTCCTCTCATCAATGGCCACCCAACTAAATTCTTCCAAGCCATGCGTGGAATTAGACAAGGATGCCCCTTATCCCCTTTCTTGTACATCATCCTTGCTGACTCTCTTAGTCGAAAGCTTAATCATGAGCTGCTCTCAGGAGCCCTCCCTGGCTTACAATTAACCGTTGACTCCCACCCCCTAAATCATACCCTTTTCGCTGATGATTCTCTACTTTTGGGTGGTGCATCCTCCATCATAGCTCGAAAATTCCATCGAAATCTGAATTGGTATTGCAAAGCATCTGGAGGAAAGATCAATCTGCATAAAAGTGTTGTTTATTGTTGGAATTTAAATAATTGAGTGGCAGCCAAAATAAGCTCAATCCTAGGCATCAAAGTCCACAACCAGTGGGATAATTTTATGTATCTCGGCCTTCCAATCACTCAAGGCCTCTCAAAAGATGGAAATCGGGAAGGAACAATAAACAAAATAAAAAGCAGAGTCAGAAGACTGGGAGGGTATTGGCTTAGCAAGGTTGGGAAATTGATCCTTATAAAATCTGTCATTTCTACACTACCTATTTACCAATTCTCCATACTCCTCGCTCCAAAAAGAGTGTCTGAATTGATAAGTAAATTTTTGAGAGATTTCCTTTGGTCTGGTGGGAAAAACAATGGGAACAAAATTCATTTAGTGAAGAGGGAGGTCTTAAAGCAACCCAAGTTCGCTGGTGGTCTTCAAATTCGTGATCCTTTCCATGATAATTTAGCTTTAGGCGGCAAGCTCTTGTGGCAAATCATACATAACAAAAGCCATCTAGTCAGCACTGTGCTCAGAAAGAAATATCTTTAGGGTAATAGGTTAAGATGTCTTGATCTCAAGCCAACAACCAAAGGCTCCAGCACATGGACATTATGCAAGGCAGCTTGGAAGTTCTTTTCAAAGGGACCTTTACTGGGTTCCTGGTAATGGTAGTAAAATTGACATATTCACGGATAGGATTATGAACAAGGATACACTTCAAAGCATGCAAGAATTATGTAATATTGTAGCATGGCTCAAGCACGATGGGAGCACTACATTGAAATATTTCAGTGCCTGGGACAAGAATGGCATCTGGCAAAGCTGGAGCGATAGAGCAATCCCCCTTCATCTTGAGTCTGCTAAAAAATTCCTCATTGACAACTTGAAAGGATGCTCCCCCTTACACCGACTAGCAAAAGATGATCGGGGTTGGGGCCCCATAGGTTCCTATTCCTCTTTTCTCGGATATAAAGCTCTGCATATTCAAGAAACAGAAAGAAATGATATTTGGAAGCTTGTTTGGGACCCTCTTGGATTCCCCAAAATCAACTTCTTCACCTGGACGTTACTACATTGCAAAGTCCTCACCGAAGATAACCTTATCAAGAGAGGTTTCAATGGGCCTTTCTGGTGTCCATTCTGCAGAAATAGTGAAGAAACTCTTCATCATCTCTTTATAGATTGTAAGTATACCAAGAGGGTCTGGACCATATGCTCCAAGATCTTAATTTCCCCATGCCGTTCTTCTCTTCCGTCAACCACCTTTTTAAAGACTGGAAAACCTTGTATCCTTCTTCCCTTTCCATTAAGAAAACCTGGTATCACATCTGGATCTCCATTCCCAAATACATATGCTGGAAAGTCTGGACCGCTAGAAACAATATCATCTTTCAGGACAAGCATTACTCTCCACTTCAAATTGCCAGAAAAGCCAAAAGCCTGCTGATTGAATCTCTTTTGAACACTAGTTAAGAAGGAGGATGCTAACCTCAGCAGAAATGAAAAGAATTGGATTGGAGTTACTCTCCCTAGCCCAAGCAAGAATATCCAACGACATCTTCCTGAATGGCAAATCAGATTATCTAAAAATGAATTTCTGGGTTGGAGAAACAATCAAGCAACAGACAGCCTTCACTTCGATGGTGCATCCAAGAGAAATCCTGGAGTAGCAGGTGCTGGAGGGGTAATGTGGCTAAGCGGTGGAACATTGAGATTGAAGTATAGATGGGGCTTAGGCATTTGCTCTAATAATACAGCAGAAGCATTAGCCTTGTGAAAAGGATGCCAGATAGCCAAAGAGAATAAGATTGATAAACTGCAAGTATTTGGGATTCTATGATAATTATCAGAGCTATTAATTCCAGCAAGAAACTCAACAATCTCAAGCTAAATCAAATTATTCAGCGAATTCAGGGCATAGCAAGCACATTTGTAGACTTCAGGGCATATCACGTCTTAAGAATGTTAAACAATGAAGCAGATACAGAAGCTGATGCAGGATCCAAGCTCGGCCAGGGTATTCTAAAGAGGGTATTCTAAAGATAAACAATGTGACTAAAATTCACCAAATCCCTTGATTCTGCTCCTGAGTGCAGTCCAGGGATCTCTGCTCCATGAACACCAGATGACTTCTTCAGCAAATTCGATGGCTCTCTGCTCCATGAATACCCGATGACTTCTTTAGCAAATTCGATGACTTCTGCAGAAGTATGGTCGTCTACCATTGAGAAGTATTTTCGATGACTCAAACGTTACCATTGAGAATCAGGGATTCGGATTATGGTTAATTTAAAATGACGGTGGAAGGATTAAACATAGCAGGAATTCTAAGAGTGACAGGAATTTTTAGCTGCTGCTTGTTTATGGTTAATTATTATTCACATTCTGAGTCACAACAGGAATTAGCAACGCAGCATTTGATGTTTTTGTGATTCAAAGAAGGACCTTAACGCAGCTTTCTAAGTCCATAATGGAATCACAGCAATTAATGGTAATCAGGAAGGAAGGATCGTATAGTAAAACAGTTAAAAAAATTTGGATTGAAGGACTCAACAGCGCAACCCATCTGTCAAAACAATGTTAAATAGATTCATGTTCAATCAATTTTACACACTAAATTAAGGTGATGAGTTTGAGAGAGGATAATAAAAGGGAAGGTTGTGGAAAGTAGGAAAACATAATAAAGGAAGGGATAGAAACATCAACTTGTGGGAATAGAAGAAGAAAGCACTGGGATCTACACAAGTAAAACGTGTTTCTAAAATAAGATTGGAAGGGGTGGGGTAGAGAAATGGGTTCCCAGAGAAAGAAATGAAAAATAAATGAAAGGGGTGGGGTAGAGAAATGGGTTCCCAGAGAAAGAAATGAAAAATAAATGAGAGGGAATGCATATCAACATCGTATAGTAAAGAAAAACAAATAAAAGAAATAATATGGGCAAAAAATATAAACCAATATAGAACTCTAAATCCTTGTTGGATGCACAATGTAAATTGTAAATGCCTTTGAATTCTTGAGGAAGAACAATTATGGTAATTCATGATACCCTCTTTTAGTTGCATCATGAATTCTTGAGGAAGAACAATGACGGTAATTCATGATACCCTCTTTTAGTTGCATCATGAGATAAAAAGTCCCTTATAGAAATTTACTTCTTGTGAGATAGAAATATCTTAAATAGTAGTCAACTTATCATTAATAGAATGAAATTATTGTTCCTTTTAATTCAATCCGTAGACTAATCCATGATTTGATGTGGATACACTTTAAAACCAAGATATTCTTTCATAATTGAGAGATTATTAATTTCTTTCTGTATATAAGTAATTGATATTCTCACATTATAGTTTATAAACACTTGAACAAAATATTAAAAGAAAAAAATTGATTACTTTGCATAATTACGTAAATATAGTGAGCTCGATAACCTTAGTCCTTCTCTCATTATTTATAAACTTTATTACCACCTCCAAATCCTATTTACAATGTATTTTATTGATACATTTTTGTCTTTCAAGTTCAAGGCCTTTTATAAAACCTGATGTTTCAATTGTGTTGCTTCTAGTTGTATTAGATCTTTTGGAGTTTTACTGTGTAGAAGTTTAGAAATGATAATGATTCACAGGGATGATTTTAGGGGCGAAATTTAGCCCAATGGCGAATTTAGAAGGTTTCTAATTTTTTTTAGGGCGAATTTTTAAGTAAAAGAGGTTTTTGAGAATTAATTTTAATAGCCCACTATTTATTATTTTGTAAATATTAAAAAATTATATAGCCAAAATCGTATTTAGGAAGAATTTATAGGAGAAACCAGTCGCCCGCGATTTTTGTGGAAGAAATAGGGAAAAATCGATTTTCGCCAGTTTATTTTCCGTGATTTTTCCTTGGATGCACCAGTCGCCCCCGATTTTTAGGGATGGTGTTTCCTGGAAACTCATTCGCCCGTGATTTCTGGCATGGCGGTTTTCTGGAGTTGTTGTTCGCCCTCGATTCTGGCATGGGTTTTTTTGGAGCTATGGTTCGCCGTCGATTTGAAGAAATTGCGGTTTTGGAGTCCGATTCGCCCGCGATTTGGCTGCTAGAGTGCCAATACAACCCCTAGCATCGCCCATACGAGGTAAAATTCTTGATTTTCACCCATACGAGGCTCAATTACTGTTTGTTTCAAAGATTACCAGTTTGTAGCGTGTATCTGGAGGTTTGCAAACTGCTTTAGCTGTGCATTTCAGATACTCAGAAGGGTTTTGAGCATTAAGAGGTATGTGACAATGTGAAATATCTGCAATTCAATTTTTGTTGCCATCTTAGACCCTGCGTGTTTCATTTCGATCCATGATTACATTGTGAGTTTAATCCCCAAATTCTTAATGCTGTCAGACTCTGAAATCTTTTATTATAACTCGCCCTTCGTTTATAACTCGCCCTTCGAAATCTTTTATTATAACTCGCCCTTCGTTTTTCATAGCCGATGGAAGCTGAATTGAGTTTGAATTCTACTTGTCGGGCATACCTTGTAGGCATGGAGACATAATTCATGAGGGTCTGCTGGTAAACTTTTTGAAGGTTGTTGATCTGTGCTTGCCTTTCCCTCTGGTACTGCTCAACTTCTTTAGTTCTATGCTTTGCCTCTTTCATTTCTTTTCAATGTGTCGAAGTTGGGCAGATCACAGTTTTTTACTAAACTATTAGCTGCTTGATAATGATTTTGGCAGTTTCTGGGCGATGTCTTCTTAAAATTGTATCCGACTTATCTTTTGGATTTAGAACTGTAACTAATCCTAGTAAGATGCTGTCACTTTCCTGAAATTGAATACTTATTCAGAAACTGTGTGATCTCTGCCAGTTAAGCCTTTGTACAATAATCAGCAGTGGTTATCATCTTTGGCGTGTTATCTTTTAAAAAACCAATTTTACTTGTTTTTATTTTGATGTCCATATAGTGAGGTGGAAAGTTCACTTCTTTATCAGTCAAACCTGCTTCCATCGATCTGCTAGCTGTATCCACTTATTGTACATTTTTAAGGGTCCCTATCAGCTCAAAATTGTCCTGTTTTATATTTTCCACACACAGCTTTTCCCAAGGATATGCTCACCATTAAGAAGTGACAAGCACTTAATTCATCTTCGACAAGTTAGAGAGGCTAACATAGCTTGATGGAGTCATGGTCACTATGACCGACCTGATGTGGGAAGATTCCAAGATTAATAAGCAAAGAAGATCAGTGATGCTCGTCCTCTTTGCCTTTTGAGCGTCATTGATCTTCTTTGCTTTTGCATCATGGAATTTTCCAACATCAAGTCTAGTAACAGAGTCAAATGGCTGCAAGGGTAGTTGTCTATTGGTGAGGTTTTGTCATCCGTTTTCTACAGTTTCAATGGTTCTTTTGGGGAAGAATATTGGAAGTTTGGTGACATCCCAATAAAAATCAAGGCCGTTGCTAGAAAATAACCAGAAATGCAGCTTGTTACAGTTCTGGAAGGTCGTTGCACAAAAAATCCAAAAATATGCAAACTACCCTACTAAAATGTCCAACACTCCTGCACATAGAAGATTGTTATAGCAGAAATGGATGATGGCTCCATTTTAAAGATAAAATTCACTTGAAAAGAAGCCTAAAATCAACAAAACTGCAATTATTAATAGTAGCATTGCAATCCTATAGCAAGTCACCTGACTTGCAACACAAAAAGTAGAAACATTACTGAATGATACTTGGATAATTCTAGGAATCACAACTTATGTTCAGTTTTGGCAAGATGGTTTTCTACCTGAGTATGCATCACAACATTGGCATTGTCTTTGGATCGAATTTCTATGTATGCTGGAACATTGCCATGTGTGAACTTGACAAAATTGTGAAACCTTTTGGACTTACATTGGTTGGGTACAAAAGGGAGGTAGGATCTAAGGATTGATGAGACAAAATGCTTCAGTTTGTATTGAAATTAAGCTTCTATGAAAATTTCCGTCATAAGTTTATTTACAATTGCCTAGACAAATAGAAGTTGAAGAGCCGATTTATCTTAACCTCTCTAATGCTTGCTTGCTTCCATTTCTCCTAGTAATTTGATTCATGAATCATCATCCACCAAAGAAGCAAGAGAAGCAGAATAAGTCATAAAATGCATTAGATAAGAAAGTAGGAAGCATCAACAAGCACGATTAGACTCAAGTGTAGATCAAAATGGGACTCCATTGGAGATCTTGCAACAGAGCATCGATGTAATGACCATTGAACAAGGTCAACAATCTGACATGCCCTTGCAGACGAATTCCATTTCTCTAGTCATTAACATCACACATGATCTAACCCACTTGGAGTCACATATCCTAACCAATCCAAAGTGAAATACGGAGCTGCCATTTGAGCCTCACTCTGCTTTGTAGACTAGATGCTGAGAACAACAACCATCGACAGTTATTGCTTTGCATATTGATCCTCAACCATTGGCACACATTACACTGTTTGGGCAGAGGTGGGGCTTCATATTGTTACTCCTCCCTCAGAGTCCACAACGTAGGACACCACTAGGCTCCTGCACTCTTGAGATCAGAGTTTGTTCCACTAGGGGTTCCACTCACACAAAACAACACATTTGTTGAATCTTTGGGCCATAATAATCTGGAATATATCAACATAATGAAGCAAAAACAAGTCGTAGTATGCCAATACAGAATGTGGCATAACACCTGGCTCCATGAGGGACGGGTACTCTTAAGGGAGAGAGTACTCGAGAACCTCAGAATCTAAAGCACATTAGCAGCAGTAAAAAGTGAGTACCTACAACATAGGAATATACCTTTCCCACAAACCATTATTAGAATGCATTTGAAAAACTTCAAAATAAACAAAGTAAACTATTGCAGAAACAAAATCTAAGCAAATAACATGCTGAAATGAAATGTTCAAAATTTTCCAAGTCTAAGTTATGCTAGAAGCAAAACAATGCAAGATGGAAAAAGTAAATGCTAGGGAACACCAGGTATATAATCTTTGATGAAATCTTGGTGTATGAGAATTTCAAATCGAAAACCATTAGCTCCAGCAAAACCTTCAACTAAGAAAGGATCGATCCAAAGATGAGAAAGAGGTTTGGCCATAAACCTATAAGCTTGATTCCAAATCATAACTGGATCTTGATAAGTAAATTGCCTTTTATAAATGGTTTCAACACTATACCTCTTATCCTGAAAACTGTCTAGTTCTATGTCCAGATGAGTGTCCATCATAGGATGATCCACTTTTTATTTCAACCTTTGACTTGTGATATTTTCTTGTGATATTTTCTTCATGAGTAAATTGAATACTTTCCTCCCTGATATTTACTATTTTGTGGCTTATTTCTCTTTCTCATGACATATAGTTGTAACCTTTCTCTTGCTCTCCTATCTTATGGTCTTTGACAGCTTGTGTTTGTTTGTGTGGTGTTGCAAGCTTTAAAGGCCATTCAGTATGTTGGGATTTCTATAATACTGAGACCTTTATTGATAGAATCACAAGCCCTAGCTAAAAAATCGTGCAATTTGATAGTTAATCCAACAGAAAACAATCACATCAACATGCAAGAAGAGGAAATATCACCAAGAATCATCTTAGATCTTTGTTGGCAGTTTTACCACCTTTAAATAATGTTGCTTCCTGGGCAAGTAATACTTCTTGCCTCAGACATTTCCCAAACAAGAAATATCTCAAAAATGCCCAGTGTACAGTAGGAAACACTTGCTTGATGTTTCTAGGAATCAAGAAACAAAACCATCTAGGAAATATTTTTGAGATGTTTCTCAATTGTTTGATGCATTTAATAAAAACGTTGGTTAGCCCTAAAAACAATTTCTTCAAGATGAAAATTATAGAAACTAATTTATAGTAACGCTAGGGTTTTGAATGCCATTATTTTAGAAAAGCTCATAAGAACACAGTTCTCTGATTCTCAACTGCTCTGTCAAGTCTTAGGAAATCCTTGTAGTAAGCTGCTCGTACTTTGCCCAAACTATCGCAACATTTTCATTACTACTGTGATGTTCCTTAAATATCATCTCAATATCCTTCCTTAGCTTTCTTACATCTTCTTCACTCCAATTCTGGTCACTAGTTGCAAATTGACTATTTGGTTGTCTAGCTGTACCTTGATGTTGTCTTTCAATTGAAACAAAACTTTCTGATTGAACTCTATCTTGGTTTTCACACTCAATATCCATCTCATCCTCCACAATTTGTGAAAAGGACGAAACATTATCAACAAATTTATTCTGCACTTGCTTCTCAGTTTTCATATTCATACCAATACTTTTAACATTTTGCTGTAACGTACCATTGTCTTTTATATCTACAATATCTTCAATCTCATTTACAGGGCGTGCAGCCTCTTCCTCAATTAGATCCTCTTCCACTGTACTCGATTTGTTCACATTTATGTTCTGATCAAGTTGATCAGCAGTTGCAACACCTAATGCTTGGGAATTATCATTTTTTCTTCCAACAGAAATTGGAATTCATCTCCTCCATCAATTTCCAGTTCCTCTATTTTGCTGGAAATTTCATTTGTTTTATGATCTTCAGATTTGATATCTGATATTTTTACTCTCTCTTTCCAGTCCTTCAATGCATCACCAATACTGCGGAAAGGATTTGCATTCATTCTTTCCAATGATTGCAATTCTTTTGCAGATGAAGAGGACAACTTAGGATCAGAACTAGGATCCATTTCCATGGCATTATAAGGGACTGTTGATGGCTCGGAAACACTTTCACTAAATCCACCTTTCGTAAAATCATGCCCCTCTCTATGAATATCTCCAAGAATAATATCATTCTGCAGATCATAAATAACACCATCTGGTAAGGCTTGGTTCACTGCATTTAGAATTTATAAATCCGAATCCCTGAAAATTGATAATGTACAAAGCTGATAGCAGATGATTTACAGTTATATAACACAATTTTTCCTTTAAATATTTTTCTTTCTGCTGATAGTTTCATAGAGTACATCCCGTGGGTTTGGGTATGCAGAGGTACCCTGCACCCTCCAGAGGTGCACAGAATTACTCACCCATGGCACCTGTCTTTGAGGATAAATTTTTTAAAAATCATTAAAATATAGTTACTAGTTTCCTGCCCTTTCTACTTGGTCCCACCAACCCCCTACTATATAAACTGTCAACAAACACAAAAGTAATCACTGATCATTTGCTAGTGCTGGGCCATCATTTTTCTGTTGCTAGGCAGTGGTTTGGTTGCTGAAAACTCATAGCAGCAGTGGATTTGTAGCATATATATATTAAGTTTGTATTAAATTATTAATGATTATTTCTTTAGGCTTAAAACTTTTCTTTTTTTTCCTTGGAAAAAGTTGTAATTTTATTTCAAAAATAATTGAACAAAATTACATTCTGCACATGTAATAGAATCACTGAGATCCCTACATTTTCACAAATTTTCTGTCCCATATTGACATCAAGTTTATTGCCCCATACGAAAACAAATACCATGGATACGGCTGTCCATTCAGCCCGCATATATCCGATTATATATTCACAAATACAATATCAGAGATTAAAAACTGTTGTCCATACAGCCCGCCTATATCCGAATACAATAAAACATACTGTAACAGGATGTCCATCACCGATCGTTTGAAATCTGAGCTAATGCTCAATTCCGTGCCTCCAAAGCTTCATAAAATGGTCTGAGTTAATAGTTGTATGTATCAGATATTTAAAAACTGAAAACAGCTGTCCATATAGCCCGCCATATCCGAAAACAAATAAGCATACTGTTACAGCATATGTATCAGATATTTCTATTGAATTTTAGACATGGATAAATTTTGATGCCTTCCTTATCTTTCTCTCTACTACTATGAAGTGAACTTCTCACCTTGTATGGTAGCCCTAGAGTCTAATTATATAAATTGAGCATTGGTCTGTCATCGATACTAGTTAGAAATGATTTAGTACATATACCCTAAGGAGTCTAGGCCTTATAACCTAAAGGAATATTTTAAGCATCTACCTTTAATAATGATTCCTTAATCCTTCACATATGACATCCTAGGCACATCCTTGGCTTATGAGTGAGGATATTGGAATTACTTTAAGGTTTATGAAATAGATTTTAGAATGTGGGCCATATACATGGTTAGGGTGAAAACCTAGGCCTTAGGGCCTAGTACATGAATATTAAAGAAATCCAAGACCAAGAATAATACTTGAGCCAAGTCACATGATCTCTCAACGTGATATTTTACCTCAAAGTGGGGATGATGAGTTTTAAATCATAAGGTATAAGTCATAGGATCCTCAACATGATTAAGGGTGTAGCATACAACTTAGGCCCTAAATGAAGCTTTCATGTATCCAATGCCAAAAAAACAACTCAAACTAATGCACATGACCTCACAATGGGATCATTTAACTCTAAGTCGGCATATTAGCACCATTTGATTTTTTTTGAACTAGGTATTGGTTTTGAGGTCTTGACCAAGGTAAATAAATGAAACTTAAAAATATTTTCAAGTAATTGACACCCAAGGCTCTTCCTTCATTAGTGATTCCATCATTAATATTCATCATTCCATATTATCAATAGAAAGACTAATATTAATACTTTTGAAAGGTGAAAAAGTTTAGAGTGGAGAGGAGTGATCATGTAATTTCTTAATTGAATGGCTAATGAAGATGCATTTAAGAAATCATGCTTCCTGAATTGTGAAGAAAATGGGGTGGCATTAATTTCATATTGGGGATTGGGGTTTAATTATGTTCATTTTTTGTTCAATTCTAATGATTTAATGAGGTGGTGTTGCAATATGGTACATGGAACATTGGTAGTTCTCTATCATATGGTTAGCAATTCAATCCCACTACCCCTTGTGGTTAGAGTTTGGTTTTCTTTTAATGCTCCTATCACCTTTTGTAGACTTGTTTTCCAATAGGTTTGGTGAAGGGTTGATCCCATACGGATGATGGAATTCAAGGTATTCCTAGGGTGTGTGTAGAAGTGACGTGAAGAAGAAATCTCCTCCTTTTATTTCATTAATGGTGATGGATGGGGTTCATCAGTAGAAAGTGTGTTATCTTGATTTATGTAATTATTATTTTTATTATCAATATTAGGACCATCCTATTTGTTACATACCATTTTGGAAACCATCCATGGTATCCTCTCAAGGTACAAGTGCTACAAAATTGACCACCCAAGTAAAAAAGGGTGGGGTGTCAATTTGCTTAGGCCATTTGACCAAGTAGGTTCATACACAAACCTAAGATGGTGACGCTATATATCATTCATTATAAGGAATGAGAGATAGTACTAATGGGGGGTAGCTCAGGAGCATTCCAAGAATAATAGGGCTTCTATTTCACATCCACTGCAATTTTTTTTACCATGGGCCAATTGATAACTCACGTGATAAGAGCACTTTGTTGACTTTTATTCTAGGTGTCTATGTATAGACCTAAGGTATGCATGTTGATGAATATTTCTAGGTCATGACCAATAAAAGGAAGGGGGATTCATATTGAAGTCTTGTGGATAATGCTGATAGAGATGAGCCCCACTCCTTAAGTACAGTCATTCAAGAATGTTTTCTCCCTTTACCCAGACAAGGGAACCTCCTACTTGAGTAATGTAGCATTAAGAAACAGGTTCAATACTCTCACAAACCATCTAAAATTTGCATGAATATTTTTCTTCTTTCTTAGAATGTGAGAGGGGTGACAATCCTAGGTAGGAATCAACTTGTTAGGGGAATTATAAAAAGGTTAGTCCAGATTTGATATTTATCTAGGAGATGAAGTTTGTTGGTTTTGATCTTCACTATCATATGAAATATTTTTGGAATAATATCTTTTTGACCTCATACCACATTTAAAATGGTGGTGTGGGGTACTTCCTCACTGCATTTAGAATTTATAAATCCGAATCCCTGAAAATTGATAATGTACAAAGCTGATAGCAGATGATTTTACAGTTATATAACACAATTTTTCCTTTAAATATTTTTCTTTCTGCTGATAGTTTCATAGAGTACATCCCGTGGGTTTGGGTATGCAGAGGTACCCTGCACCCTCCAGAGGTGCACAGAATTACTCACCCATGGCACCTGTCTTTGAGGATAATTTTTTTAAAAATCATTAAAATATAGTTACTAGTTTCCTGCCCTTTCTACTTGGTCCCACCAACCCCCTACTATATAAACTGTCAACAAACACAAAAGTAATCACTGATCATTTGCTAGTGCTGGGCCATCATTTTTCTGTTGCTGGGCAGTGGTTTGGTTGCTGAAAACTCATAGCATATAAAAACATATAAAACATGAGCACGAAAATATTCTTCAATTGTTATGGGTGAGACCCAAACACAACTTACATATTGGCTTGCAGGACTATGTGGTTTAAAAAGATCATACATTTGAGCATGATAGTCTCAACTCTCTCATCATGAGATTCTGAGAAAATTCTGCTAATGTCAGACTCAAGCAAGTATTGATTGAACTGCGAGGAGTTTGCTTAATGTCAGATAAAATCTCCCAGTCATCAGAAAATACAGAGAATGATCCAAACAAAAAGGCATTCTCAAGGGAATAATTTTGAACCAAAATGAGGGCCATATGGTTAAGGGACATTTTGGCACAACTAAGTCCAAAGGCTATGAAGAAAGAAGCAATATTTTATGACCTAGTATTGGGTTAAATTATTAGTCCCATTAAGTATAACTATAGACCATATAGACATCAAGTATACCTTATACCTCAACATATAATGTTAGAATATAATTTATTACATTTTAGCAGAAATGACACCACTTGAAATCCAATAAGGGTATGTACTTGGGAGTCAAGGACACCATATAGACACATGGAATGACACTTAGGAGTCAAAGACACCATAGAGAGGACATGTTTCATGATTGGGGCTCGACTCACAATGTGTAAGTCCTAGAAGGTTAATCTTCCCGTGAAGGACCTTTTTTTCCTTTTCAACCATGGTCTATGCCCCTGGACCCATCACGGGTCCCCAAAATGAATTAATCATAGCCATATCCCAATTAGAGGCCAAATATTCCATAGAAAGGTCTTATGTGGTGTTGCAATGCATATTTCACCACACTTGAGCCAAAGAATATTTGTTAAATGACCAAGGATCTTTTTATACTGTCCTAACCATTATCAAGATGCATACACCCATCATTGTTACTAAAAACATTATAATGTCCTTTGGTAAACTATTCATAGTTGAAATATGGCCATGAGATGCAATGCTTTATGGATTTTAGATGTTTTTAATGGAAAATGAGTCTAAGAAGGATTATTTTGGGAATAACCTCATTATTTTGGGAATATGGCCAGACACTTCAATATTTTCCAGCACTTTGTTTAGTGATTGATTCTTGTATTTAAACATTGTTTGTGGTCAGTTTATTGAATCATAATTTAGTTGATTGTTCTTTTATTCTTTCCAGTAAATGAAAAAATGAAAAAGAGCTTTGTTGTAGAAAGTTTTGATTTTATGGCACTTTTGTTTCCTTGTTGCAACCACGCCACACAAAAGCACTACCCTTTTTGAGTAATAACAGCCCTAAAAACTTTTTAATAAAATGAAATAGAAACATTTTTCTTTTTTAGGGTACACTACACCAATTAGTTTTGGTTAGGATCTTGAGTTTAAATCACCTTAAACCACTCAAGATCACACATTACGCAAAAATCGTAGTGAGACTATCACAGTTAAACCCATTTCACTCAAAACTTGCCTGGGATCTATGCAGTAGGTCATTGCGAGATCAGATTGTTGGGAATACTCCTCCTACTTTCTGTTCGAGCATACGCCAGGATTGGATTGCGTATTGGGGACTCTTTCGAGTTTCGGGCTTAGCTACCCTACCCACGCTTTCTGATTCGATCGGTGACTGTTCCCCCAGGAGTTTTCGGTGTTGTGGTATCCTTAGTATCTGACTCTAGGTTCATACACAGGTGACAGCAGAGGGTATATCTGCTGTACCTAAGACAGACGTGGGAGGAAATCCCTTGCAGGTCTTTGGGAGGGTGGTTGGGTGATTCCAGCGCTTGCACCCTTAGTCATTGTATTGTGGACCCCGGGTAACTGTCTTTCTTCCTTCGTTGATCTGTTCTGGGCCCTCATCATCCCAGACTCTTCTCCGGAAGGCATCTTTGTTTTCCTGATTTGTATACTTAGGACTTTTTAGTTGGCGTGTTGTTTGCCCCCTAGTTGTAGTGGCCACCAGGTTCTAGTCTGTTATTTTATATTTATAATCACGGAGAATATCACTCAGTCTGGGATTTCACTCAGTTTCATGGGCATGAATATCTAGTTGAGGGGTTCAAGTGCATTTAGATCATATGCTAGAGTCCATATCATGGCATTGGATACCTCCTAGTTGGGATGATTACTGCTATATTCCAACTATGTTTATAGACTAGAATTGAATCACATACCTAATACTAACATAATAATATATGCTAGTTATATACTATAATACTTGTAGCGAGCCTTACATATGTTACTTGTGAGTATGAGAATTGGGCACCCTTGAGATGGATAAGCAAATCATTAATGTGAGAAAATGGGTATCAATTTTTTATAGTCACTTCATTGAGATCATGATAATAAGTAACAAGATGCCATGCACCAGATTCCTTTACAGAAATGAAGAAAGTAGAGGAACCATAAGGAGAGGAGTTAGGTTCTATATGTCTAGAGTTTAAGACATATTGAAGATGTCACTTAATATCAAGAAATTCGTGAGGGGCTAAATGGTATATTGGAGCAATTGGAAGAGAAGATGCTGAGACAAGATCAATAGTGTGCTAGATGAAATGAATGGGGGGAAGGCCAACAGGAGGTGTAAATACATACACAAAATCATCTAACAAGGGATTCATATAGGGTGTGGAAGGATGGGAGTCATTATCAATCTTAACCCATTTAACCACACATAGTGACATGAATTTGTGAAGATTGACATGGAACACATCAACATTGTTGGACAACAAGGAAGGTGAATGGGTTATAGAAGATGTGAGATCACAAGCCTTTCCATCTTTAAAAAATTTATAAGTGTTGTGGTGAGCATCATATAGGGAATGACGAATAATTTGGTAAGGGAACCCAGTAGTAAATATACACAATTGAGAGGAGACACATCACATTCCAAAGTATATTGAAATGCCCCAATGGAAATGGTGATAACATAATGCTCAGTGACATTTAGATGAGGAGCATATTTTGTAACCAAACCTGATATGGAGTTTGATGGTCTGTAGTGGGGAGTTGCAGATAGGAGACTAAATATCATGGGAAAATATATTTATTTGGCTACCATTATCCATAATTAGGGTGGTGATTTTAGATTTAATTTGATAATTATGAACAAATAGGAAACCTAGTTGATGCTGGAAGGATTTGTTGTACATGAATGATAGTGTAGGATCTGGGGTGGTGGCATTGGGTAAAAAAATTGGAGGACTCAAAAAATTGGTAGAAGAGTGAGATGAGGTACTAGGAATAGGCTTTGATATGAACAATAATTATAAAAGTTATCTCCAAGTAATTTTTTCCCAAGCAAATAAATAGACCCTTGAGAAATATCAATGACAAAGTGTGAAAATTAGTGTCCAATGTTTAGCTTGGATTTAAGATATGTAGCAATTCCAGTTAAGTTTCATAGATATAGCAGATTAGGAAACAGACGGATCATACCACTATCAAGGACATAATAAATTAAAAAGTCCCTATGTTTTCCTAGGGGATTTGAATATTTACTTTGATAAGTTCCCAGGATTGGATGAAGGCTACCATAAAATGAGAACATTGTTATCTTTCTGTTTAAATGAAAACTTTCATGAGTATGGCTTAACTCTACACAAATAGTTGTTGTGACCTAATAGTTGCTGTGACCTTTTTGTCCTTGGAAAAAGTCGTAATTTTATTTCAAAAAGATGAACAAAATTAGATTCTGCACATGTATTAGGATCACTGTGATCCCTACATTGACACATATTTACTGTCCCATATTAATATCAAGTCCAAAGTTCCATACTACTTCAAAACAATGAGTCTGGCTGTTCATACAGTCCGCATTTATCCGATTACAGATAGACTACTGTATCAGACCATCACATAGCTTCTATCTACAGCCGGCATATATCCATAAAACTAAACAAAAACTGTTACAGAAATTAAAATAGGCGTCCATCCCTGGTCATCAAAATCTGAGCTATTGCTCAATTCCGTGCCTCTATAGCTTTATGAAATGGTCTGTGGTAATAACTGTAGGTGCCCCCAATAGAGTGAATAGTAATCCTCCAAGTGCCAAGTTCCCAGGATTGGATGAAGGCTACCATAAAATGAGAACATTGTTATCTTTCTGTTTAAATGAAAACTTTCATGAGTATGGCTTAACTCTACACAAATAGTTGTTGTGACCTAATAGTTGATGTGACCTTTTTTTCCTTGGAAAAAGTCGTAATTTTATTTCAAAAAGATGAACAAAATTACATTCTGCACATGTATTAGGATCACTGTGATCCCTACATTGACACATATTTACTGTCCCATATTAATATCAAGTCCAAAGTTCCATACTACTTCAAAACAATGAGTCCGGCTGTTCATACAGCCCGCATTTATCCGATTACATAGATTACTGTATCAGACCATCACATAACTGCTATCTACAGCCAGCATATATCCATACAACTAAACAAAAACTGTTACAGAAATTAAAATAGGCGTCCATCCCTGGTCATCAAAATCTGAGCTATTGCTCAATTCCGTGCCTTTATAGCTTCATGAAATGGTCTGTGGTAATAACTGTAGGTGCCCCCAATAGAGTGAATAGTAATCCTCCAAGTGCCAAGTTCCCAGGATTGGATGAAGGCTACCATAAAATGAGAACATTGTTATCTTTCTGTTTAAATGAAAACTTTCATGAGTATGGCTTAACTCTACACAAATAGTTGTTGTGACCTAATAGTTGCTGTGACCTTTTTTTCCTTGGAAAAAGTCGTAATTTTATTTCAAAAAGATGAACAAAATTACATTCTGCACATGTATTAGGATCACTGTGATCCCTACATTGACACATATTTACTGTCCCATATTAATATCAAGTCCAAAGTTCCATACTACTTCAAAACAATGAGTCCAGCTGTTCATACAGCCCGCATTTATCCGATTACAGATAGACTACTGTATCAGACCATCACATAACTGCTATCTACAGCCGGCATATATCCATACAACTAAACAAAAACTG
Organism: Larix kaempferi; assembly: GCA_027924585.1. Taxonomy (NCBI): domain Eukaryota; kingdom Viridiplantae; phylum Streptophyta; class Pinopsida; order Pinales; family Pinaceae; genus Larix; species Larix kaempferi. The sequence goes on along the minus strand of BSBM01000101.1, from coordinate 16,737,510 downwards.
TTACAGAAATTAAAATAGGCGTCCATCCCTGGTCATCAAAATCTGAGCTATTGCTCAATTCCGTGCCTCTATAGCTTCATGAAATGGTCTGTGGTAATAACTGTAGGTGCCCCCAATAGAGTGAATAGTAATCCTCCAAGTTCCAAGTGCTAAATGTTGTTGCGTCGCTTCTTTGGAAAGCTGATCGGCCATCCCATTCCTCTCCCTGTAGACAAGTGTAAATGTAATATGATTAAATGACTGTTTTACTTTTAACCGTATTACCTCCTCCAGTATAGGTATGAGTACCATCACATGACAATGAGTAATCTCCTTTGCCCAGTCAATAACTATCCTGGAGTCGCCAAATATCTGAAGAGATAGACATCCTTGTTCAAGTGCAAATAACAGCAGCAGCCTAAGAGACATAAGTTCAGCATAGTTGTTAGATCCCCTCCCCAAACCAGCCACGATATGAAAGAAATGAGACTCGGTTTTGAAAAGGACTCCACCCCCACCACACTCCGATTGATGGTCAAGAGAAGCACCATCAAAATATGCCCACGGCATGGTTTTATCGATCATTTCCTCACTCACAGGTCGAGTTCTAATCTCTTTGACAAGTGTCTTGTAGTGTTGGATAACAGCCACAGCTTGTGCCACTACAGTCTCCTTCAGAATCCTGCAATCTTGAAATATGATCTTATTTCTGGTAATCCATATGCCCCATGCGAAAATACAAGGGGAAGCCTGGATGGGAGAGGATTTTTGTAAAGTCCACCACAATTGGAATGCTTCATGGACACTCGCTCCCCACCATCTCACATTTAAATCCAGATATTTGCATATATCAGCCCAAACTGCCTGAGTAAACCGACAATAAACAAATAGATGATTAATGGTCTCTTCCACACAAAGTGGACAGAACCCCGGTCCCTGGAGGAATCGTTTTTGCAGAATGTCCCAGGTTGGAGCCTTATTTTCCAGAATAGCCCAGAAGAGTAATTTTGCTTTACTCGGACACTTTAACTTCCACGGATATTTCCACCACCACACCAATTCCCTGTTATGTGCTTCCACATTCAGCTGGATATATCCATTCCTTGGGGTGTAAATTCTAGAGGGATGGTGATCCCAGATAAGTTCATCATTCCTATTGGTCAGTCGTATATACGAAAGTCTTAGGATCCGGAGAAAATCCTCCCAAACTCCTTGCATATCTTCAGGAATCTCAAGACGCTGTGCAGAGATCCACCCCTGATGCCAAAGAGTAGATGATCCCGGATCCTCTACATCATCCAGAAAATGGCAACCTCTAGCTGCCAAGAAGTTCCTCAAGTCCACAGGCATGACATGACCTCCCCTACAGCCAACCCAAGGGTCCAGTCCAATACGAGTGAGTCGCCCATTTCCTATCCTCCACACTAATCCAGAGCCGACCAAAGGAAAATGCTACACCACCGCTTTCCAGACCACAGAGCAATTTGCTTAACTCTACACAAATAAAATCTATTGCTTAAATGCTACAGTACCGTGCTTGGAGATGTGAATCAAATTGCAAGTTAAGTCACCATTTTCTCCTTTATTTTGCAAATAAACCTCAAGTGTTTTATTGACTAAATGATCTTGGATATGTTTCTGATGTTCTTTCATATCTGCATACAAAATTATCTCCTTTTTCCTAGGCAGGGACTCTTCAACCTTTTCCTTCAGCCTTCTGAGAAGAAATGGTCTAAGAATCAAATTAAGCTTTGAAATTACCTAGAAAAGTACTTCTTATCAATTTAAACAAGGGAATTTCTTTACCTAGATGGGCATTTGATGTGGGTACCTGAAAAAGGGAATCTCTTTACTATTTATTTATTTATGAATTTTCTAGTTTTCAAATTTTATTTTAAGACGAACAAATATAACTTGATATTAATCAATGGATTTCAGTCTAATTTCCCTCAGTTATTAGAAGCAAGAGCTAACAGGAATGAGTGCGACAAATGACCAATAAGGATAGGAAACTTGGGATAGACTTCTTAATAAACTGTAAGAAATAGGTCTAATGGCAGCATTCTATTCCTAGAAATGGAAGCAAAAAGTAAGATCTGCTCTTTGTTATGAAAAAAACCTGGTCAATGCTTTTTTCACTGCTAGGATACTGCACTTTTCTGAACATATAGAATCTGAGATCTCTTTATTGAGAAGTTTTATGAGTTAGTGGGGATTTATGTTCTGTTAGGGATTGTGTGGCCATTTAGGGGTAGTTCAGTGGTCTTTGCTCATGTTTATCTATTATTATTTTCTGAAGTAAAAAAGGAGAAATAATGTTGGAATCCTGGAACCAATAGGTTTTGGTAGTTTTGTGAATTTTTGAGAAATTGCTAGGAGTTTTTTGAAACAATGATAAATTGTTGAGTAGTTTCCATATGTTGGAAACGTTACTGAGGTAGTTTGTAGTGGTTTGACATATTTCAAAATTTGGCTATGGTCTCAAGGTACGTAGTTTCATTATGCAATCTACATCCTATTTGGGTTGTAAAAAGAAGGAATATTGAAAGGAGTCTATGATGTTGAACATGTATTGGAATGAATGTGGGGCAAGTAATGCACTTGAGCCTTGATTTTAGGTTTGATCAATTTCGAAAAACTAGATTTAGTCTTGTACTATTTTCTATTAATAAATTGTCATCAGTTTGCAATGAAGTTAGGTAACACCAACTACAATTGAAGTCACACAATGATCTCATTCTTAGATATGGGTATAGCACCTTATGCATAGTTACTTGACTCTTATGAGCTTGAGTCAAGTCTTCCAAGTTTAATTTGGTCTTGGTTCATATGCACAATTTTGTTGAGTCTAGAGAGCCATAGGATTGTTTGATTATATTTTTCAAAAATATTTTTAAAACACATCCTTTTATCAAAATTTCTTCAAAGTGGCTACTCTCCTGACCCGCCAGTCACAGCGGCAGCGAGGTGAGTTCATCAGGAGCACAAGGGACCCCATCACCACAACCTTAGGAAATTTTTTATTGTGGTGTGTTGTTTGTTCCCTGTTGTTCTAGTGGCCCCTAGGTTAATCACTTAGTATATTTTTGGTGCAATTGTGGAGGACCAACCTCCTCGTAGGGAATTGCAGTTGTACTAATTTTATATCATTTTTCTCATGCAGGCCTCCTTCTGGTTTCTATATTGATTTGGAATATCAATTGTGGAACATTAAGTTAGAAACAAGATGTCAAACATGGATCATGGAGAGAAAAATAAAACATTAAGACAAAAGGATGTAATGTCATATTTTCAAAAACATCAATCCAATCATCCACATCATATTCATGGTTCAAGCTCTCTTGAGCAAGGTATCGGTGAGAGAGATGTCAACACTTTGGAGGATGCATCTGCAAAACATACAATGGATGGTAGAATACATTCCTCTAGTGATCAAAGTGAGGCAAATGCATTTTCATCAGAAATTGGTAGCTCAAATGTTGAAGATTTTTCCTTGCAAGGTGACATAGACCATTCACTGAAGAGGAAAAAAGGCCAATGGGACTTCGGGAGACAATTCCAATCTGATTGGGTATCAAGATTCCCATTTATTGAACCGATACCTCCAACAAATAAGAATGAGACCTCACGAGAAGTTAAATGCATTTCATGTAGTTGGAAACTTGGCAAGGTAGTGAAATTGCAAATGAAGCTGGACACAATAGAGAAGCATGTTGGGAAGGTGTATGATAAGAAAACTGGAAATGATGAGAAGAAATCTACTGCTAGATGGAAATCTGATAGCCGACATCTCCAATATGAAGAGGACTACAATAAATACTTAATAAATAAGAGAAAACTAGATGAAAGTGGAGGAACCATCACTTCTCAATTCGGAAAGATGATGGAAACTTTTTTGTTATCGAAGTCGATACAATTAAGCACTGTATTTCACATCCTATCCAATGGTCGTCCTATGACAGATTATCCAAAAATGATGAAATATCTATCTTTTATTCAAGTGCCAAATTTTCCATCTTCTCATTGGTCTTTAACGAGTGGTTGGGAATGGGGAAAATATCTAGCTCAAGTAGAAAAGGATGATATGAAAGAGAAGATTGTGAATGCAACATTTTTGTCACTGTCCTTGGATGAAGTTACAGCTGTTGATAATACTGCATGGATTTGCATGAGCATTTATACGGTCAATTACCATATTAGGAATTCCTATCTACTTGGAATTCATAAAATGAGCAAAAGTTCTACAGCAGAAAACATTTATGAACTTGTTATTAATACTTTGAAGGAAACTGGTGGTATGGATCATTCAATGATCGCAAAAAAGTTGGTATGCGTTGGAGCAGATGGGGCATCAGTAATGCAGGGACAAAGGAACGGCCTTTGTGCTAGACTACAACTCTCAGCTTCACCGTATATGATTGGTATTCATTGTATGGCTCACAGAATGAATCTTGCATTTAAAATAGTGAGCAACTTTCCATTGGTTTCAAAAGTTGAATATCTTGTATGTGAGGTTCATGCATACTTTTGTCGGAGTCCCAAACGGTTTTCAGAGTTTAAAAAATTTGCTGACGGTGTTACAAATGGAAACAAACTATTAAAAGATGTTGATACAAGATGGATCTCACTGAAGGGACCAGCTCAAAGACTATTCGATGAATATGCATCCTTGGTAGGGGTGATGTATGAACATCGCCTAAGTGTAGAAAAAGCTCAAACTCTTCTCTTTCTATTAACTGATATAGAGACATATTTAACATTGGCTGGAGTTCTTCCTCTGCTTCATGAAATGAATAGCCTCGTGAAGATGTCTCAGAGTCGCACGATGTATATTGCTGAATACACAAATGCTAGAAAACTAGCATGCCTTGCATTAGATAATTTGTACATGATGGCAGATTCTTTTACAGGTCTAGCATTTACAAATTGGGCTAAGATAATCAATATTGAAAATGATGAAAATTTATTGAAGTTTGATGAAAAAGGGTTTCTATGTATGGCAGTGCGTGGGTATATGGTTCCTTTTTATTATAATGACAAAATAGGAAGAACCACCAAAGAGTGCCCTGTGTCAAGAGAACAATTTGACAATGCTGTGATTTCAGTGAGGCGCAGCTTGATAGAAATTGCAAAATCACTATCATCATAGATAAGAGAACGATTTCCTCGAGATGAATTGTTGGAGGCCATGTCTGTGGTATACCCTCAATATTGGAACCATCGTCAATGTTCAGAAACTATAAAGGTTGACTTTATAGCTAAAATCAAGATTTTGCAAAGCCATTTTTGTCGAGAGAGAGAGATACAATGAGAACATATTCAAGGTATTTTAGATGGAAAAAAATTGAAAGATCAAGCCCGATGCTTTGCTGATACAATGTGGGAGCAATTTTCTAAGTTGGATAATGCTCTAGAATATGGTGCAATTACAAAATTGTGGACTACACTCAGTGGTAGTGAATATCTACTGCAACATATGTCAGAGTATTTCAAATTAGTAGATTTATGTCAAACCATGATTTTGGGATCAGTGGAGGATGAGAGAATGTTTAGTGCATTAACATTTTTGAAGTCAAAGTTGAGGAATAAGCTTGATAAAAATGTGGATACATGCTTAAGATTATATGTAACAAAGTATGAGGTTGACAATTTTCCATATGAAAGAGCAGTAGCTCTCTGGCGATCAAATTGTGAAAGAAGGGGAGAAAACAATCTGGCAAATTTATCTAATGAATTTGATATGGAACATAATGTTGTTGAGGATCATAATGACGTCTCATTCGAAGAAGGTCATGTTCAGAGTGCCGAAAATGAGGACCAGTCCCAGAATGTGAATTGGGAAATGGATTTCACCTAAGATTGTATATGATCCAATACACATGAGAGACTCTTGAGTCTTATTTTGGTATAGGTGTTCCATGGACCCTTGCGGGTGATCATTATATGTAAATTTGAGCTAGCATTTTAATTAAAAATAGATTCTACATTGTACTTTTTTGTTATAACATTGATGATATGACATACATTTCCTTGATGCAGTTTATTTTAAGATTGATGTTTTTATATTTATCTTTTACATTGTCTCTTTTTTTATGTGATAGGAAATGACACTGGAATTTGACAAAGCTAGGCCTAGGAGCTATCTCTTCACATAGATAGTGTCCTGACATTGAAGGATAAATAACTAATTTGACTACACTTTCGCTAAGCAAGAATGAGCTCATTCAAGTACATGAAACCATGTTGGTGTTTATCTCAAATATTTTGTGCAAATTTTTATGGTTTGTTTATTGCTTTTATTTGAAACATTTTGTCGATTTGTGGAGTTTGCATGTATTTTGGTTAATTATTGTGTTAGACCCTTGAATGCTTCTAGTTCTCATTTGATGCTTGATTTAACCCTTTGTTGTAGCTTGAATCAATATTAGATTTAGTTGATTTCCATTGATTTAGGGTTCGAGAAAATAAGTTTTTATTACCTTTTATTTGCATGAATTAATTGTCTTCACTTTTTCGATTTGTTTATGCTGATTGTATATTTTCTTTGTAAATACTTATCGTTATTCAGAAAAATAAATGAGCTCTACATAGCTAAGCGAAGAGAAAAATGGTCTATGCACTAGGTTCCTATGCATTGATCATAGGAGACCTATTGGCACGAGACCAACATTCCTCTAGTCCAATTGGCTCAAAATTTTCCTAGCCTCCATGGGCATAATTGGCTAGTGAAGGCCAAAATGATGCATAATGTCTGATTCTATTAGTTTATCGGTTTGTCAAGGTCCAAGTCCCCACATGTCATGGAAACTCTAATCAATAGAAAAAAACAATTTGTAATAAAAGCTCTAACATGGGTTATAATAACATCTACACACCAATATCAACAAAAAATACAACATCTACAATCAAAATCAACTACTAGACACATTTAGATATGGTATCAACAAATGGTATAACATTTAGATATGGTACTAGTGTTGAGGAATTTAGATGGAAAAAAGTTACATTGTCCAAAAGTATGACACAACAATAAGATAGCCCCCAATAGTCGACACTACAGGATGCCAACAAAATCACTATAATGTTATTCAAAGTATGTGCCAAGAAAAATACTTAAGGAACATGCCTAGCTTAAAACCTATGTACAAACTTGCCTTGAAGTATCAAAAACAGTCTAGGGTAGCCACACAATCTATTGAAGGATAGTCTGTGGGTGCAATTCCTTTGTTGATTTAAGCAATTCAAAAAAGTCATCTCCCAAGACTATTAAAGAAGAAAAAGAAGAAATCTATAATAATTGCAGGGAGGACTACAAATAGATTCTAGAAACTCAAGTAGTAGAGGAAAAAATTGTAAGTAAGAAGAAGATGCAATGCTAACGTCATCAGAGCTATGAATGACAATCTCCACCCGAAGAACCCCTCTGATAATGTTCCTCCCTGCCATGTCCATGTTGAGCACATCTTGAAAGCATTGCATTCAATGAGGCTGTATTTCGCTTTGGCACTTGGCCAAACACTTTATGTGCATCCTCCAAACACCCACATTTAGAATACATGTCTCCAAGATCTACTCGGCTTTGCTTGGATATCAAGGCTTCATTAAGGCCACCACCATTTGGTATTGAGACCAAAACTTGAAATAGAGCAATTGAACTCAACATTTGAAGAAGCCTTGAACTCATAATTAACAAGCAGACTGTCATTCAATGTGTTTTATAGATCAATGAAAGATTCGCCAAATTTTTACAATATTTTATAATTCAGTGAAATATTCGCCAAATTTTTACAATATTTTATAATTTAGTGAAATATTCGTCAACTTTTTACAATATTTTATAATTCAGTAAAATATTCGCCAAGATTTTACAATATCTTATAATTTAGTGAAAGATTCGCCAAGATTTTACAATATCATATAATAAAATGAAAGATTCGCCAAAAAATTATATATACATATTATATTATTGATAAAATCGCTTTAAAATTTTCCTATATATCGGGGAGATTCGCCAATTTTTTTACCATATAAATTTGGGGGTTCTTAAAATCATCCCTGATGATTCACGTGTTTCGAGTGAACACTCTACCCATCTTTAGGATCCATATGAAGCTATAACAGATAGAAAAGAGTAAGACTGGTTAAATAGAATTGAAGGAGATTGATAAAAGTTGAAATTTTTTCTAGATTTATTCGTTAGAGTTTTGGTTAAAAAAAATAATAATTTAAAGAATTTATACATCATTTGAAGAAATAAAGTAATATAAATCAAATTTAAATAAAGAAATTAATAAATTATAAAATATATATTTTTTAATTGAAAAATGGTTTAAAAAATACTATATTTATTATTATTAAAATATATATAATATTATTTTTATAATGTTAACCAAATAATGATGATGAGATGAAGTAAAAATAATATAAAATAACATTATAATGTTAACCAAATAATGATGATGAGATGAACTAAAAATAATATAGAATAACATAAATTAGAAAATGAGATTACCCAAAAATAATGTAGGTAATTATTCAATGGAAAATGGAATAATAGAATTATTATAATTTATTTATTAAGAAAATTTAGAAGTTAATATAAATTAGAAAATCAGATTAACAAAGAATGTATGTAATTACTCAATGGAAAAATGAATAATAAAATTATTATAATTTATTTATTAAGAAAAAATAAGAAGTTATTATATAATATGAAAAGAAAAAATAAAAATATTGTTATTTATTTATTTGTACAAACTTCTTATATTACAAGTTATATTAAAAATGAAAAAGTTAAAAAGTCAAAATTGTAATATAATATTAAAAATGACGATTAAAAAAAAAAAAAAATGATAAATGTAATTATAATTTATGAAATTAAAAGAAAATCAAATAAATATTATTAAAAACAATAAATGTAATTATAATTTATGAAATTAAAAGAAAATCAAATAAATATGATTTAGTGCTTATTTAATAGGGAATACATATTATAAAATAATATTATTGAAAATAAATAAGGTAAACATAAAGGTTTGAACTTGACTAAAAAAATTATAATAAAAATGATAATAATTAATAAGTTTAAGAGGAATTAATTAATGAAAGTTAAAATAGGAGAAATAAAATAAATTGAAACCCAAGATTAATAGATGAATAAATTATAATAATAATATAAATAGTTTTAAAATAAAAAGAAGAAATTAATAAAATACTAATTACGAAATTAATAAGATATAGATGATATTTTCTTACAATCTGGTTACACCCAATTGTATAATGTACCATTAAACTTAAATTGTGGTTAATCAATCTCTCTACATCTCACTTTCCTTCAATTACCTATGTCTATCCTATATACAACCTATCTTTGAAAGGGATATAGTCCATGGTATTTGAAATTCATAACATGTACATGCATATCTTATAAGTAAATTAAAGACACCACTAAGAAATAGTTATTATAAAATTATAATATAGTTGCTTTCAAATTTATAATGTTAAACATATATATAACAAGGGAAAGAAGCAAAGCTTCAAGTTCCTGCTAAGTCCCTAAAAAATAATAAAAGTCTATTCAAAATTTATTGGGTGTTGTTTTATATAAATTTTGAAACAACCAAATTATATGATAAACAAAAAACGGGTTATATGAAGCCTTCCATGATATTTGCCTCAAGTTATCGAAAACAAAAATTTGATGCATTTTCAGAAAACATTGGAGATTATAACATTAACAAGTTGAGAAAGTAAAATGTTCATTAACAATTGGCATTGTGAAATACCATATCTAATGAAACAAGGTCAAACGTGGTATGGCGGTCAACAATATAGAAAGCAGTCAATACTTCAGCATTAGGCTCCATCCATATAAAAGGAAGCACCATGCGGATTGAGGCTATCCATGACCACAAATTGCATATCCTCTGGCTGGTTTATGAACCAATTATTTATTTGCTTTTGATCCAGACCAGTACTTTCAACCAAAGTGAACTTAAAAAGACAGATTACTATTGATTGACCTTGGTCTTTTGAAGTACTTTTTGGGCATAGAAGTTAAGTAATCTACTCAAGGAATTTTTATATCTCAACATAAGTATGGCACAAACATCTTGAAGAGGTTCAAAATGGACAAATGCAAACCGACATATACACCCATAGCCACAAGAAAAAAATTGAGCAAGCAAGATAAAGGACTAGCAACAAATTCAACTTTGAATAAGAGGCTTGTAGGTAGCTTGATGTAGCTTATTACAAGGTCTAAACCAGAGTTAATGTATGCGGTTGGTTTCATTTCCAAATTTATGGAGTCCCCCAAAGACTCTCACTGGAAAGTTGGGAAAAGACTTATGAGATATGTTGTAGGTACAACTAATTATGGTTTGTGGTACACAATGTCTCAAAACAATAATCTCATCGGATACATAGACAGTGACTTTGCAAGAAACACTGATGATAAGAAAAGTACTTCACGATATGTGTTTCTTTTGGGCACAAGTTTGATTTCATTGGAATCAAAGAAAAAACCCATTGTTACCATTTCATACGCAGAAGTAGAATATGTAACAAAAACTACAATAGCATGCCATGCAACATGGCTGAGAATACTTCTGATTGATGTTGGACATGTGGAAAAGGAGCCAACTCCTATTTTATGTGATAACAATTCAACTATTGCACTGTCAAAAAATCATGTATTCCACATGAAATGCAAAAACATTGACACTCTCTACCACTTCATATGCAAGCTTGTCAACAATGGTGACATCCCACTATAGTTTTTTGGATCAAGGGATCAACTAGCAGATATCCCATTCAGAAGAAACATTTTTCAATTTCAGAGACAACACTTGGTTAGAGACAACACTTAAGTATTGCCACTGCTAAAGATTGTAACACTTGAAATTGAGATTAAGGGAGGGTTTTGAAACATGTAATGTCCCATGTTCTAGTTAGGTAAAAATAGTGCTTTGCATTTAAGTATTTTCTATATTTAGTAAGTCAGTTTCTATTTTGGATCCACTTAACTACCATTATAATCCTTTATATTCTAATATTAATGGGGAAGAGACGTATGAGAGACTGCTTCTTAATTCTAGTGTGTTCAATTTTGCCTTGGAATCAAATTTAACAAACTGTAGTTAAGATAAGCAAAGTGTTACAAGTTAAGACAAATTAGTAGATTGCAGTCTCGTCATGAAGTCAAAACCTAAAATTGATAAGTAAAAGCAGTTTGCAAATTCCAAACACTGATAAGTAAAAGCAGTTTGCAAATTCCAAACACTGATAAGTAAAAGCACTCCTCGCGGTGACTGATGCACTACCCGTTCTGATCGCACCTGTTCTCACACGCCCCCGCGCAGAGTCCACCTGTTCTCACACGCCCCCGAGCAGTGATCAAATTTGAAGGGCTAGTCTTAATTTAAATTTGAAGGGTATATATTCCTGCACACTTCGAAGATGAAAAGCTTTAAAAAATTTTGCTTTTCAATTGACAATAATAAATTAATCATGCACTTCATTAAAAAATATGTTAAATAAAATATTACATTTCAAATCAATTTTCAATTATAAATTGATTTGAAATATAACATTTTAATTTTTTATATTTACTAAAACATTGAATACAGATTACTCTGTTTCTTGGCATCACCGGAAACCAACCTAGTAATAGAATATTTGGAGACTAATTTAGTTTTATTGCCTCTTTATAACATAATTTACTTTTTGATTGTACTGAGTGCCCATCTCCATTCTTATTCTCTTGCTGCAACAAGCCTTGACAATAAGGATGGACATGAATCCATTTCCCACGGATTCACAGATTGCATGGTCTCAATCGACAATTGGTGAGTTCCAGTAACTCCAAATGAATCCATGACCTGAAATTATGTGACTTCGAACATAATTTGGTTTGCGCATTTGTTTGTTATCGTTTAAGCTTTCCTACAGAGCAATAAATCCTTTTCTTAAAAAGAAGAGTTCCGAATTTCGTGGGCATGTTTTTATTTAGGATATGAATTCTTCTACTCTGTTGAAAACCAAGTTCTTTCCAATGGTGCATTGATTACTGAGCTAGATAGAAACAAAATAATCTGTATTCAATGGAATAAATTATTCATTCCATTCCGGTAACTATTAATTATTCTTAATAATGGAATGAATTTCATCCCTTTGCATACATTATACAAATTGTTTGCATAATGTAGAACATCATCCCTTTGCATACATTATACAAATTGTTTCAGATATACATTGAGAAAAAGCTATCCGAGAATGTAAAGCTAACATTATTGAGAATTTTATATTAAAATTTATATTCTTAACCAGTCCTAAAATTATCACTTAGAAAATCGGTTCAGGCAAATGATTTTGCCTCTTTTTTATCTTTATTTTCACTGGGCTTTTTGTATTGCATCGCTTTTAACTCAGTATTAAAACTAGATGATTGAAACTTTGCAAGGTTATCTGAAATTAATAGATAATTGCTAGGAAAATACTTAAGTAGTTGTATTTGTGAACTTTATCCTTTTAAATGATTTAGAAGAAAGAAAGTGAGAGAACAACTCCTAAAATTTACATTCACCGCTCTCAAAATTAGTTTGTCCATCTTCTATACTTTTTTCCTTTTAAAATTAGTTTGTCTGTCTTTTATATTTTTTTTCTTTTTCTTTTATTGATTTTTTATTATAATTCATTACTTTAGCTCAATATTGGAACCAGAGGATCGCAAGTCCTAGAATGAACAAATGATTCTAGATGATTAATTCGCTGTAGTTATGAGCTTTATAGGGCATATATACCATCAGTCCAAATGTGAAAACGCTACCAAGGGATTCTGATTTGGATATACCCAAAATGCTACCCAAAATCATTTTGATGGGGTTTGACATACTGAGGGCACTGTGCATTTTTGAATTTTTCCACGGTGGGTTCGGCAGGGGTGAATTTTGGAGCATAGAGACTATATTATGTTGACCATGCAGCCACTGCCAGCAACACTTGGTAAACTCATTTCTTCTCCAAGATGGGGCCCTATTTCGAAGCACAGAGACTAAGACTATATTCTGTGGACGCACAACTAGTGACCTAAGTACCTAATATAGCTCCAGCTTCCAGTTTCAACCCTATGCACTTACGGTTTCAACCCTATGTACTTAAAATAGCTCAATGATTGTAGTTTTATAATCCTGTTCGAGATAGTAGTTAGTACAGACGCTGTCATTCTAATTTCTCTGTTCTCGACAGTTTTTTTTAATAGCTATTCGAGACAATACACACCGTGCCAGTACAAACAATGGGAATTGGAAATGGAATAAAGAAACATACCTTGAAAGAAAGCGCTAGCAAAAGATCATAGAAGCCACAGGTGACAGAACGTTGCCTTCAACAATAACAATTGGAATTTGGAACACCGCAGAAAGCCAAACGACCACTGGGCTCCAGAGTCTGGACACCAGCACTTGTCAACAACGCGGCCTCTCGCCTCTGCGTTCACTACACCCACATCCAGCGAGATGAGAAGCATAAAATACCACCGGAAATGAATTGGGGCTTGCTCACATTTCAAAGTTTCAAACCAGCACACAGGATGGGAAATTGGAATTGGGGCTTGCTTTTCGCACCATTCACCATTGTCGACTGGTGGAGAAATTAGAATGACCCAGGTTGAAGCTTGAATGTTCTTGGTGACGGTTCTCGCAGTCCCAACTTGCCCAAATTCTAATGACATAATACATTGAATTTGGAATTTGGCCGCCGCTGAGCCTGGGCAATTTGGCAATGGGCACTGGGAAGTTCTGTCATGGTTCATGAATCATAAATTTTCTGCACCACTCTCTGAACCGGAATTAAATGCGGAGTTAATCGGACAATGGACTAGAGATCGGCGACGGCGATTCGTCTAATACAACTATAAAAAAGTTAAGATTTTAGCTACATGGATGTAAAATAAATTTGTTAAATATTGAGGCTCCAGTGCCCACTAAATAATCAATCAATGCCATTGTCGACTTGGGAGTCCGGACTCACTAAATAATCACTAATCAATCAATCAATGGAGAGTCGAAGTCTCCGAGAGTCGGTGCCGGACCATGCCAAATCTTTTTTTTTTAACGTCCATTTTATTTACAACAACACTTCTGGGACGTGCTGAGAGCCCTTTGAGTGCCGTGACATGTTCCATTTTGATCCCTGGTGGTAGGTGCCTGTGCCTATGCTGTAAAATTTTGATGGGCAATTTTAAACATAGCACTTCTAATGAAATTTTAACATAATTATTACATTTATTTGTAAAACTTCAAAATTAAAAATCTTTTTTTTTTTTTACGTCCATTTTTTTTACAACACTTCTGGGATGTGCTGAGAGCCCTTTGACGTGCTGTGACATGTTCAATTTTGATCCCTACCCCCGAGCACTCTGCGGGACAAGAAATATGATAAGCATTACCCTCATAACATGGAATCTACCTACGCACATCAACTCAATGTTGTTCATACGAATACAAAGTACAGGACTTGAAATTTTTTGGAGCTCGTGCACGCCGAGCCCGCCTTCTACTTGAAGCTAAAATCACAAGGAAAAACCAGATATAGTTAGCGAAGGTTTGGGATGCCTGCTGTATGTTCCAGTTGCTTGCAGCTAGAACTATGATAGAGGAAATTAAAATTAAACGCCTAAACACAACCTAATATCCACTTCTCTTACTTGACATATAGGCAGTAGCAGGAGACCCGTTACGAGGAGCTTCTTCGCTTATTGTTAAGCTACAAGTTGAACATATTTCAATGCTGGAAGAATATGATTTATATGAATAATCAAATTACCATCCATAACTTTGGATTACAGCTTGTCTGCATTTTATTTATAATACTTTATCTGTGTGAGAGTGAAACAACTGGCAACTTGAAAATTGTTATAAGAGTTGTTTGACTTTTATAAATTTTAAAATCATATAAATTCATTTACCAGTAAAATTTGTCAAATCACAAAACACTATTCTATCTCCACTATTGGTACCCGTGCAACCACTTGCTTCTCTCCCCTAAGTAGTATAAATCATTATCAAAAGCATGTATACTCCCATGCATAATTAGTATAAATCATTATCAAAAGCATGTATACTCCCATGCAAAATTATTTGGCAGGTAGCCCAGGATTGTTACCACCCGCTCCCTTGGAAATAGCCACCATTTGTCGTGATGTAAGATAAGCATTCTCATGAGGCAAGCCATGCCAAAGAAGGAAAGAACAGGCCAACGAACAATGATGTGGGTAGCACAGGGCGGGGATTCCACAAAGATATGTAAGGTAAATAATTAGAATTTTATAAGTTATTTGGCAATTTCACATACAATTAAAGTTTTCTCATTACAGTGAGGTTATTGTTATTTCTCTTTATCTTTAGAATTTTTATTTTTAAAAATCTCATTTATCTCAATAAAAAATAATCTCTATAATTTTTATTTTTAAAAATATCGTTTCTCTAACTATAATCTTTACCCTTTTTATTTTTTTTAAATATCAAATTAAAATGGAAAGGTTTTTTATTTATATTTACGTTAGATTTATGTGAATATGTATTTAATCAGTTTGATATAACTGGCCATGGTACTATTTGGTGTTATTAGCACCAAATAGTACCATGGCCAGTTATATCAAACTGATTAAATACATATTCACATAAATCTAACGTAAATATAAATAAAAAACCTTTCCATTTTAATTTGATATTTAAAAAAAATAAAAATGGTAAAGATTATAGTTAGAGAAACGATATTTTTAAAAATAAAAATTATAGAGATTATTTTTTATTGAGATAAATGAGATTTTTAAAAATAAAAATTCTAAAGATAAAGAGAAATAACAATAACCTCACTGTAATGAGAAAACTTTAATTGTATGTGAAATTGCCAAATAACTTATAAAATTCTAATTATTTACCTTACATATATTTGAAAGCAAAAAGAGATATTGTGATTAAACTATATGTATTCTCATACTTGTAAACAAAAGTTCTCATATTGTAAAAAAAAAGGAATGGCTATTACTATTAGATCTATGGAATTTGTATATTTTTTTTAATAGAAATGTTTGGACTTTTTAAATAATTGATTGTTTGTAACTTAGCATAAATGTATCGAAGTTATGAAATAAAAAGAACCCCAGATAGAAGTGCTTTGACATCTTTCCCATGGAGATACATAAAGTCCAATATAGTGCATGGCATAAAAACATTATGAAGCTTGATTCATAGTGGTGGGGATATAAATCCCTTGTTTGCAATGGATTATGGGATTCCCTCTCCTAGTTGTGTGATAGCCTTAATACCTCTCCTGACTAATAGCACCAAAAAAGTAAGGAGGTCAAGGCTAACAACATTCTTTTATAAGATCAAATGATAAATTATAATAGTTTTTGAGATATTATAACATTATGAGAAAAACACTCTTATTACTATAAGATGTTTTTCGTAGAGTTGTTCTTTCACATTATATTTATGAAAATTGGAGTCCATCCTTGATCATATATTTAAGAGAATGACCCATACATTCATGTGACTATTAGCCCAAGGGGTTAGCTATATCGATTGTCACCAATGTTGTTAGGGATTTCACTTATGTGCCATTACATGCCTAGTTCGAATCTCCCTGGGTTAGGCACACAAGTTTACATTGAAGAATTTTGATAGGGATGACATCCATAAAGGTGGGGACACAATCAACCTTGGGTTTCCCCGCGATGTTTTCTATGGAAAAAAAGAACTTCTCATGACCATTTGTTAATACCCCATTGCCTCTTTTGTGAAATTCCACAGGGATAGATCACTGAGCTAGAACAAACCTCACAATTTCAAAACTATTATTACTGAGAAGAATTAGACAAAGATATGGATCAATTCACTCATAAAACTGGAACACACATGAAAAACTGCTATTGATACATTAATTAGTTGTAAGCTGGCAATAACAAAAGTGTTACAATAGATTGAATTTGATACTCCTGGGAGGGTTCGAATTCACCTCAAGTATATGCTTAGTTTCCATTGGAACCATCTATCGATAAGGTTCAGTGGCCACCGATGATGAATAATCAGTTAACTGAGGTAGAACTGAGCATAAATGAATCACGTGGGCACCAAAATAGGGAAGGACACTCCAAGGGGGCGAAATATTGACTTGTAGTGGTCAAAATAGGTGCTCCTACACTAAGTAGCAGTGAAACTGGGTGTAACAGTCAGTTACCTAGGCAATCAAGGGGACAAGGTGCCCTAAATCGTGGATTTGATTGTGTTAACTCCTAAAATCATGCATGAGGGCGAATTTGGAATTCAATGATGTAACCAAGGCGCTCTGAGTCGATAGGAGGGCTAATGATGGGAAAAAACAAGCTTTGGGGGGGCCAAAGTAAGGACCAGGTGCTAGGAGACTCAACTGCTAATGCATGGATGCATGCAAGACCAAAATGAGATGGTGAGAATATTCCAACATATTTTGCCATCATCTCCAACAACATCATTCTTTATGAGGGTTGCATAGGTGCATGTGGTGCTTGATCCTAATGTTAAAAACCAATTGACTCTCTCAAGCATAAACCCTATTCATTTTACTATTGAGGTCATGAGAATGAGGCTCAAGCAAGTTTGTGCCCAATCTGAATTACTGTTATTGTGACCTTTGATTTTGAAAGATGGTTTATTATATTGGGTGATGTTGCTAGGGTTGATATTAATATTTTAGGAACGAGACAAACATCTGAACAAGGCTTTCTTAATTTCCTTTTTATTATTTACTTCAGTTCACTCCTTACTTGTGAACTCCGAACCAAATGGGTCCTTTGACACTGAGTTTTAAACTTTGACAAATGTAATTCCCTTCAAATTTTATATTTTTAGAAGGCATTGATTCCCTCACTTTCTCCATCTGACCAATCAACTCCCTTAGATGATCCCCTCCAAGAGGTATACTAGGTTAGGAGATTAGTAAATCTTGGATTGAGTATCCAATGATAACTTCTTCCTTTGCCATAGGCTTTTATTTTTCAATTATAAGGCCCCTATATTTGGTGGTAGCCACAACCTACACTAATCAATTGGTATATTTCTTAGATGTTTGCAAGTAAGTGGGTCTATGATTCTTCTTCTTTTTACTCTTTTCCCAAATGGTTTTTTGAAGATACACATCCTTCAACTAAATGCAACACACTTTAGTCCAATTTGCACTTCCATACTTTATCAACCGTGACCTCAACACATATTTCTTCATACAACCAATTTGCAAAATCCACTTCAATACACAATTTAACATAGGTTCATCAGAATCACACTCACTCAATTTTTGAAAGCCATGGATGAGATATTGATAATGACATGAACCCAATTAAAAATACCAATCATGGCACATGCCCTTGTAATAATAAGACTTATAATTATTATGAACATAACATAAATAACAACTACAAGCAAACAATGACTCACATGGCATGACAACAAAATTGCTTACATTGTTAATATTGAAGTAAAAAAAGATGCTATCACATTAACTTAAAACTTACACCCAAACCGAACTTTAAATTAACAACACTTTGATAAATATAATGCTTTATAAACCAACTCTCTTTCTCTTGATTCATAATTATGATGCATGTAAGATTATTCACAACATACACATAATTTTTTTTTTTTTACATAAAACAATATCCTAAAATAAAACATAAAATATAATAAGAAAATATTTACATAAAACAATATCCTAAAATAAAACATAAAATATAATAAGACATATAATAAATAATTCTTGTAATAACATCTGCTATGATAAATACAAATACATAAGGGTGTAGTCTATTTATTTTACGTTTTCTAGTTTTGTTCCCGATTGGAAATCTTTAAAAATTCTTAGAATCACATATATTAGTTAAGGAAATTGCATAATTTGGATGTCATAGAGATATTTAAGGGATACTTAGAATAAATAGACTCCTCCAATACATAATTTGGATGTCATAGAGATATTTAAGGGATACTTAGAATAAATACTCCTCCAATACATAAATACAAGCAAACATATGTCAAAACTAGCCGCAACATCAGCCGAGCAACTAGCCATTTTTGCCTAATAGCACCATGAAAATACACCATGTCTCTGATTTGGGCAACAAAAACTTAGCTTGCAATCATGTTTATCCTCTCCATGTAACTCCAAGTTCCTAGATGGATGTCGACATTGGTCTTATCCAAAACCTTCCAATGGGGTTCCGTCAAGATCCAAATTTTATCATCGCAATGATCAGCAACGACCATCCAATTTTCAGCGTGCAAATGCAACAGAAATCCCCCAACTGTCGCCACCACAAATAAATTCTAATCCACAAATTATACTATTCGCAGGCTGGCCATACAGTTATCAGCTGAAGTAGAACGGTTTCTTTCCGCTGCTCATTTCCAACAAGGTAAGTTACTGTTACTCCTTATCTCATAACTATCCATATCAGTATTTCTTTGGAGAAACTAGCTCAAAACTCGCCTGCAAGCCCATTGTTTTAAAGGAAAAACATGGTGAATTATATCTTGGTAGATTATAATAATGTGGGCGATTCTTAGAAATGTTTTGAAACCCTATAAGATAATGCTGAAAGTAAGCCATTGGCACAGACTTACAGCGATAAATCATTTCATTTGAATTCGGGAAACTCTTAACATAAATATTTGATTTTAAAGCAATAGCCTTAATGATGTTTTTATCTGGTTTTAGTGGACAAATATGGTCTGCGAATATTCATAAAAAGAATTCCTTAAATTGGGCAATCCATTAGCAGAAATGCGAGATTTTGAGTGACGTTGTAATCTTTATCCGATAGACCAGTATAGTAGAAGTTGATGATTAGTAGCCAAAAACAACCGGACAAGTGTTTAATTCAATGAATTTTGTGTCCCTACCGGGTTGGTCCTGACTTAAAGGTCAAGCCTTCGAAGAGTCGATGCGGAAAGGACTTACTTAGCTCAGGTAAGGTCCATACTGGTATTACAGGGACAAGTGTAGTTGAATGGGGCAGCAGTCCGGTTACTCTTTGTGCTGTGTCAAGATTATCGATCGCGGGGTGCAGGTTTCCAACATTTCAGCAACCTGGTCCTATACCAATTGGTGCCCTAAGTCCTGGTTTGTATTCATGTTCGAATTCAGCAACAATGAAATTCAGAAAAATTCAACAGTACAAAAAGCTGTGATAAAATTCACCATTAATTTCGGCAAAGAGAATTGAGAGACTATGATGAAATTCTGTTAAAGAGAGGGCACGACTAGTGACACCAAGACATCAGTTTTTTGGAGAACTCAGCAGCAAACAGTAGTGGCTGACCCCCTCGAGCTGATCCCCTGCATTTGTGAATTTTGGGCATTTACCGGTGATTTTGAGCTGTTCTGTGGAGCATTTACCATGATTTTGATCGTTCAGTGTGGGGGTTTCAAATCTGCAAGGGGCAGCAGTGGCCGCAATAGTTCAGGCAATCAAGTTCACTAGTTCTCAGGCATATACCAGTTCTTGAAAATTGCCAATTTTCGATTTTTTTTTTCTATAAAATTCAGCAAATCTTGTTACTAAGTTGGTTCTTGTTGCCAAAACATAAAGGCTAAACAGAACTAGAAGTCATAGTTGACAATCAAACATGACTTTCAACCACAAGGACTTCTTATCAAATACCGTATAGTGCATTGCAAGATCAAAAAGTAGGAAATCCCTTTGAGTAGTTTTAACTTTTGAGATAGTAGCATATTGCCAATGTTAGCTTTTGAGGTTACTCCAAAAGTATTTTCGCCTACCTAGGAGAGTACTAGGTTTCCTAGTCTCGTTGGTGATAGTTGCTGGGCATATGGATGGCTTAGTTTGAGTGAATGCTTGACCTTGGATAGAGTGCTAGGCTGCTAGCATAGTGCACTTAGGAGGTTGTTATCCTATATGGCTATGATGACTAACCCATTGGATGCACACAATGAAGGAGTTGGTTGCTTGATTAGGAGAGGTACCTACCTAGGAGGATGAGCGAGGACGACACTTAACTCTAAGAGCATGCGACTAAGTGACATACACCTTGGAGGTGGGATACTTGACTTGATGACCTTGGGTAGAGGAGCAGACTTCATGGATGTTGGTTGTGGGCCTAAACACATATATTGAGGAGAAGCGTTGGAGCAAGTAACTATCTTGACACACATGTTGAGGATTGTTGGGCACATAGCTAGAGGAGGAACACCTTGGTCCTTGCATAAGGACACTTGGAGAGAGAACCACCATGGAAGAGTGAGTGTTGGGCTAATAACTTGTTGGATAGTGCACCATTTGGAAGGAGGGGCATTGGGCCCATGGGGCATCATGCTTGGAGGGTGCACCACCTTGGGGTTGGATAAAACCCTAGTGCGACATTTGTCATCCTTGTATTAGAGTGCTCCATGTGGGGTTGCCTTGTTGAATTAGGTCTAGGGTTACTTGTGTGGACCAAGTCCATGTTTTATGTTGGCCTCCCTCACCTATTCTATATAAAGTAAGGAAAGAGCCTTTGTTATTACTCATTGTTGGTGTACTCATTATTCTACCTTTGTAATTGTCTTGGAGGTCTTATAGGGAGCAAGACCTAGGGTTTGTGATGTAAACCCTAGACGATGAATGTTAGTGCTAGGAACGGGCTTGGGTCTTATCACTCGTGTGATACAAGAGAAGACAACCTAGGGCTTGTGTGATGTAAACCCGAGAACAAGAACATGGAGTGCTAGAGGAGTCTTGGACCTTGGTGTTATGCTTAGCTTGAATAACTTGGACCTTGGTGTTATGCTTAGCTTGAAGAAGATTTAGAACTTATGTTGATGTACACTTGATATTCTATTATAACATTATCTAGAGGTCTTGACATTTTTGTGATGCAAGAGAAGTAGACCTAGGGTTTTTGGGACGCAAAGCCTTGTATGGACATGAAGCATGGAAGAAGAGAGTTCATTAGATCATTGTATCTTGTTGGTGAACATCTCTTGAGTTTTTGTACTTGTGTTGATTCAAGGGTAGAAGGCGCTAGGGTTTGTGAGAGGTAAAACCTAGAGAAGATTTGAAGTGCTGGGGTTGATGTCCTTGTGTGAGAAGGACCAAATATTTGTGGCAAAGAAACCCTAGAGGAGACTTGGAGGGCTTTGGTTGGAGAGCTTGTATCAGGCAAACTTGGAGAATGATCAAGAGTGGACTTGTTGGTGTTGATGCTAGCTTGTTGTTGAGCATATGGAGTGGACTATTTGCAGATCCCCTTATCCTAGCCTTGCATTTTTCACCATCACCCATTCCTAGCAAAATGGTCATGCCCATGAAATGAGTATATTCTTGAGGGTCTGTTCTGAGTAGTTGATTGTTTTAATTATGGACTTATATTTGATGTGTTAATTGCTTAATCGCCAGTGAAATGCTACTTTATACTTTAGACTGGCTATTAGAATAATTAAAGGAGCATATCTTATCCATTTGCACTTGCACCATCAGTCAAATTGAGCCTGGGTCATTATTTTGATCAATCCTGACCTGGTCAACCCAGTTTGACCAAGTCAACTGCAGGATCTGAGATGAGTTGGACCGATGATGTTCGAGATTGATTATATATGGTCCTATGATGTCCACTTGATGGTTCCTGCAACAGACACATGTTTCATATGATGGTTTGATGGATTTTTATTTATTATTATTATTTACAGACCATTATTTTTAATTCGTCCGGGCATGGTTGAGCTTATAGATGATTATCTAGGTGGTCACAGGGTGTATGAGTACTCATCTCTACTACATTTGGACCTTTTGAGTCCATTGGCACACTCAGATATCAGTTTTAGGCACTCTCATATGAGATTACAGTCAAATTATCACTTTGTTGCATATTTGCCATTATAAAATGGCCTGACATCACAGTTGGAGATTTATTTGGTTCTCCTAGGGCGCTACAAAGGGAGTATGGGGCCAACCACTTGTTATTACCACATTACCATAATCCCAGACATTTGGATGCAGTCAGATTTGTGCGCGGGGCACCAGGCAGAGAGCTACAGGCATTTTACTATCTTACAAGTGATTTTCTGAGGATAAAAATGGTCACCGAGGAAATCGATTTGGGCAATTGAGGCAAAGAATTGGCATGAGGTTTGTTCAGAGGATGTATGTGATGCATCCCACACCTTCCGGCACAACTTGCAGCATTCAATGGCGTCCACACACACTCCGAGTTATTATTTGGATATGTATTTATGCTTTTGAGGGGGCAACGATTTGGTCACTTGGTCACTTTATGATGTCATAGGGTCATATTATTTATCATTGTGCCATGGGACCATGCTAGTGAAGGATATAAACACCTCCTAGCCCCACCATATGCTTATTTCACTTGTCCTAGTCACTTGTCATGTGGTGTGACCCCCTAGGGCCACTTAGTGACTGTGCACCCCCTCTATTTGTGAGTTGATCCATGTATTGTATTTCCGGTTCATCTTAGCCGTTGATTATTATTGTTATATCTTTTGATCTCCACCAGTGATTCAAAAAGTGGTTAGGGTTTTGGTCTCTTATTCCTATTTAAGGAAGAGACCCTGCTCATTGTAAAGGACCTTTTGGATCTAGAATTCTTGGAATAAAATATTATTTTGCAGATCTACTTTTCATGCTTTGATGAATGTTCTCGTACGTGATTGGAAAGCTTTTCTTTTAGACATCTAAGTGATTTTCATGTGATTTCAACATCTTCTTGTGGAGGTCGAATTCATCTTGTGCAGGGGTGCGACTAGCTTGGAGGGGCAATTGTGGGGTTTCCCCATCTCTTCTTGGGCAAGACGTTTTCATCTTGAAGGAAAATTTTCAATTGTGATTCGTCCATTGATTTATTCTCTTTGACATGCCATGCATATTTCTTCTTTTATTTGTGGGTCAAATCTAACTTGGGTTGTTTGAATTTGCAAGAAGACACACTCCCTCCTTGGACCAAGACGTTTTAGCTTGGAATCAACTAGATCTCGCTCATAATTGTAGCTAATCGAAAGGATCATCAATGTACTTGGTGGCCGCAAGCATTTGAGGTAATATCTACAAGGTACATATTGGTTTTCATGCCTTTTATCCATTAGTCACTCAAAACCCTCATTGTTAAAACCCTCGTTTTATAGATCTAATAGATCTGGCGATAATTTGGGCTTAATAACTAAAACCCACTTCTTAAATAATTAATAAACCTTAGGGACCAAGTTTGGTGGAAATCCGACTCCATTTGCCCTTCGATCCAAGCACTGGCCATCTCTAGAGGAGCACGCACTTGTGGGTTCTTAGTCATTTTTATAGATCTATCATTTGGGTATTGCCATTTTGTCTTCTAAACTCCAAATCTACCCTTTGACAAACTTTCTAGTTCCTTTCCTATCCTAATTTCACTAAGTGGGCCCCACCTCACTCCATTTTGACCAAATTATAGGTGGACCTGTTATCACATTTATAGTAGCTGGGGATACCATACATTTTTTCCAGATTCCAATATATTTTTCAGCCAGTCCTTTACACTGAGATGCTTGAGATGAGCATCTATTTTGGATCACTCTTATGATGATGAGCATCAGTACATTCCTTTGCCATGACTGAGTCTCAGGAAACTCAAATTTGATGACCGATGTAGCCATTTTGCCATACAGAGCAGTATGCCTTGCCTAGAGTTGCAGCAGCAGGTTCCCAGTAGACAGATGATGGTTCAGATGGTTTGTACAGGTATATGATCCAGCGGGTATTATCTCGTGTATTGGTTTATATTGCTTTCCTGGTCATTCTAGTAGCATGTTGTAGCATTTAGTGTCATGATCTGGTGATCATATATATATATTGGACTTGGTTTTTATTTTGTATCTATCTAGTGTCCTACTCAGATGATAGAGGTTCTCGTCTATACTCATTGGTTTCACCTTCCTAGGAGAATGGAGGTGATCATTCCCACCATATTTTGGCTTGCTAGTGTTGGCATCATTTTCACTATCTCCATCCATCCATTACTTTCCAGTATTGTTGTTGTCCTGACTTACTACTTGGCTAGTGACATGGAGGACCTTCCCCCACTCTAGCCTCTTTGTTGGATGAGCTTCCCTGTTGTTTTGTGTCTCGGCTCTGAGTTGCCTAAGTTGTGTTGGCTAGACATGAAACAGATAGTGCTACCATCATTACACTGTATCTGGAAACTATATTGTATATCTAAATGAAGGTCCATTCTAGAATGTGTTTCTTAACACACATGAATGAAAGGCCATGTGAAATAAATGTAAATCCAAGAATGTGTTTCTTAACACACACGGATCAAGAAGCCTATTGAAATGTAAATCTAAGAATGTGTTTTTCAACACACACAGACAAAGGCTATATAAATGAAAAGGTCTAATAAAAGCAATGGTTTAATAAATGATATATCTAATGATTGTTGACCTTATATACATGTAATGATTATTCCTCATTAGCCCGCTGGTTATCATATGAGATGGAGTAAGGGACAGCTAATTCTAAGTGTCCCCTAGAGTCTTGAGTTACGGTTTTCCGAGCACCTAGTCATGGCGGCTCTAGAAAAGATCCTCATGGAGCTGTATCAGCTTGGATGTGAGTTGTAGACATCTGTCAAGGTTGAATAAGTACTTCCCAAACAACTTACCCATTTTTGAGACACTGCCATCCCCTGTGTTATTGCTTGTCCAACATATGCTTTAGTGTGTATCCCCTTTCCATTTCCAAAGTGTCACAGTGTTGAGTCAGTACAGTCACCCCTTAGCCTAGCCTTGCATCTATCCACCCTCACCCATCACTAGCAAATTGATCACATCCATGAAGTGAGTATATTCTTGAGGTTCCAAGTCCGAGTTATTATTATTATTAAAATCATGGATATCTTGTTTTAGATTGCCAGTGAAATGATTAATCTATGTTTATATTGCTAATGGAATGACTAATTAAGCATGCTTTTAACCAAATGCACTTGCAGCACCTTTATGTTTATGGTTTGGATCATATTATGGGTCAGTTTGACCAAAGTCAACCACAGGACATGAGATGGGTTAAACCTTGGATGATGGCTATTGATGATATGTGATCCTTATTTGGTCACTAGATGGTTCCATGCAGCAGTTACAGGTTTAGATAGTGATCTGCAATGTTTTTGAGGATTTTGATCATTTGCAGATTATTATTATTTTTATTTGTCCGAGCATGGTGATGATATTTATATGATTATGCAGTCATCCATATGGTGTATGAGTATGCACCTTTAGTGCATTTGGGCTCTCTGAGTCCATTGGGACAGTCAGTTTTTCAGTTCCAGGCAGTTTCAGTTGAGATTTCTCTCAATTTATCACTTCAGTGCAGATTTGCCATTAAAAATGGCCTATTAGAGCAGTATCAGGATATGATTGGTTCACCTATGGTGCTACAGAGGGGATATGGAGTACAACCACTTGTTTTTACTACATTGCTATGTTCCCGGACATGTTGGTGCAGTTAGATTTGGCCCTTGGTGACCAGACAGTGAGTTACAAGCATTTTTATACTTTTTAGGTGATTTACAGAGGCATAAAAATGGTAAAAATGGCTACTAAGGAAATCGATTTGGGCTACTGAGGCAAGGAAATGGCATAGGAATGGTTTTGATGATGTGTATGATGTCTCCCACACCCTCCAGAGCAGTTGCATCAGTCAGTGGGGCCCACACATCTTTGTCCGGCATGTTTTGAGGTTTCATTAGCCTTTGGAGGCTCACGACTTTCCTTGATGGGCATGATTTTGTACCTTGATGATATATTTTGATGTTATTGTGCCATGGGGACACACTAAGGAAGTTATATGTCACTCCCTAGACCCACCATGAGCTTTCTCTTATGTTCTCCTAGTCACTTGGAGTGGGCCGTCCCCCTAGGGCGATTTTGTCCATGTCATTGTTATATTTTTGAGTTGATCCATGTACTTTATTGTTGAGCTCATCTCAACCATTGATTATAACTTATGTATCTTTTAATCTTAGCCATCCATTCAAAAAGTGGTTAGGGTTTTGGTATCTCTTTTTCTTATTTAAAGGAGAGAGCTTCTCATTGTAAAGGGACTTTTGGCTCTTGGCGTCTGGAATAAAATATTTTCTTTGCAAACTCTTGTCTCTTGGTTGTGGATGCTATTGGTGTTGATTGGAACTGTTCTTCCTTTGCACTGAGAGTATTGGTGAAGATCCTTTGCATATTTTTCTCCACATTTTGATCTACAAGTGAAGAAGTCGATTTGGGAGGAAGGCGCATTGGCTGGGGAGATCCTCCCTGCTATTTTCTCTTCTCTTCGTCGGTTACAGGGAGTATCATTGTCTTAGTACCTCTTACTCTTTGTTTTCATGTTCATCACTTGTATTTCTTCCATTCTTGCATTAAACTGATTGATTGTACTGTCCTTGGTTTATCGGGAAGAGGAAGGTGCATTGGTGGAGTTGGGCAATTCCCATGAGCAAGGAAACTCTTCAATCTTTCATTTGATCTCTGTGGGAACAATCCTCGACATCATAGCAAACATTTCCATGACTCAAGTACGCTTGTGAGGTAAGTTATTTATTCTTCTAACTTACCCATCTGTCAATTTCATTTAAAACCCTAAGTAAAAATAATCGAAAAATTCTCTAGGTCAAACCACTTGGCAATTTGGCAAAACATTTCTGGGTTTTTCACCTTAGGGCAAACCCTAGGTGGGTTCACCAAGGCGTCATCTTTGGAGGACTCCCTGTGGCCCAAATCTCTAGGCACTAGATCTCCTTACCCTTGCGCATTAGCTGAGTTGTCTGATTTGCCTGTGTTGTGACCCTGTTTGCTGAGCTTGTGTACTTTGACACTGTCACATCCCTTCATCAAGCTGTGCTAGAAAACCCTAAACCTCAGATCCACTCTTTGGGACACTTTCCCTGTTTTAAGGGTCACGTTTCCCAAGGCAGTTGAATTTGATTATTTTAACTAGCACCTGAATCCTGGAATCATACTTAATCATTGAATCACTGTGTGTAATCACTCTTTACCAAGTCATATCTTCCCTAAGCTCCACAGTGATGTTATCACCAAACTTGTAGTTGCCCCTATAAGGTGGATCCGTAAGGATGGTAGAGGGGATGGGAAACCAAATAGGTGAACCAAGATAGCCTCGACTCCCAAATGGATGGTTGTCATGCCAATCGAGGCAATCTTCACTTGATGTTGTCTTAGCCCAAGACAACAATGGGGGAGACCCAGATCTACTCCTGACAGGAAAGATCAGACGAAAACACCAAATCAGATCAGACACAGTGAAATACGTAAGATGTTCGGTATGGTAAACCCTAGATCTATAGATGAAGTCACAAGGTGAAGTATGGGTTGGATCAAGAGGCTTATGAGATATGAAATTGATCCAATGTGATTGTACAAGTGACTTATGAGATTAATTAACAGATCCAGAATCAAGGTACCAACAAATGATGAAAATATCCACTGCCTTGGGAACCGTGTCCAATGCAGGGAGGTTAGGCACAGGATGGGGCTATCTAGTACCTCTTGATAGACTTGTTTGACATGTATGACAGTATCAAAGCACACAAGTTCCAAACAGGGCATCAACGATAGGAAAAACAACCTCCTTCAGGGAATGCGCATGGATTAGGGAGATCAGTGCCTAGGATTTGGGCCACTAGGAGTCCTCCAAGGGTGACGCCTTGGAGAACCCACGTAGGGTTTGGCTTGGAACATAAAACCCATAAATGTTTTGCCACTTTGCCAAATAATTAATGCCAGGGAATTTTGCAATTATTTTAGCTTAGGGTTTTGACGGTAAAATAATGATGCCAATGGATTGGAACCAAGAAATGAAGAACAAACCTGTAGATATTACCTGGAAATCCTTGTAGATACCTTTATGATGATGATCTATGCCTTCCCGATCAATTTGAGAAGATTTGAGTGAGTGCTCTATGCAAATCAATTTGCCCAAGGAAGCCAATGCGCTCTCTCTCCTGCACAACAAACGTCAACAATATCATATTTGATGCATCAAGAGAAATAGACAAATGCAACAGAAGAAATAACAAGATGCAATCATAGATCACAATGATTTTAATGATAACCCCCTGATACAAGCGATGCCAAGAGAACGAGTTGAGGAAGCCCTGCAAAAACGCCCAAGTGAAGTCGCCCTCATGTAGACAAGACAAAGTTTTCCACGAAAAATATAGATATCACAACAAACTCTCAAATGCTAGGATGCAATATACTTTCCAATCACCATCGAAAAATATCAAATGCAAAGGAGACCTAAGAATATCTGCAAGAGGTTTTTTATTATCAAGATTCCAAGAGCCAAAAGACCCTTTACAATGAGAAGCTCTCTCCTTTAAATAGGATGGAGAGATACCAAAACCATAACCACCTTTTGAATGGATGGCTAAGATTAAAAGATCAAAATGTTCTAATCTACGATTGAGATGAGCTCAACATAAAATACATGGATCAACTCAAAAATATAACATGTTAATGGACAAAATCGCCCTAGGAGAGGGGACCCGCCCTAGGAGAGGGGGTCCCACTCAATGTGATAAAATAAACATGAATAAAGCTCATGGTGGGTCTAGGGGGTACTATCTAACACCCCTAGTGTGTCCCCATGGCACAATAGCATCAAAAGACCAAGCTAAGCACCAAATCGAGCTCCTCTGGGAAAGTCGTGAGCCTCCAAAGGCTCCAGAAAACCATGAAATGTGCCGGAGAGATGGGTGTGGGCTCCACTGAATGCTGAAACTACTGGAGAAGAGGTGGAAGACATCACACTCATCCTCAAAACTCATCCCATGCCATTTCCTTGCCTCAGTAGCCCAAATCGAATCCTTCAGTAGCAACCATTTTTAATCCTCTGTAAATCCTCTGGCAAGAATCAAAATGCTTGTAACTCTTTGTCTGGTCACCTGGGGCCAAAACTGACTGCATCAATGTGTCCGGGAACAAAGAAATATAGTAAAAACAAGTGGCTATACTGCATGCCCCCTATGTAGCGCCATAGGCAAACCAATCATACCACCACTCTGCTCTGACAGGCCATTTAACATGGCAAATATGCACTAGAATGATAAAATGAGGAAAATCAACACTGTAACTGCCTGGAACTGAAGATCAACTGTCTCATTGGACTCAGAGAGCCCAAAACTACCTAAGGTGTGTACTCATATACCCTATGGATCTCTGCATGATCATATAAAATCTCCAATATATCCAGTTAGATAAAATAATAATAATCTGTAAATGACCAAATATGCTGAAAAGCATAGATCATCATCATACACCTATAACTAATGCATGGAACCATCTGGTGACCTGTAATAGACCACATATCATCTATCTGCATCATCCAAGGTCTATCCACCTCATGTCCTGTAGTTGACTTTTGGTCAAACTAGGTTTGACCAAGTCAATATGACCAATAATATGACCCAGGATAACATCAAATTGCTGCAAGTGTTATAGGTTAAGACATGCTCTACAAATCATTCAAGTGATAATTATAACAAATAGTAATCATTTCTCTGGTGATCTAATAACCAAATATAAAGTGTTTTCAATATTTATTAATACTCAGGCCAAACTTTCAAGATCATACTCACTTCATAGTTGTGACCATTTTGCTAGTGAGGGGTGAGGGCTAAAATTCAATAGGCTAGGCTAAAAGATGACTACTAACTTGACATTGTGACACTTTGGATATGGAAAGGGAATACACACTCTAGCATATGTTGGACAAGCAGTAACACAGGGGATGGCCGTGTCTCACAAATGGGTAAGTTACTTCAATAGTGCTTATTCACCTTGACAGATGCCTACAACTCACATCCAAGCTGATACAGCTCTGTGAGGATCTTTTCTAGAGCCGCCATGACTAGGTGTCCGACAAACCGTAACTTGAGACTCTAGGGGACATAACTCGAGCTGTCCCTTACTCCATCTCACATGATAACTCGCAAGCTAGTGAGGGATAAATCAATACAAGTGAGGCCAGCAATCGTTTAAATATAGCATTTAAGAACCATTGCTTTTTGGGGCCTTTGAGTTTCCATAGCCTTGATCCATGTGTGTTCAGAAACACAATTCCATGGATTTACATTTATTAGGCTTTATGATCTATGTGTATTTAGAAACACGATTCCATAGATTTACATTTCACATTTCACATTTACTTTTCAAAGCCAATTTCATTAGGCTTGCCTTTCATTCACGTGTGTTCAGAAACACTTGTTACATGAATGGGCTTTCATATAAGATATACATTTCATTTCCATATATACTGTACTGATGGTAGCACCATCTGTTTCAGGCTTAGCCAACACAACTTAGGCAACTCAGAGCCGAGACACAATGAAACAGGGAAGCTCATCCAACAAAGAGGCTATAGTGGGGGAAGGTCCTCCATGCCACTAGTCAAGTAGTAAGTCAGGATAATCAACAAACTGGAAGGTAATGGATGGGTGGAGACAATGAATAATGAAATCGACACTAGCAAGCCAAAAGATGGTGGGAATGATCACCTCTATTCTCCTTAAGGAGGGTAAAACCAATGAGTATAGGTCAAGAACTTCTAAGTCCGACTCAGGACAATATATATATATATGATACAACCAGGTCCACATATCTATATGATCGCCAGATCATGATACTAAATGCTAAGACATGCCACAAGAATGAGTATAAAAGCAATAATAACCATAACACAAGATAATACCTGCTGGGTCATATACCTGTGCATAACAATCTGAACCATCATCTGTCCACTGAGAACCTGCTGCTGCAACTCTGGGTAATACCAACTGCTCTGTAAATGGCTAAATGGCTACATCAATCATCAAATCTGAGTTTCCTGAGACTCAGTCATGGCATGGGAATATACTGCTGTCCAATATCAAATAGTGATCCAATGTTAGATGCTCATCTCGGCATCTCAAATGTAAAGGAGCTGGCTGAAAAGTGTACTGGAATATGAAAATAAAGTATGGTAGCCCGGCTACTACATATGTGATAACAGTCTCATTTCCTTAAATCTAGGGTTCCATACCTGTCATCTTATGTACTTCATTTTGATTGATTTGATTTAGTGATTGGGTTTGATCTTTCCTGTCGGGAGTAGATCTGGGTCTCCCCCTTTGTTATCTTGGGTTTTGATAACATAAAGTGAAGGGTGCCTCGGTTGGCGTGACAACCATTCCATTTGGGAACCGAGGCTCTCGAGGTTCACCACTTTGGTTGCCTATCCCCTCTGCCATCCTGTATAGGATTCATCTTCTAGGGGCAACTACAAGATTGGTGATAATAGGACCCCACTTGGGTCTTTCAGATTGGCATAAGATCTATCTAGATCTACTTGTTTAACTCCTTTAGTGGCATAATCATTCCTTGGTTGAGCATTAACCTCTTGCATAAGCCTCCTCAATCAAGCCCTAACTCTATTTGCCACCCATCTTCCCTAGATCTAGATCTACTTACTCTTGATCTCTCTCTTTCTTCAACTTCACATCTCTCTAAAGTGTCTATAGTAGGTTCGCTAGCCTTCATTAGCTAGCTAGGGTCTCCCCCTTGGTCTTGCAATAGCTTGATCTAAAGTGAAGAGTGCCTCGATTAACGTGACAACCATTTATCCTTGGGAATCGAAGCCCTCTTACGTCACCTCTTTAGTTGCCCAAAACCTCTACCATCCTGGATAGGATCACCTTTTGGGGGCAACTACAAGTTGTGTGATAACAAAACCTTAACACCTCAACAGAGAGAGAGATAACAATTACATGTGAAGATCCAAGAGAGAGAAAGAAGATTGATCATCCCAACATCTCCTCCATAAGAGCAAACCCTAGTCTCAAGAGTAAAAAATGAAGACATCTCCTCTAGACTTCATAACTCCTAGGGTTCATGAGGAAACCCTAGCGATTTCTTCCAAGAAGCTAGGTACAAATAAAAGAGTACAAATAATGATATGAATGGAAATACTCTCTCCTTCCTCTATTTATCAAAGAGGTAAGGGAGGCCAACAATACTATGTGGGCACAAGCCCTTACAAACAAGCTACACGAGCCCTTGTAAGCAAATGCAAGTGAGATGCCCACTCCAAAGTCCGTGTCAAGCTCCAAGGTGATGTTGTGCACAATAATGGCTCCAAGGTGATGTAGCTACACAAGGCATGTCCACACCACTCTATCATGAGCACCCATGGATTAAATTGATGCTCCTAATCAATGTACTCCATTAGGTCAGCTACCCCTTGCAAGATCATTGTTGAAGCTCCTAGCGTCCCCAAAATTTCTCTAATCCTCCGAACAAAAGTTTGAGCTACCGATTT
The DNA here is from genome assembly GCA_027924585.1 of Larix kaempferi. Lineage (NCBI taxonomy): Eukaryota > Viridiplantae > Streptophyta > Pinopsida > Pinales > Pinaceae > Larix > Larix kaempferi. The sequence continues at coordinate 16,704,143 of BSBM01000101.1, read as the reverse complement.
CCATCTAGGGCTAGAATCCCTCCTCCATGATGCTAAACGCTCCTTATGCGAAGTGGAGTGCTCTCCAGGCATGTGGTTCTTCCATGTGGCCATCTTGAAGGCCATCCACCAATCAAGCCAAAGAAATCCAATGCATAAGAGAAGAACACCAAGCCAACACCATCTTGAGGTCAAGTATCCCTTATGCAAACAATCTCAACTGTGCATATCTGTCACGAACCATCTCTCATGTTGCCATTCATCTCGGACCATCCAAGGGCTGATCATACACCATGTACCCCAAATCTCATGAAGCACCCCCAAACATGGTGTAAACATTTTTGGAGTAACCCAAAAAACGAGGAATGTGTTTACATCGACACATGTCGACTCCGTTTGTGCCTCTACAAAATATGCTATCGTCAAATCAGTATTGGATGGGGTCTTGGAGTCAACCACTGTCATCTACAACAAAGTTGTCAACCATGCTATCATAACATCTTGATTATCCACTGAATAATGACCATCTATGAATATGAAGGAGTATCTCCTTGGCGCAACAACAACCTACCAAAATTCATCATCCTTCAAGTCATCATCATAGTTCAATGTCAACGAACACCACATCATGAGCTCTCTAGGAAATCCTACAAAGACAATCACATCTCCATCCACTCAAATATCCTAGATATGAGCTCTCTAGGTAACCTTGGATCTAGGGTTTGGAACCTCCTAGATCCACTCAAATATCCAACAACCTTCGATAAATGAGCATCTAGCAAGTAAGGCGCTATCCTCCATTTTGACTCCAACAATTGTCAAATCTATAACAAATGCAACCAACCAACTCCTAACCTCTATGTTCACCCATCAATCCACGTGCTAGATCTAAGGAGATCATCCATCCCTAAGAAAAATATCAATCTCAAGTATAAGTGTCATAATAGACAATCAAACCGTTGTAGAAGGAGATGGCCCCATCCACAAATATCCACACATGCCAAGAGAAAAGAGGGGAGCGTTCAGCTGTTTTGCATACCCTTTTGGATCAATATGCCATCTATGTTGGAATATTCTCACCATCATTTTTTATATTTGCATACTTGCATGCATTCTGCATGCATCCAGTCATCATGCATGCATTTGCATGCATCCAGTCATCAGTATGGTGGTCTCCCCAGCACCTGGAGCCTATTTTCATCCCCCTAGAGCCTGTCTACAGCCCTTAGTAGCCCTCCTACCTACTTGATGCGCCTTGTTTTCCTCACCTGGATGACATATGCGCCCTACTACACTACTTGGATCACTGACAGTTAGTTAGAGCATTGATTGACCAGTTCTTGCATTTATTGCTCAGTTTAACTGCCTGTAGCTCCCAGTTGTCTCTATCGGAGTGCCACTTGACCTATTGACAACCTCATGTGCCCTCCTTGGAGTCTCCATCCCCTGATTTGTGCTCACATGGTTCAGTTAGACTCAGTTCGACTCATTTGATTGACTTTTGACTATTTGTGACTACTACCACTGATTGGATGATGTCTCCAATGCTATCCAAGCTACACGCCGAGGGGAATTCGAATCACCTTTGACCCACTCGAATTCACTTGACAGTCATATCATTGTATTCAATTTTCACAGTGCCAGCTTACAGCTGATGTATGATTATACTGCAGATTTCTCCATTTTTGTGTTCATGAGTGATTATTGATTCATCTTTTCTTCTTTCTTCTCTGCAATTCTTGAGTGAGATTAGTGAGATTTGCTCTAGCTGTGTGATCTATCCTGCAGATTATTACATAGCATCATAGCTGGAGCCAGCTATTCGAATTGCAGCAGTAGCAGCTGTAGCCATTGCAGTAATTCATTGAGCAGCTGTCTTTCATTGAGCACCAGAAGCCTCTGGATTTCCACAGCAATTCCTGGTGCAATTGTCTTGAATTCACTAGAGCAATCCAGTGAGGTTTATCCAGGTGTGAAGGATCCAGTCACATGTGCTCATTGTCCTAAGGCAATGTTCTCTCGATTTGTAGCAAATCTCCATCAACAATTTCATTTGTTTTGCAAGTTTATTCTATCATTTGAATTCAGCAGCTACTATGGATCTCCATTGTTTTTTGCAGGTTATTCGAAGTTTTCTGCAGTTGCAGCAGTTTCGAGGTTTTCTTTAGTTGCAGTAGTTTTCTGCAGTTGCAGCAGTATATTCGAATTCAACAACAACTTCCATGAATCTGGAAGCAGTTCCTTCTCTCTCTTCATACAACTATGAAGAATGGAAACCAAAGATGATAGCTTATCTGAAGAGATATGGTCTTTTCGATATGTGTATTGGTGTTAAGAGAGATTTTGCTTCCTATGAAGAGGAAGAAGATTGGCTAGATGATTGTGCCTCAGCAGCAATATGTACTGCTATGCTTTCCAATATGGAATACCTCATTGATCCTGTAGAACATCCAAGTGATAACTGGACAAGATTGGACAGATTATTTGGAAAGAAGGAAGAGGATGATGTTAGCCATTTGGAGAACAAGCCCAGTAGTACTGCCTTCAGTGCTCTCTCTATTCATGATTCGGCCTCAATCATCTCTCATGATGAAGTTGTTCAAGATGAATTTGAAATACAAGACATGGTTTCAGGAAATATCATTGCAAAAGATGTTGCAAACCACAATTCAAAACTCTATGAGTTCTCCCACTTTCTACCTCTCTCCAAATAGTCTGCTCTTCACACTCATGCAAATGAAGATAGTAGACCAGGGCATGAAAGTAACACAACTGATGGAATTGATCCATCTTCTGATTCGAATTCTGAGCAAGAGATGTCAGCTACTACTCTAGAAGTTGAAGAGACTTTCACAATCTCTACTTCCCATGAGCCTGCTGATGTGCAAGATGATGACCTATTGAGTATTTTGGAGGTGATGCATTTGTCCTCCTTGATCAAATGCTTCCTATGGACTACTATTTGGTCATTGGCACATGTTTTCAGAGTTTCACCGAAGATTGAAGACACCATCATTCACTTGGGTTCAAGTCTCATGCATATCCTTGTTCATTTGGTTATGATCTCACCTATGTTGGTTCAAAGGAGATATCAAAGAACTATCTACACATTCATGGAGTTGATTCTACCTCTGCTGGTTCGAATCACATGCTCCATAATGATCTTCATATTTTTGGATTTGTTCTCACCATGCTTGGTAGGAAGAGCAAGTTTAGGAAGCCTCCAGATTTGTTGTCATCCATTGTTGGAGAACTCAAGCACATGTTTTCGGAGCATGGCCCACTTCTTCCCAAGAGGAAGATAAATCTTTTTGAGCGAATGTTAGATCCAGATCCACAAGAACTTGAAGATCTAGCACCTGACAGTGAAGATGAGCAAATGGGAGATCCAGATCCACAAGAACCTGATGATCTTTCACCTGATGATCCTCCTCTTCCGAGATGGGCAGCCATTACTCTTAGATTTGCCGGAGATCTTGTTGGTGATCCACTTGATCAAAGGAGAACCAGATCTGATTTTCAGAATGGAAGGCTTCATCCTTCTCACATTGATCATTCACATAGTGATCCATTTCTTGCCGATCGATCCTTCTTCGGCAAAGAGGGCCACTTTCCTCCTTCTAGGTGAGTGATGCCATGCTACATTAACATCCTTTAGTCTATTTTGAGGGAGGGCTTTCTTCCCACTGGGTTTTCCCTCTTTCCTCACTTTATTATTTAGATTGTTGTACGGGGTGACCTTTGGTCTCAGTCACTGTTGGGTATGTTATATCTCTTCACATGGTCGTTGCGTGTACAACACGATCCCTGCGGCACTAGTAGCCCGACAGGGCCCACCCCCTTCGTTTCGGACCGTTAGGTTCCGAAACGACACGGAGGGGGCCGTTAGGCCCCCGGAGTCCGCGCGGAGCGCAAAATTTTTTGGGTTGCTTTTTGCTTTTTCGCGATTTTTCGACCCATTGTACTCTATCTAATTCCGGTAAAAGGAATTAGGGTTGTAACCTAATTCGGGTAAATGAATTAGGGTTTTAGATGCTGCAGAATACCATTTATTGTATTGTACATGTAAAATAAACATATAATGAAAAAGGAGCTATGCGGCTCTAAGTTTTGCTGGTTTTTTCCTGGTTAAGGGTTTCCAGGTGAAAATCTCTGTGTAATGTGTGTGCCATTGTGTATTTTCTGTTAATGCTTAAGAATCGATATAAGTTTGTACTTCACTGTTAAGGTTTAAAACTTACATTTGGTATCAGAGCATTTTTTGGGTTCAGAGGGACGCCTTTGTTTCCAAGGGTTTGGCTCGATCTTGGATTTGTGATAAACCTGGTTTCAGTGGGAGCTTTGCAGCGGTGATTTATTTTTTCTTTAAAGAATGGCGAGCAGTTCTAGATTCGAGATTGAGAAATTTAATGGTCAGAGCTTTGAGCTATGGAAGCTCAAGATGGAAGATCTTCTGGTAGATAGAGAACAATGGATCGCAGTAGATCCAGGTACCATGCCCTCTGGTGCGGTAAAAGAAGAATGGGAAAAGCTGGAAAGAAAAGCAAGGAGCACCATTCGTCTTTGCCTCGCAGATTCGGTATTGGTGAACGTATCTGGAGAAGACAGTGCAAAGAAGCTATGGGACAAACTGGGAAATCTGTATCAGTCAAAGTCCCTGGTAAATAAGTTATTTCTGCGAAAGAAATTGTACCTTCTGAGGATGACTAATGGAGACTCTGTATCAGAGCATCTAAACGCCTTCAATACTCTGGTAAGTCAGTTGACATCTGTTGGTATTACACTTGCTGATGATGAAAAATGTATTAGTCTGTTGTGCTCTTTGCCAGATTCATGGGATAATCTGGTTATAGCTATTGGGAGTAATGCAACCACGCTAAACTTTGATGATGTGGTTGCATCCCTACTATCGGAGGAAATGAGGCGGAGATCCATAGATAGTTCAGCCAAGGATGCCTTATTTGTAAGAGGTCGCCCTGGAGACAGATCTAAAAATAAGTCTTCAGGTGGTAGATCTAAATCTAGAGGGAGATCTAAATCTCTAGGACCTTCTGTAAGAAAATGCTGGAAGTGCGGTAAAGCTGGGCATTACAAGAAGGATTGTAAATCCAAAAATACTGATAAAAGCAGAGGACCTAATGATGCTCCATCCGCAGATGGGAAAGAATCTACAGAGGAAGGAGGAGATGTGTATCTGGCATCTTCAAGTACACATGCAGAGCATGATTCGTGGTTGATTGACTCAGGTGCGTCTTATCATATGACTCCTCACAGGGAGCGGTTTTCTGAATACGAAAAGTATGATGGAGGAGATGTATTTCTGGGAGACAACTCGGTGGCGAAAATCATAGGTCGAGGAAAGATCAAGCTACTGCTCAAAGATGGAAGGGTTAAAACTGTTCCCGGGGTTCTGCACATTCCAAAGCTGGCTAGAAACCTTATATCTGTAAGTAAAATGGATGATGCAGGTGTGAAAACATTATTTGAAAAGAACACATGCAAGATGGTTCGAGAATCACTGGTGCTGATGAGGGGAGTTCGGATTGGAACTCTATACAAGTTGTTGGGAAGCACCTTCAAAAATGGATGTAACAGTACTATTGTTCCTGAGGGTAAAAATGGAGGAGACAGAGTCCTTACTGTCTCTAGTGAGAAGACATCGCTATGGCATTGAAGGCTGGGACATATTGGAGAGAAGGGTCTTCGACTATTACAAGGTAAAAGTATGGCTGAAGGCATGTCTGATTTCACATTAGATTTTGATTTCTGTGAACATTGCTTATATGGTAAACAGAATCGAGTAAGATTCTCATCTGGTGTTGTAAGAGCTAAAGGAATCTTAGAGTTAATACACAGTGATGTTTTTGGACCTGTGCCTGTTCCATCACTTGGTAAATCTGTGTATTATGTTTCATTTATAGATGATTTCTCAAGGAAAACTTGGATTTATTTCCTGCGTAAGAAATCTGAGGTTTTTAATAGATTCAAAGAATTTAAGGCTCTTGTAGAGAATCAAACTGAGAAAAAAATAAAAGTACTCAGAACAGATAGCGGTGGAGAATTCTGTGAAAGTGAATTTGAGGAGTTTTGTAAAACGTGTGGAATAGCAAGGCAAAAGACTACTCCATACACACCTCAACAGAATGGGGTTGCAGAAAGGATGAACAGGACATTGATGGAAAAGGCAAGGAGTATGCTCAGTGGTGCAGGGCTAGCACAACAATTCTGGGCAGAAGCTGTTGACACTGCGTGTTACCTAGTGAATAGGACACCCACATCAGCGTTGGTTGACAAGACACCTCATGAGGTTTGGACTGGTAAGAAACCCTCTCTCTCTCATCTCAGAGTGTTTGGGTGTGATGCTTTTGTACATGTTCCAAAGGAGAAAAGGAGCAAGTTGGATAATAAAGCGGAAAAATGTATCTTCATTGGTTACAAGGATGGAGTGAAAGGTTACAAGCTGTGGAACCCAATAAAAAGGCAAACAGTTTACAGTCGAGATGTGATCTTCAGAGAAGTTGAAAGCACTTCCAAGATTGAGGATGTACCAAAGGAAAAGGATTCAGAGAAGCTACACTTTGATATCAAGGATGAAAGAGGTGACTCTTTTGAGGAACCAGATTCGTCTGAATCAGATGAGGAGGCAGAATCGTCTGAATCAGATGAAGAGGCGGATCCACAGACTCCGGTATTGAGGAGATCTGACCGAGAAAGAAGGCAAGTTGAAAGGTACAGTCCCCCTGATTTTCGTTCTAATTTTGTGTTATCTATTACTGATGATGATCCTAGAACTGCTAAAGAGGCAATGGATTCAGAAGATAGTAAACTATGGAAGAAGGCCATGATAGAAGAAATGGATGCCTTGGACAAAAATGAGGCATGGGATCTGGTTGAGTTGCCAGAAGGAAGAAAGCCTATTGGAAGCAAATGGGTATTCAAGAAGAAGTTAAATGCAGCAGGTAAAGTGGAGAAGTACAAGGCTCGACTAGTTGCGAAAGGTTACTCCCAAATTGAGGGCATCGATTTTGGTGAGATTTTTTCACCTGTTGCAAAATTGACTTCTATTAGATTTCTTTTATCTATTTCTGCTGCTTTTGATTTTGAAGTAGAACAGATGGATGTAAAGACGGCTTTCCTACATGGAAATCTTAATGAAGAGATCTATATGAAGCAACCAGAACGGTTTGTGGTGAAAGGAAGAAAGGAGCTTGTCTGTAAGCTGAAAAAGTCTCTCTACGGTTTGAAACAATCTCCCAGAATGTGGTATCAAAAATTTGATACTTATATACTGGGACTTGGTTTCTCAAGAAGCAAAGCTGATCACTGTGTTTATTTTAAGCTAATTGGTGATCATTTTATTTATGTAATATTGTATGTTGATGATATGTTGCTAATTGGAAACAACAAAGAAATCATCAAGGATGTCAAGAATCAGCTGTCATCTGAATTTGACATGAAAGATCTTGGTGCTGCAAATTTCATTTTGGGCATGGAAATAAAAAGAGATCGTGAAAACAGGAAACTCTGGTTAAATCAGAGGAAATATGTTGAAACGATATTGAAGAGATTTAATATGCAGGAAAGCAAACCAGTGAAGGTGCCCATTCCTGTAGGTGTAAGGTTATCTGCAGAACAGTGTCCCACTACACAAGAAGAGGTAGAGGACATGTCTCATGTTCCCTATGCTAGTGCAGTTGGCAGTCTGATGTATGCCATGGTCTGTACTAGACCAGATATAGCCCATGCAGTGGGAGTTTTGAGTAGATACATGTCAAAACCAGGAAAGGAACATTGGACTGCAGTAAAAAGGGTCTTCAGGTATTTGCGTGGCACTACAGATTCTGCAATCTGCTACCAAGGAAGACCCGGTCTAAATAGAGAGATAAATATACAAGGATTTGCTGATGCTGACTGGGCTGGAGATCTTGATCACAGAAGATCTACAAGTGGCTACGTTTTTAATCTATTTGGAGGAGCAATCAGTTGGATGAGTAGAAGACAAGCTGTAGTTGCACTCTCAACTACAGAAGCTGAATACATGGCAGCTACCCATGCAAGTAAGGAAGCTGTATGGTTGCAAAGATTGTGTTCAGGTATTGGTTTTGTTCAGAATGCAGTAAATATTGGCTGTGATAGCTCAAGTGCAATATTTCTAGCAAAGAACCCTGCTTATCACTCAAGGACAAAGCACATTGATGTGCAGTACTATTTCGTCAGAGACATGGTTGAACAAAACAAAGTGTTGCTGGAGAAGGTTGACACTTTGGTAAATGTTGCAGACTCTTTGACAAAGTCTGTGAGTACTCAGAAGTTCTCTTGGTGTAAAGAGAACATGGGCATTGTTGAAGTCATAAATTTCTCCTGTATGTGAAGAGAACAACAAGTGGGAGAATGTTGGGTATGTTATATCTCTTCACATGGTCGCTGCGTGTACAACACGATCCCTACGGCACTAGTAGCCCGACAGGGCCCACCCCCTTCGTTTCGGACCGTTAGGTTTCGAAACGACACGGAGGGGGCCGTTAGGCCCCCGGAGTCCGCGTGAAGCGCAAAATTTTTTGGGTTGCTTTTTGCTTTTTCGCGATTTTTCGACCCATTGTACTCTATCTAATTCCGGTAAAAGGAATTAGGGTTGTAACCTAATTCGGGTAAACGAATTAGGGTTTTAGATGCTGCATAATACCATTTATTGTATTGTACATGTAAAATAAACATATAATGAAAAAGGAGCTATGCGGCTCTAAGTTTTGCTGGTTTTTTCCCGGTTAAGGGTTTCCAGGTGAAAATCTCTGTGTAATGTGTGTGCCATTGTGTATTTTCTGTTAATGTTTAAGAATCGATATAAGTTTGTACTTCACTGTTAAGGTTTAAAACTTACAGTCACCAGGTCCCTACCATTAGTTCTTCTGTTGATTCCTCATAGTATAGCTTGAGAGGGGGTGTTGGAATATTCTCACCATCATTTTTTATATTTGCATGCATCCAGTCATCATGCATGCATCTGCATGTATCGAATCATCAGTATGGTGGTTTCCCTAGCACCTGGAGCCTATTTTCATCCCCCTAGAGCCTGTCTACAGCCCTCAGTAGCCCTCCTACTTACCTGATGCACCTTGTTTTCCTCACCTGGATGACATATGCGCCCTACTACACTACTTGGATCACTGACAGTGAGTTAGAGCATTGATTGACCAGTTCTTGCATTTATTTCTCAGTTTAACTGCCTGTATCTCCCAATTGTCTTTATTGGAGTGCCACTTGACCTACTGACAGCCTCATGCGCCCTCCTTGGAGTATCCATCCTCTGATTTGTGCTCACATGGTTCAGTTAGACTCAGTTCGACTCATTTGACTGACTTTTGACTATTTGTGACTACTACCACTGATTGGATGATGTCTCCAATGCTACCCAAGCTACACATTGAGGAGAATTCGAATCAAATTCGAATCACCTTTGGCCCATTCGAATTCACTTGACAGTCATATCATTGTATTCAGTTTTCACAGTGCCAGCTTACAGTTGATGTATGATTATACTGCAGATTTCTCCATTTCTGTGTTCATGAGTGATTATTGATTCATCTATTCTTCTTTCTTCTCTGCAATTCTTGAGTGAGATTAGTGAGATTTTCTCTAGCTGTGTGATCTATCCTGCAGATTATTATAATCTAGACCATGAAAGGCTTGAATGCTCAAAGAGAAAAGGTGGGTCTAAGTCATCACATGAGCAAGCATGGAGGAAAACAATTCCAAAAAGGAGAAAAAATGGTCTGAAAGATGACCCCATTGCTCCAACGCCTTTTGGAATTTGGCTGGGCATTCCGCACCATTGGAAAGGGCCCCAAAAGAGCTTTTTCAACCATATACCATATGCCTTCATCTGAGGTAGGGTGAAAGAGAACTACCCTCTTGAAGGCAGGCTGCCAAACTGCTGAAAACTGCTCAAAAACCAGAATCTGACGCCCAGAAAGATGTCCACGTTGCTCTAACACCCGGAAGAATGAGGCTGAGCGTTCTGCACCGTTGGAAAGGCCTCGGAAAGAGCTTTCCATCCATATATGGCACTCCCCGAGCAGAGCTAGGGCATTTGAGAATGACCCTCCTGAAGACAGGATACCAAATTGCTGAAAAGATGGCCTAGAAACCAGACAAAACTCCCAAAAAGATTGCTTCATTGCTCTAATGCCCTGGAGAACTTGGCTGAGCGTTTATCACCATGATATAGACCTCAGGAAGAGCTTTCCAACCATATATAATAAGACCCCTTCTGAGATAGGGCATTGCAGAAAAAATGGTTTGGAAATAGGGTGCTATTTTGCTCAATTTGCCCTAGAATAAGCATGAAAACTGGTTGAAAAATGTGAGCAAAAGACAAGAACTCAACACCATCATGAAGATCAGCAATATACAATCCATAAGCTAGCATCCAGGGAATCATCAACATGTCACCCCCATGAAATTTGTGATGAAAATCACATGTGGATACCCATGCAATATGGGGGGTAACAGGTTGCTTTATGATTACACCTCCACAGTAAAAACCTACAATCTGCTTGAAAGAATTAGAAACACAGTTGCTCAAGAACTGGTACCAATGTACGGTTATAAAAAAAACTGTTTGCATTTTATGCTGTAATCTACAATCAGAAATTAACAAAATGGATATATATATATATACTGAACTGGTAAAGGATCATCCATTCTAGGTATGCAGTCAGACAGACATGAGATTCTTGAGGACTGCAAGAATTGTTCAGAAGTTGTTTCAGTGAAAATCACTTCCCTTTTGAAAGATACAAATTTTTCTGGTGACTAGAGTTTATTGTAGGAAAATTTAAGTTGTGTATTCTGAGATATTCTTTAATTCCTTGAGCATTGTATCAAGGATCAGACTGTCAAAGTTCTATGCATTTGAAACATAAATACTTGCAATATATTATGATCCAAAACTCAAAGCAGAATAATAGGATTATACATGTTAAAAAGTTGATTATTTCATAGTTCATACAATTGTCTAGCTCATCCAAGTCAAGTTTAATGATATGTACAAATGTTTAGTATCTTTATAGTAATGTATTAAGAGGAGATATATGCTTGTAAATTTGCAGACAGCTAACATTGATGTTGATCCATTCATCATTCCATAAAATTGGATGAATTAAGTTTTTTTACCAATAAATCATGAAATACTGAAAATTCTATTTGTTTTTTGTAGGTTGGCAAATGGCCCAAGCTACTAACTTATTGTCATTGTCGCCCTCCATGCTTGTTCTAACTCCCATATCAGTGACTCATGAGCTATCTACTAGGATAAGGATATCTTGCAAACCTTTACAACTATCTGGTTGTAAACAAACTATAACATGCCATATGATGAGAGAAAAGACTCAAGAATCAACTTCTAATGTGGATCGAAGGTATGTGCTTTTCTAACACAGTATTCATACAGGCTAACCTATTCAGATTCTTATATGATAAATTGTATGCATCTCAGATACAGATGATGGGCAGATATAATCTGTTTTAACAAAATTATACTTCAGATGTGCTCAAACAAGTGAATTTTAGTAAAGTACACATAAATAAGATGATACCATATTTTAAATTCATATTCTGTTGGAAATAAATGAAGAACATAGCGTAAAGAGTATTATAATAAACAATAATAATAATCTAATTTAAGGTCACAATGCTTCCAAACAACACTTAAAAAATGCTATCTTTTATAAAAGAGAAAACAACAGCTCAGAAGAATTTCCAGCACAGTACATGAGTTGATTACTCTACTTGTCAAGGTGAATTCAATCATGCTTCATTAGGAAGAGACGGCAAGATGATTGCTTAGGTGGATTACTGCTTTGGTAAGCAAAGATGCCAAGATGATTGCTTAGGTAGACACAGATAAATTCTGCCTTAAAAAATAAAGGATATGATGGTCCAATGGAGGGCTGACACAAGTCCTACAATTTGGAGAGATGAGGAGCCAACAATGAAATAGTTTCTTACATTATCTTTGTAATCATCTTTATAAGTTTTTGAATCATTGATGTAGGTGGGGTAGGTAGTTCAAAACAGTATTGTCGTGTTAAGGGGGGTGTTGGAGTATTGCGACTCCAATCTTAAATTATAATTTATTAGAGTCTCATTATGCTTAAGTAACTTCAAAATAGAGTCGTCAGTCAAGAAAGTTGTTAGGTCAACAGAGTAGCACAACTACGTAATAAGAGAGATATAAGGGGATATCCCTCATTGTATCAAGTGGTTCCATTGATTAAAATCACCTATTCCACATCTACCACCCATATTGTGTATTCATTTTTAACACATAGCATCTACTCAAACAAGGAATATACCATAAGATGTGTTGAAATTTCATGCATCGGGAATTTAATGCAAAACTGAAATTTCACCTTCTTTCAAGGAGGTTTCTCAGATCTTAGTCCTAGAATTTTCGGCCTTAGGACTGCTAAACAACAGTGGAAACATCACAATAAGTCACTTCAAACAGTTCCACATGGCAATTCGAGGAAAAAAGATATCAAACAATGAGATATGTTTTATACCCTTTTGGGGCAACTTATTAGCCAATAACCAAATCTAAAATTGTACTTTTATAGCAGTAATTACAGCAATATAACAACAGTAAAATCAACCCCTTATATTCTTCCTTGGATGCTAAAACACTTAACAACTTGCCCCTTTTGTCAAATTGGCAAGACAATAACAATGCATTAAGAACATATATAGCTGAAATTCAAATCTGGAAATTGTACAATATATGGACAGTTGGAAACTTCATATATAAACTCAAGATCAAGTACAAGTACATACTGTTTGTGCCAGAAATTGTTTCTAAGGCTAAGGAAACAAGCTAACACAATCTCAAGAGTAAACTCAATAAATAAGACAAAGTTTTTAGGGTTTTTGAATATGATTTGAATGGTTGTAAGCTCTGGGCACAGTCAGGGAATACATCCAATAGAAAAGTAACAACTAAATCATAAGCAAAAACTGATAAAGATGCATAACATATCACAAAGATCCCACAAAAAGAATGTGCTGAGGTTCATACATAAAAGATAAGCATCACTAGAAAATATACATCAACTAGCAATGAAATTACCATTTAAGAAGCTAAACAAGCTTAACAACAAAGCCAGTCACAAATAAAAATGAAGGAGAAAAAGTCATATGTTTCATTATTTTATCAGCTAAAGCTCATAAGAGTCACAGTACTTATCTTTTGAACAAGTCTGAAGTTACAATACAATCTGCAGACCTCCTGCTGCCCCCAAAAATCAGAACCCCCTCGATGACCCTTTGTCCCTCTTTTATAATTACAAAGAAGTGGTTCTATTTCCCCTTCATTAGGTCGAAATTGAAACCACTGAGCAGTTACATTAACTAACTAACTCAACTAATTAACTAAAAATAGTAAATCGGATTCCTGGCAAATATGGCGAATTTCTGGAAAATAGGTGTCAAGGAAGCTTCCATATCTCTCAATTGGTGACACCTGTGTAAAAACTGAGAGAGGTTTTTGTAAATGGGTCCGTGATGGACAAAAACCTCTCTTGGTTTTTAAAAGTTCATCTCCAGTCAATCAGAATCTGCCCCGCAAGATGAACACTAAAACAGGAAAATATTAAATCTTTAAAATCCCTGGAAAATAGGCTGCAAAGATTAAACTGAATCTTTCAATCCTTGACAGCTGTTGCAAAACTGAGAGAGGTTTTTGTAGATGGATATCTTAGGAACAAAAACCTCCTTCAGTTTTCAAAAATTCCTCTCCATCAGCTCGCGGTCTGCATTTGACTTCAATCACTCAAACAGGGAAAACGCGATATTCTTGTAGCGCTCCCTTTGTTAAAATTTTGTCTAGCACTACAAGAATAGCTGCCATGCCAGAATTTCGCAGTTTTTCAACTTTCTGCTAATTTGTCGGAGATTTTAAAAGTTACTTGGTTTAAGAAACAAGTCTAACTGCTCGCTAAACACATTAATGAATCAACTTTTGAAAATATGACCTTCTTTAACCCCCTTTAAAATATAAAAGATCAACAAAAATCAAATAAAACCTAAAAAGAATGGGCTCAAAACTTAATTCAATCACCCATAGAGTTTCTAAGGATACTAAAACTAAAACTTAAAACCAAAAATTTAACTGAGGTAGATTGAAAAACAAACCAAAACTGGATTGAAAAACAAACCAAAACTGGAGAAAATAAATCAAAAATGGAGAAAAATTTACTGACTTAACACATACCTTAGCCTTCTCTCAAGGCTAGTACAAAAACTCCAACTATCCAAAAAGTAATAGCTAGGGTAAATCACCAAACCCTAGCCCAACCAAGAAGATCCAAGAGCAATAATCTCTCCAACACAACCTCCAAGACAAGACATCCTCCTCTTCACTTCTTCCTCACCAATCCACCCTAGGATTTTATCACAAAACCCTAATCTCCAATCTCCAAGGGTAAAAACCTAACCCTAGAACTCCAAGATGCTCCAAGAAACTCCAAGAAGACCAAGAAACCCTAGTTCCTCAAGAGAGAGAGCATACAAGTACAAGTTTGAGAAAGAGAGAGGGAGGTTAGTGTGCACTCCTCTCTTAGGCACATCTCTACACAAGAGTGAATAAGAATAAATACACAAGTGATGATGTGTGGAAATACTCTCTCCTTCCTCTATTTATACGAGAGGTAAACGCGACCAACAATATTATGTGAAAATGAGAAGCTATATCATAAAAGCTCAATGTGAAAAGTAGAAGTTTAAAGCTATATCATAAAAGGTGAAGGTGTGATTCGGGATCTTTTATTCGATGACTATAACATGAATTGCATGACAGAGCATGAACAAAGCTTATGTGTAATATACATCAAAGAAAGCATACACATGGAGAAATGACAAGACAACACAATTGCGCACAGGCTTGATAACAGAGTTCGTCCCAATTATGGACTACGTCTCTGGGCCCACTTCTCAGTGGAGAGGCCTTTATATTATCTCAGCAAAACTCATGGAAAAATACATGGAAATACCTCAATTATGATGATTCCCCAAAACTCGGCTGCTCAGATCCACATTCTCACTACACTAGTGAACTTGGCTCGAAAAAGATCGTGAAAAATGACTATAACACCATATAGTTCCGTCACCTTCACTTCTGGACCAACCAAACCACAACAGTCTCTCTCTCTCTGCAATTTAATGCAAGCCTTGCATAGAGTTTGTGACTGTAGGCATGTGGATCCCCCCCCTCGGCCGTTGAATACCCTGCTTAAATAATTGGGGGTGGCAAACTTAACAAGTCCGCCCCCTTTGGCGCATTGGTAAGTTGTTTCATTGGTTGGAGGGAGACCCGAGGTCAAACCCGTGGGCTCCTGAGATGAACATGTTAATGTAATTGTAACTTCGGAAGATATTCACTTGTATTTTATATTGTATTTTATTTGTGCCTCTGACGGAGATGTTTATTCCTCCCGTCGGAGAAGTCATTATTGTATTTGGTCATGCAAAGTCATTGAGGTTAACCCTCCATTGTAAGTCGGAGCAATAGACCCCAGAGTCAGATTGTATTAGGGTTAATAGAGGCTTCTAGAGAAGTCGGCCTAGTCAGGTATAACTGGGGTTGACCTAGTTGTTGAAATATTGTAATTTCGAAGAATATTCTATTGTATTTTATTATTGTAATTTATTCAGAGATGTTTTATTCCTCTGTCAGGATGTCATTATTGTAATTGATTATGTAAAGTCATTGAGGTAAATCCTCCCTTGTAAGTCGGGGCAATAGATCCTCTTTGAGTCAATTGTAATGGGGTATTTAAGTCCCCTAGAGAAGTCGGCCTAGTCAGCATTAGGTTAAGTTGTTAGGGGCCAACCTAGTTAGGGAAAGAGTCAAGTGAAAGATAAAGTATAAATAGAAGTGTTGTGCTCCTCATTTGGACACACACTCACTTGTGTATTGCGCATAGGAGAGTGAGAGAGATATCTGCGAAGGAGGAGCACTTGTTTGGGGATTTCATCTTTGTATTTTTTGGTCATCTATATTGAGGAAGTTTTGCTGGGTTTTCTACCCCATGAGGGTTTCCCAGGATAAATTTGTGTCTCTTGTGTTTATGTTGTGCTTGTTATTCTTTCAGTGATCCTGTATATGCTATTGTTGTGAAATTGAATTGAATACTGATGTTATCTATCTTAGCATATTGAATCTTAACATGGTTTCAGAGCTAGCCTGGAAGGAGGCAATGTATGGCATTTACGACGCTTGTTTCACTTGCGACAATTTGAAAGCTAGGGCTTTGTATAGCAAAATCTAGTCATCGTGAAACATTCTCTATAAATTTGTTTTTGCGAAGGTTCAAGATCTGAAACTTATACAGGACAAAGATCAGACATAGATGTACCGGGTGCCGAAAAATCAGCCCCAGATTCGTTGTACTTTGTGAGATATGATCCGTACAAGTTAGAGTTTCTGCCTCTTCCAGAATGCATCCCTAAACAGGTGACCTAGGGAAAAAGGTCATATCTCGGGCTAGGAAGTTCCAAATGGAATTCTGTAAAAAGTGATAGTTAGGGCACAGACTTTAGTTTCACAAGTCCGAGTATTAGAGGCCGAAGTTGAAACAGTGATATGTGGCACGCCGTACAAGTTCGCTATGCTATTTCATCCCATAAACAAGTCATGTTGGGAAACTTAGTATATCTCTCTCATGGAGAATCCAATGAAGCTCAAATCTGTGGGGTTGGAAAGATGATAGGGCAGGCTACCACAGGCCAAAGTTTCAGACCCCGAGGATCCGAAATTTCAGAGATACACTAGAAACAATACGACACATCTGAAATGGATCAACGAAGGAAATCAAAAAAGAGGAGGAAGAAGTTCTCACTTAGGGTTTTCAGTTTCTAGGTATGGAAGGACCTGATACAATGTTGGAGACACCTGATGCAACATTGGAAACTTTGAAAATGGATTTGGAATCCCTTCATCATAGATATTAATCTTCCATCAAATGTTGCGGGAGGAAGGAGATTAAAAATTAGGGTTTCCGGATTCTACAAGAAGAAAACTTAGCAAAGGACTCATAGGGCAGCAATGAAGGAGGTTTAAATGGCACTGGTATTTTATCATCGTAGCACCATGAATCTATATAAGATGTTTACAAGTGATCTACCTTGGAAGATTAGGGTTTTCCCCTTATAGAGAAGACTACAAGCATTCTCGACAGGTATGACTTGAGGAGATGCAGGTATGTTTTGAGATCTGTTTTATTTATCTGATGATTAAGTTCATGATATGTTTGTCTTCATATTATTGAGGTTAGTACAATCATGATTAATTTTATATTTGTCTGATCACCTTAGTAAAAGTATGAATGCATGTGAATGATAGAAGACATTCATTGATTAGGGTTATGACACTTATGATTGTACTAATGCACTTGTGGTGTTGTATGAGGACGAGGTTGCCTGCTAACATGAAAGGTACATGAAGAAAGACAAATCAAGTTCTAGATTAAGAATATATGACCATGATGACATGAAGACAAAGAATCATCCATAGTCTTTGATCACATAGAAGCTCTACTTACGAGGTATGTATGATTTGGTTCTACTATGCTTAACTTATGAGATATGCAGGTTACTAGCACAAGGTCTCTAAATCATTGAAGAGAACAAAGAAGATATTGTTTGGGTATGTTAGACATAACTAGCAAGCATGCTAATCCAGGTATGTTTTCCTATATCGAGTAAGAATCCTACCTTGTGTTAGGATCTTAGATAAGTATACTTTTGTATGATTGATAATGATTATTCTTGAAGTTAGAAGTTTAAGTAATTAAGAGCTTATGGATATTATGTTTCTTGGTTTGATTAATGATATGACAAACTAGAAGAGTCCTATGGTCAAATAAGAATATGCATGAGTAAAAGAAGTACTCCCTGAAACCTTGAATACTAATGCTTGTGTATAAAATGATCATGACCATACATGTTTAAGATTATTTAGGATTATAATGTTTTGATAGTATTGAGATTATACTAATGAATGTATGATTATGTATGAGATCTTGAGGATGACACAATGATGAAACTAGTGCACATTTAAGGGTGCATATTGCTAATCCAGGATGGATAGAAGTTCAAAGACATATAATCATGATGCTATCATAAAGGGAAAACAGAGATCAAGAGGGAGGCAACCACACAAACATAAAAGATAAGTATTTGAGTTGTTATTTGAATTACTTCTTGAATCTCTGAATAGTTAATGATATTGCTCGTAATAGTTGTATGCATATTTGTATTCCTAGAATCAGGAAATGTATCGTGCATAGTGTAAGCATTCATACAGCATTGAACAATATACTATTAATATGCATATGATGAGTAAGATGGACAAACATTCCATTGTTGCTTGTCTAGAATGAAACCTCTTTGCTAACATGCTGGGAGCTGTGCACGCTCTTGATTGTATGTTCTGGTAGAGATGGAAGGCATCTAGATAGCCACTGTATACATACAGGATATGGAAATGTGTGTGCCAAAGTATTGGTCAAGATAGTTGCATAATTATGTGAATCATATCAATATACATAATAGGTTATCATTGAAATGTCAACATGATTTGATGATTATGAAGTGTTACTAATCATGTAATTGAATTTGATTTGTAGGAAAGATCGTCTGCTATGATCTACAAAAGAAAGATGATGAACACTTGTTCCGAAGAACAAGTGATGACTGTTCAACAAGAAGACTTACAAATCAAACATAGTATAGAAGCACAAAGCAAGGCTCATGGCTAGAGGATTCTCTTAGAAAGAAGAAGATGATCATGATGAGATGTTTGCTCCAGTGGCTAGACACACTTCCAGAGATAGATTACAACCATGGATGACAAGACCGTTCTCTTGAATGGTGTAATTGAAAAAGAAGTGCATATCGAGCAAACTCCCAAGATTTGGTAGAGAATCACATGATTGAAGAAGGCTTTGTACGGGTTCAATAGGTACCCAGGATCGATAGTCATTTGACGAGCTTGATGATCACCACAGGTGATGCGGATTTCAACCTTTGCTACAAGGTTGAAGATGGTTGTTATATATAGATGACATGCTGGATGCAAGAAGGAACTCACCATAGTTCGAGTGATCTTGAGGCTCATATCAATAGACCCATTTGATGGGAGATGACACAGATAGATATGCAGAAGATCACTCAATGCAGAGTGTGCATGATGTTCAGTCATAGAGGGAGGACAATACTCAGATGTAGAAGACTGCACTTCAGAGGGAGTAGAATCTTGGCATGATTCTTATGATTAGATATGTGGCTGAGATTAGATGAGATTTTTCCTTAGCCAAGGAAAATGTGAAGTAGAGATCTAGGATGATGGACAGTGGTTTCTACAGTTTACAAACAGATTATTGGGTCATTGATGTATCTGACGAATACCAGGCCAGATATATGCTTTGCTGTGAACACCCTGAGTCAGTATCTAGTTGAGCCTAGACGTGTTCACCTGGTAGCTGCAAAGCATGTGATGAGGTACCTGAAAGGTATGATAGACTTTGGTCTATACTATGTTGGAGATCATGACTACATATTGTATGGTTATACAGATGCAGATTGGGATGGAAGGGTCTCAGACAAGAAGAGCACCTCAGATGGATGTTATTGTCTGGGATCCGCCATGATCTCATGGTTTAGCAGGAAGCAGTCCAGTGTTTCTCTCAGCACAGCTGAAGCAGAGTATATAGCAGCTTGTTTTGCTAGTTGTGAGGCCATATGGCTTCGGAATTTGATGTCAGGACTATTTGACCTGGAGTTGGATACCACAGTGATTCTATGTGACAACTAGAGTTGTATAAAGATGACGAAGAACCTAGTGTTCCATGACAAGTCAAAGCACATAGAAATCTGGTATTTTTATATACGATATATGGTACAGAAGGGAGCTATAAAGCTCCAATATCTGAGCATTGATGAGCAAGTTGCTGATGTGTTGACTAAGCCTCTGTCTCGAGTGAAGTTTGAGTACTTCCGGGACAAGCTTGGAGTGGTTCAAATCAAGAGGGAGCAATGGGCTCGGTTGAGGTAGCAGGAAGTCACGGGTCATGTGACGTAATTGAGTCTCCTAGGCTACGAGAGGATCTGAACAAGCAGTGAGGTAACGTAGGTGGTTGCGGTGTGCAACGTAATGGATGCTCCTAGGCTGGACCCACCGAATGGCTTGCTCAGTTTGTGGATGAGGATAGTTGCATCAGGTATGAAAGAGGACCAGCTCTGCGGAAAATCCTAGATTTGATCTAGGTCACATCTAGTATGAAAAAGGACTGGCACTGTGGTGGAAAATCCTAGATTTGATCTAGGTCACATCCATTATGAAAAAAGACTTGCGCTGTGGTGTAAAATCCTAGATTTGATCTAGGTCACATCCAGTATGAAAAGGAATTGGCACTGTGGTGGAAATACCTAGATTTGATCTAGGTCACATCCAGTATGAAAAAATGCTGACACTATGGTGGAAAATCCTAGATTTGATCTAGGTCACATCCAATATGAAAAAGGACTGGCACTGTGGTAGAAAATCCTAGATTTAATCTAGGTCACATCCAGTATGAAAAATGACTGACACTGTGGTTGGATTGTATCATCCTTGGACTTCAGTCCAGAACGGATCGGGTGAGTTCTGTCCTCGAGAATGTGGTTGGATTGTATCATCCTTGGACTTCAGTCTAGAACGGATTCCGTGACTTCTGTCCTCAAGAATGTGGTTGGATTGTATTATCCTCGGACTTCAGTCCAGAACGGATCCAGTGACTTCTGTCCTCGAGAATGTGGTGGGATTGTATCATCCCTGGACTTATGTCCTAAAGTGAGAGGGACTGATCATCCCATAATTGGATCAAGATTGCATCATCCTTGGACTTATGTCCTAAAGTGAAAGGGATTGATCATCCCGTAATTGGATCATGTGTGTTATAGGTTATGTTGTTGCCAATCGAAAGATCAAGATGATGTTGCTGATCGAAAGATCAAGATGATGTTGCTGATTGAGAGATCAAGTGTTGCTGTAGACGATCGAGTGATCGAGTGCTGCAGAAGATGAAGACCAAAGATGAAGACTCAGTGTTGTAGAAGATGATGCTCTAGTACTGAAGATGTTGAAGATATTGAAGATGTTCCAGTAACTGTTCCAGTTGCTGATGTCGTTGAAGAAAAAATTCCAGTGATTTATAGATGTATTACCTTGATGTTGTTAATGATGCTCTCTCTCCTTGCTCCTACAGTTGATGTTTTTGTTGTCAGTAGAAGACCCTTCTCATTAAGGGGGAGTGTTGAAATATTGTAACTTCGAAGAATATTCTATTGTATTTTATTATTGTAATTTATTCGGAGATGTTTTTTTCCTCCGTCGGGATGTCATTGTATTTGATTATGTAAAGTCATTGAGGTAAATCCTCCCTTGTAAGTCGGGGCAATAGATCCCCTTTGAGTCAATTGTAATGGGGCGTTTAAGTCCCCTAGAGAAGTCGGCCTAGTCAGCATTAGGTTAAGTTGTTAGGGGCCGACCTAGTTAGGGAAAAAGTCTAGTGAAAGATAAAGTATAATTAGAAGTGTTGTGCTCCTCATTTGGACACACACTCACTTGTGTATTGCGCATAGGAGAGAGAGAGAGATATCTGCGAATGAGAAGGAGCACTTGTTTGGGGATTTCATCTTTGTATTTTTTGGTCATCTATATTAAGGAAGTTTTGTTGGGTTTTCTACCCCATGAGGCTTTCCTAGGATAAATTTGTGTCTCTTGTGTTTATGTTGTGCTTGTTATTCTTTCAGTGATCCTGTATATGCTATTGTCATGAAATTGAATTGAATATTGATGTTATCTATCGTAGCATATTGAATCTTAACACTAGTAAGTGAAAAGATCAAGTGAAAGTAAAGTATAAATAGAGAGCTAGGCTCTCTCATTTATTCATTCACTCACTCACTCAAGTTCGCAAAAGTGAGAGAGAGGACAAGTTCGCACAAGTGGAGAAGAGAGAAGCTGCTGAAGAGAATCTCTATTTTTGGGTTTTACTTTTGTGACATTGTATTGGTGATCATTTTATCTCCGAGGAAGTTGCGGGGTTTTCTCCTTTATGGTTTCCCGGAGGAAAATATTTGTCTCGTGTTATGTCGTGCATGTCATTCTTTCAGTAAGATCCTAGATAAGTATTGATTAAAATTGTGAAAATCTAACATGGTATCAGAGCTAACCTGAGAAGAAGACACTATGCAGCTACAAAAGCTAGGGCTTCTTATTTTTTGGACTTCTCTCCACAGATCATCAACAAAAGGAGGCCAGGCTAACTCACCTAAGGAAGGCTAATCTTTCTGTCGAAGCAGAAGTTGAGTCTGAGAATTTTCATTTTTTGGCCTGTCACTATTGTTGGAGGAAAATTAGGGCTTCTCACAGAATTGGAATTTTGGAGTGCAACTGGCATAGGAAAGTGCGCCTCTCCAAGATCAAAATTTTGATACCAAGATCGAAATTTTGATACCAAGATTGAAATTTTTGGTTGGGTAAAACTCCCGGAAAGTCAAACTCTAGTTTGACTTTGGACCAGAAACTGCAGAAAACTAGAAAAAGCCAGAAACTGCAGATCGGAATTTCACAAGTCAATTTTCAAGGGTGAAATTTTGGAATCTTCAGAAACCAAGTATACCAACATACTCGCCTCAGTCAAGCGCATCTTTTTGTCCAATCAAAAGTTCCAAATTCCAAGTTTGAAAATTTAGGGTTTCTCTAACAAACCCTAGGCCAGCCAGCTCCAGGACCAATCTCAGCTCAGCATCTCAAATTGGTAAGATCTAAATCTTTGTCATTTCCATTCGAGGTTCTCATTAAAGATGTCTCACCCTACCAAGCTTGAGGATAAGCTTGAAGGGGCTGATAACTTCCGAGCATGGAAGTATAGGATTGGGCTTGTCCTAGAAGAAGATGAATTGGACATATATGCAAATGAAGAAGTTCCAGCGCCAGAGGGAGATGAGGCTAAAGCCTTACACAAGAGGAACTTGGTTAAGGCCAAGAGGATCATTGCAGGTTCTATTAAGGATCATCTAATCCCACACGTGTCATCTTTGAAGACACCTAAATAGATGTTTGATGCCTTGACCAAGCTGTTTGAAGGGAAGAATATAAACCGGAAGATGACCTTGAGGAACCAATTGAAGAATGTGAAGATACAAAATGCAGAGACCATGCAGTCTTACTTTACAAGGGTCTCTCAGATCAAGGAGAAACTTGAAGCTGTGGAAGAAAATGTAGAAGATGGAGAAATTGTGATGACCACCTTGAATGGTCTCTCAAGATCATGGGACTCATTCATTCAAGGGATTTGTGCTAGAAAGAAGTTAATCACATTCAATAGGCTGTGGGAAGAATGCTCACAAGAAGAAGCTCGACTTGTGGCTCGAGAAGAGACGATGGGAGAAAACGACGATCAAGCTCTCACAACACACTCCAGGATGAATAATAACAAGAGGGAGCATCATCACCGTAAGAGGGAGAAACACCACCAAATTCAGAGGGAGAACTTCAGAAGATTCAAGAGAGATCTATCTACTGTTAGATGTTATACATGCGATGAGAAGGGACACTACTCTAGAGATTGTCCCAGAAACAGAAGTGTCTCCCACAATAAGAAGACAAACAAGAAAAGACACCATGCTCACACCGCGAAAGATGATGAACCCGCAAGGAAAAGAACCAGAGAAGAAGAAAGAGAAGATTCTTCAAGTGATGAAGAATATGTATTGTAACGAAGGTAACCAGTTACAAGGGTTCATTTAGAAGGTTCCACCTCATAAGGTGAAGCTAGAGATGACTTTCAGTATTACATGAAAGGAGTAGGAAAAACTCCTACAAAGTTGGACTCCGGAAAAAAATAAGGATCAATGCTCTATGGAAGAACCTCTCATCCATTTCGGCATTGGTTGAAGATGCAGAAGAAAGAGAACACAGAGTCTGCTCTAGTACAAAGAACAAGTGATCTACAATGTAGAATACTTGCTCAACATTTCCGATCATAAGCAAGAAAGGCAGAGGACATCAGAATCAGATGATGAAGAAGAACACTCCGTCAGAGACTCCAGGAGTTCTTGCAAGGAAGCAAAGATCAAGAGGGAGTCCACCCAACAACCAAACAAAGATAAGTATTTGAATTATCATTTCTTGTATATATAATTATTGAAATAATATTGTTTAGTCATGTATACATACTAGATTTAGGATGGGTATTATGCATATTAGGATATTTGCATTAATGAACAGTACGCTACTAATATGCATGTAATGTGTAAGTGGCCTATGGTACTGTACAACATTCCATTGCTACTTATCTAGAATGAAACCTTTTTGCTGACATTTTGGGAGTAGTGCACACTCTTAACAATGTTCTGGTAGAGATGGAAGGCATCTAGAAAGTTACGGGATATGGATGAATGTTGTATTGAAGCATTGGCTAAGATAATTGCATGACTGTATGACCTATGTCTTTATGCGTAAGAATTTGTTCTGAAAACTATGAGATGTTTCTAACCATGCAATTGAACTTGACTTGTAGGAAAGATCGTGTACCATCACCTACAAGAGAGACTTGTTTCGAAGAACAAGTGACGAAGATCAAGAAAACTACCTATTGAAGATATTGAAGAACCTGAAGTTCCCAGGATTCGAGATTCAGTGATGGAAGAAGCAGTTCCAGAAGATCATGAAGGCCGCGAAATAGAAGAACCACAAGAACCTATAGATCCACGTCGTGAGAAGAACTCCCACAAGAGGAAACCAAGATGGGTACGAGAAGCAATACAAGATGTAGAGAAGTATGGCGCTCCAAAGGGGATGCACAGAGAAAGCAAGAGACCTAGGCCATACTCCAGCTATGTAGCCCTGTTGTGCGACATCATTGACAAAGAACCTGCCAACTATGAGGAAGCGGCATAAAAGAAAGAATGGAAGGATGCCATGATCGATGAGTACTAGTCGATCATGAAGAATGATGGATGTAGTTCCGAGACCAGACGGGAAGTCTGTTGTGACTTCCAAGTGGATCTGCAAGATCAAGCATGCTGTAGATGGCAACATAGAGAAACACAAGGCAATATTTGTGGCATGTGGTTTCTCCCAAAAGGAAGGCATAGATTATGAGGAGACATTTGCACCAGTAGCCAGATACACTTCCATCAGATCAGTACTTGCATTGGTTGTAGTAATGAAATGGAAGGTACACTAGATGGATGTCAAGACAACGTTCTTGAATGGTGTAGTAGAGGAGGAAGTGTACGTGGAGCAACCACTCAGATTTGAGACACATGACAGTCAGACTCGTGTGCAAATTGAAGAAGGCCTTGTATGGATTGAAACAGGTACCCAGGACGTGGTACAACAGGATGGATAGTTTCCTGATGAGCTTGGGCTTTACGAAGAGTAAAGCAAATTCCAACCTTTACTACAAGGTTGAAGTGGGAAATCCAGTGATACTTCTACTCTATGTAGATGACCTATTTGTAAGAGGGGAGGATGGGCTCATTGCAGATACAAAGAGGAAACTTGCTGCAGAGTTTGAGATGAAGGACCTGGGTATGATGCACTATTTCCTAGGCATGGAGGTGTGGCAGAATGCGGATGGGATCTTCCTTGGACAAGGAAAGTATCCAGTGGAGATTCTGAAGAGATTCAGAATGATGGACTGCAAGGCTATGGCCACACCAATGGCATCGAACTTGAAGCTACTATGTGATGCTTCATCAGAGTCAGTTGATGCCACGATGTATTGTCAGATGATTGGATCTTTGATGTACCTGACGAACACAAGACCAGACATATGCTTTGCCGTGAACACATTGAGCTAGTTCCTGACGGATCCGAGACATGTTCACTTGATTGCTACAAAGCATATTCTGAGGTACCTGTTATCACATTTATAGTAGCCGGGCTACCATACATTATTTTTCTGATGCTAGTACACTATTCAGCCAGTTCCCCTACATTTGAGATGCTGAGATGAGCATCTATATTGGATCACTATCAGATTGTGGACAGCAGTGTATATTCCCCATGCCATTACTGAGTCTCAGGACACTCAGAGAGATGACCGATGTAGCCATTATACCATCGGTATAAAGCAGTCAGTAGTGCCCAGAGTTACAGCAGCAGTTTCAGAGGACAGATGATGGTACAGATTGATGAGCATTCAGGTATATGACTCAGCAGGTATATCATGGTGTTATGGTTAGATTGCTTTTATACTTATTCTTATAGCATGTCTTAGCACTTAGTGTCATGATCTGGCGATCATATAGATATATGGACCTGGTTGATCTATTATATATATACTATATTGTCCCTACTCAGACTTAGAAGTTCACTATTCATACTCATTGGTTTTACCCTCCTTAGGGAGAATAGAGGTGATCATTCCACCATACCTTGGCTTGCTAGTGTCGGCTCCATTATTCATTGTCTTCATCCATCCATGGCCTACCTTTTAGTTTATCACCCTGACTTACTACTTGACTAGTGACATGGAGGATCTTTTCCCCACTGTAGCCTCTGTATTGGATGAGCTTCCCTGTTTATTGTGTCTCGGCTCTGGGTTGGTGACAAAACTTACCTATGGTGAGTTGGAGTTCCTTGTGAATTCCCCTAGTCACTAAAGTTGTGTTGGCTAAACCTGAAACTTTTAGTGCTGCCATGAATACAAAATCTGGAAAAATGAAATGCTATATCTTGTATGAAAAGCCCATTCATGCAATGTGTTTCTAAACACACATGCATGAAAGGCATGCCAAATGAAAATGGCTATGAAAATAAAATGTTATATCTTTTGGAAAATAAATACCTAGGTAAACAAGCTGTCCATGACACACCTAGAAGTGCTCAGGTAAACAAGTGCCTTAAAAACACACCTGCAGCAGGAAGCCTAAAATAAATGTAAATCTATGCAATGTGTTTATAAACACACATAGATCAAGGCTATGGAAACTTAAGGCCCAAAAAGCAATGGAACTTAAATGCTATATCTAAACAATTGCTGGCCTTATTTGTATTATGGATTGTGCGCATCTATGAAGGTGAATAAACCCTCTTTGAACAACTCATCCATTTGTGAGACACCGCCATTCCCTGTGTTATTGCTCATTCAGTATATACTATGGTGTGTATTCCCTTTCCCTTGCCAAAGTGTCACAAAGTTAAGTCAGTCAAGTCATCCCTTAGCCTAACCAGTTATTTTAGCCTTCACCCTTCACTAACAAATTGATCACAGCTATGAAGTGAGTATGATCTTGAAAGTCTAGTCTGAGTAATAATAATAATTAATGACATTATATATTTGGATTTAGATCGCCAGTAATGATTACTTTGTGCTATAATTGTTATTTGAATAAGTTGTAGAGCATGCATTAACCTTGGACACTTTGCAGCAGCTTATGATGATGGTCTGAGTTATATTGGGTCATGTTGACTTGGTTAGGCCTAGTCTGACTATGGTCAACCAGAGGACATGAGATGGTTGGACCTTATGATGACATGGATAGATGATATATGGTCTATGTATACATACATGATAATTCTATGCAGCAGCTACAGGGTTATGATGATGATTCTTGGTTTACAGCAGTGTTTGGTCATTTACAGATTATTATTATTAGCCCTGTTCCGGTATATTGGATATATATTTTGATCATGCAGAGACTCATATGGTGTATGAGTACACATCTTGGATGGATTTGGACCTTCTGAGTCCAATGAGACAGTTTGTTTTCAGTTCCGGGCACTTATAGTGATGATTGAGCCTCAGTAGGCTATCCCAGTGCAGTTTTGGTCTGTCGGAGGCCCTGTCAGAGCAGATATGATTTTTATCTGGTTGACCTAGGGCGCTGTGCTTGGAGGGGGTGGTCCAGCCACTTGTTTTTACCATATTACCCCCCTCTCGGACACACTGGTGCCCTCACCTTGACAGCGCAGGCACTCCAGGAGGCAGTTTGGGGCAGTTTCACGCTTCCCGAGGCATTTCAGGATTGGTAGAAATGGCTATTGAGGAAATCGATTTGGGCTACTGAGGCAATGTTATGGCATGGGATGATCAGTGATGATAGATCGAGGTGCTCCACACCTTCTCCAGCAGTTTCAGCTTCATCAGGGCCCGCGTCCATCACTTATGGCACTTTCTGAGGATTTCTGAGGTCTTTTTGAGGCCTACGATTTGACCATGGAGGCACGATTTGGTACATTTGGTATTATTTATTGATTATTGTGCTATGGGGATTGACCAAGGAGGGATAAAATTACCCCTTGGACCCACCATAAGCCTCCTATTATATTTTGCCATCATGATTTGGTGGGATTCCCCTCTTCTAGGGCGATTTGGTCCACTCACATAATATTTTATTAGTGATCCATGTATTTTATTGTTGAGCTCATCTCAACCATTGATTAGACATTTGTATCTTTTAATCTTAGCCACTCATTCAAAAAGTGGTTAGGGTTTTGGTGCCTCTCCTTCCTATTTAAAGGAGAGAGCGTCTCATTGTAAGGGGTCTTTGGCTCTTGGATTATTGGTATAGAAAAACTTTCTTGTGGAAATTCTTGTGGTCTCCTTTACATCTGGTGTTCTTAGATGGTGATTGGAAAGTCTATTGCAACCTAGCATTTGGAATTTGTGGTAAGATCTGTCTTTTTTGGAAATCATTGTTTGTCTACAGGAGGGCGACTTCAACAAGGGCGATTTTGCAAGGCTTCTTCAAATCGACTTTCTTGGCATTCGCTTGTATCAGGGAGTTATCATTAGCATCATTGTGATCTATGCTTTCTTTCTGTTACTTCTCTTGTGGCATTAGTCTTATCTCTTGATTGCATCAAATCTGATATTGTTGACGTTTGTTGTGCAGGAGAGAGGGCGCATTGGCTTCTTGGACTAAATCGACTTGCATAGAAAACTACCTCAAAGCTTCTCAAATTGATCGGGTTTGCATAGATCATCATCATTAAGGCATCTACAAGGTTATCCAGGTAAGATCCACAGGTTTGTTTCTCTTACTATGATCCAATCCATTGACATAGCTCATAAATTGTTAAAACCCTAAATATTTCAAAACCCCCATTTTACATTTTCTCAGATCTAATTAGATCTAGTGGGTTGTTGGGCATAATATTGAAAACCCACCTCTATAGCATCCACGGCATCTCGGATCTATAGTTTGGTGAGGATTGGCTTCCGTTTGACCCCCTTCCCAAGCCAACTTAGCTTCTCCCAAGCAAGGCGCACTTCTTGGTGGTTGTGGGTTGACCTAGATCTAGGTGGTGGGTAGTTGAGATTCCTCTTGATTCATAATCTACACATCAAATAACCTACCCCCAGATTGTTACTTTTCTGATTTTCTTCTTGTGGGCCCCATTCCACATTTTAAGGGATTTAATCCCCATTTTTGGACCACTTGGAACACCTAAACTCAGATCTAGTAAGATCTAGCCGTCGGATTGCTGTGAAATTATAGATCCACACTCCTACTTGACTAACCTACCCGGATCTAAAGTTTGGATGCCAACGGACTTGTCTTGACCTACCTAACCCACCTTTTAGGCTTCCTTGGGTAAAGTCGCACCACCTTGGAGAAGTGAGTTGACTCACTTCTAGGACGTGGGTACTTGAGATTCTTGTGGATTTGGAACGGGAATAATTCAAAACCTAGGTCTAGGGTATCATCTTGTCAAATCTTGCCTTGGGGACAGCATTCCTTATTTTAAGGGATTGTGGTCCACTTTGGTTAAATCTAGATCTAGACCTATTCATCCATCAAGACCTTAATTGCCCACTTGTCTCATACTATAGGAGTCCTTAACCACAAGTCAACCCCATTTTGACTCCATTATCCCAATTCCCAAGGCACTGGTTTCTCTCCAAGTCAATTCGACTTTCCTAGATTGTTGGATTAACTTGTGGTTTGACCTTAGTTTGGTGAACTAACCCCTTGATGCCATCATGTATCATGGTCAAGCTTGTCATGTGTACTAGTTAGCCCCAATTCAACCCCTAAACTACCCTGCATTGGACACGGTTCCCAAGGCAGTGGATTTTCCAACATTGAACTAGTACTCTAATCCTAGATCTAATTTTAAATACTATGAGTCACTCTCACATCAATTATGAACCAAAGCTACACTCTTTGAACCCCTCACTTGTCTTGTGACTCCATCCTAAGGTCTAGGAAAAACCATACACCTAACTTCACTTAGAAATACCCTGATTTGGTGTCTTGGTTTTGATCTCTCCTGTCAAGAGTAGATCGGGTCTCCCCCTTTGTTGTCTGGGCTAGATAACATAAAGTGAAGGTTGCCTCGACTGGCGTGACAACCATATATTGGAGGTCGAGGTGGTCGTGGTTGCACCTTCTGAGTTGCCCTTTCCTATTGCCATCCATGATTGGATATAACCATAGGGGTAACTACAACTTAGGTGATAACAGTACCTGAAGGGTACCGTTGATTATGGGCTCAAGTATGACGTGAATCAGAAGATTAACCTGCAGGTTTATGTTGATTTGGATTGGGCAGGCAGTGCCGCTGATAGGAAGAGCACTTCGGGATGCTGCTTCAGTGATATTAATATTAATTATCAATATAACTTATTATTAATATTAATTATCACCTATTTTTTTTTTTAATTTACCCTTTAGGTTCATTTGGGGTTCAGATTTGTTTCGGGTTCACCTTGAGGTTCGACAAACTTCATCGAACTTCATTTTTTTTAGGTTTACTGAACATCAAACCTCAAGGTTGAAGTTCAGCAAACCCCATGACTTAGATCAAGTCATGCATACAAGTTGAGTGCTCCATCAAAAGGGATAGTCCATTTCATCAAGATGTCAAATCAACCCAACAATGCAAGGGCGCTCCATCAAGGTGTGATCAATGTGTCATGAGCAAGTGGTATAAGAGTGAAATGCACCACTATCCCCTATAGAGTTTTAGCTAGGAGACCTCAAAGGCTCAAACCCACTCAATTACATCAATAAACTTGTTATGAAACATTCTATCGACAATGCTTCATTAAGTAGCAATTATTAACACTTTAAAACTTAGGGAGACTCTAAGTTGATGGGTTCCCATTTCATGAATGAAAAAAGTTTTAGATAATTGCATTACTGCTAAGAAAAAATACTCCAAGCATGCCAACTTCACTAAGAGGAGAGTATATCAAGATCAAAACATCATGAAGAGATCACATCCAATAGCTACAAGTACAAATCCATCATCCAATCAATCAATCAAAGGAGATCAACAACCATAGGCCAAAGCTCACTTGTACCCTCCAATCCATCCAATGTTTCAACCTACAAGTTCGATCTTTGTGATTAAAAGCACAAGTGTAACCCTCGTACAATATGAGGGGTAAGGTTTGGCTACAACTTGGGGACAGGTGTTCTTTGAAGAAGAGTGCATGAGAATCTCATAATCTGCTATATGTACCTCCTAGGAGTGGATGAGAGAGAGCAAGAAAAACTATGTGGTGGGATGGTTCAATTCACATCCCCAAACTCCACATACAATGTCCATATAATCTAATACATAGCCCAAAATTGCCTTTACATGAAAGGGCATAAGCCAACAATGCCAAAAGAACATGGAATGGAACTTATTCTTCCTATTCTAATGCTTTCAAAAACTGATTCATCCTACCCTACTTTATAAGTTTATTATAGAAACAAAAATGATGCTACGTGAAATCATACAACCAATGCAACCACTTAATCATCTCATCAATGCCATGAATTCTTCCCTTGTGTTTGGTCATCATCCAAAACAAGGCCCCATCAAAAGTCAAGTGGATCAATGTTGCAATCTCCATGAGATGAGGGTTGAAACTTGAAATGTGCTCATGAAGATGGTTCAAAACACCACAATCATGCCAAGAAGGGCATGCACTAACACAAGATTCCTCCATCCAAGCTTGGATAGGATTAGTATAAACATCATCATGGTTGAAAAATTCATAAATCAATCCCTCATCATCATTATCACTCCCCTCAAGCAACAAGGCTTTAGGGGGTTCTACAAATTTGCAAAAATATTCAAGGTTATCCTCCAAATAAGATGTACATGATATATGCCATAACATTCCACCTTTAGAAAAAAATTTCATCCCCAAATTTAGGGCTTGAAACCCTCCTTTTGATGGCTGAAATTTTTGCAATATAATCCAACATGAAGTGATTCTTCATGTGGAGCTGCAATAAACTTCTCAACTTCATGTAACTTGTTTATACAATCTCCATGGCCTAATACACCATATGTTTCCTTAACATACTCAAGCAAAAAACCAATGTTCCCTTTTTATTCTTTATTTTATCCAAGAGAGGGTATGATGGGTCCGTCTCATATACAAGCATCATATCATCCAACTTCCTTTTCTTGTCTTTACAAATTTCAATCCATCAATGCATCATTTAATCCTCCCATTTGATCCTTCACATCAATACAAAATTCTTCAAAAACCGAGGAAATTACAAAATGAGAATATCTCCTTTGGATTGAGATTACAATACCATTCTCTTGCACCCTTTTTCATAGAAAGTGCAAACGTTTTCATGGACAAAATTAAAATTTTCAATAAACTCCATAATTGATGCAACAAAAAGTAGAGAATGATTACAATTTCTATAGAATCTTGGAGCATGCTTCTTCCATAGTTGATAATGGAATTCATGTGGATATACACGGATGCATGAAAAATATAAAGGATAAAAAAAATTGTCTTCCAACTCATTGCATGATGGAGCTTCTTCACCATTCTTCAACCTTCAATGTAGCCTGCATGATCAATGTCGTAACACCATAATATGCACAGTTAACCTTGAGCACAACAGTGCAACCTTTAAATAGCTATGGCCAAGCCATATATGATTAGGTTAACAACATGCCCTCTGATCAGTGCAAGATGCAAAGAGGGTCAAAGATTGTAACTAGAAACAAATGAGCATATTGATATTGGTTATAGCAGAAAGAAAGAAATATGAAATAAATAGGGTAAAACTGGAATCCTAATCAACAGTGGCTTGCTGGGTTAGTGAAAGAAGGGTGTTGTTATTGCCTCCAATAGGGTTCAAGTATCTCCAATGACATGTTCGTGCTTGTGTTTGTGCCAGTTATTTTGAAAAGTGGGTGGGGGTCGTCGCAAGCCTTGGGTGACTTTGGTGGAATGAATACCTCCCACTTGTGGCCTCTTAGCCGAAGGGCGACTTCTGTATTGTGGTGAGATGTTTCTTTCCATTGAATATCTCATGTAGAATAGTTGCCACTTGCTTATGTCCATTTGAAGTGTTGCCGCTAGATTGCGCACCTGGTTAACGCAACATAAATCTATGCTACTGCTCGGTGCGCCCTTGGGGGCAAGTCTCGAGTCAAGGATGTCACCTGATCTTGACTCCTCTGTTTAGGCCAAACTCCTAATCGAAGCCAAGGGGGGTTGTCCCTACAAAATGTTTCTAAGGAAATTAGAAAGTTTTTGTGAATTGGTTAATGATGTTGCTTAAGGAGTTTTACGATTTGACTACAACGGTTCCAAGATGATTCTGCAAAATAGTTTGTAAAATGCTTTCACCAGCAAAATTGAAATGACCACCAACAAATAGCACAATAATGATATGATATTAAGCAAATAAATAATGTGTTGTAGACCAGTGCCTTATGGAGTCAATATAAAAGATAAACAATGCTGCTGAAAGGGAAATGTTTTGCGATTGCTTCTTGGTTACTTTTAGATCTATTATGGTTCGAAATTTATTAGGGAAAAAGGGGGAATCCCGAGATACCGTTAGGTACAGGGAGGAATGTCCAAAAATAAAAAATTGGTGGCTCCTCACGAGAACGTGTGGGCTGGAATGGAGTCTCTAGGGTGGTGTTCAAAATTACACCAACAAAGTGTGTAGTCTAATTGTGCCCTGAGGTCACCTCCCAGTTGTTCCCGCTTCCTCTGAGAAATTTCCCCACAAGAAGTTTTAATTACGAAGTGCCGGATTTCCACTAAGTGAATTGGTAGTTAATTTTATTATGTGAGTTTTTAACTTAGATGTGAAAAATTATTAGAGTGGCTACAATTGTTTCTGATTTCCCACAGGCCCAGACAAGATGCCCGCAAGGACAAAGAGCATACTCTGATATGTAAACCAAATGTTTATTCTAATTTGATTGTAGTTGTAGAACAATTGTACAAAAATTATAAGGAAAGCAAAGAAGCACAAAACTTATGTGTCACTTTTATGATCATCCACCACTAATCGGAAAAGCCTTTGTGTGGTGGTGAGAGCATACTTCGTGGCAATGAGGTTGTGTTATTTCTAGATTTACGTTTGCAAAAAATGAAAGTGAAATAAAAGCAAAATATTAGTTCAAGTATACACTCTGCAATCTCAATGTGTGTGTGTGTGTTTGTTGTGTTGTTAGAAAAAATTATTCACAAAAATTTGAAAAATGCAAATCCCCCCTAGTGGGATGGGATGTGGGTGCTGAGTAGCCCACTGCTCTCATTTAATAATTACAATACTTTGCTAAAATAAATGCCACTTTAGTCCACTTTACTTGGATCTAAAGGGCTTACAATACTTGGAAATGAAAACTTGAAGGAAGGAGGTCCACGGAAGGTCTTTTTGGCACTTTTTGGGAGCAAACGGCCAGAGTTTCCTTCTGTATTTCCTTGGACCTGCTAAAAACCAGCATGTTAATATTATTAGAATATAATAGGAAACAAGAATAAAAATAAAAAATTTGAAATTTTTTTTTGTACTTGGAAAAATATTTGAAAATTTTAAATGCAAGTACAAGATTTAAGTCTAGATCTAGTAAATGGAAGATGCTTCTTGAGAATGCTAAGATCTAACTTATGCTTAATGAAAAACAGATCTGAAATAATTATGCATGAAAGATCTAGATCTATTTCTTAAGCATGTAACAAAATTCAAAAAAGAAAGAGAGAGTTTTGTTGTAATAGAGATGGATGAAGTTGTTGGTCCCAAGCTCTTTGCAATGCTCTTGAGAGGTATCTGTAAACAATAGATATTAGAGAAAAAATGGCTGCCCAAAGAGAAGAAGAAGAACCGAGTTCCAATCCTTCTTGTAGCTTGTGATCTGTAGCTTAAAACACAAAACTTGCAACATAAAACCGTGAGATCTAGCGTGTTAGAATAGAAGGAAATCAAAAGAACCGAAGTATAGCCAAATACTGTTGGTTACTTCTAAATCTCTTTAGATCTAAACACAAGTAAACAAGTTATCAACTGTAAATGCTTACTTCTATATCACAGAAACTAGATCTAACAATTAAAATGGAAGCAAGAAATGCAATAATAATCAACAATATCACCTCATAAGCTCCACTCCAACATCAAATGCACAAGATGGACCTCCAAAGTCTTAAACAATATATTCAAATAGAAATACTTTACAATTGAGCATAGGTTCAATGCATCCATCTACAAATGAGGAGCATGAACTTGCTTTTATAGAGAAATGAGAGGGAGAGGGCGAATCTAGGAGAGGAGGGCGAATTATGGAGTGAAGGAGCCAAGTGTTGACCCAAATCCTTGATTGATCCCTTAATTTGAGCGATTGGGGATGAGTGGGCAGCCACCTAGGGGAGGCGCCCTCATCCATACCTTGGGATTAATTCCCAAGCAATACGAAAGTGCCACCTCAAGGATTGGCGCCCAAGAGAGGGAAGGCACATTTCCCAAGAGAGGCCACCTGACTAGAGCCCAATCTATGACTGAATCAATCATTGAATCAATCAATATTTGATTGATATTCTTCTTAAATGAGCATGCCAACTCAACTGGGCCACCTCACTGGACCAAATTCCACTGATATAGGAGTTTGATTTTCTCTCATATTTATTATTTTTTAATTAAATAATTCCTCAAAAATATTTTTGAGAGAATTTTTATTTAAGTGAAAAATAACCACTTAGAACTTAGGAAAAGTGGGTTTAGGGGTTTTATGGGTGCTCTGGGTTAGAAAACAAGCACCCCCATGCCAAATTTTACCTCCTAACCACACTTTTATCACTTTTTGGTTTTTTAATTAAAATATTAAAAAAACTCATTAAATGAGAAAAATTATTTTTCTCAGAATGACTTGAAAATCCTAGGGGACCTAGTGCATGTCCACATGACTCATTATTGATGGCTAGCATGTTTAAAATACATAGACACATAGGATTTAATAACCTCCCTAGGCTCAACCATCATGGAAAATACTCCAGCTTTGGAGGTGTTATCACACACATAGTAGCTGGGCTACCATATGAGCAGAGCAGATATCTGCACTTTCCAGAGCTTTGGTTTTACACTTTTTCAATGAGATCAGCTATGATGAGCAACATTATTTTGATCGCTCACACATCAGAGCATCTTTGTATCAGACATTTAGTAGACCTTATGCCAAGGCTGAGCCTTGAGATCTCATATTTGATGACCGATGTGGCCTTTTATTCCATACAGTTGCAGTGCAGTTCTTCAGTATTTTAGATACAGTGTTCTCAGTGGTTATAGTTGGTTCAGATTACAGATTTTGATTGATGACCCAGTATATATATGATGTGCACTGATGTTATTACTTTGCTGTTTAGGTCATTTTTATTAGCATTGACTTGGTATAAAGTAATTATGATATGGAAGTGTATTAAAATTGAAATGAAATTGGTTATGGATTATATGTATTGGTTGTACTACTGACATTTGGAAACTCTTGTTTATACTTGTTGGTCCTTACCTTATGAATGTGAACATGCTCATTTAGTGTCTTTTTGACTTGCTAGCTTAGGAACCATCTTCACTTGTCTCCACCCATCCATTTGTCATTTCCCCATACATTGGTCTTCACCCTGACTTACACCTTGAATTGTGATATGGAGGATCTCCCCACTTCTGCCTCTGTGTTGGACTTGCATCCATGTTTATATTGTGTCTCGACTCTGAGTTGGAGACAAAACTTGCCCTTGGTGAGTTGGATTTTATGCCTTTATCATTCTAGTCGGTTTCCCTGATGTTTGGTTTAGATTGCGGAAGTCCCCCTAGTTGCTTGAGTTGTGTTGGCTAAAACTCGAAACAAAATTGTACTACATATGGAAACTATTGTTATATCTTGTACAACCCAATGAAAAGGGCTATGAAATTGAAGTGAAATTCAAATGTTATGAAATGTAAATGCACCTCGGATGTAAGTTGCGATTAGTTGTGCTTATCAGCGCATGTGAAATCCCAGATGGGTCATATTAGGCCTAAAAAGCAATGTATAAATGTATGCTAAATCTAAAGATTGCTGGCCATGAAATGAAAGGTCCTAAAAAGCAGTGGCTAAATGTATGCAAAATCTAAAG
The DNA here is from genome assembly GCA_027924585.1 of Larix kaempferi. Classification (NCBI taxonomy): domain Eukaryota; kingdom Viridiplantae; phylum Streptophyta; class Pinopsida; order Pinales; family Pinaceae; genus Larix; species Larix kaempferi. The sequence continues at coordinate 16,666,737 of BSBM01000101.1, read as the reverse complement.
ACTGTTGACCTTATATGTGAAACTTTCCTCATTGAGCCTGCGGGTGATCATGTGAGATGGAGCAAGGAACAACTAATTCTAAGTGTCCCCTAGAACCTCAAGTTACGGTTAGCCGCAACGTTGCAAAAATCGCTGAAAAAATCACGACTTTTTGAAAAAGTCGCGAGGTTTTACCTCTGCCGAAAAATCGGCGCTTAAAAATCGCGATTTTTTAAAAAATCGGCGACTTCCGACTTTTTCAAAAAACGACGTTTTTTTCGAAAAAATCGCGAGTTGAAGGAAAAAATCGCCCAGGCTTTTTCACAGTTTAAAAAACTCGGGTTTTTTTTTATAAATTTGATGAGTTTTGTACATGTAACATTGATGTCAACAATACTAAATAGTAATGTTAAATTCTTAAAGTAAAAGTGACATTCTCTTTATCTTTCATTTTCCATCCTTTTACTTAAATTTTTAACATTACCATTAATTGTTTCAGGATGTTTGAGAGTGGTTCCAACCTCATCAGACTTCATATGCAAAAAGTAGGATTTTAGATCCCATTTAGAATTCAACAGACTTAATGGTTTTCAGGATTTCAGGATTCCAACGTTTCCAGTGGATTCTATCATGTATGTGGGTAAGGGATTGGAATTTAATGAAGTACATCAAACTCTCTATGTACCTTGATGTTGGTGGTGTCGATGCCTGATTGTTAAAGTTGTTTGAATTCCATTGTCATGACCTTAATAAAAAAATGTACCCTTCAGTCAAGCAAAATCACTTATTAAGCATGGGAAGCTCTTTCTACCTTATTTTAACGCTTGGATTAAGAAGTTTGAACAAAATTGTACGGTGTTAATTGATGTCCTTGGAGGATCAACTTCGAGATTGAAGGCAGAGGCAAAGTCTAGAGCCTAGAGGTGGGGGAACATGGTGCTATTGATGAATATGATCTCGACATAGACAATGATTTTGATGATTATGTTTTTTCAATTTTGATTTAGATATGTATTGCGCTTGGTGCCATTTTGATAATATTTTGTCTCTAATGGTTTGGAATCATAGCTTGGAATCTTTAATATATATTTTTTTCATTAAAATTGTAAAATTTTATGTATTTTTTAACAGTCCGAGTCATTGAAATCAAACCATTCGGAGTTATTTGCATCCACTACATCTATATATTAGTGCTTTCTACATATTTATGTTCCAATGTGTTTATCTAATGTTACTGTTGCTTTATATGTTTAAAATTCTGAAAAAAATGAATGTATTTTGTATTTTTTAATGTTTGTCAACTTTTTCCGATTTTTCCCGATTTTTTCGCCGATGTTGCCGAGAAATTGTTTTCGGGACCCTTGCCGACTTTTTGCCGATGCCGACTTTTTCAACATTGGTTAGCCGGGCACCTAGTTCACGTCGGTTCTAGTAGTAGACAATTTTTGCCAAGGTTGAATAAGCATTTCTCTAAACAACTTATCCATTTGTGAGACACCGCCATTCCTTGTGTACATCTTGTCCAACACATGCTTAAGTGTGTAACACCATGTCCTTCATCCAAAGTATCACAGTTTCAAGTTAGTCAAGTCATCCCGAGCCCTGTGTATTTAGCCTTCACCCTATTCTAGCAATTTGATCATGTTTACAAACAAGTATATTCTTGAGATTCTTCTTGGAAGTGAATTATTTAACTAACCTATTTACTATTTATTAACTGCCAGTGAAATAATGCTTAATGCTTTAGAGTCTAGCTATGAAAATGATCTAGAGAGCATGTCTTAACTATTTGCACTTGCAGCAGCTTGGCTTCTTAGCCAGGGTCATATTTTGATCAGTTTGACCGGTCAAACATAGTTTGACCAAGGTCAACCTTGGGATCCGTGATGAGATGGACCACTTTATGTATGATGTTGATATATCTTCTATATACCTTCTTGACGATTCCATATGATGGACATAGACTTTAGATGATGATTGATGCAGTTTGTCATGTTTATTATTATTTCCAGATCATCATATTTTTACACTGTTTGGGTATGGTGGACCCTACAGATGATCCTACAGGTTATCATGAGGTGTATGAATACTCATCTCTAGTGGATTTGGGTCTTCTAGATCCATTGAGGCACTTATCTATTAGTTTCAGGCACTCCCAGGCACTCCCAGGCATGTTATGAGCAGTTTTCCACCTGTTGACCAGATTGGCCATGCTAATGTGGCCTGTCTAGCCAGAGCCTTGGAGGCTAGTTGTTTCCAAGGGCGCTACAAGGGAAGGGGGTGGTCCAGCCACTTGTTTTTACCATATTACCCCCCTTCCGGACATGATGGCACACTCAGTTTGATAGCGCAGGAACCTGGTGATCAGTTATGGGCAGTATTAGGGTTTTCAGGAGGATTAAAAAATGGAATAAAAAGGTCACTGAGGAATTCGATTTGTGCAATTGAGGCAAGGTTTTGGCATGAGGTCTTCTCTGAGGTCATCCATGGTGCATCCCACTCCGTCCAGATCAGTTTGCGGCAGTCAATGGGTTCCACACAGTCAGCAGGATGCCTTTTGATGTATATTTCTCTCAGCTTTGGGGGGACAGGATTTGATCATTTGTGTACTTGGACATGCCATTGAGTCTTATGTTATATTATTGTGCCATGGGGTGATGCTAGTGAAGGGGAATAATACCTCCTAGCCCCACCGTGTGCTTCTAGTCACTTGTCCTAGTCATCTTGTGTGAGAGACACTTGTATTAGTCTCCCCTAGCCATGACGTCACTCCTCTTAATGTCTTTTAGACCATGACGTCATCACTTAGTCAGTGATCCTTGTCTTATGTTGTATTGGCTCATCTTAGCCATTGATTATATTGTTGTATCTTTTGATCTCAGCCACTCATTTCAAAAGTGGTTTAGGGTTTTGGTCTTCCTCATCCTATTTATGGAGGAGACCCCCCTATTGTAAAGGCACTTTTGGAGCTCTACAAACTTGGAATAAAAATACTATTTTGTGGATCTACTTCTCTTGTCTTGATGGATTCTTTTGCAAGTTGAATAAACAATCTTTTTCTTGTGTATCATTGTGGATCTTGGGGTTCCAAGACGTTTTTCTACAGGGAGGCCGATTTGGTGAAGAGGAGGACGATTTGGAGGAGAGCTATTGTGGGGAAACCCCATATCTTGCCTTGGATTGGCCTTTTGTCTCAGGGAGTATCATTATTGTATCTTAGTGACATAGTTGATGCTTTCTCTTTCATCTTTTCATCATTTTCATCATTCTTTTGCTTGGCTTGTTTCTCATTGCTCTTGTCTTGCAGGAGGAGGGCAAATTGGTCACCTTAGGAGGAAGACAATTTCACTTGGGCTCTTGGATTTCACACTTGAATATACACACAAGGGGAAGGTCATCAATTTGCAAAGTGGCCACAAGCTTTTGAGGTATGTTCCACAAGGTATGTATCTAGTTCCATCCATCTTTTCTCGATTGGTCATTAAAACCCTAAAATCAAAACCCTTGCATTTTTTATTTTTCAGATATATCGAGATCTAGCAATCACTTGGGATTAATAATTAAAACCTACCTTGATAATCATCTTAACTATCCCGATCTATAATTTGGTGGACATCCGACTCCATTTACGCCTTCTTCTAAGGCACTAGTCCTCCTTGAGGCAAGTCGCACTCCTTGGGTTAGTGGTCTTTTGCTAGATCCCACACGTGGGTAGGTGAGATTTTGCTTCATTGGATAGATCAACCCCTAAAACATACCCCTAGTGCTTCACCCTATTGATTTTCACCTTGTGGGCCCCATTCCTCATTTTGAGGGTTGAGCCCTACTTGGGTCATTAGGTGATGCATTAGGTCTTTCTTAGATCTACTTGCTTATTCCTTCTCAACTCCATAGATCCATGCTATAGTATCCCCCCCTAGTGCCAACTCATCTTGATTTTGACCCCGTGGGACCCATTTGGACCACTTTCCTTATTTTAAGGCTGGGCCCCACTTGGGTACTTTTCTTTGGCATTAGATCTATCTAGATCTACTATCCTTAATCCATAAGTGACCCTATCTTACACTTGGTTGAACACTTGTCACTTCTTAAGCCTCTTCAACCAAGCCCTAACCACTTTGGGTCCACTTATCTACCCTAGATCTAGATCTTGTTTCATCTTGGTCTCCTTATCTTTCATCATCACATTTCCCTAGGAGGCCTTGATTGCATTCGCTAGCCTTCATTGGCTAAGTTAGGGTCTCCCCCTTGATTTTGCTTAGGCTTGATCTAAAGTAAAGAGTGCCTCGGTTAACGTACCTGTTATCACGCAACTTGTAGTTGCCCCTAGTGGTATCCCATCCGGGACGGTAGAGGAGGCAGGCAACTAAAGAGGTGACCCAAGAGATGCCACGGTTCCCAAGGCAAGGTGGGAGTCACATCAACCGAGGCACTCTTCGCTTTAGGTCCAGGTGTAGTGAGACCTAGGGGGAGACCCTATAACCAATCACAGTTGATTGGACCCAAACAAAGGTTTCTAAAGGTGAGTAAGTGAAGAGTTACGGAAACCAATGCACGGCTAAGTGAACCTAAGAGTTAAGGTATGGTTGAAGGTGGTGTAAGAGATTGTTAGTGTTTCAACCTATGTATGGTTTAGGCCACATGATGGGGTATGATGACTAGGTGTAGTACCATATGTTTACACAAGTGGGTCTTATTTTCTTGGGAAGTGTGAAATGGTTTTAAGTGGGCCCACAAGGTCAAGCTTAGGTGTGAAATTGGTACTAGAGGATAGGTAATGATTAGATCTATGGATCTAAGTTGATTCTAGGAGTACCCATGTACTAAATCTAGGGTTTGACACAATTCCCAAGGAGTGCGACTTGCTTTAAGGATGACTAGTGCCTTGTTAAGTGGGCTAATGGGGTCACAAAGTATGTTAAAGTGTAGATCGGGACACCTAGAAGCCAAGTCAAGTGGGCTAAATGAAATCTAATGGTTGGATCTTGCTAGATCTAGGTTTTCAAGAAATGACCCTAAGAGGACCACAATCCCTTGAAACAAGGAATGCTACCCCCAAGGCAGATCGTCACAAAAAGATAGTCTAGACCTATGTTGCAAGGTATGGCCGTTCCAAATCTCCAAAAATCCCAAACACCCACTTCCTCAAAGTGGACAAACTCACCTTCCCAGGTAGTGCGACTTTGTTCAAGGAGGGTCAAAAGGTGGGTTTGGTGGACCAAATCAAGTCCAATGGTCACCAAACTATAGATCCAAGTAGCTAGTACCCCGATCTGTGCATGTCCCAAAAATCAAGTTAATCCAAGGGCTAGATCTTAGTAGATCTGAGTTTTGAGGTGCCAAGAAATTCAAAAGGGGGTTTTGGCCCCTTAAAACATGGAAGGATGTCCACAAGGTAGAATTCACCAAAGTAAGAATCTGGGGGTAGGTTATCAAGTGTCTAGATTGCAAATCAAGTGGGATCTCACCTACCCATGTGCTAGATCTAACCAAACAAGCCTCTTACTAGGAAGTGCGATTTGGGTTCAAGAGGGCTTTTTGCCTTGAAAAGTGTGTCAATTTTAAGCCAATCACCACCAAACTATAGATCCAACTAGGGGTGGATGCTATAGAGGTGGGTTTTCAAAATCTTCTCAAAAGCAAGGCTAGAAAATACCAAAATTGGGTTTTTTTTAATTAATTAGGGTTTTATGACCAATGAAGATAGAATGGATGAAAGAGGCACATACCTTGTAGATCTTACCTCAATTGCTTGTGGCCACCTTGCAAATTGATAGCATTCTCCTATGTGTATATTCAAGAGTGACATCCAAGAGCTTCAACCAAAACGTCCTCCTCCAAGATAGCCAAATCGTCCTCCTCCTACAAGACAAGATCAAAGAAACAAGTCAAGCAAGATGATTATGAAAATGGTAGAAAGATGTAATAGAAAGCATCAACTATGTCACAAAGATACAATAATGATACTCCCTGTCACAGGATCAACCCAAGAGAGACTATGTGGATCCCTCCAACAATAACCCTCAAGAAGTCGCCCTCCTCTCCACCAATTCGACTTTCCTGTAAAAAGATTAGTAGAAGCACCAAAATCCACAATGATACATAGAAGAGATACTGTATATTCAATATGCAAGAGAATCCACAATGCAAGAGAGATGTGCTCCACAAAGAATTTTTCTATTCCAATATTCCAGAGCTCCAAAAGGTGAGCTTTACAATGGGGGGTCTCCTCCTTATATAGGATAATAAAGACCAAAACCCTATACCACTCCTCAATACTACATCAAATGAGTGGTTGAGATTAAAAGATCTCATCATACAATCAATGGCTTAGATGACCCATAACAATATATCACATGGATCACTCAATATAACAATAGCGCCCCCACTAAATGGTACAATAAGAGGGTGACGTCATCCACTAGAGAATCATAAGTACCAAAATCCACCTCATGGTGACTAGGACATGACAATATAAGCTCAAGGTGGGGCTAGGAGGCATCAATCCTTACTAGCTCATCCCCAAGGCACAATAAAATAATAAAATATATCCAAAATAATGTAAATGACCAAAACTGTCCTCAGAATCCATGACAGTCAAGCAGTAAATGTCCTCCTGTGATCAATCTGGGCATACCCACATGGTGAAAATTGACTGGAAGATAGTGATGCCACCCTGGAAGACCTCTGTGAAGACCAAATGCCAAAACCTTGCCTCAATTGCCCAAATCGATTTCCTCAGTGACCACTTTATCCCATTTTTTAACTGCCTCGGGAACGGTGAAAGTGCCAAAACTGCCTCCTAGGGTGCTAGCGCTGTCCATCTGAGCCCACCAGGCTCTCCAGAATGGGGGGTAAATGGTAAAAACAAGTGGCTGGACCACCCCCTCCATCATCAGCGCCCTAGGTGAACTGGCCTCTTGGGGCCCCTGCTGCTCAGGCTGGGAAATCAGCCCCAAATCTGGTCAACAAGTGTAAAACTGCATCAATCACTGTCAGAAGTGCCCGGAACTGAAAGATAAGTGTCTCATTGGATCCAGAAGACCCAAATCCACTAGAAATGTGTACTCATACACCATGGGTTGCCCTAATGGGCCAGCTGTAGGGTCCACCATATATGGACAATGTATAATCTGCTGATCTGAAGTAGTAATAAACCTGCTGAACTGGATCAAACATCATATGCATCATATGTCCATCATATGATATCATTATCAAACATGTGGGCCCATCAATCATCATCAATAATCATCCATACATGGTCCACATCATCACGGATCCCAAGAATATACAACCAAGGATAAATCACATCAGTAGACTAAGACAATGCTTCTCTAATCATTCTCACAGCTAAGCTCAAAGTATAACATCCATTCAGTGGCATTAATTAAGTTAGCACATTCCGTTGTTATATAAAATTACTTGCACAATAGTTCAAATGACAAACTCACCCATTGGACATGGTCAAACTGTTAGTGAAGGATGAAGGCTAGGAACAAGGTTGGGCCAAGGGGTTGACTTGTCTAACTTAACTCAAAAATACTTTGGACTGGGAGAAAGGGGAAAGCTACAAACTCTGTGCTGGATAAAAGAACACGGGGGATGGCTATGTCTCACAAATGGATAAGTTGTTTAGAGAGTGCTTATTCAACTTAGGCATCATGTCTACATCAAGTTGATCCAGGTTCATTAGGATCATTCCATTTTATTCCATGGCCTTTTTGGCCTACATAACCCTTCGGATTTCAGATGTGCTGAGAAGCACAACTAGTTGCAGCTTGCATCCAGGGCATGTTTTTCAAATATTTATAAGGTCAGCAATTGTTTAGATATAGCTTTTAAGAACCATTGCTTTTTGGACCTTTCTTATACTCTTCGAGGAGTATTTTTAGCAGTTCATCGCTCTTGCCCTTTTTTTGTTTCCATGGGCGAATTTATAATTTTCCATAGGTAGAACATGAGCTTTCAGTTTTAGCCAACAACATCTCAAGTGACTAGGGGGAGTTCGAGCCAATGCCAAACATCGGGACAACCGACCAGAATGATTTAGGCCTACAATCCAACTCACCAAAGGCAAGTTTTGTCACCAACTCAGAGCCGAGACACTGAATAAACAGGGATGCAGTCCAAACATAGAGGTAGAAAAATGGGGAAGTCCTTGGTATCAGAAAGTCAAATGAGACAAGTCAGGGTTTAAAGTCAAACAGGAAGGTCATGTATGGATGGAGATAAGTGAATATGGAGCCTACACTAGCAGACAACTGGTGTCGGGAAAGACCATATCTATGTAAGGTGGAAAAACCAGTGAGTTTTGTTAAATGACCTAAATGTGCAAGCAATTGTCCATTTTATGATTTACAGTTCATTTTAAATAGTTTGCCACATCAGGAATAATATACCAAGCACATGCTATGATCATGACTAAATCAACAAGATAATAATCCACAGTCAGTGAGAACATATCCATAGATCATACAACATCATCATAATAATAATCATCAAGTATCATCTGAAACACTGCTGTAATACATCTCTAGGCACTGAACTAAAACTGTAATGGGATAAGTGGTCACATCAGTCATCAAATCCGAACTCTCAAGGCTCAGTCTTGACACAAGGTCATATACAAATCTGAATAATGTACTGCTCTGATCATGAGTGATCCAAAATATATAGCCATGCTCTGGAATAATGGAAGCTCTGGAATGTGCAGATATCTGCTGTACAAAAATAGTAGCCCTGCTACTATGGTGTGATAACAGTACCCATCTTGCATTGGGAACCATGGCATCTCTTGGGTCACCTCTTTAGTTGTCTACACCTCTACCATCCTGGATGGGATACCTTTAGAGACAACTACAAGTTGTGTGATAACAGGAGGTATGAGTGAAAAACTCAGGAATTATATGCTATTAGAGCGCAACGCATAATTCCTAAGGAAAAAGCACTCTAGAGTATCCCCTTGATGGCAAAAACCTAAGGTAGGCCAAGCCTTTTACAAAAGTACCATGCTTAGCCTAACTTATTACAATTCCCCCGCAGGGGTTTGGACATGCAAATTTTTTTTCAAAGGGCCAAAAATTTGGCCTGATGAACCTCTAAACTCTGGCAATGAACAATGAAATTGTTCAAGTCTTTTGTGGTTCACAAGTAGTCCACCAAAGTGCAACTTAGTGGACAACAAGAAGCATTTGTTAATTTAATTGTAACTTCGGAAGATATTCACTTGTATTTTATATTGTTATTATTATTGTATTTTATTTGTACCTCCGACGGACATGTTTATTCCTCTGATCGGGGATGTCATTATTACATTTGGTCATGTAAAGTCATTGAGGTAAATCCTCCCTTGTAAGTTGGGGCAATAGTTCCCCCTAGAGTCAGTTAGATTAGGGTTATTGAGTCCCCTAGAGAAGTCGGCCCAATCAGGTATACTTGGGGCCGACCTAGTAAGTGAAAAGGTCAAGTGAAAGATAAAGTATAAATAGAGAGTGGAGCTCTCTCATTTTAACACACACTCACTCACAAGTTCGCATTAGTGAGAGAGAGGACAAGTTCGCATAGGAGGAAAAGAAGAGGAGCTGCAGAAGACTATCTTTGTTTTGGGGTTTTACTTTTGTGATATTGTATTGGTGACGATATCTATCTTTGAGGAAGTTGCGGGGTTTTCTCCTTTATGGTTTCCCCGAGGAAAATCTTTGTGTCTCTTGTGTTATGTTGTGCATGTTATTCTTTCAGTTAAGATCTTAGATAATATTGATTAAAAGTAGAAAATCTAACATGGTATCAGAGCTAACCTGAAAAGAAGACACTGTGCAGCTGCGGAAGCTAGGGCTTCCTAATTTTGGATTTCTCTCCACAGATCATCAACGAAAAGAGGCTAGGCTAACTCGCCCTAGGAGGACCATCTTTTTGTCGAAGCAGAATTGGATTCTGAGAGTTTTCATTTTTTGGCCCGTCACTACTACAGAGGAAAACTAGGGCATCAGATATTTTGGGTTTCTGTTCACTGATTTGGGGAAGTAAGTATATTGGGAAACTCGCCTTGAGGAGGTGCATTTATCTGTCCAATCGGAAGTTCCAAATTCCAAGTTTGGAAAATTAGGGTTTCTCTGACAAACCCTAAGGCCAGCCAACTCCAGAACTAGTTTTGGCATCTCAAAAGTGGTAAGACCTAAAAGCTTTTCTATTTCCATTTGAAGTTCTCATTAAAGATGTCTCACCACACCAAGCTTGAGGATAAGCTTGAAGGGGCTGATAACTTCCAAGCATGGAAGAATAGGGTTGCACTTGTCCTTGAAGAGAATGAATTGGACACATAGTTGAATGAACAGGTTCCAACACCAGAGGGAGATGAGGCTAAAGACTTACATAGGAAGAACTTGGTTAAGGCCAAGAGAATCATTGTAGATTCCATTAAGGATCATCTCATCCCACATGTGTGATCTTTGAAGACACCTAAAGAGATGTTTGATGCCTTGACCATGCTATTTGAAGGGAAGAATATAAATCGGAAGATGACCTTGGGGAACCAGTTGAAGAATGTGAAGATTCAAAATGTAGAGACCATGCAGTCCTACTTTACAAGGGTCTCTCAGATCAAGGAGCAACTTGAAGCTACAGGAGAAAATGTAGAAGATGGAGAAATTGTGATGACCACCTTGAATGGCCTCCCAAGATCATAGGACTCTTTCATTCAAGGGATTTGTGCTAGAAAGAAGTTAATCACATTCAATAGGCCGTGGGAAGAATGCTCACAAGAAGAAGCTTGACTTGTGGCTCAAGAAGAGAAAATGGGAGCAAATGATGATCAAGCTCTCACAACACACTCCAGGAGGAATAATAACAAGAGGGAGCACCATCACAGTAAGAGGGAGAAACACCACCACCAAAGTCAGAGGGATAACTTTAGAAGATCCAGGAGAGATCTATCTAATATTAGATGATATACTTGTGATGAGAAGGGACACTACTCCAGAAATTGTCCCAGAAATAAAAGTGGCTCCCACAACAAGAAAAGGCACCATGCTCACACTGTAGAAGATGATAAACCTCCAAGGAAGAGAGCCAGAGAAGAGAGTGATGAATCTTCAAGTGATGAAGAGTATGTCCTGATATCAGTATTCACGGGCACTATCACACACTCAAGTAATGATTGGCTTGTAGAGAGTGGAGCTTCCAAACATATGACGGGATATAAAGAATCCTTCATAAACCTGTCTGAACGTGATTCACCTCACAAGGTAAAACTTGGGGATGATTACCAATACCCCATAAAAGGAAGTTGAGAAGCTTCTTACAAGCTAGACTCTGGGAAATCTCTGAAGATGAAGGATGTCCTATATGTTCTAGGACTCGAGAAGAACCTTCTCTCCATATCGACACTAGATGCAAAAGGTATGAGGGTTGCATTTGTTGATGGCCAAGTCCTAATGTACCCAAAGGGAAAGACTATAGATGATGCGGTTGTGATTGGAGAGCAAGAGGGAGGTTTGTACAAATTGAAGGGCCAACCTGAACAAGCCTTGGTCCATGACTCCATGGAGCCAAGTGAATTATGGCATAGAAGGATTGCACATGTGCACTATAGAGCACTACTCATTGCAAGCAAAGCAGTTGAAGGACTTCCAGAAATCCAGTCGAAGCATGAAGGCGTTTGCAAAGGATGTGCAAAGGGAAAAAACGTGAAGAAGGCATTTCCAAGTAGCGAGAGCAAAGCGAAACCAAACTTGTAGTTTCCCCTATAGGTGGATCCAAGGTGGATGGTAGAGGAATGGGCAACCAAAGAGGTGCAACTAAGATAGCCTCGACTCCCAATGGATGGTTGTCACACCAATCGAGGCAATCTTCACTTTATGTTATCTAGCCCAAGACAACAAAGGGGGAGACCCAGATCTACTCTCGATAGGAGAGATCAGACCAAAACACCAGATCAAATCAAATGTGTATGAAGTATGTAAGGTGTATGGTAAACCCTAGATCTATGGATGAAGTCACAAGATGAGTGATGGGTTGGATCAAGAGGCTTAAACAAGTGTAAATTTGATCCAATTTGGTTATGTAAGTAACTAATGGGATAAAAAACCAGATCTAAGATTAGGGTACTATTCAAAGATGAGAAAATCCACTGCCTTGGGAACTGTGTCCAATGCAGGGTAGTTAGGGACCAAATTGGGGCTAACTAGTACCAAAGATAAGCTTGATGAGTGTATGTGACAATGTCTAGGTGTTCAAGCAGTAAGACAAAGACCAAACCACAAGTCAACTCAACAGTCCAAGAAAGTCGTGAGGGCTTGGAGAAAGATCAATGCCTTGGGAAATGGGCGAAATGGAGTCGGATGTCCACCAAACTTTAGATCAGGGATGTTGAGGTGTAAAGCTAGGTGGATCTTAAAGATTAGGATCATCCAATGGCTAGATCTCAGTAGATATGAGATTGAAATGTATCACCAAGTGACCCAAGTGGGGCTCAACCCTCAAAATGAGGAATGGGGCCTACAAGGCAGAAATCACTGAAGTGACACACTAGGGGTAGGTTATCAGCAGTGTAGATTAAAGATCAAGTGGGATCTCACCTACCCAGGTGCTAGATCTAGCAAAACTCACCTGCCCAAGGAGTGCGACATCACTTGGAGAGGCTAATTTGCCTTGGGAAATGGGTCAGATAAAGGCCAATCCACACCAAACTATAGATCCGAATTGCCGTGGATGCTATAGAGGTGGGTTTTGAATGTTTTACCCAAAAACCCAGTAGATCTTAGTAGATCTGAGAAAATGTAAAATGAGGGTTTTAACTTATGAGGGTTTTCAGCATTTAGACAAATGGATAGATCATGGAATGAGAAATTTACCTTGAGATCATACCTGAGTGATGGATGAAGATGCCTTGTTGTTGAGGAAGATTCCCGCAGCGATCAAATGAGAAATTGTTGATTTTGCTTGCCAAAAGATGATGCCCTAGCCCACACGTGTGCCCTCCTCTACCTGTCAAACCAAGGAAATCGATTCAATCAGAAAGATCAAGTATGGAGGAAATACAAGTGAAATGCAATAGCAACGTGAAGGTCAGAGACAGTAATACTCCTTGTTACCGACGAAGAAATCCAAGAAAGAAGTAGGGAGGGTCCTCCCCTACCAATACGTCCTCCTCAAACCAATTCGGCCTCCACCTGTAGATGACAAAATCGTGGTACAAAAGATAGCAAGACAATATCTCCAAAATCCCAGTGCAAAGGAAGAATCAACGAACGAACTCCAAAAGCATTCACCACAACACAACAGATAGATGCAATAGTATTTTTCTATTCCATTAATCCAGAGCCAAAAGTCCCTCTTACAATGAGAAGCTCTCGCCTTTAAATAGGATGGAGAGAGGCCATAATCATAACCACTTTTGAATGAGTGGCTAAGATTAAAAGATCAAAAGATCAAAAGATCTAATCAATGGTTGAGATGAGCTCAACAACACAATACATGGATCAACTCAATAATACAATATAATAATGGACAAAACACCCATAATAGGGGGGTCCCACCAAATGCCAATGATAAAACATAAGAACTAGCTCATGGTGGTTCCAAGGGGTAATTTCTAACACCCTTGGTCAATCCCCATAGCACAATAATAATAAAATAATCATCTAAGCACCAAATCGTGCCTCTCTGGGAAAGTCGTGAGCCTTTAGAGGCTCCAGAAATCATCATAAAATGCCAAATGTGATGTGTGGGTCCCACTGAAAGCTGAAACTGCTGGAGAAGGTGTGGAAAACATCCCACTCATTATCTAACATCATCCCATGCCTTAAACTTGCCTCAGTAGCCCAAATCGAATCCTTCAGTAGCCATTTTCACCATTTCTGGACTGCCTCGAGAAGTGTGAAACTGCCCAAACTGCCTCCTGGAGTGCCTGCGCTGTCAAGGGAAGCTCACTAATGTGTCTGGGAGGGGGATAATATGGTAATAACAAGTGGCTGGACCACCCCCTCCATGCACAACGCCCTAGGTGAACCAATCAAATCTCATCACTGCTCTGACAGGGCCTCTGATAGGCCAAAACTGCACTAGGATAGCCAACTGAGACTAATAATCACTGAAACTGCCTGGAACGGAAAACAGACTGTCCCATTGGACTCAGAAGGTCCAAATCCATCTAAGATGTGTACTCATACACCATATAGACCTCTGCATGGTCAAAAATAAATACTCATCATATTCGACATACCAAATAATAATAATCTGTAAAAGTGCTAAAAAGCACAAATCATCATCATAAGTCTGAAACCACTGCATAGAACCACCATGGTGACTTGTACCAGACCATATAATATATCTCTGCATCATCTGAGGTCTGCCACCTCATGTCCTGTGGTTGACTTTTGGTCAAACTGGGTTTGACCAAGTCAACAATGACAAAAATATAACTTAGGCTATCATAACAATGCTGCAAGGTGTCAAAGGTTAAAACATGCTTTACAATCCATTCAAATAGCAATTATAACACAAGTAATCATTACTGGTGATCTAAATCCAAATATATAAAGTCATTAATTATTTTATTACTCAGACCAGACTATCAAGATCATACTCACTTCATAGTTGTGATCATTTTGCTAGTGAAGGGTGAAGGCAAAAAATAAAATGGCTAGGCTAAGGGTTGACTTACTGACTTAACACTGTGACACTTTGGATATGGAAAAGGGAATACACACCATAGCATATAGTGGACGAGCAATAACACAGGGAATGGCAGTGTTTCACAAATGGGTAAGTTGTTCAAAGAGTGTTTATTCACCTTAGCAGATGCGTACAATCCATAATACAAATGAGGCTAGCAATCTTTTTGATATAGAATTTAAGTTCCATTGCTTTTTGGGCCTTTAGTTTCAATAGCCTTTGATCTATGTGTGTTTATAAACACATTGCATAGATTTACATTTTATATAGGCTTCTTGCTGCAGGTGTGTTTTTAAGGCACTTGTTTCCCTGAGCACTTCTAGGTGTGTCTTTAGACAACTTGTTTACCTAGGTTTTACATTTCACAATAGATATAACATTTGATATTTCTGTGCTAGATTCATTTGCCTTCTTCACAATTGATATAACATTTGATATTTCTTTGCTAGAGTCATTTGGCTTTTTCACAATAGATATAACATTTCCTTTTCACAATTTGCATTCATGGCAGTACTATTCGTTTCAGGTTTAGCCAACAACATCTTTAGTGACTAGGGGGACTAAGCCAACTCACCAAAGGTAAGTTTTGTCACCAACTCAAAGCCGAGACACAATAAACAGGGAAGCTCATCCAATACAGAGGCTATAGTGGGGGAAGGTCCTCCATGCCACTAGTCAAGTAGTAAGTCAAGCTAATGAACAAACTAGGTAGGTAATGGATGGATGAAGACAATGAATAATGAGACCAACACTAGCAAGCCAAAGTATGGTGGGAATGATCACCTCTAATCTCCCTAAGGAGGGTAAAACCGATGAGTATAGGTCAAGAACTTCTAAGTCTGAGTAGGGACAATATGATATATATAAAGTACAACCAAGTCCACATATCTATACGATCGCTAGATCATGATACTAAATGCTAAGACATGCTATAAGGATGAATATAAGAGCAATATAACCATAACACCAAAATATACCTGTTGAGTCATAAACCTGAATGCTCATCATCTGAACCAACATCTGTCCTCTGAAACTGCTGTTGTAACTTTGGGCAATACTGACTGCTCTATATAAATGGCTAAATGACTACATCGGTCATCTCTCTGAGTGTCATGAAACTCAGTCATGGCATGGGGAGTAAAACTGTTGTCCATAATTTGATAGTGATCCATAATAGATGCTCATCTCAGCATCTCAATGCAAGGGAACTGGCTGAATAGTGTACTGGAATCTGAAAAATAATGTATGGTAGCCTGGATACTATATATGTGATAACAGGAACTGTTATCACCAAACTTGTAGTTGCCCCTAGAGATGGATCCAAGGTGGATGGCAGAGGGGATGGGCAACCAAAGAGGTGCGACCAAGATAGCCTCGACTCCCAATGGATGGTTGTCACGCCAATCGAGGCAATATTCACTTTATGTTATCTAGCCCAAGACAACAAAGGGGGAGACCCAGATCTACTCTCGATAGGAGAGATCAAACCAAAACACCAGATCAAATCAGATATGTATGAAGTATGTAAGGTGTATGGTAAACCCTAGATCTATGGATGAAGTCACAAGATGAGTAATGGGTTGGATCAAGAGGCTTAAACAAGTGTAAATTTAATCCAACTTGGTTATGTAAGTAAATTATGAGATTTAAAACCAAATCTAGGATCAGGGTACTAGTCAAAGATGAGAAAATCCACTGCCTTGGGAATCGTGTCCAATGTAGGGTAGTTAAGGACCAAATTGGGGCTAACCAATACCAAAGATAGGCTTGATGAGTGGATATGACAATGTCTAGGTGTTCAAGCAGTAAGAGAAAGATCAAACCACAAGCTAACTCAACAACCCAGAAAAGTCGTGAGGGCTTGGAGAAGGATCAGTGCCTTGGAAAATGGGCCAAATGGAGTCAGATGTCCACCAAACTGTAGATCGGGGGTGTTGAGGTGTAAAGCTAGGTGGGTGCTGAAAATTAGGATCATCAAATGGCTAGATATTAGTAGATCTGAGATTGAAATGCATCACCAAGTGACCCAAGTGGGGCTCAACCTTCAAAATGAGGAATGGGGCCCACAAGATAGAAATCAACAAGGTGAAGCACTAGGGGTAGGTTATCAGCTGTGGAGATTAAGGATCAAGTAGGATCTCACCTATCTAAGTGCTAGATCTTAGCAAACTCACCCATCCAAGAAGTGTGACCTCACTTGGAGAGGCTAATTTGCCTTGGGAAATGGGTCAAACGATGGCCAATCCACACCAAACTATAGATCCAAATTGCCGTGGATGCTATAGAGGTGGGTTTTAAATATTTTACCCAAAAGCCAAGTAGATTTAAGTAGATCTGAAAAAATGTAAAATGAGGGTTTGAAATATGAGGGTTTTAACAGTGAAGTAGCTATGCCAATGGATTGGAACCAAGACAAGAAGAAAAAACCTGTGGATCTTGCCTGGATAACCTTGTAGATGCCTTGATGATGATGATCTATGCAAACCCGATCAATTTGGAGCGATTTGAAGTAGTTTTCTATGAAATCGATTTGCCCAAGGAAGCCAATGCGCCCTCATCTCCTGCATAATAAACGCCAACAATATCAGATTTACTGCATCAAGAGATAAAGACTAATGCAACAGAATTAATAACAAGAGAATAACATAGATCACAATGATACTAATGATAACCCCCTGATACAAGCAAATGCCAAGCCAAGCGAGTTGAGGAAGCCCTGCAAAAACGCCCAAGATGAATTCGCCCTCCTGTAGACAAGACAAAGTTTCCACGAAAAATAGATCTTTCCACAAATGCCCAAATGCTAGGATACAATAGACTTTTCAATCACCATCTAAGAACACCAGATTCAAAGGAGACCACAAGAATTTCCACAGAAAAGTTTTTCTATATCAAGATTCCAAGGGCCAAAGACCCTTTTACAATGAGAAGCTCTCTCCTTTAAATAGGAAGGAGAGGCATCAAAATCCTAACCACTTTTTGAATGAGTGGCTAATATTAAAAGATCAAATGATCTAATCAATGGTTGAGATGAACTCAATAATACAATACATGGATCACTAGTAAATAATACATCAATGGACCAAATCGCCCTAGGAGAGGGGGTCCCACCAAATGTCAATGAATAAACATAAGATCTAACTCATGGTCGGTTCAAGGGGTAATTTCTAACATCCTTGGTCAATCCCCATAGCACAATAATATAAAATAGTTCATCTAGACACCAAATCGTGCCTCTCTGGGAAAGTCGTGAGCCTTAGGAGGCTCCAGAAATCAATATAAAGTGCCGAAAATGATGGGTGTGGGTCCCACTAGAAGCTGAAACTGTTGGAGAAGGTGTGGAAGATGTCCCACTCATCATCACAAGTCATCCCATATCATAACCTTGCCTCAGTATCCCAAATCGAATCCCTCAGTAGCCATTTTCACCATTTCTGGATTGCCTTGGGAAGTGTGAAATTGCCCAAACTGCCTCCTGGAGTGCCTGCGTTGTCAAGGTGAGGCCACCAAGCTCTTTGGGAGGGCGGTAATATGGTAATAACAAGTGGTTGGACCACCCCCTCCATGCACAACGCCCTAGGTGAACCAATCAAACCTCTGCTCTGCTCTGACAGGGTCTTTGATAGGCCAAAACTGCACTAGGATAGCTAACTGAGGCTAATAATCACTGTAACTGCCTGGAACTGAAACAGACTGTCTCATTGGACTTAGAAGGTCCAAATCCATCTAAGATGTGTACTCATACACCATATGGATCTCTGCAAGGTCAAAAATAAATACTCATCATATTGGACAGACCAAATAATAATAATCTGTAAAAGTGCTAAATAGCACAAATCATCATCATAAGCCTGAAACCACTGCATAGAACCACCATGGTGACCTATACCAGACCATATATAGTATCTCTGTATCAATCTGAGGTTTGCCACCTCATGTCCTGTAGTTGACCTTGGTCAAACCAAGTTTGACCAAGTCAACATGACCCAAAATGACTCAAACTGTCATCAATCTGCTGCAAGTGTCATAGGTTAAAGCATGCTCTACAATTCATTCAAGTAACAATTATAACAAGAAGTAATCATTACTGGCGATCTAAAACCAAATATATAGAGTCATTAATTATTTATTATTACTCAGACTAGACTTTCAAGACCATACTCACTTCATAGTTGTGATCAATTTGCTAGTGAAGTGTGAAGGCTAAAAGTAAAATGGCTAGGCTAAGGGATGGCTTACTGACTTAACATTGTGACACTTTGGATATGGAAAGGGAATACACACCATAGCATATACTGAATGAGCAATAACACGGGGAATGGCTGTGTCTCACAAATGGGTAAGTTGTTCAAAGAGTGTTTATTCACCTTGGCAGATGCTTACAATCCATAATACAAATGAGGCCAGCAATCTTTTTGATATAGAATTTAAGTTCCATTGCTTTTTGGGCCTTTAGTTTCCATAGCCTTTGATCTATGTGTGTTTATAAACACATTGCATAGATTTACATTTCATAAGGCTTCTTGCTGCAGGTGTCTTTTTAAGGCACTTGTTTACCTGAGCACTTCCAGGTGTGTTTTTAGACATCTTGTTTACCTGGGTATTACGTTTCACAATAGATATAACATTTGATATTTCATTGCCAGTTTCATTTGGCTTTTCACAATAGATATAACATTTTCTTTTCACAATTTGCATTCATGGCAGTACTATCTGTTTTAGGTTTAGCCAACAACGTCTTTAGTGACTAGGGGGACTTCATGCCAGTGCCAAACATCGGGACAACTGACCAGAATGATTTAGGCCTACAATCCAACTCACCAAAGGTAAGCTTTGTCACCAACTCAGAGCCGAGACACAAAAAACAAGGAAGCTCATCCAATACAGAGGCTACAGCGGGGAAAGGTCCTCCATGCCACTAGTCAAGTAGTAAGTCAAGGTAAATAACAAACTGGGTAGGTAATGGATGGATGAAGACAATGAATAATGAGACCAATACTAGCAAGCCAAAGTATGGTGGGAATGATCACCTCTAATCTCCCTAAGAAGAGTAAAACCAATGAGTATAGGTCAAGAACTTCTAAGTCTGAGTAGGGACAAAATGATATAAATATAAAAGTACAACCAGGTCCACATATCTATATGATCGCGAGATCATGATACTAAATGCTAAGACATGCTACAAGAATGAATATAAAATCAATATAACCATAACACCAAAATATACTTGCTGAGTCATATACCTGAATGCTCATCATCTGAACCAACATCTGTCCTCCAAAATTGCTGCTGAAACTCTGGGCAATACTGACTGCTCTGTATAAATGGCTAAATGACTACATCGGTCATCTCTCTGAGTGTCATGAAACGCAATCATGGCATGGAAAATAAAACTGTTGTCCATAATCTGATAGTGATCCATAATAGATGCTCATCTTAGCATCTCAATGCAAGGGAACTGGTTGAATAGTGTATTGGAATCTGAAAAATAATGTATGGTAGCCCGACTATTATATATGTGATAACATGAACTTTGGAAATCATCCACTCCGATGTATGCGGTCCTATGTCATCTAGTTCATTGAGTGGGTATGTATATTATGTTTCATTTATTGATGACTTTTCCCGTAAGACTTGGATATACTTCTTGAAGAGTAAAGATGAAGTATTCAACAAGTTGAAGGAATTCAAATCCTTGATCGAGAACCACACGGAGAAAAGAATAAAGACCTTTCGATCGGATAATGGCGGAGAGTTCACCTCGGAAGATTTCAAGAACCTATGTAGAGAATCTGGGATTAAGAGGGAGTTGACCACTCCATACAATCCACAACAGAATGGTGTTGCAGAAAGAAAGAATAGAACAATAATGGAAGCAACAAGAGCAATGATTCATGACCATGATCTTCCGATGCACCTATGGGCAGAAGCTGCGAATACAACTGTGTATGTACATAATCGTACTCCTCATAGAGTACTAGACAACAAGACACCAGAAGAAGTGTTCTCTGGTAAGAAACCAGAAGTCAACCATCTCAGGATATTTGGTTGCCCAATGTACATACACATTCCGAAGGAGAAGAGGACGAAGCTAGATCCTTTAGGAAAGAAGGGTGAATTCTTAGGATACAGTGAAAGTTCGAAGGCCTATCGAATATACTTCCCAGGATTCAAGAAGATCGATATCAACAGAGATGTGACATTTGACGAAGACTCAACCTACAACAAATCCAGAAAGTTACCTGTTGAAGACATTGAAGAACCTGAAGTTCCTAGGATCAGGGATGCAGTAATGGAAGAAGTGATTCCAAAAGATAATGAAGATCGCGAGATGGAAGAACCACAAGAACCTGTAGATCCACCTCGTGAGAAGAACTCCCACAAGAGGAAATCAACATGGGTACGAGAGGCAATACAATATGCAGAGAAGCATGGCACTCCAGAGGGGATGCACAGAGAAAGCAAGAGACCTAGGCCATACTCCAACTATGTAGCCTTGTTGTGCGACATCATTGACAAGGAACCTGCCAACTATGAGGAAGCGACATAGAAGAAAGAATGGAAGGATGCCATGAGCGAGGAGTACCAGTCGATCATGAAGAATGGTGTCTGGGAGGTAGTTTTGAGACCAGAAGGGAAGTCTGTTGTGACTTCCAAGTGGATATACAAGATCATGCATGTTGTAGATGGCAACATAGAGAAACACAAGGCAAGGTTTGTGGCACGTGGCTTCTCCCAAAAGGAAGACATAGATTATGAGGAGACATTTGCACCTGTAGCCAGATACACTTCCATCAGATCAGTACTTGCATTGGCTGTAGTGATGAAATGGAAGGTACACCAGATGGATGTCAAGACAACGTTTTTGAATGGTTTAGTAGAGGAGGAAGTGTACTGGAGCAGCCACTTAGATTTGAGACACATGACAAGTAGACTCGTATGCAAATTGAAGAAGACCTTGTACGGATTGAAACAAACACCGAGGACGTGGTACGACAGGATGAATAGCTTCCCAATGAGCTTGGGCTTTACTAAGAGTAAAGCAGATTCCAACCTTTACGACAAGGTTGAAGTGGGAAATCCGATGATACTTCTACTCTATGTAGATGACCTGTTTGTAACAAGGGAAGATGGGATCTGTTGCCACCTATGAGTTAAGAATCCAATGTCACCTCGGTCCTAAACTCCTCCGTTTAGACCACAACTCCTAAAGGCCAAGGAGGTAGTCCCTACTTACTAAGTTCTTTTTGTAGTTTGTTTTAGGGAGTTGTAAGTTACCAAAGACTAATATGACAGTCAATGTGCAAAATGAAAAATATTTCAATGGCAAGCAAACCTTTTAATCAATCAACCAATAATATACTTAAGAGAGAAATAAATCAAATTATCAAAATGACCAGTGCTGTCTCTACTCGGGCTATGGAGTCACAATAATCAACTTACAAATAACTTTCCCAAAGTATCAACTCATTCACTTTAACAAATATGACAAGAATATGATGACTTCCAGTAAAATGAACCACTTAAAAGAAAATGCTTGCAAATAGATTATCAAGATATCACATAAAGCATTTAAATTATAGAATCATGAACAACTTAATGAATCAAGATACATGTAACAATATTTAGCTGAAAAACAAAGTACTTGAAGCAAATATTGTAAACAAGTTAATAATGTATAGTGCTTGCAAAGTAGAGAAATGAGATTGTAACAATGTTGTGCAAGTGGTCCTTTAAATTTTAGTAAATTTTAATGTCTCTCTTTTACTTAGGGGATTAATGTGTTTGTTGCAAAGAAATGAAACTAATCTAGATGTCTACCCCAAAAAGACTATCTCTTTCGATTAGAGAGAGAATGTCGGGTGCTCAACCTGAAAACACAAGGTTCCCAAGTAGCTCCACGGGTCAAACTCAAGACTTGCTGGGTGCTCAACTGGAGGACACAAAGTGCCATGAGACCCCTCACGGTCTCTACCCCACTAGCTCCACAGGTCGAGCCTTCTTTTCTCCGTTCTAATGAAGATATGTAATTGGGTGCCTATTAATATAGCCAACACAAATCTTTGCCCTTTCTCGTCACCCAAGTTCGGTTTAACCAGTGAGGGGAGAGGATACGAGGCAAAAACGGGGCTTAAGTTAAATTTATTTCTAAGTAATACTAAACTAAAATAATACAAGCCAAGCGCGATATCATAGGAGTGGCAGAGCCACTTTACTTGTGAGGTGCGGACAAATAAAAACTTAAAACAAATTACTAAAATGGAAACAAGCCAAGCGCGATATCACTGGAGTGGCAGAGCCACTTCACTAGTGAGGTGTGGGCAAAATAAAAATGCTTGAAGTAAAAATAGATAGTAAGCAAAACTACTTAACAAAACCATGCAAGGATGGGCATAGCCTCTTCCTTTGCATGCAACTAAGAGTAAACTAATCTAGAAATTAAATGCTTGAAACAAAATACAATAAACTCAAGCCCAAGAGACCCTCTGGGGCTTGTTACAATGATGTAAATTCTAACACTTATTACTTAGAAGAAAAAGAGAGAAAAAATGGTGTTTTTGACCGTTTTCTCTCAAAGTGGCCGAAATGGCAACTTGTGGAGGCCCTTTATGCTTGGAGATGGCTGACTTTGGGTAGCATATCCTTCTTGAAAGTGTGCAGACCTACTAAAAACCAACAAGCAAAAAGTCACAAAAACATGCCCAAAATCACTTTGGGACAATATTAGTTTATTATACAAAAATGTACAAATTTACAAAAAATTTATGAGCAAATTTTGATAAGATAATAACATGTAAACAATGGTTCAAATCTTATTTATATATGCAAAAGATGTAGAATATAATGCAGGAAATTTAAATAGGAAAGAAAGGAGAAGATAATGCTCTTTTGCCCATCCAATGCTTTGAGGAGTGTGGTATCTGACCAAAGAATTCCACCATCAAAGCTTAGTGACCTGCAACTTGTAAGATATTGCTACACAACTGAAATGAAAGGTGAGTACCTATAGAGGAGCTAAGAGATCATAAACTTCAATCAACAAGAATGTGAAGATCTTAACTAGCTAAATAGGAAAACTCATAAAATAACTAGCAAAATTATTATAAATCTCACCAAAGCAAAACAATTTGCTTGTTTGGCCTCCCAATAGTTGAATAGCATGAAGATCTGAAGCAAAGCACCACCAACAGCATCCACAACACCAAATCTCTTCCAAAGAATTTGTATTACCAAACCAAATGGCTGAAAATTACAATGGCCCAACAATGGAGCAAGAAGAGAGAAAGAGAATGAGAGAAATGGAAAAATAGCAAGAGCATGAGAGATCACAACCCAACTGAGGAGGAATGTCCTCCTTAAATAGGAAAAATGAAAGAGAGAGGCTCTTTGCATGCTAGGCAAGTGTCACAAGGGAGAAGGGGGGCCCAAGAGAGGGGGGCGAATTTGCTCAAGGAGGGCAAAACCAAAGTTTGAGATCTCAAATATGGGGAGATAAACCCCCATTTTAATGCTCCTAACCTTATTGCTATGTCAAATGGGGAGGAAACCACCATAGTGGGGCCCTTCCCATTGACTTTTACTCACCCAACCAATCAAAGAGATGATGGCACACCCTCTAGAGTGGCAACTCATAACTAATGAAATACACTCATGGGGGGCCCTTTTATACTTTAGTTTCATGTTGGGTACATAACATAGGCTTTAGAACCTTTACTTGGCCACTCCAACTGACTATAGTCACTTTTACAAAATTTGGCTCTCTAATTAAATGCCCAATTTCCTGATTTCCATGACTGACTAGGGACAAAGTGACCAAAACCATAACAATACTTGTCTGAATGACTTCAAACTTGACATAATGGTGTAGGGGGTCTCATGCCATTTTTCTTGTGTAACCATATCCCTATACAATATTAAAAAGGACCAAGTAACCCTCTTTTACATTACAACAACTGTTATGAGTGACAATTTTTAAAGACCAAAAATTAATAAATCCTTTGCAAAACTTAATGAAATTCCGCAAGACTCTGGATAATGTCTAGCATGGTAATATAGAACATTCCTAAACCCCAATCACTCCATGGATTCGATCACTAGAACACCTTTCATCACTTTGGAGGTATTTTTGAGTGAAAAATTCAAATAATTAAAACCTCTGAAGAGAAATTTTAATTATCCAAGTGAAAAAACACTCGATGAAAGGACTTCCTTAATGATAAAGGCCTAGGTGACTAAGTTACACAAAACTAGACCCTCATGCTGACATATCCTTATAAAATTCCCCGTAGGGTTGCGAAAATTTCATGGAGAGAAGACAAGAAAAGGAGCTGCCTCGCTTGATATAATCATTAAGTACTTCATTTTCATCTTTAAGGCACAATCAACATGTGCAAGGTATACCATTGTCCACCAAGCCGGTTTTGGTGGTCAACAGGCTCATTGCAGATACGAAGAGGAAGCTTGCCGCAAAGTTTGAAATGGGCCTGAGTATGATGCATTATTTCTTAGGCATGGAGGTGTGGCATAATGCGGATGGAATCTTCCTTGGGCAAGGGAAGTATGCAGTGGAGATTCTGAAGAGGTTCATAATGATGGACTGCAAGGCTATGGCCACACCCATGGCATCAAACTTGAAGCTATTGTGTGATGCTTCATTAGAGTCAGTTGATGCCACGATGTACCGTCAGATGATTGGTTCGTTGATGTATTTGACGAACACGAGACCAAACATATGCTTTGTTGTGAACACATTGAGCTAGTTCCTGACGGGTCCGAGACATGTTCACCTGATAGCTACAAAGCATATACTGAGGTACCTGAAGGGTACAGTTGATTATGGGATCAAGTATGACGCGAATCAGAGGATTAACCTGTAGGGTTATGTTGATTCGGATTGGGCAGGCAGTGCCGCTGATAGGAAGAGCACTTCAGGATGTTGCTTCAGTATGGGATCCGATATGATCTCCTGGTTTAGCAGGAAGCAGTCGTGCGTGGCACTGAGTACAGCCGAAGCAGAGTATGTTGCAGCTTGTTCGGCTAGTTGTGAGGCAGTATGGCTTAGGAAGCTACTGTCTGATTTGTTTGATCTCCAGTTAGAGGCGACTTGTATATTTTGCGACAACCAGAGTTGTGTGAAGTTGTCCGAGAACCTGGTGTTCCATGACAAGTCGAAGCACATTGAGATCAAGTATCACTATATCGGGGATATGGTGTACAGAGGAGCAATGAATCTCTAGTATATTGCGACGGACGAGCAGATAGCCGATGTGTTGACCAAGCCGTTAGCCAGAGTGAAGTTCGAGTACTTCAGAGAGAAGATTGGTGTTCTCCAAATCGAGGTTCCTTCCAAGAGGAAGTGATGAGTCCGGAAGACGCAGATGCACATGGGCCATTCTCGCATAGTGGTAGGTTCGTGCCTCCTATGTTGGTAGATGTAAGGGCCGGGCCATTCTCGCATAGTGGTAGGTTCGTGCCTCCTATGTTGGTAGATGTAAGGGCTGATCCATTCTCGCATGGTGGTAGGTTTGTGCCTCCCATGTTGGTAGATGTAAGGGCTGGGTCTCGCATGGTGGTAGGTTTGTGCCTCCCATGCTGGTAGACAAGGTCTCGTATGGTGGTAGGTTCGTGCCTCCCATACTGGAGACATCCACCGGTCATAAGACATTGTGTGTGCGCCTAGGCAGGATATCGCATGGTGGTAGGTTCCTGCCTCCCATGCTGGTAGACACAGGCTGACTGTTGTGGGACATGTGATGTGCATCTGGGTTGTGCTCCGTGTGACGATGAGATGATCTGAAGACGATGAAGCGACAGTAGGAGACGCAGGTGTTTGCAGAGGCAATGTAATGACTAGTCCTGGGCTGTACCTACTTGATGGATTGCTCGCAGAGATGATGAAGGCCTACATCCAGCATGAAAAAGGGCTAGCTCTATAGAACTTCCTATGACGAGTAGATTCGAGAGATGTCACCAATCGATGATCGACATGATGAGGATTGCAGCAGCAACGATGATGATCCAGCGACGAAGACTTGTGTCTAGATGTGTTGATGACTGTGTCAAGAGAATACCTTCCTAGTTAAGAGGGAGTGTTAATGTAATTGTAACTTTGGAAGATATTCACTTGTATTTTATATTGTTATTATTATTGTATTTTATTTGTACCTCCGACGGAGATGTTTATTCCTTCGATCGGGGATGTCATTATTACATTTGGTCATGTAAAGTCATTGAGGTAAATCCTCCCTTGTAAGTCAGGGCAATAGTTCCCCCTAGAGTCAGTTAGATTAGGGTTATTGAGTCCCCTAGAGAAGTCGGCCCAGTCAGGTATAGCTGGGGCCGACCTAGTAAGTGAAAAGGTCAACTAAAAGATAAAGTATAAATAGAGAGTGGAGCTCTCTCATTTTAACACACACTCACTCACGAGTTTGCATTAGTGAGAGAGAGGACAAGTTCGCGTAGGAGGAAAAGAAGAGGAGCTGCAAAAGACCATTGTTGTTTTGGGGTTTTACTTTTGTGATATTGTATTGGTGATGATTCTATCTCTGAGGAAGTTGCGGAGTTTTCTCCTTTATGGTTTCCCCGAGGAAAATCTTTGTGTCTCTTATGTTATGTTGTGCACGTTATTCTTTCAGTTAAGATCCTAGATAATATTCATTAAAAGTAGAAAATCCAACAACATTCAGTAAAAAAACACTGGAATCCTATCTACAAAATTAGAATGTTGTTACACCTAAACCACTGTTTTGGTGAATTCTCCCCAGAGGTCAAGCTCCATGTTAAATTCTTCCCTTTTGTTGAAAACAAGCATCTTTTAACAACTAAAAGGGTTATTCATGCAGTATTGCTCGACATGCAATTTGAAAAGATCAGAATAAAAGACAGTGCTATCAGTCTCTTCCAAGTCAGAGTTGACCAGGGTATTTTTTAAGGATTCTAATATTATACTTAAGTATAGTATTTTTATCACACCATAGAAGCAAGGCTACTATTCTTGTTGAGCAGATATTTGCACATTTTAGAGCTTTGCTTTTACAGAGATCAGCTATGATGAGCTTGTATTTTGCGATCACTCATGATCAGAAGAATATATTATATCAGACTTATGTTAGACCTTGTGCCAAGGCTGAGCCTTGAGAGCTCAGATTTGATGATCGATGTGACCCTTTATTCCATACAGTTTCAGTTCAGTGCCTAGTGATGTTATTGCAGCAGTGTTTCAGATGGTTTATGATGGTTATTATTATGATGTGATATGACCTATGCATTTCTGACTATTGACTATGGACTATTATCTTGTTGTTTTGGTCATCTTCATAGCATTAGCTTGGTATATGATTCAAGATATGGCAGTACTATTAAAATTAAAATTGAATATCTTGGATGATGTTGTAACTATTGAATGGATGTATCACTTGCACACTTAAGGTTTCCTAACAAAACTCACTGGTTTCATAACCCTCCTATGAGCATAGATATGGTTTTCCCTAGACATTCTTGTCTGCTAGGTTAGGCACCACTTTCATTTGGTTCCATCCATCCATGACCTTTCTATATTGGCTTTTACCTTTGACTTGCCTTTCATGACTTCTTGATATTGAGGATCCCTATTACTACATTTGTGTTGGAAACTTGGACCGCATCCATGTTTGTTTAGTGTCTCGACTCTGAGTTGGTGACAGAACTTGCCTTTGGTGAGTTGTATTGTAGGCCTAAATCATTTTGGTCGGTTGTCCCGATGTTTGGCACTAGCGGAAGTCCCCCTAGTGACTTGAGATGTTGTTGGCTAAAACTGAAAGCTCGTGTACTACCTATATTGGAAATCTTTATAAATACGCCCATGGAAACTGTAAACTCTAGAATGTGTTTTTAAACACACGTGAGTAAAGGGCAAGAGCGATGAAATGCTAAAAATACTCCTCGAAGAGTATAGAAAAGGTCCAAAAAGCAATGGTACTCAAAGTTATATCTATTATTGCTTACCTTGTATATGTATAAACATATGCCCTAGATGCAAGCTACGACTAGTTGTGCTTCTTAGCACATCTGAAATCCGAAGGGTTATGTAGGCCAAAAATGCCATGAAATGAAATTGAATGATCCTAATGAACCTGGATCAGCTTGATGTAGACATGATGCCTAAGTTGAATAAGCACTCTCTAAACAACTTATCCATTTGTGAGGCACAACCCTTCCCCGTGTTATTTGTCCAGCACAGAGTGTAGCTCCCCCTTTCCCCGTCCAAAGTGTCACCTAGTTGAGTTTGGTCAAAGTCATCCCCCTTTGCCCAACCTTGTCTTAGCCTTTACCCTTAGCTAGCAGTTAGACCATGTCCAATGGGTGAGTCTGCATTAAAGCTTTTTGTGTAAGTGAAGTATAAATAACATTAAATATTTACATGTATTAACTGCCATGGAATGATGATGTACTTAAAGCTATGCTGTGAATGTGATTAAAGGAACATGTCTTTAGTCTATTGATATAGTCTTGTCCTTGGTTGTATGTTGACCCAGTCAAACATAGTTTGACCATGCTCATTCTTGGGATCCGTGATGATGTGGGCCATGTATGCTTATGGATGATGATTGATGGTCCCACATTGATGATACCATATGGTGGACATATGATTCAAATGGTGATTGATGCAGTACAACAGGTTTTATTGTTATTTCAGATCATTAGATTATGCACTGTCCATGTATGGTGGACCCTACAATTGACCCCTTCGGTCAACCCATGGTGTATGAGTACACATTATTAGTGGATTTGGGTCTTCTGGATCCAATGAGACACTTATCATTCTGTTCCAGGCACTTCTGACAGTGATAGATGCAGTTATCCACTTGTTGACCAGATTTGGGGTTGTTTTCCCAGCCTGTCCAGCAGGGGCCATGAGAGGCCAGTTCACCTAGGGCGCCATATGAGGAGGGGGTGGTCCAGCCATTTGATTTTACCATTTCACCCCCCTTCCAGACAGCCTGGTGGGATCAGTTTGACAGTGCAGGTACTCTAGGTGTCAGTTTGGGCAGCTTCACAGTTCTCGAGGCGGATAAAAAATGGAATAAAAGGGTCACTGAGGAATTCGATTTGGGGAATTGAGGCAAGGTTTTGGCACTTGGTTTTCACAGAGGTCTTCCATGGTGAACCCCCCATCTTCTAGTCAGTTGGCATCAGTCAGTGGGGTCCCCAGTGGCCACAAGAGGCCATTTACTACATGTCTCTATCAGTTTTGGAGACAGGATTTGATCATTTGTATTATCTTGGACACATTATTTTATATTATTGTGCCATGGAGATGAGTTAGCAAGGATTGATGCCTCCTAGCCCCACCATGAGCTTATTGAGTCATGTCCTTGTCATATGAGGTGGGCCCATGTACTTTTGCCCCCTCCTAGTGATGATGTCACCCTCACTTAGCCACTTTTAGCCATGACGTCCTCCCTCTTTTGAGTGATCCATGTGATATTATGTATTGGCTCATCTTAGCTATTGATTAGATTATGAGATCTTTTAATCTCAACCACTCACTTGTTGTATTGTAAAGTGGTTTTGTGGTTTAGGGTTTTGGTCTTTATTATCCTATATAAGGAGGAGACCCCATATTGTAAAAGCACCTTTGGAGCTCTTGAATATTGGAATAGAATACTTCTTTGTGGAGCATACTTCTCTTGTCTTGTGGATTCTTTTGCACTTTGAATATACATTATCTCTTCTATGTATCATTGTGGATCTTGGGGCTACACGTTGTTTTTTTGCAGGGAGGCCGAATTGGTGAGGAGGAGGACGATTTGAAGAGGGTTATTGTTGGAGGGATCCACATATTCTCTCTTGGGTTGATCTTGGTGACATAGAGTATCATTATTGTATCTTTGTGACATAGTTGATCCTTTTTATTACATCTCTTCATCATTTTCATAATTTTCTTACTTGGCTTGTTTCACTTGATCTTGTCTTGTAGGAGGAGGACGATTTGGCATCTTTGGATGAGGATGTTTTGGCTTGGAGCAACAAGATATCACTGTTGAATATACACATAGGGGAATGCTATCAATTTGCAAAGTGGCCACAAGCAATTGAGGTAAGTTCTTCAAGGCATGTACCTAGATCCATCCATTCTTCTTCATTGGTCACAAAACTCTTAAAATCAAAACCCTCATTTTTTTATTTTCCTAGATCTACTTGGATCTAGCTTGGCTTTGGGTATAATAAAAAGAACCCACCTCTATAGCATCCACGGTAATCCGGATCTATAGTTTGGTGGCATTTGGCCTTCATTTGACTCTTCCCCCAAAGCACTTAACCTTCCTTGGGTGAGGTCACATTCCTTGGGAGGATGAGTTTTGCTACTTCCAAGACATGGGTAGGTGAGATCCCACTTGATTTGCACTTGTTTCACTTGATAACCTACCCCTAGTGCTTCATCTCTTTGATTTTTGCCTTGTAGGCCCCATTCCTCATTTTGAAGGTTGTGCCCCACTTGGGTCATTGGGTGATGCACTTTCAATCTTAGATCTATGGATATCTAGGTCATCTTTGGGAATGCCATCTTAAACCCACCTTGATAATTGCCTTGACTACTCCGATCTACATTTTGGCATACTTTGGACTCCATTTGCCCCTCCATCTAAAGGCACTAGTCTCCCTTGGGAAATTCACACTCCTTGGGTTAGTGGCCTTTTCCTAGATCCCATGTGTGGGTGTTGACTATCTTGCCTTAGATCCATAGATCTACCTTGTCTCATCCACTTAGCACCAGTTTACATCTAATTTGACCAAGTGGGCCCCATTTGGACCATTTGCCACTTTTTAAGGAGTGGGCCCCACTTGTGTATTTTCATGGTGCTAGATCCTCCCATTAAGCTTCAATAAGTGGCCTAAATCATACATTGGTTGAACACTTGTCACATCCTAAGCCTCTTCAACCATACTTAAATTCTTGGGTCCACTTAATCTCACACATTGGTCTCCGTATCCTAACTTACACATTTACCTAGGAACCTTTGCATTAGCTAGTCTTCATTGATTGGCTAGGGTCTCCCCCTTGGTCTTGATTTCTTCTTGATCTAAAGTGAAGAGTGCCTCGGTTATCGTGACTCTCAGCTTTCATTGGGAACCGTGGCATCTCTTGGGTCACCTCTTTAGTTGTCTGTCTCCTCTACCATCCCAGATGGGATTCCTTTAGGGACAACTACAAGTTGTGTGATAACAAGTATCATAGGCATTTATTTTGGATTGAAAAAACATGTATATAGATAGGTAGGCGAATATTAAATATAAAACATACAATTTACTACTGAAACGTGTAAATTTTGACGAATATTATGATAAGAAACATATTTTATGTAAATATAGGTGATATTAGAGACTAAAAATGATCAAATAGCGAATTTAATTTTTGAAAAAAAATCCAAAAAATAGGCAATTGGCTAAATTTCGCTCCTAAAACTTACCTTGGAGTTGACTCCCAAGTTTGATTCTTCTCTTTGAAGAAATAGAGTCAAGTCAGGTCCTCCAAGTTTGATTCGACCCTGATTTAGACTCACAAGTCAAACATGAGTCAAGTTGACTCATAGAGGCTCACTCGAGTCTTTTGAGCAGACTCTTTTATCTTCCTAAAAGACAAAAACAAAAAAAGTCATTTTGCTTGTTTTTCTCACCCAATCTCACATGAGACAATCAACAAACATGTTGACTGATTTTGTAATATGTAGCATCATCTATGCACTTTGAAATGAGCTATTAATGATAATTTGCATTGATGTATATTATAAACTTTTATGTCAATGACCCTTTTTTTCCTGATATTTAGTGTCTCGATTAGATAAGTTGTTGTAAATTCCCCAAGTCCCAGTCAACTCCTATTCTTTGGCGTGGTTCTGTGAGTTGAGTCGGGTAACTTTATTTAAGGAAAGACCTTTTCAGTTTGAGGATGAGGAATATTGGCAGAATGAGAATTAGTCTTACATTTGAATATCGGTGGACATGATAAAGCCTTCTGGAGGACTCCAGTTGAAGAAGAATTTCATCTATGTTACAGTACACATTTCAATTAAGACTTGTTGGGTAGGTCAGAATAATTAGTAAAGTTGAGCTGTAAATGATCTCTTAATGGAACGGTCTTATAATGTACTTGAAAAGGGGTAGTTTTCTAAGCATCTTTTATATTAATATAAGGAAGTTTTCTATTAAATTTTTTTGAAGGAATGGTCTTATAATTTGCATTTTCCAATTCTCTCTTATTTAGTCAAGTTTAAAGTACTCTTTTCTCTCATGTCATGTCAAATAAAGGGTTTCATTCTTGTGACAGTCCATTCCACATAATATCTCATTTTAATTGTTCCTGCTCAATAATGCATTAAGAATTCAGGAAATAATGAATGACAATATGGAGTGTGATTTTTTGTTTGTTCGTCTCTGTTTGTTGTTTCAGAATCACTGATTTACTACAACCACTCTATTAAAAAAAATCTTTTGTTTCAAATCTATATGTATCATTTCCTTCCTAACTCTCTTCTTTTCCTTCAAAGATTTTTTGCAATCACAGGTGCTGTATTGGTAAGCAGCGTTCTCGCCACAAAGGAGGCATATGCTGGGAAAAGGAAGCCAGCCCCTGAAGAGGAAGAAAAAAAGCCGAAGGATGATCCAAATATCGGTGTGGTTCAGGCAAAGGTGCTTGCTAGCAAGAGAAGAAAAGAAGCAATGAATGCATCATTAGCAAAATTGAAAGAAATTGGTCAGCAAGGTAATGGGTCGAGCTCAACAGATGAATAGGGCTCTAACAACTTGGATTAGAAGCAAGTACATCTTCATCAGGATCAGAAACTACATCATCATTGGTTTTAGTAGAAACAGTGTTGTTCAGCTACCAGATAATTCTATGTCGTTCATCTTCATTCTTCCAATAGGGCCAAAATACATATTCAACCCTGAAAAAGGTTACTGGGAGGTCACCTGTATTTGGCATTTGATATCATTTTTTTTAGATAATGATCCAGCTCATTTCTCAGCTATGCTCTCAACACTTTGATGCATCTTTTGGTGTACTCGTATGCTTTTTGCATACCATTATATCAACTGAAATTAATACGTAAACTGCAGTATAGTATTTTTTCCATCATAAATGGATGGACTTTGAGAATTCAGTACATAGTGTATGATTGATATAGTCCCGTTAAAATTATCAATTCTCTAAGATTTTGTATTGCCAAGTATGGAATGAAATATAGCATTGTATATGTGGCATAATCCATACTGAACACCGACATTTCATTTGATGGCTGACTATCAATGCTTGGGCATATATCAATATTATCAGGATGCCATGATCATTGCAGCGAGAAAAGTCAGGAGCATTTTACAGCCCAGGTGAGGGGGGTGGGGTTGTCCATCATCTCCTTGCTGCCCATATAACAAGCACTGGATCTAGATGGTGCATTAGTCTGTTATCGACCTTGAGGTTGTGAAGATTATGCATATCTCCACCTCACACAAATATTAGAACAGGAGATATGCAACCTCAAGCTTCACAACCAAAGAGCATATCACATTTGGATTTACATGGGTTTGTGCTAATTGATATGAGGATTCCCCTCGACAGTGCTTGTCATTTGCTATAAGACATGTTCTTAATCTCTCTGTACAAATGTAATTTGAGTATTCAGCCTTGCAAAGCAGTCTGTTACAACTTAAGTCTTTGCACTAATCCTTTTTATTGCACCAAGATAAGCAACTGAGCGGGGGAATCCATTTATTCTTCTTGTGCCCATAAAAGGTGCATTGAATCTAAACAGTGCATTGGGTGCACTGAATATGGACATTAGCACATATCCATCTCAACCCTTTCTTGATGTGCACTACAAGATTGCAAAGCTCGATGCTTTTTTTGTACAGGGGAGAATTGGCAACTACAATCCTTGTCAAGCCATTGTCCTTTAACAGATCATGAGGTCAACTCCTGTGGCTACCACTATTACCCACCCTACTTCATCTTGCATTGGCCTTAGGATGAGGACAAAGACACCCTGAGCCAATTGAAAAGCTCGATGTTGCATATCTTGAGTTAACATGAACAACCCACTTATCAAATAGTAATACTGGAGAGATGCAACCTTGAACTTCTCAACATAGATACATGGGTCTAGATCGATTTGTGCTACTTTGTAAACGCTTTTCTATTGCACTTCCAACTTTTGTTGGTAGCAAAACGCATTAGAAGCAATTGGGCCTATAGTAAATTGAGTGATAAAAATTGACATTGATTATTTAAAAACCATTTAAATGAAATTATATTAATAATTTAATATATTGAGGCTAACTTACCAAGTTTTCCATGTAAGAGTCAAGACATGCATTTATAGTTGTTCTCCACAGGAGATGGAACCTTGTAGATAAAGAAGCTAAATGGGTTGGTTGTCCGAGAATAGTATGGTCTTTCAAAGTCTCTTATTGGTTGACGGTTCGCTCATGTTGTTGATTTACCATGGTTTTCCCTTAAAAGGAAATATCATTAAAGATTGGGTTTATTGATGCTTTGTGGCCGCTCTATGGCAGGGTGGAAACTATTTGCCCCATTTTTTGGAATTGCAAGTGTTCCAAAGATTGTTGTGATTTCATATGGAATACTTGTAACATATCTTGTTAGGGAATTATTGGTAAGATGCTTTCTCATGGATGATTATTTTGTTGCCCTTCACTTCCAAGGAGTGTGGTATTGTATTAGAATTGTTAGTCTATATCTAATATGGACGACTATATATGATGATGTCTTTTGTGGGTCTAAGTTCTTGATTTCTTTGTTTTGAAGACGTCTCTTCAATTTATAGTTAAGGGCATTATTAGTTAGAGAGATGTGAGAGATTTGATCCAAAGGTCCAATTCGACCTAAAGACATACTTGTTGTCTTTAGGTAGAAACAAGTCTTTTTTTATTGTACGTTTTCTTTATATTATGTTTTCTCTTGAATGAATTTAAATAACACCCTTGTCGAAGGAAAAAAAACATTTACAAAGAATGAAAATGATGACAAATAAAAATACAATTGAAAAAAACAAACAAGCATACAACACAACACGTTAAATTATTATAATCTACTACACAGAGATATACGTAACATGACATCCATTAAATTAAAGGGACAAAAAATTACTACACATAGAGATACACTTTCATGACATCCAAAAAACCAAAGGGACATAAAAGGACAAAGATTCCTTCTCGTGAGGGGAAAAATAATTGAATATAACTCATATATTAATGTCAACTTGTGGCAAACAATGGCCAATGAAACTTAAAAAATAATACATGAACAAATATGCAATAGAAGTGCTTACTGCATCTTTGACAGAGTAAAACATTACAAAAGTACAAGCCATAAGATATAAAAGAGAAAAGTTAGAGAGACAAGAAAAAAACAGAAAAATCATGACAGTTTGAAGTAATGCTAAATGCCTATTTCCCTAGCATTTGAAGTTGAGAATAAATTGGTGATAATGTTTAGGTTGCTATCTGATAAAGGCTTTTGAAGCCTATAATGCCTAATCGTTCTCCTAAACACAATATAATCAGGGATTTTGTGGCATGGCCTATCCAAAGTTGGTAAGTACAAGACTATTAGCATGGCATTGGAAATGTAGCGGTTTGGAGTCGAGGGTTTTCTATTGAAACTAAAACATCTCATAGATTAATAAAGTTAGACATTTTGGTCTTTGTACTCCATAATGGATCTCAACGAATAGTGTGAATATCCAAACATGCAATGGTATTGTGCACATATTTCATAGTAGTGAAGACATCTAAAGATGATATGATTTGTGTGTACGTTGTTGACATGGAACGTGATGATTTGAATCCATTCAAAGTTGGGGAGAAGAAACCTAGAGTTGTGTTGAAAGGACTAAAATAGCACAATGTCATCCTATTCATGTGGGGTAGGGTGGGGTAGGTGAACAAAGGGGGTTCTATCTGTTAATATTATATGCTACTATAGACTAGATTCCAATTTCATTAGCATTCAATACATTATTCACAATAACATCATAATAAGGATCTCTGAAAGATACACAATCACAAAGAACAAAACAATATACCTTGGGAAACCCTCAAGGGGAAGAAAACCCAACAAGAACTTCCTCAATATAGATGATCAAAGTACAATGCCCAAAATAGGTCTCACAAATAAGAGAGACAAACCCAAGTTAATCCTCCTCGTCCTTCGCAAATATCTCTCTCTCTCCTCTAATGCGAATTGCACAAGTGAGTGATGGTATAAATGAGAGGAACTCACTCTCTATTTATACTTTACCTTTTACGTGAATTTTATCCCAGCTAAGCCGGCCTCACTTTAACTGACTGGGCCGACCTTTCCTAGAAAGACTCAAATAATATTATATTACATTCTTTAGGGTACTAATGACCTAACTTACAACGCAGGCTTTACCTCGTGACTTTTACATGAACAAATATAATAATGACATCTCCGAACAGGGTAAAACATCCCCGATGGAGTTACAATAATAAAGTACAAATAGAATATTCTTTGAAGTTACATTAATTTAACACTCCCCCTTAACAAGAAGGGTATTCTACTGACAACAACATGTGCATGTATAACTCTACACAACATCATCAGAGGGAGGAGGCGCATCATCAACATCATCTGGAACATTGGTTGATACATCTATAAATCATTGGAAGTTCTTCAACAACATCATCATCTTTTGTATAGATCTGAAGTATAATCATCTTCAGTACTGGAGCATCCTCATCTTCAGCACTAAAGCATCATCTTCTACAGCACTTGAGCATCCTCATCTTCAACACTGGATCATCATCTTCTTCAGCAATGGAGCATCCTCATCTTCAGCACTGGAATGTCTGCAGCATTGGAGCATCCTAATCTTCATCACTAGAACATCTGTAGTACTGGAGCATCCTCATCTTCAGCACTGGAACATCTGTAGTATTGCAGCATCCTGGAAAATCATCATCTGCAGCACTGGAGCATCCTCATCTACAGTACTAGAATATCATCAAGAGCATCATCCCCTGCAACATACATGATCCTTCCTTTCAGAACTAGGGATCCTGGACAATCCTTCCTTTCAAAACTTGATATTCAATCCAACAACTCTGGTGATCCTTCCTTTCAGAACTGGGATCATGTACAATCCTTCCTTTCGGAACTCGGGATTTAGTCCAACAACTTTGGTGATCATTTTTTTCGGAACTATTACGTCGTAATCTTCCACCCTGTGAGCATCAACATTACTTGGCCTGTAGGATCCATTTCACTGACTCATATCCACTTATATCCTTCAGAGACACTATTTTGCCTTATTTTTATCCCTACTCGCATGTTGCATCATTATAGCATGCGTACCCGTGAGTTGCATCACTATAGCCCGTGGGTATCAAGTAAAATGGTAAAAATCATTAGTTTATTACTTTTTACTCCCAAAAAGCGGTCATTGGGTGACCTTTGGCTCTCCATCTGCCCAAGTAACGCCTCGATGTGTTCTTTCACCTACCTTTGAGAGGACTATATATTGAGCACATATGGCTTATGGACGAGAGGAGAAAGAATAGCAAGAGAACTCTAGTGGATTTTTGCCCTATCTTAAGTCTGCACTCATTGATCATTGTAGTTGTGAACCCTTTATGTTCACCTTCCAAACTCCTATTTAGTTTGAGTTTGCCATTCATGGAGGATTGAAGTGGTGGAGGCACAAGTGGATTGATCCAGATCTTGGTTCAGATTGGTTGCCGGCAAGAGGTCGTATCACCTTGTACTTCTTCTTGTTAATTAATAGAAATACTCATATTCTCGTCCATCATGTTGTAAATGTTGTTTATCATACATTGGGTTACATTTGCTTGTGATATTATGGACCATTGTTATTGATAATGTTAATGTCATTTATATATTATATGTACTTGTTGGATATTGGCTGTCAAGACTAATTTACAGATTTCAAGTGCATGGATTGAAAGCTCCAATGGGGATCTACATGAAACGTTTGGATCGAGGTTGGTTACATTTCTCCATTATCTTAACATTGTCATTTATAATAGCATTGTTTTGAGAAGTGAGTTGATTTCTGGTAGTCATCTGTTTGTTGTGGTATTCCTAAGCCATAGTGAGTTTTCTCCAACACAGAAATGGCGACTCCGCTGGGGATAGACTTCCATGTTTGGGAAATTTTTTTGAGCATTAGTCCTTAATTAGAGTTGTTGTTTATCGAAGCTCTGTGTCACTGATTGGCCGTTAAGATACACCATAGAAAACATGTTTTTTCTGAGCCCTTGGACTCTTTATTTGCCCATTTGCCTTTCCTCAACCGCGGGCTAGCTTAGCTCAACTCACGTATACCTGCCTCTGTTTACTCTACTACTCGCGGGTACCCGTAGGTATTCCTTCGACAGTAGCGTACAACTCCGGCTTTTGTTGGTTTATGGCTATTGGTTGTTGCTGGGTTGGCTTTGGTTGTTCTTGAGTCTTTGTTGGCCTCTTTCTTGACTATTTCATGCCTTGGTTGTGATCAGAACTCTTTGTTTCTCTTGGTTGAGCCTTCTTGGTTTTTTACCAATCTTTGGATTTATCCTCTTGGTTTTTTCCTTTTGAGCTTTTTCCTTTAGCTGAGTCTTGCTGTTTAGGATCTGCTGGGTTGTCTTAGTGATCTTCTCGACACTTCAGTGACTGAATAGTAGGATTTTGCTTGCGTTTTTTCATTCCATCTATATTGAAAAAATACAAAAATATACATTTAGTTTTTTTCATTTTCCTTTTTGTTTATAAGCAAAAATACAAAAATATTTTATTTTCATGTACTGCATCTTGCATTGAGTGCTTGTTGCCTTCATTTAGGTTCTTCTTGTGCATCGAAAAGATAAAAGATTGCATCTTTATTTTGGAATTGTTGGTTGATTTTGCATATTAGTGACATTGTTTTATTGGATAGATGAGTCTAAGATTGGACGATTTTGCATACTATT
This sequence comes from Larix kaempferi, assembly GCA_027924585.1. Lineage (NCBI taxonomy): Eukaryota > Viridiplantae > Streptophyta > Pinopsida > Pinales > Pinaceae > Larix > Larix kaempferi. Next base: position 16,627,095 of record BSBM01000101.1, on the reverse strand, counting down.
GAGTCTACACATCACTAGTTTCATGATCATATCTCTTGAGTAATCACAACCACTAAAATTAACGCTTAATCTTAAAATTGATTAGACTGATTTTATTTATAGGGTACACTAATTAGCATAGGTTTAGAGTCTTGGAATAGATCATTGTGAGTTAACAATCCAAGACTACTAGACGAAACATTAGGTGTCTAACCAGGGAGTGGAGGAACCCATGGTATAGATCGGTGTTCTCAGGAAGCTCTATTCAAGCCAGAGTTAAGTATGAGGTCACGGGAGGTTGGTTGAGGAGATATCCCTCTGATACCGACTGAACGTGGGATATATATCCAAGATTTGTTCGTATCTGGGGACTCTTGGGGGATTTGACCTTCATTGAGTTTCAGGCTCAGCTACCCTGCCCATACGACGGATCCCACCTACGACTATCCCCCTGAGCATTGGTTATATTGCGGTGACCATAGTTGCCTTACCTAGGTATCGCACAGGGTACTTGCAGTGGTTATGTTGTTTGTGTCCTGAGTCAGATAGGGATTGGACAACATAGTTGTGTTTGTGCAGTGGACTTGACCCTGTACACGCAGTGAAGCCTGGGTGTCTATAAATGATTCTGTTACCTCCGGCTATAGTTTGGGAGTCTCAAGCCTCTCCTAGGCAAGACATACCGGCTCTAGTGTCGGGAGCTCATTTAGCCACTCTGTTTGTCTGCTCTTGGCTGTAGTTTCTCTAGGTGTGTGCTTTTGATTTACTGTTTTTGATCGATAGTTGGCCTTTAGGGGACGTTTTGATTATATATTCTCTCCGGAGATATCATGGCGTGGAGCCCTACTCTCTGCCAGTCTCGTCGGTTGGCTGGTTTAAAGCCAGCCGAGGTTTCACGCCGTGTTGCTAGAGGACGCCGGAGGGCTCCCTCTGAGTCTTCGGATTCTTACAAGACTTACGTCCAAGACATTATGATTGCTGCACATTCTAATACTGAGGAAAACCCTTTCGCTCCATGGGGTGAAGTTGAACACACTTCCGATCCCCATACCCCTCGTGAGGCGTGGGGAGGTGATCCACCTGAGACTCAACCTGGTTATATTTGGCCTAATCCACTTGAACGAGATCCGTTTGATCCTTCGAATCCGGATAATTATCTTTACAGAATGTCCAACTTACCCGAGGACGAAGAACAGGACGATCCTTTCGTTCCTTCGTTTCCATGTAGTTATAGACACGGAATGCCTGAGTTACATGACGACACTGGTCCTACGATCAACCCAACCGCACTCTCTTTTGGTATGCTTAGTCATAGTACTGTCGAACCTTCCGCTATGTTTGATAGTCACGCTGGCACTAGTCATGGTGTTAGCCATACTATACCCACTGGGGGCACTACCTTCACTGGGGGCACTACGTTGTCCACTCACACACATAGTATGGGGACTGGTCATGTTCCTCCTAACCATGCTAACGTTGGAAGAAGACCACCTCCTCGGATTGCCCAACCTAATAGGAATGTTGTTCGGAACTCGACTCGCCATCCACCACCTAACACGCATGTCGCTACTCGTCAACCTAGGATCACTTTTACGGATGTTAATGCTCCTCCCAACCATGGGGGTGGACATATACCACACACTTTTGCGTCCACTGCCGCCACTAGTAATGCTAATGTAGGGGGTGGGAATATCTCCTATCCACATGGACATCATGTCACCATCCCTGCTACTAGTCACACCAATGTTGGGGTCGGGAATACTTCTCATACTTATGGTCATCACACGACTAATCAAGCTAATCCTAATGCTGGGGGTGGGAACATACCATACCATTATAGTCATTACAATACGGTTCCCGCTATGAATAGTACATATATGCCCCATACCCATGATGGCAACCCTTACTACAACACAGTTGGTGCTGGCCACCAGTACAACCCACCACCCCTATATGGTACCCAAAACACGCATATACCTACTTACTCTCAAATGGGTCAGGCAGGAGGAGGTTATCAATCCTATGGCCATGGGAAAGCTTATGGTCTGTCAGGTCCTTATCATCGGCAGTTTAATCCTCATGGTCAAGCTTTTGGTCCATCTTATAACATGATTCCGTTTAACCAACCTTTTATGGGGGCTTATAATCAAGCTTTCCAGCCTCATCTCCCGTTCCTTGCACGCTTGAATCTCCCGGATCTTTCGAAGCTCACGAATGATCCGGTGTGTCACGAACCTAGTTGGCCCCCAGTTCCTACCAAGATTCCTTCAGACATTCCAAATTTTGAAGGGAAAGGCGGTGAGGATCTGGCGATCATGTCACAACGTTTCACCTTTGGTGCTCCTCCAACTCTTTGAATCATGATTCCATTAGATTATGACTATTTCAACGCACCCTTACGGGGGTAGTCGCGAAATGGTATGTTGAGTTGCCTGGGAACACCTATAGGGGATTCAACGAGATTGCTTTGGTTTTATTAGACCATTTCCAGTTGCCGATTCGTTATGATACTGGTACTGAGTTGTTGTCCACCTTCTGTCAAAACAAGGCCACACATATTTCTGACCACGTTCAAGAGTGGCGTCGGCGGAAGAGATTAGTGAAAGCCAACATTCCTCCAGAGTTCCTGTTGGAATGGTTCCTCAAGTCTCTACTCCCATACATTGCTAAGGATGTTTCGATGTCCGGCATTGTGATTGAGGAACAAGCTATCTTGAAAGTCCAATAGTTAGATCTACTTTATTATCAGTCTGGCATTTTGTATGACATTATTCCTGATGCACCGAGAACAAGACATGAGCCCATGTCAGTTCCCGGACCACATGCCGATGGCATCGTGGGGTCCGCATGCACTCGCCCTATAGACTTGGTAGCTAATCAAATGCAAAATTTGTCGCTAAACCAGTCTACTCCTGGACAAGTTCACACCATGTCCACTTCCACTCCGTCGTCTGATTTACACAATGTGCAATCAACGAAACCGTCGGGTAACCAGCAACCTGGTGGTAAGAAAAAGGGGAGAAACAATCGTAGGGGTGGAAACAATGGAAGTAATAACAATAGCAATCGTAATACTCCTCGTAAAGAGAATGCCAACCCTCCTCGGGAAGGCGGTAATGCTAGCGAGGATCATAAACCTAGGCGTAAGGTGAAATTCCCTTGCAAGCTTTGTGGGGAGGATCATCTTACTCACTTATGTCCTCGAATTGAAGAAGCATCGAAGCATTTGGCATAGAGCCCAGCTGTGTTGAAGGATCCCCTTCCTCATCATCAAAACATGGCTTCGTATGCTCCCACCACTAGTTATGGTACTAATGAAACGACAACGTCTTCTTTCAATACTAGTGGTTATGGATGTGTGAATATGGTTCAATCGGAGGTTTGTGTTGCTACTCATCAACGCGATTATGGTGAACCACAGCCTAATTTGGGGAGTGAGCCTCCCCCTCCTCCTGACAATTCCTTGCATATCGAGAAGCCCTCCATTATGCCGCGGATACCGAAAGGTGTTCTCAAGCGCTCTACGCATAATCCCAATGCTCGAGCCGCCCAGAACTACTCCATTGTAGAAGATTTGAACCAAACTCCGTGTGCCATGTCGGCTCTTGAAGTTTTGCAAGCCTGTCCTTCTCAGAAGCATGCCCTTTTGAGTGCGTTAGGAGTTCAGGATGGGGGAAATCCTAGTGTTATCAAGTTCAATACTACTGATGTCCAACCTCGCTTACCTTACCACGTGGCTTTTCAAATCCAGGTGGTTTTCCTTCAGAGCTTCGTCAAACGTACTATGGTTGATGAAGGTGCTTCCGCATCAGTAATGTCATTAACTTGTTGGAAAGCTCTTGGCTCTCCTCCTCTGCTCGCGTCTAGAACTACACTCACTACATTCGACGGTAGATCTTTTACGCCGCATGGAATTATCCCTTCCCTTGTTGTCTCCTTGGGAGGTAAGTCTGTGCCTATTGAAGTCGAAGTGGTTGATGCGCCCATTGACTACAACCTTTTACTGGGTCGGAACTGGATGTACGCTATGAAGGCTGTCGCGTTTACTGTATTTAGAGTTATCTACTTTCCCCATGAAGGCAAGATTGTGACAATTGATCAACTGGATTTTGTTGGCACTCCTTCCGCAGCATCCACGGGATCCGTAGTCCCGCAAGTTTCTAATTCCCAGCCGGCAACTGGGAACATAGGTGTCGGAATGTACCCCTCATTGATGGGAACTTATAATCTTTCTGCACCTGTGAATTTTATTGGAACCATTACTGACAGTGCGTCTCCTCCTTCGAATAATATGTTATTCCAGACCTCCTATTTAGATGATCCGTGGACTTTACCGTCCACGAGTTCCACGTATGGAGACATTGCGCATGTTGGGATGTCTATGCCTTTATCTGTAGTGGAGCTCGCTTACGATCATATCCAACAAACCACTGCAGATCCGGATCTCTCTTCTTCCCAGACAGTCAAAGAAGATCCCGTTATGCTGCCAGTTTGGGCAGCCAACTCATCTTGCTCCCACGATTGCCTTGATGATACTTTACCATCCGATGAAGCTATCCTCGAGGCCATGTGTGGTAGTGAGAGGCCTTGGGAAGATATGCACCATCGCTCTTATTTCCTTCCCAACCTCGAGCTCGTTAAGCAAGAGGAGTTTATGATGACTCTAGCAGAGATGGTTGGTCACCCTGTGGCTCTTTTGGAGTCACATGATGTTTTTGCGGAGGGGAATATGGCCAATATTTCCCCAACCACTTCGATCAACATCTCTCGCACTCCCGGAAAGATAGAGAACGTTTACTTCAGTGTCGATTGCACTCCTGAGGAGATCGCTATTTACACGGACTTGTTTACAGAACTCCGGGAAGCTTTCGCCTAGTCATACGAGGAGATGCCAGGAATAGATCCCCACATTGTTGAACACGAGATTAGAACGTATCCTGATGCTAAACCGGTTCGACAACGCTTACGTGCTGTGAACCCTAGGAAGGCAGCTGCTATTAAGGCAGAGGTGGAGAAATTGCTCAAAGCTGGTTTCATTTACCCCGTTCCCCTTACCGAATGGGTGTCAAACCCCGTTCCTGTGGATAAGAAGCAGAGAACGATCCGTGTATGCACTGATTTCAAAGATTTGAACCGTGCATGTCCGAAAGACAACTTCTCCACGCCATTGATTGATCAAATATTGGATGCTTGTGCGGGGAGTGATATTTTTTCATTCATGGACGTCTTCTCGGGTTATAATCAGATTCAAATTAAACCCACAGACCGACATAAGATGACATTTATTTGTCTATGGGGAACGTTTGCATATCGGAAAATGCCCTTCGGCCTTAAAAACGCTGGAGCTACTTTTCAGCGAGCCATGACCTATGCCTTTCACGATCTTAAGATGATTATGGAAGTTTTCTTGGATGATCTTGCTGGCCATTCTCGCAAGAGAGTGCACCACCCCAAGCACCTCCGTATGATTCTCGAACGATGTATCCACTACAAAATTCGATTGAATCCAAACAAATGCATCTTTGCTGTTAGGAGTGGTTTCCTTCTAGGATTCATAGTTTCGAGAGAAGGTATTAGAGTCGATCCTCTCAAAGTTGAGGCAATACTTCAGTTGCGTCCTCCGCGTAATTTGTTACAACTTCAGAGCCTCCAAGGGAGAGCTACGTTTCTGCGTCGTTTTATAGCTAACTATGTTAATATTACCAAAGGTTTCGCACGCTTATTGAAGAAAGACACACTTTTTATCTGGGATGAGCGAGCCCAGTAGTCTTTCGACGCCCTTAAGAAAGCTTTGGTATCGGCCCCTGTGCTTAGTCCACCGGACTTTACACGAGATTTCATTCTTTATGTGGCCACGTCTCAAGAGACTATTGGCATGGCCTTGGTTCAGGTAGATGATGCGCTTGTCGAGCATGTTATCTATTATCTCAGTCGAAATTTAGTAGACATTGAGCTAAGGTACACTCACATAGAAAAGCTAGCACTTGCGACTGTCCACGCAGTCCAACGGTTACGATATTACATTTTGCTTCGAACAACCACAGTTTTAGCTCACATCAATCCATTTCAGTTCATGCTATCATGATGCCTTATCGGGCGTAAGTATAATAAATGGATTGTAATCCTTTAGGAATTTGATCTTGATTTTGCTTCGGCAAAATCGGTGAAATCATTGGTGTTCGTTGAGCTTATGTCGAACCTTCCACGACTTGATGAGGATGTCATTCATGAAGATTCCTTTGTGGATGAACACTTATTTCTTATCTCGTCTGAGGACCCTTGGTATGGGAATGCCATTGTATATATCCAAACTTTGAAGTTTCCTCCGCATTATTCACAAGATGAGCGACGGCGTGTGAGACATCATGCTAAAGATTGTACTATCGTCGGTGATACTCTGTATCGCCGAGGAAATGATTCCATTCTCCATCGTTGCTTGACTCATGAAGAAGCGGAACGGGTACTTAATGATTTCCATGCGGGGGCGTGTGGTGGTCACTTATCCGGGCTTGCTACAGCCCAGCGTATCATGTGAGTTGGTTATTTTTGGCCTACCATCTTTAAAGATTGTATTAACGCTGTGAAGAGATGTCACCCTTGCCAGGTGTTTTCTCGGAACATACACTCGCACCTAGTGCCCCTCCATCCGGTTGTCATTGTCGGTCCCTTCACTAAGTGGGGGGTAGATTTCATGGATTGCAAACCAGCTTCGGCTGGGGGACATCACCATATTATCGTGGCCATAGATTATTTTTCCAAGTGGGTTGAGGCCATGCCTACTGTAAAAGCCGACGGTGCTACTGCAGCCCATTTCGTGTTCAACCAGTTTATCACTCAGTTCGGTATCCCGAAAGAGATTGTCACTGACCATGGCAGTCACTTCCAAAACAAGATGATGGAGGATTTGTCTCTCAAGCTTGGGTTTCATCAGGAACACTCATCTTCCTACTATCCTCAAGCGAATGGTCAGGTTGAAGCAGTAAATAAGTCTTTGAAGACCATTCTCCAATGTACCATCCAACAAAGCAAGACCAATTGGCATATCATGTTATATCCTGCTTTGTGGGCATATCAAACCGCAGTTAAGACTGCCATCGGGTTCTCACCATTTCAGTTAGTTCATGGTGTGGAGTCACTTTTACCGATTGAATGCGAAATCCCTTCGCTCAAGCTAGCCATAGAGCTCCTCCCTGATACGACAGATATTGAGCAACGTTTAGTACACCTCGAGCAACTTGACGAGCAACGTCGAGATTCCGCTGTGGCCATTGATGTTAACAAGCAGCGTGTCAAGGTTCAATATGATAGGTCTGTCCGTCCTCGGTAGTATGCTGAAGGTGACTTGGTACTGTTTGATTGACGGATGTCAACGGGATCTCTTACATTCTTAGGTTTCGCGGATGGTGCTAGCCAACATACGCAGCAGCTTGCTTCTGCTGCCTGGGTTATCTTCTCACCTGACCACCTAGTTGTGTCCTCAGAAGGTGTTTGTCTCGGTCCTACATCTAATAATGTGGCTGAGTATAGTGCCATCATTGAGCTACTTCGGGATGCTATTTCACATAACATCCAGTCTTTAGAAGTCCGCCTGGATTCACAACTAGTTGTGTCTCAGCTGAATGGGAATTACCGTGTACGAGACCCTACATTACTACGAATATTCCTTAAGGTATGACTCTTGGAGAGACATTTTGTTTCATTTACATATATTCATATTCCAAGAAGTCTTAATTATATATCTGATGCATACGCTAACTATGTATTAGATTGGAATTTGTCACATTAATCATGAAGCACATAAATACAAAGACATTCCTACATTTGTACATACACACATATGGTAGAACCGAGAATCAAAGTTTTATATATATATAAATATGTCCAAAAATGGTAGTGTCATACAAAACTGGAGCCCGTAGCTCTCAAAATATACATATCGATACAAAAATAGACCCTGGGATATCTATTCCCTCCAAGGAGGCCTAGCTGCCGCCTCAACGGGATGTGTCTCATAGAAGTATTGTACTGCATTGGCTACCCGCTGCAGTAGCCGCACCCACTCACCAGGAACACCCACTACTTGGCGCTGCATGGCCTCAGGTAGTCGGGCTACCTTTATTTGTGGTACTCGGGCAACCATCCGTGATATGTTGCGCCGCAATGTCTGAAGAGTGTGCCTTGCTGTAGTATCTCCTGCCTCATCACCTCTACCTCGACGACCATGTCTCGGGAAGCCTTCGGGTCTCACTGGGCCTTTGTCTGCGAGCAAACAGTCAAACTTTAGCACTTGATACTACCACCAAAAAGATTTTTTGCATTTCAACTATAATAAAAAAATCCATAAAAATTTAATAAACACAAAACCAAAAGAGTAATCACCGATGTCTCTGAACGGTGTGCCTGGTGGTAGCGGCATGTTACGATCCTATCTGAAGTCTATCCCCGCATAGGGATAGTCCTCTATAGCGATCACCTGCTGGTCCCACCAGCGGAAGAACTCCTCAGTATATGGTGACGCCAGACGGCCACCACCCTGTCGTGTCAAGATCTCAACCCACTGGGTCAGGGCTAGATCGCGGAGGCTGTGAGGAGGGACATCCACCCTCGGGCTAAGCCCCAGAACCCTCTCAAAGAAGACACTACATAGGATGCTACCATACTCGAAGTTTTTGGCCTTCCCCTCTTTGCATTCCGTCAATTGTGTCTTCATAGACACCAGCAGTGTAGTACACCAGTCGAATATCGTAGGTTGCATGCATTGTGATGCATAGAACATCACCGACCTGGATGCATGGTGCAGAGCTTTAGATCCAGTGATCCGCACCAGGGTAGCCACAATGATCTTTGTGCTCAGATCTACTATGGCGTTGACAGGCACTTGACTTCCCACCGTTCGTGTGTTTGCGGGGCAATACCGCGCTATGTAGTCCTGAACAGTGATCCCACCACCCACGGTCCGAGACCGAAGACTGGCCACCTCCCCTCTACGGGACAAACCGGTAATGAAGCAGATATCCTCCACTTCCAGTGTAAGGGTTTGCCCGTTGAGGATGAAATTTTGTGCATCCACATCCCAGTAGTCTATCAGGCGACGGAGTAATAGGTTTTGGGCCCTTAAACCCCCTATACTCCAGAACTTGTACAACCCACATGCTTGCAATGCTTGCTGTGCTTGCACATCATTGTGCACGGCCTCATCAACTTGGTCATGCTCTCTCTCCCTCCACTCTAGAACCATCCTGGAGTGGAAAACAAACAAGTTTTGGTCAGTTTCATGATTAAAACAATTTTCACGGCCGTACCCGCGGGCTAATTTGTATACAGTGGCAGGTACCCGCAGGCAGTCTATTTTTTGACTGCGTGTTTGGTGCCCTACCTGCGACCCGCATAGTTATAGCCCGCGGGTAGCACCGAAGCCATCTAGGGCTTGGCCAAACTAAAAATCTCACCGCTGAAAATCAAAATGAAAGCATTGAAATGAAAGGTATGGAAGTAACTACCAACCTGCTCCAGACGGTTCACTGAATGGTCGCTTGTAGCTCCCAGGATCGGCAACTGAATTTTTAGGTGAAAACTAACCACAAACTCCAAATTGGTGAATAGTGCAAATGAATTGTAATTTGGAAAATTTTATTACTATTTATAATTTGCTGGACCCACTTCTCTATAGTTTTTGCCATTTCAAGCCGTTATGAACTAATATCGTGTAATGGAGTAATGTTTTTTAATCATATTTCCTTGGCGAAAGTTGTTCTGCACCATTTCACACCTACAGTAGGTACGTTTCACATCTGGCATATGGGTTAGATGCCATTTTCGCATGCATTATGCATTTGACCTATTGACCATTTTCATAAACCCTAGGTGCGACCCCGCTTTGTAACTGACACGGAACCTTCACACTGCTTTAGAAGTGTCGTTATGTGGCGGTAGGACTTTTCCAAACATGGGTATCCTAGTTGGAACCCCTTTATGCATTTTGGTGCCCATGCCGTTGTTTGTCCTTAGGATTGGGAGTCCTTTGTAGTTATGCCATGACATTGCGATAAAGACTCCTACTCTACTTTTTCTTATTCTGGCCATCTCCCTTAAGGACTCCCCTCAGTTATATCATGTTGTGATTTCATTGCATCATCCTGCTTGCTGCTTGAGCCTTGTGCCGACTCCCGCTTACTCAATTATTAGCTTGGTGCCTGAGCATTTTTCCCTGTCGAGCCCTGCAGAGCTTATATTTTCCTTTCACAATTTGATGACCTTTTGACCCTGAGGGAACATACCCCCGAGTGTCCACACCCTGCACACACTTCCTTGCATTGAGCATAGGTATGTTCCACTGCTTGGGACTAGTCTTCTAGCTATTTGACACTCGTTCCCTCACCTGTTGTACTATAAGCAATTTTATTCTTTTGCAAGCTTTTCCCAAATATGAAAAAGACCAAAAAAAATCAAATACTCCAAAAAGCTGGACGAGATTATGGTTACTACTTCTTGTTGGCAGCTGTTGTGTCGCTTTTGAACAGAGCATTCATTCCACTCCATACATTATGAGTCGGGACTATAGTTGGACCTTAGGTGCTGTACTTGTTTCTCAGTTTTCTCCACCGATTGGTTAAGCTTCCAGTCATTATGGAGCCCTTTGTAATGCCTCCTGCATTGCACAGTTTATGTCAAGTCTATGCTGCCTGAGTCTATCCATCTGCTCATGCTCTTGTTCAAAGGAAGTCCTGAACCAGTGTCGGCCACTCCTCAGATCTCTTGACTATTGCATGTCAGCCATCCTTATTGAGTCAGTCCGTTTCACCTAAGATCTTCCAAATCTTTCAGTATTGCTGGTACCTCGTGCTGGTCGATGGGGGATGCCTTAATGCCCTCCTTCCAACGAGTCTCGTTCCATCGACTTCAACCCATTTATTCCGGGACTTGAGGCTTAGAGTTCAGTTGAGTACCTTGAGGCTTGCAGCCATTAGTGGCAGGTTCTCTCGCCATTGACAGTTTTGGGAATACATCAATGTCCCCTGATCGATGGATTCATCCTAGTGTTCGACTTCAACCCATTTATTCACACTCCGATGATTGTGCTCTGTGCCTTGATGCCCATTTTCATTATTGGTGGGTCATCTCGCGTCTGTTAATGGTATACATCATTGACCGGTAATCAGACGATGTCTCATCAGGTTTGACCCCAACTCCTTTATTCACTTGATGGGACTTGCATCGTCGAAGACTTGTGTAGAAGACCCCAGGCGATTGTGGCATTCAGTATGCTACATATGACGTTGACTTTACATCTGAGATATCACCTCTCAGATATCAGCAGTTTGTGCCTCCAGTTTGCACCAGTTGTTTCATTTTTAGCAGGAGACCATATCTTACTGTAGAGGGATCATGGCTATGACCACTTATGACATGTATTCACTATGTACTGCCTATTCATGGCCATTGTATCAGATTGTTGTACTATACCGACATGTATTCAGGGATATTATTGTATTATGACAAGTGAGCTGCTCTTTCCATTTGTGTCTCCATCACTCCACTTCTGAGTTTTTTAATGTATTTCGGCTATCGTAGCATCAGTCTCTGACCTCACACATTAGGGGGCATATGTTACATCGTAATCTTCCACCCTGTGAGCATCAGCATTATTTGGCCTGTAGGATCCATTTCACTGACTCAGATCCACTTATATCCTTCAGAGACACTATTTTGCCCTATTTTTATCCCTACCCGCATGTTGCATCACTATAGCATGCGTACCCGCGAGTTGCATCACTATAGCCCGCGGGTATCGAGTAAAATGGTAAAAATCACTAGTTTATTACTTTTTACTCCCAAAAAGCTGTCATTGGGTGACCTTTGGCTCTCCCTCTGCCCAAGTAACACCTTGATGTGTCTTTTCACCTACCTTTGAGAGGACTATATATTGAGCACATATGGCTTATGGACGGGAGGAGAAAGAATAGCAAGAGAACTCTAGTGGATTTTTGCCCTATCTTGAGTCTGCACTCATTGATCCTTGTAGTTGTGAACCCTTTATGTTCACCTTCCAAACTCCTATCTAGTTTGATTTTTCCATTCATGGAGGATTGAAGTGGTGGAGGCACAAGTGGATTGATCCAGATCTTGATTCAGATTGGTTGTCGGCAAGAGGTCGTATCACCTTGTACTTCTTCTTGTTAATTAATAGAAATACACATTTTCTCGTCTATCATGTTGTAAATGTTGTTTATCATACATTAGGTTACATTTGCTTGTGATATTATGGACCATTGTTATTGATAATGTTAATGTCATTTATATATTATATGTACTTGTTGGATATTGGCTGTCAAGACTAATTTGTAGATTTCAAGTGCATGGATTGAAAGCTCTAACGGGGATCTACATCAAACGTTTGGATCGAGGTTGGTTACATTTCTCCATTATCTTAACATTATCATTTATAATATCATTGTTTTGAGAAGTGAGTTGATTTTTGGTAGTCATCCGGTTTGTTGTGGTATTCCCAAGCCATAGTGAGTTTTCTCCAACATAGGAACTCGAGATTCAGTCCAACAACTCTGGTGATCCTTCCTTTCGGAACTGGGATAATGGACGTTCCTTCATTTCATAATTTGGGATTTAGTCCAACAACTCTAGTGATCCTTCATTTCAAAACTGGGATCATGGACAATCCTTCCTTTCAGAACTCAATATTCGGTCCAACAACACCGGTGATCATTCCTTTCGGAACTAGGGATCATGGATAATCCTTCCTTTCGGAACCAGGGATCATGGACAATCCTTTCTTTCAGAACTAGGGATTCAGTCCAACAACACTGGTGATCCTTCCTTTCAGAACTAGGGATCATGGAAAATCCTTCCTTTTGGAACCAGGGATTCAGTCCAACAACATTGGTGATCCTTCCTTTTGGAACTAGGGATCATGGACAATCCTTCATTTCAGAACTCGGGATTAAGTCCAACACTCATATCTTAGACAATCCTTCCTTTCAGAACTAGGGATTTAGTCTAAGGATCAACATTTAATACTATCCTTCCTTTCGAAATTACAGGATCACTGTCTAGGGATGATCAATCCCATCACAACTCAGGATCAACATTTAAGACTATCCTTCCTTTCAGAATTACAGGATCACTGTCTAGGGATGATCAATCCCATCACAACTCGGGATCAACATTTAAGACTATCATTCCTTTCAGAATTACGGGATCATTGTCTAGGTATGATCAATCCCATCATAACTCAGGATCAACATTTAAGACTATCCTTCCTTTCGGAATTACGGGATCACTATCTAGGGATGATCAATCCCACTACACCAGAACATCATTAGCACTACTCCCCCTTTCGAGGGAAGTCCTTACGGACTACACTAAGCTTGTCACGGAAGTGCTCAAACTTCACACGAGACAGAGGCTTAGTCAACACATCTGCAACCTACTCATCTGTGCTCACATATTGGAGCTTTATAGGTCCCTTCTGCACCATATCATGGATGTATAAATACCGTATTTCTATGTGTTTTGACTTATCATGGAACACATGGTTCTTTGTCATCTTTATACAACTTTGGTTATCACATGGAATCACTATGGTATCTAACTCCAGATCAAATAGACCTGATAACAACTTCCGAAGCCATAGAACTTCACAACTAGTAAAACAGACTGCAATATACTCTGCTTCTGCAGTGCCGAGAGCAACATTGGATTGCTTCCTGCTTAGCCATGAGATCATGGCTGACCCTAGACTGTAACATTTTCCTGAAGTGCTCTTCCTACCTGAGACACTTCTTGCTCAATCAGAATCTGTATAACCATACAGTCTGAACTCATGATCTCTAAAATAATTGAGACCATAGTCCATTGTACCTTTTAGGTACCTCATCACATGCTTTGCAGCTACAAGGTGAACATGTCTGGGCTGAACCAGATACTGACTCAAAGTGTTCACAACAAAGCATATATCTGGCCTATTATTCATTAGATACATCAATGACCCAATGATCTTCCTGTATAGAGTCATATCCACCAATTTTGACGAAGCATCATATAGCAACTTCAATTTGTATCCATGGTTGTGGCCATGGATTTACACTCCAACATATCAAATCTTTTCAAGATTTCTACTGCATACTTCTCTTGGTTAAGGAAGATTCCCTCTAGGCTCTGCCATACCTCGAGACCTAGAAAATAATGCATTAAGCCAAGGTATTTCATCTCAAATTCTGCAGCGAGATTCTTCTTGCACTCTGAGATTTGCTTCTCATTACCCGTCAAGAACAAGTCATCCACATATAACAATAATATGACTGGTTTATCATCCATAACCTTGAAGTAAATTTTAGGATCAACTTTACTTTTGGTAAATCCCAAGCTCGTCATAAAACTATCAATTCTTCCATACCAAGCTCTTGGAGCTTGCTTCAACCCATACAGATCCTTCTTCAGTTTGCAAACATGCGTATCTTTGTCTTCAACCTCAAAACCTTGTGGCTGTTCTATGTACACTTCTTCAATGACACCATTCAGGAAAGTTGTTTTCACATCCATCTAGTGTAACTTCCACTTCATCGTGGTTGCAAATTCCATGATGGTTCTAATGGAAGTGTACCTTGCTATAGGAGTAAATGTCTCTTCATAATTGATTCCTTCCTTTTGAGAGAATCCACGAGCCACAATACTTCCATCCGCTGCATGTTTTATCTTGTATATCCATTTATTTCATCTTTCTAAGTCACTAGATACCAAGATCTTGAACTCTGTTGCAAGTTCTCTCTTGCACCCATCTATGAGATTCTCATCTTCAACCTTGTAGAAAAGGTTGATGTCTCATCGCTCTAGGTGATCCTTGATCTCATCATTCTATCCATGGGTGACTTCTGAGCCCGTACAAAGTCTTCTTCAATCTGCATACATGTGGTTCTCTGAGTCCTGGAGGTTGCTCGATATCTTCTTCTACTTTGATTACACCATGATTCTGGCTACTAGAGAAACATGTCATCATAGTCAACTTCCTCTGCTTGATTTCATTAGTCTTGTTTATAGTTGAACCATCGTCACTTGTTTCTACAGAAAAAGTCTCATCATTCTTCATTTGTAGGCGATCGTGTATGATACTTCCTACAAGTCAAATTCAGTAGCATGGTTAGAACCATTTCATATTTTCCAAAACATATGCATAAGAACAGAGGTCACACTGTCGTAATTCTATCTTAGCCAATAACACAACATTCATCCATATCCCACATTCATATGGTAACTTTCTAGATGCCTTCCATCTCTACCAGAACATTATTAAGAGCGTGCACTACTCCCAATATGTCAGCAAAGAGGTTTCACTCTAGATAAGTAGCAATGGAATGTTGTATAGCACCATAGGCTACTTACCCATCACATGCATATCACTGCAAACATTCTAACATGCATAACACACATCCTAAATAAATGTGTACACAACCGGATACTATCATTTAAACAATTTGATGAAATGACAATTCAAATTCTTATCTTTGTTTGTTTGGTAGGATCTCTTTTGATCCTAGTCTCCTTGTAGGGATTACTGGAATGTATGATGGTGAACTCTACTCCATCATCAGAGTTCCTGAATCAAGCTTGAGAGAGTGCTTTGAAGCACCACTATTACAAAACATAATCTTTGATTTCTTCCTTTGGTAGCGTCCTAGGAGGTCCTTCTTCTTCTTCTTCTTCATCTTCGGCAAAATGAGCATGATGTCTTTTGTTGCTCTTCTTCTTACTTTCTTCTTTTCTTTCTGGACAATCTTTGGCAATATGTCCCATCTTATCACAACGGAAACATTGATAAGAAGAGGTCTCTTCGCTTGTGGTTTCCCTTCTTATACTTTTTAAACTTATTAGGAGGATGAAATTCCTTATGGTTTTCCTTCTTAAAATGAGGTTTTCCCTTTCCTCTTTTAGTATGGGTAGCTAGAGCTTAATCATCATCTCTGAGTAGTGCTTCTCGATTTGCCACTCTAGCCTCCGCTTGGATACATTCTTCCCATACAACTTCAAATAGTAAACTTTCCTTTCTTGCACACATTGTCTAGATAAAAGAGTCCCAAGGTCTAGAGAGACCATTGAGAGTAGTCATCACAAGTTCAACTTCATCAAGCTTATCTCCAATTGCTTCTAGTTGTTCTTTGAATTGAGAAACCCTAGAAAGTAATCTTGGATAGATTCACCTAGATTCATCTTCGTGCTTTTGAGTTGGGTTCCCAAATTCATCTTTCGATTTATGTTTCTCCATTCATACATTATTGATAGGGCATCAAACATATCCTTTGGGGTTTTCTTGGACGACACTTGTGGAATCAAATGATCCTTGATGGAATCTGTTATGATCCTCTTGGCTCTAATCATATCCTTCTTATGTTTTTCCTTGGCTTCAGCTTCTGCGGGTTTTGGTACTACTTCTTTAATAAAATTTGAAAGATCATTCTCTTCTAGAATGAGTCCAATCCTATACTTCCAAGCACGAAAGTTCTCTATGCCTTCCAACTTGTCATCAAGCTTAGTGCTTGGTGCCATCTTAACCCGGAGAGTAGAGAATAACCAAACATTAAAATTTCTCAAAATAAAAAATTGAACTCACCAAAAGATGCGCTTGACTAAGGTGAGTATGCTAGTACACTTGGTTTTTGAAGATTCCAAAATTTCACCCTTCAAAATTGACTTGCGAAATTCTGATCTGTAGTTTCTGGATTTCTCTGGTTTTCTGGTTTTGTAGTCCAGAGTCAAACTAGGGTTTGAATTTCTGGGAGATTCACCCACTGAAAAATTTCGATCTTGGTACCCTTGGTACCAAAATTTCGATCTTGGAGAGGCACACTTCCCTATGCCAATTGCACTCAAAACTTCCACTTTTGTAAGAAGCCCTAATTTTTCCACTTCGGAGAGAGAGAGAGAGTTTTGCCTTGTGAAAGTTGCTCTTTTCAAGCTAGCTCTAATACCATGTTAAGATTATATGCTACTATATACTAGATTCCAATTTCATTAGCATTCAATACATTATTCACAATAGCAGCATAATAAGGATATATGAAAGATACACAATCACAAAGTACAAAACAATATACCCTGGAAAACCCTCAAGGGGAAGAAAACCTAGCAAGAACTTCCTCAATATAGATGATCAAAGTACAATTCCCAAAATAGGTCTCGCAAATTATAGAGACAAACCCAAACTCTAGACCCAAGCCAATCCTCCTCCTCCTTCACAGATATCTCTCTCTCTCCTCTAATGTGAATTGCACAAGTGAGTGATGGTACAAATGATAGGAACTCACTCTCTATTTATACTTTACCTTTTACTTGACTTTTATCCCAGCTAGGTCGGCCTCACTTTAACTGAATGGGCCGACCTCTCCTAGAAAGACTCAAATAATATTATATTACATTCTTTAGGGTACTAACAACCAGACTTACAATGGAGGCTTTACCTCATGACTTTTACATGACCAAATATAATAATGACATCTTTGAACGGAGGTAAAAAATCCCCGACGGAGTTACAATAATAAAGTACAAGTAGCATATTCTTTGAAGTTAGATTAATTTAACACTATCTATGCTAATATTCATTTGCTAGAAAAAGTAGAAACCTTAATATACCAACTAGATCCGCATCATGTTGAAGCCCCAACTAGTCCCCTTTTTTATTCTCATTTTTTGTGGTTTTTGCTTTTGTTATCTTCCTCTAAATTTTGAGGATGAAAGGGGTTTTGCATCTTACATTTCAACTATATTTTTTCTCTTTAGAGTTGATTAAATGAGTACAAAGAACTTTCATTTGAAATTTTCATGGTCTTACATTCAAATTTTGGATTAAACCCAAGTTGTAGGACTTTGAGCCTTTCAAATTCACTTAAGTACCCAACAAGTCTATTTGATTAAATTTCATCTTCGATGTGCTTCATCCTTAAAAAATTCCCTTCTAAGTACACCAGGGTACTTTGAGCATGCATTATCATTCTTGTGATTTTCCTCAATAAGCCTATTAGGTAAGTTTGATTCGATTTGTTCTCCTTAAATATGTATCGATCTCTTTTGAGAATGTTGAATGCATATATTCCAAGTTTACTTGATAGCAATAACATGTGCTTTTTGAAGGTCATTTTGAACTTCTACAAGAGTTACTCGATGATTCTATCAAGCAATTTCATAATTTTTGGAGTTTCCTTTTTTGAAAATCATTCGATGGACTCATCTACCATCCTTGTGATCATTCAAACTTGCATCTTGCATCTTTCAAATCTACCTAATGATCCCATTGGGTGTCCTCAAATAAAAAACTGAATTATTTCAAGATGCCCTCGATGAGCCTATTGGGACGATTTTATTTGTATATTAGAGCATTTCAATGTTCGAGCTTTTGAAGTTTCCCAATAAGTCTATAGAGCATGTTTTGAGATTTGATCTAAACAAATTTTGCATTTGATTGATTCAAATGCAAGAACTTTCCATTAGACTAGATTAATATGTCAAACCATTTTCACATATCAATGATCAAATGTTTGACTTACCACATTATGGCTTTTTTTCCTTCGATTTTGTTTTTAACAACTCCTTGGTTTCAAACTATAATTTTTGAACATTGTTCAATTCATGACAAAATCTTCATGTATTCCGAGGTAGGTGGCTCATTAAAATCAAAATGAAACAAAATAATTGTTTAGAAATCTTTAAAACCAAATTATATCTTGATCTTATTTTCGAAATTAATGCCATCATGTGGAATATTTTCCTATAAATCTGAAGGAACATTTGAATGTGATGTTTAAAATTTGTTTTTGAAGTATAACTGGTAAGTATAGTGTCCACAAAAGTGTTAGAAAGATTTCATCTGGTTAACATTTGAATGAGCAAGGAATCTACACACTATTAGGGCTCTAGTCAATCACTTGAAGCATTCGCTGCATTGTCAGGTAGACATTTGACACACCATGCCCTTTTGAAATGTTTTCATGATTCCTATATCCATGCTTGCATTATCTCATAGTTTTTACCTCATAATTGATTTAGATCCATTTGAATTCATTCAAGACTATGCTTCATTTGTGTATTTTACTCCGATTCAAAAGATTGCATTTTCTTTAATATTACTTTGATCTTGATCATCAATAAGTTTATCCATGTGATCTCTCATTCAAATACAAAGTATTTTTGGTCATTAGAGATCTTTCCTTTTAGCTCGGTCCCTCGATATTTAATAATCTAAATGGATAAGCTTTGTCGAACTTGACCCTGCTACTAGGTATTTCATTTGAAAGAATCCCAACTAGCATTGAACTATGTTCCATAATCTATAATAACATTTATTGTAGACTTGTCTCTTTTGTTCGAATGTATCACCTAACAACTACGGAAAAGCCAACTACTTTCAAAAGTTCCCTTTCCTTTGAGAACCTTGAACTTTAGGTTATCCTAATGCACCTATCCTTTGAAAGAATATGGTTCTTAAATCAAGGTGTGCCCTGCTTTAGTTATGAATTGCTTATCACGAAACTCAGTTTAGACTTTGTTTAGGAGCATAGGAATTGCACTAACTTTATCTTTGGTTTTGATTGAGTGAATTGCCTAACCTCACTAAAGTGTCATGTTGTTTAAAATGAGTGGATTGTAGAGTTTTATACATGCCCCCTAATATTGTAGTGAAAAAAGAAACAAAAGCCAATGCAACATAAACTAAAGCAAAATAAGAGTTTACTAAAATGGAACCTTAGCCCAAAGGTCCTGTTTATATTGATACTTCAAATCATAATGGAATTGGTAATGATAATCAATATGGATAACTATTTTGGTTAATTAAAGATGAAGTAGAGCTTCCATCCTTAGAATATTTGACTAAAAACCAAGAAGAAGAAATTGATGTGGCGATGAACATTCAAAAATCATACCTTGATGCTAGACCTGGGGTGTTTCCTTGTGTTGAATCATATGATATGGTGCTTATTGGTCATGCTAATGTTGATGATAACACGATAATAAATGATTAAGGTAGATGCATAACATCTTTCATACTAAGTGATTTGGAGGTGTGTTACAAGTTTCCATGACTTAGTGGTATTTGACTAACTAGTTGGTAGGATAATTCACTTATATAAAAAAATATAATAAGATCATTCGTGATTGGTATGAGGAAGCCAAAACTTTAAAGAAAATAACTACAAACATGTATCCAACTACCAACTTTAGAGCTCCCTTCATGTTTGGAGTACTATTGATAAGTAGGTTATAGGGAGAAAAGGACTTTGATCGTCTCCAAGAAGCATGTGTGCCCCTCATTTACACCATGTTAAAGAGGGAAAAACATTTCACTGGGTTTCCATATTGTCATTTACACTGACTAAAGTGATTGGCTAAGCTAAATTTCATGCATTGAATGCTCAATTGGAAATTTTCATGTCCTCTTATCTCTTGGATATCCCGCGTTTCTAATGCATTTCTTAATATGGGTTGGACATGGACTCCAAACTCTCCAATGCATGTATACTGTCAAATTTTATGGAAACATAAATACATACACCATTACACACATATTTGTGACCATGTTTTATCTCTCCTAAATTAATTGATATTTTTCAAGAAATGACCAAGGTCGTTAGATGAAGCTATACTGGTTTTGCAATTAAACAATGATTGATACACATAATAAAAAGTCTCTAATTGTATAAGAAATTATGGAGCAATCATGGACCCCCAATTCTCTTCCAGCTCATGTGCCAGAAAGATTAATGATCCAAAAGATCGCCTATCAAACAACTCTTTATGGATTTAATGCTTTATTGGCTCACTATTGAAATAAGTCATGTCCTTGGTATCCAACATATATTGTTATTGTATGGATTACCTAATTCCATGCGGGAAAATATGGAAGGGGAAAAAATGGAAAAGTAGATGGAAAATCGCAAGTTCAATGATCAAAGGTTTCATATGCATAACCCAAATTTAGTGGTAGATAAACATCATACCTATGTGAACATCTATTTCACTTATACTCATGAGAAGAATGAGGTCAAGGAAGTAAAAAGAAGAGCCTTTACATATGAAGAAGTGAAAGATCAATTATGAGAAAAGGTAGAGTCACCTTGAAGAAAGGAAAAAGAGGGAAGAAATATAAAAGTTTGCCACAAAATTTGAAGCCATGCAAAAGAAAGGAGCCAGAGAACAAGAACAAAAGAAGAAAGCTAATGCGGAGGTAATAGAAAAGGTGATATGTAAACTACGGTGGCTATTCCACTAGAATAGTTTGTCGCAACAGATCTTACAATTTTATGAAATCTCTTATTAGGAAATATATTACTTAGACTTTAGAATTAGTACTACTGTAAAATGATGAAATAAAATAAAATTGAAACAAATGAAGCTAAGAAAATAAAAAACCATTAACACAATGAACACAAAATGTACCTCGGGAAAACCTAGCTAGAAGGTGATGTTCAAGAGAAAATACAAGAATGATTTGGTAATGTAAACGATGTCAGAAGAATCATAGAAATACCCCTTTGGACATTCTTAGAATTGTCAATTAAGATGTCATACAAAATAATGTAGGATTCATTGATTGGAAGGCATCACGTTGGAAAATGAAGTAAATGATATCTTTGGGGAGTGTCACCAAATCTAGCAATTAGGAGAAATGATTGACAAAAATGTGATCTACCATCTTGCGACAAAGATAGCACATTCTTATTTCTAGAAAAATTCATGACATCATTATATCAACATAAAAAATTGGAAAGGCTAGTCACTGAGAGGATTTCGTCCATCATAAAGGATTAGTGAAAGGGTATATAGCAAGTCCAACTAGAGACATCAACTTGATCAACTCTTTTATGACCATAATGAATATAAGTCTGACCAAATTTTAAAATGAGATATCTACTTATGAAATGACACTAAAGCAAAACTAATATCCTCATCCTCATGACATTAGGAAGTTTTATGAGGCTTGAAAATGTACAATTCAAATTTATTATTAGTTAAAAGACAAACTTTCCAAAGTTAGGTATAGAATACCAAGAGTTGGGAAGTTGAAAAGTTTTTGACTTCCCTGTGCTTACTTTTGGATTAATATTAGGATAGGAAGGGGAGAGGGGCTTTTTATTTGCCATGTAAACTGTACTATTAATTGAGAAGTCGATTCTCCACCTTTGTTTTTTTAATCGATTTTGATGTATGTCTAGTTTTTAGGACTATTCTCTATTTTCATGTGTTGGAGTCACTCTAAGATTCTAACATATTTGTTGTAGATTAATCTCATGTATTTTTTGTCTACTTTTACTTTTGTTATTAATCATGGTGCTAACATATGGATATATATATGTAATTTTAAGTTAAATCATAGATTTACTTTGGTTTTCTATTGGTTATCTATGAAATTTCTACCATTAATTAAACAATAAATTAATTTATGTAATTATTTCCATTCTTTTCTTTCAGTTTTATATCTACTCACTGTTCTTAATTCCTAGCTAGGAGCATTTAGATTAGAATTGCAATTTTTTGCATTTTCATATCACATACTACACTTTGCATTTGAATTTAATATCATAAAGCCATTAATGACAACCATGTCATAATTTAGAGGGTTTTCCATTCTAAATGGAGAAATGTTTAACTAGGCTCTTTCCTCGGGCAAACTTGTGTAGTTGACAAAGGGCATTTGTCCATGCCAACACATCTTTGTCTAGGATGTTGTGATTTGGTAGTCCTAAGTTGCTAACTTAGATTTTATTTGAGTCAATGATATGTGCCTCAATAAGGGATTGAGGCTTGAAGTGATATGGCGTTGTGCTGCCAATTTGCCAAAAAATGTTTACTTTGGAAACTAACACGAGTAATGTGGTGAGAATGGTGTAGTGTATAATTATGAAGCTCAATGATCACAATAGTGAAAGAAAATGATACACTATAGGATTGATCTTACAAAGGAGATGTAAGGTGTAATTATAGAATAACAAAAATGCTCAATAGAGTATTGTGTAGTAATATAATATAGAATAACAAACCAATGATGATGAACATAGTTTGTAAGTTAATTATACAAGAGAGTAAAGTACAGTATTGTGTTGTAAAATAAATAACAGGCAGTAAGTATAATCATTTCACTTTTTTTTCCCAAGAAAAACCTCAAGGGGAAACCAAAGAGATGCTTCCCCACATTCGTGGATGTCATCCCCATTAAAATTGTCGTCATATACTAATGTGTCAATACAACAAAACCCTATGATTAGCTTCTTGTTTAGCTCCAATTTTTGCTTCCAGTCATTATTTTAATGTATTTTTCTGCATTTGTTGGACAAAGTCAACACTATTCTTCAAGTTGGAATTATTTTTGACGCAATTTGTGCCTTGTTTATAAGTTCAACGCTAATTTGCGTCGACTTTAGAGCCAACTTTAGCACCTCAATGATTTTTCTTGATTAGCGCCCTATTTAGCTTCCAACGTAGCGTCTTTTGTAGCTTCCAGTATAGATTCCTATCTAGCTTCCCGTTTAGCTTCCTTTTTCGCTCTCCTTTTAAATTCCTTTTAGCTTCTAATTTAGCGTCCTTTTTAGCTTCCAATTTAATGCCTACTGTAGCTTCTAGTTTAGATTTATATACACCAATGATGACAATGACAATGATGATGAGGATGACAATGATAATGATAAACACAATGATGATGATGAAGACGATGACCATGATGACTAGTGTGGAGTTCGGATGATGATGAAGACGATCAACATGATGACTAGTGTGGAGTTCAGATGATGATGATGATCATGTGCTTATATGAGGATGACGATTACATCAATGATGGCGACGAGGATGATGACAATGATAATGACAATGCATATGACAATGATGATGATGATGATGATGACAATGACATTGATAATGATGATGGTGATGATGATGACAATGACAATGACGACGACGATGATGATGTCGATGATGATGATGATGTCGATGATGATAATGATGATGACAATGATGATGCTGAAAATGGATTGAAGGTTATAGGGGTTAGGGGGTTAAGAGGTTAAGGGATCAGGGATTATGGGTTAAGGGCTTAAGGGTTAATGGCATAAGGATTAGGGGTTAGGGGGTTTAGGGGTTAAGGGATTTAGGGGTTTATGGCTTAGGGGTAGGGGGTTTATGGATTAGGGGATTTAGGGGTTAGGGGCTTAGGAGGTTATGGTTTAAGGGGTTAGGGATTAGGGGATTAGGGGTTAGGGGGTTTACGGGATAAGGTTTAAGGACTTAGGGGTTGAAGCTGTTAGGGATATGAGGGTTAAGATAATAGGGTTTAGGGGATTTATGGGTTAGAGGGTTAAGTGATTAAGGGTTTAGGGGTCAAGAGTTAAGGGGTTATGGCTTACATAATTATGAGTTAGGAGGTTTGAGGGTTAGAGAGATAAAGGAATATAGGTTAAGGGGATAAAGGATTTAAAGAATAGGGGATTTAGGGGTCAAGGGATTATGGATTAGGGGTTAAGGGATTCAGGTATTAGGGGTTAGGGCGTTTAAAGGTTAACAGATCAGGGATTATGTGTTAAGGGCTTAGGGCTTAGGGGGTTTGTAGGTTAATGGATTTAGGGGTTTAAGGATTAGGGTAGGGGGTTTATGGATTATGGGATTTAGGGGCTAGGTGATTAGGGGGTTATGGTTAAGGGTTAATGGTTTAGGGGTTTAAGGGTTAAGGGATTAGGGATTAACAATTATGGGTTTAGGGGTTAGCTATTAGGGGATTAAGGGTTAGGGGGTTCATGGGATAAGGGTTAAGTACTTATGGGTTAAGGAATTTAGGGGTTAGGGGGTTAAGACATAAGGGCTAGGGGATTTATGGGTTAAAGGGTTAAGTGCTTAGGGGTTTAGGGGTTAGGGGTTGGGGTTTAAGGAATTAGTAGTTAAGGGGTTTAAGGGTTAGGGAGATAAAGGATAAGGGGTCAAGGAATTAAGGGTTTAAAGTTTTAATGTCTTGGGGGTTAAGGGGATAAGGGATTTAGGGATTAGGGGATTTACGTGTTAAGGAATTATGGGTTAAGGGATTAGGGATTAGAGATTAGGGATTAAGGGATTAATGGTCAATGTGAATTCACTACACACTACTTTTCAACTCATACAAGTACAAGTACTCAATACACTTAGTATTTTCCATTACATCATTTTATAGATGCAACACTCTAACTCATAACAACCAAATTAGTTAAAGCTAACTGATCCATTAATGGTGATCCATAAATTCCTAACAACTTTAAGTTATTATGTTATAGTCGACTTGACTGAGTCAACCTTAGTTGACTGCCATTCGAGTTTCTTGTTGTTGTGGAAAAAATTGCACAAGTGCACTCTTCCACTTGGTAAGGTGCTAAGCCTTGTAGGTTGCTACAATGCCTCAGTCCTTGGAGCCCCTTTTGGGTGTGGTTGGTATTCATCCAAGTGATCCTGCAAGAGATTGTTAGGGTATTTCACATCCAAACATGAAAATATTGATAAAAATAAAAGAAAGAGATGGGGGGAGAATGAAAACTCCAACAATAACCAAAGATATGCTAAACCACTCTTGTATTTCCCAATGGAATAGTTATACAACACCTAGGAGGTGAGAGATTCAAGGGAATCCAACAATATCCCTTAGGGAGGCCTTTCTTGTCCAAACTAAATGCTAAATAGATGGTGGAACAATGGAGAGAAACACTTTCCCCTTGATGGGAGGTGGCAAGCAATCTTGGGAGTGCTCACAATGGTAGGAAATGGTGGTCTATGAGGAAGCTCCAAATCAAATCCAACAACATAACCTTGCTTTAATTTCTCTCTACAAAATGCATGCTAGTGGCTTTCTTTTATAGGCCAAGAGGCGTCCAACAAACAACAAGATCCAAATGTGAATTGTCCTCCTCAATGAACTAGTTCCAAGGTACATTGGGGGGATAATTAATGCCACCAAGTGTGTGAGGATCCGAATGAAGAACCTTGGGGAGGATTTGGACTTTAATGCGCCACTGGGAATGAGTGGTCCCATCGTTTTGACAGTAGCGCGGCTATCGAAGGAAAATCCGTGTTGGTGTAGCGCAATAATTGTTCAAGTAACCTATGCTATAGCACGGGTCAATGGTGTGTTACCCGTGTTACCCTTTCTTTTGAATATTTCTTGGAACTTATGGATCATGCAGTGTCTTGGATCTGTTGAGGATGCATGTGGTGATATGGATTCTTTATGTTGACGACACCTTATTGAATGAATCACCAAAATGTCTCATGTGTTCTACTTTTAGGCGTTAACACTCATCATCTAGGTGTTCGTCGAATTCCTTCCCGCTTTATGCTTGTCAACTTCCCTTCGACTAGTCAACTTTCTAGTCAGCCAGTCAAATAGGCTACCACCATTTATCGACTTCAATTCCAGTAAACTATCGACTTCAACTGTCAATTTACATGCAAAGAATATAACATACCCAACAAGGCTTTCTATCTAGGTTTTAGGGAAACCTTGCTTGACTATAAATTGAAGAACTTGTGGATGAGCATAGGCCCACCAATTTTTAATAGTTTTACTTGGTATCCTTCAATGTCTGTAGCTTCCCCTTTTGCGAGTCACTTAATTCCAAACTCTATGTCTTCTAAAGAGAGAACTTATTCTTTCGTAAAAAGGGTTTGAATGTTGTCTACGATTTCGGGGGATTCACAAATATTTTTAAGTTAGATATTGCAATCCCTTAAGGGAATCATATTATTTTCATTATTTATATGACCCATAATTTATCTACATAATTTCTTAGGATCTACCTTAGAGAGGTTCAAAACATTCTCTTTCTTTTTTTTGTAAACTTGGATTCAATTAAAATTTAAAACAATCCAAAACATACAAGTTGTAGTTGTTGGCTTGCCACTAGGGAAACTAGCCCATCCACATAGCCAAACTTGTATCACAATTTTCTAGTTAGAATTACTGTTAATGTCATCGAAAAAGCAACTCCTAGCAAGAGACAAAAACTTCAAAAACATACTTGAGTTGGGCTAGAGACTAGGAGTCTATTTAAAGCTAGGGTTAATATCATTGTTTCTAATGAAACTAACATGCATATCAACCATAAAAAATGACATGAAAACCTATAACTGAGCTTGAAAGAGGACATAAAATAGAAGTTAGGGGTCATCGAATATTGTGATGTGAGGCACCTCATCATTGTCTTTGGCTCCGCTTGACTGCCTTGGATTAGAACGTTCCTTGAAAACCAACCCTGTAGTGGCATGAGAAAAAATGTTGATCTTCACCCAGAGGACGATTTGGGCCTTGGCTATTCGCTTGAGGAGGGATTCCATATGATCCATGTGAGCCTGAGTGTTGTTGTTAGGGGTCAACATTTCTTATTTTATGCCTTATACTCTATTAGGGATCGACCCAAAAGGGTTTTGGTTTGTAGAGGAGGGTGAGAGTCTTGACATGCTTTGTGTACTTGGTCCTGGTCGACCCCAAGTCCTTTGTCATTTGCATGAAGTCTGTGAGGAGGGAGGCTGGGTCCTGTTCAAATTGATTACTCGAAACCCAATTCTCCATATCTCTAATCCGCTGGGTACCCTTGGCATGTGAGTGCATTAGTTTCCTTGGACCTGTTTGTGTTTTATACGCTTGACATGAGCCATCTTTCTCCACCTGTAATTGTTGTTGAGACCGGTATTTGAAGATTGCATCCTAGTGCAAACTCGAAGGGCGAGACCAATTGCTAAACCATCACTATGAGCATACTACATCCACCTTAAGACATAAATCTAAGCATTGTAATAATATTTGGAAATTAATGGGCTATCGTGGGTGCTAAGCGAGAGGACATGAGCAACGAGGTAATAACATTTGCATTCTTTCCATCATTAATTCTATAAGGGTAAAATAATTCTCTGAATATGAAATAATTTACCAATAGTAAAATACCTCCATTGATCGAATTCAGTAATTTGAATTTGTTCTTAAGTTTGAATGAATCCTTTTCCTCCACTTTCCTAGAGTGGAAACATGGTTTTCCTCCCAGCCAACTAGGAGCCTAGCTGACTCCCTAGCCCCAGGAATCCATCCAAATGGCCTCTTGTCCCTCCAATATGCCTGAGACCCCCAAGGAACCGTGAACAATGATGCACCAATATGCTATGTATGAAATATCCCAAGAGTTCTCAAACTCTTTCAACTCTTCCAAGCTTCTCCAATAAAATAAAATCCCCCCTTTTTACCAACTCCCTTCTCTATTTATTCCCCAAATATTCACCACCGCTTCTTCATACATTTATATTATAAAAATAATAAGTACCTTAAAATAATAATTACTTGTGATATAAGTTAAGTTGATTTAATCAATACATATAAGGATAATTATGAAATTTGATCATTGCATTATGACAATGACATTCTCTGTATACATTTATATTATAAGAACAATAAGTATATTTAGAATAATTATTACTTGTGATCCAAGTCAAGTTCTTAAAGCAATATAGTCAATGATATTTATGAAATCAAATCTACAAATTATCACCTAAATATCCGACAGTAAATATGATATCTATATATATATATATATATATATATATATATAACCTATAGAACACATTTAATCTCTTTAATGCATTACAATATATATACAACTATAACATACAACTAACCCATGCAATATATTTGACTCTTTAAATGTATCAAATAAATCAACAAATATTTCTATATATACATCACATATACCTACTATGTAACACTTCATTAATAACACTTCAACAATGATATAAATTTCAACACATGGACAATAATTCAGCAATTCATCAACTAGGTTATTATACTAGTGTACTCATACTAATCTACTCATCAACTAACCAATCATACTAATGTACTCATGAATTGGTATGTACGTGGCCATCCCACGTGTCTTAAGCGTGGGTACTAATAATCACTTTTAATGTCATTAATGCATCATTATTATATGCTTGCAAACATTGACATACAACGCAACAACTTAAACAATGCATCATTCACCATTCATAATCATTCATACAAAAGCAATAAAATTGAATTAGATACACATAATGAAGTAAATCAAGCATATATTCATGATGATTTATAACAACAAATATCACCATCCAATCCACATCCAATCCCACTGTTGGTCCCATCCATCTTGATAAGTACTCAAAACAACCTAATCCCACTACTTTAATCACCTGACCTCACCATCCCATCCTCTGCTGCAATATACTATGGCGTCGTCTATACAGACCTAACCACATATAGAACTTGTAAGAGGAAGTGTTGACTACATCGGCCAAGCTTCCCCAATAGTCACCCACTAGTCTTCATCACACATCTAGGGGAGTGTGCTCAATGCAACCCTCCCACAACTCTGGGTTTCAAAGGATAAACGATGGGAAATGCCTCCATTCCCCTGATAGTACTAGGGTCAACACCCTACATAAACCATCTTGTTCCATCATGATTCATTTTCCTAAGGGGTATCGTCATCGAACAACCACTTTGGGAAAGTTGCAATTCCTATCAAAACTCACACTCACCCACAAGTCATAGAAATATTAGAATTCACAATTAAATCACATGAAAACTGATATCATATCGTTATCCTCTTGATTTCCAATACATCGTTAGCCAATCAACAAGTGGTTTAGTTCATCATTAACATAAAACTCATATATAAACATATCTGACTCTTTTAAGTGATAATCTATATTACTAAAATAACATTTAAACAATTATGTAAGTTCATTTGCAACATATATTGTACTCATTTTATATCCAATGTACAAAATTAATTGGCACACATATCTATATTCCCCATTGAATTTGCATGTTCAACCGAAACAACATATTCATCACCTTCAATAAACTAAACGATAAATTATATGTACTATCCACACACAGAGTGTTCACATGACAATATTTTTAAGCAATTTGATTGAGTTCAATCAAATAATAAGAATTTAAAATGCTAAGCCGATTCATATTAGAGTTTTAATTATCAAATGTCAAATATGAGGCATTACGTATACCCACCCTTCAAGAAACTTTGTCCCAAAGTTATGGTCTTATAAACCAAAAGGAATCATGATGCAATATCTATGTTCCTTCCCGCTAGAAGATCTTCGACATACACACATATATATTCCCCATTGAATCTGCATGTTCAATTGAAGCAACATATTCATCACCTTCAATAAAGTAAACGATAAATTCTATGTACTATCCACACACAGAATATTCACATGACAATATTTTTAAGCAATCTGAATGAGTCCAATTAAATAATAAGAATTTAAAATGCTAAGTTGACTCATATTAGATTTTTAATTAGAAAATGTCAAATCTGAGGCATTACATACACCCACCCTTCAAGAAAATTTGTCCCAAAGTTAAGGTCTTAGCAATCAAAAGGAATCATGATGCAATATCTATGTTCCTTCCTGCTAGAAGATCTTCGGCCTCATTGGTACCATTGGATCATTACATGATCCACATGTGGATGTTGCCTATAATTTTACTTCTTTTATCGTATGGGATGTGTTCTTATGTGACATTTCATATTCTATACTAGTTCCTGGTATGGCCCTTTTGAGGCTTACCAAGGGTAACACCCATTGTAATGCCCATTGTAACACCCATCAAGGTTCATTATATCTTGATCGAGTGTTATCCACAAACAATTAATCCACTTGCAAATTTATTTTATTATTATTATTGTTAGAATCCTAGGGTAGTTTGTAATTGTAGAATACAAAGAGTCATGATGAATCCAACAGACCATTGGAGTATGAATGCCAAAGGTCGTAAATAATTTGTATAAATACAATGTTGAATGAATAAAATAAATATCCGAGAGTTATTACCTGTCATGAGGTATTAGATCCGCTGCATAAATCTTGTTCTACCATTGTTGCGCTGGTCAGATTACCCATTTTTAGCTCTGCATTCTGCCCATTCAGTTCTGCGTTCTGCTACACCTAACTTCTGAGCCCATTCCATTCCGCGTTCTGCTACACCTACCTTCTGAGCCCATTCAGTTTTGCGTTCTGCTACACATACCTTCCACCTGAAGTTACGTCTCTCTTTGTGCATCTATGCGATTCTGAGAGCTGTGACCTCAAAATTTTTGCTGCCATCTTTGCATTTCGATACTACTACAATTTCCTTGGAGATCACATTTGTCTTGTTGTTGTGTGCATATTGTGAAGTGCTACAAATTCTTGTTGTTATATCCATATTGTCCATATTGTTGTAATGTTAATTAGAGCTGCGTGTCTCTCAAATATTAAGAGTTGCGACTTGTATTGAGTTCTGTGTCGAAGGCCAAGTCCATTTTTTTGCGTATGCCCACATGGAGACTGGGATACTTCCATATCATGAGCTGTGATTGAAGCATGCCAAGACTGGATATGTTTGAGATCGAGCTGCATTATTGTGTGAGCAGTGTACATTCCCCATGTTCTTTGTTGCTGAGATTGCATGAGGTATTGTGACTGCGTTCTCTCCATTTGATGAGTTGCGACTTACCTGAGCTAGATTGAGGCTTCACGAGCTGCGCTGAGCCGAAGTGCCACATTGAAGGTTGCGACTACAATTGAGACCTTAGCTGCATGTTGGGTCTGAAAGTGCTGCATATGTAGAGCTCGACCACCTCTTGTAGAGATTCGAGCTGTGAACTGTGAAGCTGCGATCGCCTTGTCGTGAGCCACCTCTCGTGGAGATGAAACTGTCCCCCATTACCCTTGCATAGATTCCTTTGCTGCTATGTCATGGGAGATTGCTTCTGAATGCGTAATGGGGTCCAAGAGTGTGCCATTTGCTGCATAAATATTGAGGTTGTGCCCTTGCCAAAGATGCAAGCTCGATTTGCTTGAAACTACAACAAAGTTGCAAGCTACCACATAGAGTGTGCTTGAAGGTAAAGATTTGAGATCAGGCTGCAAACCCTAATTTTGTTGACTACAACAACAATTTTTAATACGAGCATGGTAAAGAATTTGCAAAGAAGATCATTTTGTATTGTTAGTTAAAGATGTCTGAATCCTTTGAAGATATATCGTTGTATTTTGAGAACTATGGCGTCGCAGGAGAGATTCATTGTAATAGAGATTTAAATCTGCATATTGCTGCAAAATATATGTAATAATGCTCTAGGGAATACTGCAGAATTGAGTTGCATAGTTAAATAGTATCCATTTTTGTAAAGAAGAAAGCATAAATTCAATCGACAACCCATTTCTTTTCTTCCATACAGTCTTTATAATAGTTGCAGGTTCAAGATGCATTCCATAGCATCAGTTGTTGGTGCTACACTCACTCGCAAGGATACATTTCCCGAATGGTGGAGGAAAATCAAGGCTGCGTAGGTCTACAATGACTTGTGGGACGAAATTTGCGAAGGAAAGACCACTCTCAATGATGAAGGCATCGTCATTAGTTCAACGCCAAAGCCTCCATCATTAGAGAAAGAACTGGCTATTTGGCAGTCTAGAGGCAAGAAAGCATTGACCATGATTTTTGCCACTACCAGTGAAGAGGTGAGCCAACATATTCTTCCTATGAAGACATGTTATGAAGCCTTAAAAACTCTAAAAGATCTGTATGATTTTCACTCTGAAATGGAAATCATTCAATTAATGTTAAATTTATTTAGTCTTGAAGTAAAAGATAATGACCCCATGTTGGTCGCATCTGAAATAAAAGCCATCATGCAAAATATTCAAGCCTCTGGTATGAAACCAGACCTTCCACTTACATCATTTGTAAAATCTCTTTATCCCACTCACTCAAACTACCTTGAATCCTTGCAAGCAAGCGACAAATTCAAAGACCTCACGTTTGAAGCTCTGGTAGAAAAGATTGTAGACAGGGAAAAAGATTTTGGAAAGAAGACAAGTGAAAGTGCTACATAATCTCTTTGCTTTGCTCAGAAAGAAAAGAACAAGCCTAAAGACTATTTCAGGGGAGATAGAAGCAAAAGAGGCAAAGGAAGAAGAAATTTCAGAGGAAGAGGATGAAGAAACAACTCAAGCAAAAGATCATATGTGAAGTGCACACGCTGCAGAAAGAATGGACATGAAGCAGATTAGCGCTGGGAATATTAGAACTCCATCAAAGGTAGACATAATAAAGAACATAAGAATAAAAACAAAGAGGGTGGTAAAATCCCTGATTCTGCTCATTGTATTGTTGCACATTGTAATCTTGGAATGAATGAAATGACTTCTCTTTCACCTTACAAATATTGTTGGCTACTTGATACTGGTGCAACATCTCATATGAATTTTAGAAAATATTGCTTTGTAGAATTGAATGACATTGCGAATGGCATAGTATACTTTGCAGATAAATCTAGCCTCAAACCATAGGGAATTGGCTCAATCAGGCTAAAGTTGCCTGGATTCCCTGATTTCATATTAAATAACGTTCTCTATCTTCGTCAGTTGCATATAAGCTTGTTGTCCTTGGTGTAGATTCGACAGCAAGGTCATTCTATCCACGTGTTTGATGGGATTGTGGAGATAAGAAAAACCTCTGAAAACAAGGTCATCATGACTAGTTATGAAGATGGACAACTATTAAAGTTGAGAGGCTCTTCTGCAATAATTCATAACTTTTCCTATATCTCTCAGCATGAAGAAGGTAATATGTCATCTAGTTTATTATGGCATGCTAAGTTTGGTTATCTGAATTATAATAGTCTTAGATTGTTAAAAAAGAATGGTGTATTTGGTTTTCCCACCATTCCTAAGCAAATGAACAAATGCAATGCATGCACACCAGGCAAACATAGTAAGAAACCATTTCCAGAGTCTAAATTCAGACCATGTAAAAAGTTAGAACTGGTTCATTCTAACTTATGTGGCCCCATTCCTATTCCTCTTGCAAATGGTAATAGGTACATTATGACATTTGTTGATGATTATAGTAGAATGTGTTGGGTGTATTTGTGAAAACAAAATCTGAAGCATTTCAAACTTTCAAGAAGTACGTATTGGTACATTCAGATATGATAATGCTAAAGAATATACATCTAAGGCATTGAAGACTATCTTTGCAAACATGGAATTACACATCAAACTACAGTTCCCTACAATCCCCAACAAAATGGTGTTGCATAAAGGATGAATCAAAACCTTAATGAATACAACACGATTAATGATGTTTTTCAAGAATGTGAAGCTAATGTTTTGGGGTGATGCAGTCCTATGCACAACATATTTGAGAAATAAAAGTCTTTCTCATGTTCTAGAAGATAAGACTCCACATGAAATGTGGTTTGGCCACCTTCCTTCGGTTAGGCATCTTAGAATTTTTGGTTGCACCTGGTATGCCTTAATAGCAAAGGAGCAAAGAAACAAGCTTGGTGCTAGAAGCAGAAGATGTATTTTCTTGGGGTACTCAAAAACATCCAAGGCATATCATCTTTATGATGAGGTAAACAAAAAGTTTGTTATTTCCAGAAATGTCATTTTTCTTGAAACTAATAAAAATGACAAGTCTATTGAAAGACAGGTTTGCTCATCTAAAGACATATTATGAATGTGATAATGAAATTCCACATATTGAAGGGGGGATCCCTATCTTGGATCAATCCATGGAATATCCATTTGAAGTAGCACCAACAACCCCTCATGAAGAGAATGATGAAGAAGAAGTTCCTGCCACTTCAACTGAACAAGAGACTCAATTGGATGATGTAATTGAGAGGATTGGAAGATTGAACCTAGAAGAGAATAATGCACCACCAGCTGATCAACTTGTACCATCAAGGAAGATTCTGAAATGGGCCACAAAGATACTTGAAAGTGTCCTTACAGATGAAGTAGGAAAGACGGGAACAAGAAGCTCAAATAGACAAGAATATGGAGGAAATGTAGAGAAATCAGGTGATGACATGGATGTCTCATTTGATTGTGAATTGAAATTTTCTGCTAACATTGAACCAACTTCCTTTGAAGAGGATACTACTCATGATGAGTGGAAAGAAGGCATGCATAATGAGTATGATGCACTCATAAATAATGGAACTTGGAAGCTGGTCGATCCTCCAGTCGGAACCAAATCAATTGGAAACAAGTGGGTGTACAAGAACAAATACAAATCAGATGGCTCACTTGACAAACATAAAGCAAGGCTCGTGGAAAAAAGGCTATGCACAGAAAGAAGGAATTGACTATGAAGAAATGCTCTCTCCCACAGCAAAATGGGGCACCATCTGCACTATACTTTCCTTAGTTGCACAAAATGGTTAGAAAGTTCATCAGATGGATGTAAAGATTGCATTCTTGAATGGAGACTTGAAAGAAAATGTCTTCATGTCTCAACCCAAAGGTTTTGTTGTGAAAGGATAAGAACAAAAGGTATGCAAACTTGTCAAGTCCTTGTACGACCTAAAACAAGCACCTCGAGCATGGTATGAAAAGCTAACCGAGCATCTTCTAAAGCTGAATTTCAAACATTGCAATCTTGATGTCGCAACACTATCTGTAAAGAAAGTTGGAAGATCTGTTGTGTTTCTTGTAGTATATGTGGACGATCTTTTGATGGCAGGGAACAATGAAAGTTATATAGCATCAATAAATAAAGACTAAAGGAAAGGATTTGAAATGACTGATTTGGGACATCTTCACTATTACTTAGGAATTGAAGTGACTCAACATCGTACATACATTTTCATTTCTCAGAAAAAAAGTATATTGGAGAACTATTGAACAAATTTGGGATGATAGATTGCAATCCGCTCTCAACTCCAATGGAACAAAATCTAAAGCTCACATCAAGTGAAGTAAAAGAATTCGAGGATGCAACCAAGTACCGACAGCTTGTAGGAAGCCTTATCTACCTTACTACCACCAGACTTGATATTTCTTATGTTGTTAGCATTCTTTCACGGTTTATGCACAAACCTTGTGAAGGACATTGATCTGCAGCAAAGAGAGTTCTAAGATACTTGAAATGGATTCAAGACTTTGGACTCATATATTCTAAGGGGGATGACTTCAGACTTATTGGGTACTCTGATTCAGAATTTGATGGTGACAAAGAAACATGGGTATCCACTTCTAGATACATGATGAGTCTTGGATCAGTAGCTATCTCCTGGAGATCACACAAACAATCAGTTCCAACAGATTCAACAACAGAGGCAGAATAGTAGCTACAGAAGCAACCAAAGAGATTGTGTGGCTCAAGAAGATACTTGAAGATTTGTAGGAGAAACAAGAAGACTCCACTCCACTTTTGATTGACAACACTTCTGCAATCAAGTTGGCCAAGAATCCTAGATTCCATGATCGAACCAAACATATCAACACAAAGTATCATCTGATTCGACATCATGTAGAAGCCAAGACAATTTATTTACGTCATTGTTCCACTAATGATCAAACTGCAGATATCTTCACCAAAGCACTTGGATGAGAAAAGTTTGAAATATTTAGAATCATGCTCGGACTTACAAACACCCCTTCAGATTAAGGGGGGGAATGTTAGAATCCTAGGGTAGTTTCTAACTGTAGAATACAAATAGTCGTGAAGACTCCAACAGACCATTGGAGTATGAATGCCAAAGGTCGTAAATACTTTGTATAAATACAATGCTGAATGAATAAAATAAATATCCGGGAGTTATTACCTATCAATTATTATTATTATTTTATAGTCCTTTGTATTGCAACTCATAAGAAAATATCATCTATAACAAATTTCATCATATTGACTGTTAATGACATCATTTAAGCAAAATTTCGTAGCGAAGAATTCTACATGTCTACTCGATATTTGTCCAATTCCCTATGAATTTCAATTATTTTCTAGGATCATTACAATAATATATATGAATACTCCCAACTTCAAACAACTTACTACTAGCCATGAGTACTCCCATGACTCTTTTATTTCTGGAAATTAATTTTATCATATTTGTCTTTTTTTTCATAATCTTCTATATATATTGAATTATTTATTCATTTACTTTACTTCTATTATGTTTATTTAAATATATCCCTTTATGGTCAAGGTGGTTCTTACTTTTTCCTTAAAGATAAAGACTAAACTCTCTTTCCATATAATCTAATTAACATTATCATCATCAAACTTAATAAAGCTTAAACATTTAAACTAATTTTTAAAATATTTTAAAAACATTATATATATATATATAATGAAATCACTATCTACAAAATCATAGGTTGTTAGCATTTCACTACTCCAAAACTCAATCTACTGGATATATCTCTTTCTTAGCAAAACTTGATTTGAGCAACAAGACAGTTGATTTCTTGAGTTTATAACTATGAGATAATACACTATGTCCTTATCAAATTTCATTGCATGCGATGATATATAACATTTCTTGCAATGTTTGAAAATTGAGGTTAAATTAAAAATGTGATAATTATTTTAACTGAATAAACAATTTTTTTTTTAAAGGACAAAAGTGGCAATGTAATTATCCCATATGTCTCACAATCTAGTAAGTTAACTAACTCATTTACCTTACCATCCTTTTATTAATGATTTTCACTTCTACATTATTATATTTCATGTGATACTTCATTGTTCCATAGATTTAATATTTAACTCAATTAAAATGTATAAAACTTAACGTGGCCAAATATAGTAATAACACTCAAATCGAGAATCAAGATCAAGATTTTA
The DNA here is from genome assembly GCA_027924585.1 of Larix kaempferi. NCBI lineage: Eukaryota > Viridiplantae > Streptophyta > Pinopsida > Pinales > Pinaceae > Larix > Larix kaempferi. Next base: position 16,589,432 of record BSBM01000101.1, on the reverse strand, counting down.
AAAATTATAAAATATGAAACTCATAGTATTAATAATATTATTTTCACAAGTTAAGTGCCATGAACAAGTTATTTATTACTTGTTCTCCATATTTAGTTGTAATCACCTTTTGTCTATGTCTTATCTTCTTTAGTTAAATGGATTGTTGTCACTACATGTTATCCATGCATGAATTACGAGCTATCCATACATCACTACCAGTTATTATATATATATATATTATAATTGTTTATTTTGAATTTAAAAAAAGTCCATAAAATAAATGTGGAGAGTACACTTGTCCCATCCTCCTTTGATCTAGGAAAAACATAGATAGTACTCCACCCCAAATTCTAAGATATAAACACCTATCAAAGTAATTAAAATAATATCAATTTCAAAATGAAGAAAATATAACAATGATACAATAAAATCTAGATACCTTGACATTAACTCAATTAAAAGTTTCTGCTGGTTTGGACGGCCCTTGCGGAATGGAATAAGGTGGTCACTGTTGCTCCAAATACCATATGTAATCTATCGATAAAGTAATTAGCTGACACATTAACCCTGATTCATCACATCCAAGTTCACTAACTCTTCTTAACTTGGTAGGATGACACCGATGTACACAAACTCCAAGGTTCTGAATATCTTAATGACATTAATGTCAGGTTATGAAAATCTGGGTAAGAGTATTCGCAACGCCAATAACTTAATAATGAAGTAGCTCTATATAAGTAACTATAAAATGTGCAAAAGGAAAGCAAGTAAAGTGCAGACCAAATCACACCTTGCTATTGATTATGCCAAAAGAAAAGTAAAGTGCAGAATGAACGGGCACACACTTTTGTTTTGATTTCTCTCGAGACTTGGTGCTTGCTGTATGGTGTCAACTCAGTGGGCTTGTTGTTAAGTGGTAAGACTTCGAGTTTGGCTTGGCTCTTTGGATTAACGCTTGGTCTCCACTTGAATATGAATATAACCACATATTTTTTTTTGAAGGTGGGCCTGCTCAGCCACGGCTACTACGACCATTTTAGTTATTTCTCTTCAGGTTCGAGAGTTTAATCTTAATGGGTTTTCTCAGCCACGACTACTACGATCATTTTAGTTGTTGTTGTTGTTTTTTTTTTTTTTTTTTTTTTTTTTCTTCAGGTTCGAGAGCTTAATCCTAAAGTATTAAAATATTTGAACCTCCAACCTTGACTACTTCGATCTTGGACTTTGAAACTCCATCCCACTAAACTACCCCTCTCTATATATTTCATTACTACACATTGCAAACACTATACATGGCATGTAGCCTTGACGTCGGTGGTTGTGCCCAATGGAAAATGACATATTGGCCAAAAGTTTAATTTGTTTCTTTATCTTCAATTTTATTATTAGTATATATTGTATTAGATATCTGTTGACTACATATTACTTTCTCTTTTGACCATAAATTTTTAATTTATATCTATAGTTTTACATTGTCGTTGTTTTTTTTATTACCGGATGATTGACTTTGATATGGAAGTTTTCATTTTCCTAAGTTTTCATCTAGTTTCCTAAGTTTTTTATCTCTCAGTTCAATGCATTTAGCTTGGGTGGTTGGGAGGAATGATTGTTACCCTCCCCACCCAGGTTCAATTCTTGTAAATGATATGATTCTCTTGTTGAGAGCTCCTATTGTAATGATTATAATTCTAGCCATACCTTGATTCTCTACCAAAAACAGTAGGTGTTTGGCATTCTCCAACCATCCACTGGCAGTGGCACCGCCTCTGCTAACCCCACCGCCCCCACATCCACCATTGGCATTCTCCAAGGGTAAACCACCATTTTGAAAAAATATGACCAACAGACATCGCCTCTGCCAACCCCACCGCCTCCACATCCACTGCCTCTGTCAACCCCATCGCCTCCATAGCCACCGCCTCTGTTACTTGAAGAACATAATTCTGAAGAACAGAAAAAACTCCATCGTATATTTCATGTATTAAAAACAGAGCAATGATACAAATAAATAGTATGGGCAAAATAGTTTCCTACCGGACGGTTACAAAGAACCGATTTATTATAGTTACTACTCTAAACATATATTCAGATTAGTTAACATTCCCCCCTTAATCCGAAGGGTCATCTGACATGCCTAGTAACATTCTAAATTTTTCAAACTTTTCACGTCCCAATGCTTTAGTAAATATATCAGCAATTTGCTCTGAAGTAGGACAATGAGTCAAATGAATATTTTTAGCCTCAACATGATGTCGAATCAAATGATATTTGGTATTGATATGTTTGGTTCGATCATGAAATTTAGGATTCTTGGCCAATTGTATTGCAGAAGTATTATCAACAAAGAGAGGCATTGAAGTCTTCTGTTTCTCTTGCAAATCTTCAAGAATTTTTCGAAGCCAAATGATTTCTTTTGTGGCTTGAGCTGCTACAAAATCTTCGGATTCAGTTGTAGAATCAACAGGAACTGATTGCTTTCGAGATCTCCAAGTGATGGATGTTGATCCAAGATTCATCAAATAACCTGAAGTAGACACCCCATGCTCTTTATCTCCATCAAAATCTGAATCTGAATAACCAGTAAGATGGAAGTCTTGAACTTTAGAGTATTTGATGCCAAACGAATGAGCGCCTTTTAAATATTTGAGCACTCGTTTTGCTGCAATCCAATGACCTTCACAAGGTTGATGCATAAACCTGGAAAGTATTCCTACAACAAAAGTTATGTCAGGACGAGTAGTAGTAAGATAAATCAAGCTTCCAACAAGTTTCCTCTACTTTGTTGGATCTTCACATGCACTGCCTTCATGTGAAATAAGTTTTTGATTATGCTCCATTGGAGTAGAAACATAATTACAATCCAACATCCCAAATTTACTCAACAGATCTCCAATATACTTCTTCTGAGAAATAAAGATATACTTTGGTTTTTGATCTAGTTCAATTCCTAAATAATAATGAAGTAATCCCAAATCTGTCATGTCAAAAACCTTTTGCAGCTCCTTTTTAATAAAGACTATATAGTCATCATTATTCCATGTGATAAACAAATCATCAACATAGACAACTAGATATACAATTGATCGCCCAACTTTCTTAACAAATAAAGTTGCATCATCTAGATTTAAATGCTTATAATTCAATTTGAGAAGATGTTCAGTTAACTTCTCATACCATGCTCGGGGTGCTTGTTTCAAACCATATAAAGATTTCACCAATTTACATATCTTCTGTTCTTTTCCTTTAATAGAAAAACCTTTCGGCTGAAACATATAGACATCTTCTTTTAGATCTCCATTTAAAAAAGCAGTTTTTACATCCATATGATGTATTTTCCATCCATTTTGAGCTGCAAGAGAAAACAAAGTTCTAATAGTGCCCCATTTTGCAGTAGGAGCAAATGTTTCTGTGTAATCAATACCTTCTTTTTGAGCATACCCCTTTGCTACAAGTCTTGCCTTGTATTTGTCAAGTGAGCCATCAGCCTTATATTTAGTTTTATAAACCCACTTAGAGCCAATCGGTTTGATGCCAACAGGAGGGTCCACCAACCTCCAAGTGCCATTTTTAATAAGAGCATCATATACTTTCTGCATTGCATCTTTCCATTCATTACAACTAACAGCTTCTTCAAAAGTAGCAGGCTCATTAACAACAATAGAAAAATTTAAATTAAATTCATCAAACCTTTTTGGAATTGTCTTTGTTCGTGTTGATCTACGAACAGATTGCTGCAGTGGCTGAATAACTTCTTCAATTTCTGATGGCTAAATAGTTTCTTCAATATCTGATTCTGCATTATTGTCAATTATTTTTCCTTCTACAGAATCATTATTATCAACTAATTTTTCTTCGTTCTCAGGTGTTGATACATAAGGAAAATTAATTGAAGGGAAATCCACAGACTGATCTAGAATCTGAATCCCCCCTTCAGGATGTGGAAGATCATTATCCCATTCATAATAAAACTTCTTAGAAGGGAATTTATCCAAATGATTGAGTTGTCTATCAACAGTAGAAGCATCTTTATCAAATTCAAGAAAAACTACATCTCTTGAAACAATACATTTCTTGTTCTCCTCATCATACAACCAATAAGCTCTGGAAGTATTAGAATATCCCCAAAAAAGACATTTGCGGCTCGTGGCACCCAATTTGTTACGTTGTTGTGTAGGAATCAAGGCAAAGCAAGGAGAACCAAAAAATCTTAAATGTTGAATAGCAGGAATTCTATTATACCACATTTCATAAGGAGACTTATTATTGATGGCAGTAGAAGGACACCGATTACGAATATAGACTGCACAAAGTACTGCTTCTCCCCAAAACATCAACTTGACATTTTGAAAAAACATCATAGACTTTACCATATTAAGCAAAGTTCTGTTCATGCATTCTGCCACACCATTTTGTTGTGGGGAATAAGGAACGATGGTTTGATGTTTAATACCATTATCTTGTAAGTACTTTTCAAATTCATTAGATGTGTATTCGCCACCATTATCTGAGCGAAGAGTGCCAATATTAAGTTGAGTTTCATTTGAAATCCATAAATAAAAATGATTAAAAGTTGCAAAAACTTGTGATTTCTCTTTCAACAAGTAAACCCAACACATCCTGGTGTAGTCATCAATAAATGTTAGCATATATTTGTTACCATTGTCAAATGGAACAAGCATGGGCCCACATAAATCTGAATGTATAAGTCCTAACTTCTTGGAAGCTCTGGAAGTAGACCTATAAAAAGGTTGCTTACAATGCTTGCCTAAAATACAAGCATTACATGGAGACAATTTTCTTGGAATAGTAGGAAGCCCTTGTATACCTTGTTGCTTCATAATTCTGATACTATCATAATTGATATGACCAAAACAAGCATGCCACAATAAGCTGGAAGACATAGTATCACTATGCCGAGCCAAAAGAGCCGAGTTGGATGAAAAAGATGACGTCCCTTTTAGTTTTAAAAGTTTGTCTTCTTCAACACCAGTCATAACAATCACATCATCAGAGGTTCTTCGTATTTCAATTATACCATCAAACATATGTATAGAATGCCCTTGCTGGCTAACTTGTATGAGAGACATCAAATTTATTTTTAATTGAGGAATATAAAGAACATCATGCAAAATATAATCAACAAGTCCGGGTAATTTAAGTCGAATAGAACCAATTCCCGAGGGCTTCAACTGTGACTTATCAACAAAATAAATTATACCATCAATATGATCGTTAAATGTCTCAAAACAATCTCTTATGATGGTCATATGACATGTGGCTCCAGTATCTAAAATCCAAGTGTCTTCCCACGAAGCAAAAGAAGTGCTAAAAACTTCATTAATACTAAGATTACAATGTGCAACTATATAGTGAGAAGATTCAGGTGGTTTTCCTTTGTCTGGAGGTTGTTGCTCTTTCTTCTCATTAATCTTTTCCCAAGGAGTGCGACAATAACTTGCAGTATGACCAAGTTTTCCACATCTATAGCATTTAATAGATTTCCTATCATTCTGAACATATTTTTGTTGTCTGTCATCTTCATGATGATTACCCCCCCTGCCTCTAAATGTTCTCCTACCACGACCTCTGCTACTATGGTCAGGTCTAGTAGACTCCGCTCTAGGCTTCTGCGCTTTCTAGGCGAGACACAGAGTCTCAACAATGGAATTGGAAAGAGATTCCTTCTTCCCAAAGGCTTTCTCTCTTTCAACAATTTTGTCTACAAGAATATCAAAAGTCATGGCTTTCATATGTCCACTAGCTTGAAGCGATTCTAAGTAGTGTGAATAGGTAGGATATATGACTTTAATGAATGCTATGAGTTGCAGATCAACTTTGACACCAATTGATTCAATATCATGAAAAATGGCTTTAATTGCAAAAGCTAACTTCATGGGATCATTTTCTTTCAGTTCAAGATTGAATAACTTCATCAATAATTGAATAATTTCCATTTCTGAATGGGAGTCATAAAGATCTTTTAATTTCTTTAACGTTGTAAATGCTGTGGTGCTGGAAAGAATGTGTCGACTTACCTCTTCAGTTACAGAAGCAGAAATTAAAGCATACACCTTTTTATCTTTACTCTTCCAAATTGCAAGTTGTTTGTCATTTGTAGGTTGCTCTGGGTCATTATCATCCTTGCCTTCACAAACTTACTCGCATAAATAATTAAAAATAAGAGTGTTCTTTATTTTCCGAAACCATTCTTGGTAGTTTGCTTTTCCGGAAAGCACTACTCCCACAGTTGATATTAGTGAATGCATTTTAGTTTCACACTTCAAACTGCACTTCTATTAAAAAATGAAACTACAGTCTTACCAGAGTTTCAGTTTCAGATCTCAGAGAATGCCCAAAATTTCTGTCAGCGTTGGCTTGGCTCTGGCTATTAACAGACGTGAAACTTTTCTTTGATGGCCTGCAAACTCAGCCGTGGCTTGCTCTGATTTACGCAGACTCTCTCTTTCAGCGGACGGACTGCTCTCAGCGGACGAGCTACTCTCCTCTACCTCTGCACGATCGCACAGGGTTTCTCCAACGCTCAAAACATGGGGGTTTTTGCACACTTGCACACGTTTTCTGCACACACTCTGAACATTGGAGTTTTTTGCACACACATGGAGTTTTCTGCACACAGGGATCACTGCTCCGTGCTCTGATACCACTGAAGAATAGAATTCTGAAGAACAGAAAATTGAAAAACATAAAAAACTCCACAATATATTTAATGTATTAAAAACAGAGCAATGATATAAATAAATAGTATGGGCAAAACAGTTGCCTACGGGACGGTTACAAAGAACCGATTTATTATAGTTACTACTCTAAACATATATTTGGATTAGTTAAGATTACCCCCCACATCCTCTTCATAGTCACCCCCACTGCCTCTTCATGGTACAATCCTTGGTGGTGCAATAGAGCAATACAAAGTTACACTGAATGCAAAATCCTGCTGGTTCGAGTAGATTCCCGCAAAGGGAAGATGATAGAGTGCCTGCATAGTGGCTACTGCTGCAAGCAAAGATGATCGAGTCCTTGCACAATATCTGCCGCCCCCTCCTTCTTCTTGATGTCGTTTCTTGCTCTACATAGCAAGGTAAGTATTTTATAGTTCTTTGTTAGCAATAATAAAGTCTAGCATTTGTTTTCATACTGTAAAATATAGTGGAATGCTTAGCATACAAGTTTTTAACATGAAACAACTTGTTCATCTTAACCCACAGTTTTTATATCCAGTGACAGGAAATCTGCGGTGAGAATTTTGTAATTCGACAAGTTTCGAACCTATTAAGCAGGTTCGAAACTTGTCGAATTGCAAAATTCTCACCGCAGATTTCCTGTCACTGAATATGAAACAACTTCTAAAATAGTAAGAAAACCAGGCTTTAATACCGAGAATAGTAAGCATCCCATCAATTTGTTAAGTGATTTAACATCATCATTGAGAAATCCATGGGTGGGGCGGTTTTGCTGCTACTATACCTATGGTTTTACTACTTCAAAGTTTATTTTCGAAAATAGTTTATGTGGGATAAGTTGCCCTTTAGGGCTGAACTTATCTGCAAGTGGTTCTTTCATAAGTACCACATTGGGAGCCATTCTATGCACTGAGAGCAATTGGTTTCATTTTTATTGCTAATGAAATCATAGTTTTTACTGCTAACGAACATTTCCAAGAACCTTGTGCTAAATTTTTGACCTTATCGATATAAATGATGCATAAGAACATATACAAAATAATTTATTGCCATATAGAGAAAGCAATCGCTATTTGCATAGGCTTCTTTTTCCCTAATTCATAATATAACATTCAACGAAGCGATTAAATTCCAGGCAAATTACGCTGAAATACAAAAGCAAATTAGGATCATAGCAAATAAATCATGCTGATTTAATGCGTGTTGTGATCATGCAAATAAATTACAATCATTACTTGACCTTCAATACTAGACATATCCTCAATATACATGAGAGAAGGGGAAAGGAAACTCAAAGAATATCACGTCCAAAAACCCTGCACTCTCGTTGGAAAGGGAATTGGAGACGACAATAATGCCATTGCCAAAATCTGCGTTTTCTTTCAATCTCGGCCGAATCATTCCTATTTCATGATACTTTATTGATAGGTCGCCTGGTGGAGCTCACTCGTTGACTCTTTATTCATTTGTGTATATAAGGGTTTATAAGTTAATTTGCTACCTGTTATTTATACATTTGCTCCTGCTTGTGCTTATGCCTCTCCTCCTTTGGATTTTAGAGCTTAATTAATATGAGACATAGGTATTTTCTTATTACACCGATAGGTGTTTAGATATTATCTGAGATTTTGGACTTCCTTGAGCGGATCAACAAGATTAACCGGAGTGTAACAAGTGCACAATCTGGATTAATTTCACGGTCATCATATCTTGTTATGCTTAAATGCATATTGATTAAGATTTAAACTAGCACCACCACAAGTATCGGTGTAGCCAACCACTTAATTTTGTGGAGATGGCTGGTTGTTAAACAAAGACTAAACATCTAAAAACAAATGCTATTTAATAAACATACCCATTTTCTTATCCATCTCTTAACTGAAACTTATTTAAATCTTAATCAAAATGTATTTGAGCATAACAAAATATGACACCATGAAATGAATCTCCACTGTACACTTGTTACACTCAGGTTAATCTTGTTGATCCACTCAAGGAAGTCCAAAATCCTAGATAATATTTACACCTATCGGTGTAATTAGCTTCAGTTAAGTGGTGGTTAAAAAAAGGGATATGTTTATTAAATAGTATTTCTTTTATGTTTATATTAATTAGTTTAATGTTTGTATTAATTCATGGCACTTAACTTGGACCTATCGGTCGACCATAAATTAAGTGGCTGTGCTAGTTTTACTTGGCTTTGAATTTCTGTTACCCCTAATAGTGCATGGATTAATGCCCCATCCATCTATTGCCAATTTTTGTAGTATCATGGGTGGATGCTATGTATGGGTCTGCTAAACAATGCAATAAAATTCTGTTATTTTGATTATCTGTGCTTTATGCAACTTAAAAGTTTCTATACTTATGGTTGTCTATTTTTTATGCAAGATAATTACCAAAAACAACTGTTTTTGCAAGAAAATCCCAACTTACCTTAATCAAGACTGCCGAGATGAAGATGCCATGTGCACTTTCTTAGGCTCACAATTTCTTAGGCTCACAATGGATGGGAAACCTTGCTTAGGAATCACGTTGCATGGGCATCTGGATGACTAGGAGTCGGTCTCACTGGAACAATGGACTGTTTTGAATGGATTTCACTGGAGCAATGGACTATTTTCAATGGATTGTTGGGTGAACTCCTTCAATGAAATATGGAGCCATAGCCAAAGTTTATTTGTAGTAGTATAAGGAGAGTAGTATATATATTTATCTACCTTTTTCTCAACCGTCTGCATTACTACCTCCTAGAATTCACAATAAGAAGCTTTGAAAGAAAAGTGAATACAAAGGAACTTGAAAATTTTATCGTGCCAAATTGAAACTCCAGTTTTGGGTGGCTAACCATTTTGGTACTGGTCGTTGGCTCTACTTGTAACATTAATTCTTGGCCTTAAATACTAGTCCTCAAAGAAATACAATTTTTTTCTAGAAAAGCCACGGTATGCCTCAAGTATTGTTGGTATTTTGAGATAGCCATGAAGTAGTCATCTACAAAGCTATAATTTGAAGCTTTGTTTTTAAAATTAAATAGCAAGCAACTTTTATTGCGTTGCATGAGAAAAGCCTTTATTCTCGTACATAGACATCCTATTTACTAATTAATCTACGTTTTTTAATTAAAAATAAAACTGGTTCATCGCGAGACCTTCAAATCATGAGAAACATTTGTTTATTCATATTGGACTTTAAAATTGATATATAATAATATTTGACTTGTGGGTAACAATATGCATGATAAATCTTCTCAAAATTTGCTAAAAAGAATAATTTATAGATTTTTTTTTTTGGTAAACTGTAGAGAGAAATTATATTATAGTACAAAAAATATTATATGTAGAGGAGATTCTGTAGTTCTGAGAGTGTTCTAGAGCCTCTCGTAGAGCAAAAAATTCAAAATAGGGATTTTGTAGACCTTCCCACAGATGGGTTGAGTCATAGACATAATTACAACCGACCATTAAAAACATAAGACTAGTTATGCTCAGGAAAGCAAGCAGTGCATGACAATAAACTCAAAAATAAAAAATAAGGAGACCCGATATGCTAACCGCCGCAAAAAGGAGCTGGGGTCTGCCATAACTGCCTTAGGTGCTTGCTTTTGCATTCAGGGGGCCAGGCTTGTCTTCAATTATGGGGCAACTGCCAAAGAAATCTTCATCCTAGCTCTATACCGGGAGTTTGGGAGATAGAGGTTCAGTCTTGTGAGGAGTAGTAGCTTCGCCGTCGGATTTCCGGATCCTTTTGTAGTACAACACGTCTATTGTTGTAGGAATCGAGAAGGAGGCTCGAGGGGGAGGGCCCCCCTATAAAAACGATAGCAGCAGGAGAGACCGACCCAGAGGTGGAGCTCAGGATAGGAGCCGAGACCTCCATAGCGACAACACTAGGTGACCCATGCAGAGTGGATCCCGAAGCATGGGCTCCTATAGCCATAGCGACGCCCACAAGATGAATGCTTCCCTTACCATCCAGGCCCTCAGAGTTGATACCGAGTGCATCAAGACCAGAGTCGCAGTGAGGAGTAGCTTTGTTGAAGAAGGAATACTTGCCTCTAGCCACGCTGGATTCTAGTGTTGTGAGCATTTCATCAAGGAGGACCATGTGAGTCCTGGTGTCCATGATGGAAACTTTGGCCATGTTCCAATTCACAAGCATTTCTTCAACCAGGATACCCAACATATTCTTCATTAGCCAGTAATAGTTTATTTGGTTACCTTGGCTACCAGAGGCGAGAATATCAGAGACCCGATTAACTTCCCAGTCATCAACCAACCTTTGAACAGGAGAGGTGACCTTGTCATCGTAGCCGTTGATGGATTTCTTGTCCTTCTCCATGGAGGGAGCCATTCAACCGACGCCATGACAAGTGCCATGCCTAGAGGTACCACGCGGACGAGTCATGGTGTAATTGGCAAGCATGCAGGAGGAGAGAAACGGATCAGAGCTTACAACCGCAGGAATATGCAGAGGATAACCAGGAATGCCGATATAGATGAAGGTGGTGGAATCAAGAGACATCATTTCAAGGACCTTGCAGAGGGAGCACCAAGGCGCCACACGAGAGAGCAGAATGGACAAGTTGTTGCAGTAATGGAGAAAGGACAATGGCAACCAAACCAGCTTTAATTCCAACCACTAGTGCGTCATCCAATTCAATGGAGTCGCTTGAGTGAGAACCAGCTGGCCAAGGTGAGGACGCAATCTTAGGTACTTTGCTCGGGGAAAAGCGCCTGCTGAGGTCCGCTGCCAAGTGGGTGAGCCACACTACCAAGTGAATGAGTGGCGCTGCCTTCTGTGACCGACACATTGTTAGCACCCACAGCCTGGGGTCATATTGAACCTCTTGAGCTTAGTCATTGGTATTATATATGAAAATTTCCAAACTATCTTTCATTTAATGCAGCATAATCGTGTACCTTTATTATATCACAGAGTTATAATTGTTTTGCATATTAAACAATTTTTTCATTTTTATTTTATTTGAATGGACAAAAGTAGAAAGGTTAGAGTTATAATTGTTTTTCACATTAAACCATTTTTTCATTTTTGTTTCATTTGAATAGACAAAAGTAGTAAGCTTATTAAACATTTTCGTTTTATTAAGCTTATAGGATAGTTCAAGTGTGACAACCATCAGCACAGTGAGATCTTTACGCTCATTTCCTTTCCAAGGCCAAGCAGCCAACCAATGATTTGCACGATCTCCGCCTCATTCGCCTATTTTGATTTTCCCAATCCCCACCATCATGTCCATTGACATACTTTCTGGTCAGGGTGACATGATGGTTGCAACTGACATATAATTAATTCACTTACATCATAACCTTGATCAGGTTTCCCTATAATTAATAAGACCAGCATCATAACATCAGGTAGGTTTCCATGGAATTGGTCATCTACTTTGTTTGGGAGGCTCACGGGTTACCATCAAATGGAGGTTTCCATGGCATTGGTCATCTACTTTGTTTGGAAGGTTTACGGGTTACCATCAAATGAATTCAGGGTTTTTACAATTTAAATGTCATCTCTCTTTCACACTGGTGTAATAGATTGAAGATCCTTTTCAAATATTTTCACAAGATTGAGTTTAGCCATATTTACAGTTAACAAAACTCTGTTACGAATTTACTCTCCAAGATGGCTTTATCTGGCAAATCTGGACTCCTCTTGTGGGAAGAATACTATGACACACTTCTCCTACACTCTGGTTCACACGCGACTTTTGAAGACTTTCTTTAAATCTTTGTTGGTGGCTGTTCTGTTTTGATGACATTTTCAAATACTTTAGAAGTTTTTCAATGTTATATAGTTTCATATGATAGTAAAAGAATATAGTCTTTGTAAGTTTTGAACTGAAATACCTTTTGGATATTTTTTTGCTATGACAGTCTCTGTTGACTGTCCTAAAGTATATATATGTACTTTTTGATTAATAACATTCCTCTTAAAAAACATCAAGTAGACTTCTTTTTCCACTTGCAAACAAGGCTTGAGATTTGGATTATAAGGCTGCCATATCATATATGACTCTACATGGTCTTACCATTTTGGTGTGTGTCTGTCTGTCACTGAACAGTACAACATAAACTGAGAAAAACAGAGGGACTTTTTTCCATTCAGGCTTTCTTTTACACTCTTCAACCCCGCATCATGCCTTTGCTAGTACCATTTTCAAGCCTTTGCTGGTATGTGATTCAACGACATGACACAAAATATAAGCTTCAATGAAGACGACGAGTCAGACAGATTGAATCCTGGTATGCTCATTTGATTGATTGCAAGAAGATATTGGTATTAATTTTCCAGGTGCCAGACCAGTCATGGTCTACATAATATCGGTATCGTGCCTTAATAATACAAGGCTACGTGGACAATAAGAGATACAAGAATAGAGTTTGCATCCTTCAACATGCTCAAATAGCAATACTTTCAACAAACCAAATAAACCAAGGCTTCTCCCTATACTCTAACCTCGACAGGTATCTGCGATTATGCATCCTTGTTTATTTTATTTTGTTGCGGAGGAAGACTCATGTGCTTGCTTGGCAGACTTAATTGATACATGGATTTGGTCGGTTTAAAAGTTTTAGGCTTCGAGAAAATGTAAAAGCATAGTAAAAAGCCTCTCATCGTTGTGGATACAATCATTAAAAGCAAAGTTAGGGATTTTTGTTTTGTAGAATGCACTAGCAAAAATCTCTTGCCACCACGGTGCCATAACCACTAATGGTTGTCTCATACTTCTGCAAGTTGACAGTAATTCCCTGGATTGTTGTTTCATTCTTCATTTAATTTAATTTAATTTAATTTAATTTTTTTTTATATTTTATAAATATCTCCTACTTTATATATATATTTCTCGCTTCCTTCCTTTTATTTTTATATTTTTTATATATATTAATATAATTTTTTTTAACTCAAATTTTTTGTTGATAAAAAAATAAAGAGAATACCTTCTAATCATGTTTCTTTTTTTTTTTCCCTTTTTCTAATGTGGTAAAGCATTTTAATAATAAAGGAATAAGGTTATGCATAAAAGAGGAGGAGTATGCTACTGCCATCCTACTTAAAGTCTGTAGTAGCATTTTGAGCAACCTTCCTCAGGCTCTTTGCTCATTCTATGAGTTGTAGCTTAGAACCTAGTTCTAGTCCTGTAATAATCTTCATTTTACAAGCAACCTCTGGGTGCCTTCCAAAAATGAGATTTATTTAGAACCTAGTTCTAGTTTTGTAATAATCTTCATTTTACAAGCAACCTCTCTAGCGTGCCTCCCCAAAATGAGATATATAAATTTTGTAAATTTATGTTCAGTTTTGTTAAAATTTTCATATATATATATATATATATATATATATATTTCATATTTATAATTTCTAGTAGGCCTTTAAGGTTCCAATTTTAGAACTTAAGGCTATGATACCATGTATAACTGTCCATGTTGATCAACTACTAATAGATTATTAGATAACAATAAATTCACGATTTATATTTAGATTTATTTCTAACTCAACAATAATTTCAATGAAATCATTAATAGTCTTTCAATTTTTGCAAGTTTCATTTCAAGACGATAACTAATAATGAATTTAATTGAAGGCATACATAAAATTAACCTCCAATAAATTTCACTTTATACAACATTGATGAGACCCAAATTCTACAATAACTAGAGTTCTTTTGCATTCTTTCCATCATTAATTCTGCTAGGGTAAAATAACTCTTGGAATATGAAATAATTTACCAACATGATCATATTAGTAATTTGAAATGAAATTTCCCAATATTTCTCAAACTCTTCCAAGGTTCTTCGGTAAAATAAAATCTCTCCTTGTTACTAAATTCCTTCTCTATTTATTCCCCAAATATTCACCACGGCCTCTTTATACATTTAGATTATAAAAATAATAAGTAAATTAAAATAATAATTACTTGTCATACAAGTTAAGTTTATTTAACCAATACAGACAAGGATAATGATGAAATCTGATCAACCCATTATGACATTGACATTCTCCATATACATTTAGATTATAAGAACAATATATATACTTAAAATAATTATTACTTGTGATGGAAGTCAAGTTCTTAAAGAAATATAGTCATATTTATGAAAAATCCAATCTACACATTATCATAAAATATTTTAAAAAAATATAGTCATATTTATGAAAAATCGAATCTACACATTATCATATAAATATTTGGGAGTTATGGGGATCCTATTCAACCATTAATGCATTACTATCCTTCCTTATAAAACTTTACGAAGATATTTCTCATATACCATATAATATTAAGTACATGATATATATAACATATCAAGAACATATTTAAAATATTACAATATATACACAACTATAAATATTACAATATATACATAACTATAGCATCTAACTAACCCATGAAATATATTTGAATCTTTAAATGTATTAAATAAATCAACAAATGTTACCATATATACATCACATATACCTACTATGTAACACTTCATTAATAACACTTCAACAATTATATAAATTTCAACACATGGACAATAATTCAATAATTCATCAACTAGGTTATTATACTAGTGTACTCATACTAATCTATTCATCAACTAACCAATCACAGTAATGTACTCATGAATTGGCATGTCAGTGCACACGTCTTAAGTGTGGGTACTCTTAATCATTTTTAATGCCATTAATGCATCATTATTATATGCTTGCAAACAACATACAATAGAACAACTTAAAATATGTATCATTCATCATTCATAATCATTCATACAAAAGCATTAAAAATGAATTAGATACACATAATGAAGTAAATCAAGCATATATTCATGATGGTTTATAACAATGGATATCACCATCTAATCCCACCATTGGTCACATCCATCTGGATAAGCACTCAAAACAACCTAATCACCATTAATTCCATCACCTGACCTCACCCTCCCATTCTCTGTTGCAATATACTGTGGCGTCGGCTATACCGACCTAACCACATATAGAACCCATAAGCATAAGTGTCAACTACATTGAGTAAGCTTCCCTATTAGACACCCATTAGTCATCATCACACATTTAGGGGAGCGTGCTTAGCACAACCCTCCCATGACTCTGAGTTTTAGAGGATAAACGGTGAGGAATGCCTCCACCCCTTGATAGTACTAGGTCAACACCCTACATCAACCATACTGTGGCATCACTGTTCTAAGGGGTCTCATCATCGAACAATCACTTTGGGAAAGCTGCGATTCCTATCAAAACTCACTCACCCACAAGTCATAGAAATATTATAATTCACAATTAAATCACATGAAAACTAATATCATATCGGTATCCTCTTGATGTCCAAGACATTGCGTGCTCCTTGTCACTTTATGAATCTAGCTATCTTGTATCCAATCAACAGGTGGTTTAGTTCATCGAATCATCATTAACATAAAACTCATATATAAACATATCCGACTGTTTTAAGTGATAATCTATATTACTAAAATAACATTTAAACAATTATGTAAGTTCATTTGCAACATATATTGTACTCATTTTATATCCAATGTACACACTTAATTGGCACACATATCTATATTCCCCATTGAATTTGCATGTTCAATTGAAACGACATATTCATCACCTTTAATAAAGTAAACGACAAATTCTATTTACTATCCACACACCGACTGTTGACATGTTCACAATACAATATTTTTAAGCAATTTGATTGAGTCCAATCAAATAATAAGAATTTAAAATGCTAAGTTGATTCATACTAGAGTTTTAGTTAGTAAATATCAAGTATGGGGCATTACAATGCCTCCATGATAAACAACATGAACCTGCATGCGAGTGGAGCCTTCACAACATGATCGGAAGAGGGAATGGACTAAAACTAGGACATATAGGTGGCCTTCGCTTTCTAGGAGAGCCACAATGTCTCATCATCCCTGAATTTATTACGTGAACTTTGTAAACAATCTATAATATACCTAAGTATATTACTATTAGTATTTCTCAATCATTTATCCACATTATATATTTATTTAATAATTGTTATATTTTGTAATTATTAGTTGTCATATCCCTTCCCGAGGGATGCAACTTATCACGTATGTGTATTATATATACACCAAATGTATATTGACAATATAATGTAATGTAATGATATGAATTTATAATAAGAAGTATTTATCCTTCATTTGGATTGTACATGTTATTATGGATGATAAGGTTAAGTAGCCCATTGGATTCCTTGCACTTGGTATTAGAGCTATTCATTTCGGTTGCCCTATGGTATGCTATTGGCAAGAAATTTGGGCTGGTGGTTCACTCTTCAAGAAATCAGTTGTCGTGGCTAGTATTTTGTTTAAGTAGAAAGAGAAAAATGGGCTAGTGGCCCTCTATTCCAAAAAAATATTATGGGTTGGTGACTAAAAATGTTTGAGAAAAAATAGATAATTTGCAACACTCTCTCCATTATTCCAATGCATTTTCCCTCACACACTCTCATTCCCTCACACACTAGCTTCAATCCCATCACAGTCCTCCTCCCTTCCCTGCACACTCATCTCTAACTCTCTCGCTCCCTGACCTCACTTCTACTTCAATGCTTGCCTCACATCTTCCTCGTAGACTCCATTATCTAGCCCCATCCCCATCTTCTACCCCATTTCCTCCCTGCCTTCACTCCTCCTACCACCTGAGCTTATCTCGATTGCTTATTCCCTCCATCCAACGGGCATGGAGCAAAGTCAAATGTTGACTTTCCTCCTTTCCCGTTGGATGGAGGGAATCACCAATCAAGATAAGGATTGCCCCTAGATACTCCACCATCTTCTTCATGCGCCCTTCCCATACGCAACAAATTAGGACTGAACCATCATGCGGTTGCTTAGATTCCCAAACCCTCACACATTCCCACGTAGCCCTTCACTTCCCTTCCCACTTCCCTCTACCCCATCCTCCAATTGCTCCATTCCTTCGCTTCCCTTGACGCTTCCATGTTGCGCCCTCCAACTTCCTTTTTCCTATCCCAAGCCATGCTCCATTTCATATCGCACACCTCACTGCACCATAGCACACCCTACCTGCACACTCATCCTCACTCTCCCATTCGCACCATTCCAATTCTATGCTGCGCCCTCTAAACTGCACCATGCTCCACTTGTCTTTCCATATCCTGATCCAGTCCCTCAACGCTCATTCAAATCCCATTGCACCTACCACACTGCAATCTCACACCACGTCATGCTATTCTTAGTTTAAAAACCCTAAATACTTTTTCCACACTTACTCTCTTCCACTCTCCATCCTGTCATTCCATGTATCAACTCCATCCTCACCCCTCATCCCTATCTCCTCCCTCAGATTAATCTGCACTCTCTTTACCCCCACTCTTCCTTACCTCCACTATCCACTCTCCTCTTACCACGCCTGCTCCCAATCCTTGTGCCTCCATTTGCATACTCTTCACACTCCCTCACTCACTGTGCACCCCTTGAAAGCCCACAATCCCTCATACCTACCACACCCTCTATCAATAACTCCCTCCATATACTCCACGTATGCATTGATTCCTCCAGCTACATACCGCTGATCCATACTCCCTGCCACCAGCTCCGACTCCTTCAATCCCTTACAATCCATACACCTTATCAACGCTCCCCACTCTTATCATACTGCCGTCACTGCGCCTCCTCCAAATCCTCATACCCTATCCTCCTTCCATGCTCGTAGCAATCCCACACTACTACTCCTCTCTTATTCCATACCCCTGGTTCGTGCATTCACCACATCCCACATTGCTCCCCACGCCCTAACTCCGCCACCCCTATCCTCCTTCCATGCTCGTAGCAATCCCACACTACTACTCCTCTCTTATTCCATACCCTTGCTCCGTGCATTCACCACATCCCACGTTGCTCCCCACTCCCTAACTCCGCCACCTGCTCCAAAATATTCCCTACAGACATCCACACCGTTTCTTCTCATCACCCACAGTCACTCAACTTACCCACATTCTCCCTTCACATTGTGCTCCCCTCACCTCCATTACCTCCATTTCCCACCACTGTTTCCCAATAACCCATCCTTCTCCTATGCTCCATTGCTCCTCCCATGTAAAAATCCTAGTTATCCATTACACATCCATCCATCCATTCAAATATTTTTACAATAATAATATTATTCTTAATAATAATATTTATTATTATGTTTCAAAACCTTTATATTATTCTTATTATTAAATTTTTTAATAATAATAATAATGATTATTATTATTTAATAATTGTTATTATTACAATTATTATTATTATTTTTAATTTTAAAAAAATCTCAAGATACGTGGAAGTTGATCAAATAAAAAGACAAGTTGATTTTGAAGTCATACTCCAAAGTGAAGTGATTAAGTTTCTTAAGTTCACATTAAGTGGATAAATAGGAGGTCTTTTATTTAAGAGTTTTATAAAGGATTATTACAAGGATATAATAAAAAAATCTTTGATTTTTCTTTAAGAGTGTTATACAAATTGAGAAATATGACGTCCCTATTTGACTCATATAAGTCATTTTTCTCGACCGAAATGTCATTTTTGTGAAAAAGAGGGTAAATGGAGGATGAATTTGTTAAAAGACATACAAATCACTTTTTCCCACATTGTGATACCATCTATACTCTAATGAAATATCCAGATGTCATGCAAATGCAATCACAGATTAAGGAACTAGAAGTTGACTTTTTTTTTCCTCGAAAACAAATCGTAATTTTATTTATCATAGAGTATAAAATTACATTTGTAGATATATGTCTTGCATATATTCCGAAAAAAACAAAATATAACCATATAACTCGACTCTTGACTTTTCAGTCTTTACACATAAAGCTTTTACACCTATTATAGTAAAAAACCTCTTTCTAGTTGTTGTATCATGTATAACTTTAACAAAAAACAAAAAGTAGGTCTCAAAATAGATCTCTGTGTAAATATTGTTGTGCATTTGGAGTGAACAAAAAACTGAACTAGGTTATCCTTCTCATGCATCTTCCTTTATGTTATCCACTAGCCAAAAAACAGTCTCAAGATGACTGACAGTGGTTTATGTGCTCGATCCTTCCTGTACATTATATTCAATCAGGGCTTCTATGAAGGGTCGATGGTAAAATTGATTAAAATGTTTGTTAATCTGTTCTGTTATTTAAGTTTTCCTTTATCCATCGGAAGGATCTCCTTAGATAAGGGGTCCACTGTCCTATTACGTTCCGTGTAGACATGCAAACATGAGAAATAATTAAAATTTCTAATTATTCCATGCATTTCTTCCAACATTGGCATTAATCATGTGTTTCAGCATCTTTGTGCTTGTTTGATCCAATTGATAACCATCATTGAGTCCCCAAAAAGTTGCAGGTTCTTGCATCCCTTTTCAACTGCAAAAGGGAGGAGGATTTTGAGAGTAATTAATTCAGCATAGTTATTTGAACCCTTACCAAAGCCCATAGTTCATTTATAGTAGTGTGTATCAAACATAAAGAGGATTGCACCTCCCCCACATTGTGTATGTTCATGTTTTGAAGCTCCATCGAAGTATTCCCAGGGTGTGGATTTGTTGATATGTTCCTCACTTATATTTCAAACCAAGGCACCCCCTCTACTTTGAGGGAAAAAGTATAGGATGCTAATTCTATTTGAAGTGACCAGATTCTCCGATACCACTTGTTTTTCTTTGAAAATGATGTTATTTCTCCCAATGCACAATCCCCAAATGATTATTAGAGGAAGTGATTTGAATGGGCGATATGAAGGATTGGACAACCAGGATTGAAGTGCCGATTGAAAATTGATCTTGTCCCAAGTAACTGCCTGTCCAATTAACTTCAACCACTCCCACCACACTAATTGTGTGAAGGGGCATGCTATAAAAAGATGGACCGCCGACTCCTCATAAGACTTGCATAGCGAGCACCAGCTTGGGCCTTCCATGCTACACTTTTGGAGGTTATCCCATGTTGGGATTTTATTTTGTAGGGAACATCACATCATGAGGTGGGCCTTTGATGGACATTTAAACTTCCGAACTTGCTTCTACCACCATTGGAGCTCACGGTTGAAGATGCCCGAGTTAAGATGTACATACCCTGGTTTTGTTGAGTAACTTCCAGATGGGGTACAATCCCATATTATTTCATCCTCCATTTATCTAATTTGAACATGTCCATCTTTTAGTGCTACTTTGTAGTTATTCCATATGGCTATCTCTTCATTTTCCAATCCCAATCCCCTAACAGTGAACCACCCTTGATCCACATATATGTTGGGTGGGAATTTGCTACTTGATTTAAAGTGAAGTACCCATGTTCATGAAGTTTTTCCACCATAGGAACTAGGAGCAAATGTTTTTCTCTACACCCTGGCTAGGATCCCATTCCTAGCCGAATATTGTTTCCCTTACTGATTTTGCATGCCATCCCTTTTCCAATAAGATCAAAAGGGTTTACCATTACTTGTCAGATAACATACTCATTAGTCCTCTTTTTGTCTAGAGACCTTACCCAATCTATTATGTAGCTTGGTACAATGTTTTTTTTTCTCCACTGTCAATGTCCAAAGGCTTTTTGAAGTTAGTAATCTCCATGCACACTTCGCTACTAAGGATTTTGAAAAGAGAAAGACATTTTTCAATCCTCACCCTCCGACAAATTTTGGAATAGTGATTCGGTCCCATCTGAACCAAGGAATCACATAGTGATCCTTATGACCACTCCATTGGAATATAAAGAACAACCTTCTAACCATATCCAAAATTCCTTTTGGGATCCATGCCAGTGACATCCAATAGTTTGGGATGTCCCCCTAAACCGGTTTGACGAGGACCAATCTTCCAACTCTGGAAATCCATTTAAAACTCCATACATGGATTCTCTTTTCAAGTTTAATGATCATCCACATCCTTTTTTTTTGGTATTTATTTTGTTTCAAATGAAACCCAAGCTATTTTAATCCATTATCCATACTTATAGCTGGGAAAGAAAAGAGGGCTTTGTAAGAAATGATTTCCTCATTTTCCATATTGACACATGATAAGGTAGACTTTTGAATATCTATTTGCATATTTGTCGCTTGGCATACTAGTTCCAATATTTGATCCAATGTATTTGCATCCCTTCTAGATCCATCACATAAGATTAGAATTCCATCTGCGAAAAGATGTGCTATGTGAAGAATATTTGAAATCTCGATTCCTTTAAATGAACCAACTCTTTTTGTTTCATCCAAAGATATACTAAGTCCTTCAGCAACCAGCGGAGAGAGGAGAGGTGATAATGTACATCATTTTCTCAATCCCCTTTCAGCTCTAAAAATTGTAGATGCAGTTTCATTTATTAATACTCCAAAGGATACTGAGGTGATACAACTGATAACTATTTGATGAAAGGGACTTCAAAACCTAGATTTGGTAGAAGAAGTCTGATATAGAGCCAATTTACCCTATCGTATGCCTTGGAAAGGTCAATCTTGATGACCGCCCCTTTGTCTTGTCTTCCCTTCATACTATAAATGACCTCTTGAGCTACTCCAATTACCTCATGATTTTTCCTTCCTTCAAGAAAACTGAATTGTTCTTTTGAGGTATGTTTTGAAATAATACCCTTAATTCAACTTGTGATGATTTTCACAATTATCTTGTATATGCCATTTGCTATAGAGATTGTCCTAAAGTCATCAAAGGAGGTCGAATTTTCGACCTTTGGAATGATTTCTATAAATGTGGAGTTGAAAGAATCCAATATTCGAACTGAGGTCCTAGATTCTTCTTCAACGTTTAGTACGTCATCCCCCAAGATGCCAAAAGTCTCCAATAAGAACTCTACCGGCCATCCATCCGTGCCAGGGTTCTTATATTTTTGAAATCTATGCAATACTGCTAATAACTCATCTTGGGATACCTACTCAATTAGATCCTTGTTGTCCACCTCATTTACAAAACTGGGGAATGGATGGGAAATACGAATGATTTATGCAATTGAAGCTCTTTCCCGAGATTTGTATATAGACTTAAAATTCCTTCTCCCCATATTTTCCAATCCTTAAAAGGAATTTATCTCCTGACCATTTGAATCTGGCATTCCCCAACTAGTTTTCCGCAGATTCCTGTTACGATATTTAGACACTTAGGAGTTAGTTAAGATCAAGTTGTGTAATATATCCATTAGGAAAAGTGTGTTTCTTTAGTATGCATTCATAAATATTTAATCTGAGTCACAATATGTTTTAGACATAGAGTGATCCGACGGCTCAACTTCTCTTAGATCATACCTAACCTTTGATCCGTGACTTAATACCTGATTGGTCCATGATCTCTATTTAAAGAGCATGGAGGGTCATTGTCTAGTTGATCGATTATGAGAATCTCATTTGTAACTTTCTTTCTTTGTATAATAAATTGCTCTGTAGAATCTATTTGGCCGGGGCCGTGGAGTGTTTCCCTCTTGAGGGTTTAAACCATGTCAAAAAACGGTGTATGGATCTGTGATCTGTTTGTGTGAAGTGGTTGCTCTAGGTGTTCGATCTTTTGGGAGTACCCTATTTACTCGAACATGGTATCAGAGCTTTTATGAAGAGCCGCTTCTAGTTATGATCTAGATTTTGAACCGTTGTTGTCGAAACTTGAAAGGGTTTCTGGTTCTAGTATTTCTGTGCATTTATGGGCTATGGGAGGTGTTCCATTGCGTCCAGAGTGTCGTTTCCATTGGGAAATAGTTTTCGTTTGATCGAAAACAGTTCTTGATTGCTTTAGAAACGCGTATTTCATTAGATTTGAAGGTATAATGTTACAGTGACGTTTTTTTTTTATTTATTTAAAAAAAATCTCATATTTTATCAGTTTATTATTAGTTTTTTTTAGTTTTGGATTGTTGTTTTCCCTGTCTGCGTCTGCTTTTTGTCGTGCACCTTGTGTGATCTCGGCGAATCAGAAACAAAAAAGGAAAGGGTTTTTCTCGGCTACGTATGCTCTTTACCGTGCACCTTGTGTGATCTCAGCAAATCAGAAGCAGAGAGAAAACGTAGACTTTCCGGGAAAGCTAACGAGATCTAACCCCACAAGTGTGGAATTTTTTTTTTGTTTTGGTTCATGGTGTGATTTGCAGGAAAAAGAAGGTAAACACGAAAACCAAACAAGAAGAGTAAAAAAAAAAAAACCCTTCCTCCTTTTCATATTTCATATTTTACATACCTTTTAATCTAGCTCACTTAGCTCAAAGTTGTTTGATTCCTTAATAGGTCTTGATTTCAAGTCTTAGGAAGTTATTTTTAAAAGAAAAAGTTCATGCAATTTCTATTTTCAAGTTACTTTATTGTAAAAGTGCATCTCACTTAAATAGTAAAAAATAAAAATAAAAAGTGAGTCACTTAAGTTCCTTTTTATTGCTGCACTATTTAAAGTAACATCATTGTAAAAGTGAAATCACTTATTTTATAAAAGTGATTAATTTAAAGTAACTTTCTTGTAAAGTGATTGTCAAAGGTTCATCTTCGGAAGAGGGGGGTTCTTTTTTTAGCTGGTTATTCTGTATCTGCCACGTAGCTATTGGGGACATCTTCAACATTTTCTTTGATCAAGCATAACTTCATCATACAGAGTCAGTTTTAAGTACTATTTTTTTTGAAACCGTCTATTTTTTCGAGCTCTTCGCATGCAGACTATTGGTTTCTGCTTTTATAGCCATTAATTTATAAATATGGCCGTCCCTTGTGATATTCTACTTACCAGTTCCAACTATTTCTCATGGAAATCTCATATGGAGGATGTTCTACGAAGTAGAGGACTTTTCAGAATTACCTCAGGGAAAGAAACAAAACCCATTGATAATGATAAGAAATCAAATGGGCATATAGATGTGACACAGCTCGTGGATTGATTGTGATGTTAATCTCTACTGATTTGAGATTCCACATATTTGAAATTGATGAACCTGATGTTGCTTGGGACAAGTTGAAATATGTGTTTGGTAAACATAATGAAATTTGAGGTAACCAACTCGAAAATCAGTTAATTTCTTTAAATCCAAGTTATTTTTCATGCATACAAGATTATTTATCTAAGTACAAAACTCTTAAACTCTTATGTGAAGGATGTAAGATTAAGAGGGAAGGAAAACAATGCATTTATCATATTCTTTCCAAAATTGGACCTGCATATTTTATTTTTGTATCTACATTTTACTCCATGAAAGAATCCTTGAATGCAACTAGCTATCAAGAGCCTAGTCTTGAATCCTTTTGTGATTCCTTGATTAGAGAGCAAGATAAGCTCATACATCTTGGAATAATTAACAATGCAGATACATCTAGGAAAGCCTTATTGTCCCAACAGAAAGAAAAGTCCAAGCCTCCCAAGAAACAAAATTTTCATAATAATAAGTCAAACAAGGGTCCCAAACCCTCTCAGTTAGCTCATTCTTTAAAAAATGACAAAGGATCCAAGCCAAAAGGCAAGAAGACTGAGCATCATTGCAACTATTGTGGGAAAGATAATCATGATGAATCTAAGTGTTTCAAGAAGATGGAAGCCTTGGAAGCAACAATGAAGAAGCACCACATCAGCCTAGATTCGCCTTCAGAATCTACCTCTTATGGACATGCACTTTGTGCTTCTGGTTATTCTTTTAATGCACTTTTTTCTTCTACTTCAAATGAATGGCTCATTGATTCTAGAGCATTTTATCATATAGTTAAGGATCAAACCATCTTTTCTACTATGCATGAATGTAACACCAAACAAATATTTGTTGGTGATGATAGATCTCTAAGTGGTTTAGGAGCTAGAACAGTTACAGTAGATAATGGTCATTTCAGTCATGTACTATGTGTTCCAAGAATTTCCTGCAATTTTTTATCAGTCTATCAAATCACTCATTTTGGTGAAGGTAAAACTGTGACGTTTACACCTCACCATGTTGCAATCAAGGATTTTAAAGATCCTCAACAGGTCCTAGCTACCGAAATTGTTGATGATATTACCAGGTTGTACAAATTTAACAACTTTGGGTCATCACCTTTTCCTTCAGTTTTTGTTGCTCATAGTGATAACTTGAGCAAACTTTGGCATGAGCGATTTGGTCACTTAAATTATCACTCATTGCAACAACTATGTAAAGACAATATGGTGACAGGTCTTCCGATGGTATCTTGAAGGGATGGTGTCTGTTCTGGTTGTGTACTCGAAAAACATCATTGGGACAGTTTTGACAAACGTGCTTGTTGGCATGACTCGGTTCCCTTGGAGCTTGTGCTTAGTGACTTATGTGGTCCTCTTCCATCTTCTTCCTTTTTTGGTTTCAAATATTTCTTAACTTTCATTGATGATAACACCAGACGCACTTGGGTTTATTTCCTAAAACTTAAGAGCAAAGTATTTAACATGTTCTTGGTCTATAAGGCCCTTGTTGAAAAACAATCTGGTCATCAAATTATTAAGTTAAGATCTGACAGTGAAGGAGAATATCTTAACAAAACGTTCACTACTTTCTGCACTGAACAAGGAATCCAACAACAACAAATTGTTCCATATACACCACAACAAAATGGTGTAGCTGAACCGAAGAACCGCACTTTAAAAGAAATGGCTAATTGTATGATCCAATCTAAGGGACTAAGTCTTCAATTTTGGGTTGAAGCCATAAATTGTGCAAATTACATAGTTAATCGCACCCCCACTAAATCCTTACAAGGTATCACACTGGAAGAAGCATGGAGTAAAATTAAACCAGATGTAAGTCACTTCCGTGTGTTTCGTAGTGAAGCATGGGCTCACATTCCGGATGAAAAATGGAAAGCATTGCAGCCTAAAAGTGAATAGTGCATATTTGTTGGATATTCTGAACATGTAGAAGGTTATAGACTTCTTCAACCACATTCTCATGATGTAATCATTAGAAGAGATGTTAAATTTCATGAAAATCTCTTGGCTTGTGAGCCTAACTCGGCGATTGTGCCATCTTTGTCCTGCGAGTCTAATTCAGCGATTGTGCCTTCTTCTTCTTCCAACTTCCTTGGCAGGTTTCCAACTCCAGTTTCTGATGATGACAGTGAGGATGAAAATCCACCTCCGCTTGCTCATGTTCCTCCAATTGCACCATCACAAGTGCTTCCTCGATGGGTCCGTTCAACATGTGAAGCAGTTGGTGATCTTTTCAGTGATCCTAGAGATCAACGTCGAACACATTCTCAGTTTCAGCGAGCCTCTTCTCTTTTGGTTTAAGTTTCGAGAATCATGATCCAGAAACCTTTGCAGAAGTTTCAGGAAATCCATATTGGGATGCAGCTATGGATGAAGAATATCGCTCCTTAATGGCGAACGATACTTGAGATTTTGTACCTCTTCCAAAAGGAAGAAAACTTGTCAGATGTAAATGGGTCTACAGAACTAAGTATGCATTAGATGGAAGTGTTGAAAGACTTAAGGAAATGTTAGTTTCCAAAGATTTTTCCCAAGTTGAAGGGATTGACTACAATGAAACCTTTGCTCCTGTCGCAAAAATGAACTCCATCCGCCTTGCTCTTTCCCTTGCAGCCTTACATAACTAGGAAGTCCATCAAATGGATCTCAAGTCTGCCTTCTTACATGGTGAATTACAAGAGAAAATTTACATGGAACAACCTCCTGGATATGTTCAGAATAACTCTATCCTTGTCTGCCGCCTTAAGAAATCCTTATATGGCCTTAAGCAAGCTCCTAGAGCTTGGTATGCCAAAATGGATAGCTTTCTCCTTAACACTGGTTTTTCTAGATGCCATTTTGACCCCAATGTCTATACCAAGAAAGTAGGAAACCATATCATCATACTTGTTCTATATGTTGATGACCTTATTCTTACTGGTAGTGACCCTAAGCTTATAACCCATGTGAAATCTAGTCTTAAGCAAAATTTTGAAATGTCAGACTTAGGACATTTGCATTATTTTCTTGGTCTCCAAGTCCTGCAAACCAAAGAAGGAATATTTCTTTCTCAGTCTAAGTATTCTTGTGACCTTCTTCGTCGCTTTCACATGGAAGATTGTACACTAGCCCTTCTCCCTTCCACTCTGGAGTCAAACTTTCTGCCACTTGTACTTCACCTGAAGTAGATGCCACCTTGTATCGTTAGCTTGTTGGTAGTCTCTTATACTTGACTCATTCCAGTCCTAACCTTTCCTTTGTCATTGGTCATGTTTCCCGTTATATGCAAAGACCTCATGAAAGTCACTAGAAAGCAGCTAAAAGAATACTTTGATATATTCGAGGTACAATTCAGTTTGGGATTCATTACAATACAGGGGGGAAACCTTTGTTGGTTGGTTTCACTGACTTAGATTGGGCCAGCGATCCTAATGATCGAAGTCTACAGCAGGTTATGTTTTCAGTCTGGGATCTGGACCTATCACTTGGGCTTGTAAGAAACAACAAGCTCTTTCCCTTTCTTCAGCAGAGGTAGAATATCGAGCCGCAGTTAATTCCAATCAGAAAGCTTTATGGATTCGATAGATCCTTTCAGAGTTTGGATTCGAGCAGCAGCAGCCTACTCCACTTTGGTGCGACAATCAAAGTGCCATCAAGCTTGCCAAAGATCCAGTTCTACATCAACACAGAAAACACATTGAGCTACATATGCACTTCATCAGAAATCTTGTTCATGATCGTGTTCTTGAAGTGCTCTTTTGTCCTACAGATGATCAAGTTGCAGACATCTTCACCAAGTCTCTTACAGAAGTGAACTTTTCTAAACTTCGATCTATGTTAGGAGTTTAGGAATTTGTCATTAAGGGGGGATAGGCTCTAATACCTCCTTCTTTCTCCTAATAGTGTCACTTTTGTAAATCCTTCAATTCTATCCCATGTTGTTCTTAAGGGGGGATGTTAGGATATTTAGACACTTAGGAGTTAGTTAAGATCAACTTGTGTAATATATCTATTAGGAAAAATGTGTTTCTTTAGTATGCATTAGTATGCATTTGTAAATATTTAATCCGACAATCACGATATGTTTTAGACATAGAGTGATCCAACGGCTCAACTTCTCTTAGATCATACTTAACCTTGATCCGTGGCTTAACACCTGATTGGTCCATGATCTCTATTTAAAGAGCATGGAGGGTCATTGTCTAGTTGATCGATTATGAGAAGCTCATTTGTAACTTTCTTTCTTTGCATAATAAATTGCTCCGTAGAAGCTATTTGGTCGGGGCCATGGAGTGTTTCCCTCTTGAAGGTTTAAACCACGTCAAAACATTGGTGTATTGATTTGTGATCTGTTTGTGTGAAGTGGTTGCTCTAGGTGTTTGGTTTTTTGGGAGTACCTTGTGTACTCGAACACTACCTCCCTTTAGCTGTCGCTTGAAAGAATTTGGTGTTCTCGTCTCCAGAGTTTAACCAAATATCATGGATTTTCAATCTCTATACCTCCTCTTGTTCTACTAAAAGCCTCTTTTTTTTCCTTTCCAGCTGGTACACTTGTAATTTATATTCGTTTATCTCCTGACCATCTGAATTTGGCATTCCCCAAATAGTTTTCCTCAGCTTCCTCCCTTTAGCTGCTGCTTGAAAGAATTCGGTGTTCTCGTCTCCACATCTTAACAAAATATCATGTCTTTTCAATATCTATACCTCCTCTTGTTCTACTAAGAGCTTCTTTTTTGTCCTTTCCAGCTGGTACACTTGTAATTTAGATTTGTTTATCAGAAACCCCCTTCCTTCAGCTTCATACATATCTTGTAATGCTTCTTCCACCCTTTTAAGTTCTAGTTCATCCCTCATCCACTTTTCTTGGGCCCATTTAATAGTAGTCTACTTCAGGTTTTTTAAGTTATTTGTGAAATTAATGGAGGAAAGACTTTGTGATCTTGGATGCTAGAACTAATTCATAATAGCCTTAAAATATTCATCTTTTAACCATCCTAAATTGAATTCGAAAGGGATAGGGGGGTTTAATCCAACACCCTTAATTTCCATGAAGATAGGGAAATGATATGAATCGCCTCTCAATACTATCCATTTCCTAACACTATTCAAATTTCCTACCAACATAACACTTATAAGAAAATGATCCAACCTATTTGAAATGTGATCCTAACCAGCTCTCATATTATGCCAGATAGGAATCAAAATGATCGACTAAATATCCAACATGCCCCTTTCTTCAAGTTGGTGAAGGAAATAAGAATCAAGGGGTCTAGAATTTATTTTGGACCCCAAATGTCAGAGGACCCTAGAGTGAAATTAAGGTATCCCCCAATGATGAGGTTTGGAGAACCAACAAAGGATTTACCCAATAAGTTATCCCAGAAGGCCTTCCTGTCATCATATGGCCCATAGAAGTTGAGGATTGTTATTTCTATCCCTAAGTATTCCACCAATAATTCAATCACCATACCATATTCACATCCCCATCAATCATTTAATCTAATAACTGTAGGGCTCCACCCCATTGCAAGATTGCTCGATCCTCCTCTTGCATATGATGCAATAAATTTCCAGTCCTTGAACATACCTTTAACAATATTTTCTATCTGATATCTTTCCCCCAAAGTTTCCTGAAGGAGAAGGATATCAAGAGAGTTGGCACAGACCAACCTCCTAAGTGATGATTTTTTGGATAGGTTCACCAACCCCCTGCAATTGAAGGAGAGAATTTTCATTTAGAAACCCTTTCCAGGGTTCTCAATGCTCTAAGCACCCCAATGATAAAGGATTATTTTTCAACTGCTAATTTGAATTCTGATTTTTCCTAAGCCTTGTGAATGTTAGGTTTTATCCCCCCCTCCCAATGCCAATATCTTATGGGATTTGAACCATCCTGCTTGTACCTAGTTGTGCTTTTGAAGTTCTTGGTCTGAAATTATACCTAGATGAGGGATCCTCATAATATTTCGTAGATTCATTTTCTAGGGTGACCGTAGGATGAGCCAACAAACCATCCACCCAAATGGTTGGGCACTGAATAGAGGAAGAGGGGGCACATAGTGAAAGGGATGCCATAGAACAAACCAGAGACTGTGAACCAAGTTGTTGTGTGGAAGGGGGAACTTGTACAGGAGAACAAAGGGAGATAATATGCATAGGTGGGTCTATCATACCTAGATTAGGGCAAGCATGAGTGATTGGATCCATTATGTTCTCTTTATCCTTCACTCGATCATAAGTCTGATCCTGTAGTGTATTCCTTTGATGTATCGTCCTGGGGAGATCCTATGATTGGGACCGAGGAGCAAATCCCCCTGAAACCTTGGTCTCCATTGACCCCCCATTGTTGAATCTCCTATTTTTTGTAGACGATCCTCCAATATCCCTTATTTCTAGGTTCAAATACCTTTAGTTAGACTCACTCGAGGATTTTTCTGCTTGCCGAGGCCTGAAGGGTAGGTTACATGAATATGATAGATGTCCATATAAATGGCATCTCCTACACCTGAAGGGAACTCCTTCATAATCCATTTTATGAATGATGGTAAACTGACCCCACTCATTCTCCATATCCATGTTTAGACCTTCACAAGTGTCCACTTTAACTAGAATTCTGGCCAAACTCATTTCTCCAGTCTCTTCAAATGACATATCCGCTTCTAAGAATTCCCCCTATAGATTTCTGATTCCTTTCAAAACATCCATAGACCATCAATTGAAAGGGAGGCCCGAAAGATGAACCCGAATAAGGGCTATGTATAACCGCTCCTAACTAGCATCAAATAGTGGTGTCCATGGCCTTAGAGCCATCAGAGCTAACCCAATACACAAATTACTTTCCATAACCCACTGAGTATCTTCAAGCTTTTCAAAAGTAAACACAAACCATCCTTTAACAAGCACATAGATTTTCGGGATATATCCCATCTTTTCTCCCTAGTGTGTCCTTTCCCAGTTAGATAGGGTTTTGAAATTATACCTCCAGCCTCACATTCTCCTTGTGATATCTAACTCTACCATACTAGAGTATCAATATTGAATACACAAGATTGGTTTGGAGAATGTCTCCTGATGTTGTATATTTAACACTCCCTCTCAGCGAGGGAGGCATTCTATGCCATACCAAGCTTGTCTCAGAAGTACCTGAAATTCGTCATTGACAGAGACTTTGTTAACACATCTGCACTCTGCTCATCAGTAGCAATGTACCGAAGTTTCACTGTACCTTTCTAGATCATGTCTCAGATGAAGTGATACTTCATTTCAATGTGCTTCAACTTGTCATGAAACATTGGGTTTTCGGAAAGCTTGATGCAACTTTGATTGTCACACCTAATAACTGTAGTCTCAAGATTTTCACCGAACAACCCTGGAAGTAGCTTTCTGAGCCACACTACTTCTCGACAGGAAACATTGGCAGCTATGTATTCTGCTCAGAAGCAAAAGACTTTTGAACTACGAACCATGCTTTTTGCACTTCTGGAAGCACAGGGAACAAATAGGTCAGGTGGTCTCCCTCACAAAACTTACAAGGGAACTTAATATTCTATTTATTAGGTCTGTCGACAATGTCAACTTTCTCAGCATGAATTGCAGTGGTTGATTTAGTGTCTCCGGTATAACTCATAGTAATTGGTGAATTGTCATTAACATGACCAACAGTGATCAATGAAATGTACTCAACATGACCAATAGTGGTTGAAGACATAATTTCAGTATGATTTACGGTGACCGAAAGTTTGCTCCTAGCATGACCTCCAGAGGCTGGATAGGTTCCCCCAGCACGACCTCCAAAGACTGGGTGCGTGCCCCCTTGATTTGGCATGTTCTCCCTATTCTTCCTCTGTATATTCCTTTAGACTGCTGGTTACCAGTATTAATACTTTCACCACATGAGGTAGAAGGAGGAGGAGAAGATGTTACTGGAAAAGAAGGCATAGGGTTCTGATGCTCTTGATTTGAGATGCTTACTTGAGAAGCATCAGGAGCATGCAAGGTGTTCAGAGTGAAATAAAACCAAACTGGTATCCCTATAGTGAGTCCCAAAAGATTCAAGGTAGCCATTAAGGGAGTACCAATGTTCCCAATAAATGGAAAAGCACAAGGATACCCTTGAATAGGGGTCCCTTGATTGGTGCTCACCGAAATGCTAGCCATAGTTTCCGAATCAATGAGCAAGAAATATCTAAGGCCAACTAAGAAAAAGTAGCATAAAGAGCAGGCCACTAGAAAGGTCCTAGGTAATCCAAACCAGGAAAACAAATGCCTTTTGGAGGGCATTTTGGGATGATTAGAGCCCAGAACAAACCAACGAAGGATGAAGAACAATTACCCGGGGTCCACAATACAGATTCTTC
The DNA here is from genome assembly GCA_027924585.1 of Larix kaempferi. Classification (NCBI taxonomy): domain Eukaryota; kingdom Viridiplantae; phylum Streptophyta; class Pinopsida; order Pinales; family Pinaceae; genus Larix; species Larix kaempferi. Next base: position 16,556,461 of record BSBM01000101.1, on the reverse strand, counting down.
ATGTGCAAGCGTTTGAATCACCAACCACACTCCCAAATAACTACGAGGGATTTCCTCCCACGTTTGTCCTAGGTACAGTGGAAATATCCTTCCACTGTCACCTGTGTATGAATCCTAGAGTCTGGATACTAAGGTTACCAACTTTGCAGAGAGGTTATGGGGGATAGTTGCGGGTCGAATCAATGTGCATGGGCAGGGTAAAAAATCCCGAAACTCAAAGGCACCAAACAGGTACTAATAAGTGCTCGTACACGCACCAAACCTGGTAGATTCTCAATTGAATGTCATAGGGCTATCTCCTCTACTCAATCTCACATGACCTCGTGCTTGAATCCAGTGTGAGTGGAGCTTCTCGGTTCACCTTCTACAAAGATGGATTTTCTCCCTAAAAGAATGACACCTATGTTTTGACAAGTTTGAGTGATCATGGAGGAGTTAACTCACAACTCCCTACCTCCACACTCCTACTTAAGCTATTAGGTGTGTTTCTAAACTAGAAGAAAACCTAAGATCCTATTCAAGTTACTGATTGCTTTCTTTGAAAATGTACTTCAAAAACTTCCAGAAGCAGTAAAATAAAGTGCAACCAAAGAAATATATCCTTTAACTGAAACATGAAGCACTTAATCACCACAAATATGCACTCACCCACTCTCCATTTCTTTTCAGTGCAAGTCCTAAAGATATAATATGGAATGCATATGCAAAAATTTTGTATCTAAAGCAATTTTTAGTCTTTTCGAATACAAAAGTTAAAAATTTAAAGTCTAATGTGTAAAATCAAACTTAAAATTTAAGCATGCAACTACTCAACCAACTAGCTATGCAACATAAAATTTCTTGTTTTTTGATGCAAATCACTCCTAAATATTTTAATCCACTTGCAAAGTATTCTACCAACACTAACTTATAAAATGAACCAAATTTTTATGCTTTTCAAGGTGAGAACAAAATTGAAATTTAAAGTAACGCACTACCAAAGCAAATGCAAAAACTTTTAGATCTCCTTATTAAACAGTGAAAGCAACCATAAACCCTGAGCTTCTTATCATGTAAGCATGCAAAATTAGGAAAATCATACACTAAGTACTTTTAGACCTAATCAAAGAAAAGGATCGACTAATAAATATGGTTCGGTAAAGCTAGGTCTGCAGACAAACAGTGCAATCAAGGTCCTAAACAATAGAAACAACACTTGAAATTTCACTACAAAAGAGAGATCAACAACATAAGGAAGGACAAAAAATGAATCTAAAGAGAAATTTTCACTCAAATAGATATAAATAGGGTCAAATAGACTCAATAGGTTCCAAATCCAATCAAATTGGAGCAAGTAGATTCAAATAGACTCAAATTAGGGTAAAAAACACCAAACTAGTTCACAAACCCGCAACTTGGGTGAACAAGTCCCAAATTCTTCCAAACAAGCCCAAATTGATTAAAAAAGATCCAAAACATCAAAATAATATCAATCAAGATACAATACACCACTTCCAAGGGGTCCTACAGAGACCTAAGATCAGCAGGGACTCCAAAAAATGCAATCAAAACCCCCCCAAAAGCTCCAAAATTAAAAAACTCATGTACAGGAGGTACCCGCGAGTGTGAAAGGGTACAAGAGTGAGGGAACCACGGGTGTAAAATGACTACACTTGCGAATTTGTCTCAGAGCCATGACTATAAGTACCAGAAACTCGCGGGTATGCATAAAAGTCCAAAAATTTGCAAAACTCCACTAAAAAATTGAGCAAGGAAGGGTCTAACAAAGCTTAATGACTGGTCCTAACTTGAAATTAAAATTAGACCTTCAAATATAGTGTAAAAAATGGCCTTGGATACCCCAAAGTAGATAGGCTTCTCCCCAGCAAATTCACCAGTTTTGTTGTTAAGGAAAGTGTTCCTATAGTAGGGGTGAGACTACCAGCGTACTGGGGTAAAAGATAGATATACAAGGTTTTGCAAGTACACTTATTAAGCAAAGAGATTATGGTTTAGGAGAATGTGTACCTTATTCAGAAGGTTGATCCAATCTTCTCCTCTTGTTCTCAAATGAAACAACCTACAAACAACTACAAACCTTCCTCAAACCAATTTGACTACAAATAAAAGATTGATATTCATAAGAGAATCAAAAATCAAATTGTAATTACATTTGAAACATACATGAACAAATCTATTTGGAAAAGGAAGAATGTCCAATATTTATTAATGAATGAATCAAGTACATCAAATTATACCTTCCTTCAAGCATGGAACTTCATGAAACCAAGATTCAAGGTCTCATGCTCCTCTTCTTCGAGGATCCCAACCTCTGATAAGATGTGCTAGGGTTTACAAGAAACTAGGGCACAAGTGAGGGGGATGTGAATCCAAATTCCTCCATCATAACACTATAATGGGCTTGATCCCCTTTTCATGGTCCCTCTCCCTCTCTTATATAGAAAGTGAAGAAGATATGGTCGAATAGGAAGTAGTTACAACCGAAGAGGAGGTTCCAAAACAACCCCAAACTGACCATTTTTCGCAATTTTATACATTTTTTAGTGTTTCTGAGGTACTCTCAACTTTTAACATGCGCAACCTGCATTTTTTTGGAAAACCCATGACTTTACCATGTGCAACCTGCGTTTTTGTGGAAAAATGGTCAAAAACATTTTTTAGGCATTTTGTGGAGAAGTTTTAGTCTCCAAAATTGTTCCCAAGGATCCTATCTATCAAATGGGCCATGAATTAGGTAATTCCATCCATCTAAAGTCGAAAATATGGCTCTTCCATCCACAAATTTCCTTTTGTGTGACTCATAGTACTCTCATGAAGTGTCGTCATGTGACCAAAAGATGTAAGTGTCGTCACAGATGGAGAAGTGCCAATTTTGGCTATAACAGAGGTGACTTCATATCGAGGAATAGAGTTTGATTTTGGAATGTACCCTTTGTAGATCGAGTCTCTTTGACTAGATCCAAAATTATTCAAATGCATTTCTTCATTGGGTTGTAGGTTGGGATATTTCTCTACTCCCCCCATTTTAGATCCATTTGTTGTGAAGCCCGAGGTGCTAGGTGGTTTTTCATTGTGTCGCGACCCTCGATTTTTATGCAAAGAGAGGATTTACCTATAGGAGGGAGCCTCACTACCTCCCCACAAAAATGCTATGAGAGATTTAGAAAGAGTCCTCGATAAAATCCAGTCTACAAAACCCTAAGCCCTTATCGTTGAGAAAATCTCCAAAAAAATATATCGATGTTCAAACTTTTTTAACCATTATGTTTTAATCCTTACTTTAAGATGGTACCATTCTCTTGCTCTTTGTTTATATAACACCTTTTTTTCCTTTTAATTAGTGATTTGTACGTAGAGATCTTGTCTATGTTAACAACTAGTTGGAAGCATTCATAATGGAATATATATATATATATATATATATATTCTCTTAAGGTCCAATAGAACAAAAGGTCTCAGTGGACGTTAATCATCATCATCGTCATCATATATATAATCCACATAGTTAATCATTCTTAAGTATTTAAGTTCTATCTTAAAATATTACCAGCATAGATCCAAATTTTAGGCTCTATCAAGCGCCGAGAGGGATCAAATCTCCCTCCTTGAGTGCAATACCTCAGCCACCTAATCCTAAGCTCTAAAGTCTCTAGTTTAAGTCTCATATTTACTTTTTACTTTGTATTATTCTTTTTTGTTTATGACCGACATAATATTTATTACTTTTTACTTTGTATTATTATTTTTTGTTTACTTTGTATTATTTTGTTACTTGACAAACACTCTAAAGTCTCATATTTACTTTTTACTTTGTATTAAAAGTAAAAAGAAAAGTCTCTAGTTTAAGTCTTATATTTACTTTTTACTTTGTTTTATTCTTTTTTGTTTATGGCCGACATAATATTTATTACTTTTTACTTCAAGTATTATTCTTTTTTTGTTTACTTTGTATTATTTTGTTACTCGACAAACACTCGACAAACTCGACAAACACTTGACTAACAAGATCTCCCCCATACTGGGCTGTAGAGCGCCTCTCGGCGCAAAAACATATTTTATTTCCAACGTTGATGAGAATATAGATTGATGAAATTTATTATATATATATATATATATATATATATATATATAAATTATTTTTTCTTAAATATTTAAGCTTTATCTTAAAATTTATTTGATTTCCAAGGTTGATATATTTCTCATAAACTATAAATAATATCAAAATAAATATAACAACTTACAAAATATACCTATTTTAATTTAGTAATAATGTTTATATGTGTCATCTATCAAATTATTTTTTATAAGTAATTGAGAAATCCAATTTTTTAAATTAGAGGATTTTCTTTATTTACACTAAAAAAATATTAGTAATATGGATATTATTAATCCTTCCTTACTAATATCATTCATAAATTCATTAAATCATTTTAATTTACTTTATAAGCTTAAGTTTTTTTTTATATATTAATTTTATAATTTGTTTACTTCACATATTTATGGTTTTTTTTATTAATTTCAATTCCTTCAAATTCCTTGTATTTTAATTCTTTAATCCATCTCCTCCTCCCACAGTCGATGTATTTATGGGGATTTTGTGCATATCCTTTAAGGTTATATGAACAGTGTCCCACCAAATTTATTAAATGAGTGACCGTTTTTGTTTTTGTTTTTTTAAATTTAACAATTCATTTGAATTACTTGGGTTGTTATTTATTAATTCATATCTTCTTTCAAGATTACTTGGGTCATTAACCCTAACATTGAATATCAAAATTATATCTTTGTTTTAACTATCATAAAGAAGAAGATCAACATAGCTAAAATAAGAATGAATTCTCATGAGCTGCATAGTGAAATAGAGCATTGTACCTTTCCTAAAAATATGTGAGATGAAAGGATCTATCATCTTTGTGAGACTATGAATGTTGAGGATGAAAAACACTTCCTCTTATATTTCCTTGTGCACACCTACATAAAACCATCATAGTCGTAATGAGTTAAGAGGTTAGGAAGGTCTATGAGAAACTAATTTTCATTTTGAATCCTCTTGGTGTGACAATGATGAAAAATTGTTTAATCCCACTTTTTTCAAATTTAATTTTTATTTATTACTTTTTTAATCTAAATATTTGTATCCTCACAAAAATATGGTACCCACTTTTGTTGCAATGGGAGCATGTGAGTGCTAATTTTTGACAATGTGTGTGCTGTTAAAAACATGTGCACATTCATGGTTCAACAATTGTCGAACCTCCATGTAAGCAACCACATGGATGAAGGAACACACACATGTTCCTAAAGCATGCACACATTAAAAATGTGCATGCATTCCTAAAGCGCACACATGTTCCTAAATGTGCACATGTTCCTAAACGTGCATGTGTTCCTCTATGTTTACAAAAAAGGGCTTGCGACCCATTTCTTTACCATTTGTCCCCACTTTCCACGACTTCCAAGTGACTATCAGTTGGAACAACAACGAAAGCACAAATACGACACCAAACAAGGATCCATCTCCTCCCTCCAAGTAATTCTTCTAAATATTTTCTCCTTTTTCTTTGATTTTTTTGTGATTTAATAAAAAAACTCAATTTTAAATGAATCATAATTAAAAAAATTCATTATTTTTACATGCAGATTGTCTATCCTTTATCACAATAGCAGAAATCCTCGAACCAAATCCACAAACAAACATTAACCTTCAAGAGAACCCAAGCACAAAAACATTTGAACCAAATCCACAAGTAAACATTAACCTTGAGGAGAATCCTAGCACAAAAACCCAATTTAACCAACATTTAAACCAATTGAGAAGCTTGGTTCAAGAGCTCAAAACCACAAGGGAACCATAATTATTGTCCTTAGCCACATTCCATGATAACATCATTTCCTCTATTGACAATTCCCTTGGTCAATTGTTTAGCATATATGAATATAGGGCTAAGATGAGATAGTTCTATTCATTAGTCTTAATAAATAATAAATCAAAGATTTGAAAATTTCAAAACAAACTATTGTTAGATTTTTCATTGACCTCAGGACAAGCCAGCCCCTTTACTCGCACAAGAGGTTCCTTTGCATTGATTGGTGCACATATGATCCATGGAAACAAAATTAGATGAGTTTTGGTCCATGGTTTTGGACAAACCTCCTTGCAACAATAGAGAGGTTCCACTATATTTTCTTCAAAAACTATATGTTGAATTCATGTTGGGTCTCCACGTGAACTATTTTGACATTGGTGAGTTTCAGGGGGTTGTTATTGGATTTTCCTAGGATTGACCAACATTTAGGAATAATACAATGATAGGGACACTTTCTCTTAGGGATATGCCTAACCCTCTCCATATACACCTCTGTTACTATATTGCCTAGTTGACATTGCCACTGCCATATCACATCTTACACATAGTGTATTACAACATAGTGAATTTGTGGCATCATCCAGATAGCCAGTTAGGAAAAGGATTCTTCCCAGAGCCAAGCATTACCACATTGATGCACTCACTGTAGACATACTTTCCATGCTCCGTGGAGGATCCTACATGAGATAGATTTTTTTCCGAGGTCAGTATGATTTTTAAATGGTGGTAAATCACTGATTATATATTTAACTGTACAATTGACAATTATTAGATAAACATTGATTAAAGTATTTATATGCAACTGATGGTTTTTTGCATGTACAGTTGTTCTAAGATGACACAAATCCATCAAGGAGGGATGGAACTAGTTCTCCTAACCTTGATTTTGTTATGGCAACAACAAAAGATATTATGGAACCTCACATACATGTATTTAAATGAATATATGATTATGGGTCCTTGCATGAAGTTGAAGGATCTTTTAGATGCAATCGTAGTTTCACAAAACCCGCGAGAGTTTAGTAAACCCAAAACGCTCAAGCATTTCTTTGAACTAGGCATGGGTGAGCCTGAGCCTGCTATCTTAGTTTACACACATTGTCGGAAGCAAAAACACTAGAGCATTTTGTAACTACAAAACAATCTACAAAATGATCTAGCGTTTTGTAGTTACAAAACACTCTAGCATTTTCTAACTAAAAAATGCTCTAGCCTTTTATATTACATATTAATTCCTTAACCATCTCCCTCTCTCTACACACACACACATATGTATATATATGGCCCCCCATCTCTCTCTCTCTCTCTCTCTCCCTCTCTCCCTACATCCCTTTCCCTCTATCTCCCTGCCCCTCCCTTCATCCCTCTCTCTCTCTCTCCCTCTTCACTCTCCTCCCATCTCTCTCCCTCCATATATACCCCCTTTGTGTCTATGTCCCTACCCCTCCCTCCATATATATATATATATATATATATATGTGTGTGTGTGTGTCCCCCCATCCATCCTCCTCTCTCATCTCTACATACATCTCTTTCCCTCTTTGGCCCCCCCTCTCTCTCACCCTCCATATATCCCCCCATTTTCCTATATGTCCATACCTATCCCTCCTTTTATATATATCTCTCTCTTTATGTGTCGCCCACCCATCCATCCCCTTCTCTCATACCTACATATATATATTCCCCTCTCTGCCCCCCTCTCTCTCTCCCCCTTCATATATCCTCCCCTTTTCCTATATGTCCCTACCCCTCCCTCCATTTATATATCTCTCTCTCTATGTGTCCCCCCCCCATCCATGCCCCTCTCTCATCTCTACATACATCTATTTCCCTCTCTACCCCCCCCCCCCCCTCTCCCCCCCCCCTCCTCTCTCCCCCCTACCTCTCTCTCCCCCACCATCTCTCTCTTTAAGTATTATGGCTTAATATCTTTAGGGGTTAGGGGTGGACTAGGTCTTAGGGGCTAGGGGTTGTGCGATTAGAGGTAAAGTGGTTAACGGGTTTAGGGGTTAGGGGATTTATGGGTTAAGGGATTTAGTGCTCTGGGGTTAGGTGGCCAGGGTTTATGAGGTTATGGATTAAGGGTGAAGGGGTTAAAGGGTTAAAGGAATATAAGGGGTAAATTAGATCTTAGAGTCTAATGCACAAGCTCAAGCGAGAGTTACCAAGCCGAGAGAGGATTGATCAAGCCCAAGGGGGAGATCTCAAGAAAATGTAGAGCTCTCATGAAAATGGAGAGCACACATGCAAATGTAGATTGCACAAGAAAATGCAAGGCACACTTGTACAAGGGAGGTCGCACATGCAAACCAATATTAGAGGTAAACAATTATTTTACCTCTAGGGGTTAAACTAGAGCTTAGACAATAATGGTTAAAGGGTTAGAGGTAAACATTTAAAGGACTTAAGGGGTTAGGGGATTTAGGGGTAAAGGGATTTAGGGATTTGGGGTTAGGGGGTTAGGTCTTAAGAGGTTAGGTATTAAGGGATTATGTGTTATAGTGTTAAGTGATTATAAGTGGTTAAGGGATTATGGTATAAGAGGTTAAGAAGTAAGGGGGTGGGAGATAAGGGGTTAATTAAGGGACTAAGGATTTAGGGATTGGGGTATTTATAGGTTAAGGGATTTAGGGATCAACTATTCATGGCGTAAGGTATAAAAGGTTAAGGTTAAGTGTCAAGGGGTTAAAGTGGTAAGGGATTGTGTGTTAAGGGATTAGGTTCCTAGGAGCTAATGACTTAGGGGTTTAGTACTTTAGGTGGTTCGGTCCTTAAGGCTTATGGGTTTAGGCATTTAATTTCCTCCCTCCTCATTCCTCTCTCCCCCTCCCTCAATTTATGTCCAATGCCCCCCCCTCTTGTATCCTCTCTCTCTCTCTCACCCCCCTTAAATCCATCCATTGCTTATCATATAGTTCCCCCCCCCCTCTCGTATCCCCCCTCTCTCTCTCTCACCCCCCTTAAATCCATCCATTGCTTATCATATAGTTCCCCCCCCCCTCTCGTATCCCCCCTCTCTCTCTCTCACCCCCCTTATTCCATCCATTACTTTGCACATAGTTTATGTGCTCCATAAATCTAGAGAGTTTTGTAGACAAGAAACCCTAGGGTGTTTTGTAAATCTATAACACTATAGTGTTTTGTAACTAAGAAACTCTAGAGCATTTTGTAAATAATAAATTCCTGTTCATCATGTCATAGAGCAAAAACGCTAGAGCGTTTTTGTTGACACCAAGCGCGGGGATACAAATCTGAATTTAAACATAACACGAGAGAATTCCTTGGTTCCTAAAACACGCCTTATCACACGTGTGCATGTCATCCACAGTCCTATGTGGTTGGTTCAGAGTTACCAACCCTGTTCTATGGAATATGGTAAACCATAGCTAATTGGGAATTTCCTCCATTTTCTCAATATGTCCGTCTTCCACCACTCTTTATAGGATGATAGAAACAACCATTTTTGACGAAATTTTTGGCATAGATAACATTTTTTATGCAGATTCCAAATATGTAATTTAAAAAAAAATATTAATGTTTTCTAATTTTTTCCTAATTTTCTTGTATCATCACTCAAGTCAAAAAACATGTTGTTAGTGTTTCTTCCGTAACTTTTTCATTTCACAACTATTTAAAAAAAAATTGTATGTTGCACTAGTAGATACCTACCTCTACATGCTATAAAAAATCCATGTCAGAATAAATGCATTAAGACCTTCAAATGCCGCACCCACACTTGATGTACCGTTCTCAAGGTTTGATCACTTAGATAATTAAATAATAATAATAATAATAATTTTTGAAAAATAGTGCTGCACTAATGGTACTTGTTATCTACATGTCTACAAATTTTTGTATTCTAAAACCATTATTTAGGCACTGAAAGGATGCATCGACAAAAACATATGCCTTATCATTTTCCAAAAAAAAAAGTGACTATTAGAAATGATGAAATTTGACATAGTTATGCAAATTTTCAATACATAAAATTTATATAATTAGAGACATGATTCAATTTCCTACATTTATTCCTTTTTACTCAATGCAAGATATCTTGTGTAAGTATCTCAAAAAATCCAAGTAAGTTGAGGGATGCTTGATTTTTCATTTTTCTATTGAATCTAACGTGCCAAAAGTGACCCACATTAGCTTGTACTCACCCTTGTAGTATTTAAAAGTTGTTTTAATTGCAACGGTCAAAGTTATTTATGAGAAATCAATCTTATGAGCATAGGTCTCCATCACCCAGGTAACATGTGCTAAATTAATTATATATTTGATGTGAAATTCATTGTCTTTGTATGGTTAATTTACATGTTTTCCTAATAATCAAACATATTGCATATGTTTATGTAGGTTCCATCTTCCAACATGCCATCACCATACCAACCCATGCCTCCCCATATTCCACCTAGTTCACTATTTCCATATTTCATGCCAATTCTTGTGACTGGGCACCCTACCCTTGTGATTGGAATACCCATCCCCCCCAGGGTGATGTCGTCCATTGTACAACCAATGGGGCTATATCGATTCCCACACCCATCCCCTCTTATAGGTCCCACATTTGTCCACCATTAATCAATCCACCATCACATCCCTCCCCTGATTGCACCCATCGCTGCAGTCCCATTCCCTAAAACCACATATACTCCATCCATTGCACATACATATACCCTTTTCCATGTACCTACATCATCCCTTGCCTATGTACCTACATCATCCCCCTCCCCCACCATTGACTTGAAGCAATTTGTCCAGTATAGTGCTACAATTCCTAGCCATGAAGGGAAATCTCATGCATTGTCTCATATCTTCACGGTGAGATTTATAAGTTCATTAAAATCTTAAAAAACATGAACACAATTCATAAAATAATGCATTTTTATTTTTTTTGTATTAATTTATTTTTGTAATTGTGGTAGGGATGCATTGCTGAGAGGCTTGGATCGAGGAGACGAGGAACCCCATTACAATAAACTATCTCGTCTTAGGTGAGTATTTAAGATTTGAATTCTAATTGTATTTTTTAAGTGTGTAATTAATAGAATTGTGGGAAAAAAATGGATATGTTGTTGTTTCCCTTTCAGATCCCAGAGAGAAATTCTATAGCCAGTTGCAAGAAGGCTCAAGCTTCCTCTAGCTCAAAGAGGAGGAAGATTGATTTTGAATATGAGCTTGGGGTGCCGAGGGTATTCAGGGTGATTGAGACACCCACTATGTACATTTTCCATGATGTGGCGTTTTGGGCACGAGATGTCTCTTTGTGTCTAGGCTACGAGCCGCCCTTATTCCATTTTTGGGCATGAGCATCTATTATATGTATTGGGAACGATGTTCCATTTTGTATAAAAATGTATAGTTAGACCTATTTCCAATACAAATACATGACTTTCATCATGTGCATATGATAGTGTGTTTATCCATTTTTGGATTCGTGATGTGGATTTCATAGACAATTTTATGAACCCCCCCTAAATTTATATGTATAATAAATTGGCAAATCCCCATGATATATAAGAAAATTTGAAGGCTATTTTATTAATATTATAATATGTATATATAATTTTTTTGCAAATCTCACACCAAATTATATAATCTTGTAAAATCATGGCATTAATTTTATTGAATTGTAAAATCTTGTAAAAACTTGACGAATCTTTCACTAAATGATAAAACCTTGTAAATTCTTAGCGAAACTTTTCTAATTATAAAACATTATAAGGACTTGGTGAATTTTTTGATAATGTATAAAACCATATATAATAAAAAAAAACATATTCATTAAACTGTAATCCTAGTGCAAGAGCCATTATCCATAGCTTAACAATAATTCCTAGAGTCCCCCCTTCACAATGATGCCAATATGACCTATAATTCCCCCTTCATAATATTTAGATTTTTAGATGTGTGAAACGACACTATCCTATCCCAATAAAAGGTTTCTTCGTTAGGTTGCAAGTAGAGACATTTTGGAGGACAATAGCAAGTATGTTATTTTAGAAGTTCTTGTAGAAGTATTTGAGACATAAGGAACATACGTTATAACATCCATCATAGATACTCATGGTTGCAATAGTCCATTTTGACAAGCCATCATGAGGGAGTATTGTTTTAGATTGGGGGGGTAGTAAGGTTGTCCAAAATCTTGTAGTACAAGCATTTGGAAAAATGCTATAGGGGCTATGAGTTATTATTAGGTTTAATGAATAATGTTGTTTGACAACTAATAGTGTAGGTTTTAGTTTATGAGAAGAATGTTTTTTTGAATTGAATGAGTTAACCCACATTCTCAAGTTCATGTACAAGTATGCTAATGAAGGCATTGGGTTGTCCCTTATCCATGTGAATATATGAAGAATTATCACTTCATATTGTAGTGCTTTATTCTATCATAATTTTGCTCATTCAAGCAAATTAAAGGATGCCAATGCCTAATTTGACTCCTCATTACAAAAACTAAACTAAAGGACCATGAGAAATTAGACTTGTTATAAGAAAGTGAACAAAGTTGGAGTTGCATCTTGTTTGGTCTCATCATTGAAATTCTCAAAGAACTATGGCTCCATGGAACACCCAAATGGTGGCTATGTTTAAGCATGTCTCAAAGATAATCAAGAAATATTTTTTTAAGGAGATTCCACCCTGAGTAACCTCCACAATATGTTTAGGGAGAATTTCAAATCCTTAACATAAAACGTAAGACTAAAAATGGAGGTGCATTGTCAATGACTTTGAATTAATAAGTTGGGAAATACAGAGAAGTGTAGGTCATCATGATTTTGGATTTAAGAATAGTACGAGTAGAAGATGGGGGGTGGTTGTTAGACTAGTGGAAACTCAATACTAAGCATTTGTGCTCATGATGGTGATGATGAAAGTTTTTCCTACCAATGCGACAAGAGAAAACAATGAGGAATGAAGATCAATCATCTCCTAGTTTTTGTTGTTCCAACGCATTCTACTTCAAGTTGACGATGCCCGCCTTTTATCAATTTTAGTTCAACATTATCGAACTAAACTCAATGAAATTGGATAATTTTCACATACAAATGGACTCACTATTAATCCTTTCATAGCACATCACATTGCATATCCTTTTAATAAACTTGCTAAATTGTTTTCACAATTCACTATTTTTGAATTGAATGAGCTAACGCACATTCTCAAGTTCATGTGTATGCTAATGAAGGTGTTGAGTTGTCCCTTATTCATGTGAAGATATGAAGAATTATCACTTCATATTCTAGTGCTTTATTCTATCATAATTTTGCTCATTCAAGCATATTAAAGGATGCTAAAGTCACAAGTTTCAAATTTTCAAGAATCAAAATGTTGAGAATGACAACATAAAGTAAAGGTGACACGCACAAAGCACCAAATAAAAACTAACCTTTACCACTATTTTTATTTTTTATTATCATAAGTTTTTCCTTGAAAGTTTTCATACCAAACCAAAGTCACAAGTTGCAAAATTTTGAGAATAACCACATGAGATCAAGGTGATACGCACAAAACACCAAACAAAAAGAAACCTTTACCACTATTTTTATTTTTATATTATAATAAGTTTTTCCTTGAATATTTTTGTATTTTCATAAGCCAAAGTCTTACGTTGCAAAATTTCAAGAATGGCCACATGAGATCAAGGTGACACATAAAGTGGATAAAGCACCAAATAAAAAAGAACCTTTGCCACTATTTTTATTTTTGTATTATCATAGTTTTTTCTTTAAATTTTTTATTTTTGTATTTTTGTATTATCATAACTTTTTCCTTGAATATTTTTGTATTATCATAAGTTTCCAAAAAGTTTGAATATTTGTTATTTTTGTATTATCATAAGTTTCCAAAAAGTTTGAATATTTGTTATTTTGTATTATCGTAAGTTTTTTCTTGAATTTTTTGGTATTATCATAGGTTGTCAAAAGGCAAGTTTTTATACCAAGCCAAAGTCACCTTTTTTTACTATCATAAGTTTCCAAAAACCAAGCTTTTATACCTCAGAAGAGTAAGTTTTTATACCACACCAAAGTCACAAGTAAAAAAATATTGTTTTTCCTTGATTTTTTTTGTATTATCATAAGTTTCCTAAAGCCAAGTTTGTATACCAAGACAAAGTAAGTTTTTATATCACGCCAAAGTCACAAGTTGTGATTTTTTTTTGTATTATCACAAGTTTCCAAAATCCAAGTTTTTATACCAAGCCAAAGTAAGTTTTTATACCATGCCAAAGTCACAAAAAGTCACAAGTTGTGAAAAAATATTGGGCTTATACCAAGCCAAAGTAAGTTTTTATACCATGCCAAAGTCACAAAAAGTCACAAGCTGTGAAAAAATATTGGGCTTATACCAAGCCAACCAAGTTTTTATACCACGCCAAAGTCACAAAAATCCAAAGTAATTTTTTATACCACACCAAAGTCACAAGTTGTTGTGAAAAAATATTGGGCTTGGTACAAGCCTCCAATACCACGCCAAAGTCACAAAATGTCACAAGTTGTGAAAAATATTAGGCTTATACCAATCCAAAGTAGCTTTTATACCATGCCAAAGTTAGAAAAAGTCACAAGTTGTTGTGAAAAAATATTGGGCTTGGTACAAGTCTCCAAGTCAATTATTACCTTAAGCATGTTACAAGTTGTAGCCTCCAAGTCAATTATTACCTTAAGCCTTAACAAGTTTCTTAGTCAATTATTACCTTAAGACTTACAAGTTACATAGTCGATTATTACCTTAAGACTTAAAGGTTGTGAAAAATTACCTTAAGAATTACAAGTTGTAGTTAATTATTACCTTAATCCTTACAAGTTGTTGTGAAAATTTACCTTAAGCCTTACAAGTTGCTGTGAAAAAGTAGAAAAATATTGGGCTTGGTACCAAGCCTCAATAGTCAATTATTACCATCAGCCTACAAGTTGTTGTGAAAAATTACCTTAAGCCTTGCAAATAGTTGTGAAAAAATAAAAAAATATTGGGCTTGGTACCAAGCCTCCAAGTCAATTATTACCTTAAGAATTACCAAGCCGAGTTCATAATTCATAAACAATTATTACCTTAGGTGTTACCAAGTTGAGTTCTTACCATAGCATGCATCCAAATGACAAGTGAGCAACCTTGTGTAAAGTAATCTCACTAGGTGAACTCACGATGAGGTATACATGCTCAACGTGTCAATTATGTTTCCAAGAAATCACATATATAAGCCTCCAATTACTCATTTGCACAATTAATGTGGGGAAAAGCTCCATGGGAGAATCAAAGGATATAACCAACTCACTTTCCTTCACACTATTGATGTCACCTATTGAACCAATATCACATTTGCGTAGCTATTCTATTCAGAATTACCTGTGTCATTTCAATCACCGTCCCACAAGGGGATCCCCATAATTTTCATTCTCGAAATTATCATGATGCATCAAACCTCAAAGGACCATTCAGATGACACTTCCATTAAGGGGAATTCTAATCCAATTCTAGTCATTTAGTTGGGATGGGGAATGTTGCTACAGGTCACAAATACAGAGCATGGAAGGCATAGTTAAATGTTATAGATTCAATGATGGTAATTTGGTACAGGATTCCATTTCTCATAATAACAATTAGTTATGTCCCTCCGTCATTGGCATTGGCTAGTGTGCATTATCCCTCCGTCGATGGCATTGGATGGTGTGGACATTAGGATTCTAGAATAATAAAATTCTACTTTCCAACATCCTTATAAGGGGGAAATCACTTATGCAATAGATCTTCTCATATGTGTAGAGATCATTGTAGATATTGCACTAAAAATAAACCATAAATAAAGCATTTAGAATTATCAAGGCTATTGCTTCCCATATTTTGATGATGCAATGCTAAAACTGCCCAAAACATGTCCAGAACTAGTGCAAGGTTGCTAAAGTGGATTCTCCTTGAAATAGGATTCCCATAATTCTCTAGGGCATACTGATACATGCCCATATTATGCCCAAATTCACAACTTCAACCCATAACTTATTTTTAGTGTTGTTTGATGCCAAAAATTCATAACGACTACAACTACAACGCCCATGTTGACTGTTGGCATGTTCATAATTGTTGTTCTTTCCTTCTTAGCCTTGTTTAAGGGCCTATAAGTTCCCAAAACTGACATAGGAGTTCCCAGACCTATCGATGGATGTTGTAGGTGACTATTCCAGGAATTCCTAGGTTTGCATTTGATCCCAAGATTTCTCATTTCATCATCAGAGCAAGGTCGACCATTCCAAGTGGACCCGCATACATAATGGGTGGTAACACCAAGAAAACCAATATGGTAGTTTAGAGATGACATATGATGTCAAATGCAAGTCACTACTTCTTGAATATTGCTTGTCACAATAATATTTTGTAAATGGTCAATTCCGTGTAGGCCCTCTATCACTCACTCCTAGATAATAAAATTTCCTTCAACATTGAACAAAAAAAAGAGTGGATTTTCAATTAAGGTTGTTGTTCTAGATATTGTTTGGTGGTACATTACACCTAGGTGATGAGAACCCTAGTACTTTGTTACTTTATTTGATTCTTTCTCCTAGATGCTAAAACCTATTTCATATATTCAACCCAATTATTAGTCAAATGAAACCCTACTAATGGAATTTCCTACCCATCTACATCAACTAAAGATTCAAATAAGGTATAACTAACTCGCATCTCATACATTCAACTTTACCCTACAATTTCCTTCATAGGAATGGCCATTAATCATCACATTGCACCATGCACTTGGCGCTTGGTAGGGTTACAAAGGCTGTAGGATGTAGGATGTGGGATCACAATTGTTATATTAGAGAAGATGAGGACCCTAAGGTTAGGGACTATATATTCAATAGAGTAATTTGTACAATGAAATGAATTTATTGATATTACAATGCATTACTTTGTAGCAAAGCACATAAAATAAAATCCGACGTTTCTCAGATGTTATCATAAATTTATTTCCAATGAATTTCCCCTTGAGGACCTATTGGATTATATGAATACATAGAAAATATAGCATACTTTCATGATGTGAAACTTTAATATAAACATCCAAAGAAAAATATCCCATCCCATTAAAATATGAAATAACAAGATTAACTTTGATGTTATGATAACTAGTAGGTATGTTGGCACTTCACCTAAAAATCCATCATGTATGGGTTGAAAAAATTCAAAAATATGGTATGTACCTGCAAATATTATAGGATTGTGGCAAAAAACAAGCTTTTATCTAGAAAACATAATGGGGAAGATTGCATACCTATAATAACTCCAAAGAATGTATTGTGAATTGATTTTGACCATGATTGACACCACACCAGTGAGACTGCCATGTTTTTTCAATCATAATTTCTAGGGTAAATGTTCACACTTGATGAACACATAGATTGAAAAAGCATAAAAAAAATCATTGTAGGTTCCTACAAATAGTTGAAGACAACCTCAATTTATCAAGAAATCATATAACGGCATATTACAAATCTATATCGACCCCAAAGAATGCATTAAAGTTGTAATTGACCACCATTGACAAAGAAGCAATATTACTACTATACAATTTCCAGGGAAGATAAAGGAAAATATCATTTCTGCACCTCTAGAAAAACCATTCAAAATTTTCCAATAAATCATGATAAAAACATAGGCACAATATAAATTTGCATGTCTATCTTATGAATGATATAGTAGTAAAAATGTAATGGATTCAAGGTGTAGCCTTACTAAATTTTGCTTCAATACCATCAATCATTTGAGATATGTTGTTTCCAGTTAGGATTGCATTTGCATATGACCCCCTTGAAAGCAAAGAAAAAATATACAAAAATCCTATTGTTGTTAATCCTCTTGTGTGCCTCTTTAATGTCTACTCCATTTTAGACACATTGTTAGGAAAACAGAATCGCAGAACAATAACAATAAACAAGATTCAAATATAAATCACATAAAACACATTACAAGAGAGACACCAATATAACATGTTTCACCCAAGATGGACTACGCCCACACAGAATTTGTCAGTCCTTATTATTATACCATCCAGCAAAATTAAGGGATACAACCTACAACACATCCGTTGGAATTTTCTCTTCACTCTCTCACAGTATCTCTTACAAAATCATAGAGATCTTTACAGTGCTACAATACATTACACATGCGTATTACAATGTATTCCTTTTAAAGGGGAATGACCATGGGAAAATACTATGGGCTACCCAATACCATGGGCCCATAAACTATTATCCAACAAACAACCCAAAAATTTTCTTTTGGGGGCTTCACCCCCTAACCCTCGCTGGGGGACCGTTGGTCTCCAGAATCCCCCATCCGAGGGGGGTGGTCCCCCCCGAACCCCTGTGGGGGGGAAATGCCCCCCCTCACATCCCCCAGCTGGGATTAGTGTACATTCCACCTGTACAACATATAAAACTGGGGTACAAACACAACTAAAACAACAACATCTTTGAACCAGGAAGATCAAGCTCCACAATCAACACACATGACCCAAATTGCATTGTATATCCTTTATTCACTGCACGACACACTAAAAGCCACTAGTTTACATGTTTAATTGACATAAAAAGAATTGGAGTTATGATTCTTTGCTCCATTTAACCACAAATTCCAGTAGAACTGACCCTGCTTCATTGCACACCACACTGAAAATCACCTCTTAATGTTTCATTACCACAAAACCATTTAGATAATGACAGAATACCCCCCCAACATGGACACCTCCTATTCTATTATATCCTACAGTTATAACAATAACCTTAGAAATCGAGTGAATCTTAACCCATGCAATGAACTAATTTACCATTAACCAATACAACTATGCCAAAACACATGAAAGCAACTAGTTTATGAGATAATCCGGGATTGGCATGTGTTAAGTTCGGTTTGAATTTCAATTTTTCAATGATGTTCACCAAACTGAACTTAACACATGCCAAGCCCGGATTATCTCATAAACTAGTTCCTTTCAGATGTTTTGGCATAGTTGTATTGGTTAATGTTAAATTATTTCATTGCATGGGTTAAGATTCACTCAGTTTCTAAGGTTATTGTTATAAGTGAAGGATATAATAACATAGGAAGTGTCCATGTACAAGGGGTATTTTGTCACTATCTAAATGCTTTTGTGGTAATGAAACATTATATATATATATATAAGCTTAAAAATCAAATACTGTGAAAATCTTCACAACAGATCTAAGAGATGATGTATACCTCAGAAGAAAGTAATTGATTAAGCAAGAAAATAGAAGAAGAGTGGTCAATGCAGTATAATGAGCAACATAATAATAATACAGTAGAACTCAGATAGAAGCAAAAATACTTCACACACACTAATTCATTAATCACAAATGGACAAATAAATAATACAATGCATGAGGAATTCGAATGCCTAAGGTGGCAATTCGAATTAGCCTTCATGGAGTGATCAAAAGATCACTGGAGTGTCATTGGAGCACAACTAGTGTCATCGGAGCACAACTGGAAGTATTCATCATCATCAGTGGAGTCATCAATGCTCAAGTAACTATCAACCATCAGTCAAACTGAGTCTGGTAGGTGTAACTGAGTGTAATTGAGTGTAACTGAACTGGTAGGTGAAGAAGGGCGAGTTGCTTCCTAAAATCAAGGAAGAAGGGCGCATTAAGCAACTGGAGGGCTAAAACTGATCAGTGAGAATCTCTCGGGGGTTGGATAACTGAGGGCTAGGTGCTGGACTGATGACTGGAATGCATGCAAACCCTAAATGATGCATGCAAACCCTAAAAGTGCATGCATGACTGAAAATGTAAATGATCAAAATACTGGTGGGACTAGGATGGAGTATAGGAATATCCTAACACCCCCCCTTAATCCATCATGGGCCCTGGTAACTAAGACCAAAGGTCACCCAATACAATGAATAATAGTCAATAAACCAAGGAAGTGGGGAAAATTTCATGGGAAAAATACCCCCCCCCCAAAACAGACTATAAGGCACACATAAAAAAATAAATGCTCCAAACTCAAGCAGGTGTGATGCTTGGTCATATGTCTGGAGGTATCTTCTTCTTGGGAAGAAGTGGATCATGCTCAAAAGGCATGTGCTTGTACTTGCTCTTCAGTTTGAATGTGATGAGAACAAATCCAAAAGTATGAGAATGATCCTTGAAACTTTGATTCAAATCAGCTGAGGTAGGATCAAATCTTTGAATGTGCATATAGTCTTTTGTCTTCTCCTTCGAACCACCATGGGTGAGATTATGCCAAAAAGAACTATTACATGTTTGCTTGAAATCAAAATCAGATTTAAGACTTAAAAAATAGTTTCTTGAGATCTCCTTTGAACCAGCAGGGGTGAGATCAAAACCATCATATGTCTGAGAAATTATCCCAAGTAGTGATTGCTTAGAATCCAAATTAGATCCAAGACTTGAATCATGGTTTCTTGAGATCTCCTTTGAACCATTTGAGATGAGATCAAAACCAGTGATTGCATGAGAAATTATCCCAAGCGAATGGCAATGGCCATAATCTTCAATAACCTTATGAAAGCATGCATTAATGATCATATAGTAGTAAGTAAGAGGTGAGTAATCAAGGAGAGCGAATGCATTACCTCCAATGGCTGAATTTACCTCCGAAACATTCATAAGATCATGATGCAAACCAATAGACTCTAGTGCAAGAGAGGATTTAGGACCTTCTGCAATATCTAGAGCGTGAGCTAGCACAGAAAGAGAAGAAAGTTGGAGCATGAGTGTAGAATCTACAAGTTCTTTGTGGACAACTTCAATATGAGATGATACTGGTTCATGATCTGAGATATCATCAAGGAGGGTGAATGAAACACTTTGCTTGCTCTCGAATGGGTTTGGACCAATCCCTTCATTCTGTCTGCCAAATATTTCATCTAGGTGGGCCCATAACTCTTTTGGAGATTCAACATCATCAAGGGAATAGAATGCCAAGCTTCGTGACATAGCAACCATGATGGCTGCAATAGATCTTCCACCTTCATTTAACCAGTCAATCTTTTCTTCATAGGATTCGAACTCTCTTTCAAAACAATAATCAAAGAGATCATGTCTCTTCAAATATGCTATCAGTTTTGGTTTCCATTCAACATAGTCGAATAGATAAAGAGGAGGATCTTCTGAAAACATTGAAGCTGTAGAAGACCTGCAAAAACAATAGAGAATATCTGCAACTGCTACTGCTGCAAGAATGCAGAAACTGCTGCAACTGCTGCGCTTGAAATCTTGGTAATAACCTGCAAAAAACTCTCAAGAATGGAGATAAACAATACTCTCAACATGATCTGATACCATGTGAAAATCCTCACAGCAGATCTAAGAGATGATGTATACCTCACAAGAAAGTAATTGATTAAGCAAGAAAACAGAAGAAGAGTGGTCAATGCAGTATAATGAGCAACAGAATATCAATACAGTAGAACTCGGATAGAAGAAAAAATACTTCACACACACTAATTCATTAATCACAAATGGACAAATAAATAATACAATGCATGAGGAATTCAAATGCCTAAGGTGGCAATTCGAATTAGCCTTCATGGAGTGATCAAAAGATCACTAGAGTGTCATCGGAGCACAAATGGTGTCATCAGAGCACAACTGGAAGTCTTCATCATCATTAGTGGAGTCATCAATGCTCAAGTAATTGTCAACCATCAGTCAAACTGAGTCTGGTAGGTGTAACTGAGTGTAACTGAACTGGTAGGTGAAGAAGGGCGAGTTGCTTCTTAAAATCAAGGAAGAAGGGCACATTAAGCAACTGGAGGGATAAAACTGATCAGTGAGAAGCTCTCGGGGGTTGGCTAACTGAGGGCTAGGTGCTGGACTGATGACTGGAATGCATGCAAACCCTAAAAGTGCATGCATGACTGAAAATGTAAATGATCAAAATACCGGTGGGACTAGGATGGAGTATAGGAATATCCTAACAAATATAACATAAAAGTCAAAATCAATAAACAAAAAAGTTATGATGCACATAGAAAATGAAAGGATATATTATGAGTTTGAGCTGTGACATAACAATTGTAAAGGATTGAGAAAACAAATTGTCAAATTGCTACACAAACCCTAGAAGTTGTGAAAGAGAGGCAAATATCTATGATATGAATATGCTCCAAAAGTCTCCTCTGTAAAATTCACCTCCCATATAAAGAGAGGAAAATATCTATGATATGGATATGCAAGAAAAAGAGTGAGGGACCCCTCAGATTCCGAAATCGATTTCCCTTTGTGTAATATTGGTATCTCCATTTTGATGAGATGCTGTAACCAATGAAGTCACACCTTACCATGATATTCCATGATCCGATTGTTCACATCGTTCAATCCATTCCTTCATCCAATCAAGATTGTTTGCGATGTATAAATGAAGTGCATCCCACTCTCGACCAATTGCCTGATGAAAATATAATTACAATTCAGTACAAATGTATATTTAGTAGAAATTCAGTCAAATGTACTATAATTAATCTCCACTAGATAATAATTACCTTTCACCTTTCTCGATCTACCTTTCTCCTTCATGTACCCCCCTTGGAATTGTTATTGGAGTCTGGATCACAAATGCGACCAAAATTGAGCTTTGACGCTAATTTAGGAAGATATTCCGACTAATATACATCATGTTCTGGTATACCATATATCCCTCCACCATAGAACCCTTAGTACATGCTCGTTGTTTAACCAAACCCTTCAAAAATTTCAAGTGCCTCTCAACCATTCACATGGAGCTTGAGTGGATAGGTCCACACAATTCAATCTCCTCAACTTGGTGTATGAGGTAGTGTTCTTGTGCATTGAAAAATGCCTAAGGTAGATTCTTTTTCATTTCACACATGAGATGAGGAATTTCTCTCTTCAAATACTTTATATCTTCTTTGTGATTTCTTTAGATGACAACCATCTACAAGTGATGCAAACAAATCACAAGATTTAACAAAAATAACATTACATAACAATTAGAAAAAGAAATGTCAAATATAAGTTCTACAATGAATTAAACAAACACTTTATGCATGCAAAATATCGCTACTTACCTCATGTACTTTCCAAGATCATATATAACTTGTTTGACATTGTTGTCGAAGTTGTCCGGGAGAGATAGAGGTAGAACATACTGTAACAGTATAAAAATAGTTTCATTATTTTTTACAAAAAATAGACAAAAAAATATCAACAATATGCACTAGAATAAAAAAATATAGCAATATATATATATACCATAATAATTATCTTGATGAAGATATGCCAATTATGCGATTTCACCTCCACAAAATCACCTTTTTTTGTTATGATATTCTTCATGTTCGAACAAAATCCGGTGGGAAATTTAATTTTTCGCATGACTTCTTTTACAACATTTCTTTGCTACTCCATTAACAACCATGGAAGTGAGTTTATATTAAGTTGGTCTCCGTTGCTATGTAATTGAATGACATATTTCATTGCATGATTGGCTTCTTGAATGTCATTGCAAATTTTGACAATTTTTTCTTTGTCACTCATTTTATCCAATATTCGCCATAATGTTTCAGCCACATTCATTCCTATATGGATTGTTTCAAACAGATGATCAATTTGTAGGTGCTCATAGTAGGGAAACTTACTGAATTGTTTAGGATAACTTTTCATTCCTCGTGGAAGTCCATTAATTTCTTCATGATCAGGACACCATCATGAATCATAGTTTATAAATAAATTACATAAATCAATGTCAATTACAGTAAACAACACACAATAATAAAAATTCAAAACATTTCATATATGATGATAGATATACAATTTGATTCGTACGTACCTTGACGATTTCTATTATATTGCAACTTCCATAGGTGAGGTCTCATTCTTTGCGGTTTTAATGGTCTCTTGCTTTCCATTGAATAGATGTTTTTCGATAGTTCGATACCTATGATTCTTAGAGAGGAAGTGCCTATACTCATCAAACACCTCATTTCCTAAACTTTTTGAACGATGAGATTTGACCTTAGGACTACAAACTAGACATGCAAATTTTTCCTTTGTTTGAAGACCTACATAAAGAGATGGATTAACTATGTCAATTATAATTATATATAATGAATGGATTATTTAAAAATACATGCATGCATAATATATCAAATTCATAAAATTAAATAATATTAAAGTGGACGTTATAATTACATACCGCAAAAATGGGTTAACCTTGGGGTATCATGTACAGTCCATACAAGCATTGCATGCAATTGAAATTGCATTTGTCATATTGGTCTAGATACATCATGCATAGTGATGCCATTCCATAGCTTTAATAGCTCGTCAATAAGAGGTTCGATATATACATTTATATCTTTAACTTGTTACTTACCTGATTGGTTTGAACATATAACTATATAATTATTACAAACATTTAGATATATAAATAATATACAAGAGTAAAAGAAAAAAATATATGACATTATGCAACAAAATACGACAAATGAGATGCCACTACATTAAAATAAAATTGTTGTAGACACATACCTAGAATAATCATTGCCCACATTATGTGATCCATCTTTATTGGCAACCATGGAGGAATGTTATTGCTGATAACTAAAATAGGACACACTGAGTAAATAGATCTCATCTCTGCAAATGGATTGACACCATATGCTACCAAATAAATCCTAACATTACAAGGTTCTTCTTTAAAGTGTGGCCATTTTTCCTCCATATCTCTAAATGCAGAACCATTTGCAGACATTCGAATAATGTCATATTGAATTCTGTTCCATATTGCATGGTAATCCATAAATTGGACTATGTTTTTGCACTTGAACAATCGTTGCAAATGTGGAATAATGGGAATATAACAAAGAACCTTGCGAGACACTCTTTTTGTTACTTGATCTGTTTGATATCTATTTATATGACATTCCAGACATTCTGTTTCAAATTCATGCTGATTATAATATATAATATTGTCATCGAGCAATTGCTTCATACTACATTCCAATTTCTTTCATGATGG
Source organism: Larix kaempferi (assembly GCA_027924585.1). NCBI lineage: Eukaryota > Viridiplantae > Streptophyta > Pinopsida > Pinales > Pinaceae > Larix > Larix kaempferi. The sequence goes on along the minus strand of BSBM01000101.1, from coordinate 16,531,565 downwards.
AAAATAAATCTTGATATGTCCGGGGTAAAATATTTGACGGTGGTAACAAAAATTCAACTATCAAGCTACAACAAATTAAAATAAAAAACTAGTTAATATAATATATAAATAATATTAATGAAACATATTTCATCCGTATTAATTTTACTTATGAATTAACACTAAAATTACTAGAGGAACAAAGATAACCTTTATCACGATCATATATATGTGATGGAATATATTACATACCTTAACATTTGTGTGACTGATGTGTTTGAAAGACCATTCATAACCTCTAAGTTAATTATCAACAATATTTCAGAGAGAAGATTTGTGTTGGAGCCCTCATAAAGGGGTTCGTATGCCTTCTCAAGAAGAGGTAAATCATGAACATCATCAAAGTCATCATTTTCATGATCATCATCATAATCATCCATTCTAACATTAAATGTATTATGGATCAATGAATTTGTACCATCATCTTAACCTATGTTATCAGTATGATCGTCTTCTTCAATATGATCATTAACTTGTTCTCCCTTATTCATAGCTCCATGTTCCTCCGGTACTTGTTTTGAAAGCACATCCTCCGGGCGATATCCTGTAGAAGCTCTTTCCTTTATAATTACATGAAACCATCAAGAGATATTAGTTAATATAATAAATATTAATATGATAGACATACATTTACAAAAATGATCAATATAAAGACATATATAATGAAAAACTTACCACTGGATGATAGTTATGTCCCCCCTCAGCATGTCCAGGTTCCCTACAAAGTCTTTTGGCTATTGTGATCTTTATTCTTCTCCTTTTAAATCCCTTGCATTGACTACATGGACAATAACATTCCCATCACCCTTTCTTTTCAGCCCATCCCACAATTTAGCAAGCAATTCTCGATTTTATTCGTCTCGATCAGGAATATTGTTATGTGAAATTTTTTGATACCGAGCTTGACAGATGATTATAGATCTTAAAAAATAAAGCTCCACACTTCACTATTTTTAATCACAGTAAAAATTGAAATAATTGTGTATTTTTGTACGGAAAACGATCCGTATGAATATTATAATTTCCACAAACCATCGCTTGTATAGCAAACATGCCAGAATATTTCTATAATTTATAGTTTCTAAAAATAAATGATCGTCGGATATCCAACGACGTTAACATAGTTATGGTTGTAACCTAGATACATCGTAAATCCGGCAACCTATGTCGAATATCCGACGTAGGTCATCAGATTTACGACGATTGTCGGAAGTTCAACGACTACAAGGGTTAATTTAAAAAAAAATTAAGAAAAATTCGTAATTAAGAAGTATCGATCATTCGAGAGAGTTCACAATATGCATAAATCCTTATTCTTGATTAATGGAATATATGGCAAGGTTTATGGGCATTGGCCCTCCATATCCATTGTTCCCACTCCAACAATTTTTTCCATTTTATTGTATTTTAGAGGTTACTGGCCGAGATTTTTTGACATATCTCTTTATAGAAGTCTCCAATTTCAATTTTGTCTGAGGCTTTGTAAAGAGCATTATACTCTCGTTTCAATGAGTTGTTGCACATCAAATATTTGTTGATTCCTCTATTGTAAATGGGTATCTAAAATGGCTTTCTTCATTGGAACCTATATCGAGGATTACTGTCCATGATGGTTTTTTATGGTATCTATTGTTTTACACCTTTGTGTAGTGGATTCTAGGTCACTCATGTAGAGAGTCTTTGGAGGGTAAACATGCATTTGTCTCCTTGTACCTCCTTGTTTCGCAGTGTCTTGGAGCTCCCCACCTTGGAGTGTTACTTGATTAGGTTGTTTTTCATCTTTTCCGCCTTTAGCTCAAACTCCATACTTTTGCCATCAGCTATGACATGAATTGGTGTCATCTTTTCCACTTAGTTCAACATTGTGTGGGGTGGTATGCAATGCTTCCTCATGCAATTTTTTACTCACCATGTTCAATCGAGATCAAATGGCTTCAAATTGAGCCTCATATTGAGCCCCAGTTTCTATATTGACTCGGTGGTTGTAGTGGCTAGTTACCCATGAACTCCAGTGAGATGGATTGGCATCCGTAGGGACACTCAACATATGACGTCTTCTCGGCTTTCTCAACTCATTCTTGAGGATCAGTTTATTTTGAGTGTGTGCATTCAACTTTTGTTGCCTCAATAGTTTGGAATGTGCATCCAGGAGTTTGGAATTGGCTACTTGGATCTTTACCTGTATTTTTGATGGCATTGATGGTTTGGAGTTTCCTGACCCTCTTTAGAGTTTCGACCATTCTTCCTATTTGGATATTTTAGTGTCCATGATCCTCATTGATTGTTCGATGGTTGATGGTGTTTGCTTATGTTTGAAGCTTTGTCTGGTTCCTGACCAACACCTATGTCTTTGGAGCATTTGTGTGGGGATTGTTAGTGTTTTCCATTTTTGTGCCTCTGCAACCTATCCACTTCTTCAAAGTTCGACCATGTTCACTAAGGTTATTTGGCTTGAGTCTTCTTTAGAGTTTTGGAAGGTATCCTACTCTTGTCATTCATTGCATCATTGTGAGATCTTCATCAGTTTAAGCTTCAATGCCTTTTTTGGCATGTGTGCTTTTCTATCTTTTGGGGAGGATTTTTTCCCATGAGGATTTCTCCTTTTCTCCGATTATGAGAGTTTGTACATGGGTACCTCATCAGGCCTAGTTGCGGGGGGCCATCTTTGTTTTCTTTTTGTTTCCTCCCTACAACTTGCTTATGGGTATCATTGTCTTTCCAAGGAAGCTAGGTTGTAAGCCAAGCCTTGTGAGTTGTAATCTCGAGTAAAGAGTCTATCAATGGGCCTTCTCCATTGATTTATATGGAGAGCCCTCATATATTTTTTCTCAAAACAAATTAATAGATTGTCTTCTTCTCTCCATAAGAGGTGTTAGTTTACTGGTATAAGTTTCTAAAATAACTTTTACTATTATTGAAAATAAGTTTTTTTTCAACAACTTCAAATAAAGTGAAGGGAAATTGACATTTTTTATTTCAAATCCTAAAAAAAAATCTGCCAAATTACAAATATCAATTATTAACATTATAAAATTTAATTCAATAAATTCTAGACTTAAAAACAACCATTCTAACCAATTCAAAATTAATTTTTTATAATTTTTTAAACTTCATTCAAAATCTTGTAACCTTCTTCATTTTAATCGCTATGTTTTGAAACTTGTTGGATTTCCCATGTCATTGTAAGCTATGGATAGGGTGGTAAAAATTCAGATTTGCTTCAACTCAAATCTCTTACATCCCACACATGGAAGTGGTCTGAGGTCTAGACTTCAACACATTTAAACCACGTTTAGTAATGAAATCATAAAATATACATAACCTTCGAATGAATAAATAACCACGTTTAGTATGTGAATCATACATATAAAATATACTAAAACTTAGAATATATATATAGCCAAAAATTGAATAAAATATTTGCAATTACACGGCAGGGCATTGGAAGCACTGATCAAATTTGAAGGATTGGATTTAATTTCATACTGAAGGATATATATTTACCAAACCCTTCAATGTTGAAGCATTAAAAAAAAATTGTACTTTAATAGAAAAGAAAAAAATTGATTACACACTTCATGAAAAAAGGTTAATAAAATAAATTATACTTCCAAATTTTAACAATATTATACGAAGAACATGTAATTTCAATAAAAAAATAAATTAAAATGGTTTTAAAATCAAAATTATCCACAAAAATATCATTTTACACAACTGGATACAATTCAAAAATTGTTAATCAAGAACTTGCTTCCATTTATTTCATATTCTTCAAAATTGCCAAAAGTTACATCATGGGGAGATGAAGTTATTTTCCCATTGGAAGAGGCTACCGAGCTTTCATTAGTTTCCATGCCTCATAGATGGCATTCCAATCTACCTCATCTAGAGCATGAGGTTCACTAAGAGAGAGAAACAATAACACATCTAATGTGTCTGAACTAGAAAGTCTGGACAAGTCATCATTTTTATCCTATTTAATTTTGAGAAGCCTCTTTCACATATTGTTGTACTAGTTGGAATAACAAGAATAGTTTTCTATAACCACATTAGACATGGAAAATCTTCAAACCATTCAGGTTCACCTCCACACAGATCCATGCTCCAAACATATTCATTTTTGGGTATAATTTATAAAGTACAAGCAAGAAAATGTCTTGCTATGAAACAATTCTAACAATTTGCAAATCTGAATTGTTAAGAGTATAATGCATTAACGTAGTATTTAGAATCCCAATTTTAATAGCAAATTTTGTGATTTCAATAGTCTAATGTCCACGAAATTTTAAAAAATATAAATACATTCTTGATTTGGATTCTCCTAGTGGTTGCAAATTTTGTGAATTCAATAGTCTAAAGTCCACAAAAGTTTTATAAAAATATAAATACATTCTTCCTTTGGATTCTGCTGCTGGCGGTTGCTCAAATTGAACGCACTGAGATTTTTAAAAATATTAATATGACTAGTTATGTCTAAATGTATTAACATAGATTACATTTCTTTTTATATTTTATTAAATTGAACGAAGTGAAATTTTTTAAAATATTAATGACTGGTTACATCAAAATGCATCAAGTTAGATTACATTGATTTTTATACATGTTGTTTTGTTTGTTAATTAACCTTCGGGTGAAAACGCGAAGCTGGGAAATAATTCTGTGACAAAAACGTGAAGTTGGGAAAGAGGGCGCACGGATGAACAGGGAAAAAAAGTCAACCTGAAACTCTCGGCCTAGAGTTTTTTAAACTCTAGGCCGAGAGTTTTGAGAGTTCAAACTCTAGGCGGAGAGTTTAAAAAAACTCTAGGCCAAGAGTTTGAACCAATCTACGCACTGTATTTTAAAAAAAACTCTCGAATGAGAGTTTGAACTAAACTCTCAACTGAGGAAGACATTTTCTCGCCCGAGAGTTTTTGGTCAACAATTCCAGCACCATTTCTGCAGAATTCAGAAATGTGTCACTTTAACAAGGTCGGACCACTGCAAAACATGAGAATTACATGTCAAAGTTTATACCAGTAGATTCATCATTCAATCTACTTTCTCATAATATAATTTTTTTTGAATTTCATTTAGGATTACTATTTTTTACTATTTTTTTACTAAACTTTATCATTAAAAAATTTAGTGACTAAGAAATCAGTCATAATGAAAATTCAATATCATCACAATGACGAAGCCAATTTTTTAAAAAAAAATACAAGGATGTTCCTTGAAGTGTCCTCTTCAATGGGTTGGTTTTAGTTTGTTTGATAAGAGTCACATTTTAAAGAAAATGCGAAGACAAAAACATGTGTCGATAATGCACCATTTTATGAACATACGTTGTTTCGATAAATAATAAAAAATAGTTCCCAAGTCTTAAAAAACTCAAAATATAGTCCAGGATCCAGTGTAGTGTGTGTAGATTATGAGCCTACAAGTTTTTTCCCTAAAATGAATAACCATCTATCAAAAAACTGTCATCAACACAGGTCACTCATTATCCATACCTAAAAGTTTCAAGTATATTCCGTATGTTGACAACAAATGTGTCCCACGATAAGTCCATAAAAAAATTTAAAAAAAATACGAGTAGAAAGTTAATTCAATTCTCTAAAACCTTTGTGTTTACCTCAAGTTGAAATTCCTAAAGGAGATATGGGTTTGAAGAGGTCGAAGTTGAAAAACATAAAATTTAGCAGTTTTTTTTGTCAAAAACAAGCCAAAATTGTTTCCCAACTTCATGTTTTCACCCCTTCATTTTTTTTATAGAAATAAACAACTTCAAAAATCAAATAAATTTGAAAACTTTTACGATTATCGAAAAAAGATCCATAGTAAAGGTTGAAAATTTAATAAAATTGGAAAAACCTGTTGATGTTTAAATGCCCAACGTTTGGGACTTATCATGTTAGTCCATCATCAGGGGATCTCACCATGTTTTTTAGATGCTTCAATTTAATCCCAAAGAGCGAGTATAAATATAGAATAGATGTTTGCATGTCGGTTCCTATTCATGTAGCTTCCTTTTTATCTTATTAATTATTTGTTTCCAAGTGCCGCTCAGTTTTAAATCATCTCGATTAAGTGTGTTATCTCGTTTGTCAATTTCCACAGAACTATCTAAAAAGATGGGTGAAAGAGGCTGTGGAATCTGGCAAAGGAGATAACACACTTAATCAGGATGATTTAAAACTGAGTGGCACTTGGAAACCAATAATTAATAAGATTCAAAGGCAGCTATGTGAATAGGAGCCGACATGCAAACATCTATCCTATATTTATACTCGCTCTTTGGGCTTTAATTGAAGCATCTCAAAAACATGGTGAGATCCCGTGATGATGGACTAACATGATAAGTCCAAAACGTTGGGCATTTAAACATCAATAGGTTTTTCCAATTTTATTAACTTTTACGATACCTAAAGTAATGTCAAAACACAATCCCTAAGCTTTTAAAACATTTGACTTACTTATGTAAGAATGAACAATACCGAATCTGCTAAGAAAAATGTATGGCCAAACACAGATCAAGATACAACTTACATTGTAATCCAAATAAAGATGCACAACAAGCAAGCAAATTCATGATTACTCAACACACTTTCTCAATGACGTTGAACTTCGATGATGGAGATTGGAGTGGAGGCCGTCTTTTCCAAACTCCCATTCACCGGATCTTCCACCACGAAAACTTCACCACAAGAAATCAATGTTACAAACTCCCATCTCTTCAAATAATGGTTTAACTCCATCTCTCAAATAACTTTTTAACTCCATGAAAATAAAAAAAAAATGATTATTTCCAAGATTCAAATATGAAAACTTTCTTCAAACTAAAAAATTAAGCCAAAGTTTCAGTTGGAAAAAATTATTTCCAAATTCCAAGATTCAAATATTGAAACTTTCAAACAAAAATCAAAACCGGAGTTTGAGCTAAAAAAACTAAGAAAAGCTCCTCCTAAAAGACCATAACTTTAGGAACCATAACTAAATAGGAAGATGTATGAGTTAATTAATTATATAATATAAATCTATTTTAGGAAGATGTATTACTAATTAAATAATATGGATTAATTAATTAAATAATTTGAACATATTCTTTTTATACATTTAAAAAATTAAAATAATATTGAAAAATTATTTATAAACTATCATTTCTTTAGAAATTTATAAATATTTGCTTTCCCGGTTGAATGGTAAATTTAGAACTATGGATTTTATTTGATGTGGATTTTAAAAAATATACTTCTATGAAGGACCAGAACCCCTCCGTCTTGACCTGCCATATTTTAACCACCATCAACATTTTTCCTTAACTGCCTCGCATTGCTCGAGAACCCATCTCGGCTGTATATTTACTTGAAACCTTCTTATTTTTCACCAAAATCACAGAATCAGGTTTGTCCCTCAGTCTGATATGACTTTTTATTATTATTCTTTATAATATATAGGGGAGTGATGCGAGTAAGTGAGCGTTTTTTTACCCTTTTTTACGTAACTTAATTGTTCATGTTCCCAAGCTTGTTTTTCCTCCAAATTTTTAGTGTTCTTTATCTAACCATATTGGTCTTGAGGTGTGACGAATCCAAATGGATGCCATGTCAGCCACAAAGTTACAAGTTGTCTAGTCTTAATGTCACCATAGTGTATTTTTGCTTGGGACTAGTAGGTGAACATTGATGTGACTTAAAGTAAATGGGACTTAAATGAAATTTATGATTTCAAATATTCATTTTATTTCAAAATGTAGAAGAAAGTTTTTTATTTAGTAATTTTAAAAACATGAAAAATTGACATTTTCTTGTACATAAAGTACTTTTATAAATAGCAAATAGTACCAAATATTTTCAAAATTGATGTACGCCAACACCATTTTTATCTCCACTACTGACTTCTCTGTAATCATTTACATTTTTGTATAATATCCTACCAACCCTAATGTCACATGTAAGTAGTTGCAATATCATTAATTTTTTTATAACCCACTATTCTGTAACTAATGTATCAATGAAACATTACCACCTTTAGATATAAAGCTTCAAAGACTTTTTGCAGCCAGATATTTGCCAAAAGTATGGATGTGCTTGAATAATACCCATCCACCCGCATCTTTGGGCTTTGCTAAAGATTGTCAATTGGCCAAATTGAAACCAATCTTATCACTCTTACCAATAAAAGAGCCTACTAATCTTCTCCAAAACCCCTTTTGGGATGTGTGCCAGTCTCACAGGATTCAATTTTGATCACTGATTGGAAGCCAGGATAATCCGTCCAAAAAAATGGCCAGAAACGGAATAAAATATTTGTATGTTGATCATAACGAGTATGTGCAATGGCATTGGAAGACGAGAAATCGGTCACAAGATTGCCAAAAAGGGGTTCGAATATTTGAAAGTTCATACTTGTTATGTCCCCGACATATAGTTTTCGGTCAGGGGGCATTAGTTCTGGTGGCAAAAATTGCGGATATCAAATTGCAAAGTTTTTTCTAAAGTTTATATTTATTTGTATTTGTTTGATTTTTTTAAAGTGCATTTTATGTGGTTGTGGTTTGTTCCATTTGCAGTGACGTTGGCCTGGGGCTGTGTGCCCCAGGCCCCGGCGGCAGGGTGACGTTTGCCGATTTAAATGGGGTTGGTGGTCTTGTTCAATATGTAGTATGGGTGCGGTGTTGCTGTGGTGTGCTCGAGTTGCAGTTGATTGCGTGGAAGGGGAGAGTTTAAATGGCGTATTGATGCGCTATGGTCCAGGGTTTCGGGGTGTTAATGCAGTATGGTCCGGGGTATGGTCCGGCTGTTGCGGGGGTGAAGGACGACTCCAGGCGTAGCGTCGGGTTGAGGTGTTTTTTCAGGCGGTTCCAGGCACAGCGACGGGGTTTAAATGGGGTTGGTGATTTGGTTGTCTGGTTTTGCAGTTTGCTCAGCTTCTTCTTATGCTCAGAAGGAATCCGAAAGAATGAAATTGATAGCAGGTTTTGTTGTTGGTGCGGCCGTGTTAATATTCGTCGCTCGACTGATATTTTTCAGGTAGTATGTTCATCACTGGGCAGATATGCTGGAGAAAGAGGAAAGCTTAGCATGGAAAATCACAATTTTTCATAATTCGAGCTTCAATGCAGAGGAGCTTTCCTTCCCATTTGGATGAATGGGCCCTTAGGTATGCCCTGCACGGGATTCAATTTCTTGGTCATGATAACTAATTGTCACTGCAAGTGCATACATGACATAGGCCCTGATGATTACAGAGGAGGACACCCGAGAATAGGGTTCTTGCGTCTCCATAATATTTTGAAACCCTAGTTTACTATACTTCCATTTAGAGTGTAATATCTTTTATGTTTTAGAAGCTTGGTCTGTATCAAGTTATTATTGACAAGGTTCCTTTGGTTAGTGCTATGATATCATAGCTCAAGTTCCACCTTCAGTACCGAGGATCATAAGTTTGAGCATGAATTTTGTCATTGGCTTTAGATAGTGCAGAGCCAAGATGAAAGCAACTAGTCAAAATAAAATCTGTATAGGGATTGTTCTTAGAGTCTTTGGTATCTCGGGGTTTGGTTGCAGCCAAAGCCAACAGAATGCCCAATTTTTTACTGCACTACACAAATTTGGAGATCTTAGACCTGTTGTCAGCAATTTATAAGATATGTTGGAATCTTGGACATTTTCTGTTTAGCGGCATCAATTTTGAATTTTCCTCCCGGATTGAAAATGCGCAACCAGCACACAGAGCATCCATTTCAAGGCCCAAAGATTCTGTGACTTGTTGCAGTTATATATAGGGTCTAAATTAATGCAAGGTGAAACTTTATTAATAGAGAAATTAACCTTTTTCTTGCCATGTCTATGCTTTACTTTCAGGACTTCTGTTTCTGAAGCCAAATGAAATTGCAAATTTAGATCGCTAACCGTTGATGCATAAATCCACAATGTCAAACAAAAAGCCGTCACTGTGGCGATACATGAGTTTGGTGGGATAATATCTTCAGTCCTTTGTTATTGCAAAAAAATTTCCCCTTACAACCTGCAGCATTGTCTCGACTCTCGTCCAAGCAGAGAACTGTATATAGGCTATTGTACTAAATGCTACTTAGTTAGGTGGGAAATGGTTTGCTGGTTGAATGATCACTAGGCTCTAAAGTTCAAATATCATAGCATTAAAAGACATCATAAGTAAGACAGTGAAATTGACATATGGGTTTATAGATCCTTTTTGAAGATTCTTCATAGAAGAGCTACAATGGATTCCAAATAACAAAGGGTCATAGTTTTCAAACAATGGTTTGATCTCCATTATAGGGCTTTCTCATTTTTTTTTATGATGATTATTTTCCTGCTTACATGAATGGACTTCACATTTAAGATACCTACATGTTTGGTTATGGCAACTTCTTATAAACATATCTTCCTTTGCTATCAATAGTACTACACGTTGCTTACTAATCACCACTTACTATGAATAATTCCTTGCTATTTGGCAGGGTTTTAGTCTGCTGGTTTCAAATAATGTTATCACATAGGTTTAAGCATTTTTGACACTAAAAGGATGTTATTTGTCAGGAAAGGCTATGTTATTTTTTCTCCAATCTGTGTTGAAATAAATCTTTCATTTGTGCAGATCAAGCGGGAAATTTCTACCATGAAATTGATCAAGCATCCAAATGTCATACGGTTACATGAGGTAAAATTTGATTATGGATTTGTGGCTTCTCTTAGTAAGGAATGCCAAACTTTATATTGGAAAATAATTACATGCTTCGTGGTGCCAATATCCACAATCCCACTTTCTTTGATTGGAAAATGATCAGTTAACATTGCATCTTTATTCCCCATGTCCCTTAGACATTATAGTGACAAGTTTTCTATTTTTCTTAGCCATAGATCACTGGATGTTAAAAGTATTCTAAGCAAAGGTTTGGTGTTGTTGGAAATGGACCCCTTAGACTATCAAATGGGGATTTCATGTTATTATTGCATGCATAGAATCTTTTGTTTTAGGGCAGACGTGAGAATTAGTCTGTTCATGCAATAATACAGTTTGTAATGGGTTACCCATTACACTAAAGAATTAAAACTGACCTGTGTTGTCGTTATCTGGTATTTTCAGGTCATGGCTAGTAAAACAAATATCTATATTGTAATTGATTTTGTAACTGGAGGCGAGCTTTTTGATAAAATTGTAAGAAGCATCAGAGATCACTTTCGAATTTCAATCATAATTGCTTAATTCAATTTTCAACCATCGACAGCTGCAAATTGCCTTATATGTTGGTTCAGTTATAGTTTCTTGCTTAGATTATCAACCATCAAGAGCTATGCAGCTCTTTAAGCACTTGGTAGCCATTTGTCTTTTGACAAATATGTTTTGGATTTGTTGTTTGGATGTCATTTAAATGACTAGGATATCCACTGCTTTATGTTCCTGCTGTTAAAAGCTCATTTCTTTTGAAATGGTAGGTTAACCATGGAAGATTAAGAGAAGATGAAGCAAGAAGATACTTCCAGCAACTCATCAGTGTTGTGGACTACTGTCATAGTAGGGGTGTGTCCCATAGAGACTTGAAGGTAACATGTGACCTGGGAATGAATTAATATCCTGTTCATTCTCAATTCATCTTTATCCATTGAAACCAACTCCAAAACCTCGACTTCCTTTGTAAGATCTCTCAATAGACAATATCATGTACTTTAATTGGTTTGTACTACTTATGGGTTTTGCAGCCAGAAAATCTGCTTCTAGATGCCTATGGAAATCTCAAAGTTTCTGATTTTGGTTTGAGTGCACTGCCTCAGCAAATTAGGGTAAGAATGTGGTTAGTAAACACTCAAATTCGACCATTAGGTGTATTGTGGCTCTTTATTTGACATTATTGATCTGTACTTTCAAGCTTTACAGAAAAGTGAAATATGAATTTTTACTTGTTGTGATGTTTAGAACATGACTGCAAAGTAAATTGCATGTATTTCATAAAATTGGCAATTGTTGAAGGTGCAGTGTTTCCAAAGATAAAATTTATTATCCTGTGAAAATTGAAGAATTGGCTTTCAGTCCATATCATATGATGCTTTCTTAGTGCATATCGATAACTATCTTTAATTTTAAATTTTTGGCTTTCAGATCCATTATATGCAGCAAGTGAAAAATGCACTTTGTATTTATTGCAACTCTCCCATTATTTGTTGATAAGAATATTCGGTCATCCATTGTTTAGTTATTGTTCTTCTGAGTGGCTTGTAACTTCAGAAATTACATTATCAAAACCTATTTAAAAGTATAGATTTTTCTTTGTAGTATATTATGATTGATAAAGGTTATGGATGGATTTTGCTGCATTCTGAAGAGTAAATGTAAATAGCTGATCTTCTTAATGTGTTTAATTGCAGGAGGATGGGTTAGTTCATACTACTTGTGGAACACCAAATTATGTTGCTCCTGAGGTATCTTCAATTTTTTTTCACATTAATTGCCAAATAAAATAGGGCATTCAGGTTACCCTGTTTGACTGCATGGCAGTTTTGTTAGCATCAGACTATAAATTGAGATTTGTTGCCTTGTTTTATGCAGGTCATCAATGATAAAGGTTATGATGGTGCAACTGCAAACTTGTGGTCATGTGGGGTTATTCTGTTTGTTTTGATGGCAGGTTACTTGCCTTTTGATGAGACAAATCTTCTAACACTATATAAAAAAGTAAGAAGGCCAGATCAATGCAAAGATGCATCCTTTTGCTGTATTTACTTCTCTTTTTAGCATTTATGAAAAAAAACCTCAATGACCGACATGATAGTACTGAACTGTAGATTCATAAAGCCGATTTCACCTGTCCTTCATGGTTTTCTTCTAGTGCAAAAAAACTGATTTCGAGGATTTTGGATCCAAAGCCAAAGACGGTAAGTGAACTGGTATTAAGTTGTATTCCGTAATGTTGCAGATATGTTCAACTTGTCCACTGGATTACCTTCACTGTTTTTATATCCATCTCATACTTGCTAGCAGAAGAATTTGAAAAGATTAAAAAATCATGAATTTTTGAGTGAGCGATGAGATTGCACTTATTTTTGAAATGAGCTTTGGAATAAACTGACATGCACATTAATATCCTCTGTTGGCAGCGTATTACAATACCTGAGATTTTAGAGCATGATTGGTTTAAGAAAGGTTACAAGCCGCCCAAGTTCCAAGAAGATAAGGAGATAAGTCTGGATGATGTGGATGCTGTTTTTAATGACTTGGAAGTAAGATTTTGTATGCGAAATGTTATTTTTCAATTTCTGAGTATTCAAGAAACAATGACTAACTTTTTGCTACTTCTTATAATCAGGACCATCTTGTCTCAGAGAAGAAAGATACACAGCCTGTGTTGATGAATGCATTTGAACTTATCTCTATGTCACAAGGTCTCAACCTCGGCAATTTGTTTGGAAAGCATATGGTATGTTATAGAAAATCATAGATTATAATGAGGTTTTAGAAAACTTGCTTTTCCTTGAAATGCAAATCCACATCTGATTTTGCAACTGAAACCTCATATTCGAAATATTAGCTTCTAAAGAACTATTCTTTGAAAGCATTTTTTGTGAATGCATGCCTTGTATAGGACAGTAATTATATTCTTTTCCATCTGTCACATCATTGTGTCTATCCCATGCTTGACTCCTTGTGATTGATTCAATCGTTGTTAGGCAATAGGAATGACCTGCTAACCACAAAAGTCAAGTAGCTTATTCTTTGATACTGTATATAGGTATAGCATGTTTGAGATATTTGCAAAAGAAATGTGTGGCCGATGTTGATAAATGTTTAGAACTTCAAGTTGTGCGTGCTTCTATGGTTTTATCCACTTCCCTTTCATTAATACTTGGGGAATTCACTGATGTGGTTGATGGAAATGTTGTCTTGCTATTAGGGCTTTGTTAAGCGAGAGACAAGGTTCACATCCAAACACCCTGCCAAAGAAATAATATCAAAAATTGAAGTTGCTGCCGGACCTCTTGGATATACTGTGAAAAGGCAGAATTATAAGGTGATAATAATCTCATAGACATCAAGTTGCCTGATTGGGATATGCAACTCTTAACTCCATTCTCATTTATGTCAGTTTTAGACGTACCTATCTATCTAGAACTTGTTTCTCGGTTTCTTTAGATTTTCTTTTAGGTCTGGCTACATTTAAATTGAATGTATTTTCATTTAAGTTCTAATACCTATTATTTCACCTGCTTTTAGATGAAGCTGCAAGGTGCCGAGACTGGAAGGAAGGGCACTTATCAGTAGCTACAGAGGTAGTAATATGTTTGATAAATTTATGCTCACTGCATTCAAGGACACTACTGCATATCATATACAAATCCTATAACTTCAAAAATCCCTGTCTTGGCCCTTTGAGTATGAGCTGGTCTTTTTTCAAGTATTTGAAGTAGCTCCTTCTCTTTTCATGGTCGAGGTTTATAAATCCGGAGGTGACACGTTGGAATTTCACAAGGTTGCGACGCATTTCTTTCATATATGCCTTTACTGAATAAGTATTTGAGTGTTCATAGTAAACTTCACTGATATTTAAATTCATTTCCTTGGGTTGCTTGATCCTCGAGTATAATCTATTTTATATTGCTTTGATTTTTTACTCATGGTGGATGCATATTTTTTTTCTACTGCAGTTTTACAAAAATCTTCCATCTGGGCTAAAGGACATTGTCTGGAAGTCTAAAGCTGTCATGGAGGAGAACAAATAAACCTGATCGTTATTTGTATGAAAAAATCCCATGAGCCAATAAATATGGAGATTGTACAGAGTTCACGGATTCATTATGCTTGTTTATACATTCGATGTACATGATTGATTAGCTAAGTGGTACAGTCTGCTTCTTTGCAGGATGTGAAGTAGTCCTGCAAGATATTGATTATTGATATGAAGACAGATTAGTTGTGGAGTGATGCCATTATATACAACTTTTGCTTTAATGTTAAACATAATATGATCAAGATTCCTAGAATGAATTCATTATGCAACAATTTTATGAGCCTCTTGCATGATTTGGAGTTAGATGATTCTACCTTGGGGGTTTTAGCTAGTTTTAGTAAGCTTGGTTTGTGTGCTTTTCGAATGTCTTCTCAAGGATTCGAATTTATGATGTAACATTATATATTTGCAGCCACTTTGTTGTACATGGTTGGCTGATGTTAAGATTCAATATGCTAAGATAGATACCATCAGTATTACATTCAATTTCACAACAATAGCATATACAGGATCTCACTGAAAGAACAACAAGCACAACATAAATACAAGAGACATAGATTTATCCTGGGAAACCCTCATGGGGTAGAAAACCTAGCAAAGCTTCCTCAATATAGATGACCAACAAGTACAAAGATGTAATCCCCAAATAAGAGCTTCTTCTCCTCTGCAAGGTTTATCACGCTGACCTACCCAATAATGAAACTATGTCAGTGAAGCACCTCTGGATGACCACCAAAATGTATATGGATATATCAATATGGACAATCTTAAGAAGAAGAATAACAAAAATGACAACGTTTACATAGAGTATGATCATGGATTGGCCAAGGCAGAAGTTGAAACTTTGGGAACCATTCGCCAAAAAAAAACATAGTGAAGCTTTATTGTAATCTGTCGAACAGACATTCAAATGTGTTGGTCTACGAATACATGCCCAATGGGAACATGTTTGAAGCTTTGCATAGAAATAACGATTTGGATTTGCCAACGCGACAGAAGATTGCATTAGGGGAAGCTCATGGATTATCTTATCTTCATCATGATTGCTCCCCTGCAATTATTCATAGGAATGTCAAGTCTACCAATATCTTGCTTGATCAATTTTATGAGGCCAAGATGGATGATTTTGGTGTTGCAAAAGTTCTTCAAGCTTGCAACAGAGGAGGGAATTCAACCACAGCTTTTGTAGGCACTCACTGTTACATTGCTCCTGTTAATTTTTTTCGCTCTTTTGTCCGGCATTTGTGCTCAATTGTATTCCTCCATGTTTTCAACACAAGGCTTTCTGCTCTCAAGCAATGTGTTTTTGTCACAGGTTTTGAGGTCCTTGACCTTTAACATTATTAATATGCATTTTATTGATATTTCTTGTAAATGGATGATCCTTGAATTTCACTTTGTTTATCTTTTTTTATGGTAAAATATGCATACTCCTCAAAGGTCACAAAGAAGACTGATGTTTACGGTTTTGGTGTGGTTTTGCTGCCTAGTGAACTGGAATTTGGGGAGAACAAGGATATAGTTTATTGGAATTCACACAAAATCTATAAGGAGGACGATGTGTTTTCTATTCTTGACTCGAACATTTCCAAGTCATTTAAGGAAGAAATGATCGGGCTTTGAGAATTGCAGTGTTTTGCATAGACAAACTACCAACTTTGTGTCCTTCTATGAGAAATTGTGCATGATGCAGATCCTTGTAACTGGAATAAGATATTGATTATGGACTGCCCAGAGCTTTATGAATTACAGGAGCTCTCTCAGTTACAATTACTGTCTAGATAAATAGCAGCAACAGAGAAAAAGATATGTATAAACGTTCCATCTATGAATTCTCAACTTAGTAGAAGATACTATGAATTCTCTCTCAACAATGTTCATTGCTGGCCTCATTATCTATGAATTGTAAAGGTGAACCTTTTATCGTCTCTCTCGTGTGCCTTGAGCAAGCAATCTGTAAGGAGCAACCTTCATTTCGTGCCTCCCTTCCCTGAATGGCTGCATCTAGCCCTCCCCGAGTACTCTCGGCATATGATCCTCAAATGGTAGAATCATATATATATATATATATATATATAACACTTCGTGGTTGCTCATTCCATCCAGGCAAGGTAGGAACTCTTGTTCCGTGGGGACAAGCCTCCTCGTCCGGAATAGAAACATGCAAGTAAAGGAATCAAAGCATACAAATTTTATAATATCCCTAGAACACTAAATAAATTGTGAACTTTGAAAAAAACCCTCATTCTAAACTACTAATGCCTGAAGGAGGGTTTTTCCTGGCCACCCTAGGTGATGGATAAGACATGTATGATGCTTGTCGATGTTCAATTCTTAACATAAAAAGGCTACAAATGGAACAGATCATGTATCATAGAATGCATTATTGATCATTAATGGAGTTGTTCATATAATGTATTATGGATCATTAATGGAGTTGTTCAATATATTATTGATCATTAATGGAGCTGTTCATAGAATGTATTATGGATCATTAATGGAGTTGTTCAATTAGATGATGAAAACCAACATGAGAATATTGTTGCTGTTAAAAAATGCACTTTTAAATCTATCATACAGTGTACATTGTCGACTATCAATCTTCTTATTATTCCTCCTTCCTTGTGCTTATGTATCATTGTATTATAAGAATGTATTATAAGAATCTGAAAACACTTGTATGTCTTCTTCTATGGATAGTGTTCCAGTGTAACTCTGTTCCATCAGAATTTGGCACCAAATTGTATAGAGGCAATAAAATCTGATAGTCGCAAATATATTTGGAAATATGTTGGATTGTTTTTGGCACCAAATTGTATAGAGGAAATAAAATCTAATAGTCGCAAATATATTTGGAAATATGTTGGATTGTTAATGGAGGGTCTTCGTTTTTCAATCAAACCCAATTACTAGACCTTGAAATCTATTTTTGGCCCTATAAAGATGATACCTGCTTGACAAGCTATCTGTAAGCTTTGCATGGTAAGATCTTGTCAAATCCACTTAAAAGGATGACATGGTTAACACTATATCTTATTATGTTTTTGGCATTTGTTCATTCCTTTCATGATTTCATATTCCTTTCATGATTTCGGATTTTATAGGGGAATATTTTTGTTGAAAAATCCTGCTCATATAGACAGAGAGTTGTTGAAAGCATAGTAAAATTTAAATTTGTTGAGTTCCTTCATCAAATAGGCCATGAAGGTCACATGCTTATCATTATCATGGTATCTAAAAAAAAGTGAGAGTAGTTTAGGCCTTCCTTTCATAAAGCTAAGATGGTAATTCATAAAATTTAGAGAACAAGATAAAGGAAAGAGATTTTTGAAAAATAATGGGGTTTTAATTTAGAATTTGTTACATAGATCGGTCAGCTATATTATAGCCTGAATACTCTATTGGACAATGATGGTATGTTACAGCCACTAAGTGAACTCTATCTATATATTATATTCTAATGGTTGAAATTCCTTACACCACTCCACTCCAACCAGAGTTGAAGGATATTCACATGTCTTCCACTCCAACTGGAGTTGAAGGATATTCACATGTTTTTATGCAAAAGGATATTCACATGTCTTCAATGCAACCACCTTTCTCCATGACTAAGAGGAAAATATTACTATAATACAAAGCTCACATAAAGTACTCACCTTCATATATTTGCATCCCTAAGTATCAAATCCCACACAAAGAACTTACCTTCATATATTCGCATCCCTAATTCTACTAGTGGAGAACATAACGATTGATATATTCACATCCCTAAGTATCAAATCCCACCTAAAGAACTTACCTTCATATATTCACATCCCTAGTTTCAGTTGTGGAGAACATAATGAGCTTCAGAGATAGGCCATAGACAACACTTCCAAGCTGCAAATTTTATACTCTAAGTATGCAAATTGGCCAACAATTTTTCTACTTCTAGGACAAATACGTTTGTAATGATGGTATGAATGACCAATGATCCTATGCCATGAAATAAGAGCAGATAAAAATTCGACACATCTATATATAAGAGTAAAAATTTATAGAGTTAAATGGCATAATGACTATTTAAATTCATATTTAATTAACAAAGCCAACTTTTATCTATTTGTAGGATACACATACACACATACATAGTGCCTTAATATATATGTAGTGATTCTATTCCGAATATATGTCTCTTTTGTATAGATCAAATCAAGGCAAGGCTAACTAACACTTGATGTACCCAATTTAAGCTTGGAATTCACATGTGCTTGGTTTATATATATATATATATATAAATCTGACATATGCCAAACCATCGTTACAGATGTAACACATCTCACCCAATTGAGCTATAGAAAGTGCCTATCGACACAACCATGTGCTCTTGCAAACTAGTCAAAATCTCACTCCCCAACTTCCCCAAAATATTTTGGTGAGAACTCCCCTTCCTGTCCCCCAGCTTATCCTACATGGTTCCGAATGAACTTCCACAAACCCCTAGATTTCCTTCTCGATCCATGAAAATCCCGAGTCTTTACCATTGACCCATGTCAACCCCCTAGTTTTCCAACTGATCCATGCAAACAACCCAACTTTTCCCTACAACATCAAAACTTTCGCATGGTTACATTGTGCTTGAGCAGTAGACACAACATTTTAATTTCAACCATTATATATGTCTCATTGGCTTCCCTCAAAGTGTTGTAATAGGAACAATACATAGAGAATGTACAGTTTAGTACATTAATGAAATGGCATAATCAACTTAATGGATGAAGTTATGAGATGCATTAAGTGAAACATATTCTTCTCATTGGTTTGCTTGATGATTATGTTGAGTGTTATATACACAAAAAAAAATATGACTATGAACTTGGTGACAATAACCCTGTAGAAGGACCAATATAAGAAAAAATTGAGTAGGAAAGGGATCAGGTTATACTTTGTTTTGTCTTGCCTAATCCTCCTCCCTTTTATATTCTTCAAAATGAGCTCATGTACTCTATTCCCTACTTGTATAACTCAGATAAGGGCACGGGAAACCAAAACATTGTAGGATATTGAAAAGATCATCATGCACCCTTTTCTATTCTTCAAAAATGACTTCATTTACTCTAACCTACTTGTATAACTCATATAAAGACATGGAAAACCAAGGCATTGTAAGATATTGAAAAAATCATTGTGCGAGATCATTTGTTGAAAAAAATGAAATAGAAAAATTCAACAAAAATTGATTTCATTTGATAGAAGGTTGCAATTAGAAGTAACATTGGTTGACTCCTCTATTCTACTCCAAAATTTGATGCATAAAACATCATCACTACACATTAATCAATAATTTAATAAAAGCTAAAATAAATTTACTTTTATAATTTAATGAAAACTAAAATAAATTTACTTTTATATTAAAATGTAGATTGACAAAAAATTAAATTAATGTAAGATCATATTAAAAAATCCGAACCATCATTATATATCTTCACATAGGTATAATAATTACTTTTTAAAAACTTAAAAGTAATATCTACACCCACTAAACTTTGAACTTTCTCACACCCTATCGTGACTAATTTTTTTGAGAAATGTATATAACATTTTCATTTTTGCATAAGAATGAATGTCTCAAAATCTATGCAAGCCACACTAAATATTTAAATATTTCGATAGGTCTTTAATTTCCATTCTTAAATACACCCTTTTGATATATATGATTATTGTTAAATATTCTCTTTTTGCAAAAATTTCACTTTTAAAATATTTTTAATTCTTTTATAGGGAATCTCTATATACTTTCATAAAATAAGGATTGAGTCTAATCTCTTGTAAGGTTCTTTTCAAGTTTGTAGATTAGTTCTCTTTAATATAATTTATTCCTAGTCAAAAGTAATATAAGCTACTAAAAACCTATTGAATAATAAGAAATTTAATATTATTAACAAAATAAAAATTTAGAATAAGTATATAACCAATTATAAATTTGACATTTTATTTTCAAATCATATTTAGCAACAAAATCAACCTAGCAATATTTTTTATGAATTATATTTAATTTTAGTGTATAAAATAATATATATATTCTTCTCTTGTTTCTTAAAGTTATATATTGCAGGATATTTAATTAATATATTTCAAGCTTATTGCATAAAAATGATAATTATATTTATGAAAACAATGATAACTATATTTATGAAAATATTGTGAACATAAACGTTGTATTTCTACTTATATTTCTATTATGTTCACACTATTTATAAAAATGATAACTATATTTATAAAAATAGTGTGAACATAAACATTGTATTTCTACTTATATTAAACAATACAATTCTTTATGTTTCTCATCATTTTAATATAGCATGTATATGATTCACTTAATACTAACCATTATGTCATTACTCATATACATGTTTTCTACATGGTGTACACATTCCATTCCTACCTATTAAACTTGTATCTATTTATTCTTGTGAATAAATTAATGTATACAAATTGTCTTTAGAATTTTATTAGTAATACACATCTCATTTGTTTAATTTACTTTTCTAGAGTCCTTTTTACCGTTAACTAACCCATTATAAGTTACATATTAAATGTTAAAAGTTTTAACAAGTAACCCAATCATGTGTATGTCTAGTAATATTTAAAACAACCTAAGATAAGATAAATTCAATAATATTGAAATAATGTATAAGTTATTATGCTTTTTAATTTAATCTAAAACATTACAACACGTGGCAATGGCAATGTCGGGAACATTGCCACCACGTGGCTCTTGTTATAATGCAGTACAAACTTGAATAATGAACAGAAACACCGTGCTTCTGTTTAAATGTCAGTCTATCTGGGGCATGTGAAAAGAATCATATTGATTAGGAATTGCTGTAAGCCTTTTAGGTTGCAAGCAGCTCACCAACCAAAAACACAACGATTATAACCATGTGTTTATGGATTTTGTTGGATACGGTACCATTGGATAAGCTCGGAGACGTTTGAATGGATATATATTTCTTATTAAATGTGCTGGCAAGACATCGAAAGATGTGGGAATCCATTAATAAATATGCAAGTAGATGCTCGTTATAAGAGTGAATAATTGAGCACAAACGTCCTGCTTCTGCTTATATATTGATCTATCCAGGTATATGAGGGAAAATCATATCGATAGGGAATAGTCCAAGCTACAAGTAGCTCCTGAAACGATGGGGTTGCAGCTCTTCCTTTTGTTTGGTATTATGGCAAATGTGTTTGTGAGAGGAATATTGTCCATTCCAACAACATTGCAAGGCCCGTTTAAGCCTGTGACTGTGCCCCTCGATCCCAGTTTGCGCAATGGAAGCGATGATTTGCCCAACCATGACCCTCGCCTCGTCAAGAGAGTTCCCTCTATCTTCCCAGAGCAGATCATGCTTTCACTTTCAACAGCTCCTCACTCCATGTGGATTTCCTGGGTAACAGGTCTGTCTGTTTCTTTCATTCATTCATTTTTATATGTTTGTTTTTTTACCATACTGGATCCTGCAAAAACTGGACTGGTCAGATACCACTATACCCTAAATGCATCTACACTGCTCTTACAGTATAGGTGCAAAAGCTATCTAAGCTTGAATCTTTCATACACAGATAGTGTCTTACGAGTGTCTTAACCATGTACCCTATATCTAACTAGTCTACACTTGGAAGGCTTTTTTCCCATTTTAAAGAGTATAAAAATGTCTTGCAGGTGATGCTCAGATAGAACCCAAGGTAACGCCATTGGATCCTTCCTCAGTGGCGAGTGAAGTGTATTACGGCACTAAAAGTGGTGTACACTCCTGTTATCACACCATAGTAGCAGGGCTACTATTCTTGTACAGCAGATATCTGCACATTCCAGAGCTTACATTATTCCAGAGCATGGCTATATATATATTTTGGATCACTCATGATCAGAGCAGTACATTATTCAGATTTGTATATGACCTTGTGTCAAGGCTGAGCCTTGAGAGTTCAGATTTGATGACTGATGTGACCACTTATCCCATTACAGTTTCAGTTCAGTGCCTAGAGATGTATTACAGCAGTGTTTCAGATGATACTTGATGATTATTATTATGATGATGTTGTATGATCTATGGATATGTTCTCACTGACTGTGGATTATTATCTTGTTGATTTAGTCACGATCATAGCATGTGCTTGGTATATTATTCTTGATGTGGCAAACTATTTAAAATGAACTGTAAATCATAAAAGGGACAATTGCTTGCACTTTTAGGTCACTTAACAAAACTCACTGATTTTTCACCTTACATAGATATGGTCTTTCCTGACACCAGTTGTCTGCTAGTGTAGGCTCCATATTCACTTATCTCCATCCATACATGACCTTCCTGTTTGACTTTAAACCCTGACTTGTCTCATTTGACTTTCTGATACTGAGGACTTCCCCATTTTTCTACCTCTGTGTTTGGACCGCATCCCTGTTTATTCAGTGTCTCGGCTCTGAGTTGGTGACAGAACTTGCCTTTGGTGAGTTGGATTGTAGGCCTAAATCATTTTGGTCGGTTGTCCCGATGTTTGGCATTGGCTCGAACTCCCCCTAGTCACTTGAGATGTTGTTGGCTAAAACTGAAAGCTCATGTTCTACCTATGGAAACTTAATAAATTCGCCCATGGAAACAAAAAAAGGGCAAGAGCGATGAAAAGCTAAAAATACTCCTCGAAGAGTATAAGAAAGGTCCAAAAAGCAATGGTTCTTAAAAGCTATATCTAAACAATTGCTGACCTTATAAATATTTGAAAAACATGCCCTGGATGCAAGCTGCAACTAGTTGTGCTTTTCATCACATCTGAAATCCGAAGGGTTATGTAGGCCAAAAAGGCCATGGAATAAAATTGAATGATCCTAATGAACCTGGATCAACTTGATGTAGACATGATGCCTAAGTTGAATAAGCACTCTCTAAACAACTTATCCATTTGTGAGGCACAACCATTCCCCGTGTTCTTTTGTCCAGCACAGAGTTTGTAGCTTCCCCATTTTCCCAGTCCAGAGTATTTTTGAGTTAAGTTAGACAAGTCAACCCCTTGGCCCAACCTTGCTCCTAGCCTTCATCCTTCACTAGCAGTTTGACCATGTCCAATGGGTGAGTTGGTCATTTGAACTATTGTGCAAGTAATTTTATATAACAACGGAATATGTTAACTTGATTAATGCCACTGAATGGAATTTATACTTTGAGCTTAACTGTGAGAATGATTAGAGAAGCATTGTCTTAGTCTACTGATGTGATTTATCCTTGATTATATATTCTTGGGATCCGTAATGATGTGGACCATGTATGGATGATCATTGATGATGATTGATGGGCCCACATGTTTGATTATGATATCATATGATGGACATATGATGCAGATGATGTTTGATCCAGTTCAGCAGGTTTATTACTACTCCAGATCAGTAGATTATACATTGTCCATATATGGTGGACCCTATAGCTGGCCCATTAGGGCAACTCAGGATGTATGAGTACACATTCCTAGGGATTTGGGTCTTCTGGATCCATTGAGACACTTATCTTTCAGTTCCGGGAACTTCTGACAGTGATTGATGCAGTTTTACACTTGTTGACCAGATTTGGGGCTGATTTCCCAGCCTGAGCAGCAGGGGCCCCGAGAGGCCAGTTCACCTAGGGCGCTGATGATGGAGGGGGTGGTCCAGCCACTTGTTTTTACCATTTACCCCCCCTTCTGGAGAGCCTGGTGGGCTCAGATGGACAGCGCTAGCACCCTAGGAGGCAGTTTTGGCACTTTCACAGTTACCGAGGCAGTTAAAAAATGGGAGAAAGTGGTCACTGAAGAAATCGATTTGGGCAATTGAGGCAAGGTTTTGGCATTTGGTCTTCACAGAGGTCTTCCAGGGTGGCATCACTACCTTCCAGTCAGTTTTCACCATGTGGGTATGCCCAGATTGATCACAGGAGGACATTTACTGCTTGACTGTCATGGATTTTGAGGACAGTTTTGATCATTTATATTATATTGGACATATTTTATTATTTTATTGTGCCTTGGGGATGAGCTAGTAAGGATTAATACCTCCTAGCCCCACCATGAGCTTATATTGTCATGTCCTAGTCACCATGAGGTGGATTTTGGTGCTTATGTTTCTCTAGTGGATGACGTCACCCTCTTGTTGTACCTTTTAGTGGGGGCGCTATCATTATATGGGTGATCCATGTGATATATTGTTATGATTTATTGTTAGCCATTGATTAGATCTTGAGATCTTTTAATCTTAGCCACTCATATAAAAAGTGGTTAGGATTGTACTCTCTCCCCATCCTATTTAAGGAGGGAGCCTCTCATTGTAAAATTCATCTAGAGATTTTTGGCTCTTGGCTCTTGGAATAAAATTTCTATCTTTTGGAGTACATGCTTGGATTGGAGTGGATGTTGGTTGTTTCGATTGTAAATGCTTTTTTCCATTGCACTGGAGAATCTATTGTAGCTATCTTGCATATTTGCCATATTTTATTTATAGGTTAAGAGGGGGATTTTGGACAAGGGCGAATTGGTGGGGAGGCTTGCCCTTCAATCTTGGAAGAAGTCGTTTTGGTTTGACAGGGAGTAGTTTTGCCTTTGTGTCAACTATTCTATGTTTCTCTCTCTCTCTTGCTTGTATCTACCTTCAACATGTTAAACTGATTGATGCTTTGCTCCTTGGCTTGACAGGTTAGAAGGAATCACATGTGGCTTGGAAAAATCGATTTGGCAAGAGGGCTTCAACAATTCTCCATTTGATCTTTGGCAAAGTAATCCTCGTCTCAACTAGCATTCATCTCTTCATCCAGGTATGTTCCAAAAGGTATGATCTTCTACTTCCTTGAATCTTCCATAATTTCTAGATCATTAAAACCCTAATCAATTAAAACCCTTGTTTTTGGTATTTCTTAGATCTACATAGATCTAGCCTTGTTCTTGAAGAGATATTGAAAACCCACCTCTATAGCATCCACCCCTAGTTGGATCTATAGTTTGCTGGTGATTGGCTAAAAATTGACCCATTTTTCAAGGCAAAAAGCCCTCCTTGACCCAAATCGCACTTCCTAGTGAGAGGCTTGTTTGGTTAGATCTAGCACATGGGTAGGTGAGATCTCACTTGATTTGCATTCTAGACACTTGATAACCTAGCCCCAGATTCTTACTTTGGTGAAAACTACCTTGTGGACATCTCTCCATGTTTTAAGGGGTTAGAACCCCCTTTTGATTTTCTTGGTACCTTAAAACTCAGATCTACATAGATCTAGCCCTTGGATTGACTTGATCTTTTGAACATACATAGATCGGGGTATTAGCATCTCGGATCTACAGTTTGGTGGCCATTGGACTTGATTTGGCCCACCAAACCCACTTTTTGGCCTTCCTTGAGCAAGTCGCACCCCCTTGAAAATTTGAGTTTGTCCACTTCTAGGAGGTGGGTGTTTGAGATTTTCGTGGATTTGGAATGCCCATGCCTTGAAACCTAGGTCTATATTGTCTTTTTGTCACGATCCGCCTTGGGGGTTGCATTCCTTGTTTCAAGGGATTGTGGTCCACTTAGGGTCATCACTTAAAAACCTAGATCTAGTAAGATCCAACCATTGGATCTCATTCAACCCACTTGACTTGGCTTCTAGGTGTCCCGATCTACACTTTGACATAATTTTTGACCCCATTAGCCCATCCAACAAGGCACTAGTCCTTCTCCAAGTAAGTCGCACTCCTTGGGATTTGTGTCAAACCCTAGATCTAGTATATGGGTACTCCTATAATCAACTTAGACTCATAGATCTAGCCCATATCTAACCAATAGTACCAACTTCACACCTAACTTCACCTTGTGGGCCTACCTAGAATCATTTTACACTTTTCAAGAACACAAGACCCACTTGTGTAAACTTATGGTACTACACCTAGTTATCATACCCCATCATGTGGCCTAAACCATACATAGGTTGAAACACTAACAATCTCTTATACCACCCTCAACCATACCTTAACCCCTAGGTCCACTTAACCTTGCATTGGTTTCCGTAACTCATCATTTACCTACCCTTAGAAACCTTTGTTTGGATCCAATCAACTGTGATTGGGGTATAGGGTCTCCCCCTTGGTCTAGTTACACCTTGACCTAAAGCGAAGAGTGCCTCGGTTGACGTGACTCCCACATTGCATTGGGAACCGTGGCATCTCTTGAGTCACCTCTTTAGTTGCCTGTCTCCTCTACCGTCCCGGATGGGATACCTCTAGGGACAACTACAAGTTGCGTGATAACAACTCCTTTAAAGCTGAAGGGACATCTGTGATCTATAGGCAAACATATACAGATAAAGGCCTTTTGAATTATACCTCCGGAATTATCCACCATGTTCTTGTCAAAGGTGAGCAAGGTTGTTACAGACAATCAGAATTATAAAATGTAGTCTTTATTTTTCTATGAGAGAATTTTTCCAGCTATGTGTAGTTGGTCATTGCATAGAATTTCATTTTTAATGGAAACTGCATAGAATTTCATTTTTAATGGAAACTATCATATATTATTGAACAGGTCTCCTTCCAAGCACAAGATACTATTATATATGTGTTTACAAATCCTTATCTGCTTTAAGCGAAGAACACGAATTTGTTACTCTGCCTTCTCCAGGCCCAGATAAGTATCTGTCTCGAATAGCAGTGGTTGGAGATCTGGGTCTCACTTATAACTCCACAACGTTTAATCATCTGGTGCAAAATGACCCCTCCATGGTTCTCATGGTTGGAGACATGTCTTATGCAACTAATTATATCCCTGAAAGTCCATCTTATCAAACGTATTAACCACGCTGGGATGCATGGCGAAGGTGGGTGATTTTTAATTCGTTAATTTTATTTCATTTAAAGCTAAGCTTTTTTATTCATTTTCGATTTTAAT
Source organism: Larix kaempferi (assembly GCA_027924585.1). NCBI lineage: Eukaryota > Viridiplantae > Streptophyta > Pinopsida > Pinales > Pinaceae > Larix > Larix kaempferi. The sequence continues at coordinate 16,503,885 of BSBM01000101.1, read as the reverse complement.
TTATTTGAAGGTTCATGGAGCCACTGATTTCACGCGTTCCGATGATGGTATTGGGGGGAAATCATGACATAGAAACTCAAGGTGGAGGCGTCCAATTTGCATCTTACAACACCAGATTTGCAGTCCCATCTAAGGAATCCGGATCTGACAACAATCTCTATTATTCTTTCAACGCCGGCGGAGTGCACTTCGTGATTCTAGCATCATACACTGACTATAACAGAACCAGTGAGTTATATATATATATATATTTAATGTTACACAATTAAATTTATGATGATATTGTCATTCGCCAATTCTCAACAGTAGCAAACTCCGTTAACAGGTGAGCAGTATAAGTGATTGAAGAGAGATCTGAAGCAAGCGGATCGAAGTGTTACTCCATGACTAATAGCATCATGGCATAGCCCTTGGTACAATAGTTACAACAGCCATTATCAAGAGTTCGAATGCATGAGACAACAAATGGAAGACCTTCTTTATAAGTATGGTGTGGACCTTGCTTTCCTTGGACATGTAAGAAGCCATTAAAGCATGAATCTTATATTTCTTTATCCACAAAAGCGTAATCTCATAAACCAGCTGTCGGTTTCTCTTATATATGTTCTATAAAGGTCATGGACATTGTGTATTAAATTGTAGGCGCATGCATACGAGAGAATGAACCGAGTTTATAAGTATGAGTTGGATCCATGTGGCCCTGTATATATCACAATTGGGGATGGGGGAAACATTGAGAGGCTTGCTACGCATCATGCCGATGAGCCTGGATACTGCCCCAATATCACAAAAATACTGTGTCCTTTCAAATACACCTCAGGTCCAGCCAAGGGCAAGTTGTGCTGGGACAGGCAGCCAGAATGGAGTGCTTACAGAGAATCAGCTTTGGGCATGGCATACTTGAGGTGAGACCTAACGTACCTTATTCAAATATCAATTCTAACCATCTACATGACAAGATATCCGCTAACTTAAATTCGAGCGTTTTCTTGTGTTTTTATAAGTGACGAATCTTATCATGCTCTCCAAATGACCCTGGATATGCGTTGTAGGTGCACAATTCCACACATGCGTTATGGACTTGGCACCGGAATCAAGATGCATATGAGAGTGCCGGCGACCAAATCTACATTGTTAGAGACTATAAAAAATGCTCTCATCTCCAGAAGGCTTAAACTTGAAACAATCAAGATGCATATGAGACTTGGAGTTACAATACAAAGTTTAGAAGGAGCTGTACTATTTCGGTATTGTATGCAAAGTAGCTGGAAGAAGTCGGATGTACTGTTTCTGTGATAAGTAGGTCTCAGCAGAATCTATAAATTAATTCAATGTCATGGTTTTGAACAATAAAAGTGAACTCTTAATAAAAGTTAATTGTGTTGCTTACTTTGTTAGGTAACTAATTGTGCTGCAACAGCAGATTTGAATTTGTATACTTCATTTTTCCGAATTTATGTTACAATGCTCAATTGGAATCATATTATATTTGAATTTGTATACTTCATTTTTCAGAGTTTATGTTGTAATTCTCAATTGAAATCATATTATAAATTTATTGAATATTATATGTTGTACACAATTGCTATATACAACTTTATTAAATGTTTCTACACACTTCAATATACCTTCTTGGTCTAACTTACCAAAAGCGTGGAGTTCAATATGAAATGTTCAACCATGGTTGGTTGGCACTATTACATATGGTTAGGGATTTTGTAGGCTTCACAACACAACAAGGAGAGGTTAATGCCCCTTGTGTATCTCTCTTCAAAGACCTTTGATTCAAATGGCTATTCCCAATGTTGGCTCTAGGCATCTCATTGGACTGACTTTCTCCATTCAAGAAATCTCTTGATTCACTTAGTCATTGACAAAACATGAACTGAACATGATCATTAGGGAAGACATTTAAAAGTAGTACATCCAAGTACTTTGGGAGTAGACCCCCTTAGGGGCTTAAACCCAATATATCCTTCAATGCAAAGCATTTCATGGAGTTGAGAGACAATTTGTCGGACCAACTTATACACTCTACCCTTGGATGCATGCACTCATGATAGTACCTCTAGGGCAGTTTAAAATTTGTTCGCATATGCTTTGAGTGGAGACAATTCATAACCTTTTAGAAGTAGACAAGGTATGTTAAATTTTCCACTTATATGAGGTCGAGATGAAATCTCATTCCACTTTTTGATTCCCGCACTTACTACTAGATTCAAAGCGAGTTCTATTTCCTCTACGAAACTCTCTCTCTATATTCTATATATATTATCGATGTCTATCATTATACATGAGGAAAGTCCTCAGTCTTAGATATTTCTTGCTCAAACCACCTCCTCTACTCGATATTGCAAGGATGATCACCTCCTTCTTCTCAATACTAACCATAGGTACCAAGTGGTAGGTGAAGCACAACACCATCTCAACTTTTGGACTATTGAGATAGTGCAAGGGAGGCACCTGTACTCCACCTACGAGATCCTTGCAATCTCATCATTAATCCCCTTGTTACTATAATTGATTCTATCAGCAGCAACCCCCCTATAGGGGGTGGGGGGTAACTGGAACCATTAAGCCCTGAGACATCTCTAGTCTAAAATCCATAACCATATCTCACTATTGGATATTAGACATAGATAATAGACATTGTATTGATGTTGTTGTACTTAGAAGTTCTTATTTTGACCTATTCATGGTTACTAGTTGGACATTAATAAAATCATTTTTATCTTATATTATATTATCTTAACGTAATATGAGGATTTACTTCCATTTATGGTATTTTATAATCCCTATTTATGGTATTTTATATTCCCCATATAATATATTTGATAATATCAATGGGCATGTGCAAGCTAATGAGGGTCACTTTTGGCACATTAGATGCAATAGAAAACTGAAAAATCAGGCATCCCTCAACTTACTTGATTTTTTTGACATTCTTACACAAGATATCTTGCATCGAGTAAAAACGATGAAACGTAGGAAATTGAGTCACGTTTCCGAATATATAATTTTTAAGTATTGAAAATTTACATAACTATGTCAAAGTTCATGTTTTCTAATAGTCACTTTTTAATTGTTTTGGCAAATGATAAGGTATATGTTTTTGTGGGTGCAGCCTTTCAATGCCTAAAGAAAGGTTTCGGGATACAAAAATTGGTAGACATGTCTAGAACCCGTAGCACTAGTGCAGCGTTATTTTTCCAAAATTAAATGTTTTTTTTTATTTTTAAATTATGTAAATGATCAAACCTCGAGAACGGTACGCCAAATGTGGGTGCAGCCTTTGAAGGTCTTAATGTAGTTATTTTGAATTGGATTTTTTACAGCATGTAGAGGTCGGTGTCCTCTAGTGCAGCATACAAGTTTTTTTTAAAATGGTTGTGAAATGAAAAAGTTATGGAATAAACACTAACAGTATGTTTTTTGACCAATGGAGCGATGACATAAGAAAATTAGGAAATAAATAGAAAATCTCAATATTTTTTTAAAAAAAATTACATATTTCGAATCCACAAAAAAATTCTATCTATCCCTAAAATTTCGTCAATAATGGTCAGGTATGTCATGCTGTAGAGAGGTGAAAAATAGGTATACTCAAAAAAATGTTGAAAATGTCAAATTAGCTATGGTTTAATAAATTCCCTAGCATAGGTTTGGTAAGTCCGAACCAACCACATAGGACAGTGGCTGACACGCGAGCGTGGGAGGAGTGTGTGATTAGGCACTCAGGAACGCGCTCATGTTATGTTTAAATTCAAATAACACGTGCGCGTTATAGTTAAATTCAAATTTTAGTGTTTTGGCGCTCAATGTTATAAGCAACGAATGCGTGTTTGTTCTATACAAAACGCGCTAGCGTTATGTGAACACAAAACG